>OY755246.1:82016377-84416377 GCA_963576725.1 Azorinus chamasolen
TTACTAGCACCAACTGTGTACATGTAGTTTGAAATCATTGCGAACTCCAGAGATTCGTAAATTAACGACTTTACAAAAAAAAAAGATTAGACCCAGATTAGACAAAGATTAGATTCTGATCTTGGTTTGTTCTGTTTGCATATATATATATACAGTAAAACCTCTCTATAACAGCCACTAAATTGTGTTAATTAGTTGGTATTTAGGGCAAGTGTCTGCTTAAAGCAAGGTGGAAGTAAAACAGAACGCTCCTGGAGTAGCGTTCTGTTTTACTTTCACCCTGCTTTAAGCAGTCACCTGCCTTTAACACAAAATACTTGATGTAATTTAGTGGCCGTTATAGAGAGGTTTTACTGTAATTTAGTGGCCGTTATAGAGAGGTTTTACTGTAATTTAGTGGCCGTTATAGAGAGGTTTTACTGTAATTTAGTGGCCGTTATAGAGAGGTTTTACTGTAATGTAGTGGCCGTTATAGAGAGGTTTTACTGTAATTTAGTGGCCGTTATAGAGAGGTTTTACTGTAGGTCTGATTCTACTGTTTATATCATAGCTAACAGTCCTAGTGTTCATGTACCATATATTCTCATTGATATTCATGATGTCATTATTTCTTACATGAATATTCATGTAACAAAGGTCAGACAAACATGATAACTATGAGCACGTGGTGTGTATATTCATTTAAATAATAATGACATTATAAATATTAGTTTAATATATGTCCCTGCCTCTCTATCTGTGTGTCTCTCTGTGCCTGTATCTCTGTTTGTACCTCTCTATGTTTCTCTCTTCATGTCTCCCTCTCTGCCCCTCTCCTTCTCTCTCTCTCTCACTCCTTCTATCTGTCGACTATTCTCTCTCTTCATTACCTCACTATCTCTCCCCCCCCCCTCTCTCTCTTCTGTCTCTCTCTATCTCTCTTTCTCACTGGTCTACTCTGTTTGCAAATATATGAAAATGCGTCTAATTTAGGGAAAGGTTAACATCGTAAGCTTACGATATCTTCAATTCTAATTCCTATTTCGATAATGATATCATGCCATATTTGAAGAAAACTATCTTAACCAATACCTCTAGCATCGTATGCTCAATATTTCTACTGTACCCATAAATATATGGACTCTGAGAAAACATGTATACAAGTATTGGTTAACCCTTTGATTGATAAGAGACACGCATTCGCGTACAGAGTAGACCCAGATTAGACGGCTCCTATAGAAGCCATCTGATCTGGGTCTGCATTATTTGCTTTCATGTAACGGCTGTTTCTCTACTGTTTGCAGCGGCATTTTTTTACTTATTTTCTATGTAATATAGGATTGATCACTTACTCCATCAATACGCCTTTCTACCCCATTGCAAACAGAGTAGACCCCGATGACTCCAGTAAGAGCCGCTTCTGGTCAGTGTCTACTTTGTTTGCTAAAAAAATAATACAACAATGATTCTACAGTTTCTTCCAAATTAGAATTTTAGTCTCATGAATACGCATACCAGAATTAATTAATGTTATGATGTTTTTGCCATAGCAAAAACTACCTTCATATCTATATTAATGTAAAAGTAAATAGAGCAGACCCCGACGGCTCCTACAGTTGTTTGACTTAATTAAGTCTTTTTTATTCGCAAACGCGTGAAAATGCATATTTATAGATTGGGGAGTCAATACGCAATATTTCAGTGTGTATACTGTTACAGACACCTGTTTATTTCGTGTAAAGAAATCGAGGGCTTGGCGCAAAACTATTCTAACTCCTTCACTTTGCGAAGGAGTTAGAATAGTTTTGCACCAAGCCCTCGAAATGTGATGTGTCTTTTGACATAGCGCGGGAAAAAATCATTTGGATGTCCTCTTCAGTATTCGCTTTCGTCAATTGGCATGGAAAGCGAGGAAAGCGTGAATACACACAGCCGCGGCGTATTTTGACCGAGAGGAATGAGTCCTGCCATTGTTTGTTTGTAAAAAGAGGTAAGAATTCCTCTAAAATCAATATGAATTGAATAATTATTGTAGGACTGTTTTGTTTTTTTTATGTGTGAGAAATATTTATCAGATCTACGAGGGTTATAGAGTAGATTTAGTCGACAAGAGGCTGAGCTAAATGACGGTCATTGGATTCTGATTATTCAATGTGGAATGACCTGTCCGTGTTTTAACCTTTTTCGCTGCCAATTTGTGTCGTCTGAAACTTTGTCGTCTGCTGCAATTTTCATTTCTCATTTTTTTGCTGAAAATCAGTAAAAAATAGTTTGGATCCTGATCAGACGCCGAGTTACTCGGCGACTCATTTGGATCCAAACTGTTTGCATAGGTAATCACACATGCCGAATTGACAGTGAAAGAGTTGAACATTTACTCCATAACTAGTCATGCAAGAAGTAATGACGTCGTCAGGAATATTAATTTAATTAACTTTTACAATGACAATATGAACAAAGGATTTTTTATGACATAAATTGTAGAATCAGATCTTCATAAATATTATTTTATAAGTGAACAGAGCAGATCCTGAAGAAATGACTCTGAACCTTAGGTGATCTCTGATATTGGCTTTACTCTGTTGCAAATGCATATTTATGGAGTAAATAGTTAATTATTCATTATAAAATGTAAAACAATTGTGTATAGAGGATTTGGAATTACAAACAGTGCAGACGCTGATAAGAGGAGCCCTCTGATCTGGGTCTACACTGCAGGCACATGTATGTGCGCTTGTTTCCCACATGCAGAGGGGTGCATGCCTCCATGCACGCTGTTTCAATAGCCAGGCTATTTGTTACCCCATTACACCATAAGACTACAGTTCCTTTGCAAACAATAGATATGATTCTGCAGTTTCTGCCATATCCAACTGGGTCTACTCTGTTTGCAAAGGCATAGAAAGGTGCGATGGAGTAAAGGGTTGGTCAAGTTTTAGGGTCATAAGGGTAGCTTACGTTGGTCAGATATATGGTCTAGGTAAAGAAAGCATCTCCATGGTGGTAAGTAGTGTCTCCGCATACATCAGGTCATAACTGTAGCTCACAGTAGGCAGTTATATAGTAGGTGAACAGAGCAATAGAAATATTAAAATCATCCTTTTTCAACCAAACAATCAAACCTAAAGAATGGTCTCAGCATATGAATTTTTTTATAATTTTGTAGTTTTTAAACCATTGTGATAAATAGAGCATTTGCTCCTATAGGAGCAAATGCTCTATTTATCACAACGGTTTCCATAGGTGATTTTTACAGAGGCGTAGAAAGGCGTATTTATGGAGGAAAGGGTTAAGGAACTAGTCTAGAAATCTATTTAACTCATACCCAACCTTTTAGACCCAACCTCGTCGAATAAATCTGTCAAGAAGGAGCATTTGTTTTAGAATTATGTAGTTTTGAAACCATTGTGATAAATAGAGCATTTGCTCCATAGAAGCAAATGCTCTATTTTATCACAATGGTTTCAAAAAGGGACTCTCTCAGAGGCATCAAAGGGTGTCAATATGCAGGAATGGGTTAATTAACGAATCTTATCTGGGCTTCTGAAGTGAAGAAAAACATTTCCACATTGGTAAATGGAGTATTTAATGACAATGATTTGATCACATTTGGAATTAAAAGAATACCCATAAATAAAACAGCCAGTGTAACAAGAAAAAGAGCATTTGACCTGTTATTCCATGTAAGAAGTACTGACACCATGATAAGTAACTTTCAAACCACAGCAAGTTTAAGCCGAAGCAGAAACTGCAAGATCAGATCTGTATTATTTAATTTATAAGAAAACCGTTTCTCCTGATTACAAAGATCCTACAGGAGCCGTCTGGTCTGGATTTACATTGTTTGCAGGGTCTATTTGAAGTCCTCATCCTTAGAATATAGGTTGAGTTTTGTTTTAATCTGGGTCAACACCCTGTATGAATTGTATAATCTGGGTCAACACTCTTTGAAATGTCAGCATGTTCTTTTTCTCGTGACCTGGCCCAAACGATATTGCACTGGTACAGAGTAACAGATAAACGTGCGTACTCGGATATTAAAATCGCCCTTTCTCCACCAAACACTATGTTGTGACCACTCTTTAGATTCATCTCTTTGAGACGATTCTAAAGAGTGGTCACAACATAGAGTTTGGTGGAAAAATAAAGCAGTTATTCTTGAAATTGCTTTAATTTACGCATCTTATCTGGACCTCTGCTGGTTAATGTTGATAACTCGGCTATCTATCTCGCGACTTTTTACATGTCTCAATCCATGATATAACATCTCTTAATCGATTTTCAAACTTATCCTGAAATAAATTGTATGCCCTGTCCTTTGGCAAATATTTCATCAGTGGTTCTAACGATGATGCAAAATTTATAAGCCGCATATGTGGTGAGGGCTGTTCAGAAAGTTTGTATAAAGCATTCACTAGTGATGACTGGAAGACACACATTGTCTGTAACATTTGCGTGTGAAATTTAGTAAATCTCTTTCCATGTCTACGTTCTTCAAGTAATTCATATGCATCGAATAATCCACTTTCGTTGTCGATGAGCCAGAGTTTTTTGGTTTGAGAAGATCTGCGTAGATTTCGGATGGCCTCCTCCATGATACGTTGGTCACCATCCTTGTCTGCAGCATCCTGCATACTAGCCACCCTGTTGGTAGATAATAATGTTAATTACTATAAGTATTCAAACAATTAACCCTTTCCTCAATGAATATTCAAGGAACAATGCAGAAAGCTCTTGGAGATTTCTGCATGACTATCACCCATGCATTCAGCAGCCACCTGTCTAAAAGGGTCCAAATCCTTATATACAAAATAATCGAATAATCGAGTTTACTGTAATACAGTAAAACCCGATTGTTCAATCACTAAAAAAAGTATCAATATTGATCCTAAAGATATGACATGTGTCAGCTCAATGCAGGGTTAAAGAAGCTTTCTGTGTGACCTTCACCCTGTATTAAGCAGTCGTATTAAGGCATCAATTCTTCATTACAAAAGTTTTGAAGTATTGAGTTTTACTGTGTTGATGATGAAATTATTTCTTATATGATTATTCATGAGATAAAGGATTAACCACTATTTAGAATTCATAAAAGCTCATAATTTTCATGAACATGCACTTGGTAACCCTTTCTCACATATAACCCCTTCCTCCATAAATACGCCTTTCTACACCTCTGTAAAAGTCATGTATTGAAACCATTGTGATAAATAGAGCATTTGCTCCTATAGGATGGTTTCAAATTACAAAATTTAAAAAAAGATCCTTTTCTCTAGTTAATGTTCTTTTTCGGTAGATTTATTCAAAGAGGCTGGATATAAAAATAGCCTATGAGGGAAAGGATAAACGCCTTCTCATGCATTTGCTGTCTGATCAGGGTCTTCGCCTACGTGCTCTGTTTGCTAATGAAGTTATAACAAATCTGACTCTACAGTAGCTACCGATACCAGACAATGCTGTATACATATTTCATTATAAAAATCAGTCTAATAAATATTCATGACATCATGGATATATTGAAAAGTGACTTAGTTCAGACCGGATTTCAAAAGATTGACAAGGTAAATTTTCAGTAAAGGGAAATAACCCAAAATATTTTAAATGTTGCACTGGAAGTGGTTGTCTCCCTTAGATTGAAAACTAAAACAAACCAGAAAATTTGTGCACTTATTAAATATGATGCTTTTGGAATACAACTGCCCCCACTTACATTATATGATTGTTACTCTGGCATGCATAACAAGGGATGTAACTCTAGTGATATTGATTGCAAATAAAAACAAACATATATACCCAGAAACCTAGATAAGGTCTGAAAAGTTAAACATCTTTAAAAAAAAATGTACATGTGGTTCCTTTATTTTTCAACAAAACCAAAACCACTTTTTGGAGTTATACGACATTATACGACCTCAGACATTGTGTGCATAGTACCTGTCATAGTTAGCTGTAAGATAGTCAAAGATAATCATACTGCCCCACTGGGCCAGCTCCGAGAGATCTGCCTTGGTAGAGCCATTGCCTAGTGCCCTGTACAAAGTGTCCGGCTGTACAGGAAACCCGCTGTGATACGCCCGAGCGATAAGCTGTGGAATGTATGCCCTGGATCTGGAATGGTAGTGAAATTTATTTGATCTTTACAGAGCTACAGATAAAGGTGCATTCCAAATATTAAAATTGCCATTTCTCCTCCAAACCCTATACTGTGATCACTCTTTAGAATAGTATCTTCGAGGCAATTCTAGAGAGTGATCACTGTATAGGGTTTGATGAAGAATAAAGGAGTTATTCTTCATAAATGTTTTAATTTACGCATCTTATCTGGAGCTCTAATCTTTAGCAACCAGTCACTGAATCTGTTGTTAATTGCAAATTGATTTTTGATTTTCAGTTTGTGTCATCGGAAAAAATGAAATAGAAAATTAATGTTTGTATGGCATGCATTTAACCCCCTTCCCAGATATTGACTCCTCTGTAAAAGTCACTTTTTGAAACCATTGTGATAAATAGAGCAAAATAATGTTCTATTTATAATCACAATGGTTTGAAAACTACAACTCTTAAATTTTCCTTTTCTCTGGTAAAATCTCTTTAGATTTATTCACAGTGGTTGGGTCTAAGATATCCTATGAGGGAAAGGGTTAAAGTGCCATAGAATTTGATTTAGTTAACCCGTCGTATGAATGTCTTTTCACGCATTTGCAAACGAGTAGACCAATATCAGACCAACCCTTCATATGAATGTCTTTTCACGCATTTGCAAACGAGTAGACCAATATCAGACCAACCCTTCATATGAATGTCTTTTCACACATTTGCAAACGAGTAGACCAATATCAGACCAACCCTTCATATGAATGTCTTTTCACGCATTTGCAAACGAGTAGACCAATTATAATTATAATGTATTGATATCAGACCAACCCTTCATATGAATGTCTTTTCACGCATTTGCAAACGAGTAGACCCATATCAGACCAACCCTTCATATGAATGTCTTTTCACGCATTTGCAAACGAGTAGACCCATACCAGACCAAACCGTCATATGAATGTCTTTTCATGCATTTGCAAACGAGTAGACCCATATCAGACCAACCCTTCATATGAATGTCTTTTCATGCATTTGCATGGCAGAAGTAGAAGTCATCTGATCTTTGTTTACTCTGTTTGTAGTCTCAATAAGGTAAAGGATTAACCCTTTCCTTGATATAGATTTTTCACACCTTTGCAAACAGTAGACCCAGATCAGATGTCTCCTCAGACTCTGCAATGTTTGATTATGATATACATATGATATACATGCAATATAGATGTAGGAGCTGTCTGATCAGACTCTGCTCTGTTTGATTATGCCAAATCTATGGTATCCTTCACAAACTGTTTGGAATCAGATGGGATCAGTAACTTGATGTCATCCTATTCCAACAGTTTGAAACTTTGTTTTTAAAGAGAAATTCTTTGTGCCATGAATATTCATGTTAGAAATAATGTATGTAGAATATTAACCCATTCCCTCCTATTGATGTATGTAGAATATTAACCCATTCCCTCATATTGATGTATGTAGAATATTAACCCATGCCCTCGTATTGATGTATGTAGAATATTAACCCATTCCCTCATATTGATGTATGTAGAATATTAACCCATTCCCTCGTATTGATGCCACTGTAAAAGTTACTTTATGAAACCATTTAGACTAATAGAGCATTAATTTTGCTCCATTGGAGCAAATGCTCTTTCTATCACAATGTTTTAAAAACTACACAATTCTAAAATATCCCTTTTCCCTAGTAAATGTTCCCTTTCAGTATAGATTTATTCAAAGAATTTGGGTAAAAAAATAGTGCATGAGGTAATGCGTTAATTAGCTCAATATTTATAATGGCATAATGAACAAGAGTTTCGGCACTGGTAAAAACTATACAAATAGATCTTTATACTTTCATAAGCAAACAGAGCAGACCCTGATCAGATTATTCTTACAGGATCTGCCTTATCTAGGCTTAGTCTTGTTTGCAAAGGCGTAAAAAGGTGTATTTATGGAATAAAGTGTTAATATTGAGAATTGCAACAAACAACAATGTTGCTGTATTATAAGAATTTCTAAGCAGCAAATTTTGTGGTCTGGTCTCACCTTCGCCCAGAATTCAGATTGTCAATCCACTGTATAAATGCAACAATTTTATTATCTTCCCAGTCAAGAGAGCTGATGTTGACTGCTCTCCACTGCCTAGAGGTAGAACTGGTCATGGCAAGAACCACAGCTGGTACACTGTCCATGCCAAGTAGTCGCGACAGGTAGAACGACAGAGCCTCACCTGAAAACAGACAAACACGTATGTAATATTGCAGTTATAATATTTGTTATTTGTTTGATAATATTCTGATGAGCAAGATGAAACTAATCTTGTGAATATTTATGTAATTATACATCTCTTCATAAATATTCATTAGTAATTTAACCCTTAGCCTGCTATGAAAAAGAGACCTGATGCCATTGTCACTTACTTCTGATTCATTCAAGCTTTCGATATACTATTGACAGTGTCAAATAGTTTGGATCCTGATTAGACACCGATTTACTTGGTGTCTCATCTGGATCTAAGCTATTGGCAGATATCAGTTTAATGAGGTCGTGCTTAGCAGGCTATCGGTTAATATTTGGTTATATTTACATTCGCCCTGCAACGTCCTTATATAATCTTATCCTAAAAAGAAAGTTGCATAACCTCATGAACACCGGAAGCACGTCATTCATTTCTTAAATATAAGAAATACAATGGAATATAAATATAAGAAATAAATGACGTGCTCTCAGTGTTCATGAGGTTATGCAACGCATAGCTTTACGAGCAAAGATTCACGTGAAGCCCTTTGGGCTTCACTAACTTTGCTCGTAAAGCTATGCGTTGCATAACCTCATGAACACCGGAAGCACGTCATTCATTTCTTAAATGAAATAGTTTCATTAAAAATGCCATGAATAAACAGTGGGGGCCCATATCAGACAGCTCCTACAGGAGTCTTCTAATCTAGGTCTGCTCTGTTTGCAAGGCCTTAAGATATGAAATATGCTTGTATGAATTAAAGAGTTAACTCAATGAATATTCATTTAAGAAATAATTGCATCATGAATATCAATTAGGGGATTTATAGTAGAACCCCTCTAAAGTGACAAAATGGAGCTTTCTGCATTACTTTTGTCCTGCATTAAGCTACCACCTGCATCTAGCACCCAGATTTATAACTGTTTTAGGTGGTCGTATTAGCGGGCTTTTTACTGTATTAACTCATTCCTGCATATTGACGCCTTTTGACGCCTCTGTAAAAGACACTTTGTGAAACCATTGTGATAAATAGAGCATTTGCTCCACAGGATCAAATGCTCTATTTATCACAATGGTTTCAAAACAACACCATTCTGAAAATTTCCTTTTCTCTAGTTAATGCTCCTTTTTGGTAGATTTAATCAAAGAGGTTAGGTCTAAAAATAGCCTAAGTGGGAATGGTTTAATATAATGCCGTATGAACACTGGAAGCTTGGGTCATGGTAGGCGCTACCATACAGTCATATCTACATTAGTTCATAAGCAAGCAGAGCAGACCCTGATCAGATAGCTTCTAAAAGAGCCATCGGATCTGTATCTACTCTGCCTTATTTGTATACACGTAACTATATTGAGTAAAGATTTAAAGGAAATGAATATTGATTAGATTAATTGTTGTAATACACAATCGTGGACACAGGAATTTTTAGACATGGCAGAAACTGTAAAATCAGATCTTTATTATTTCATTTGCAAACAGAGCAGACCCTGAACTGACGGCTCCTATTGGAGCTGTCTTATATGGCGCTACTCTTTTTGCGTATTTATGGAGTAAAGGGTTAAGCTTTTAAGAAAGTTTTGAATACGTTTTGAGACAAGTTTTAAAGAGAATTGACCAAGTGTCAAACAGCTTTGATCCTGATGGGAGCCTGAGCTACCCCGCCTTTCATCTGTATCCAAGTTTTTAAAAAATGTATGCTTTTCCACACCTTTGCAAACAGTATTCCCAGATCAGATGGCTGCTGTAGCAGCTGTCTGAGCAGGGTTATAATGCCCTGTTTGATTATGAAATTTAAATAGATCTGACTACAGTTTTTACCAACACAAAACCATTTTGTGTACATACATAAGGCCATTAAAAAAATTAAGCTAATGAATATTCATGAAGTCATTATTTCTAACATTAATATTCAACCAGGAAAGGTTAACCTCCTTCCCTCAGATTATTGCATTTTTAGGCATTTGCAGACAGAGTGCAGTAAAGTCCCTCTTAACCCATTACCTCATAGACTATTTTTAAATACAACCTCTTTGAATAAATCTACCGAAAAGGAGCATTAACTAGAGAAAAGGAAAATTTTAGAATTGTGTAGTTTGAAGTCATTGTGATAAATAGAGCATTTATTCCTATAGGAGCAAAATGTAATGCTCTATTTATCACAATGGTTTCACAAAGTGACTTTTACAGAGTCGTCAAAAGTCGTCAATATGAGGGAATGGGTTAACTGGTAATATAAATATCAATCTTCAGGAGACAGGTGGTAGCTCCTCTAGGAGCTTTCTGCATGACTGTCACCCTGTATTAAGCAACCACCTGCCTAAAAAGTATTTAAATTATTCTCTGCAAGAATTCCAGTTTAGAGGGGTTTTATTGCAGACCCAGATCAGAAGGCTCTTGTAGGAGCCATCTGATCAGGGTCTACTCTGTTTGCTGGTTTGGATAGATGTGTTTCCTTACCACCTTCCATATTTCATCATGACTATTTTGTCAATGAATATTCAGCAGGTAATGAAAGTTGGAATAAAACATAGAGTAGGGAAAGGGTTAACCCATCCATTTCCTCATTAACTCTTCGCTTGCTATTCACGTCAATATACCTACCTGTAAATAGTGAAGACCCAGATGAGACAGCGCCTGCAGGAGCTGTCTCATCAAGGTCTGCACTATTTACAAGTTGATTGTGCAACCAGCTCACTACACAGCAGTGATTGCACAGCGAAATACTTATACACAGTGCAGATATATGTAATTGTACAACAGGGCATGGGTAAAGAAGGAGAAATGTATTTTAAAATTCAGCAAGCGAAGAGTTTATACTTATTTATGGAAGAAATCAATAATATGGAACATGTAATAGGAATTGTTTTGCACCATGGTGTAAACTGTAAATTCAGATCTTTAAAAGTCTATAAGCAAACAGAGCAGACCCTGATCAGCGATCATATACTCCTATAGAAGCCATCTGATCTGGGTCTACTTTGTTTGCAGATACATGACAAGGCGTTCATATGAAGGAAACTGTTAACCCATTCCCCCATAACTGACGACTTTTGATGTCACAATGGTTATCACAATGGTTTAAAAACTACACAATTCTGGAAATTTTCCTTTTCTCTAGTTAATGCTACTTTTTGGTGGATTTATTCAAAGAGGTAGGATTTAAAAATAGCCTATGAGGGAATGGGTTAACTCATTTGCTTACACATGTGTTATCTTACCATAGACAAAGTGGGTGTGTGGGTGTCTGTACCGAACACACATCTGGGTGCCATCTCGAAGAATGATGAACCCGTTCTTGGGGCGCCCACACCTGTCCCAGGTCGGATCGTCCAGCGTGCGCACCACTTGGTTATGAAGTGAATGAATTAAGTAGGTGATATTTCTGTATGAAAGACCTGTAAAGAGAAAAAAATGTAATTATGTCCACTGTTTCATTCAATAAGCTCCGGCAAATTGCTTACTATATACAGTAAAACCCCTCTAAACTGCAATCTAGTAGAGAAGAATTTAGATACTTTTAGGCAGATGGATGCACAGTGAAAGTCGGTCAAAATTCAACTCTAGGAGCTTTGCGCATGACTTTCACCCTGCATTCAGCTACCATCTGTCTCTAAACCGGATACTGATACTAAATTGAATGTCCAGTATTGAAGGGTTTTACTGTATAACCTAATTGCCCGAAGTATTAGCCAGACAAACTGAAGGAGCAGTTAGACCAAGGTCTACACAGTTAGATCAAGGTCTACACAGTTTGATCAAGGTCTACACTATTTCATAAACCCTTTACCTTATAAAGATCTGATTCAGAGCTACAGATAACGGTGCGTATCCAAATACTAAATTCGTCATTTCTCCACCAAACCCTATACTGTGACCACTCACAGTATCGGTTTTGGCGGAGAAATAAATGATTTATCCTTGAAAATGTTTAAATTTACACTACTTATCTGAAGCTCTATATGTATAACTGCCTGTAAAAACAGAGTAAACCCAGATATCATGGATTCTATCGGATGAGGGTTTGCTCTATTTGTTTATGGTGTATTATAGATCTGATTCTATCGGAGTCACAATGTCCTCTGTTCATGTGCTATTACCAAAAATTAATCTGATTAATATTAATGGCGTTATTATCTGTTAAATGAATATTCAATCCAGAGCTACAGATAAACATAAATACTCAGGTACTAAAATGGTCATTTCTCTACCAAACCCTATGTTGTGACCACTCTTTAGAATGTTCTGTAGGAACAGGCTGATCTGTGTATGCCTTGTTCGTGTATGAAATAACACCTGGTCTGATTCTGCAGCTTCTGAACTGACCAACAATTCTAGTTCATATAAGGCCATTTATATAATTTCATTTACTGAATATCCCATTCTATCATTATTCCTGACATGAATATTCATCAGAAAAAGGGTTAATAGAAAATGCAGCTGTAAGAGAAAACAACAATGGCTTCAACGATAATACATGTTTAGTAACAAGAGGCTGAAATAAGGGAGGCAACTCTTATATTCTTGTTCAATTGATAAAGGGAGACTACACTTTGTGTTTATTCCATTTCTTACTGATTTCTTTCCTCATGAAATATATTTTCATTACCTTAACCATTTACTTCATACTCATTTCTACACCATCGTTGCAAACAGAGTAGACCCAGATCAGATGGCTCCTGGAGGAGATGTCCGATCAGGATCTGCTCTGTTTGTTTATGATATAATGTAGATATGACTACAGTTTCTGCCATGGCCAAAATTCCATATGTCTATTATTCATGAGATCATTATTTTTTACATGAATATTCATGATAGGTTTCCTTACACTATTTGGTTCGACTGATCTTTGTGTATTCTATTTGAAAATAATGTGTCAATATCAGAACTACCCTAAATAATTATGCAAACAGAAAAACTTTGATAAATAGTGTAGACCTAGATTGCTCCTGACGCTCCTCAAGTTTGTTCTAAAGTATAAAATAGTGCTGAATTGACAGTTCTAAAGTATAAAATCGTGCTGGATTGACAGTTCTAAAGTATAAAATGGTGCTGAATTGACAGTTCTAAATATACTGAATTGACATATTCAGCCTTAATGGAGAGGAGAGATTTTATGTTGTGTCTGAATGTTGACCTTAATTTTGGAACAATAAACCCCCTCTAAACTGGAATTCTAGTACAGAAGAATTTAGATACTTTTATGCAGGTGGTTACTTAATGCAGGGTGAGTGTAATGCATAAAGCTCCTTGAGCAGCTTTCTGCATTAAACTGCCACCTGTCTGCCAGACCAATGTTTATACTGTAGTTAACCCTTCGCTTGCTGAATTTTAAAATACCTTTCTCCTTCTTGACCCATGCCCTGTTGTATAATTACATACATCTTCACTGTGTACAAGTATTTCACTGTGAAATCACTGTTGTGGACTGTACTGGTTGCACAATCAACTTGCAAATAGTGCAGACCCTGATGAGACAGCTCCTGCAGGAGCTGTCTCATCTGGGTCTTCACTATTTACAGGTAGGTATATTGCCGTGAATAGCAAGAGAAGGGTTAATGTCCACTTTAGAGGGGTGTTGCTGTATATGTCACACTGTGAATGGTGAATTTCCGAAGTGGAATAAATACTTCATTATCATTAACCCATTCCCCCATATTGATGCCTTTTGACGCTTCTGTAATTCTCACTTTGTGAAACCATTGTGATAAATAGAGCATTTGCTCCTACAGGAGCAAATGCTCTATTTATCACAATGGTTTCCAACTACAAAATTAAAAAAAATTCCTTTTCTCTAGTTAATGCTCCTTTTCGGCAGATTTATTCAAAGTGGTTGGATCTAAAAATAGCCTATGGAGGAATGAGTTAACAGTCGGGTCTATATAGCATGAACAGATAAATTTTACTAGACCATTCTGAATGCACTGGGTTTTGCATCCTGATCTGGGTGTACATTGTTTGCAAATGCCATTGAACTTGTTTCCCACATTTCAAGGGTTTACAAAATTAATCAATGCAATACAAACAGCAGTTGTCCAAGGCAGAAAATAAAAGACCTGCTTGTTCTTTTGAATTTGATAAACCGTGTGAATACTTAGTGAGGTTTTGACACCTATGAGATAAGCAAGCGAAAGAAATATTTGCGTATTTGTCACTGAGAGCCCTCCGAAACGTTTAAACGGACAATGATAGCAGGTTGCCAGTCTGATAAAATACCCACATTGCTTAGTTACCCTGGTATGTTGTCTGGCCTCTGTGTCTCTTTGGAGTCATTTTAACGGAAAACCAAAGTTTTAGCAGTGAATGTGTCCGTTTGTGTATGATGTTAGGATGATTTAAAAATAATACCTTAATGCTATAAGTAGTTTAAATAACCTAGTTACTTTAAATATTTCGACAGGCATATTCAGACATATAGTGCAGACCCAGATCAATCTGCTCCTGAAGGAGCAGTTTAATTGATCAGGGTCTTCACTATATGCTACTATGTCGATGTAATCTGAGGTTATCAAAATGCTGCCAAACTGAGTAACTCACTTTGGAGAGAGAAGGTTGAGTATCTGAAGAGATAGGTGCACTGCATGCATTGAGAATGAGAGAATTTTACCAATGATTTTATTCCATTACAACTTTACTAGGAGCACCATATAAAAGTGGTTTTGAAAATGTATGATTACTTTTCTGCCCAATCCATTATTTACTATTCAACAGTTAATTTTTGCAATTAGGTCTCTGGCTCATAAATGTTTGAAATAAGAATGCAAATACCGTCCATAACAGTACTATCTCCGTCATCAATGTTATATAAATACTGTTTATAATAGTACAGTACTTTCTTTGTCATTACTGCTATATAAATACCGTCTATAACAGTACTATTTCTGTCATCACTGTTATAAATAAATACCGTCTATAACAGTACTATCTCTGTCATCAATGTTACGTAAATACAGTCTATAACAGTACTATCTCTGTCATCAATGTTATATATATAAATACAGTCTATAACTGTACTATCTCTGTCGTCACTGTTATATATAAATACAGTCTATAACTGTACATATATATACAGTCTATTTTACTGTACTATCTCTGTCATCAATGTTATACATATAAATACTGTCTATAACTGTACATATATATACAGTCTATAACTGAACTATCTCTGTCATCACTGTTATATATATAAAAACAGTCTATAACTGTACATATATATACAGTCTATAACTGTACTATCTCTGTCATCACTGTTAAATATATATAAATACAGTCTATAACTGTACTATCTCTGTCATCAATGTTACATAAATACAGTCTATAACAGTACTATCTCTGTCATCAATGGTACATAAATACAGTCTATAACTGTACTATCTCTGTCATCAATGTTACATAAATACAGTCTATAACTGTACTATCTCTGTCAACACTGTTATATATATATAAATACAGTCTATAACTGTACTATCTCTGTCATCGATGTTACATAAATACAGTCTATAACAGTACTATCTCTGTCATCACTGTTACATAAATACAGTCTATAACTGTACTATCTCTGTCATCAATGTTACATAAATACAGTCTATAACAGTACTATCTCTGTCATCAATGTTACATAAATACAGTCTATAACAGTACTGTCTCTGTCATCACTGTTACATAAATACAGTCTATAACTGTACTATCTCTGTCATCAATGTTACATAAATACAGTCTATAACTGTACTATCTCTGTCATCACTGTTATATATATAAATACAGTCTATAACTGTACTATCTCTGTCATCAATGTTACATAAATACAGTCTATAACAGTACTATCTCTGTCATCACTGTTACATAAATACAGTCTATAACTGTACTATCTCTGTCATCAATGTTACATAAATACAGTCTATAACAGTACTTATCTCTGTCAACACTGTTTTAAATATAAATACCGTCTATAACAGTACTATCTGTCATCAGTGTTACATAAATACAGTCTATAACAGTACTATCTCTGTCAACACTGTTTTATATATAAATACAGTCTATAACTGTACTATCTCTGTCATCAATGTTATATAAATACAGTCTATAACTGTACCATCTCTGTCATCACTGTTACATAAATACAGTCTATAACTGTACTATCTCTGTCATCAATGTTATATAAATACAGTCTATAACTGTACTATCAATGTTATATACATAAATACCGTCTATAACTGTTATATAAATAGAGCATTTGCTCCTGTTTATCACAATGGTTTCACAAAGTGACTTTAACAGTAGCTTCAAAAGATGTCAATATGTATGAATGGGTTAATTTAGTGTACTTATGCATAATAAGGTCAAACTTAAAGGTAAACCCTTTCCTTCACATAAATGCTTTTTCACACATTTGCAAACAGTAGACCCAGATTAGGCAGATCCTATAGGAGCCATCTGATCAGGGTCTGCACTATAACTAATGCTTTTCTTTAATTTCTAAAATTATGTTTTGCACATGTCCGTTGTCTGTCTGTCCGTCTGCATGTGTCATGCTTTTACATACAGTTGGTTGTCACAGTTTTTTCATTGTCTAAATATATCACACTAACCACTATAGCTATTGGCATGGAATTGCATATACACATTAACATCATCCATAATTCCATTGCCCACCTAGCCTATGCTGCCTGCAAGTCCAAGGTCAAGGTCAAATGACTTAGGAATTTTATGTGCAGCTTGGCAAGCACCACCATGGGGGTTAAATTATTTGGTAATCAGAATTTGGTGTCTACTGGGTCTGTTTAGATGCCAGAAAAATGTCTGTATGCATATTTTCTAAGCCTGCTGGGTAAGTTTACTAATTCCAGCTTATTATAGTCTGGAACTCTCTGAAAAATGTAATTTGCATGCCTTATATGGGTGCATCAATAATGTATATCCTGGCAACTCTTTAAATGTAGAATTTTCAAAATGGAAAAATGGTCCATCATTGTTTTTACTATTGGATAATTTCACTGATTTCAGTGTGAAAGGGTATGTGAGAGATTTCTGAATGACAAACAGTGCAGACTAGGAGCCCTCTGATCAGGGTCTACACTGTTTGCAAAGACCAGTATGCTCATTTCCTGCATTCCAAAAGTCAATGTTTTTGTCTTAGATAATAATGTGTAATTGTTGTCTGGCTTATATTCTCATCTGCTGCAAGTGTCTTAACACCTTTCTCTGTTTTTTTTTTTTCAAGGAAACATTTTTCTTTGTCAAATTTTAACACTGTAGATGCCAGTGTTTTTTTCCGGGCCTTTTGGGGATCAAAATTGGGCCCTAATTGAAAAAAAAAATCCCCTCCAATTTCAGTGACACTGATGTCATCAACAGAATTATTGAAATACTTGGGGAAGAACCGAGACATTGACTTGTAAACCTACCCTATATGATGTCTATGACAAGGGTTTTACTGGATTACGGGGGAAAAAATATCTCTTAATGTACATTGTTTTATTCAATTTCCCCTATTTTGCACTCACGACACATTTTTCCCCTATGAAAGAGTCCCACGACCATTCCCCCAAAACTGAAAAAAACAACACAACTGGACACGTAAATTAAAACATTTTCAAGAATAGCTCATTTAATTCTCCACCAACCCCTATACTGCGACCACGCTTTAGAATTGTTTCAGAGAGTGGACACGGTATAGGGTTTGGTGGAGAAATAACCATTTATCTGTAGATCAGTAAATAGGTAGAGAGGAGAGAAAATCGAAGACTCAGAATAATTAGGATAAATATGGTATCGGGCATCTCGAGTAATTAGGATAAATAGGGTATCGGGCATCTCAGCTAGGTCTCTGTTCAAACTGTTATAGTCAAAAAGCGGAGTGCAAAGTTTGAAGTAGACACATTGTAAGTGATGAGACCATATTGTTTTATTGTAGACCTATCTAGTTTTAGACTGCATTTAATTGTTTTGACCTATTATAACCTTCAGTAGTCTACTGTTGAATTTGTGATGACCCCTGGAAACAGTCTGCATCAAGATCAGACGCTGATCTAACTCGTGTCTCATCAGGATCTACTACACTGTGTGTCACTCTGATTGTGTTCCTGGCTGGATGTGTTACAAAATATACCATTAGCCTTGAAGCAGCAGACGACCATATTAGCAGACGACAATATTAGCAGACGACAAGTTTTGCTTTTAGTGTTAAAGGTTAACCGTAAACATCTTTGCAGTGTCATCTATTTGTAAACAGTGTAGACCCCGATCAGACGCCTTCTAAATGAGCCCTCTGATCAGATCTGCACTATTTGTAAACTGAAAAATATTTAGCAAGTTTGCACCTTTCAAACTGAATGGACTCGAATAAACACTGACGGGCTATTCCACTATGTAAAATCGGTGTCAAAAGGGTTTAACGAGTTCACATGTTAAATGACTCGTCAGAATTTGGTGCTCATGTAAAAAATAAAATCATCTGTTTATGTCCTGTCATAAAAAATTATTGAATCCATATTTATGATGTCATTATTTATTACATGAATATTCATAGAGGAAAGGGTTAAAGGATTGGTTAATTTGCTACCTGCAACTAATTAGTTCTATTAACCCATTACCTCATAGGCTAATTTAGACCCACCCTCTTTGAATAAATCTACCGAAAAGGAGCATTTACTAGAGAAATGGAAAATTTTAGAATTATGTAGTTTTGAAACTATTGTGATAAATACAGCAAAATTTTGCTCCATAGTAGCAGTGCTCTATTTATCACAATGGTTTCGTAAAGTGACTTTTACAGAGGCGTCAATATGAGGGAATGGGTTTATAGTCTGCTGCCTTTTGTAAAAAGTGTAGATCCAGATCACACAGCTCTTATAGGCGCCATCTGGTGAGAGTCTGCTCTCCTTGCTTTGAACATGTTGCAGGTTCACAACAGTTTGCTAAGACAATAAATTTCCAGATTATATTTTTCATGTGAGTTAACCCTTTCCTTCATATAAACGCATAAATTTCATGTTTTTTTCAATTTTTCATGCATTTTCAATATTTCATACATTTGAGTACATGGACCAAGATCAGATCAGATGGCTACTAGAAGAGTCGTCTGAACTGGGTCTGCTCTGTTTGCTACTAGAATTTGATAGATCTGTTTCTCTACTTTTTAAGTGGCTGCAATGTTCTGCTTTCCATATTTCATTAAAACTATTTTGTTAAAAAATTCAGTAGGTATTTAAATATGGAATAAACATATTTAAGCTGCCACCTGCAAAAGATGATATAAATTCTTCTACATTAAAAGTCTCACAGATTTGGAGATTGATATTAACCCTTCGCTTGCTGAATTTTAAAATACATTTTTCCTTCTTTACCCATGCCCTGTTGTATAATTACATAAATATATCTTCACTTCACTGTGTACACGTATTTCGCTGTGCAATCACTGCTGTGGAGTGCACTGGTTGCACAATCAACTTGTAAATAGTGCAGACCATGATGAGACAGCTCCTGCAGGAGCTGACTCTCATCTGGGTTTTCAGTATTTACAGGTAGGTATATTGACGTGAATAGCAAGCGAAGGGTTAATAGGATACAGGTGTCTTCAGCAAACACATCAACTTTTTGCAGGGTAAGTAATTTTCAAACCCGTCCTACGGCTCCCAGTGTTGGTATATGTTGTAATGAATTGACATGGCTCAGCATTCAACAAATTAATGAGCATGCAATAATACCATGCCAGTACAATGTGCTTCAATTATAGTAGATTAAGTAACGCTTTTCAAGCCTTAACCCTTTCCCTGTTCTATATTCGGGGAAGAAATAATGACATCATGAATATTTACTTGTTGAAATTTTTATAATGGCATTATTTTTATGTATTTTGGTACAGTGTATTGGTAAAAGCTGTTACTAAGCATCAGATCTATGGTCTGCTCTGTTTGAAAACATGTGAAAAGGTATTTATATAAAGGAAAGGGTTAAGTCTATCTCGTAGAGATATATGTTGTCACCTTTGCAAACAGAGTAGACCCAGTTAGGACAGGAGCTGCTGATTAGGGTCTGCTCTGTATATAAAGATCTGATGTTGAATTTCCTTTATGTGTACAGTAAAACCTCAATTAGTGTGTGTTAAAGACAGGTGGTTGCTTAAAGCAAGGTGAAAGTGAAACAGAACGCTCCTATAGGAGCGTTCTGTTTTACTTTCACCTTGCTTTTAGCAGCCACCTGCCCTAAATACCAACTAATTAACACAATTTAGTGTCCGTTATAGAGAGGTTTTACTTTAATTATACAAAATCAATCCATGAATATTAATGCAGGATAAAAGCTTTTTGTTTGACATTTGTCCTGCATTAATTTCCCTTTCCTTCATGTAAACACCTTTTCATGCCTTTGCAAAAAGGTAGACCCAGATCATTGGCCCCTGTAGAAACCATCTGATAAGGGTCTGCTGTGTTTGCTTATGAAATTATTATAGATCCTGTCTCTACGATTTCTACTTACATGTATATATATATATACCATAAACAATCCTGTATTCATATACCAATTATATAATTATATATTGAGCTAATAAATATTCATGATGTCATTATTTCTTACATGAATATTCAACAGGCAAAGGCTGTACCTGTATTCCTCTCTGACAATTCAGCATTAATTTAAACCCTTCACTGCATCAGTTCTCATGTAAGAGATAATGACATCAGGAATATTAATTGGTTTTATAATTTCACAGGAAAATTTGGTTATGGCAGAAACTGTAGAATGGGATCAATATAATGCCATAAGCAACAGAGCAGACCCTGATCTGAGAAGGCTTCTGTATATGTAGGAGTCATCTGATCAGGGTCTACTCTGTTTGCAAAGGCATAGACAGGGGTATTCATGGAATAAAGGGTTAAGGGAAGACATCACGTACAGCTGTGAAAATCAATGGTTATCTAATACATTTGAGTAACAGGTTGTGATATACATGTAAAATAATTATCTGTCAATTGAGTAGGATTCGCAAAACAAAACCTGTCTAAACTGGACATTCAAATTAACCCCCTTCTCCATAAATATTCATGCAAGAAAGAATTAGCACAGATCAATGTACATTAACTGAAGTTTTATAACCCTGTCCCTCATATAAACACTGCTTTACAACTTTGCAAACAGCATGAACTACATATAAACACTGCTTTACAACTTTGCAAACAGCATGAACTACATATAAACACTGCTTTACAACTTTGCAAACAGCATGAACTACATATAAACACTGCTTTACAACTTTGCAAACAGCATGAACTACATATAAACACTGCTTTACAACTTTGCAAACAGCATGAACTACATATAAACACTGCTTTACAACTTTGCAAACAGCATGAACTCAGATCAGATAGCTCCTGTAGGAGCCAGCTGATCGTTGAGGCCGGTCTGCTCTGTTTGCTCAGGACAATATATAGATCTGATTCTACAGTTTTTTGTAAAGGCAAAAATCATTCCCTTGAAAAGTTTGCGTCATAAAAATTTAGCTAAATAATGATCGATATATAGCTAAAACTAAACGCAGGCCATTGTAGGCTGAAGCTGTAATATCATAGCTATACTTTACTATAAACAAGCAGACCCTGATCAAATTGACTCCCTATAGCTGTCTGAGCTTGGTCTACTCTGTTTGCAAATGCATGAAAAGGCATTTGTATATGGGAAATGGTAAACTCTGATACCAATCATAGAACCAGATAGTAATTTGACATCTGATCATGACACCGTTTCATATTAACCCTTTCCTCCATAGGCTATTTTTAGACCCAACCTCTTTGAATGAATCTACCCAAAAGGAGCATTTACTTCGAGAAAAGTAAAATTTTAGAATTTTGTAGTTTGAAACCATTGTGATAAATAGAGCATTTGCTCCTATGGGAGCAAATGCTCTATTTATCACAATGGTTTCAAGAAGTGGTTATTACAGAGGCGTAGAAAGGCGTATTTATGGAGGAAAGGGTTAACTACCTGGAATTATATCTTTATTATATATATAAGCAAACAGAGCAGAAACTTATCGGATGACTCCTATAGGAGCCATCTGATCTGGGTCTACTCTGTTTGCAAAGGCATATAAAA
This sequence comes from Azorinus chamasolen, assembly GCA_963576725.1. Classification (NCBI taxonomy): domain Eukaryota; kingdom Metazoa; phylum Mollusca; class Bivalvia; order Cardiida; family Solecurtidae; genus Azorinus; species Azorinus chamasolen. The sequence continues at coordinate 82,038,778 of OY755246.1, forward strand.
GCATATTTATGGAGTAATTTGGGTCAAGAAAATTCCCTCACAGATTGTTATTAGACCTAACCTCTTTGATTAAGAGCATTTAGCACAAAAACTGATTTTTTTTAAATTGTGTAAATTTGAAAGCATAATGTGATTAATAGAGCATTAATTAAACTTTGCTTCTACCCCACAAATGCTCTATTTATCACAGTAGTTTCAGTAAATGACTTTTACAGGTGTTAAAATCAGGGAATGATTAAGATTTATAAGCTGTGTTTATTCGGAGCATAATGTAGATGGATAATGTTTGGATCTGTCGTGCCATTCTGTTAACAGCTTGTCAGCAAATTCCCTTAACCCAAGGTTAAAATAGTGTCTTTTCAAAAATCTGATCCACTGTAATATTTGCATACTTTCAGAGAAGGTTCAAATCATCTTGATGAGTATGGTCATTCTGTTTTGGTAGAACTAGTTTAATAAGTAAACAGAGCAGACTCTAGCCAGACAGCTCCTGTAGGAACAGGACCATTTATACAATTGTTTTACAGGACTACCTTGGGATAATTCCTGTGAAGTTTGGTAAAAAAAATCAGACACCTCCTATAGGAGCCGTCTGATCAGAGTCTGCTCTGTTAGCTTACGGTAATATAGATATGATTCTACAGTTTCTGCCATGGCCAAAAATTCCTGTGAGAGTAATGCTTTAATAAAAAATAATCTAATTAATGTTCATAATCTGATTATTTCTTACATGAATATTCATGGAGTAAATTAAGGGTTAATTTCCTCTTTATAGCTGTCTGAAGTCTTGCCAACTGTCCATGTAAATGTTGCAACACTGAGGTTTAGCTTGTGTATGGTGTTTGTCATGATGTATTCAAACTGACTTGAGAATGTTAAGGGTTTAACTCTTTCCCTCATATAAATGTCTTTTCATGCATTTACAAACAGAGCAAACCTAGATCAGATGACTCGAACAGGATATTTTGTCTACATGAACATTTATGAAATAAAGGTTTACTATATAATTATACATTCATTATTTCCTACAAGAATAGAAATTAAGCCTTCACCTATTCTATGCTTATTCCAATTCTTTTATAGACAAATTGAATGAAATATGGAACATTGTAGCCATTTTAGAAACTAAAGAAACATGTTACAGATCTCTCAAATTCCATCAGCAAACAGCAGATACTGAACAGATGGCTCCTGAGGGAGCTGTCTGATCTGGGTCTACTCTCTTTGCAAATGCATGAAAACGCATTTATATGAAGGAAATGGTTAAGCATAATCCCTTGTTGAATATTCTCGTAAAAAAATCATGCCATCATGAATATTTATCACATTCCCTCAAAGGCTGATTTTAGACCGAGCCTCTTTCAATAAATCTACCGAAAAGGGGCACGTACTAAAATAAAGGAAGAATTTATAATTATGTAGTCTGGAAACCATTGTGATAAATAGAGCATTTGCAGAGGCAATAAAAGAAAGCGTCATTATTAGGGAATGGGTTATTAGATGAAAAACAGCATATGTTACGACACAGGAATGTTTGGTATTAATAGAAACTGGTACAATTTAATTCAACCCTAAATGCCATGAATATTCATGTAATAAACAATGACATCATGAATATTAATTAGATTAATTTGTTGTAATAGCACAGGCGTGTCATAAGCAAACAGAGCAGACACTGATCAGATGGCTCTTATAGGATAGGAGCCTTCTGATCTGGGTCTACTCTTTTTGCAAAGGCAAAGAAAAGTGTATATATAGAGTAAAGGGTTAAAGAGAAGACCCTAATCAGACGTCTTCCTCTGGAGCCATCTGATCTGGGTCTACACTGTTTGTAACGGTGTGAAAGGGCGTTTGTATGAAGGAAAGTTTTAATTTTACAAGAATTTGTCCAGGGCTAAGAATTTTGGTGCGAAAGCCTGCAACTAACTGCGAGCAATTCTCAGACATTTTTATGACAGCAATTAGGCTATAAACAAATTCTTTCTGTCAAACTAAAGTTGTGAATGAAGACAAATGGCTAAAAGGCTGTTTTCGGTGAACAACTTTCATAGATTTATGTGCTTTTTATCAGTGCTGTTATCATATTTTATCTAACCGTTCCAACCCACAAGGGTGTGATTTTCCTCTGATATTCTGCATGCTTGCTATGGGATTTCTCTATGCTGACCTTTAGTTGAGTTTTTGTTGTCTCCAGATTTGTGTTCCATTGCCACATTTTCAGTTAGGATTTTAACCCTTCTCTTGCTATTCACGTCAATATATTACGTACCTGTAAATAGTGCAGGAGCTGTCTCATCAGGGTCTGCACTATTTACTGTCTCATCAGGGTCTGCACTATTTACAAGTTGATTGTGCAACCAGTGCACTCCACAGCAGTGATTGCACAGCGAAGTACTTGTACACAGTGAAGATATATGTAATTATACAACAGGACATGGGTAAAGAAGGAGAAACGTATTTTAAAATTCAGCAAGAGAAGGGTTAAATTTCTTAACCCTTTCTCTGTTCATTATTCATGTAAGAATTCATGACATCATGAACGTTTATTAGCTAAACTTTAATAATGTTAACTTTTCAATTATTTTTTTTTTTATTATGCCCCCAAAGCTAGGCTTTGGCGGCATATAGTGATCGCACCGTGCGTGTGTGGGTGGGTGTGTGTGTGTGTGGGTGGGTGGGTGGGTGTGTGTGTGTGTGGGTGTGTGTACATTTTGTCCGGAGTATATTTCCTTTGTCACATCAGCTACGGATACCAAATTTTGATGTGTGAGTTCATCTAGGGATGGGGGAGTGTCGCGTACCATTTTCATGTCACTGTGACCTTGACCTTGACCTTTGACCTTGATTTTACAAAAAGCTTGTCCGGAGCATATCTCCTTTACCTTACCAGCTACAGATTCCAAATTTGCTGTGTGAGTTCATCTTCGGATGGCGGAGTGTCGCGTACCATTTCCAGGTCACTGTGACCTTGACCATGACCTTTGACCTTGATTTTAAAAAAAGCTTATGCCTTACCAGCTACAAAAAGCTTGTCCGGAGTATATCTCCTATACCTTACCAGCTAAGGATTCCAAATTTGGTGTGTGAGTTCATCTTGGGATGGAGGAGTGTTGCGTACCATTTTCAGATCACTGTGACCTTGACCATGACCTTTGACCGATTTTACAAAAAGCTTGTCCGGAGCATATCTCCTTTACCTTACTAGCTACAGATTCCAAATTTGGTGTGTGAGTTCATCTTGGGATGGCGGAGTGTCGCGTACCATTTCCAGGTCACTGACCTTGACCTTGACCTTGACCTCGATTTTAAAAACCGCTTATACCTTACCAGCTACAAAAAGCTTGTCCGGAGTATATCTCCTATTCCTTACCAGCTAAGGATTCCAAATTTGGTGTGTGAGTTCATCTTGGGATGGAGGAGTGTCTCGTACCATTTTCAGATCACTGTGACCTTGACCATGACCTTTGACCGATTTTACAAAAAGCTTGTCCGGAGCATATCTCCTTTACCTTACCAGCTACAGATTCCAAATTTGGTGTGTGAGTTCATCTTGGGATGGCGGAGTGTCATGTACCATTTCCAGGTCACTATGACCTTAACCTTGACCTTGACCTTGACCGATTTTACAAAAAGCTTGTCCAGAGCATATCTCTTATACCTTACCAGATACGGATTCCAAATTTGGTGTGTGAGATCACTTTCAGATGGCGGAGTGTCGCGTACCATTTTCAGGTCACTGTGACCTTGACCTTGACCTTCGACCTCAATGTTACAAAAAAGGTTGTCCAGAGAATATCTCCTATACCTTACCAGCTACGGATTCCAAATTTAATGTGTGAGTTTATCTTGGGATGACGGTGTGTCGCGTACCATTTTCAGGTCACTGTGACCTTGACCTTTGACCTAGATTTTACACAAAGCTTGTCCGGAGCATTTTTCCTATACCTTACCAGCTACGGATTCCAAATTTGATTTGTGAGTTCATCTTGGGATGGCGGAGAGTCGTGTACCATTTTCAGATCACTGACCTTGACCTTGACCTTTGACCTCAATTTTACAGTCCGGAGCATATCTTCTATATCTTACCAGATACAAAAAGCTTGTCCAGAGCATATCTCCTATACCTTAAACGTTGACAATCAACCCAGGGTCCTTTTTAACGTTGAGAATGACTTAGGGTCCTTTTTAACTAAGTTTTGACGCTTGGCTCTTTTCTTAGCTATCATAATCCAAAGGTTCTGTTTCTAATGTTAAGAACTGACTCCTGTGTCATTTTTAACAGCATCAAAATTTCATGTTACACCTGCATTACATTGTATTGTTTTTCCGCCAAAATGCATTTCGGTGTCAAACACTTTGGGGGCATTTGTCACCCGTGACGACTCTCTTGTTTGATCTAAGTCGGAAAGGGGAGATAAATAAAGCAATATTAATGTTAGGGTTACCTGCCCTTGTGAAATGTGTCCCCCTTGTAATAGTTAACATGCATATCAATTTTGAACCAAATGTCTTGGACAGTTTCTGAGACATGGACCATAACATAAAACTTAACCAACAATGAAAATTCTAAGTCGAAAAAGTGGCATAACTATATCAAAATTAATTTTAGGGTTACCTTCCCTTATGAAATGGGTTCCCCTTGTGATACTTAGTAAATATGCATACCAAATGTGAACCAAAATCTTTGATGGTTTCTGAGAAATGGACCTTAACAAAAAGGTTAACCAGTGCCGACGCCGACGAGAGGGTCATGACAATACCTCCACTTTAGTAAGTGGAGCTAAAAAGAAGACTTTTCATTTGATCCTTTCCCTATTCTATATTTAGTCCAAATTTCATTTCCAACTGAATGTACATGGGCAAAATAGTTATGATGATATATGGAAGGTGAAACATTTCAGCCATTTGAGAAACTAAAGAATTCCATTAGCAAACAAGGTGGAACATTTCAGCCATTTTCAAACAGAACAAACCCTATAGCTAGGACCCTATAGGAGCTGTCTGATCTGGGTCTGCTCTATTTGCTAATGCATGAAACGGTGTCTCTATGAAGGGAACAGTTAATTAAGAGTGTGGTTTACAGGTAAGTTACTGAAAATGGTAGTTACAATAGTTTTATTGGTACATACAGGATCTGTCTGATCTGGGTCTTCTCTATTTGAAAATGCATGAAAAGGCATTTATATATAATGACGGAAATTGTTACAATTGTGGTTTACTGAAAATGTTGGTAATGTAGTTTTGCAGTAAACCCTGGAGATTGGTTCCAGGTGTTTTGATAGTTTGGAAGGGAAGCTGTTTGTTTGTTTTCTCTTGGATGTGGAACCAGTCTAGAGAGCTATGTATATATAATGATGATGGGGAGATAATGATCACGTAGGAGTATTGATCTGCTGTTTGAGACCAAACAGAATCTCTGATAAACCTGAGAACCTTTAACCCATTCCCTCATAGGCTAGTTTTAGATCCAACTACCTTGAATAAATCTACCGAAAAGGAACATTAATTAGAGAAAAGGAAAATTTTAGAATTTTGTAGTTTGAAACCATTGTGATGATAAATAGCGCATTATTTTGCTCCTATAGGAGCAAAAGCTCTATTTATCACAATGGTTTCGTAAAGTGATTTTTACAGAGGTGTAGAAAGGCGTATTTAAACCTTTCTTAACCCTGGTGTTCTTTGTTTGTTCCAAATTTCAATTTCTACTGAATATTCATGGAAAGAAATAGTTGATAGAATAGTTTATGGAATAATTCCATAAGGAAATATGGAAGGTGGAACATTGTAGCCATTTTAAGTAAAGAAACGGTTCTTTCAAATTATGCTAGCAAACAGAGTAGACCCTGATCAGATGACTCCTATAGGAGTTGTCTGATCTGGTCTACTCTGTTTGCAGTTGCATGAAAATGCGTTCATATGAAGGTTAGGGATAAGGAATGTTCATGTAAAAATCAAAATCCTTTTATAAATATTGATTACCTGAGGTTTTGTAATGGCATTAGAACTAGAAAAGTTTTGGCCATGGCAGATGTAAGGGTAACACAATTCTACTAGTAAACAGAGTAGACCGGCTGATCAGACAGTTCCTGCTCTGTTCGCAAAGATAGGAATTCTACCCTTTCCTGTTATTCCATATATTCCTTTAAACCCTTAGCCCTGTCTGCAGTCATGTAAGAAATACAGTAAAACCCCGCTATTGCAACCACCTAAAAGAGGTATAATAAATCTTGGTGCTAGATGCAGGTGGTAGCTTAATGCAGGACAGAAGTAATGCTGAAAGCTCCTAGAGGAGCTCTCTGCATTACTTTTGTCCTGCATTAAGCAACCACCTGCTTATAAAAAAGCCCATGTTTATTTATTTATTTGTTATTTAACCCTTTATATGATAATAAATGCCTTTTCACTCCTGTGCAAACAGAATAGACCCAGATCTGATGGCTCCTGTAGCAGCCATATGTCCAGTCTCTGCTCTACTTAAGTTAGTTATTATTTCGATCAGATTCTACTGTTTCTTTCAGAAACTAAAAATCATTTGTTCTTACACGGTTATTAAAGTAAATTCAGCAATATGATATTCATGATAATACATGAATATGAGGCAAATCAAGGGCCATAATCGTAGCAGGTGCATTGAGATACAGTTGTGGACCCCTTTGTAGATGTATTGATATACAGTTGTGGACCCCTTATAGCAGATGCATTGAGATACAGTTGTGGACCCCTTATAGCAGATGCATTGAGATATAGTTGTGGACCCCTTTGTAGATGCATTGATATACAGTTGTGGACCCCTTTGTAGATGCATTGATATACAGTTATGGACCCCTTTGTAGACGCATTGATATACTGTTGTGGACCCCTTTGTAGATGCATTGAGATACAGTTGTGGACCCCTTTGTGGATGCATTGAGATACAGTTGTGGACCCCTTATTGAGATACAGTTGTGGACCCCTTAGCCAGTGGTTTTCTCATCAAAATCCAGACATTTCCAATATTATCACAAAATGTTTCTTCTTTGAAAGGTAGTGGATACAACAAGGTAATGGATACAACAAGGTAGTGGATACAACAAGGTAATGGATACAACAAGGTAATGGATACAACAGATGTAACCTGGTGGTATTCTAATAGCAGGTTCCTGACCTAAACGTAAATACACTAATTACTAGAGGTCCAGATAAGATGCTTAAATATAAACATTTTCAAGAACAGCTTCTTTATTTCTCCACCAAATCCAATACTGTCACTACTCAAGAGATTATTTTAAATAGAGCTCCAGATAAGTTGTGTAAATTAAAACATTTTCAAGTATGACTTCTTTATTTCTCCACCAAACCCTATATTGTGACCACTCTTTAGAATCGCCTCGACAAGACAATTCTAAAGAGTGGTCACAACATAGGATTTGGTGGAGAAATGACGATTTTAGTATTTGAGTACGCACCTTTATCTGTAGCTCTGTTTAAAGAGTGGTCACAGTATAGGATTTAGTAGAGAAATGACAATTTTAGTCTTTGGGATTGTATCTTTATCTGTAGCTCCGAATTACTCTAAAGTATTGGACAGTTACAACATACTCTCCCCTCTCTATCAGTCTGTAAAGCCTGATTATGAAATTAATATTCATGTAAGATAGAATGACACCATCTATATTAATAATATAATTTTTAATGGCGCAGGAACATAGGAAATGTTTGCTCTGCAGAATCTGTAGATTCTATATTATATAATAATCACACTGAGCCATCTGATCAGGGTCTACTCTGTTTGGGAAGTGTTTAGAAAATCGCATATAATGGTGTAAAGAGTTAATAAGTCATGTTGGCACTATTTTGATAAGTTTGGATTAGACTGACAGAGCAGCAAATAGTGAAGACCCCGTTCAAACTCAGCAGCTTTTTCAGGAGCAGTATGATCATGGTCTGCACTATTTGCATGTCAGATTTCTTAGGGCAATTTTGGTACTTAGCTGAAACCTTGCCGACTAGTATTTTTTTTGTTAACTCTTTTCCTTCATATAGACACCTTTTTATGCCTTTGCAAACAGAGTGGACCCTTAGATCAGACGGCTCTTATCAGGGTCAGGTTTATGTAATCTCTATTTGCTTATAAAATCAGGGTCTGCTTTGTTTGCTTATGAAATTATAAAAATTGATCTTACTCTTCAGTTTCTATCGATACAAAACTATCGTGTACACGTTACCATTATAAAAATTCAGCTAGTAAATATTCATGATGTCATGATTTCTTACATGAGTTTTAAATAGGGAAAAGATTAACCCTTTCCCTCATATAAACATCTTTTCACGCATTTGCAAACAGGGTAGACCCAGATCAGACGGCTCCTAGAGGAGCCGTCTGATCAGGGTCTACTCTGTTTGCTAATAGAATTTGAAAGATCTGTGTCTTCACTTTCTAAAATAGCTATAATGCACCACCTTCCACATTTCATTATAGCTATTTTGCTAATGAATATTCAGTAGGTATTGAAATGTGTAATAAACATAGAACAGGGAAAGGGTTAACGCTTTGCTCAATAAATATGCCTTTCTTAATTCTACGCCTTTGTAAAGAGACTGTAGACCTAGATTGCTTATGATATAATGTAGATACGATTCTACTGTTTCTGCTGGTGCCAAAAATAGTCATTACGCTATGAAAACGAATTTTATCTACTTAATGTTTACGGTATGATGTCATTATTTTTTACATAAATAATCATGGAGTTAACGCTATTGACTGATTTGTCTAACAATTGGAAGTGGTTTGAATGGAGATGAAATTCTCAACAACACCTTATTTCATTAGGATCCAAACTGTTTGAGACAAATAGTATTTATGAAAAGAAATCTGGGGGAAAAAATGAAAAAAGAACTTTATATAGTGTTGTATTGGTTGGGTAAATAATATACCTTTTGGTATTGAAGATTCCACGGGCGAAGCCCAGAATATTCCGTTCTGTATCACGTCTGGAACAGGCTTTGGCACTGCATTTGGCAATCCTCTGTGTTTATCACTATCTATATCACTTTTATTCTTAATACTTGTTTTAGTGGGTGACCTCGCATATTTCAGTTTTGGCTTTCGGTAATATTCCAGTCCTCGAATGTCACCAAAGTCTCCTGGTTTGAACACTGGGTTTGGATTATATTTGTCATCATAATCATAATCATCGTCATCATCATAGTCATCATCTTCTTCTTCATCCTGATAATCTTCTTCTAGATCTTGGATTTCTTCCATATTATGTTGATCATTAACATTCAGATCATTGGAACCTTGTTTAAATTTGAGATCATTGTTATGTGTTTGTTCTTGGATTGATTGCAGTTTATTTAAATGAAATTGGTTAGCAGACTTGTCTGATTCATCATCAGGATCGTTCTCCATATTCATAGTTTTTGGTTTCCTTTGTCCTTGAGCAGCAAAGTTAACATGGAATTCTGGTTGGAATTTGGATTTCTCCAGCAGGATGCTCGGTGCAATTTGTTTAGCAGAGTCCTGAAGATACTTCACATCGCCAAAACGTGACACCTTTGTATTCAGGTCCAATGAAAAAACGTTGAATATAATGAATAATCCTACTATCAACAATGCTATTGTGAGACATGTGATTCTGGTGCGGCGAATTCGTAAAGCCATTTTGTATAATATTGAAATATTTGCCCAAGTGCAACTTAACTAATGTCTAATTTACAGCAAACCAACTTGACTTTATTCCATAATCTAGTTCCTAAACTTCTCACTTAATTTCCTTCCATAGAACATTTATGTTTATAATTGACATTTGATGTTCTTGGATCTGTTTCCATCCCAATTATTTCATGCTTGTTATAGTTTTGTCTTTAAATTGCAAGTTATATAATCCTCTCATCGCCTTGCTATTCTATCTCGGCCTGTTCACAATGTATCTTCCTCATTTCTCCTTCAACATTTTCTTCTCAATACTCCGAACCTCCTAACACATTTTTTCTCTCTCTTTAATTGACCTACAAACTTGCTTGTTACATACAGCCTCCTTGATTCCTTGCTTTGACAAACAGAGAGCACCTGTTTGTGTAATTGCTGGATTCCGACTGTCCCCCAGGGAATCGCTCAAGGAAGCCACCATGAGCTGTAACTACAGCAGTAGATCATTCATTTACTGGTTCCCTCTATCTGTTGGTGGTCACAACATCTGAAACGATAAGACAAAAAAACTATTGTGTCAGTATTTACAAACATGGATGTTTTTGCAGAGTTAATCTGTTCAATATTCGTGTAAGAATATCATGAATATTTATAAGCTGAATTTTATAACGCATAATTTTCAAGGCATGGTTTGCTCAGAAAAACCTGAAGAATCAGATTACATGCAAACAGGGGAGACCCTGGTCTGATGGCTCCTGCAGGATCCTTCTGATCTTTGTCTACTCTGTTTGCAAAGGCATTAAAATGTGTTTATATGAGGGGAAGGGTTAATCCTTTACACCATAAATACACCTTTCTACACCTTGGCAAACAGATTGGCTCCTACAGGAGCCATCTGATCTGGGTCTACTCAGTTTGCAAATGTGTGAAAAGGCATTTATGATGCAGGCAAAAGGTGAAGTCTTTACCTGTTTAACCCATTCCCCCATATTGACGCCTTTTGATGCTTCTGTTAAAGTCACTTTGTGAAACCATTGTGATAAATAGAGCAAATGCTCTGTTTATCACAATGGTTTAAAAACTACACAATTCTGAAAAATTCCTTTTCTTTAGTGAATGCTCCTTTTTGGTAGATTTAATCAAAGAGGTTAGGTCTAAAAATAGCCTAAGTGGGAATGGGTTAATAGTGCTGTAAGAAAATGAATGCTGATATCATGAATGTTTTATAATGAACACAGAATTGGTAATTACCCTGGCAGAATGTAGATTTACAGTAACTGACCTTTGGAGGCAAAGGTTATGATAATCAATGCAAGGTCCATGCTTAGAAAGCTTTTTAGCTGAGTCTGAGTTCGTTCTCAAGCTTTTGATTGGTAAGATTTTGAATTCTCAAGCTTTTGATTGGTCGGATCGGTCAGATTTGAGCCAGAGGCTAGAGGCTCAAATCTGACCAATCAAAAACTTGAGAATGAACTCAAGACTCGACTAAAAGTTTTATAAGCATGGAACCTGGTCTTAGTGAGATACTGATTTACTCAGGGTTCTCTTAACCCTGGTTCCCTGTTCTATGTTTATTCCAAATTTCAATACCTACTGAATATTCTTGGCCAAAAGGTTAAAATGAAATATGGAAGTTGGAACATTTTAACCATTTTAGGAAGTAAAGAAACAGGTCTCTCAATTTCAATTAGCAAACACAGCAGACCCTGATCAGATGGCTCCTGTAGGAGCATCTGATCTTGGTCTACTGTTTGTAAATGCATGAAAATGAGTCTATATGAGGAAAACAATTAAGCTAATATTTATCCTTTCCCAGTTATCATATTCAATGAACCATTTCCTCTATGTGTATTCGTGTAAGAAAAAACAGAGCAGACCCTGATCAGATGGCTCCTAACCTGTATCTCCTCTTTTGCATTTGTGTGAAAAACCATAACAAGTAAGTGTTATCTGCTAAACTTGCTGTCTGCAGCAGTAATCAATTGTAAAGCAATCAATAAAAGCACATATTCAAATACTGAAATCATCATTTCTCCATCAAACCCATGTAACCACTCTTTAGAATTGTCTCTTCAATATGTATCCAGCATATTTATGGAGAAAAGGGTTAACGCTTTTTATGTCTTTGCAAACTCAGTAGACCCAGACCAGAATGATGGCTCCTACAGAAGCTATCTGAGACATTTATGTAAAGAAAAGGTTGAGCTGTGTTTGTATGTCATTTTAAATATTCAGCTTATTAATATTCAATATATCCTTTTGAGTAGAGTAAATGGCAGACCTTTTTCTGGTGTGTAATTATGAGTCGGTTAAAAGGACTCATTCCCCGTTAAATGGACCCATTCCCAGTGCAAAATAGGTAACATTTTTCCCAACTTAGAGCAGAAAAAAAATCCCAACAGAGACCAAATATGCTAAATAAATCAAAATGGGACCAAAAATGTTTGCAAAATCATTGAGTTTTAGCAGAATATCAGCAGATGAAGATTTATGCAGACAGCAATTTCCTCAGCACGCAAAGAGTTGTTCCTTTTCTTCATATTTATACAGTAAAACTTGACCTAACGGTCACCTTAAATGAACGGTCACCTCGTCTTAACGGTCAGTTTGAAATCCTCCCGACGCAAATCAGTCTATAATGCACCTGTTTTAGACGGTCACCTTCCTTCCGCGGCCAGCGGCCACCATATTTCACCCCAAACCCTATATTTCGACCCCATTAGACGGCCAGCAGACAGCCTGGCGGCCAGATTGAAATGTGTGAAAACCCAATACACAGCCAACTGTTGACACATGTCAAAATGGTGACTACGCATCGTAACTTTCCGCCATTACGGAAATCACCGATCGAAATATCGTGACCGCTTCGGAAAGTTCCGTTGTGTCGAGAAAGTGCATAGATTGGCCGCTTCGGTGTTTTTCGTTATGTCGGAAATGAACGAAATAAACCAAGCGTTGACCTTGGCCTTAGGGCAAGATTATAATCGATGGCCTGATAATCCTTTCAACTCCTTTACATGTTAATATGCAAATATGGGAGTGTTGAGAAGTTTGTCTGCACGTTACCGAATCAAAAGAGATAACACCAAAACAAAATATTCACGCCTTTTCCAAATGTAAGTTCCTCACGATAGAGAATCGAGTGAAGTGTAGACATGTACATTTGTATTTCCGGATGTGTCGAATGATTCTGCCTGATGTTTAATTTTTTTTTGTGCATGCAATTTACAGTACATGTGGTATTTTACCTGTATTTACAAGGATAAAATGCATAATGTTTTGGATAAGGCATTAAAGTTCATGTAGATTGTCTGGCCAAACAGAAAAATATCCCAAAATATCCACCCCTCGATTAAGTGGTCACCTCGCTTAAGCGGTCAATTTGGCCGCTTCCCTTGACTGGCCGCTTAACACAGGTTTTACTGTAAATGCCTTATCAAGCATTTGCAGACAGAGTAGACCCAGATCAGATGGCTCCTTAGTGACAGGAGCCATCTGATTCTGGTCTGCACTGTTTGATTATGGTGTCACAGTGATCTGATCGTACACTTTCTGCCTGAGCCAAAACATCCTGTGTACCTTACTATGCCATTAACTCTCTGCACGCTAGCGACGAAATTGTGATTACCTATGCAAACAGTTTGGATCCAGATGAGACGCCGCATAATGCATCAGGATCCAAACTGTTTGTCATCTTGACCATATTTTTTTAAAAAAAAACAATGAGAGAAAGTTTGTTCTAAGAATTGAAGCAGACGACAATTGTTGTTGAAAAAATACTTAGCATGCAAGGAGTTAAAATTCAGTAATAAATATTCATGATGCCATTATTTATTTTCTACATAAATATGAACCAGAGTTATAAGAAAAATGATTTGAGCTACAAGTTACATTTTTGGAAGTAGTTAAAGTACAATTCAATCAATACCTCCCAACCCTTTGCATGCCTAGTTACTGTAAGTGGTCTGCATGTTGTGCATGTCGTCTGCTAAAATATTATTTTTCTTGTATTTCTTTTCAAAAATCCAGTCAGAGTGAAAATAATTTGGCATCTTGTCTGGATCAATCTGTTTGCCAGAGTAATTAGAGATTTGCAGCTAGCAGGCAAAGAAGTTATACAGCAATAACAAGAGGCAAATTATTTAGATATAAACAATTAAAATTAATTAAGCATCGCTTATGAAACTTTTTTTTACAGAATCCAGATTGTCACATTTGTCACAGTCTCTCCACTAACCCTCCAAAGCTTGCATTAGTTATTCCAAGCTTCTATATCCAAGTGTTAATACACTGACAGTGTTTAAAGTTCTGCATGTGTCACCAGATGGCACTACTGTTTCTGATGAAGTATCGTCCAACACGACAGCCGTCTATCTCTATGTCAGATTCATCCGATTCGCTCCCCACACACAAAGAACAATTCTAAGCTAATCCCCAATCTTGTTGAAACAATCGATATTTTTTCCTGACTGAGAACTCTCAGGTTCTTTTCCCTCGAATGCACACACACAAGCTCACTATTTCAGCCAACAGTGTGACAGTCCGTGGTTTGATGTCAAAATTGATGTCTGCTGAATTGGTTGTTGACTTTAGATTAACCCATTTCTTCATAACTATGCACAAAAAAACACTAAAACCGGACATTGAATTTAGTAGGAATATCAGTCTTAGAGACAGGAGGCAGCTTAATGCAGGGTGAAAGTCATAAAGGAAGCTCCTCTACTTTCACCATGCTTTAACCCGTTCCCTCATATTGACGAATTTTGACGACTCTGTAAAAGTCACTTTATGAAACCATTGTGATAAATAGAGCATTTGCTCTTATCGTATATACCTTTCACACATTTGCAAACAGTCAGTAGACCCAGATCAAACAGCTCTTGTAGGATTAAGGTCTGCACTGTTAATTAAATTTTTATAGATCTGACTACAGTTACAAACCAGTACCCCAAAAATCCTGTGAAGATATTCTGCTTAATACATAAAAAAATTATTCATAATGTCGTTATTTCCTTAATGAGTATTCAACAAGAAAAGGATTAAACTTGATTTTCACTCTGATAATTTAACCCTTAAAATTCCTCCATAAATATGCCTTTCTATGCCTGTGTAAAAGTCACATTATGAAACCATTGTGATAAATAGAGCTTTGCTCCTATAGGAGCCAATGCTCTATTTATCACAATGGTTTCAAAACTACACAATTCTAAACTTTTCCTTTTCTCAAATAAATGCTCCTTTTAGGTAGATTTATTCAAAGAGGTTGTGTTTAAAATAGCCTATGGAGGAAAGGGTTTTGCTTCCAGTAGATTAGAATATGAACTTAAACTCTCTGTAACTATTATATGCAATGGATGTCCACAAAAATTGGCATTTGCTACAATTTTATCAGTCAATTTTGCTTTCTGTTTTCTATAAAAGTTACAGAGAATATATATATTTGTTTCCTGATGAGATGCAGATTTACTTGACTTCTCATTGGATCCAAACTGTTTCTACAGGCTATCGACAATCAGCAGCTGGCATTTGTAGCAACAGTTAACTTTCTTGTGCGGTGAAGCATAATTGCCTATTGAGAAGAGTCTGGTCAATAAAATGGCGACTTGATTAGTCCTAGACCTTTAGCTAGCTGAGCAATCTTTCATTTAGAGATAATTTATAGAAGCTGTCTGAACAGGGTCTGCTGTGTAAATTTGCTCATGGAAAAATATAGAAGATCTGTTTCTCAATTTTCAGCCAATGTGATATAATGATATACCGATATACAATAAAAATCCAGCTGATAAATATTCATGTCATTATTTCTTATATGAATATTCAACAGGCAGTGAGTTAATTAGGGTTTTTTGGTGTCCTTTCAATGACATAATCAGTGTTAACCCTTTCCCTGTTCTATGTTTATTACAAATTTCAATACCTACTGAAGATTCATTAACAAAATAGCTATAAAGACATATGGAAGGTGTAACATTGTAGACATTTTAGAATGCAAAGAAACAGATCTATCAAATTCTGTTAGCAAACAGAGCAGACCCTGATCAGACGGCTCCTCTAGGAGCCGTCTGATCTGGGTCTACTCTGTTTGCAAATGCGTGAAAACACATTTATATGAGGGAAAGGGTTAATAGCTAACCCATTCCCTGTGCCATATTCAGATGCCTTTTGATCAAAACTATTGTAACTCCTTCACATTGATCATTTCGAGGGCTTGGTGCAAAACTAGGGCTTGGTGCAAAACTATTGTAACTCCTTCACATTGATCATTTCGAGAGCTTGGTGCAAAACTATTGTAACTCCTTCACATTGATCATTTCGAGGGCTTGGTGCAAAACTATTGTAACTCCTTCACATTGATCATTTCGAGGGCTTGGTGCAAAACTATTGTAACTCCTTCACATTGAGCATTTCGAGAGCTTGGTGCAAAACTATTGTAACTCCTTCACATTGATCATTTCGAGAGCTTGGTGCAAAACTATTGTAACTCCTTCACATTGATGTCATTATTTTCATACATGAATATTTAACAGGGAAAGATTTTTTTTACTTTTATCATTTTACACATAACAGCATGTTACAACAGAATGATTCAATAAGCTCCGTTCGTAAATGTGATTTTAATAGAGTGCATACTGTATTTGAGTTAAGAGGCATCAAGCAACATCATCATTGACATAACGAGTATTTCTCTTTCTTTCATCCTACCTCAACTCTTCGCACACGTGAGGTGATCAAAGTGTCTAAGCAATTTGCGCCCTGATTTGATGTAGAGTTATTCTGAGTTTCAACCCTTTCCCTCATATAAACGCTTTTTTCATGACTTTGCAAATAGTATAGATCCAGATCAGATGGCTCCTATAGAACTAGGGTCTGCACTGCTTGCTGTGACAATTGGTGTAGATGATTCAACAGCTTTTGTCAAACAAAATATTCCCTTGAAATCTTTACTTTATAAGAATTTAGTTTATAAATATAAATGATGTCATTTATTTTCTTACATGAATATTGAACAGGTAAAGGGTTAATTTACTATAATGGGCGTACATTTGTATTTGAGTCAGAAATTTCCCATTAGCACTATAAATGAGAAATCGGGTCTTTTTCACCGTTGCAGTGAGTTAAGGCCCAGATCAGACAGAGCTATCTGATCAGGGTCTGTTCTCTTTGGTTGATTAATGTTGTAGATCTGTCAGTCTACTATGTCTGCAATGGCAAAATATTTACATGAATGATCCATTTTTACTTATCCCGTTACGGACCATATATAAAAACTTCTGGTTACACCTTTATAACAGAATAGCCATTTGATCAGGATATTCATGAAATAAAATATTTTTAAAAAACAATCCCTTAATGACTATTCAATAAGTCAAATTCAATACATGAATATTTTTGAAGCAAAAGGGTCAAGCCAAATGCAAAGTTGATCTTGTATCCATTTATTATGAGCTATAGAGCTTAGACAAAGAGTTAATTACCCAACAATTATAACTGAATCGTTATGCCAGTGATATAAACATTTGATCAAAATTGATCCATCGCCTTCCTTCCTCGCCACTTTCAACATGAAATAAGGAAATAAAACGAGAAAGGAGAGTTCCCAAGAGACCAGAAATATTTCTCTTTACTTCTCTTCCTGTACGAAAAATCCACACGGATTCCAGGCGGATTCCGGGCGGATTCCAGGCGGAAATGACATGGAATCTCAATATTCCACCCGGATTCCAGGCGGACACGGATTTTTTTGAGAATGTCCGTGTGGAAACTTAACAATCATAGTAACATTCCGTGTGGACAGGGAAAATGTCCGTACGGATTTTCTGCCATGTCCACCCGGAATTTCTTTCTCCACACGGAATTTTAATACTTGGACAGTTTGAGAACACGAAAATTTCATACTTTGATATAAAAAGCAGCAGGAACATTACTCCCACACGGATTTTTAATACTTGAACATTTTGAGAGCACGGAAACTTCATACTTTGATAAAAAAAAGAAGAAAGTAACAATACACATGGACATTTCATACTTAGAATTTTTCAGTACTGGAAATATTTGACTCAGGAAAGTGTGAAATTTAATTGAGTCTTAAAGTTTGGTAAAGTGGCAGAAATATGATTTTTAAACAAGAGGTCCATGATGGCCCTTAATCGCTCACCTGTTTGTAACAGATTAATGATTTCAATGACAGATTGCATAATTTGAAAAATCTTGGTAGAAAACTATTAGATGATGCTACATACTAAATATAAAGAGTCTAGACCTTACAGATTTGGAGGAGAAAATATTTTAAAGATTTTCCTATGAAAAACTGTTAAGCCCCAGGGCGGGGCCATTTTTGATCCAGGGTTCATTATTTGAAAATCTTGGTAGAGGACTATTAGATAATACAACATACCAAATATCTAAGGTCTTTGCCTTACAAGTTCAGAGAAGACTTTAAAAGATTTTTAAGAGAAGAAGATTTTTTAAAACTTTCCTATGAAAAACTGACATGCCCCTGGGCGGGGCCATTTTCAACCCAGGGGAATAATTTGAACAATCTTGGTAGAAAACTATTAGATAGCGCTACATACCAAATAATAAAGGTCTCTGCCTTACAGTTTTGGAGAAGATTCTTAAAGCTTTTCATATGAAAAACTGATAAGCCCCAGGGCGGGGCCATTTTTTACCCTGGGGTAATAATTTTAATAATCTTGGTAGAAAACCATTAGATGATGCTACATACCAAATATCAAGGGCCTAGACCTTACAGTTCTGGAGGAGAAGATTTTTAAAGATTTTCCTATGATAAATTGATAAGCCCTTGGGCGGGACCATTTTGGGTCCGGGGGTCATAATTTGATTAATTTTGGTAGAGGACCATTAAATAATGCTACATACCAAATATCAAAGGTCTATACCTTATAATTTTAGAGAAGAAGATATTTAAAGATTTTCCTATGAAAAACTGATAAGCCCCGGGGCGGGGCCATTTTTGTCCTGGGGGTCATAATTTGAACAATCTTAGTTGAGGACCATTAGATGATGCTACATACCAAATACTAAAGGTTTATTCCTTACATTTTCAGAGATTTTTAAAGATTTTCCAATGAAAAACTGATAAGCCCTGGGGTGGAGCCATTTTTGGCCCAGGGGTCATAATTTGAACAATCTTAGTAGAGGATCATTAGATGATGCTACATACCAAATAACAAAGGTCTATGCCTTACATTTACAGAGAAGACGATTTTTAAAGATTTTCCTATGAAAAACTGATAAGCCCTGGGGCGGGGCGAATTTTGGCCCAGGGGTCATAATTTGAACAATCTTTGTAAAGGACCATTAGATCATGCTACATACCAAATATAAAAGGCCTATGCCTTACAGTTTCAGAGAAGATGATTTTTAAAGATTTTCCTATGAAAAACTGATAAGCCCAGGGGCGGGGCCATTTTTGTCCTGGGGGTCATAATTTGAACAATCTCAGTTAAGGACCATTAGATGATGCTACATACCAAATACTAAAGGTTTATTCCTTACATTTTCCGAGAAGACGATTTTTAAAGATTTTCCAATGAAAAACTGATAAGCCCCGGGGTGGAGCCATTTTTGGCCCAGGGGTCATAATTTGAACAATCTTAGTAGAGGATCAATAGATGATGCTACATACCAAATAACAAAGGTCTATGCCTTACATTTTCAGAGAAGACGATTTTTAAAGATTTTCCTATGAAAAACTGATAAGCCCTGGGGCGGGGCGAATTTTGGCCCAAGGGTCATAATTTGAACAATCTTAGTAAAGGACCATTAGATCATGCTACATACCAAATATAAAAGGCCTATGCCTTACAGTTTCAGAGAAGATGATTTTTAAAGATTTTCCTATGAAAAACTGATAAGCCCAGGGGCGGGGCCATTTTTGTCCTGGGGGGTCATAATTTGAACAATCTTAGTAGAGGACCATTAGATGATGCTACATACCAAATACCAAAGGTCTATGCCTTACAGTTTCAGAGAAGAAGATTTTTAAAGATTTTCCTATGAAAACTGATAAGCCCCGGGGCAGGGTCATTTTCGGCACAGTGGTCATCATTTGAACAATATTAGTAGAGGACCATTAGATCATGCTACATACCAAATATCAAAGGTCTATGCCTTACAGTTTCAGGGGGTTAAAAATGCATGTGTACACACAGTCCTTTGATAATAGTTTTCTGGGTGTGACGAATTGAAGGTCGCTAGGTGCAAGCTGTGCGTGAATTTAGGTTGTGCCTACGCAAAGATATAGTCCCTCGAAGTTTATTCCATTTTGTTCGAAAAATTATCATTTTTTCAAAATGCACCATCTACCATACGAAAAAGCACTTTAAGCCTTATTTTGATGTATATATCATATCTCGGAAACAATTTAAACCATATTGCACCCGGTCGTAAATATTCAAATTTTCGGAGTCACATGTTACTCCGAACCGGCGCCATTTTGAATGTTTCAAAGCATGCTCGTTTCTTTCGATAAAGAAAAATCGACTCGATTTGAATGAAAACATCCACCATATGCTACAAAAAGTACATGTAAGAATGAATGGTGAGTATCAGTATATAAAATACCACTTATTGTTATTTTTTTCAGTCGGAAGTTTGAATTATTGACGAAAGTCGATGGCTTAAAGTTAATCCGGTCTCAAGTTTAGAAGTTAGACACTCGTCTGGAAATTGTATCTCAAACAGTCAAAATTAATACAAGCATTTATTAAATCGTGCACTTGTATAAAGTTTCAGCGTACTTTTCTTCTTCACAACCAAACCATATGCATCAACAGGACCGCTCACGTACAACATCAACAAGACATCGGGTCGTTTCGGACCCAATCCGTTTCGGCCTTGGTAGAATCGGACAAAATTCGGTCCAAAAACGATCTAGGCATACACAGAATTTATTCAGCACTTGGCGAGATTTTATTAAGAGCATTTTTATGAAAATTTCTTTAGAAAAATGTAATTACATGCAGTGTTCACGGATAATATTTTAATGAAGTGGTTGTTTGGGCTAATGCAAACAGGATTGACCAATGTTAGCAGACACAGTTTCATCAAGATCTACACTTTTGAAACAGACTTACAGTACACTTTGCACACGTGTAGTCCTTTTTAGTAACTTGTGCTTATTGGATAATGTTTAATTTTAAGGCTGACAGTACAGATGTTGAGACTAATCTGCTACCAGGATATCATGTAAAGATCTGTCAGCTGGACATCAAAAGGAAGTGACACTGCACTAACTCGGCTGTTATGCAGTGTACTTCTCAGATGAAGTAATGTCTAGGAGCTCTGCCAAAGGAGAAGCCAGCCCTGGATGGAAGGAGTGTTAACAGCATATAACAAGTAAGTGAAAACAGCATTCTGAGTGATTGGTACTGTGCATGTAACTCAATATTTAATTCACATGTGTTTTAATGCATCTGATAAAGATCCTGATTTAAAAAATAAAAAAAAAAAAAAAATTAATACAAATATGAACTATATACACCAATACACAATAAGATGGGCACAATAAATAATTTACTTAAAATACCAGTGGGTATAGCAGCAATAAATCATTAATTTGGGGATGAATTGGGATGAATCAAATCATTAGGCCTTGAATTATATGTGATAAATTCTGAAGGGTGAATCTCAAAAGCAAAAATTGCAACACAAAAAGAGAAAATTGCAGACTCGGTTTTATTGAGTCTATTCATGAGCAGTAATTGAAAGTGCAACACTGCTCACGCCTCCTAGCACCCGCTTAAGCGGTATTCAATTTTCAGAACAAGAAGTACTGAAATTCATGATCTTGAAGGATCAGAAGGTATAACAACACTGAGAATGAATGCAACAACATTTAAATATTGTATGACAGGACTTTCATTCTAAGCTGAATATCCCTCACACAAGCCTGTAGGATTCAAACAATTGCTGCTAAATTATTGCCGTTATTCTGTACATCTATAGCAGTAGAACTTAACTTTACTGTGGAATAAAGACTCAGTAACTGCTTTTACACGTAACTGTTAATCTTTTACTTGTTTTCCATTAATAGAATACAATATTCTGTCAAGCAAATTATTGAGTACACCCAAATTAGATTGCGCCTTCAGAGCTTCTTTATCTGTATCTACACTGTTTTCAAAGATAAATATATCAGGTACAATTTTTAAAAAATCCAATATTGCTATATATCCGAGTGTCAAATGCCTTGGATAGAGATAAGGTGCAGGGTGCACATCTAGATCCAAGATCGTTTGCAAATTTCTTCCACAGTCTTTTAAATTCACATCAGGTGGGGAAAGAATTTAAATATATACAATATTCTCTTTTTTTCTTACATTTCAGAATATGTGCAAGAGAAATGCAAGACTCCGGAGAAAGACATCATCTAGACAATCACCAAAAGTGTGCTGATGCTTGGGTTTCCATGAAACCCAGACATAAATAAAAGAAAATTTGACCATATGACACAGATGCCCAGGCCAGGTTTTTCTAAATTGCATTTTTTTTTTACAAAAAAAATGTCATTAACAATCACCAAAATTCAATCAATTGTCGGCGAACAGGAAGTTGATGAAAGACGGACCTGAAATGGGGAGACAGGGTACAACTCACTATGGTTATACTTCAGACCAAATATCAAATCATTCCAGCTTACACAAGGCAAGAAATCTTTGACGATTTCTTTTGTCATCAAACAATCACCAAAATTCAATCAAAGTGTCGACAAACAGGAAGTTGATGAACGACAGACGTGAAAAGGGGAGACACTGTACAATTCACCATGATTATGCTTCAGAACAAATATCGAACTATTCCAGCTTACAAGTGAAGAAGTCCTTGACAAAACAGATGGACAAGGGTAAAACTTAATGCCCTAAAGGCGGGGGCATAAAAATGATAACACTGCTGCTTATAGTAAATTGAACACTTTATGTGGCTAGTTACTTATATTGTGGATAACAGTACTTTTCATTTTATGATGAACATTTTACCTACCAAGGCTTTTTAGCTCACCAGAGCACAAAGTGCTCAGGGTGAGCTTTTGTGATCGCCTGATGTCTGTCGTCTGTCGGCGTTTGTCGTGAGTCGTGCGACGTCAACAATTTGAACCTTTTAAAGTCTTCTCTGAATCTACAGGGTTCTCAGCTTTCATCTTTGGCACATAGCATCACCTATAGGTCTTCTACAAAAGTTATATAAATTATGTCCCTGGAGTCAAAATTGGCCCCGCTACGGTCCCAGGGGTGGCCAGTTTTCTCTAGCTGACTGTTGTTTTCTGTACAAGTAGCAGAATGCTGGGCTCACTTAGGTTAGGCATGGGGAAAACTTCAAAAATCTTCTTGTCAAAAACTACATGTCACAGAGCTTAGATAAATTGGTGTATAGATTTACTAAGTATACCTTATTGACAGTGGTTAATATCATAGTTCTGAGGTTAAAATTGGCCCTGCTCTGTTGGTTATACTCTAAAATTGACTTTTACACTATAAAAGTTCCTCTGAGCTAGCACTCCATCTGTGTTACGCAATCACTTGAGAGGGCAAGTTCCTGGTCAAAACTCTATGAAGTTGTCTGCTTCAGAATTAGTGTCTGTTTGTTCACACTGTTTTTAACCCATTCCCTCATAGGCTATTTTCCTGTTTCTTTGAAAATTTCAGAATTGTGTAGATTTGAAACCATTGTGATAAATAGAGCATTTACTCCTATAGAACAACTGCTCTATTTATCAAAGGTTTTTTTCAGATCCTACCTCTTTGAATAAATCTACTGATAAGGAGCATTAATCAGAGAAAAGGAAAAATTCAGAATTGTGTAGATTTGAAACCATTGTGATAAATAGAACATTTACTCCTATGGAGCAAATGCTCTATTTATCACAAAGGCTTTTTTCAGATCCTACCTCTTTGAATGAATCTACTGATAAGGAGCATTAATTTTAGAAAAGGAAAATTTCAGAATTGTGTAGATTTGAAACCATTGTGATAAATAGAACATTTACTCCTATTGAGCTTTTGCTCTATTTATCATAATGGTTAGCAAATGCTCTATTAATCACAGAGGCTTTTTTCAGATCCTACCTCTTTGAATAAATCTTCTGATAAGGAGCATTAATTAGAGAAAAGGAAAATTTCAGAATTGTGTAGATTTCAAACCATTGTGATAAAAATAGAGCATTTGCTCTATAGGAGTAAATTAACTCATATACAAACCACATATAAAGTTATATACCTGTATGCTTCAGATCTGAATCCATACTGCGTGCTAATTTAGGTCAAGTCATGCTAAGCAGTGATTGGGTTGTCATCTATTAGAAATGTTGTCTGCTTATTCAAAGAGGTAAATCTGGGTCTACTCTGTTTGCAAATGCGTGAAAACATGTTTATATGAGGGAAAGGGTTAATTAGAGGAAAGGAAAATTTCAGAATTGTGTAGATTTGAAACCATTGTGATAAATATTGCATTTACTCCTATGGAGCAAATGCTCTATTTATCACACAGGCTTTTTTCAGATCCTACCTCTTTGAATCAATCTACTGATAAGGAGAATTAATTAGAGACAAGGAAAATATCAGAATGGTGTAGATTTGAAACCATTGTGATAAATAGAGCATTTACTCCTATGGAGCAAATGCTCTATTTATCACAATGGTTTCATAAAGTGACTGTTACAGAGGCGTAGAACAAAGGCTTTTTTCAGATCCCACCTTTTTGAATAAATCTTCTGATAAGGAGCATTAATTAGAGAAAAGGAAAATTTCAGAATTGTGTAGATTTGAAACCATTGTAATAAATAGAGCATTCGCACCATAGGAGTAAATTTACTCATATACAAACGACATATAAAGTTATATACCGGTATGCGTCTGATCAGAATCCAAACTGTGTGCTAATTTCAGTCAAGTCATGCTAAGCAGTGATAGGGTTGTCATCTGTTAGAAATTTTGTCTCTTATTCAAAGAGGTAAATCTGGGTCTACTTTGTTTGCAAACGCGTGAAAACACATTTATATGAGGGAAAGGGTTAATTAGAAAAAAGGAAAATTTCAGAATTGTGTAGATTTGAAACCATTGTGATAAATAGAGCATTTACTCCTATGGAGCAAATGCTCTATTTATCACAATGGTTTAATTAAGTGACTATTACAGAGGCGTAGAAAGGCGTTTTTATGGAGGAAAGAGTATTCTATTAGCCGGCAGAGCACAACCTGGTCAGACAGCTCCTATATATAAACCATCTGATATGGGTCTGTTCTGTTTGCAAATGCATCAAATCACATTTATATGAAGGAAAGGGTTTTAAAGGTCCTAAAGTTTATTTAAGATCGACTGCTTCCTGGCCCTTTTCAACAGAATTAACAGGTATGGCACAGAGTTTGGATCCAAAAAGGGTCAAATAACACCCCACAAAACAGGTGTCCAGCTTTGTTTAGAAACATACATGTAGTTAAAAATTTTAAAAACCTATCCCTCTGGTGAGCGATTTCAGGGCCATCATGGCCCTCTTGTTTATTTATACATAATGTGCATAAATTTTAAATTTTGTGTATTTGATGGCGAAATTCAAGTGATTATTTCATGTTGCTAACAGCCGATATCTCAATATTAAGGTTTACAAATAAAAAATGATTAAATGCTTATCTAAGAGACTGATAATAATTAACCCTCTCCCTAATAATCCAGCATTTTCTCATATGAGCAGACATAGAAGACCAGACAGCTGTCCGAGTCTGTTCTGTCTGCTTATAAATTTTCATAGATCATTGCATGCAGTTCCTTTTTTCACCAAAACTTTACTTTAAAACATACACACCCCCAAAAAATAAATAAAAAAAATATAAATAAATTATGACTGAATATTCATGAAACAACTAATAATTTATGAAAAAATCCATACGGAATTTCAAAAATCCGCCTGGACATATTCAAATTCCGTCCGGATTTTTTTTTAATTCCGCCTGGACATTCTAAAATTCCATATGGATTTTTAAAAAATTCCGTCCGGTCTTTTTCAGATTCCGTGTGGATTTTTTACAATTCCGCCCGGATTTTTTTAAAATATCCGCCTGGACATTTTAAAATTCCACACGGATTTTTAAAAAATTCCGCCCGGACATTTTCAGATTCCGCCTGGAATTTTTACAATTCCGCCTGGATTTCTTGAAACAACATTTCAAATTCCGCCCGGATTTTTAAAAATTCCGCCCGGACTAGGTCACATGACCCGGACTAATTTAAATATTTCGTGTGATATTCCGTCTAAATGTTACTAAAAATAGCAATCCGTGTCAACTGAGCTGTTTTCACACGGACAATTTAGTCCGCCTGGAAAATCACTGTTTTTTCTTGGCGGATTCCGCCTGGAAGTTTTCGTACAGGTTGGTTTTCCAGTTTGTGAAAATACATTTTTACAGCAATTGAGAAAGCATAGCCTTGATATGATTGCAATATGAATGGTTTTGTTAACCGTTTACTCCAACAACACGTTTGCAAACAGAGCAGACCCAGATCAGATGGCTCCTATAATAGGAGCCATCTGATCTGGGTCTGCTCTGTTTGCTTGTTAAATGATATAATGTAAATACGATTTTAATATTTTCTGCAACGCTCAAAAGTGCATATGCTTACAATGCCATTGTAAGTATTCAACTCATTAATATTCATGATGTCATTATTTCTTGTATGCATGTTCATAGAGTACGAGGGGATATCAAAAAATTCTAAAAAATTTCCTTTTCTCTAGTTTGCTCCTTTTCGGTAGATTAGTTCGAAGAGGTTGTATCTAAAAATAGCCTATGAGGTAATGGGTTAAAAAGGCATGTTTGTGGAGTAAAGGGCTAATAGACTTCTGTTATTCCCCATACAGTTTCTGTCTAGGTCTTCCAAGCAGCGAATTTGTGACTGCATGCACAATTATGCAAACAGTTTGGATGCAGATGAGAAAGCCAGGCTGTGTCACTGTAGTTTGATAGCAGTTTTGCGGCAATCAATGATTTGTGCAGATGACTGAGTGAATTAGCCAGGCTTACTGTTTGGCACAGATGTGTAAGTTGATGAACACCTCTGTAGAGTAATTTTGATAAAGGCCGATAACGTATAAAACATAAGCCAGCCACTTTATTGTCAGAGATAATTAAGTTATTGTGACACGATGAAAGGTGGAGATCTTATCTGCTTCTCTGTCGGCTTTTCTAGGAGATATATTTCTCCCAGAAATTATTTTGATCTATCAAATGATAAGGTTAGCACAGGCGAAATATTCAGCAGGGCTTTCTAGTGTAATGGTGGTCTGCCAGATATATACTGAGATGTGTACATGTAGAATAAACATCTCTACTATGACTTTATGTAGAAACATTAACCATTTACTGCATGAATACGTGACATCATTGTGACATCACGTGACATCATTGTGCACCGATGGACAAACAGCACATGACATCATGCAAATTAATGAGATGTATTTATAGAATAACATAAATATCTAACCAAGACGGAAAGAGTAGAATTAGATCCATATTATGTTGTAAGCAAACAGATGACCCTGATCAGACGGCTCCTAAAGGAGCCGTCTGATCTGGGTCTACTCTGTTTGCAAACCCGTAGAAAAGTGTATTTATGGTGTAATTTGGGTGTTAACCAGTCCTTATGGAATAATTACTTACGAAATAATGACATCATGAATATTGACCAGCTGATCAATGTTTTACAATGGTATACATGTACATACACATGGAGTCTTTACTTGAGAAAAGTGAAATTTTAGAAAATCATTGTGATATTTATCTATTTATCACAATGGTGTCAAAAAGTGACCTTCACAGAGGCACCAAAAGGTGTAAATATGAAGGAATAAGTTAAACAAATTAACCCTTTCCCTCATATAAACGTGTTTTCACGCATTTGCAAACAGATTAGACCCAGAGGAGCCGTCTGATCAGGGTCTGCTCTGTTTGCTAATAGAATTTGATAGATCTGTTTCTTCGCTTTCTAAAATGTATGCAATATTCCACCTTCCATGTTTCATTATAACTATTTTGTCCATGAATATTCAGTAGGTGTTTAACCCTTTCCCTCATATAGACGTGTTTTCACGCATTTTGCAAACAGAGTTGACCCAGATCCGTCTGATCAGGGTCTACTCTGTTTGCTAATAGAATTTGATAGAACTGTTTCTTTGCTTTCTAAAATGTCTACAGTGTTCCACCTTGCATATTTCTTAATAACTATCTTGTTAATGAATAGTCATTAGGTATTGAAATTTGAAATAAACCTAGAACAGGGAAAGGGTTAAATTTGGAATAAACCTAGAACAGGGAAAGGGTTAATATGCATCATGTCATTATTTCTCACATGAATATTGATAAAGTAAAAGGATAGATCAATTTGATAATGTTTTATATCCATGTTACCTAAGTGTAAAACAATAGTGCACACCCAGATGAACTTGCTCCTGAGGGAGCTGGGTGATGAGGCTCTACACTGTTTAGTTATATGTCAGTCTAATTGAATGTTATCAGAATGGTGCAAAGTTCAATTATTCAGGTTTACAAAACTATGGTAAATGTTGGTTGTAATTTGGATTGTTTTGAAACATTTATAAAACATTTATGTACAGTAGAACCTTTAGAAACCTAAGCAGCCAGTCATATCTTGAACAAAGGAGTCTTTAAAAGCAGGTGGTTGCTTAATGCAGGACAAAAGTAATACAGAAAGCTCTTATAGGAGCTTTCTGCATTACTTTTCTCCTGCATTAAGCTACCACCTGCCTTACAGGCCAATAATTAGACCTCTTTTTGGTGACTGGTTCTACTGTATTCAAATGTTTTATCACACTCCTATAGCCATTAACAGGGTAGCAACTAGTGAAGACCCTGAAGAAATTTAGCAGTAGTTTATCCTACGTCTGCACTATTGGCCTAATGTTAAATTGTTGTCTGCCTGAATATTTAGGGTAACTAATGTTGTAATCCTGATTAGGAGTTGAAAGGTCAAGGTCAGACCTGGAGGTTAATTATAGGTCAAACAGCTGCTAGACAGATGGTAATAGAATTACCAGTAAATTAATGTAGAAGCATGACTGTTCCCATAATTCCTCATGACCAAATGAGATGCAAGCATTCTTGTCATTTGTGTAAGGATTCATGATTCGCATAGATTCCCCCCCCCCTCCATAGAGCAAAATGCTCTATTTATCACAATGTTTTAAAAACTACATAATTCTAAAACTGTCCTTTTCTCTAGTAAGTGCTCCTTTTTGGTAGATACACTATCATAGGTTGGGTCTAACAATAGCCTATGAGGTGTATGGGTTAATGATCGACCAAACCAACTACTCAGTGGTTTCTACTCTGGTTACCCTAAATATTTAGATACACAATATCCCCTCAGACCACTGGTTTGCAGAGCTAAATGATTCAGTTTAGCATAACTGGCAGATAGTGTATGCCCTGATTGAGCCATCAAAAGCTGTTTGATCTGGATCTGCTCTCTTTTCCAAAGTTTATCTGCCCAAATATTTCACCCTTTACTCCATAAATATGTAGTTCTCCTGTAGGAGATGTCTGGTCAGGGTCTGCTCTGTTTGCTTGTGATATACAATTCATCATCATCATCATCGGTTCCTTTTTATTAACGTGCAGGGTCAGGGGCACTGTCCACACTAGTGGACCCCCCTCCAGACAGCTGGCTAGCTGCATGCATGGCAGACTTCACCCCAGATCTCCATTTTTGTCGATCCTGAGGATCAGCAGTAGAGAGCTTCCATTCTCTGCGATCTCTCTCTGTCAACTCTTTCCAAGACATCTTTGGCTGTCCTGCGCTTTGCTTACCAGAAACTTGTAGGTTAAGTGCACATTTGATTGCACTGCTGGATCTGTGTACATGGCCGTACAAGCGGAGTCTTCTCTACCTCAGAATAGGGTCGAGGTCTAAAAGACCAAGTAACCCCAGCAACTCGCTTTTGCAATATGAATATGATTTTACATCTTTTGTCCTAGCCCAAACTTCCTGTGGCCACGTGCTATTATAACAATTAATTAAAATTCATATTCATGATGTTGTTTGTTGTATTCATGAAGTTCTGTATTTATTCCAAATTTCAAATACTGAATAGTCATGGCCAAGATAGTTATAATAAAGTATGGAAGGTGGAACAGTGTAACCGTTTCAGAAAGTAAAGAAACATTGGCAAATATAGCAGATCCTGATCAGATGGCTCCAATAGGAGCCGTCTGATCTGGGTCTGGATGTGGGTCTACTGATCTTATCTGGGTCTACTCTGTTTGCAAAGGTGTGAAAATGTGTCTTCATGAGGGAAAAGAGTAAGGTATTTCTATCATATCTATTTCATTATTTCTTCAATACATATGGATGCTGATAAGAGAGCTGTTGGCATAAGTTCTCAGGCAAAAAATTAAATCGTTATTTTATGATTTCCACTCAGATTTTCACCATTTATGATTTCCACTCAGATTTTCACCAAACTAAAAGCATTAGATTCTAAATGGTCAATATAGAAATCCCCGTTTTTGATCATTCTCTATAGCTCGCCAAATGTTGTTTTACGATCATTGGCAAGCATATTATCTCAAGATAAAGCATCTACAACATCTTGATAAGGCGGAATCTTTTGTCCCGTAGAATCTCTTACAAGCAAGCAGTACTTTAATATCCGCATCAGGCATATGAATAATGGATTTTTCATTACTTGGTGGAATGATTTTTCAGATAATTCATTTCGCTAGAATTACAGTTGATATATAGCACGATCTTTGCTTGCTAGGGAGAGAGGGTAATGCGAAAAAGAAATTCCAATGTAAATTTGTATTGATTTTTGTGATGGAAATAACAAATGGGGGAACAACACCCTAGGAGTTAATGATACTGCAAAGAAATCCCTTGAAAATTCACACTTGAAAGGAAATGCTGCACCGTGAAATAATTGCAGGATTGTGTTAATCCTCTCCTTCATAAAATAATTTTTCACGCGTTTGAAAACAGAGTAGACCCAGATCAGATGGCTCCTCATAATAGGTCTTCCCTGTTTGCTTATAATGACATTATATAGGTCAGATTCTACAGTTTTTGTCAAAGCAAAATATTCACTTGAAACTTGAATAGGTAACGGGTTAACCCTTTCCCTCGTATAAACATTCACTTGAATCTTGAATAGGTAACGGGTTAACCCTTTCCCTATCATAAACATTTTCATATGTTTGCAAACAGGAGTAGACTCTGATCAGATGGCTCCTGCTGGAGCACTCTGATTTGGGTGCACATGTGCTCTGTTTGCAAATGCATCAAAAGGTGTAATTTTAGATGTGAGAATCAAATCCTACCTTATGACTATATAGATCTACTCCAGGTCCCTTCAAAGTGTCAAATATGTCACATTACCAGGGGAGACACACACATTTTGACATATTTTAGGTCACTTTTCACCATTTTCCCACTTTTAGTAACTACCCAGCTAATGATGTACCTGGTATGTAGTTGGGTTCACATCACTATGGTAACAATGAGCCCATGTACCCAAACACTTCATTAAACCCTCTTCTATCACCACACCCTTACTCTGGCCAATAATCTTCATGCTCTTTCAGACATACTGCCTGCTTCATGTAAAATATTAAAACAACAACTACATGAAATATGTTATCACAAAGAAATTTCATCTGCATAATTTTCTTATTTTTTAAAAAGCAAAACTGTTGAAGCAGCAGACACCAATTTTGCAGCGGCAGATATTTCTTCTACCTACAAGGATTAAAGGTTGCCAGGACAAATGGTGATCACCTTTGTGATGCAGGGTTAGGTAACATTGGTGTGGAGATATTTATCTAACTCTTAGCCCGCATACTAAATTACA
This sequence comes from Azorinus chamasolen, assembly GCA_963576725.1. Classification (NCBI taxonomy): domain Eukaryota; kingdom Metazoa; phylum Mollusca; class Bivalvia; order Cardiida; family Solecurtidae; genus Azorinus; species Azorinus chamasolen. The sequence continues at coordinate 82,070,285 of OY755246.1, forward strand.
GTCGGCACAAAATTGCATGTCTGCTACAAATTCTTTAAATGTTATTTTTTCCTCCAAATTCACCAGAATAGATACAATCAGTGTTGAACAGTTTGGATTCTGATGACAGGTAAAGTTGTTTAGCCTCCCATCTGGATCCCAACTGATTGCATAGGCTAATGTTATCAGGATATAGAGAGTACCCTTTACTTCACATGTAAACACCTTTTCAGGCCTTTTCACACAGAGTAGTCCCAGATAAGACGCAGATAAAACAGCTCCTGTAGGATCAGGGCCTGCTCTGTTTACTTATGAAAATACAGTAAAACCCTTCTAGACCAGACATTATATTTAACATATTATAATATCTGTCTTCGAGACACAGATGGCGGCTTAATGCAGGGTGAAAGTCACACAGAAAGTTTCTCTAGGAGCTTTCTACAAGACTTTCACCCTGCATAAAGAAGCTACCTGCGTAAAAAGTAAATAATTTATTCTACTAAAATTTGGTTTAGAGGGGGTTTACTGTACATAGATGTTTTTCTTAATGTTTTTGCCATGGCCAAACAATTTCTCTGTGTCTGATAAAAATTGAGGTAATAAATATTTATTGGTGTCATTATTTTTTACATAAATATTGATCAGGTAGAAGGCTAAAGGAGACTTTTTTCACAACCTCAATATGTCCCAACACTAAATAGGTGTTAACCCATTACCTCATAGGCTATATTTAGATACAACCTCTTTGAGTTAATCTACCGAAATCAGCATTAAATTAGAGAAAAGGAAAATTTTAGAATTTGTAGTTTGAAACCATTGTGATAAATAGGAGCAAATGCTCTATTTATCAATGGTTTCACAAAGTGACTTTCACAGAGTCGTTAATAGGAGGGAAAGGGTTAACACAGTCTTTGTATATGACACCTGTTAGAAGACTGAATATTAACACAGTCCTCAGTTTAACCCAAGTTCACTATGTTTATTCCAAATTTCAATATCTACTGAATATTCATAGACAAAATAGAATGAAATATGAAAGGTGGAAAATTGTAGTCATTAGAGAAAGGGAAAATTTTAGAATTTTGTAGTTTGAAACCATTGTGATAAATAGAGCATTTGCTCCTATAGGAGCAAATGCTCTATTTATCACAGTGGTTTCATAAAGTGACTTTTACAGAGTTGTCAAAAGTCGTCAATATGCGGGAATAGGTTAAGGAAGTCTTTGTATATATATATATATGACACCTGTTAGAAGACTGAATCTTCTTAGTGCATACATTGTTTAATCCTTTCCTCCATGTTTCCTGCATTCAAAGTATTAACACTTTACTCCATAAAAACTTTCTATGCCTTTGGAAATAAAGTAGACTCAAATAAGATGGCCCCTGTAGAAGCTATCTGATCAGGCTCTGCTCTGTTTTCTAATGGTATGGTATAAATTATGCTAAAGCCAAACATGATTATGTCTTGTGTGGATCCAAGCCGTTTTACATAATACTAACACAGTCCTCAGTTTAACCCTAAGTTCACTATGTTTATTCCAAATTTCAATATCTACTGAATATTCATTGACAAAATAGAATAAAATATGAAAGGTGGAAAATTGTAGCCATTTTAGAATCTAATGAAATTGATTCCATATGCAAACAGAGCAGACCCTGATCAGACGGCTCCACTAGGAGCCGTCTGATCTGGGTCTACTCTTGTTTGCAAATGTGTGAAAAGGTGTTTATACGAGGGAAAGGGTTAATTATAATAAATATTCAAGTAAGAAATAATGACATCATGAAACACCACCAATCAGATCTTAATCATGTCAAAAGCAAACAGAGCTGCTGTCTACCCTGTTTGCAAATGTGGAAACTACATTTATATGAGAGAAATGGTTAACAATGTGTTTAATTATGAGAGAAATCGTTAAGTGTTCTTTGAAAAGAAATGAAAGAAAAATATACCTTTACAATCAGGAAACGTTTGTAGTTGAAGACAAACATGACCGCTTGTGTTGGCAGCGTTAAGAGTTTTATAAGGGCCATTGTATGATAAGCCAATTTGTATACAGGTGTCAATATTCTTGTCAATACTGTGGTATTTACCCTTGAGACCCTCAGATAAGTGTCAATATTCTTGTCAATACTGTGGTATTTACCCTTGAGACCCTGAGATAAGTGTCAATATTCTTGTCAATACTGTGGTATTTACACTTGAGACCCTCAGATAAGTGTCCATATTCTTGTCAATACTGTGGTATTTACCCTTGAGACCCTCAGATAAGTGTCAATATTCTTGTCAATACTGTGGTATTTACCCTTGAGACCCTCAGATAAGTGTCAATATTCTTGTCAATACTGTGGTATTTACCCTTGAGACCCTCAGATAAGTGTCAATATTCTTGTCAATACTGTGGTATTTACCCTTGAGACCCTCAGATAAGTGTCAATATTCTTGTCAATACTGTGGTATTTACCCTTGAGACCCTCAGATAAGTGTCAATATTCTTGTCAATACTGTGGTATTTACCCTTGAGACCCTCAGATAAGTGTCAATATTCTTGTCAATACTGTGGTATTTACCCTTGAGACCCTCAGATAAGTGTCAATATTCTTGTCAATACTGTGGTATTTACCCTTGAGACCCTCAGATAAGTGTCAATATTCTTGTCAATACTGTGGTATTTACCCTTGAGACCCTCAGATAAGTGTCAATATTCTTGTCAATACTGTGGTATTTACCCTTGAGACCCTCAGATAAGTGTCAATATTCTTGTCAATACTATGGTATTTACCCTTGAGACCCTCAGATAAGTGTCAATATTCTTGTCAATACTGTGGTATTTACACTTGAGACCCTGAGATAAGTGTCAATATTCTTGTCAATACTGTGGTATTTACACTTGAGACCCTGAGATAAAATAGGTAAATTAATAGTTACTCCTTTGGTATTTCCACCCAACCCTATGTTGTGACCACTCTTTAGAATTGTCTCTTTGATAAGATTGTGCTGTAGAACCTGTCCTGAGTGACCAATCCTTTATTGCAGATGGTTTCTTAATGCAGGCCAAAAGTAATACAGAAAGCTCTTAAAGGAGCCACTTTTTCCTACTTTTGACCTGTATTAAGCAACCACCTGCATAACAGAGGGCCATTGATACAATTCTATTGTAAGGAGTGGTCCCAGTAGAGAATTTGGTGCAAAAATGATGATACAGTTTTATCTGTAGTGTGTGTGTGTGTGGGGAGGGGGGTGGGGGTTTTAGATTTTTATGGTTTAGGACATCACTATAGTGTGTTTGTTATACAAGTTGAAAAAGAGAGTAATTGGGTGGCGAAAAAAGACAAAGCTAAGATTAAATCATTGTTTTAATGATTTTTATTAGATCTAGATCTAAAAAAGTACTTAAAAAAATTTGTTTGGGCAATTTTAGGGGAGGAGGGGGACATACGCCAGCTCTGCCCCTCTCTAAATCTGCGCCTGCAGTGTAATGTCAGGGGCCTTTTGGGTGATTTTATACCAGAGACAAAGAACAGAAACTAAAGTTTTTCCATGGTAACACAAAAAAAATGGTTGAAAAATAAAATACCAGACATCGGTGCCAATTATTCAGATGATTTAAAATCTTGCTGCAGATGTTTCTAAGGAACAAGATATTCTTGCGATAACATCTACTCTTTGCATGATATACAATCATTGTCTGAAAGTAATAGTGTCTGCTGCAATAACTGGAAGTTCTTTTTTCATGAAATTATCCTGTAAACACAGTGAATCAGAATCAGTGTTGAGCCTGATCAGATGCCAACTAACTTGGCTTTTATATAAAGGTACGGCTTAACCCTTTCCTTTATAAATACGCCTTTCTACGCCTCTGTAAAAATCAACTGTTGAAACCATTGTGATAAATACAGCATTGATTTGCTCCTATAGGAGCAAATGCTCTATTTATCACAATGGTTTCAAACTACAAAATTCTAAAAAAAATCATTTTCTATAGTTAATGCTCCTTTTGGGTCGATTCATTCAAAGAGGTTTGGTCTAAAAATAGCCTATGGGGAAAGGGTTAAGACAAAATGATATGAATATTTATAAGCGGACTTATTATCATATAAACTTTTCAAGGGAACTTTTGCTTTGACAAAAAATGTAGAATTAGATTTATATAATTTCATTAACAAATGACTTTCTTTGATTGGGTCTACTCTGTTTGCAAATAAGTGAAAATGCATTTATATGAGGGAAAGAGTTAACCATTTTACCTGATAAAGAAGTCTTTTCATGCCTTTGAGTAAACTCAGATCAAATTCCTGGGTCCATGCTTATAAAGCTTTTAGTTGAGTCTGAGTTTCGTTTTCAGGCTTTTGATTGGTCATATTTGAGTTCTCAAGCTTTTGATTGGTCAAATCAAATGCTTGAGAACGTTCTCAGACTCAACTAAAAGCTTTATAAGCATGGACCCAGGTCTGCTCTGTAATTGCTCATCAAATAATATAGTTTTGATTATGCAGATTCTGCAATGGTAAAATGCCATTTTAAAATTCAGTTCACCCTTTCATTGGCATAATTAATGCCTTTCACACATTTGCAAAAAGAGTAGACCCAGATCAGATGGCTCTTATAGGAATAGTCTGATAAGGGGCTGTTCATTGTTTGCTAATAGAAGTTTCTTTACTTTCTAAAATGGCTTCAATGTTCCACCTTTCATATTTCATCATAACTATTTGTCCATGAATATTCATTAGGTATTGAAATTTAGAACAGGAAAAGGGTTAATTGATATTCATACTGTAGTTATTTCTTTTATGAATATTCATTTGTTAAAGGATTAAGAACAGCTTAGGCAGATCTGCCATGTGTTGTAACAAAAACAAGGGAAATATCTCATTACTTAATCTACCTTTCGCAAAAATGTATCACTTTCTGACGTTAATTGCATTCTGCATTCTTTGCGATTGCCAATAAGAAAAAAGAAACAAGATTATGCTTTGCTAAATGTTTCCCTCATTCAAACTCTTTTCACACCTTTGTAAACTGAGTAGACCCAGTGAGGAGCTGCTGATCAGTCAGGTTATACTCTGTTTGCTTATCAAGTTACAATAGATCTGACTCTACAGCTTCAGCCCCTACCAATCAATGCTGTACAGTATAATTTATGTGCCATTATAAAAATTCAGCTAGCAATTAATATTCATGACATCATTATTTCTGACATGAATATTCAACATGGAACGGGTGAAATTTATCCCATACCCTGTTTAAGATTCATGTAATAAATAATGACATCAAGACTTATTTATTAAATTTAATTGATTTTTTATATTAAGGGCATAATCTATTATGTACATAGGATTTTTGGTTGATCAGATCAGTGTATTTCGGAGAACAAAATACGAGCAAATTGTCTTAACCCATTCCCACATATTGACGCCTTCTGACGCTTCTGTAAAAGTCACTTTATGAATCATTGTGATAAATAGAGCATTTGCTCCACAGGAGCAAATGCTCTATTTATCACAATGGTTTCAAAACTACACAATTCTGAAAACTTCCTTTTCTCTAGTTAATGCTCCTTTTTGGTAGATTTAATCAAAGAGGTTAGGTCTAAAAATAGCCTAAGTGGGAATGGGTTAACTCCGATATTGGCATTATCATCGTCATCCTAAACATTAACGTCGCATCTCGTCAGGATCTGAACTATTTAGTTTTGTAGTGACAAAACTGGTCTTTATAGTTTTCTAGCTAACTGGCTATATCAAATCTTTAAGATGATTCTAAAGAGTGACCATAGCATTATGGTTTGGTGAAGAAATGACCATTTTAGTATTTGAGTATGCACCTTTATCTGTTGCTCTGGTTTAGACAGTAGACAAGTTTTCATTTGATTTTTGCTTTGCAAAGCGACCAGCTGTTGGCACCCACATATTCTCATTGGATGAACAAATGAATTTTGTATCTGGGTCTACTCTTGTTTGCAAAGGCATGAAAATGTATTCATATGAAGGGAATGGTTAACTCAAGAGCTGTTCTGTAATCTGATGTAATCCGAGACTCCTATCTGGGTCTACTCTGTTTGTAAATGTGTAAAAAAAGTCGTTTATATGAAGGAAAGTGTTATTGCTTATTCCAAGTTGTAAATCTCCATTAAATAACTTGATGAATATTCATAAGCTGAGGTTTTATATTGTTAAATATATCTTGCCATGGCAGACAATGTAGAATCATATCTATATATTTCCATAAGTAAACAGCAAATCATATGAGACAGGTGAGGTAGGATTCGTCTGATCTGGTTCTACTCTTTATGCAATGGGCTTGAAAAGGTATCTCAGACTATTGGAAAAAGGCTTAGCCCTTTACCAGGTCCAGATAATACTGTGACCACTCTTTAGAATCGTCTCAAAGAGACGATTCTAAAGAATGGTCACAGTAATGTGTTTGGTGGAGAAAGCACGCTTTTAGTACTTGGGTACACATCGCTAAGCTCTGCCTTTACTCCATAAATACACCTTTCTAGACCTTTGCAAACAGAGTAGACACAGATCAGACAACTCATCTGTTTGTTTATGATATAATATATAGATATAAATCTTCAGTTTCTGCTATGGCCAAAAATTCCTGTCATGATGCCATTGTTTCATAAATGAATATTCATGGAGTAAAGGACTACTAATGCCCTGTATTATGTTTTAACAGGACATATTCTGTAATCAAATTGCCATGGTAAATAATCCATCTGTCACCACACAGAATTTCCCAATAAACCACTGGTACTCCGTAAACAGAAGCCCAAAGACACGCGTTAAATCTCTCGACTTTGAAGTGGTTGGAAAATAAACACCCGAGATGCGGCTGTGTAAATAGTCACCCGATATTGAAAAAACATCATCAGAAAATTATTCCACATAGAAATGAAAATATTTACATCCAGACTGAGATAACTGATAGAAACTTGAAATAAGAGTATGATGAGTAAGAATCATAAATTGGATATTCTATAACACTTTACTCCATATTGAATACACCTTTCTACGCCTTGGCAAACAGAGTAGATCCGATCTGATCAAGGTCTGGTCAGTTTGCTTGTTACACAATAGATCAGTGATTATTTTGTTTCTTCAAATACCGTCAAATGCTGAATACATACCCTAGTACATACAAGAATTTAGTCAATAAATATTCATGACATCATCATTTCCTACATGAATATTGAACAGGGAAAGGGAGAAACAAATTCCCTTTCACTGGGCCAGAGTGGGATAGTGAGAAATTAAGAGATAATTGCTTGTCTTGAGTAAGATGGAATAAGAATTGACTATTTCTATCCTATTTCTCTATCCATGTGTATAATCTGGATTAACGCATTACCTCAAAGGCTATCTTTTTTTAGCTAACCTCTACCGAAAAGGAGCATTTACTAGAGAAAAGATAATTTTTAGAATAATGTAGTTTTGAAACCATTGTGATAAATAGAGCATAATTTTGTTCCTACGGAGCAAAATTAATGCTCTATTTATCACAATAGTTTTACAAAGTGACTTTTACAGAGGCATCAAAAGGTGCCAGTAGGAGGGAATGGATTAATAGATGTCTAATACTCCAGTAGGAGGGAATGGATTAATAGATGTCTAATACTCCAGTAGGAGGGAATGGATTAATAGATGTCTAAATTACTCCAGTAGGAGGGAATGGATTAATAGATGTCTAATACTGAACATTAATAGATGTCTAATACTGAAAATTAATAGATGTCTAATACTGAACATTAATAGATGTCTTATACTGAACATTAATACATGTCTAATACTGAACATTAATACATGTCTAATACTGAACATTAATACATGTCTAATACTGAACATTAATAGATGTCTAATACTGAACATTAATAGATGTCTAATACTGAACATTAATAGATGTCTAATACTTGGGTATTAACCTTAGCCTGCTCAGCAAATTTTGTTTGCAGAATTTTCACTTGCTACATTTTCAAAATTCAAGCTATAATCGATTTGTCTACCAAAATACAATCAGGATGTCAAACAGTTTGGATCCTGATGAGACGCTGAGTTACTAGGCATCCCATCTGGATCCAAACTGTTTTCATAGGTATTCACTCATGTGCCAATAGCTGGCTAAAGGATAATTAGCAAGTATTGTTAACCATTTCCCTATTCAACATTCATGTAAGAAATAATGACATCATTATATATAATACTAATTAGATTAATTGTTCAAATGGCATAATTATGAACACATGATATTTTGGCTCAGGCAGAAACTGCAGAATTGAATCAGGTCTGTATTATACCAGAAGCAAACAGAGCAGACCCTGATCAGTCACAACTATATAATCAATGCATTTCCTATGTACATTACAAAATTAACCCTTTGCCTCATTGCCAACTTTGCAATCTGATAATAGACCCAAATCACATATTTGTATTGTAGCACAAGCAAACAGAGCAGATCCTGATCAGATGACTCCTATATAGCTCTTGTATTATAGCACAAGCAAACAGAGCAGATCCTGATCAGATGACTCCTATAGGAACCATCTGATCAGGGTCTACTCTGTTTTCAAATGCATAGAAATGTGTATTTATGGAGTAAAAGATTAATGCGTGAAAATGTTTCCCATTCCATATATAAGTGTTCTCCAATTTGTTTTTGAGATAATATTTGTTAGTGCCTTTTCATACCTTTAAAAACAGAGTAGCTACTGAAAGGGCTGTATGATTGCTTTGAAAAAATATCGATCTGATTCTACAGTATCTGCGGTGGCCAAAAATTCATTCATGATGTCATTAATTCTTACTTGAAATATTCATGAGGAAAAGTGACAGTACACAGCTTTCATCAGTGATCTCTGAAGAAAGAAGGTCAGGCTGTATGGGTTATGTACTTTGCACCCCAATTAATCACCCGTGTTTGAAGCTTTGCTTACTGGCAAGGCATCGGTGTGATAAAAGATACCTAATTGGATTTGCATGTGGCAGCCGCTGGGTGTTTACTTTGTGTCCTGCTGAGAACCATATCACATCAGAGAGATTCTGGTACTGGTACCCAACCAAACTGCAGGTCACAGAGTGATAATTGCATTTTTGACTTGACACAAAAGATTTGGTATGTTGCGACATTCTGGCCAAGCATTTTTAGCTCATCTGTTTCAAAGAAATCACGAGCTTTTGTCGTAACTCCGGCGGCGGAGCGGCGTTGTCATCGTGGTTCGAAATCATAACATTGATCATAACTTCTTCAATTTTTCAATTACAACCTTCATTTTTGGTATGCAAGTTCATCTTGACAAGGCCTATCCACACATACCAAAATGATAACAGACGAGTGTTCGCACCCACTTGCGGTGCTCTTGTTATTTGAACAGACGAGCGTTCACACCCGCTTGCGGTGCTCTTGTTATTTGAAACTTTTTACCTGATAGAGACACCTTTTAACGTTTTTGCAAACATAGTGGACTCATATCAGATGCGTAAATCAAAATATTTTCAAGTATAACTTCTTTATTTCTCCACCAAACCCTATGTTGTGACCACTCTTTAGAATCGTCTCGAAGATTTTAGTATTTGAATATGCACTGTTATCTGTAGCTATGTAGAGCTGATCAAGGTCTACTCTATTTACTCATGATTCTACATTTTCTGCCTTGGCCAGAACTTGCATTGTTCATGATATTATATAGAATTCAGTCATGAATGCTCTCCCTTACATAAACAACTTTTCATGTCTTGGCAAACAGTACTGACCTACAGTAGTCATCATGATCTGATCAGGGTCTGATCTGTTTGCTTATGACATGATATAGATCTGATTCTACAATTTATGTCACAGCTAAGGTATATATGATCATATCGGGTAGTACTATGACTAGGCCAAAATAATGAACCTTTCCTTTATATAAATGCCTTTTTATGCATTTGCAAACAGAGTAGACCCAGATCAGATGGGTCCTATAATAGATCTGACTCTACAGTGTCTACGAATACCAACATCTCCTGTGTACATGTAATTCAGCTAGTAACTGTTCATGAAACAAATCCAGTTCTAATGAGTTGGCTAGAATGATCCACCATACATGCTAAGATTGTGGGTTTCACAAAGGTGTTCCATGTCGTATTTTAACAAGACATGCACTATTGGCAGTTCAGCAGTTTGGCCACCAGACTGGAAAGATAAATTTGTCAAGACCATGCCTTATCTTGTCAAACTAAAGTATTTCTCTGATATGGTGGGCATAAATTATGGCTGCCACCGTCAGGGTATGGGAACCATGTACTAGCAGTTTTAATTAACCCTTTCCCTGTTGAATATTCATGTAAGAAATAATGACATGAATGTTAGTTTTACTAGAATTTTATACTGGCAGAACTGCATAATGTACACATAATTATTTTGAAGAAAATATACTTTAACACTTTCCCTGATATTGATGATTTTTGGCAACTCTGTAGAAGTCACTTTGTGAAACCATTGTGATAAATAGAGCATTTGCTCCTATAGGAGCAAATGCTCTATTTATCACAATGGTTTCAAACTACAAAATTCTAAAGTTTTCCTTTTCTCTAGTTAATGCTCTTTTTCGGTAGATTTATTCAAAGTGGTTGGATCTAAAATAGCCTATGAGGGAATGGGTTAAGAATTGTGGCAGATATTTGCAGACAGCTAATGTATCCCTTTACTCCATGAATATTTATGTGAGAAATAATGACATCATGAATATTAATTAGGTATAATTGTTATAATAGCACATTGGACACAGCAATTTTTGACATTTTTGACCATGGCAGGAACTACATAATAATATCTTTATTAAATATTAAGCAAGCAGAGCAGACTCTGATTAGGTGGCTCCTATAGGAGCCATCTGATCTAGGTCTACTCTGTTAACGAAGGCGTAGAAAGGCGTATTTATGGAGTAAAGGGTTATTATATCTTGTGCAACTCTTAGCTCATTCAGGTCAGATTTTGACAGCTTACTTGTCTATATGGCTAAATTGGCGCTAGCAGTCAATTTGTGTAAATGGTTTAGATCCAGATTAGGCACTAAGTACTTCATATCACTGAGATCTAAACACATTGATACTCTAATGGCATTATAGGAGAATGAAACATGAACGCTTTTGCTCAACCTTTCTTAACCCATTCCTAATCATATTGATGCCTTTTGATGCCTCTGTAAAAGTCACTTTTTGAAACCATTGTGATAAATAGAGCATTTGCTTCATAGGAGCAATTGCTCTATTTATCACTGGTTTCAATACTACACAATTCTAAAAGTTTCCTTTTTTCTAGTAAATGCTCTGTTTCGGTAGATTTATTCAAAAAGGTTGGGTCTAAAAATAGCCTATGAGGTAATGGGTTAAAACCTTTGCAAACAGAGTAGACCTTGATAACATGGCCCCTGTTGATCCGTCTTATCCAGGTCTGCTCTGTTTGCTTATGATTTAATATAGATATGATTCTGCTGTTTCTGCAATGGCCAAAACTCATGTGTACATATATATTGAATATTTGTGATATCGTTATTAAATATTTGTGATGTCATTATTTAAAATTTGTGATGTCATTATTTCTAACATGAATATTCATGGGGTGAAAGGGTTTAACTTTCAAAATTGAAGCTGACTAGTTTTTTTGGCAAATGGCTTTTGTTACACACGCAGAGTTATCACGGTTTCACAGGGGGAGCTGTGTTTGCTGTTCGTGCTTATCTGAACACTCAGACAGCATTAGGACTAATACATGGATTAAGAAAACTGACACTATCATTTAATATTACAGATAACTGGATGGTAATCAAAAATGGCAAACATCTTACAAAATCTTATAAATATTCGGCTTCCTAACCCTTTATCTGTTCAAAATTCATGTAAGCCATTTCTTATTTTCTACGCCTTTACAGACAGAGTAGACTCGGATCAGATGGCTACTGTAGGAACTGTCTGATCAGGGTCTGCTCTGTTTGCTTATGAGTTATAACATAATATATAGGTCTGATTCTGCACTTTCTGCCTTGGTTAACCCATTCCCTCATAGGCTATTTTTAGATCCAACCTCTTTGAATAAATCTACAGAAAAGGAGCATTAACTACAGAAAAGGATGTTTTTAGAATTTTGTAATTTGAAACCATTGTGATAAATAGAGCATTTTGCTCATTTAGGAGCAAATGCTCTATTTATCACAATGGTTTCAACAGGTGACTTTTACACTAGCGTAGAAAGGCGTATTTATGGAGGAAAGGGATAAATATTTCTATGTTCATTAAGTTATTATTATAAAATACAATAAACCCATTCTCGCATATGGACGCCTTTTGACGCTTCTGTAAAAGACACTTAATGAAACCAATGTGATTAATAGAGCATTTGCTCCACAGGAGCAAATGCTCTATTTATCACAATGGTTTCAAAACAACACAATTCTGAAAATTTCCTTTTCTCTAGTTAATGCTCCTTTTTGGTAAAATTAATCAAAATGGTTGGATCTAAAAATAGTCTAAGTGGCAATGGGTTAATATACGTGAGATATTATAGATGTCATTACTGATTACATGAATATTCATGGAGTTAATGAAGGGGTAAAAAATAATCACATTTTGAATATTGTCAAATGAACACAGGCATTTAGAAACTGTAAAATCTATCAGTAACCAAACGGAGCAGACGGCTGTTGTAGTGTTTGTGAAAACAGAGCAGACCCTGCTCAGAAGGCTGCTTATAATAGGAGCCATCTGATCTGGGTCTACTCTGTTTGCAAAGGTATAGAAAGGTGCATATTATGAAGTAGAGGGTTATGTGTACAGATTGGGAGTTTTGACTATCTTTCACATTTTCTCTGTTGACACAGTCTGTAACTGAATACCTGTATATCAATATTGACTTACTGTTTGAATCTGTATAGGTGTAAAGCCTGTTACCAGCCACTACAAAAAATAGCGGGTCAAAGCTCCGAGGGTGTCAGAGTGTCACAGACCTGTACTTTTCACAAATCTGTGTATGCTAATAACTATTTATCGTCTTTTTTTTTCTTTCTTTTAACTTCGAAATTTTAGTCATGAAGAATTGATGCAATTTTAGGCATGTACTGGATTTCATTTAGGATGAAAGTTATGCAGAACGCTCCTAGGGCTCCCAAAGCTCCCAGGGCTGCCAGAGCTGCCACCTGTCTTAAACCTTTACTCCATCAATACAAGTTTTTACGCTTTTTCAAACAGAGTAGACCAAGATAAGATGGCCCCTATAGGAGCTGTCTGATCAGGGTCTGCTCTGTTTGCTAATGGAATTTAAAAGATCTGTTTCTTTACTTTCTGCAAGATGAAAGTCATGCAGAAAACTCCTATAGCTGCCACCTGTCTTGACCCTTTACACTTCTATGCCTTAGCGAACAGAGTAGACCCAAATCAGACAGCTCCGATCCTACAGTATTTGTCTAAATGGAAATTTTCCCCTTATAAAAATTATGGTATAAAAGTGAATAACTGATCTGTATCTTACAAAGGAAAGAGTTAAAACCCTTTTCATCATATGAAAGCTTTTCATACCAATCAGAAAAGTCCCAGATCATACAGCCCCTGTAGGGACCGGCCAGATTAGCATATTCTGTACTATAGTCATCTGATCTTGGTCTACTCTGTTTGTAAAGATAGGAAGAAAGTTTTTATGTAGTAGAAGGTAAAATCTAAATATTTAATATACTCAGTAGAGATTTTAGCAACGATTGATTGTAGATGATTTTACATCTGACTGACCAAGTTAATATGTAAACTACGTACCAAAGCATACAAAAGAGACCCAGATAAGGTATCTAAGTTAAAAAATAGCTCCTTTATTTCTTAACCCTTTCCCTGTTCTATGTTTATTACGAATTTTAATACCTACTGAATATTCATGCCAAAATCATTAAAATGAAACATCGAAGGTGGAACATTGTAGCCATTTTAGAAAGTAAAGATACAGATCTTTGAAATTCTATAAGCAAACAGAGTAGACCCTGATCAGACAACTCCTCTAGGAGCCATCTGATCTGGGTCTACTCTGTTTGCAAATGCGTGAAAACACGTTTATATGAGGGAAAATATTAAACAAATGCTACATTAATTGTGACCCAGTCTTGAGAATCATCTCTTTGAGATGATTCAAAACGGTAATCGCAATCACAATGAAAGGGTTTGTTCAGAAATGATTATTTTAGTTTTTGCTCTGATACAAGAGTCCTGAAATACACCAGTTATTCTGCCTTTGCATACAACTACAAAATTAAATCAGCTAAGGTAGACTTTGCACTTGGTCAATTTCCCATCGTAATGAGGGTTGAAACATCAAAGCTTTAGGGTAATTGACTGTTAAATAATAAAACATTTTTTGTGGCAGAAAACACATGCAGCTTTTCCGTTAATTTTCTAGCTTCATGCATCGGTAATGTTTCATCCTGTCAAATCTAATTTATGTAAATAAACGGACTCTGCAGTATAGATATTAACTGCACATGGGATGCTGTTCACAAATATCTTGATTGAGTTATGCAAATCCTGGGTTTTGGGTTACAATTTGGTGTGCAGAAAGTCTCTCATTTCAACTCTTCTCTTTTTAAGTCATCGTTGTCTGCACAAATTGTTGTCTGCTATAAGTTATTGTTTTCTTCAATTTCTCTTTTAACCTTTTACAAATGTACCTAATAGACTTAAGATCCAACCATTTTTTTGTGCATTAGCCATTATAACAATTAATCTAATTATTATTCATGATGCCATTATTTCTTACATGAATATTAATGGAGTAAGGGTTAAAGGGCTGATTTGTGTCCATTCTGTACTCAGGACAGCATTGGACCTTGCTTGTAATCTTTTCTTTATCTTTTAACATGCTAAATGTTACCAGCTTCCCTTTGAAAAGAATGTTTTCTTTTTATTCTTTCATAAAATATCAACATACAAAAAGTCGCTCAGTGTCATGACTGTAAAACAGATGATTTGTTGGACAAAAAAGTACCAAATGGAAGTTTGACATACCGTAATTCTTTTCCTGTCCTACTCTGTCATCTGATCCAGACAAGATTATCGAGCAGTAAACCTGTGTTGCTGACAGATATAGTTTATGTACAAAATGATGGCTACCATATTGATCCTAAATAGTCCACCAGCCTATCTACCAGTCCATTACTCTGTAAAGCTGAATAAGTCAATTTGATACCACTCAGTCTGATAGCAAATAGATCCTGATCAAACATTGGATTCAGGAGAGGTTTGAACTGGGTCTGCACTTTTTATACGCCCGTCTTCAGACGGGACGTATTATGTCGTGGCGTTGTCCGTCCGTCCGTCCGTCCGTCTGTCTGTCTGTCTGTCCGTCCGTCCGTCCGTCCGTGAACTTTTGTTTGTCCGCTCTCTAACTCGAACAAATTGAATCGGATCCTTTTCAAACTTGGTCAGCATGTATATGGCCAAAATGACTCGGCTAAGTTCGATAATCAGCAACATCGCCCTGCACACTTCTGAATTATCTCCCCTTTTTTAATAAATTTTTAACAAAATTCTCTTGTCCGCTCTCTAACTCGAACAAATTGAATCGGATCCTTTTCAAACTTGGTCAGCATGTATATGGCCAAAATGACTCGGCTAAGTTCGATAATCAGCATCATCGCCCTGCACACTTCTGAATTATCTCCCCTTTTTTATTAACTTTTTAACAAATTTTAAACAAAATTCGTTTTTTGTCCGCTCTCTAACTCAAACAAATAAAATCCAATCCTCATCAAACTTAGTCAGCATGTATATAGTCAAAATGACTTGGTCAAGTTCGATAATCACCAACATTGCCCCACCCACTACTAAATTATCTCCCCTTTTTTTAATATATTTAAGTGGAATTGTTATGTTTTTTTTTGTCTGTTATGGGGTGAACAAATGTAATCAAATTTAATCCAATCCTTTTGAAATTTTGTCAGCATGTTTATGGTCATAATATCTCGGCCCATGCGTGCATTTGATTTTGTAACCTCAAGAATTTCGGATAAGAAGAAAGAAATATGTCACAGTTGTACTCTTAATGTACATGTAGTGTTGCAAGATCACACTTAATAGATTTACTACAAGTGTTAGCTTCTATATTTCAATGTTGTAAAATATCAGCTCTACAGGAAATTATATGACATTGGGGTTTGTTACAGTAAACCCTGTCCATAGTGACCACCAAATATAATATTTGCATTAGTGAATGCAAGTGACTTAAAGCAAGTAGCTTAAAGCAGGTTGAAAGTAAAGCAGAATGCCCCTTACAGTGCATTCTGCTTTACTTTCAACCTGCTTTAAACAGTCGCCTGTCTTCATAACTAGACACAGAATGCATATATATATATACACCTGGAAACGTTCAGTGTATTTTCTATTTTCTTTTAAAAATCTATGTATGAAAAGGGGGGTTACTGCAGGAAAAGTCATTGGACTTGTCACAAAATCAATAGCTGTCTTCCCTGTATGGTGATGAAGCTAAGTATTTAATTTGGTTACAACAGGTCTATATTATATATATAGCTCTACTAGGCAGTTGCCAATGATAGTTTCACATTGTAACAGATTCAATTTCCTATTAAATTGGCTTATCACTGACTTTGCCGACGGGCGTATTTTGCTGCACAGCGGTGCTCTTGTTTCCAGAGTTTGCCTGTGTGTTTACATAGGGTACCGTATGTGTGTATCATTAAAAGTAACGTTAATTGTAAACTAGTAAATACAGTAGAACCTGTCTTTAAATTGATTGAACGCAGATATCCTAAAAAGCAGGTGGTTGCTTAATGCAGGATAAAAGTAATGCAGAAAGCTCATGTAGGAGCTTTCTGCATTACTTTTGACCTGATTTGAGCTACCATCTGCCTTACAAACCCATAATTAGACCTCTTTTTGATGGTCGCTTCAGTCAGGTTCTGCTGTATCTTGTTCTGTTCAAATATTAACCCATTTTAGAAATAAATTGACATTATGAATTATATCAATTACAGTTCTTTTTATGATGGAACATTAACACATAAACATGTTTTTCCATGACAGAAGCTGTAGAACCATATCTATATAATTTCAAAGGCAAACAGAGCAGACCCTTATCAGACTGCTCCTGCAGGAGCCATCAGTTCTGATCTGGCTCTACTCTGTTTGCAAAGGCGTTTTACTAAGAAGTTTTACTAAGAAGTAATGGTTAAAAATTGTATCAAACTTCATCACTGAAGAAAAGAATGTTTCGACAAGCAGTGCAAACTCTGATCAAAGGGCTTCCACTAGAACCCCTGGAACTGGATCTACACTGATCAAAGGGCTTTCACTAGAGCCCATGGAACTTGATCTACACTGTTTGAAAAGGTCTTGTATACTTGCATTGTTCCCGCATTTTAATGGTTAACCATGAACTCCATTAATACGCCTTTCCATGCCTTTGCAAACAGAGTAGACCCAGATCAGACGGATCCTATATAGGAGTTGTCTGCTCTGTTTGCTTATGATATAATATAGATAGGATTCTACAGTTTCTGCCATGGCCAAAATTTCCTATGTCCATGTTCTATTATAACAACTAATCTAATTAAAATTCATGACGTCATTAGTTCTTATATGAATATTCATGGAAGAAAAGGTTAACGTAGACAAGCATAATAGCAAATGCTACTGTTTGATCTTGATCTGCACTGTTTGCCTGAGTTTTCTGTTGCAATACTTCCAATAATTACGGTAATGTTGGCTTACCTGGTTCTTGGTTAATAAACTCCCTTCTGTTTAATCATCTTAAAGCCAAATGTCTATTTTAACACTGACAAATTACATAGCCAAGGGACGAACATAATGACACTGTTCCTGCTTCCCCATGGTTCACTGTACCCTTTCACGTTGGATACAAGTTTTAATTTGTCAGTGCTAGGTGTTTGCTTTGCCCTGAGGTTAGAGGAAAGGTGTGTACTATTACCTAACTGCGGTCAGATGTGGGGTCAACTTGACACTTTGGCCCTTAACTCTTTACTACATGAATATTCATGTAGGAAATAAATAATAATATCATGATTATTAATGAGATTAATTTCTATGCCCCCCCAAGATCAAATTTGGGGGGTGGGGGGGGGGAATATTGTTTTTGCCCTGTCTGTCTGTATGTCTGTTTATCACCAACTTTAACATTAGTCATAACTTTCGAGCCAGTACAGATAGAGACTTGAATTTTTGACATGTCAAGGTCAAGGTCAACTTCAATGTCAGAGGTCAAATATATAGGTCAAATAGGTAAAAACAGACTCTGATCAGACAGTTCTTACAGGAGCCATCTGATCTGGGTCTACTCTGTTTGCAGACGTAGAAAGGTATATTTATAATGGAATAAAGTGCTTAAACCCTTTACCCTGTAGAGATGTCTTTTTGGCACTTTTGCAAAAAAGAGTAGACCAAGATCAGACAGCTCCTACATCAGGGTCTCTTATGTTTGCATTTGAAGTAACAAAGATCTGTTTCCATTGTTACGTGATAGTAAAATTGCCCTTGCTAATCATGCCATATAAGAAGTCGGCTAGTATATAATTATTTATGACATGTATATATAATATATTCATACAATTATTTATGACATGTATATATAATTTATTCATACAATTATTTATGACATGAATATTCATGGTATAAAGGGTTATAGTGTGGAAAAATGAAGAATACATGGTGCATGACTGGGTCAGTTGGCCATATCAACTAAAACTGCGGAGTCTAGAAGATGAATGGATTGATATAATTAGAACTGACATACATTCAACTTTTTATACGCTTCAGAGTACTAACAGGGTTAAAGGACAAAACCAAAGATATTTGTCAAGATCTGTGTGTACATTTTATAGTTTGGTTAAAACATCAGAAAGAAGCAAAAAGGATGGAATGAGGAAATGGTTTATTATATATATATATATACATGCCATTTAACCCTGTCCTCCATAAATATGCCTTTCTACGTCTCTGTAAAAGAGACTTCTTGAAACCATTGTGATAAATAGAGATCAGATGTCCAATACTTTCTGTTCACATGCCATTAAAAATCACCTGGTTAATATTCATGATGTCATTATTTCTTAGATGAATATTCATTGAATAAAGGATTAAAACTTTCCCTCTTATAAAACATCTTTCCACATGTTTGCAAACAGAGTAAACCCAGATCAGACGACTCTTGTATGGGCAGTCTGATCAGGGCCTGCTCTGCTTGCTTATGAACTTTTACTAAATCTGACTCTAAAGTCCATTACCAAAATATCCGGTGTATATAATATTATGCCATTATAACAATTAACAATTCAGCTAATAAATATTCATGATGCCATTATTTCTTAGATGAATAGTTATAGAGTAAAGGTTAAGTGAAGCAGAGAGAGGGAATGGAGTGAGGCAGAGAGAGGGAATGGAGTGAGGCAGAGAGAGGGAAGGGAGTGAGGCAGAGAGGGGAAAGGGAGAGACAGAGAGAGAGAGAAGGAAGAGAGAGGGAAGGGAGTGAGGCACAGAGAGGGAAGGGAGAGACAGAGAGGGGGAAGGGAGTGAGGCAGAGAGAGGGAAGGGAGTGAGGCACAGAGAGGGAAGGGAGAGAGGCAGAAAGAGGGAAGGGAGTGAGACAGAGAGAGGGAAGGGAGCGAGGCAGAGAGAGGGAAGGGCGTGAGACAGAGAGAGGGAAGGGAGTGAGGCAGAGAGAGGGAAGGGAGAGACAGAGAGAGGGAAAGGATCAAGGCAGAGAGAGAGGGAAGGGAGTGAGGCAGAGTGAGACAGAGAGAGGGAAGGGAGTGAGACAGAGAGAGGGAAGGGAGTGAGACACAGAGGGAGGGAAGGGAGTGAGACAGAGGGAAGGGAGTGAGGCAGGGAGAGAGGGAAGGGAGAGATGGAAGGGAGAGACAGAGAGAGGGAAGGGAGAGACAGAGAGGGAAGGGATCAAGGCAGAGAGAGGGAAGGGGGTGAGGCAGAGAGAGGGAAGGGGGTGAGGCAGAGTGAGACAGAGAGAGGGAAGGGAGAGAGGCAGAGAGAGGGAAGTGAGAGACAGAGAGAGGGAAGGGATCAGGACAGAGAGAGGGAAGGGAGTGAGACAGTGAGAGGGAAGGAAGTGAGGGAGAGAGAGGGAATGGAGTGAGACAGAGAGGCAAGGGAGAGACAGAGAGGGGGAAGGGAGCGAGGCAGAGAGAGGGAAGGGAGTGAGACAGTGAAAGGGAAGGGAGAGAGGCAGAGAGAGGGAAGTGAGAGACAGAGAGAGGGAAGGGAGTGAGACAGATGGAGGGAAGGGAGTGAGACAGTGAAAGGGAAGGGAGTGAGGCAGAGAGAGGGAAAGGAGTGAGGCAGAGAGGCAAGGGAGAGACAGAGAGGGGGAAGGGAGCGAGGCAGAGAGAGGGAAGGGAGTGAGACAGTGAAAGGGAAGGGAGTGAGGCAGAGAGAGGGACAGGAAGTGAGGAAGAGAGGGGGAAAGGAGCGAGGCAGAGAGAGGGGAGGGAGTAAGGCAGAGAGAGGGAAATGATTAAGGCAGAGAGAGGGGAGGGAGTAAGACAGAGAGAGGGAAGGGATCAAGACAGAGAGAGGGAAGGAAGTGAGGCAGAGAGAGGGAAGGGAGCGAGGCAGAGAGAAGGAAGGGAGCGAGGCAGAGAGAGTGAAGGTCAGAGAAAAACGTGGAATTAGAAGGTGGAGGAGAGAAGAAAAAGAAGGACATAGAGATAATTTTGATCTTATCCAGATTTTGTGCTTGATATTAATTCTTATCATAGCAGTATAATCACAATATAGGACTCAACATCACATAAATATGTTTGATTGCAAAACCACCCTCTCTGGCTAAACCACATAACTGAAGTCATGAATATAAGATTTATTTTACATAGGTTATAAATTGACTGTGTTCATGAATAAATTGCGTAGCAGCTGTCGAGCTCAGAAACCGTATAGCTCGGGTATTGGCTTCGATGTCAGAAGTGGGATCTTTTTTTTATAGTGATTGTATGATAAGATCTAGCAGAGAAACCATTAAATCTTTAATAATGCACTTGGCTAGACCATTAGATCTTAAATAAGGTGTGATTTCATTGTATCATCCTCTTACACTTTAAGTTGATGGTCTATTCCTGAAGCGGTATGTAGATCTATAGAGATACACCATCGTCTATGGAGCATGCAGAAATCCTATTCATTCAAAATTTACCTAATGTTCTGTTACAAGTTCTTTCTAAGATTGAAAACAAGATACTGATTTGCTTTTCACTGTGATCGAAATACAAACTGTTTTTGCACAATGAAATTTAACCCTTTACTCAATAAGTACGCCTTTCTACATCTTTGCAAACAGAGTACACCCAGATCAAATGGCTCCTATATATAATAATATAGGTCTGATTCTACAGTTTTTCCCATTTTGTTCATGTACCACTATAAAAATTAATCTATTAATATTCATTATTTCATTATTTCTTACATGAATGGGTTAAGACATGATACTTTTCCATTAGCCTGTGTATAAGGGTGAAGCATACTGCTCCAACAAACCTATTGGTACATCCATTAGCCTGTGTATAAGGGTGAAGCATACTGGTCCAACAAACCTATTGGTACATCCATTAGCCTGTGTATAAGGGTGAAGCATACTGCTCCAACAAACCTATTGGTACATCCATTAGCCTGTGTATAAGGGTGAAGCATACTGGTCCAACAAACCTATTGGTACATCCATTAGCCTGTGTATAAGGGTGAAGCATACTGCTCCAACAAACCTATTGGTACATCCATTAGCCTGTGTATAAGGGTGAAGCATACTGCTCCAACAAACCTATTGGTACATCCATTAGCCTGTGTATAAGGGTGAAGCATACTGCTCCAACAAACCTATTGGTACATCCATTAGCCTGTGTATAAGGGTGAAGCATACTGCTCCAACAAACCTATTGGTACATCCATTAGCCTGTGTATAAGGGTGAAGCATACTGCTCCAACAAACCTATTGGTACATCCATTAGCCTGTGTATAAGGGTGAAGCATACTGGTCCAACAAACCTATTGGTACATCCATTAGCCTGTGTATAAGGGTGAAGCATACTGCTCCAACAAACCTATTGGTACATCCATTAGCCTGTGTATAAGGATGAAGCATACTGCTCCAACAAACCTATTGGTACATCCATTAGCCTGTGTATAAGGGTGAAGCATACTGGTCCAACAAACCTATTGGTACATCCATTAGCCTGTGTATAAGGGTGAAGCATACTGCTCCAACAAACCTATTGGTACATCCATTAGCCTGTGTATAAGGGTGAAGCATACTGCTCCAACAAACCTATTGGTACATCCATTAGCCTGTGTATAAGGGTGAAGCATACTGCTCCAACAAACCTATTGGTACATCCATTAGCCTGTGTATAAGGGTGAAGCATACTGCTCCAACAAACCTATTGGTACATCCATTAGCCTGTGTATAAGGGTGAAGCATACTGCTCCAACAAACCTATTGGTACATCCATTATCCTGTGTATAAGGGTGAAGCATACTGGTCCAACAAACCTATTGTTACAATGGACCGGCCCTTAATACTACCTAAGTATTCCGACACTCACCCTCCACCCTCTATTGATTAATTCAAGTTTGCACCATGTTGATAGCTTTAAATTTATCTGATATAATAGCAAATAGTGTAGACCCTTATCAAACGCTCCAGAAGGAGCCCTTTGATCTGCGTCTGCACAATTTGCCCGAGTTTGTCTGTCCAAAAACATAGGGAAGTTAGGGTATTGACACAATGGGCCTATTATGAAATTTTGAAATAAATGGTTTCACATTTCTTTGGATGTTTTTATGTCAGTAATGGGAGTTTACGGGGTGTCAGAAATGATTAAAACTTTAAACTGTTACCATTTTACTGGTGGATTTGTGATTGCCTTTGCATAGAGCTTGTGTCTAATAGAGTGGATAGGTTATCCAGCATTTAGAGCTTGTATCTAATGGAGTGGATAGGTTATTCAGCAGTTAATTAGGATCCAAACTGTTTGACATTCTGCTCATGTATTGAATGTAAGAATAATATCTTTGAGTATTGCAGCAGACAAAAATATTTGCAGATGACGATAGTTAAACATTTTGATTGCGGGACATGAGTTTAATGACCTTTGCAAACAGTGTAGACCAAGGTTAGAGGGCTGCTAGAGGAGCAGTGTGAGCAGCACCTGCACTGTTTGCCATTTGATTTTCTGAGAGGAGCCGTCTGATCAGGGTCTACTCTGTTTGCTATTGGAATTTGATAGACCTGTTTCTTTTATTTCTAAAATGGCTACAATATTCCACCTTCCATATATCAATATACCTATTTTGTCAATGAATATTCAGTAGGTATTGAAAGTCGGAATAAAAACAGAACAGGGAAAGGTTAAGGGCCAAAGCTGCAATTAGGAAGTGTAATTAAAAACTTATCTTTCTCCGTGAAACTCCAGTTGTAATAATATAGGTTTTGTCTAAGAAATAAGATATTTTGACAGAT
The DNA here is from genome assembly GCA_963576725.1 of Azorinus chamasolen. Lineage (NCBI taxonomy): Eukaryota > Metazoa > Mollusca > Bivalvia > Cardiida > Solecurtidae > Azorinus > Azorinus chamasolen. The sequence continues at coordinate 82,093,766 of OY755246.1, forward strand.
CAGTCTGCATCCTATCTACAGACCTGATGGACCATTATACTATATTATACAGGAAACAAAACTTTAGTGTAGACCTGTAAAAGTCCTCTGATCAGGGTCTGCACTATTGGGCTGATTAATCATTTCCTTGTACATTCTAAATTTCATTATACATGTACTGGATACTGAATATTCATGGCCAAAATAGTTATGATAAACTGTGGAAGGTGAAACTTTGTGGCCATTTTAGAAACTAAAGAAACAGATCTTTCAAATTCCATTAGCAAACAGAGCAGACCTTGATTAGCGTTCTGATCTGGGCCTACTCTGTAAACTTTGCAAATGCGTGAAAACACGTTTATATGAAGGAAAGGGGGAAAGTCTTGTGACCATAATGTAAGGTTTTCATACTGAATGAACTATAAATAGCCCTTTCTCTGTTGAATATTCAGAAAAGTTGTTCATATAAAGGAAAAGGTTAACCAATGATTGACCATTGTACTTTACCAATGATTGACCATTGCACTTTACCAATGATTGACCATTGCACTTTGTAAAACATTTAACATTTAAAGGGTTGTAGTTCTAAATGTTAAATGATGAGTGCACATGTTAGAATCCATTTTATCCCCAGTACATCGGGTAATAGTCGTGGCTTTTTCCACCAAGGTGATAAATAACGCATTACGGTATAAACCCCTAGATGCTAAATAACCTTCCTGTACAAAAATCTATGTCTGCTTCAATTCTTATGTATATTCTTGTTTGCCCTCATTTTTATTTGAGCAACAAAGATTAAACATCTGTTAGTCTGAGTCTGAGATCATTCTCAAGTATCTGATTGGTCAGCAAGCTCAGAATCTAACCCATCAGATGCTTAAGAATGATCTCTGACTCAAGCAAAACATTTTATAACCTCTGGGCCAGATCTTGCTCATAGTCATCTGGATCCAAACTACTGGCACAAATTATCATGAATTCTTTGCAGGTACCGAAAAAAGTTGTGAAGTTCACATGATAGTATACAGAGGTAACATGAGAGAATAAAGGATTTTTTTAACCATTTACTCCATAAATAATCATTTTAATGCCTTTGCAAACAGAGTAGACTGAGAGACGAGACTGTTCCTGTAGGATCGGGGTCTTCTCTGTTTGCTTATGGAAGTACATAAATCTACAGTTTTCTGCCTTGGTGAAATAGTCAAGATGACAGTGCTGTTTATTATTATTCTTAACTGTATCACTACACAAACACATGTCACAGCTTAATGCAGGTCGAAAGTAATACTGAAAGCTCCTCCCAGACCTGCCTCCAGTACCACCGGTACTTTAGACCTGCCTCCAGTACCACCGGTACTTTAGACCTGCCTCCAGTACCACCGGTACTTTAAACCTGCCTCCAGGACCACCGGTACTTTAGACCTGCATTAAGCTTTGAACTTGAGAAATTGCTTCTGTTATCTTGAAATAATTTGTATAATTTTATTTTTTTTGTGTGGTCCCTTGAGGATTGAGATGTTGAAGTTTGAGATATTGAAGTTCAACTGGACTTTTGAAACCAATGTGATAAATTTAGCATTTGCTCCTATAGAGCAAAATTTATGCTCACTATTATCACAATGGTTTCATAAATGGCTTTTACAGAGGCATCAGTAAGACTGGGATTGAGGGAATGTGTGGTGGTCTAGTGGTAATGCATTTGACTAACAGTCCGGAGGTCCGCAGTTGAAATCCCAGTCACTCCGGGAAATTTCAGAGACACTTTTTAGTGTCTCCCACCCGCACCTCCTCCCTACCCAAGAGTTAAAATGGGTACCTGTGAGGGTCACTAGCCGGTACTGCGGCTGCATGATTGCACCATATGTTAGCAGTGCTCAGTATTGTAGGCGAATGACTCGATGACCAGGGGAGTAAATGATCAGTCGGCTGAGCAGTCATTCGGACTGAAAGTAGACTATAACTAGGTACATGTACTTTACTTTTAAAATTAAAATAATTAAAGCTTTGAAAACATAGTTCAAAACAATTGTATGAGAAAGTGATCAACAAACTTATTTACAGCAATATATAGCTCTCCTGTAATTCTTAACTCCATGAATATTTATTGAAATCATTAATATTAATTAAATTCTACAGGAGCCGTCTGATAAGGGTCTGCTCTGTTTGCTTTTGAAATTATGCAGTTATCATCCTGCCAGTAAGGCAACAACTTCCTTTTGAATATTTACCATATAAAATTAAGTTAACCCATTCCCGCATATTGACGCCTTTTGACGACTCTGTAAAAGTCACTTTGTGAAACCATTGTGATAAATAGAGCATTATTGCTCCTATAGGAGCAAAGGCTTTATTTATCACAGTGGTTTCAAACTACAAAATTCTAAAATTTCCTTTTCTCTAGATATGCACCTTTTCGGATTTATTCAAAGAGGTATCTAAAAATAGTCTATGGGTTAATGAATATTCATAAAGTGATTTGATACCCAATACTTAGCATCATTATTCCTTTGCAAGCAGAGTAGATCCAGATCAGCGTAGTTCCTGATCCAGATCAGACCACTCTGTACCTGATACACAAACTGTACAAGTAGCAACAAAGGTGGGAAACAAGGAACTTGAAACCTCATAAAAAGTGGAAGTCCTTGCAAGTCTCACTAAAGCAGACTCTATCATTAATTAGAAGACATTTCATGGCTAATTAGCCATCACTCGGTTTGGCACTAAGAAAACACGGAGCTGTAACTGAGCTTGTGTTAGGATCAATTTGGCTGCATTAGCTCTTTGCATGCGAGCCATGAATGCTTGATAACCATTGTGTGTGTGTGTGTGTTTGTAAAAAGTGAAAAACTTTGGATCTAGGTCAGAGAAATAGATCGGATACATAAAATCATTTTAACCCGAAAATTTACTCCTTTATCTCTCCCCTAAACCCTGCATCTGATCAGGATCTTAACTACTTGACAATGATTTATTATCCCCTGCCAAAGGCAGAGGGATGTTGTTTTGGGTTTGTCCTTCTGCCTTTCAGTCCATCAATCTTTCCGTTCGATGCCATTAGCTCTGTAAGGGATTGACAGAATGCAATGAAACTCAACATGGATATTTGTTATCTCTGGGGTATTGTTCCCATGTATTACTTTTCCAGATCGCTTGCAGCATTTAGTAGTTATTGCCCTTTTATATGCAAAAATTACATATATTTCCCATCAAATGCCATATCTTTGTAACGGATGGGCAGAATTCAATGAAACTCAACATGAATACTAATGTTATAACAATGGCATTGTTCCCATGTATTGCTTTTTCAGATGGCGTGTGGCTTTATAAAGTTATTCCCCTTTGATACACAAAACATGTACACTGTTATTATTAAAGATTGCCGTAGAAAGCAATAAATAGGCCCAATATTCATAAAGTTGGTCAAAATATCTAATTAAGGTTTTGGTATGCATCAAAGGCAAGTAAAACTTGGTTGAGCATTCTAGGGCTATCATAGCCTTCTTGTTTTAAATTGATTATCTAAAGATTCCCTCCGTGGCTTTCGACTGACAATCGTTTAGCCGCTCACCGCTGTCAGTGTGCATTTTGGATCCGCACTTGAGATGAAATACATGAATATTGAACAGGGAAAGGGGTTAAATGGAGACGTGTTTGTAAACAGAGACGTGTTTTGATCAATTTGCTCTGATTTGCTGCAACAGCTTCTCTCTTGGTTATCAGACATTTTCTCCATGATCTCTGTTGCCTCTTGTGGCTTCTCTTTATAAATCCATTGCCATTTATTATTTTTAAGTGTTACTCTGCAACAATTAATGTTTATAATAACTCTTTCTTTCTCATTGGCCAGACTCATACTAAATGAATCTTAAAACATAGTACTTCTTTTTCCATTTACTCCAGAAATACGTCTTCCTATAATAATGCCTTTACAAACAGAGTAGACCAAGATCAGATGGCTCCTGTAAGAGCTGACTGATCAGGGTCTGCTCTTGTTTGCTTATGTCATAATACAAATATGATTCTACAGTTTCTGCCATGGCCCAAACAAATGTCCATGTGTCATTATTAAGATTAAACTATTATCCATGACATCATTATTTCTTACATGAATATTCATGGAGTAAATGGTCAACCTACTCCATGAACATTTGTGTAAGAACCAGGGCTCAAGCTGGAGCGCTTTATTTGGGCCTCGGAGAGTCGTTCTAAATGGTGGTTTCATTATTGGGATTGGAGGAGAAATAATGGCTGTAGTATAGGAGACCCACTTGTCTAAACAGCGAGCATAATACAGCAATGTAAAAACTTGAATCGAGCTAATTAGATCTTTATCTACTTGTTTATATGTGTAATAGGTGCTTATTATTGGCAATTTGACCCTTAACTCTTTGCATGCCTTTTAACCAATTCCCTGTTCTGTTCTGTGTTTTTCCAATATTCAGTACTTACTGAATATTCATGGACAAACTAGTTAAAATGAAATATGGAGGGGGAAATTGATATCCAATTTAGAAAGTGAATAAACAGGTTTATCATATATCATTAACAAACAGAGCAGACTCTGATCAACTCTGTTTGCAAATGGGCGATACGGCATTTATATGAAGGAAAGGGTTAACCCGTTACTTTATATAGATGCCTTTTATCGTCTTGGCAAATAGAATAGACCCAGCAAAAGAGATAAGCATTTCCTTCATATAAATACTTGTCATGCCTTTGCAAAAATGATAGAGTAGACCAAGAACACACAACACCTATAGGAGCAGTCTGAACAGGGTATGCTCTGTTTGCTTATGACATGATATAGATCTGATTCTACAATATTTGTCAAGCAAATTTTAAATTAGAAACATTCAGCTAATCAATATTCATGATGTTTTTATTTCTTACATGAATATTGAATTGGTTAAGGGTTACACTATATAAACACCTTTCACACATTTGCAAACAGAGTAGACCCAGATCAGACGGCTTCTGTAGGGTCTGCTCTCTCTTTTCATTGAATTATAATAGATCCGAGTCTGCACTTTCTCTTTTTGCAACATTTCATGAGTTAATATGTCATTTCAAAAATTAATCTAATCATTATTCATGACATTATCATTTCTTTCATGAATATCCATGGAGGAGACAGGTTAAATATGTGTGAATAAAAACATTACCTTTAGAACTGTCAAACGGCTTTACTCCATTTCAAGAACATCTGGAAGTGAATACTCCAATAATGATTATCTTCCTGCTACAACAAGAATTAAACTTTTCCCCAAGCTAGTATAAAGGACGATAACATTGCTCCAGATTAAAACACATTCTGGTGAAAACTCCGCAAAACGGTTTACACCATTTGTGATTAAGAATTAGAAGATGGCAAATTTTCACAAGATTTTTGTTTGTTCTCTCGCGGGAAGATTGAGTTCAGGTGTGCCGTATACACAAGCCCAACACAACTGGCTACTTGTGTATATTAACATACAGGCTGGATGCTTCTCTGACACTACAGCAGCTCTCTGCGTGCTGTTCTGTTTTATGTATGACTTCTCACTTGTTACTAAACAGTTTGTTTGTAAAACTTCTTTGGAATTATAAGAACATCAAGACCATTAACCCATTCCCTCATATTGACGCCTTTTGACGAATCTGTAAAAATCACTTTGTGAAACCATTGTGATAAATATAGCATTTGATCGTATAGGAGCAAATGCTCTTATTTATCACAATGGTTTCAAACTACACAATTCTAAAATTTTCCTTTTCCCTAGTTAATGCTCCTTTTCAGTAGATTTATTCAGAGGTTGTATCTAAAAATAGCCTATGAGGTAATGGGTTAAAAACTATTATCAGACTGTGAAAGATCAGGGAGTATAACTCTTGTTTGCATATATGAGATTATAACAGTAGATCTGACTGTTAAGTACAGTCGAGACTGCCTTAGCGACCCCCTGGTTTCAGCGACTCCCTCTCATACGCGACCGTGTTTCATCCCGCCCAACGTATTTTCTTATAATTTTGGTCTGAATTAAGCGACTCCCTGTCTTACGTGAGAAGCGACCCTGATTTTGCGAACCAAACATAGGCTTCGGTCTGTATTAAACGACATTCAATTATCAGTTTCTTTTGTTTGTTTACATAGCGCGTCGGTTTTTCACACCATATTAATTAGGGCAAACCCGTGATTGTAATCACGCGTGAACTAGCTGGTTCCCGACATCCGCTCTACAGATACATGTACGCGAGCAGAATATTCAGGAAACCAGTCGTGTCAAACATGGCTACGTACGTCGTATACAAGATTCGCCGGAGGAGATTTCGAGCGACAAAATTGTTAAAGAACGACAAACAACTTTTAAACAAGGCAGCTAATTCGATCTGGTTTGCGATTATTACGGGCTCTTTAGTTCAGAACGGTTTTTATAAATATTAATCAGTATGTGCATAATACATGTCTCTATCAACATTACTCGAAAGTATGCTTGGTAATCTGCACCTGGTTTATATTTATATCATTAAGTGTTTAAACCTTTCCTTCATATAAACGTGTTTTCACGCATTTGCAAACAGAGTAGACCCAGATCAGACAGCTCCTAGAGGAGCCGTCTGATCAGGGTCTACTCTGTTTGCTAGTGGAATTTGAAAGATCTGTTTCTTTTCTTTCTAAAATGGCTACAATGTTCCACCTTCCATACTTCATTATAACTATTTTATCCATGAATATTCAGCATGTATTGAAATTTGTAATAAACATAGAACAGGGATAGGGTGAATTTAGTGCATGCACTTATATGTGTATTATATTTGTACATTGTATCGTACATGCACTAATGTTCTGGTAAGTGAATGATTTATTAATTTATTAAATTTTTAAATTAGCGTTTATTTGTGATAATAAATGTTGTATAAATGTATTAAATAATAGATACATAATCTAATTGTATTAGACTGGATTAGTACACAGTTTTATTTTTCCCTTAAGAAGATCTCTTACATGTACATGTAGTTTCGGTATACGTCATGTATTATATCCTAGGTCTGTATTAAGAGACTCCCTGTCATATGTGACCTTTTTCATGAAGTCCCTCGGAAGGTCACATATGACAGTCTCGACTGTATCTACCAATACAAAAAACATCCTGTGTTCATACTCTACTATAAACATTTATGATGTCATTATATGAATATTCAACAGGGGAAGGGTTAAAGGTTTAGTCACCCAGTCATTTACAGTGAGAGAGAGAGAGAGTAATTTCCCTTTGAAAATGTTTCACAATTAGAACCCTTTCTGTGTTACATGTTCATGACAAACCATTAATATTTATTAGCTCAATTTTAACAATATAAACTTTTGCTTTGACAAAAACTGTAGAATCAGATCTATATAATTATTATATAAAAAGCAAACAGAGCAGACCCTGATCACACGGCTCCCATCACACCTTTGCAAACACAGTAGACACAAATCAGACAATTCCTGTTGGAGCTGTCTGATTAGTGTCTGCTCTGTTTGTTTGTAAATGGAATTATAGTCAAACCTGCTGTAAGCAGCCAGTCTTGGGAAGTGGCACATTTCAGCAGGTGACCGCTCAAACCAGGTGCAGTTTACCAAGCATATTTTTTCAAACAATGATCGTAGAGACATGTATCATTTGTACAATGATTGATATTTATAAAGACCTTTCTGACCCAAATTGCTTGTAATAATCGCAAGCCAGATCAAATTAATTGCCTTGTTTGTCATTCTTTAATTTCATTGTCACTTATCCATAAGTGTCGGTCATCTCATTGAGTAATACATCAGCTATTAGTAGATATCGAAATCACCTATGGCGAAACTTGTAGTTACCATTATTGTGCCAAAATGTCTTCTTCAAACTGGTAGGGAGGAGTGATTCAAAGTCTTGTGGCAAATTACATCATAAAGATAAAAAAAAAGATATTTTGAAAGAGCTCATGACATGGTTAATAGCCATATTCTTAGGAGTGTAGGACAAAATGTCCCTTGGACAAAATGTCCCTCACTTAATTTTGGACAAAATTTTCTCCATAAATCTTAAGTCTAGCTTAAGACTTAAGACTTACAGTGCTAACATTGACACTAATCTTCAGAATAAACATTTTTTTATTATCAACGGTAACCTTGTTGAAAGGTGTGCCATTTCAAGGGCTGCATGTAAGACATATAAGGTGCACTACAGTCTTGCATGCAACTCCTGATTTGTGAGGCTGACTTCTTGTTTCTTGTGTGGAAAAGCAAACATAACATTGCTTCAATGCTTATCAGCTTTGATATTCAACCATGAGAAAATACTAACAATAATATATAGATAATAAGTTGGCAATATTTGAGAATAATTTATTACACAAAGTGCACAAGCCAATTTGTTATTAAGGACAATTGGTAGCCCTTTGGTATCATTTGCAAACAGTGTGGATCCAAATAATAGATTCAGTAGCTCAGCATCTGATCGTAATCTATACTGTTTACAAATATTTATCACATAATCACCAGTTCCAATGATGGTAGCTTAGAAAGCAGACTGAAAGTAAAGCAGAATGCTCCTAAAGGAGTATTTAAGCAGGGTGAAAGTAAAGCAGAATGCTCCTTTAGGAGCATTCTGCTTTACTTTCAGCCTGCTTTAAGTATCCATCTGTCAATAAGACTGAAACCAAGCCATGGAGTAAAGGGTTAAACAGTTAGTTAACTAGCTGCATGTGGCTAACAAACAGGTTAGCATACAGGAAACAATAGTAACTCATTCTCCCATGAAACTTTTAGTGGACAATTTCAGTTTCCTGAGTTTTGTCAGGGGGACATTAATCCCCCCCCCCATTGTTAAAATGATTAGGGACATTTTTTTTCAACCCTTACAAATACAAGAGGGACATTTTGTCCACCCTTGCAAAAACATGAAGGTCATTTTGTCCACCCTTGCAAAAACATGAGGGACATTTTGTCCACCCTTGCAAAAACTGATGGACATTTTGTCCACCCTGGCAAAATTGAGTGAGGGTCATTTTGCCCAAGGGACATTTTGTCCATATACCTATTCTTAGATAAACTGATAGCCTCAGTAAAGACCTTTATGACCAAAACAATGGGGTATTGGCCATTCATTTCTTGAAACATAGACTTATTTGCTGAATATGTAAGTTCCCTTCAAACTCTCCACTGCCTTAACAGAAAACTCAAAACACCAAGAATACAATTATAATTGTATTAGTAACGAGCACTTGGGCAAACCGAGCTGTAAGTTTCCTGGTCAATCTACAAAGACTATTGCCATTTTGGAACACTTGAACAAAGAATCTTTTATTGTAAGAAGGACTCCCAGAGAACATTTATTGAATTATGAAACTAAAGTGCTGTTTTGAGCTCTTTACCCAACACATATAGAGAGGCAAGGCCTTAACACTTACAATGCTGAATTCTCAAATGGGCTATACCAAATTTCAAACATGGTGAATATCTAAAGGATTTCTTCTAGAGAAAAGTGTAAAATAATGAGAGGGTTCCTCTATAGAAGTCCTCTCATCAGGGTCTCCACTGTTTGCAATGGACATTAGTGGCCCTTACCTTATATAAACGTCTTTTCATGCATTTGCAAACTGAGAAGACCCAGATCACATGGCTCCTATAGGAGTCGTCTGATCAGGGTCTCTGTTTGCTGTTTCTTTAGTTTATAAAATGGATACAATATTCCACCTTCCATTTCTATACATCCAAAGGTAACTTAGGTTGTATTATGGTATGGCGCTCATCCGTCTGTCCCTCTGTCTGTCCATCTGTTAGTCACATTTTTTTCCTATCAATAATTTGACAACTACATGTACTGGGTGTGCTGTCTTCATACTCAGTAGGATGGTTGGACATGGCCTATAGATGACCCTTATTTATTTTGAGATCATTCTGTCAAATGTTAAGGTCACAGTGACCTTCAACTCAAAAGTCTTGTCCACTCAATATACGTATATATGCTGTCTTCATACCTAGTAAGAAGGTTGGTAATGCCTAGTAGATAACCCCCATCGATTTTGAGATCAGTCAGTCAAAGGTAGAGGTCACAGTGACCTTCAACTCAGAAATCTTGTCAGCTCAGTAACTTGACAAGTATTAGGTATACTGTCTTCATACTTAGTAAGAAGGTTGGTCATGGCCATTAGATGACCCCTATTGATTTTGAGGTCAGTTGGTCAAAGGTCAAGGTCACAGTGACCTTCAATTAAAAACATGTCTGCTCAATAACTTTATAATTATTGGGTGTGCTGTCTTCATACTTAGTAGGAATGTTGGTCATGGTTAGTAGATGACCCCTATTTATTTTGAGGTCATTTGGTTAAAGGTCAAGGTCACAATGACTTTCAACTCAAAATCTTGTCCGCTCAATAACTTGATGACTATCATATGGCACAGTGACCATCAACTCAAAAAACATTGTTTGCTTAATAACTTGATAACATGAGCCCTCTCCCATATAACATTGTGCATGTTACGACAGCACATACTTCTGGTGTATACTGCTCCGACACATGGAGCTCTTGTTCATTATAATTATTTTGTTCATGGCTATTCAGCATGTATTAAAATTTGGAATAAATATAGAACAGGGAAAAGGTTATCCTATTCCCTTATAGGCTATTTTTAGATCTAGCCTTCTTGAATAAATCTATTGAAAAGGAGCATTCACTAGAAAAAAAACGGACATTTATTGAATAGCATAGTATTGAGACCAATGTGATAAATAGAGCATTTGCATACTAGTATTCACAATGTCATTATTTCTTACATTAATTCATCAGGTAATGGGTTTACAGCTAGAATTACAAACTTTTTGGAACACTTTACTGAGAGTTCAGTAGTTGTGGGTAGAGTTTTCAAGCCCAGTGGGTATCAGTGACACATGGACACCCTGAATTAACCCTGAGCCCGCCATGGACGAAACTATCCTTATATTTATAGTTTGGATGCAGTTGATAGTCCTTGTAACTTGTGGCAGGACTCAGACTGTTTAATAGTCTGAAATAAGATCTTGATAAGTATTAGAGGAGATGTTCACTGAAGAGTTCAACATGACTAAAATTTTGGAAGATGAACATTTCCTGAAGTCTTTGCATGCTTGAAAAAAAGGTTGTTTGCTACAATTATTAAAAGTTAACTTTTGTCCATGATTGTATCAAACAGGTTTGATATTGATGCTATGCCAAATTAACTCTTCATCTGATCTGGATCCAAACTGTTTGTTTAGGCTCTCACAACTTCACTGCTAAGTGTACAAAGACTGTTACCCTCACTCTGCTCTATAAGTCTCCTCAGTTTAACCCTGAACTCCATAAATATGCATTTCTACACCGTTGCAATCAGAGTAGACCCAGGTCAGATGGCTCCTGTTTGCGTAAGATAAATATAGCTGTGACTGTACAATTCCTATTTTGGGTAAAACTTCCTTTGTCTATGTATAGTAAAACCTGTCTATAACGACCACTAAATTGTGTTAATTAGTTGGTATTTTGAGCAGGTGGTTGCTTAAAGCAAGGTGAAAATAAAACAGAACGCTCCTATAGGAGTGTTCTGTTTTACTTTCACCTTGCTTTAAGCATCCACCTGCCTTTAACACAAAATACTTGATGTAATTTAGTGGTTGTTATAGAGAGGTTTTTCTTTATATTATATTAAATTTTATGATATCATTATTTCGTAAACTGGTATGTTTATTCATGGAGTAAAAGATTAGTAGTCTCTCAAAAGACTTTGATCTTGAAATAATTTCAACTTTGATCTCGAGGAGACCTAATCCGTTGATCAATATTGATATAGATTCTACCAGTTTTGAATTAAGCACAAGAGAAGGATCTGTCTGATCTGTTTTTACACTGTTTGCAAATGCCAGTAGACTGGTGTCCCACATTCATAGAGTCAACCTTTAGTATTTTAAACAAGAATTAACAAAAAGCATGGTCATTTCTTTAAATTTCATCCATTTCGTGAGAGGTCCTGATCATGGTGTTAAACAGCTTGGTTCTTTATAAGATTCAGAGCTAGATCCAAACTGTTTGTAAAGCCGAGCAGAAGTATGTCCATGAATCACCGTGTTGAGAATTTAATCGATATAAATATTTAGAAACTTGATGGTTCATTGTCATGAACATGCGGAAAACACAGCGGGCGTGTTAGTCATGAATGGAAGGTCCAGCGGTCTTGAATGGACGACTGTGTGAGATCGGACACCTGAGATGGAGGAGAATCAGCACAAAGCCGTATTATTTCATATCAATGACATTTAATTTGATGATAAAATCTGATAAAAGCTGAACCCTTTACCGCATGAATATTCATTTACGAAATAGTGACATCATGAATATTCTAATTAGATGAAATTCAATGATGGCTTATGAACACAGGAACTTTTAGCCATGGCAGAAAGTGTAAAATCAGATTAAGATTATTCCCAAAGCATACAGAGCAGACTCTGATCAGACAGCCCCTATATGAGCTGTCTGATGTGGATTATACTCCGTTTGCAAAAGCATCAAAAGGCATCTGTATGAAGAAACATGCTCAAGCCTTGATGTGTATCAGATATTTGTAACTTTGGCATCACTTAACCCTTTCCTTCATATAAACACCTTTTCACGCATCTGCAAACAGAGTAGACTAAGATTAGATGGCTCCTACATAGGCGTAGCCAGGGTTTTAAAAATCATACGCACAGCGAGGCATGAAGTGCCGAGCGGGGAAGAGTGTGTGTGTGTGTGTGAAGGGGGGGGGGGGGGGTTCCCTCCCGCCGGCGGGGGTTCGGGGACCTCCCCCGGGAAAAATAGAAATTTAGATGTCAAATGGTGGACTGTGGCATTTCTTGGAAAATTAGATCTATTTTGGACAAAGTCTTGTTAGCATATACCCCTTTTCAGGGTTCAGGATGTTTCTGAAATGAATACTTTTAAGTGCATAGTTTCACTTCGAATGTACAATCCAACCTCGTCATCATCCACACATCTGTAAGTTACAATAAAGAATATTTCATATGATGTTTTGGATAATACTTAATTTTATTTACATTTTGACTTTGGTGAAAGTGGGATAAGGACGAGGTTGGGTACCCGTAAACCAGGTTTAAGTCCCCCAGTAGCCTATTTTGGTTACTGGCCGTTTCAAGGCGGTACTCCTGGTTTCAGCCTTTGGTCAATTTTGTTGTGTAATATGCTTAATGTTTAATGTTTTTCGTCTTGATATGCGTCCTGTTATGTTTTGTCTTGTGGCTTTACCGTTTCTTGTTTGATGGTGTTTGGTGCGGTGTCATTTCGTGTGTGGCTCTCCCTGTTTGACTATTTTTCCATATTTAATAGTGTGTAAATTAACTGTATGGATCTCCCAGGATGTCTCGTCAGGCGGTGATGAGCTATAGAGGCGCGACCCAAACCCTCAGTGGTTCAAATCGTGTACTAAGTACAGACAACCGTCAACGTCTAGGAATCTGACAATCCTAAATCTGCTTTTGATATCGACAGTTCCTATACATGTATCTAGAAAAGGTACTCCAAGAGAACCTGGAACCCTTTCAGAAGCATGAGAAGAGGCATGAGTGACTGAAAGTTTGCTTTGAAAATCGTAACATGTTGACGATTTCGTCGTCTCAGAGGAACTTTGATTTGTTCATGTTTCTACTGAATATTTTATCACTTCCGTCTCTGTCTGAGAGGTATAATTTTTCAAGACTTTGAACATGGTAGCTTGTCCTAGTATTTGGCGAATGTTCCTTTTCATTGCCGATCCTGAGATAACGACGACTAGATTTATTTGGATCTAGATCTTTAGATCTAGGCCAGATACTTTTTCTTTCAAAGTGGTTGCGCATATAGATCTAATATTATTGAAGTTTAAATTTCTACATCAATTGATCTACTCATGTAAGCGATGCTCTACAGTTATATTACTTTTAAGCATAACTTAATCTGGATCTGTAGGATCTAAGTAATGCTAGATCTTATTAAAATTAAATCTATAATGACAGCAGGAGTAGATCTAGATCTTTGAAATAAAACTCAAAATGAAACAAAACACCGACATGTAATAGTGTGCAATTGAACCTACATGTGACTTACAGTAAGATCTAGGCTCGCTGTTTTTAATTTTCTACGAATAGATCTCCACTTAGTTAAATGTTCTGAAATTTGAGCTGTCAGTGTAGGAACTTATGCTGTAACGATTATCCGGTTAACTGTTGCCGATTACGAAATGGCGATTAACCGCTTTCAAAATGCGTAATCGGTTAACCGGGTTGGTTACTTACCCCAGTTTGTCAGTAGAGTGCTAAAGGTTACAACGGTCATAAAAATACTTTTAAATTTATTTTTATATCCTGAAAGTGGGAGATCCTTCGAAAGTAAAAGTAAATTAAAGTAAAAAGGAAAATTGATTACTCGGTTTTGTTGAGTCTGTTCGTGAGTAGTAATTAAAAGTGCAACACTACTCACGCGCTCTAGCACCGGCTTACGCAGTATTCAATTTTCAAAACTAATAACATTAAAAAATAATGATCCCGAAGGACCAGAAAATATAACAACACTGAGAATGAAGTACGGGGGGACTTCTTACGGCCGCTTCACAATTAAGTAACACTTGCTGTTGTGAAGTAAATATATCCTAAAAGTGTTCAATAAAACTGCTGAAGTATATGAATTTGTTTCAAAAGTATTTGATGTGTTGGTTGTTCTAGTAAGCACATCAAACCGATCGATGTTCGTTGTTCAGAAAGATTTGAAGAATTGTGATGGAAATACAAGCTTAAAGCCCCTTCGGAAGCTCCTTGAATTTAGTGAATTTGAATGCTTAGACAAGAACTCCTCGCGTATGTCGAGCATTATGTGCTTAGATCAAAGTAACATGCTAAAAGTGCATGGTATTTTATAAACAGTACCTATGGATCGATTTAGCCAGAGGAAATGATATAACGAAGCCCGCACCGAAGGCAATGGCTAAGTGTCGAAGGCAGGAAGGATGAGAGAGCACGAGAAGAAACAGAACCCCTTCTCGTCGGTGTCGGGGAGGTCTTCCCCGAGAAAAGTTTGGAAATTTCGTGTGTTTTGGCGGTTTCTGGTGATGTTTGGATGGACTTTTCACTCAATAAATTTTGACCATTTCAGGACATTTGTTGGTTATTGGGAGTAGATCTAAGATATTGACCAAGCTGAAGACATGATTTCTTTGAATATTAATTATATCAGCCACGCTGAAGGACAAAGAGTATAGAACACAGTCTGACACTTTCTAACAGTCTCACGATCACCTAAAAACTTGCATTTATTTATTTTCAATTATACTAAACTGCAGCCTAGGAGGATGTCTTGTCGCTAGTGCTTAAACGGTCACTGGAAATTTGTAACCGGTTAATCGGGATTATTAATCGCGATTAACCGGTTAATCGGAACTCTGTCACACACTCATTAAAACTTTGGTTCACCATAAATCTTTGGTTTAGACATATTTTATTTGTAATTATTTGTATGAATATTGTTTAAACACAAAGGAAAAGGGACACGACGGCAAGATTGCTTATTGGATTCCTCTCCCAACACCGTATCATAATCATCTACACTCGCTTTATGGTAGAACTGAATGCAAGGTATTAAACTAGTCTAATTGCAATGTACAGTAAAACCTCTCTTAACCGGCAGTTAAATTTGGTATGAATATCGGTCTTGGAGACAGGTGGCAGCTTAATGCAGGGTGAAAGTCATGCAGAAAGCTCCTAGAGGAGCTTTCTGCATGACTTTCACCCTGCATTAAGCAGCCACCTGCCTAAAAGTATCTAAATTATTATCTACTAGAATTCCGGTTAAGAGAGGTTATACTGTAATAACCAACTAGTCTAATTGCAATGTAATAACCAAATCAGTTATTTCAGCAGAATATCCCACCGTAAATCTCTGTACTAAAAATGCGACTGCATATATCAACATATGATGAAAGAGCAATTTAAATGACCATTGTTATTATGGATATAATTTGTGCTCATAATTATCACTTGGGTGGTAATATTGATACGATTCTGTGCACAGGAAATGTCACAGATGTTCAAACTTCAAACACATGTATTTCTGCATTGTTTACAGTTGCCCTGGCTGCAGATACCGTCTCAAAATACTAAGTATACATGTATTGCGGGAAGCGCTCATGCTTGTGCTATGCATAAACCGAGTGTGACCTCAAATTTGAGATAATAACTTGAATTTTGATGACATATTTTATCATTATAACGTCTTATCATAATCAAGTTAAACTGATGTTTTCATTACAAATCTTTCGAAATCTTTCAGACCAACGACGTTTAAAAATTACTACAATTGAAATAGAATAAAATTGATCGGTTTTATGTATACTAAATGGAACAACCAACAAATAAAATAGTTTTGAAACAAATACATATACTTCAACCATTTTATTGAACATGAAAACAAATTTAAAAGTCTTTCTATGACTGCTGTAGCCTTTAGTACTCTACTAGCAAACTAAGGAAAGTAACAAGTCCTGTTAACCGGTTACTGATTTTGTAACCGGTTAATCGCCATTTCGTAAACGGTTAACGGGGTAATAATTTCAGCACTTCTTGTCGCATAGAGATTTATAACCTCCTTGATATCTATGTCAATGTATTAATGCCAGTGCATTAATGTAAATTTATTTATTTTCATCGCGGACCTTGATTTGTTTTTTATATGTTTTAATGCAGAGTTAGCTATCTCCACAGAACTTGTATTGATGTAGATTTAACTGAAGTAAGTAACAGCATGTGCAAGATGGTGTATATGTTTGGACATATAAGCCGACAAACATTTTGCTACGTTTGAATCGCAAATTTCGATTTGAATAACGGGATGAGAGTCTAAACTATGTACCGATTGTGAATAGATATTAACGCAAATACGAGTGGGGAATTATCCATACATGTGATGATGTGAATTGCGCGTATGGCGCGCCGAAAAAAACAACACTTTTACATTATTGTAGAAAGATACACAAATGAATTTCAAGGGCTCAAACTACTTTATCTTGGCGATTTTAGGGGGTCGTACGCCCCTCCCCCATTATTTCCCACTCACTCCTTTCATTCGCTTATGACTCCAACAATCCGCAGCATTTCCATATCAATTAACGTGACCGAACGGCCATTAAAAAGACCGATTCGGCACTGATAAGTTTCCAGATCAGCCATGTTTATCTGCACAGCGCTGAAACCGATAATGCGTGTATAAAATCTAGTATTGACGTTGCACATTCTCAGACATAATTACACTAAGTACTTACTGTACAGTATACATGTACTTCTAGCAGAGGTCATACGTGAAGGAATGGATGGATTCATGAATGGAGCTGAAGCGATTTTGATACGTTTTCGGAAAATCGGTTGATTTTGTGTATTTGTAATTTCTGAAAATTTTCACCGAGGCATACAAAAAATGGCTCTTTGAAAAGTTTGACTTTCAAATATTTTATACGCACGTGCGTATTGTGCGTAATAGGCGCTACGCCCTTGTCCTACAGGAGCCATCTGATCAGGTCTGCTCTGTTTGCTAATGGAATTTGATAGATCTTTTTTCTTTAGTTTCTAAAATGGCTAAAATGCTACTCCTCATGTTTTATTATAAATACACTGTCCATGAATATTCAGTAGGTATTGAAATTTGGAATAAACATAGAACAGGGAAAGGGTTCAACTAGTTTTGAATCTTCATATATATAAATTGTTTGAAAGAAACTGAAGGGAACTGGAATCAAACAATGCTGTACTGGTAAGATAATTGACCTTATCAACCTAGAGGTCCAGATAAGATGTGTAAATTAAAACATATTGAAGAATAACTCCTTTATTTCTCCACCAGACCCTGTCTTGTGACTACTGTTTAGAATTGTCTCTAAGTGATGATTCTAAAACATTGGTCACAAGATAGGGTTTCATGGAAAAATGACGACTTTAGTGTCTTAGTACGCACATTTATCTGTTGCTCTGTCAACTCAATGAAGAATCATTGTCTTTTGTGGAGTATAATGCACACAAATATCGGGGAAACAATTAGTCCTTGTTCATAATACATGCCAGGTCTTAACCCATTACCTCATAGACTATTTTTAGATACAACTTCTTTGGTATAATCTACCGAAAAGGAGCATTAATTAGGGAAAAGGAAAACATTAGAATTTTATAGTTTGAAACCATTGTGATAAATAGAGCATTTGCTCCTAAAATATAGGAGCAAATGTTCTATTTATCACAATGGTTTCACATTGTAATTTTTACAGAGTCATCAAAAGTCGTCAATATGAGCGAAAGGGTTAAGGCAAAGTCAGACTTCAGTTATAACGATATGTAAGGCCAGTGTTGAAAAGGATTTATTTTCTTGTAAATTATGTAATAAACTTTTCTGTTAGTGAACCTAAAGGGTGAATATTCATGTGAGAAATAATGAACCCATGAATATTAATTAGATGAAGTTTTACATGAACATGCAGGACACTTTGGCCATGGTGGAAACTAGAATCAGATATATGTATGATCTTATAAGCAAACAGGGCAGACCCTGATCAGACACCTCCTACAGGAACCATCTGATCTGGGGCTACACTGTTTGTAAAGGTGTAAAAAGGCGTATTTATGGAATAAAAGTTAAAGAAATTCCACAAAAATGCTCAAGACCGTCCCTGTTGTTCATAAGATAAATTTTACTCCTGGAATTCAAATGATTTATTAATGTCTGACTGGGGTTTGCTTTATTGGCTTAATATTGTGAGGATACAAATTCTACTTGCTCTGCTGGTTTATGTGATGATACAAATTCTACTTGCTCTGCTGGTTTATGTGATGATACAAATTCTACTTGCTCTGCCGGTTTATGTGATGATACAAATTCTACTTGCTCTGTTGGTTTATGTGATGATACAAATTCTACTTGCTCTGCCGGTTTATGTGATGATACAAATTCTACTTGCTCTGCTGGTTTATGTGATGATACAAATTCTACTTGCTCTGCTGGTTTATGTGAGGATACAAATTCTACTTGCTCTGCTGGTTTATGTGATGATACAAATTCTACTTGCTCTGCTGGTTTATGTGATGATACAAATTCTACTTGCTCTGCTGGTTTATGTGAGGATACAAATTCTACTTGCTCTGCTGGTTTATGTGATGATACAAATTCTACTTGCTCTGCTGGTTTATGTGATGATACAAATTCTACTTGCTCTGCTGGTTTATGTGAGGATACAAATTCTACTTGCTCTGCTGGTTTATGTGATGATACAAATTCTACTTGCTCTGCTGGTTTATGTGATGATACAAATTCTACTTGCTCTGCTGGTTTATGTGATGATACAAATTCTACTTGCTCTGCTGGTTTATGTGATGATACAAATTCTACTTGCTCTGCTGGTTTATGTGATGATACAAATTCTACTTGCTCTGCTGGTTTATGTGATGATACAAATTCTACTTGCTCTGCTGGTTTATTTGATGATACAAATTCTACTTGCTCTGCTGGTTTATGTGATGATACAAATTCTACTTGCTCTGCTGGTTTATGTGATGATACAAATTCTACTTGCTCTGCTGGTTTATTTGATTATACAAATTCTACTTGCTCTGTTGGTTTATGTGATGATACAAATTCTACTTGCTCTGCTGGTTTATGTGATGATACAAATTCTACTTGCTCTGCCGGTTTATGTGATGATACAAATTCTACTTGTTCTGTTGCCTTATGTGATGATACAAATTCTCCAGATACTGTGACGTGCCCACAGATCCCAGT
This sequence comes from Azorinus chamasolen, assembly GCA_963576725.1. Taxonomy (NCBI): domain Eukaryota; kingdom Metazoa; phylum Mollusca; class Bivalvia; order Cardiida; family Solecurtidae; genus Azorinus; species Azorinus chamasolen. The sequence goes on from OY755246.1 coordinate 82,113,536, forward strand.
GTTTATTATACCATTATAAATATTCAAATAATTAATATTCACATCATTCTGACATGAATATTCATGAGCTAAGCTTAATCTTAGTAATAGTACAGTAAAACCTCGATTATCCGAACACTAAAATACGTATTATTATAGATCTTTAAGACAGGTGGCAGCTTAATGCATGGTGAAAGTCATGCAGAAAGCTCCTCTAGGAGCTTTCTGCATGACTTTCATCATGCATTAAGCAGCCACCTGCCTAAAAAGGGTCTAAATTCATTTATAACGAAAAATCATATAATCAAGGTTTTACTGTAGTTCCAAGATTTGTTTTCTGTTATAGGTTCGGGAGCGGTGACCTTTGACCATTTACTCTATAGATGTGTGTTTAATGTGAACAGAGTAGGTCCAGATTAGCCCCCATTAAGTGTACACTTAATGCAGGAAGATGTTATGCAGAAATCTCCTCGGAACTGTCTGTATTACTTTCTCCCTGCATTAAGCAAACACTTGCTCTCATAGAACTGCATATTTGATCAGGTTTACTGTGATTCTTTATACAAAGTTTGTTTTTCAGGAAAGATGCCAAGTAATTTTGCTTCTCATCAAGATCTGAATCATTTGACACTTTGATGTTTGATTAGTAAAACTGGAACAGTTAGACAGATGGCCATTTATTCTGTAAGGGGTAAGGGGAGGGGCCAGGTATTAAAAGTAATGAAATATCATCATCAGCATCAGACCACCTAGCTGAGTATATTAACCTCTTAGAAATCCGAAAATCTGACTTTGTAAAACTTGTAAATTGTCTACTTTATAAACCTTTAGCCCACGAATATTCATGTAAGAAATAATGACATCATGTATGTTAATTAGATTAATTGTTATAATAGTACATGGACACATGAATGTCTGACCATGGCAGAAACTGTAGAATCATATCTATATTATATCATTAGCAAACAGACCAGTCCCTGGTAAGATGGTTCCTACAGGAGCCATCTGATCTGGGTCTACTCTGTTAGTAAATACATGAAAACATGTTTATATAGATTAAAATGTATGAACTGCAGCAGTCATCATCTTTCTCTCCCCCCCCAACAGGAGCCTTTCTGATCTGGATCTAGTCTGTTTGCAAAAGCATAGAAAGGGTTAACCCTTTCCCTCATGAATATTCCTGTGAAAAATTATGTATTTATGAATATTCATTAGCTGAATTTTATAATGGCACCATGAATAAGTTTTATTTTGACTGACAGGAGCAGTAGAATCATATCAATATAGAACCATGAGCAAACAGTGCAGACCCGGATCAGATGGATCCAGGTGTGGGATCCTGTCATATATGATCTGTGATCTGAGTCTACTCTCTTTGCAAATGCATGAAATGGAGTTTATATCATGTTAAGGGTTCAAATTTGTTCCATTTTGTTTTTCAAATGCAATATAGGAGCTGTTTACCCCTTGACTGGTCAATATTCATGTACAGAGTACCAGAGTTACAGATAAAGGTGTGTACCCAAATACTAAAATTGTCATTTCTCCACCGAACCATATACTGTGAAGACTATTTAGAACCATCGTGAGAGAAATAAAGGAGCTGTTGTTGAAAATATTTAAACCTTATCTAGACCTTTGTCATACTGTATTTTTATATGAAATGAAAACACACAAAAAATTTACCAAGACAGCATGTGCAGAGTTAGACCTATATAATTCCATAAGCCAACAGCACAGACCCTCATCAGGCGGCTCCTCTAGGATAGCATGTGCAGAGTTAGATCTATATAATACCATACGCCAACAGAGCAGACCCTGATCAGACGGCTCCTACAGGTCCTTTGTAGGTCTGTTTTTACAGTTTCTGCCAATACCAACAATTCCTGTTTTCATAATGCTATTATAAGAGTTCAAATTATGATTAATCATACTATTATTAGAATAAATATGCATGTTGTCATTGATTCTTACATGAATATTCCTGAGGTAAAGGGTTAACCTTTTCCTTCATTTGAGCATTTTTATACCTTTGCAAACAGAGAAGACCCAGATCAGACATCTCCTATATGAGCCGTCTGATCAGGGTCTGCTCTGTTTGCATATGAAATAATAAAGATTTGATTTCAGATTGATTCATGCATTTTAAGGGTTAGCTATGTGGATAAAGATTTATTTAACCTAAGATAGTATTTTTTTCATGGAAGATAACAATCATCTGGCATACATGTGTTTAACCCTGTGACATTTAATATCAGTACTAAAGCATCATGGTTAATTTGCCTATTCAGTGCTCCGTAATCATGCAGAAAATGACTTAATTTATTTGCTAAATGACACAGTAAACTGATTCTAAATCAGATTTAGTAAACAAGATTTTAGATCTTTTTAGGTAGGCCCCTGCTAAACCCTTTTCCTCATAATGGTGCCTTATGTTCTATTTATTACAGTGGTTTCAAAATTACAGTAAAACCTCTCTAAACCAGACGGAAAATTTCGTATAAATATTGGTCTTGGAGACAGGTGGCAGCTTAATGCAGGGTGAATGTCATTCAGAAAGCTCCTCTAGGAGCTTTCTGAATTATTATAGACTTTCACCCAGCATTAAAGAGCCACCTGCATAAAAGTATCTAAAATCTTATGTGCTAGATTTCCAGTTAAGAGAGGTTTTGTTGTATTATCCTTTTTGCCAATAAATGTTCCTTTCAAAGAGGTTGGATCCAAAATAGGTCTATTAGGGAATTGACTAACACTACAGCATGCCATTGCCATTAAATTGTTGTTAAAAAACTTTTTTTTAAAACCCATCAAATTTCTAGCAGGATTTTCATCTAGTTTTAATTGTACACCATTAAAATGACCCATTAATAGGTAAACCTTTGATGGCATTTCAATGGTCACTATTTAATGGCATTTAATGGCATCCTTAAAAATCCCTGAAAAACCTGTTAACACAGATCTCTTAAAAGTCTGTTAAAATATAGATGTAATGGGCATTAATATTATAATTGAAATAAACATTAAAAGCTTTTAATGGGAGCAAATACCCGTTAACACCCCCTGAAATAAATTAATGGCAAATATTTTAATGGCATAGTTAAATTAGTCATTTGATATCAGCTCAATTCCTGTAGACTGTGTTTTTATCAGACGCTTGATGGCACTGTACACAGCGCAAGATCGTAAATAAATGTATGCCAGACTTCTCCTAAGTTTGAAACAGAAAGTAGATCTGTACATGCAACATGGAGCTGGCATATCAAGAATAATGTTAACATGCATGAGCCACGGTGGCTACTACTTATAGTAGTACACAAATAACATAGGGAATGGGGTTGAATATGTCCATATTAAACCAATATTTAGAAAAAATAATGTATAATAATTTTTATTATTTTTTTTTTATTTATTTTTTTATGATTTTAATGGGCATTAATAATATGAAGGCCATTAAAATCATTTTGCAAGAACGTATTGACATTTTTACACATTAAATAACAACAATCATAACTTCAATTTGCATTAAAAAATTAAGATTTTCTTTTTCATGGCCATTAAAGAAAGTTCAAAACAGTTAATGGGCATGGATAAAATTGGCTTGGATATTCATGGCCATTAAAGAGAGTTGGATGCAAGTAATGGGCATTAATAAACAGGTTAAAATATATTAAAACAGGATTTCATGGTTTTTACCATTGCATTAACTTTATAATAATATTTTCTTTATTTTTAATGCCTTTCAAGGTATTATTAATGGCCATGAAAATGGTAATTCATGGCTTTTTAAGGGGTTATCGCATTAATGTTTCAAACCTGATTAAAATCATTATTGCAGGAATTAATGGGAGAAATAATGGGGGAATTAATGGATTTTACAAGTTTAATGTACATTTAATTGTATAGTAATTATATTTTAATGGCCTATGTATGCAGTAGTGTAACCCTTTCCTTCATCTGTGTTTATTTGCAAATTTCAATACCTACTGAATATTCATGGACACCATAGTTATAATGAAAGATGGAATATTGCAGCCATTTTAGAAAGTAAAGAAACAAATCTTTCAAATTCCATTAGTTAACAGGGCAGACCCTGATCGGACATCTCCTAAAGGAGCTGTCTGATCTGGGTCTGCTCTGTTTGCAAATGTGTGAAAAGGCGTTCATATGAAGGAAAGGATTAACCCTTTCCTTCAAATATATGCTTTTTCACACATTTGCAAAACAGAGCAGACCCAGATGCTTATAGGAGCCGTCTGATCTGGGTCTGCTCTGTTTGCTTTTGACATGATATAGATCTGATTCTTTAGATCTGGTCGGAGCAAACAATTTCATGAATATTCATCAGATAATTGGTTAACACTTTCCTTCATATAAAAGCATTGTCACATCTTTGCAAACAAAATTGACCCAGATCAGATAGCTGCTGTACAAATATCTGCTCTGGGTCTGCTCTGTATGTTTATGGAGTAGTATAGATCTGATTCAACAGTTTCTGCTATGGTCAAACAAGTTCATGTTCATAATGCCAGTATCAGAATTCAGCTAAACAACCCTTTCCTCCATAAGTATGCCTCTGTAAAAGTCACTTTTTGAAACCATTTTGATAAATAGAGCATTTGCTCCATAGGAGCAAATGCTCTATTTATCACAATGGTTTCAAGACAACACACTTCTAAAATTCTCCTTTTCTCTATTAAATGTTCCTTTTCGGTAGATTTCTTCAAGGAGGTTGGACCTAAAAGTAGCGCATGAGGTAATTGGTTCATATTTAGACATGCAGTATAACATTATCTTACATGAATATTCATGCAGTAAGGGTAAAACTGTTTAAACTTTGGTAGTAACTGTTGTTGTCTGCAAACAGTGTCGTCTGCTTCAAATAGTACCATCTGCTTCAAGTCCACAGGTACATTTTTCTCTCATATCTGTTTGAAGAGTCAAACTGTTTGGATCCTGATGAGGTGATGAGTTTAATTCCTTATCTCAACTAGACCCAATCTGTTCGTGAAAGCTGTCAGAGTGCTCACGGTTAACCCTTTCCTCCATTCAAACATATTTCATGTATTTGAAAACAGAGAGACCCAGATCATTAGGCTCCTATAGGAGCCGTCTGATGTGGTCTGCTCTGTTGCTAATTGAATTTAATAGTTCTGTTTCTACAATGTTCCACCTTCCATATTTCATTATAACTATTTTGTTCATGAATATTCAGTAGGTGTTTAAATTTGTAATATACATAGAACAGGTTAAGGGTTAATTCATTTTCACATAACAGTTATTATCATAAAGCAGCTATGCTATCAGTTTTGGGACTTATCTAATAAAGAAGGCTATTAACCGTATCATCAGCTTTTTCAAACTATTTGTTTTTATCTTTATGAGATAATTTACCTTTAGTGGGTTGTGACATCCTAAATCTCTCCTCCTGCCAGTCTGAATAAGAGAAATCGACACCATTTTCATAAACTCAACGCTTTAACTTAACACTATACTCCATGAATATTTATATAAGAAATAATGACGTCATGAATATTAATTAGATTAATTGTTATAATAGCACATTGACACAGGAATGTTAAGCCATGGCAGATGCTGTTAAATCATATCTATATTATATAGTAGAACCTCTCTATAATGGCCACTAAATTGTGTTAATTAGTTGGTATCTAGGGCAGGTGACTGCTTAACCTTTTCCCTGTTCTGTGTTTATTACAAATTTCAATAACCACTGAATATTCATGAACAAAATAGTTAAAATGAAACCTTGAAGGTGGAACATTGTAGCCATTTTAGAAAGCAAAGAAATGGAATTATTCAAATTCCACTAGCAAACAGAGCAGACCCTGATCAGACGTCTCCTCTGGGAGCCGTCTGATCTGGGTCTACTCTGTTTGCAAATGCGTGAAAAACACGTTTATATGAGGGAAAGGGTTAAAGCAAGGTGAAAGTAAAAAAGAATGCTCCTATAAGAGCGTTCTGTCTTATTTTCTCCTTGCTTTAAGCAGCCACCTGCCTTTAACACAAAATACTTGATGTAATTTAGTGGCCATTGTAGAGAGGTTTTACAGTATCATAAACAAACAGCAGACCGGGCCAATCAGACGGCTCCTACAGGTGCCATCTGATCTGGGTCTACTCTGTTTGCAAAGGCATAGAAAGGCATCTATGGAGTAAGGGTTCAGTCTTTCCCAGTTCAAATAATGTAAGAAATAATAACATCATATATATTTATTAGCTGATTTTTTATAGTGTTAGCTTTTTAAGAACATGTTTTGCTTATGTTTGCCAATATATCATGTAAAAGGTTAAAAAGAGCAGACCCTAATCAGATTGTTCCTAATTGGGAGTCGTCTAATCTAGGTCAGCGCTGTTTGCAGATGATCAAAAAAGCTTTTATAATGAAAGAAAGGGTTTAAACCATTTACACCTAAAATGCTTTGGAAAAAAGAGTAAAACCAGACCAGGCGACTCCTGCAGGAAGTGTCTGATCAGGGTCTGCTCTGGTTGCTTATAGCTTGATAATTAGATCTGACTACAGTTTCTTCCAGGGTCATTCATGTGAGATCCAGATCAGACAGATCCTGTTAGAGCCATTTGATCAGAGACTGCTCTGTTTGCTAATGAAATTTAATAGATTTGTTTCTTTAGTTTTTAAAATGACTACAATGTTCCACATTGCATGTTTACGAACTACAGTAAAACTTCAATTATCCGAACACTAAAATACGTATTATTATCGATCTTTAAGACAGGTGGCAGCTTAATGCATGGTGAAAGTCATGCAGAAAGCTCCTAGAGGAGCTTTCTGCATGACTTTCACCATGCATTAAGCAGCTACCTGCCTAAAAGGGTCTAAATTCTTCTATACCGAAAATTCGAATAATCGAGGTTTTACTGTATTCAGTAAGTATTGAAATTTGGAGAAAAAATGTAGGACAGGGAAAGGGTTAAGTGACTTTGCGAAATTACTACATCAACATGAGAGCATACTTGTATTCTGTCTGTCAAACCACTGGTCATAAAAACTCACTAAATATTGTATTGAAGATGTTTCTTCTAAACTTCAGTCATAAATACCCTTTTAAACATTCATTTGATTGACCAATTTTTTATCATTAACCTTTTGCATGCTGGATTCTCCATGGAATGGTCTATTATTGTAAAAAATGATAAAAAAGTCCATTCAGTATGAAAGGGTACACTTTTTGTGAGGTCAAGTTGAATGACAAACAGAGCAGACCCTGATCAGAGGGCTTCTATGTATACACTGGTCTGCACTGTTTGCAAATAACAATACACAGATTATTATATACGACATCCAGAGGTTTAACTAGCCAAAATGAAAGAATATGAACCATAAACCTTACAGCCTTCAACGTCTTAAAACACTTTTAATTCTTTCTCTAATGGACATTAAAATTTTATGGATGAATTGGTCAGTCCATGAATAGTCATGAACATAATTGTTTGTAATGTACATTTTTGAAGGGAATGTGTTTGGCTCTGACAAAAACTGTTGGATCAGGTCAATATAATTCCATATTATTAGCCCTTCGCTTGCTGTTCACGTCAATATACCTGCCTGTAAATAGTGAAGACCCAGATGAGACAGCTCCTGCAGGAGCTGTCTCATCTGGATCTGCACCATTTACAAATTGATTGTGCAACCAGTGTACTTCACAGCAGTGATTGCACAGAGAAATAATTGTAGGCAGTGAAGATATAATGTAATCACGGGCACGGGTAAAGAAGGAGAAATGTATTTTAAAATTCAGCAAGAGAAGGGTTAATAGAGCCTACCCTGATCAAACATCTACTACAGGAGCCATCTGATCAGGATCTACTCTGTTTACAAATGCATTAACCTTTCGCCGTTCTGTATTTATTCTTAATTTCAATACCTACTGAATATTTATGGACAAAATAGTTACAATGAAATATGGAAGGTGAAAAATTGTAGCCATTTTAGAACTAAAGAAACAGATCTTATCACATTCCATTAATTTTTGCAAACAGAGTAGACCCAGGTCAAATGGCTCTTATAGGAGTCGTCTGATCTGGGTCTACTCTTGTTTACATGTTCGTGAAAAGGCATTTGTATGAAGGAGAGGGTAAAAAGCAGCTGTTATTATGAAGTTAATCTTTTTATGAATATTCAGTGAGTACAGGATTAAAACAATGTTGGAATTAAATTAAAAACTGACATACTGAATGAAACACATTGAAAACTCATGTTAGCACAGACATTAACCCATTACCTCATAGGCTATATTTAGATCCAACCACTGTGAATAAATCTACCAAAAAGGAGCATTAACAAATGAAAAGGAAAAATTTAGAATTTTCTAGTTTGAAACCATTGTGATAAATAGAGCATTTGCTCCTATCATAATGGTTTCAAAAAGTGACTTTTACAGAGCCGTCAAAAGGCCTCGGTATGAGGGAATGGGTTAAAAGACATTTCAGTCACGTAGAGGCTCCTCTAGGAGCATTCTGCTCGACTTGCACGCTGCATTAAGCAGGCACCTGCCTAAAAGTATCTAAATTCTTCTCTGTAAGAACTCCTGTTTAGAAGGTTTTTACTGCACTCGATAGATCATGTCTTCCATCACCTTTGTAAACAGAGTACACCCATATTGTACAGCCCATGTAGGCTCATCTCTGTTCGCAGATGAAATTATAAAGATCTGATTCACTTTAAATTTTTGCTGATTATAAAAAAGTCCTGTGTTAATATGCTGATATTAAAATTCAGCTAATAAATATGCATGATGTTCGTACGTGAATATTCATGGTATCAAATGTTAAGGTATTTAACTCATTCCCTCATAGGCTATTTTCAGACACAACCTCTTTGAATGTATCTACCGAAAAGGAGCATTAACTAGAGGAAAGGAAAAATTAAAAATTTTGTAGTTTGAAACGATTGTGATAAATAGAGCATTTGCTCCTATAGGAGCAAATGCTCTATTTATCACAATGGTTTCATAAAGCATCTTTTATAGATATGCAAAAATGCGTCACTAGGGGATAATGTGTTAAATATAAGTCTTAATATTTGGGACATAAATTTAAGGAGATTGTAGCTTAATACAGGACAAAAGTAATGTGAAAATCTCCTAAAGGACCTTTCTGCATCACTTTTATCCAGTATTAACCCATTCCCTCATATTGACATCTTTTGACTCCTCTGCAATAGTCACCTGTTGAAACCATTGTGATAAATAGAGCATTTGTTCCTATAGGAGCAAATGCTCTATTTATCACAATGATTATAAACTACAAAATCTTAAAATTTTCCTTTTCTCTAGTTAATGCTCCTTTTCGGTAGATTTATTCAAAGAGTTTGGATCTAAAAATAGCCTATGAGGTAATGCCCGGTTAAGTAGCCACTTGTTTGTCAAATGTTTAACTCTGCATGCTAGCAGCAGATTTTCTTGCCATTTATAACCTATGCAAACAGTTTAGATCCAAATCAGGTCCTACAAAATGTGGAGCCTGATCTGAGATCCAGACTGCTTGTAATTCAGGCTCAATTTCTGCAAATAAAGGAATGATAGAAAATTGATGGATTTGAAAATGGCAGTTGGCAGCAGCTGACACTTGAACAGACAACAAAATTACTTAGCATGCAAAGAGTTAATCAGTAACTGGTCGCTTAAAACAGGTCTGACTGTATATGTATATCTCTTCCATTGGTAAGATAACGAGGACATTGGAAGCTCAGTTCTGACTCCCGACAGTTTTATGGTCTGTAGCCCATTTGGCGGGCCATTACTGTTCAGCTTTATCGGAGCAGCATAATGCTCCAGTCGCACATAGCTCTTTAGCATCCGAGGCAACTCTTTATGCACAAGAATTGTTTACTGTTTCAAATGTCAGTAAAATTGTTTCTTCCATATCTTTTCAAAACTATCATCAGAATTACAATCCGATTTGGATCTCAATGAGATGGAGAGTTTGTCAGCAAGTGATGTGGATCTAAACTGTATGCGATGTTTAAGATGAATTTGAACACAACATGCAAACAGATAAAGGCTGTACTTGTTTATATTCATGGGTAGTTTGTGGCAATTCCAATCCCAGTCAGTCTCAATGTCTCCATCGGAGCCATGTATCTCTATCGGAAAAATTCTAATTTTCTAAGACTTTAGAAAGGATAGGGGAGAATTTACTTTGTATTCAGTAGTGGATATTGGTAATGAGGTTTGAGGTTGTAACATGCTGCATGTGAAGGTAATCTGAGATGAGCTTAATTTCAGTTGGGTTTTACGGCACCGGAACGTGTTGTTAGGCCATCACAGGAGAAAGTAAAAGAATTCTTATTTTCAAAATATGAGACCTAATGCCTGATCATAGATGAGGATACTCTAGTTTCTGTTAACTCGGACTTCATGAATATTCATTAACTGAATTCTTATAATGGCCAATGAAAACAATTGGCTTTTAATTGTGGTACAAACTGCATAATTTGATCGTTATAAAAAAATCTCTTAACCCTTTACTCCATGAATATTCATGTAAGAAATAATGACATCATGAATATTAATTAGATTAGTTGTTATAATAGCACAATCATGGACTGAAGAATTTTGGTCATGGCAGAAACTCTAGAATCATATCTATATTATTTCATCAGCAAACAGAGTAGACCCTGATCACCTGGCTCCTGTAGGAGCCGTCTGATCTGGGTCAGACCCTGATCACCCGGCTCCTGTAGGAGCCGTCTGATCTGGGTCTACTCTGTTTGCAAAGGCAAAGAAAGGCGTATTTATGGAGGGAAGGATTAAACACCAGTTGATCTGAGTCTATACTATTTGTTATTATATCCATCTAATTTAATGCTTTACACTATAAAGAAGACTTAAGAACAATTCCTTTGCAAGCACAGAGTAGACCTAGATCAGACGGCTCCTGTTGGACTATCTGATCAGGGTCTGCTCTGTTTGTAATATAGATCTGATTTTATTAGTCCCCCACCGGTTACCGGTTGGGGGACTATAGGTTTGCTCGATTCCGTCTGTCCGTCTGTCCGTCTGTCCGTCCGTCTGTCCGTCCGTCTGTCACGCTTCTTGTCCGGGCCATATCTCCTACAAAGTTAAGCCAAATTAATTATAACTTCACACATTGAAGAAGCATGATGAGGGCTAGTGTCATGCACAAGGGTCATAACTCTAGCATCAATATTTTTGGAGTTATTCCCCTTTTACATATTTTTTTGTCCGGACAATAACTCTTTATCTATTGGTTCAATTGATTTGAAACTTCACATATGGAACAATCATGATGAGGGGTAGTGTCATACACAAGGGCCATAACTCTAGCATCAATATTTTTGGAGTTATTCCCCTTTTTCATATTTTCTTGTCAGTCCGTCTGTCACACTTCGTGTCCGGGCAATATCTCCTACAAAGTTAGGCCAAATTCATTATAACTTCACACATTGAAGAAGCATGATCAGGAGTAGTGTCATGCACAAGGGCCATAATTATAGCATCAATATTTTTGGAGTTATTCCCCTTTTTCATATTTTTTTGTCCGGACAATAACTCTTTCTCTACTGGTTCAATTGATTTGAAACTTCACATATGGAACACGCATGATGAGGGATAGTGTCATGCACAAGGGCCATAACTCTAGCATCTATATTGTTGGAGTTATTCCCCTTTTCATATTTTCTTGTCCAGTTAGTAACTCTTTATGTACTGGTTCAATTGATTTGAAACTTCTCATATGGAACAAGCGTGATGAGATGTAGTGTCATGCACAAGGGCAATAACTCTAGCATCAATATTTTTGGAGTTACTCCCCTTTTTCATATTTTCTTGTCGGGACAATAACTTTTTATTTACTGATTCAATGTATGAAAGTAGGTACTAATACCATTCAGATGGTCATGTATATATACCATGGTCAACCACACCATGGGTGGGTGGGGTGGGGAGTGTGGAGGTTTTTTTCAGTCCGGTGGGGGACTCATGTCTTGCATAGCAATACAACATGCCCTTGTTGTTTCTGCTATGGCCAAAATTCCTGTTTCAGTATGCTATCACAACAAATTAATTATTATATTAATATTCATGACATCATTATTTCTTAAATGAATATTCATAGAGGAAAGTGTTCAAGTTAAATGGACCTATTCAGCTTTAGAAACTGATGTAGAGCAGAGATTAGTTGTCTGAAAAATTAGGGTATGTCTATTTATAGATAATGCAGGACAGGGTAATTAGGGTATGTCTATTTATAGATAATGCAGGACAGGGTAATTAGGGTTTGTCTATTTATAGATCATGCAGGACAGGGTAATTAGGGTATGTCTATTTATAGCTCTAGCAGAGTGAGCCTGGTTGAACTTCTCAAGAAAATTTATTTTTACTGTCGAAAAATTTGACAGTAAACTCTGATGACTTGCTCACTATCTCAGAAAAGGCTTTTTGACAGATTTGATGCTTTTAAATTCAATATTCGAAACAGATTTACCAGACGTATATTTCTACTTAACGCTTCTTATAAAATAATGTCATATTTCAAATCAATACAACTACCTGCAGGCTAGCTGCAGATTGATTGGTGATAACTGATACAAACGGTTTGGACCCAGGTTGGATTCTGCATCTCGTCAGGATCTAAACTCTTTGCAAGGCCTCCTTGGCTGAGTGGTTATGGTCTTCGACTGACAATTGCTTAGCCCCTCACCGCTGTGTGCTCGAATCCCAGTCTGGATATTTGGTTTTTGTGTCACCTGCCTAGAGGAAGTGTGTCACTTGGGGTTCACTTTTCCGTCATCTGTTTGTCTGTCTGTCTTGCAGTCTGTCCATCACACTTTCTTTTTTTATAGAGCTTTCAAATTTCACCTTTCTTCCTCTATTTGAGGACCATTGATGTAACTAAGGTCCATCACTCTGCATGCAATATGTTTTGAGTTATTCCCCTTTGTTCACACTTTCTTTTTTTGGCTGCCATTTCTGAACTAATCATTATAGAGTTTTCAAATTTCACATGTGTCTTCCTCTTATTGAGGACCATTGATGTAATCAAGGTCCATTACTCTACATGCAATATTTTTTGAGTTATTCCCCTTTATTCTGACTTCACTCCAGCATATTTACAGTTTTTGTGTCAGTTGCCAGCTGGTGACACATGTGTACGTTACATGTGAGTGGAGCATTCCAGCTGGCTTGCAGTGGTTTTACCTGGATCTTCCTCTGTGCATGAAACAATGCAATTTGTTGTGATATGACTGAAATACTGTTAAAACCATGCAAACCCGATAAAAACCAAACCAAATCTAAACTCTTTGAAATGAAGCAGATGGCAGTACATCCAGTTGTATGCTAGCAGTGTATTTGCAAATAGGTTGGTTACAGATGAGATGTCGAACCACTCAGCATCTCATCAGGATCGACACTGTTTGACACTGACCATTTTTAACCCTTTGCCTGTTTAATGTTCATGTAAGAAATAATGACATCATGCAGAACTCAAGATAAGATGCGTAAATTCAAATATTTTCAAGTATAACTTCTTTATTTTTCCACCAAACCCTATGTTGTGACCACTCTTTAGAATCGTCTCGAAGAGACGATTCTAAAGAGTGGTCACAATATATGGTTTGGTGGAGAAATGACAATTTTAGAATCTGAGTACGCACCGTTGTCCTGTAGCTCTGATCATGAATATTTTTGAGATTATTTTTTATAATTACATATGAGCACATAACGGTTTGATTTGGGCAGAAACTGTGAATCAAATCTATAGTATACAATAAGCAAATAGATCAGACCTGGTCAGACAGCTCCTATAGGTCTACTCTGTTATCAAAGGCAAGAAATGATGTTGGCATGAAATGATGATTACAGTAAAACCTCTCTATAACAGCCACTAAATTACATTAAGTATTTTGTGTAAAAGGCAGGTGGTTGCTTAAAGCAAGGTGAAAGTTAAACAGAACGCTCCTATAGGAGCGGTCTGTTTAACTGTCACCTTGCTTTTAGCAACCACCTGCCCTAAATACCAACTATTTAACACAGTTTAATGACTGTCATAGAGAAGTTTTACTGTATATGAAGTACATGGTGAAATGAAATGAAGAAACTGTGATTTTGAGAATTGCAGCAGACAAGTGGTGCAGACTATATAACCCTAACCCTTTACTCCATAAATATTTGTGTAAGAAATAATGACATCATCAACAGTAATTGGACTATTTCTTATATTGGTACATGAACACAGGAACTTTTGGCCATGGCAGAAACTGAAGAACCAGATCTTTATAATGCTATAAGCAAACAAGCAGACCTAGATCAGACAACTGCTATAGGAGCTGTCTGATCTGGGTCTACTCTGTTTGTAAGGGTGTAGAAAGGTGTATTTATGGAGTAGTGGTTTGCATGCATAAAGATTTTAGAGAGTTCTACGAGTTAATTCAGACTGACTTTATCTTCTCAATGTTGACATCATTAATGCCAAACTTGTCAGAGATAAGAACATTCGTGATGGGAATTTTATGTCTCTTTGTAGTGATAAAACCTCCAAAGGTAAAGAGTCTAAATGGCCCTAAAATGAAATGAAACATAACGGAAAATCTGTTAGAAAGACATCTCCATGGCCCCTTACTGATTACTTGCCCAATAACTGTTGTCTGTTGAAGTTTTAACCATTTACTCCTTAAATGTACCTTTCTGCAGCTTTGCTAACAGAGTAGAGGCAGAGGAGATGGCTCCTGTAGGATCCATCTGATAAGGGTCTGCTCTGTTTGATTATGATATGATATAGATACATGATTTTACAGTTTCTGCCATGATAAAACATTCCTGTGTCCATTTGCTATGACAGCATGACAAATGCTCTATTTATCACAATGGTTTCACAAACTGACATTAACAGGAGCGTCAAAAGGCGTCAATATGTGGGAATGGGTTAAAAATGATATAAATCCCGATAAAAACAAAACTCATCTGGATTGCACAAGGCAGTCGCTGCTAGTTTACAAAGACTTATCAATGAATATTCATGTAAGAAATAATAACGTCATGAATATTAATCAGATCAATTTGGTATAAAGCAGCATATCGTATTTAATTATGGGCACAGGAAGTTTTGGCCTTGACAAAAAATGTAGTATCATGTCTATATTATGTTATAAGCAAACAGCAGACAATGATCAGATAGCTGCTATATGAGCCATCTGATTTTGCAAAGCATATAAAGGTGTATTTATGGAGTAAAGGGTTAATCCTGTCCTTTTCACACCACCTTGTGTCTGCTTTGTCATTAATTTTGTCGTCATTGTCATCTGGAAACTTTATCATTGGCTAATACTTCTTTATTATTCATGCAAATTTTGTGAAACTGCACAGACTTGGTCACAAGGGTCAGAGTTGAACAGATGAGCAGTGGCACCTGCATGCGGTGCTCTTGTTAATGATATGACTCTATGAATTGTGAAACGGTGAATTTGTCGGATTTTGAATGACAAATAATGCAGACCCAGATAAGAGGGCTCCTCTAGGAGTCCTCTGATCTGGGTATGCACTGTTTGCAAAAAAGTACATTAATGAATATTTATGAAGGGATCAACCATTAGGGAAAGGGTTTCTGGAACTGTATACAGGCCTCAAGATGTTACAAGTGGTCACTTTAACAAGGGAAAGGGTTACTGGAACTGTATTCAGGCCTCAAGATGTTACAAGTGGTTGCTTTAACAAGATTCTAGTTTCACTGTTGGAGTAATTCGATACTGATTGGTTTACACTGAGGCAGACAGTTTGGTGCCATGGAAACTGTCAATATTTCCCTCTGTACACCTATTATTAGAATGGTCCTGTCTGTGTTCACTATCCTGGGCAAATTCATTTCTTCACGAGGGAGTGGCGATGCCATTAAGGTGATCAATGGAGCCTTCAAGATGAAATGTTTTGCACTGGATTTGTCTGGTGCCTCGATGTACTTTCATTCTGAGCGGGAACATTTTGGGCACAGCAATAATCTGTCTTATTTCAGTGCTGTAGGTTGAGTCCTACTCAATTTAGTGTAAGTATTCTAGCAGATAAACATAAAATTATGCAAATACAGTAAAATCTCGATTATTCGAAGTTTCTGTATAGAAGAATTTAGACCCGTTTAGGCAGGTGGCTGCTTAATGCATGATGAAAGTCATGCAGAAAGCTCCTCTAGGAGCTTTCTGCATGACTTTCATCATGCATTAAGCTGCCACCTGTCTTAAATATCGATAATAATACGTATTTTAGTGTTCGAATAATTGGAGGTTTGACTGTAGATCATATCCTGGTCTGGAGCTGTATGCTTTTGGTCTACTCTGTCTACTCATATCCTGGTCTGGAGCTGTATGCTCTGGGTCTACTCTGTTTCCTGGTCTGGAGCTGTATGCTCTTGGTCTACTCTGTTTCCTGTTCTGGAACTGTATGCTCTTGGTCTACTCATATCCTGGTCTGGAGCTGTATGCTCTTGGTCTACTCTGTTTCCTTGTCTGGAACTGTATGCTCTTGGTCTACTCATATCCTGGTCTGGAGCTGTATGCTCTTGGTCTACTCTGTTTCCTGGTCTGGAACTGTATGCTCTTGGTCTACTCATATCCTGGTCTGGAGCTGTATGCTCTTGGTCTACTCAGTTTCCTTGTCTGGAACTGTATGCTCTTGGTCTACTCATATCCTGGTCTGGAGCTGTATGCTCTTGGTCTACTCTGTTTCCTGGTCTGGAGCTGTATGCTCTTGGTCTACTCATATCCTGGCCTGGAGCTGTATGCTCTTGGTCTACTCATATCCTGGTCTGGAGCTGTATGCTCTTGGTCTACTCTGTTTCCTGGTCTGGAGCTGTATGCTCTTGGTCTACTCATATCCTGGTCTGGAACTGTATGTTCTTGGTCTACTCTGTTTCCTGGTCTGGAGCTGTATGCTCTTGGTCTACTCATATTCTGGTCTGGAGCTGTATGCTCTTGGTCTACTCTGTTTCCTGGTCTGGAGCTGTATGCTCTTGGTCTACTCTGTTTCCTGGTCTGGAGCTGTATGCTCTTGGTCTACTCATATCCTGGTCTGGAGCTGTATGCTCTTGGTCTACTACTCATATCCTTGTCTGGAGCTGTATGCTCTTGGTCTACTCATATCCTGGTCTGGAGCTGTATGCTCTTGATCTACTCTGTTTCCTGGTCTGGAGCTGTATGCTCTTGGTCTACTCATATCCTGGTCTGGAGCTGTATGCTCTTGGTCTACTCTGTTTGCAAGTGCTTCAAGAAGGGAATTGTTAATGGGATGTTAAGGTTTCAATGACTTAAACTCCATTAGTTGCAATCAACCTTTTACTCCATAAATACACCTTTCTACACTTTGCAAACAGAGTAGACCCAGACCAGACAGCTGCTGTAGGAACTATGTGATCAGTTCTGCTCTGTTTGCTTATGAAATGATGTAGATATTCTACAGTTTCTTCCTTTGTTCATGTGCCATTGTAAAAAATAATCTAGTGCTCTTTTTAGCTCACCTGGCACAAAGTGCCAGGTGAGGTATTGTGAGGGGGCAGTGTCCGGCGTCCGTCGTCGTGTGTATGTGCGTCGTGCGTAGTCAACAATTTACTTAAACATCTTCTTCTCTGAAACGACAAAGCCTAGAGCTTTGATATTTGGTATGTAGAATCATCTAATGGTCCTCTACAAAAATTGTTCAAATTATGTTCCCTGGACCAATAATGGCCCCGCCCTGGGGCTTATCAGTTTTTCTTAGGAAAATCTTTAAAAATCATCTACTCTAAAATCGTAAGGCCTAGACCTTTGATATTTGGTATGTAGCATCATCTAATAGTCCTCTACAAAGAATGTTCAAATTATGACCCCCGGACCAAAAATGGCCCCGCCCTGGGGCTTATCAGTTTTTCATAGGAATTTTTTTAAAAATCTTCTCCTCAGAAACCATAAGGCCTAGACATTTGGTATTTAGTATGTAGCATCATCTAATGATCCTCTACCAAGATTGTTCAAATTATGACCCCCGGGCTAAAAATGGCCCCGCCCCGGGGCTTATCAGTTTTTCATAGGAAAATCTTTAAAAATCTTCTTCTCTGTAACCATAAGGCCTAGACATTTGATATTTGGTATGTAGCATTATCTAATGGTCCTCTACAAAGATTGTTCAAATTATGACCCCCGGACCAAAAATGGCCCCGCCCCAGGGCTTATCAGTTTTTCATAGGAAAATCTTTAAAAATCTTCTTCTCTGAAACAGTAAGGCCCAGACATTTGATATTTGGTATGTAGCATTATTTAATGGTCCTCTACAAAGATTGTTCAAATTATGATCCCCGGACCAAAAATGGCCCCGCCCCAGGGCTTATCAGTTTTTCATAGGAAAATCTTTAAAAATCTTCTTCTCTGTAACCATAAGGCCTAGACCTTTGGTATTTAGTATGTAGCATCATCTCATGGTCCTCTACCAAGATTGTTCAAATTGTGACCCCGGAGCCAAAAATGGCCCCGCCCCGGGGCTTATCAGTTTTTCATAGGAAAATCTTTAAAAATCTTCTTCTCTGAAACCGTAAGGTCTAGACCTTTGTTATTTAGTATGTAGCATCATCTAATGGTCCTCTACAAAGATTATTCAAATTATGGCCCCCGGACCAAAAATGGCCCCGCCCCGGGGCTTATCAGCTTTTCATAGGAAAATCTTTAAAAATCTTCTTCTCTGAAACTGTAAGGCCTAGACCTTTGATATTTGGTATGTAGCATTATCTAATGTTCCTCTACAAAGATTGTTGAAATTATGACCCCTGGACCAAATATGGCCCGCCCCGGGGCTTATCAGTTTTTCATAGGAAAATCTTTAAAAATCTTCTTCTCTGAAACCGTAAGGCCTAGACATTTGATATTTGGTATGTAGCATCATCTATTGGTCCTCTACAAAGACTGTTCAAATTATGACCCCTTGAACAAAATGGCCCCGCCTGGGGGCTTATCAGTTTTTCATAAAAAGCTTCTTCTCTGAAACCGTAAGGCCTAGACCTTTGATATTTGGTATGTAGCATCGTCTAATGGTCCTCTACAAAGATTGTTCAAACTTTGACCCCCGGGCCAAAAATGGCCCCGGCCCCTTGCTTATCAGTTTTTCATAGGAAAATCTATAAAAATCTTTTCCTAAACTGTAAGGCCTAGACCTTTGAAATTTAGTATTTATTATCATCTAATGGTTTTCTACCAAAATTGTTCAAATTATGACCCCTGGACCAAAATGGCCCCGCCCCTGGTTATCAGATTTTCATAGGAAAATCTTTAAAATCTCCTGTGAAATTGTAAGGCCCGGAACTTTGAAACTTATATGAAGCATCTTCTAATGTTCCTTTATTTAGATTGTTCGAATTTGAAACTTAAGGCCTAAAATTATGGCCCTTGCTTTCATATTGGCCCCAATCTGAAGCTTACTTATTTTTACATAGAAATACAGTGTATGCATATGTCTATAGTAACCAGGTGAGCGATTTAGGGCCATCATGGCCCTCTTGTTCATGATACCATTATTAAATTTTCTTACATGAATATTCATGGAGTATAGGGCTAATGAATATCTCTAATGGTATTTGAACATGGGAGTTGAACATGGCTACTGGAGCCATTTCATTTGGATCTACTCTGTTTGCAAAGGCATTAAATATGTCTAATATAGTGAAGGGTTAACATTGAACCTGTTCATTTAGAAATACTATCCTCATGAATATTTACTAGCTGAATATTTATAATGATACATAAACACCTAATCCTTTCACACATTTGCAAACAGAGTAGATCCAGACCAGAATGATAGCTCCTTTAGGAGCCATCTGATCAGGACTGACTCTATTTCCTTTCGACATACAACATAATTATGTCAAAGCAAAATATTTCCTTGAAAAATTTATATTATAAAATTTCAGCTAATACATATTCATGATTTCATATTTTTAACATTTTATTTCTTACATATATTTATATTGAACAGGGTAAGGTTTTTTTTATTATCATGGCAGACATTTCAGAATCACATCTAAATAATTCCATAAGCAAACAGAGCCGACCCTGATGAGGCAGCTCCTATAGGAGCTGTCTGATCTGGGTCTACTCTGCAAAGGGGTGGAAAGGTGTTTATATGAGGGACAGGGTTAAAAGGTGGAGGATACGAAAACGGTGCCAAATTAATTTCCGGAGCTTTATGAATGGAGAGGGCAGATTGGGTGTCTTAATATTTACGAAAGTATAAAATTGTCATCAGAAAAAAAACTGAAGGAAGAAAACAGTGTGCTTCAGTTGTTGATTTTTACAGTGGCTGATGAATGAACCCCTGTGTGTTCTCAGTCTGAGTTTGTATGTCAGCCATGACATTATATTAATCAATTACCTGATGAATATTCATGTAAGAAATAAGGACATCATGTACAGTAATGTCTCGTTAATCTGGAAACGTTCGTTCCCAGCGAAATTTCCGGATTAACGAATTTTCCGGATTAACAAATCACCGTTGTATGCTGCAAAATATCAACTTAATCATAAACATTGTTTATGTATATTGAGGACTTGGTGCAAAACTATTCTAACTCCTTCACAAAGTGTAAAACTATTCTAACTCCTTCACAAAGTGTATGTATACAATCATGAACTTTCGCATCAAGAAGTCTTTTCTTGTAACGTTCATGTGTGCATATGCCCGTAATAAACACAAGTCATATCATATTAATTGCCTTGTTTGTCGTTCTAAATGATTTTGCACCCTATCCATAAGCGTCAGTTCTCTCATTTGAGTAATACAATGTTGATTATCGAATTTGCCTGCAGGCAAATTTTGTAAATCGACGTAGGTATCCATGTTTGACATGACTGGTTTCCCAAATATTCCATCCGTGTACATGTACTTGTAAGGTGGAAGTCGGGAACCAGGCAGCTCACACGTGAGTTAGAATCTTAGGGAAAACCTAGCAGGAATCCCCAATTAATATAGTCCTGTAATTTCTGAATTAGCAGTGATTTACAGTTTAACGATGGCGGTGCAGTTTTAACGTAACAAGTTAATTGGGCGAGTGTTCATCTCAATAAGGAACATTAAAGAATATCAAACCAATTAAACAGTTTGCACACAGTCAGGGATTGTTTTACCCATGCCGGTGATTGTAAACACAAGAATTCGCACCTCCGCGATGCACTATTGTTTAGTGTCAGGGGTGGGCAATTAAGCCCCGGGGCTACGGACCCGGCCGGATTAACGAGTCACAAATACAGGTAAATACATAGATTGGTTACCCAAAATTTATGTCCATTTCCCGAACGCGAATTTCCGGATGTAACGAGTCAATTTACTGTACAAAAAATCTGTTCCCCTCGACTTTCGTCCGGATCGCGAGTTTTCCAGATTAACGAATACCGGATTAACGAGACATCACTGTATAAGATTTTATTTTTTATAATGGTATTTGAACACAGTCATGGAAGTTTGTCTTTGACAGAAACTAGAATCAGATGTATATCAGTCCAAGCAAACAGCAAATCCTGGTAAGAATGGCTACAACAGAACCCAGCTAATTTGGGTCTATTCTGTTTGCAGAGAGATGAAAAGGCACCTCTGTTAGAGAGGAAGTCCCTACAATGAACGCATATTTTCAATAATATCATAAAACTGGGTATTTGTTATGTTCAATCATTATTATGAAGATTATCAATTTGAACTTACTACTACGAACAGATACGAAACTAAAACCCAACCCTAATAAAACTGAAACATCGGAGAATAAAATCGGGATTGTCGATCTCAAACACATGGATTTTTTGTCATTTTCAATGTTTATTTGATAGGTTTTCTTGCAATACACTACTTTTCAGCATATAAACAAATGGGTTTTGTATATTTTAGGTATTTTTGAAATGCGTTGAATGTAGGGACTACCCCTTTAAATAAAGGGTTAATGTTGTTTGTAAAACAACTCAAGTGATAATTAGTGTTTTGAAGATGCAGGGTGTAGATGATTTAACCCTTTCCTTCATAATACGCCTCTGTAAAAATCATCTGTTGAAACCATTGTGATAAATAGAGCATTTGCTCCTATAGGAGCAAATGCTCTACTTATAACAATGGCTTCAATCTACAAAATTCTAAAATTTTACCTTTCTCTCGTTAATGCTCCTTTTGGTTAGATTTATTCAAAGTGGTTGGATCTAAAAATAGCCTTTGAAAGCATTTACTAGAGAAAAGGAGAATTTTAAAATCTGTGTAGTTTTGAAACCATTGTGATAAATAGAGCATTTGCTTTTATGGAGCAAATGCTCTATTTATCACAATGGTTTAAAACAAAGGAGTCAAAGTGACTCAATAATTATGAGGGAATGATTTAGAGAAAGGGTCAAATTAGCCTGACGTCGTAGCGAGTAGTGTAGACCCTCATCAAACTGATGCTCCATTGGGAGCCACCTAATCTGGGTCTACACTACTTGCATAAGTTTATCCATCAGAATAGTTAGGGTAATAAATATTTCTGTAGCATGCTTGAGAGTTATGTCTGATGCTGGCTAAGGTTGTTGGAGAAAATGACAGGTATTTGTGTACATGCCTATCGGGCGAGGAATGCTTTACATTTTCTGAAGAAAATTAGAAAAAATGTGATAAGAAATAACAAACAAAATTACGAGATTAAACGATCTGGCATGTCATGCAGATACCGTAGAGTTAAAGTGTGGTACTAATTAGCTAGGATGTAGGCTTGAGCATAAAACCATTATAACTGTGATCAGAGCTACAGATAACTGTGCATACTCAAATACTAAAATCACCATTTCTCCACCAAACCCTATACTGTGACCACTCTTTAGAATCGTCTCAAATATTTCACCACCAAACCCTATACTGTGACCACTCTTTAGAATCATCTCAAATATTTCTCCACCAAACCCTATACTGTGACCACTCTTTAGAATCGTCTCGAAGAGAAGATTCTAAAGAGTGGTCACAGTATAGGGTTTGGTGGAGAATTAAGAGTTGTTCTTAAAAATATATTAATTTATGCAACTTATCTGGAGCTGTGTGTGATGTCCTTTGCAAGCAGTTAGGATCTAAATTTTACTCAGTGTCTCATCAGAATCCGAACTGTTTGACACTCATAGTGTTTGTCAAAAGAGATGAAAAGAACAATTTTGACAATTTGATAAAAACAATTTTTTGAACCCTTTTTGACAGTTCAGTATTAAAATTGTTTCTTAACCATTTACCTCATTAACATGCCTTTCTATGCCTTCGCAAACAGAATAGACCTAGATCAGATGGCTCCAGGGTCTACTCTGTTTGTTTATGATATAATACAGATAATGAGATATTCAAAATTCCTGTGTCCATGTAACAATTAATAACCACGATGTCATTATTTCTTACATGAATATTCATGGAGTAAAGGGTTAACCCTCATCATTGTTTATGAGGCTCTGTGTATGAAGTTACAGTGACCTTTGCAACGACTTAGGCATGATATTAGGTCATCAATGTCTGTCCCCGTAGATTTTCACACATCATTAGTCCCCAACCAAGGATAGGTCAAATTTTAGTCTCCTATCGTGAAAGCCGATATTGGAAACTATAGGTTTGCTTGATTCCTTCTGTCCCTTAGTCACATGGTAATCCTGGGTTTTGTGTCCGTATCTCCTATGAGGGTAGGCCAAATTCATTATAACTTCACAAGATCATTACCCATGCAAATGTCATACACATCTTAAATGACAGTGGTTGCAGGTATGGTCAATGGCATGTCACGTAACGTGTCCCACGTTGCAGGGCTCAACATTAACTTTTTTGCTAACTAGACCAGTCGGGCTAGTGGTTTTGAAAACTACTAGCCCTAACCAAAATGTCTTGTGCCCTGACTTGGTGATAAACTATTTTGGTCTTTAAAAACTCGTGAGATGTTGAACCTGTATGAAGTGTCAAATCCTGCTTTAAATACATTTTATCAAGAAGATTTAGAGAAGAGCAGGGATGTTAAAATGTGTTTATAGGTAGTGAATTATCTGTTATATTTGAATGTTAATGAAAATATGGCACTACAATGCAACATTAAATACGATACAGGACCAGGAGTCATTTAAATTCTTTGTTCTTTGTTTCTGGTAGGCCCCTTCGATTTATTATATTGTCATCGCTACTACCGCCGCATTTTGATGTAAAGCCGAAATTTCAAAGTCACATTTCTTTCAACAGACGAATTTTACTTACGATAAAGCTTCCACACGTTGTTATTGTAATCAAACGTAAATGAGTCTGAATGTCGTAAGTTTTTGGCACGTGTTTTATTTATTCCGGAGATTAATTCAATACAGCATTTCGCGTATTAACTCATTTATTGTTTTCAAAATGTTGCAATTGAACACGACATGCAAATTAATACATTGTACAGACGCTTTTTTGCGACAACTTCCTCAACGGTGTTCCCTGTTCGATAGTAAAAATAGATATGAAATTCCAAGACTTGTATCCGTACATCAGTCACCACGTGGTTTTGTAAAGGCTAGCTAGTACTGGAAAAAATATCGCGAAGAGCAGTCTGTAATTTTGCACATGCGTACTATGTATAAACACATAATTTATAGATGAACCGGACGTGACCTATCTGTAAGTGTTTTTCTGCTACTTTCTCTTTCGATCGGTATCGCGACCGGACCGGGATTTATACGACAAGTCGGGCTAGTGGCTTGGAATATGTGCAAGACCGGACCGACATTCAACCAGTGAATGTCTGTCGGACGTAGGTTAATGTTGAGCTCTGCATTGTGAAACAGTCTTAGTATACTATTACTAGCTTATGTTCACATTGAAGATAAAATTCCAAAAAGGGAATTAAGATGATACAGAAATACTTAAATAGCTCTTATGTAATCGTTGCCTTTTTTTTTGCTGGTCCCTGGATGTTACTTTTTTTGGTTGGTTTGCGCTGGTAAACAAATGACATCATCTTGGATTCGCTTCAATCGAAAGTCTGTTCGTTGTTAGCGAAGGTTTTGGGGCAGCAGCCCCCAAATGATGTATCTAACCATAAAATAGTGCATAGAACCCGATTTTGGGGTCAAAACTCTTTATTAAACAGCTTAATCGGTCGCTCACTCCATCTCTCTTATATGGTAACTATACCTTATTTTTCCGTACTTTTCTGGGGGAATAAAGTAAAGGTATTCCAATCAATATTTCGACCATTATGGTTCTTTATAAATCGAAGATTATCGTGTCAAAATACACGTCACACTTTTGGTATTCATTCATTCAGCCATAAAATCAAGAGAATAATGTTGATCTAGCGTCATGGTAAAATTGAGCTGTTATTTTAAATGTTATGATGTCGTCAAATGACGTCATAAAATGATGTCATGAGCACATTATCCTCCCTGATGTTACAGCCAAATGGTCTGTAAGTTTTCAGCCTCCAAATCCAATCAGTTTCATTGATCTGTCTTTCAATTCTACATGTATTGAACATCCATTTCAAAACCACAAATCTAACATCATCACTGCTATGACCACTGTCTCCAAAATGTCTGTTTATTGGCTTCACTCTCTCGTGTCTTACATCACTCAAATGTTCTTTCATTCTCTCCCAAATTTCTCTCTCAGTCTCGCCCACTTGCACCATTCTATTTCATTTATTGCATTTTATTGCATATACTACATTCTGTTCTGTACAGTTAGTATTAGTAGACACATTATAAACTGATTGCCTATTTGTGTCTTTAATACTTGGAATTTCAAGAATACTACAAGTAGTACAAGCTTGTGAACAATCTAGTTTGTGCCATTATAAAAAAAATAATGAAATTGATATTCATGATGTCATTATTTCTGACATTAATATTCATCGACTAAAGGGTTAAGGTAAATTCAGTACTTGTAGTTTTGCTGCAGAATGAGATATTAACTGTGAATACCTGAAATAATCAAGTATCTACCGGAGTCATCTGATACACTGGTAAGTCTACTCTGTTTGCAAATAATTATGTAAAAGGGTGAGTGTATCTATAAGGTTATCTGTTTATTACTTTTCCTGACAAATTAAGACAAGTATTGCCTCCCCTGATCAGGGTCTACATTAGTTGCTGTTATAAACTTTCAAATTTGACAACTGAACACAATATTGAAAAATTAAGGGAAGTAACTGTAAAAAGAAATATTTCAAAGCTTTGAAGAGTTGCCTCCCAATTAAGAAAATATTACCTATTCTTGATTCAGGTTTTAAATTAACACTGTATTTTTTTTTTGTCTCAAAGTTTAGTTATATTTTTATAATGGCATAATTATGTGGGTACTGGCAGAAACTGTAGAATCAAATCTGTATACTTTCGTAAGTAAACAGAGCAGACACTGATACGATCACTGTCGTTGATTTGGTCCTACTCTGCAAAGGTGTTCAGAAGGCATAAGTATGGTGTTAAGGGTTAACCCTTTACCTCGTGTAAACGTGTTTTCACGCATTTGCAAACAGAGTAGACCCAAATCAGACGGCTCCTAGAGGAGCCGTCTGATCAGGGTCTACTCTGTTTGCTAATAGAATTCGATAGGTCTGTTTCTTAGCTTTCTAAAATGTCTACAGAGTTGCACCTTCAATATTTTGAACTATTTTGTTAATAAATATTCAGTAGGTATTGAAATTTGGGAAACAGGGAAAGGGTTAATAAGATAACTATATCTTGTGACCAAATTATACGGCTCCAAATATTTGAAAACTCGCATCTCCACCGGTTTGTACAGTTGCTTAATTCAATTTTCGAAAATCTTACATTAGACTGACCTAGTAGCAGATAGTGTAGACCCAGATTAAATGATTGCTTCAGGAACCCTTTGATCTTGGTCTGCACTATTTGCCTCAGTTTGATAAAAGTGTCAGTTTGTCTGAATGCTTATCATAATAGGGGAAATGATAAAAGTGTCAGGATAATGTGACTTAGCGTCAGTTTAACTCCCATGATGCTTTCAAAGCAACAGATAAATTTGTGTACTGATCGGTGAAGTACTAAAATCTTCATTTCTCCACCAAACCTTGTGTTTTGACCACTCTTTATGATCGTCTTAAAGAGACGATTCTAAAGAATGGTCATAACATAGGATTTGGTGGAGAAATAACGAAGTTATACTTGAAAATGACTCAATTTACGCATCTCATCATAAAAATTTAGCTAATAAATATTCATGTTGTCATTTCATACATGATTACCGAACAGGAAAAGGATTAGCAGAATTAATAACCTATTGTGACTTCATTCAGGTTCAATATCTTATGCACAGGTAACAGAACTCTTGGATGGATTTATTCAGAATTATTTGCCGTTTTGGACTTAGAAAATCAGGATAAAATTGTGCAGCTAGTTGGAATTATGGACACCTATCACAACAGTTTATCATAAACCAATTAAAAATTGTATACCATAAATTGTGTACATACTGTAGACAACACACTGAGTAGTGTAGCGTGCTGTCCTCCAATTAAATGGCTCTTTATGATATGTACTTGCTGAATTTATAGTACAGTACACCTCTCTATAACGGCCACTAAATTATGTTAATTAGTCGGTATTTAGGGCAGGTGGCTGCTTAAAGCAAGGTGAAAGTTAAACAGAACACTCCTATAGGAGCGTTCTGTTTTACTTACACCTTATTTTAAGCAGCCACCTGCCTTTAACACAAAGTACTTGATGTAATTTAGTGGGCATTATATAGAGGTTTTACTGTACTGCCAAAAAGTGCATATCACCTATGCTTGATTGAACAGGTCCCAAAACTGTTTTTATCAAACAATCGGCCCTACATTATATCTAGGGAGTTAACCATTGTCAGTTCACAATGATCCAGATGGAGTTATTTCCCTTGAAAATGTGAAAAGGAAGCCAGTTAATTGATTCTTGGTTTCAAACATGATTTTTTTCATCACTGACTTTTGCAAATGGACTATTCCAAAATACAAAAAGGTCAAGCTTATTCAGGGATATTTATGTATGAAATGTGTAACATGACAAACTGCCAGTCCAGACCCTCTCTGAGCCCTCTCCTCTAGGAGCCTCTCATCTGGGTCTACACTGTTTGCAAAGGACATCAGTGACTGGTTTCCTGCGCTGAAGGCTTTATTTACTTGATGTATGGGAAACAAGCAGCTCACATCTTTCAGGATCTCTCTCATCAGTGTCTGCATTGTTTGCCATGTTACGCTTTTCTTAAACCCTTTACTCCATAAAATTTAATATGCTTTATGCTTTTAGACAGCTTTGCCATCAGTCTAGTAGACCAAGGTCTTTTAGAAGCCAACTGATTAGGGTCTACTCTGTTTATCAGTCTAGTAGACCGAGGTCTTTTAGAAGCCAACTGATTAGGGTCTACTCTGTTTATCAGTCTAGTAGACCAAGGTCTTTTAGAAGCCAACTGATTAGGGTCTACTCTGTTTATCAGTCTAGTAGACCCAGGTCTTTTAGAAGCCAACTGATTAGGGTCTACTCTGTTTATCAGTCTAGTAGACCGAGGTCTTTTAGAAGCCAACTGATTAGGGTCTACTCTGTTTATCAGTCTAGTAGACCGAGGTCTTTTAGAAGCCAACTGATTAGGGTCTACTCTGTTTATCAGTCTAGTAGACCCAGGTCTTTTAGAAGCCAACTGATTAGGGTCTACTCTGTTTATCAGTCTAGTAGACCCAGGTCTTTTAGAAGCCAACTGATTAGGGTCTACTCTGTTTATCAGTCTAGTAGACCCAGGTCTTTTAGAAGCCAACTGATTAGGGTCTACTCTGTTTATCAGTCTAGTAGACCCAGGTCTTTTAGAAGCCAACTGATTAGGGTCTACTCTGTTTATCAGTCTAGTAGACCAAGGTCTTTTAGAAGCCAACTGATTAGGGTCTACTCTGTTTATCAGTCTAGTAGACCAAGGTCTTTTAGAAGCCAACTGATTAGGGTCTACTCTGTTTGTTAGTGGAATAATACAGATTTGATTCTATAGCTTCTACCATGGTGAAACTTTTTCACATTTTAAGAATTATTATACCCCCCACAACGAAGTTTGGGGGGGTATACTGGAATCAGGTTGTCCGTCTGTCCGTCTGTCCGTCTGTCCGTCCGCACTCACCAAAGGGTAGTTGTGTGACTTTTTCTAACTAGTCACACAAGTAAAATCATTAACCTGGCCATCTCTTGTGACATTAACCTGGCCATTTCTTGTGACATTAACCTGGCCAGTTGTGGGACATAGGGTTAGGGTAAGGGTTAGCTTCCAGATCATTCTATTCCAAAGTTAGAGCCAAAAATAGTTTTACTTGTGGGACTAGTCACACAAGAAAAGATCAAAGGAAAAAGTCACACAACTACCCATTTGTTAGTATGTCCGTCTGTCCGTCCGTCCGTCTGTCCGTCCGTGGACACAATTTTGTCCGGCCTTCTTCTTCTACAGTTTTGCTTCAATTTTGTTGAAAGTTCATATATAGCCATATAACCATAT
This sequence comes from Azorinus chamasolen, assembly GCA_963576725.1. Classification (NCBI taxonomy): domain Eukaryota; kingdom Metazoa; phylum Mollusca; class Bivalvia; order Cardiida; family Solecurtidae; genus Azorinus; species Azorinus chamasolen. Next base: position 82,142,980 of record OY755246.1, read on the forward strand.
AAACCTGTGCACCGCATATTTCCGTTATGATCGGACCACTACTTCAGGAGTTATCTCCCCTTTTTAGTCCCGTACCAATGTTTTCCAGTTTTCTGGACTTTTTATGGAAGTGACTCGAGATATCAACTCTATATTTAGTACAAAGCTACATCTGTATAAGTTACAGCTTATGTTACAATCTCAGTCCGGTTGAATAATTATTTCCAGAGTTATTGCCCTTGTACTTTAATTTTTTTCTTCAAATTTGGGATTTTCCGGACTTTTCTTGGAAGTGGTTGCAGATATTAACTTTATATTTGGCATAAAGCTAACTCTACATGATTTACAGCTTAATTCCCAATCTCAGTCTGGTTGAATAATTTTTGCCAGAGTTATGGCCCTTGAACTTTAATTTTTTGTCAAATTTTCAGTTTTCCGGACTTTTCTTGGAAGTGGTTGCAGATATTAACTTTATATTTGGCATAAAACTAACTCTACATGATTTACAGCTTAATTCCCAATCTCATTCTGGTTGACTAATTTTTGCCAGAGTTATGGTCCTTGAACTTTAATTTTTTGTCAAATTTTCAGTTTTCCGGTCTTTCTTTGGAAGTGGTTGCAGATATTAACTTCATATTTGACATAAAAATAAATCTAGATGAGGAACAGCTTAAGTTCAAATATCGGTCTGGTTGAATAATTTTTGTCAGAGTTATGGTCCTTGAACTTAATGTTTTTCTGAAAAGGTACCTAGCTTTTGAACTTTGGATTTGACAAAAACCTCATGAAAGGGTCTTATTTCTAAGAATTATTCTTCATTTTTATTACATAAATTGGGTTGGGGCATGTATTGTTTTTAAATCTCTTCACATTTCTGTATGTACATATGTTCAGATTGATGATAGGTGTTCTGACAAGCAGACAGGTGGGGGGGTATTCGTTAGCCTTTGGCTTACAGTTCTAGTTGTAATTTATATTTATTTAATATGATGTCATTATTTCTTGCATACAAATTCATGAGTAATCATTAGATTAGTTGTTAAATAGCCCATGGACACATGAAGTTTTTGCCAGACAGAAACTGTAGAAATTCATATCTATATATTATATCATAAGCAAATATAGTAGATCCAGATCCGACACTCCTGTAGGAGCATAGCAAAGGCATAGAGGTGCATATTTTCAAGTATTTGTAAGGTTACAAACAGTGCAGACCTGGGTGAGAGGGCTCCCATAGGAGCCCTCTCATCTGGATCTGCAATGTTTGCAAAGAACATTAGTGACTTGCTTCCGGCGCTGAAAAGGTTAAACAATCTTATTCCTAATAATACAACTTATAGCCTTGATGTCTTTTCTGGACCATGCCTAACTGATTTTCAGATTTTACCACAGATTTGTTCAACAAGTAGAGTACAGTGCTTTTGAACCGAGTCTTTGATATGATCTGTTGTAGCGCAAGTAAGAGTGAATGGTTTTGACATTAGTTGGTTCATTTATCATGATTTGGCAGATAATATAGATGAGTTTGGTTTAAGAATAGCCAGGATTTTCTCTCTGGCAAGTCCACTATGCCAATAACAGAACATTCCATCAACAAAGCTTAACCATTCATGCAAGACTCTGCCCATTAAGATTGATAACCCTGTATATACCGGGAGATAAATGTGGCACAAATTGGCAAACGGTGTAGAACCACTTCAGAGGGCTCCTGTAGGAACCTCGGGTCAGGGTCTGCACAATGTTGAAAATGCAGGAGCCCTATAGTAATCACATTTTCTGTCTGTCCATCTGTCAGTATGTCCGTCAACACTTTTGATGTGACGCAATAACTCAAATAGTACTTCACATATTGGTTTCATATTAAGGATACATGTATATGCTTAGTATTATTAGAGGAAGATGCCTATAGTTTTGGGGTTGAATCAGATCACTATGTCTAGAGTTATCTGCCCTTGATTACAGGTTTTGTAGTTTGCCATAACAACCTTTCAATGCAAGGAAGATTGTTGTTTGGTTGGTTTAAGTCATAAATATTCATGAATGGAGAAGTTCAGCAATATATTTCAGTATATCAAAGGTTGATAAATTTGTATATTAACCCTTTCCTCCATAAATATGTCTTTCTACGCCTCTATAAAAGTCCATTTATGAAACCATTGTGATAAATAGAGCATTTGCTCCTATATAGGAGCAAATGCTTTATTTATCACAATGGTTTCAAACTACAAAATTCTAAAATTTTCCTTTTCTCTAGTTAATGCTCCTTTTCGGTAGAATTATTCAAAGTGGTTGAATCTAAAAATAGCCTATGAGGAAAGGGTTATACCTTTCCCTAATGAATATTTATGGATGAATTAATTTATGAATATTTATACAACTTACATTTTATCAGGTAAAAATTTAAAAGGGGATTGTTGGCCTTGACAAGAACTGTAGGATCACATCTATATAATTTTATAAGCAAACAAAGGAGACCCTGATCAGTGTCTTGTCTGTTTGCAAAGCTGTGAAAAGGTGTTTACATGAGGGAAAGGAAAGATGACTGATCAGAAGGCTCCTACAGTAGCTTTCTGATCTGGGTCTTCTCTGTTTGCAAAGGCCTGAAAATGCATTTATATGAAGGAAAGGGTTATTATTATGTTTAATGCCAATCAAATATTGACTTGACCTCATTTAAACGTCTTAACGCATATTTGCTAATAGAGTTGACCCAGATAAGACAGCTCTTGTCTCATAAAGGTCTGCTCCATTTGCTAATGGAATTTAATAGATCTGTTTCTTTCTGTCTGAAATGGCTACAATGTTCTACCTTCCATATTCCATTATAAGTATTTTGTCCACAAATATTCACTACCTTCCATATTCCATTATAAGTATTTTGTCCACAAATATTCAGTAGGTATTGAAATTTGAAATAAACATAGAACAGTGAAATGAATTCAGTGGTGAAATAAGCAAACTGTTCTTAATATTCACATCTTTTTAGCTCACCTAAGCTAAATGCTCAAGGTGAGCTATTGTGACCGCCCATCGTCCGTCTGTCTGTTCACTTTTATTTCAAATGACTTCTCCTAAACCACAGGGAGGATTTCAACTAAACTTCACAGAAATGTACCTTAGGGGGTCCTCTACCAAAATTTGTTAAAATCATGACCACCGTGGCCCGCCCCACTACTTAAAAGGTTGGGTTTTTTTTTAATCTTTAAAAATCTTCTTCTCTGAAACCGTAATTCCTAGAGCTTTGATATTTGGTATATAGCATCATCTAATGGTCCTTTACCAAGTTAGTTCAAATGATGACCCCTGGTCCAAAAATGTTCCCGCCCTGGGGTTTGTAAATTTTACATAAGACATATTGGAAAAACCTTTAAAAATCTTCTCTTAAACCACATACTCTAGAGCTAAAATATTTGGTATGAAGCATCACCTAATAGACTTCTACCAAGTTTGATCAAATTATGTCCTCTGGGCCAAAAACGGCCTCACCCTTGGGCTTTAGACTTCTTAATATCAGAAACTACAGTTAATAGGTTCCCCCCTTATTTAGAGCTAGCAATTTCCTTACAGTTATTTCCCTTGTCTCATCAGCATAGCCATTAAGGGACAAGGGGAGATAACTGCATTGGATGTTAACCATTTCCTTGTTCTATGTTTATTACAAATTCCAATACCTCTTGAATAGTTATGTACAAAATATTTATAATGAAATATGGAAGGTGGATCAGTGTAGCCGTTTTAGAAGGCATAGAAACAGATCTATCAAATTCCATTAGCAAACAGAGCAGACCCCAGACCCTGATCCTATAGGAGCCGTCTTATCTGGGTCAACTCTGTTTGCAGATGTGTGAAAACATGTTTATAAGAGGGAAAGGGTTAAATAGACTTCTACACACCAGAAACTACAGTTTAAAGGTTACAGCACTGACCAGTAGTGCCCTTAGGGTAACTGTTACATCATGCTAAAATCTCCAGGTCAATGCATACTCTATAGCAAGCCTTTCACCCTTTAATGTCGTCTTTGTCAGACAGTTACTTGGTATTAGATCTGAATCCAAACTGTGTGTTCATTTTAGTTCAAGTTGGCTCAGCAGTAAAAGGGTTAACACTAAGTTTCTGTCATCTGCTGAAAAGGGTGTCTGCTGAAAAATTAACATTGTCAATATATTACTGTAACTCAGGTGAGCAATATAGGGCCGGGCAATGGCCCTCTTGTTTATAATAATTGGTGTCCGTTCATCTGTGAGTTTACATATATCTGTCCAGAAACTGATTTCCTATCAATAATTTCTGAAAGGAATGTTGACATGCAATCAAACTTTACAAACCACTTACACACTCTCCCCACTCCATTGTAATTACCTTATTATGGATGATTGATGGCCATTGTTAGCTAGCTCACTGTGATAATTTCTGAGACAGCTAATATGATATTCCAGTATCTCAGTATATTGTTTGCTTTTTCGGTTGTAAAGTGATGTAGGCAGCAAGGGATATGAGGTTCGTTTTTAAGTTGGATTTTCAGAGTGGATTTAAACTATAGAATTCACATATTGGCACCTTTTGACACCTCTGTAAAAGTCATTTCTTGAAGCCATTGTGATAGATAATTTTTTCTCAATGGTTTCAAAGCTACACAAGTCTGAAGTTTTCCTTTTCCCTAGTAAATGCTCCTTTTCATTAGATTTATTCAAAGAGTTTGGGTCTGAACTCTTTGCATGCTAAGTAATTTTTCATCTGCAACAATTGTCATCTGCTTCAATTCTTAAAATAAACTTTCTCTCATTTTTTTTTGCAAAAATATGGTCAAGATGACAAACAGTTTGGATCCTGATGAGACGCCGCATTATGCGGCATCTCATCTGGATCCAAACTATTTGCATAGGTAATCACAGTTTCGCCGCTAGCGTGCAAAGAGTTAAAATAGTATGGGTTAAACTTGCTTGAGGATCTTGAATAAAGTAAAAAGGGCAGACCCTAATCAGAGCGCTGTAACACAAAGTGCAGACCCTAATCAGAGAGCTGTAACACAAAGTGCAGACCTAATCAGAGGGCTGTAACACAAAGTGCAGACCCTAATCAGAGCGCTGTAACACAAAGTGCAGACCCTAATCAGAGTGCTGTAACACAAAGTGCAGACCCTTATCAGAGGGCTGTAACACAAAGTGCAGACCCTAATCAGAGGGCTGTAACACAAAGTGCAGACCCTAATCAGAGCGCTGTAACACAAAGTGCAGACCCTAATCAGAGCGCTGTAACACAAAGTGCAGACCCTAATCAGAGTGCTGTAACACAAAGTGCAGACCCTAATCAGAGGGCTGTAACACAAAGTGCAGACCCTAATCAGAGCACTGTAACACAAAGTGCAGACCCTAATCAAAGGGCTGTAACAAAGTGCAGACCCTAATCAGAGCGCTGTAACACAAAGTGCAAACCCTAATCAGAGGGCTGTAACACAAAGTGCAGACCCTAATCGGAGGGCTGTAACACTAGGAATCCTCTGATCTGGGTCAACACTTGTAAGCAAATGCCAGTGCATGCATGTCCTGCTTCAAATGATTAACGAATATATCTTTTCATTTCATTTTATGTAGGTCTAATCTCTCCAAATTGTTTTAAACGAGCTAAAATTGTGTCCGACACTCGCCAAAGCAACACAACATGCAGAACCCATGCTTCGTCTACCAAGATTAACACTTTAACTGCTGGGCACTCAATTGTAACATTTTCACTGCCGCGCACTCAATTGTTACAGTTTGTCTGAATGCCACGCATTTTATACAATGTTTCTTCCACTTCCCCAAGCAGTACTGTTTTATGTATAACCTTTTTAATGGATCTTCATGATTTTTTCACAGTTTGTGCATATCTGTGTGTTCTATGCATTGAAATAAACATTGACAAGTTTGAAATTTTATTAAATGGCATAAAATGTGAAAGCGCTCTGTAAAAAAACTTTTTGTCGCTTATACTCTGACACTTTTTGGTCAACAAAACATCAAAAAGATGCTAACAAGTCATTGGAAATGTATTTCAACATCTGAATTAGTTGTACAAAAAAACATGTTATGGTAAAACTCTTTTAAAAGCTGTTTATAAAGTACAAATGAAAACTATCCACGGGTCTATAATCACTAGTGTCTACCAAAATACCCTTTCTTCCTCTGAATGGTTGGAGCTAGTCTAATATATCTGGACCCATAAAATCATACATTTCCCAATCAAAATCCCTATCAGCATTTTCTACAACATTTAAGAGAAGTTTTCCCCATATCAGAACTTTATTCCATCTATTTCTATATTTTAGAGCTGGTGTTACATCCAAACTTTACTTCAGTTCCCACATCATGAAACCTTTGTTTATTCGTGGAATCTTGTAGTTAGTTACATCTAATAAAGCATGCAAAAGCCTTTACCTCATATTGACATATTGACATCTTTCGATGCCTCTATAAAAGTCACTTTTTGAAACCTTTGCGAGCTAATGCTCAAATGGGTCAAAACTACAGTTCTAAATTTTTCCTTTTTCATGTCCCCCCGTCAAAGGAGGAGTTGGGGGGATATTATTTTTTGCCCTGTCTGTTGGTCAGTATGTGTCCGGCTTGCTTTAATGTTTGCGATAATTTTGTAGCCATTGCACATAGTATTACATACTTCAAACTTGGCATGTATGTGCAACTTACAGGGGGGGGGGGACTTTTTTATGGGTGACTTATTAAGGTCAAGGTCATACATCAAGTTCAGAGGTCACAAACACACCTTGTTCTAATAAATCATCCTTTTCTGTAGATTTATTCAAGGAGGATGGATCTAAAACTAACCTTGAGGGAATGGGTTAATTGTTATTCCTTTGTTCAGTATCAAGTTTGGTAAATTCTCTTCATAATGTCTAACTAAATATTTTACTGACAATAACTTATTAGCCGTATTCATTAAACCAATCCTATGATTTGCAGTTTAACCTCACATTGACAAAAGAGTGGAGAGAGTGTGAACCAGAACAGCTCCGTTCCCATAGAACTGGTGAGTGCTTGGAATTAATGAAGTAAGTTAAAATGAGTATTGTTTGATATGGTGAATTTGTAATTAAATGCTCTCATATGTTTATTTCCAGAGCTTAAACTTTGGATAGCCAAAATAAAGTTAAACTGAGCCATTGCTTTGACTGCCTAACGTCCAAAATAACCTGCACCCCCCCCCCCCCCCCCCCCCTCCCCCTCAAGTTACATGAAGAAATTTTGGATTAGGCAGACACTGTAGAATCAGATCTGTATTAGACCACAAGCAAACAGGGTATACTATGATTGGATGGCCCCTGTAGGAGCCAGCTGATCTGGGTCTACTCCATTTGTATGAAATGCGTGAAAATGCATCTATATGAAGGGAAGTGATCTTACATGAATATTCATGAGGTAATGGGTTAACCCTTTCCCTGTTCTGTGTTCATTCCAAATTTCAATACCTGCTGAATATTCATAGATAAAATGATTATAATGAAATATGGAAGATTGCAGCCATTCTAGAAAGTAAAGACACAGATCTTTGAAATTCTATTAGCAAACAGAGTAGACCCTGATCAGACGGCTCCTCTAGGAGCCGTCTGATCTTGATCTACTCTGTTTTCAAATGCATGAAAAAATGTTTATATGAGGGAAAGGGTTAATTAATGGGATAGTGACACACTTGTATCCAGGAGGATGTGTTGGACTTGTATTCCAGCCATCAAGGTTCAAAGTTTATTTGTTATTTGTTCTGTACTTGGAAAAACACTCTGGAATCTTCCTCCACCTGTAATTAGCTGGACATTGCAATAGGACTGAAATATTAGACGTTAAGCCTGATATAAACAAACATTCAAGGTCTATTGAAAGTAAGTTCCTGACAGTCATGTCTTCTTTTATTTACAAAATAACCCTTTCCTTCATATAAACGTGATTTTATAAGTATGCAAACAGAGTAGACCCAGATCAGATGGCTCTGTTTGCTAGTGAAATTTGAAGGATTTTTTTTAACTTTCTAAAATGTTGAAAGCTTAACTTAATGCAAGTTGAAAGTCATGCAGAAAGCTCCATTTGGAGTATGACTTTCTCCTGCAATAAGCAGCCACCTGCCTAAAAAGACATATCTTGATTAAACTTCTGGTTTAGAGGGGTTTTACTGGATTTGTTTGGCCTGAAAACAACTTTAACCAGTAACCTGATTGTGACAAACCACTAACCCTGATTAAGACAGGCCACTAACCGTTATTTAGACAAACCGCTAACCCTGATCGAGACAACCACTAACCCTGATTGAGACAAACCACTAACCCTGATTGAGACAAACCACTAACCCTGATTGAGACAAACCACTTACCCTGATTGAGACAAACCACTATAGCTACTAACCCTGATTGAGACAAACCACTAACCCTGATTGAGACAAACCACTAACCCTGGTTGAGACAAACCACTAACCCTGATTTAGACAAACCACTGACCCTGATTTAGACAAACCACTGACCCTGATTGAGACAAACCACTATAGCTACTAACCATTATTGAGACAAACCACTAACCCTGATTGAGACAAACCACTTAACCTGATTTAGACAAACCACTTAACCTGATTGAGACAAACCACTAACCCTGATTGAGACAAACCACTAACCCTGATGACAAACCACTAACCCTGATTGAGACAAACCACTAACCCTGATTGAGACAAACCACTAATCCTGATTGAGACAAACCACTTACCCTGTTTGAGACAAACCACTGTAGCTACTAACCCTTATTGAGACAAACCACTAACCCTGATTGAGACAAACCACTAACCCTGATTGAGACAAACCACTAACCCTGATTGAGACAAACCACTATAGCTACTAACCGTTGTTGAAACAAACCACTAACCCTGATTTAGACAAACCACTAACCCTGATTTAGACAAATCACTAACCATGTTTTAGACAAACCACTTACTCTATTGAGACAAACCACTAGCCCTTATTGAGACAAACCACTAACCGTTATTGAGACAAAGCACAGGCCCTGATTGAGACAAACCTCTAACCCTGATTGAGACAAACCATTATAGCTACTAACCCTTATTGAGACAAACCACTAACCCTGATTGAGACAAACCACTAACCCTGATTGAGACAAACCACTAGCCATTATTTAGACAAACCACTAACCCTGATTGAGACAAACTACTAACCCTTATTGGAACAAACCTCTAACCCTGATTGAGACAAACCACTAACCTTGATTTAGACAAACCATGTTTTTGAAGTACAGTGAATGGTAGACTTGAATGTCATACTAACCTTGATTGAGACGAGCTGTCTTTTTTAAGTAGGGTGGAAGATATGAATGTCACAGATAAAGGTACATTACCCAAATACTAAAATTGTCATTTCTCCACCAAACCCTATACTGTGACTGTGATACTGTTTGTTGCAGAAATGAAGGAGCAATTTTTTAAATTTATAAATCTTATTTGAACCTCTTGTCATAATCATTAACCTTGATTGAGGCAGACAATATTTTTGAATGTCATACTAAGACAAAACATATTTTTGAATGTCATACCCTCTAACCTTGATTTAAACATACCATATTTTTAATGTCATACCAACCTGGATTGAGACATATACCATATTTCTTAACCCATTCCTGTATAGGCTATTTTTAGACCCAACCTCTTTAAACCTATCTACCGAAAAGGAGCATTTACTACTAAAAAGGAAAATTTTAGAATTGTGTAGTGTTGAAACCACTATGATAAATAGAGCATTTGCTCCTATGGAGCAAATGCTCTATTTATCACAATGGTTTCACAAAGTGACTTTTACAGAAGCGTCAAAAGGCTTCTATATGCGGGAATAAGTTAAGTAAGGTGGAAGACATGAACCCCACATACTGCAGATAACTTTGGAGCCTCATTGTTTTTGCTTCCTTTAGTAACACTTCTCTTCTTGAACTTATTGATTTGTGGATAGTTGATGTGAAATTCCAAGAGACCTGTCTTCACAACATCTCTTCAGGGTTCAAGCTGTTTTCCATTTGTCCAAATTTTCCAATCGGATACTTTAATTACGGAAGACAGACAAAGGTTTGAGCAGAGGACGGTTGTTTAGAAGGATAAAGATTTATTTAACCCATTCCCTCATAGACTATTTTTAGCCCCATCCTCATAGAATAAATCTTCCATAATGGAGCATTTTACTAGAGAAATGGAAAATTTTAGTATTATTTAGTTTGAAACCATTGTGATAAATACAGCATTATCACAATGGTTTCAAAAAATGACCTTTTCAGAGGCATCAAAAGGCGTCAATACGAGGGAATTGGCTAAGCCTTTACTCCATAAATATGCCTTTATGTCTTTGCAAATGGAGTAGTGTAGCCGGGTAGAGATTATGGTTAAAGACTTTGTGGCTTGGTAGCTCAGTCGGTAGAGTGTTGGCATGGTAAGCCAGAGGCCCTGGGTTCGAGTCCCAGTCGAGTCACAACTTTTTCACCATGTTACAATTGGCGCCCAACGAAAATAACCCATAAGGTGATTTATATGAAGATAATATGAAGATTATATGAAGATAATGTGTAATGATAAGAAACTCGTGGAGTGTTCTTTGAGTAAGAATTCGGGACGAATTCTTGTGTAGAGGGGGTGTGTGTAGCCGGTAGAGAATATGGTGAAATCAGTTGATAGGCTTTACTGTGTGGCTTGGTAGCTCAGTCGGTAGAGTGTTGGCATGGTGGGCCAGAGGCCCTGGGTTAGAGTCCCAGTCGAGTCACAACTTTTTCACCATGTTACAGTAGATCCAGATCAAATGGCTCCTGTAGGTTCTGCTCTGTGTGATTGTGATATAACTCTGAGGTTTTAGCCATGGTCAAAACTTCCTGTGTTTATACACCATTATAAGAATGAATCTAATTAATCTGCATTCTTGCACAAAACGTGCTGTTGTAGTCCCGCTAGACCATGTATTAACAAGGCGATTCTCATGCTCACGCACTGTTGTTGACCGGTTTTAATTATACCTATTCGGGGCCTACGGTAAACAATGGATGTGAATGCTATAGCCTTTTGTCCTAAGCTAGGTGAACGGTGCAAATATTCCAGGGGCACCGCCAGTGAATTGTTTTTAGACATATAAAATGAACTTCGTGTAAATGGTATTTGATATTATTATAACAATCATGAAATGACATCAGAAAGAAAACAGTGGACCAGAAACAGCATAAATCAAACAAAGTGTCAAAGAAGTGTATCGTTTTGCTTGTATTTGGAAGAATAAAATTGATGAAGGAAAGCAGAAAATGGGTCGCCCTTCGAGCTCGGGCCAACAGCAGTCCCTCGGGACACTGCAGCATATTGCCCGAAAAAATGTGTATTAACCCTCTATTGTGTCATAATTCCTTACATAATTTGCCTCATGAATGTTCATGTAAGTAATAATGACATCATGGATAGTCATTGGCTTATTTGTTGTATTATGGCCTATGGACAATGTTGGACAGAGCAGAGACTGTAGAACAGAGCCCAAGATAAGATGCGTGAATTATATGATTTTCAGAAATAACTTCTTTATTTCTCAACCAAACCCTATACTGTGACCATTCTTTAGAATTGTCTCAAAGAGATGATTCTAAAGAGTGGTTACAGAATAGAATTTGGTTGAGAAATGACGAATTTAGAATTTAGGTATGCACGTTTAACTTTAGCTCTGGTAGAATCAGATGTATATGAGTCAATAAGCAAACAGAACAGACCTTGATCAGATGGACATTTGATCTGGGACTACACTATTTGCAAAGATGTGATAAGGTAAAGGTCTGTATTAGGCAAAGGGTCAATGCTGAAACTTCAGTGGGGAATAGCCCATCAGTATTTAATGAGTCTGCTTACTACGCCTTTGCCAACAGAGTTAGACCCTGATCAAACGGCTCTTCTAGGAGCTGTCTGGTCAGGGTCTGTTCTGTTTGCTTATTATATAATATAGATTCAATGCCCAGACCAAAAAATTCCCGTGTCCATGTTCTATTATAGCAGTTAATCTGATTATTAATATATAAATATTTTTTAATATTTATGATGTCATTATTTCTTCCATGAATGTTCATGGAGTAAACGGTTAAACTTGTGTGAGGATTTTGATTGACAATGTAGATCCAGATCCATAGTTTGCAAATGACAGTGGGGGGTGCCCATCCGTGTTTAACCCTTTCCCTGTTCTAATTGTTTATTTCAAATTTCAATACCTAATGAATATTCATTAACAAAGTTATAAAGAAATATGCACGGTGGACCATTGGTACACATTTTAGAAAGCAAAGAAACAAGATCTATCAAATTCTGTTAGCGAGCAGAGTAGACCCTGATCAGAAGGCTCCCCTAGGAGCCATCTGATCTGGGTCTACTCTGTTTGCAAATGCATGAGGAAATATAAGGGAAAGGATTAACTATAGAGTCCAGTCAGTATAAAATGTTCAACCTTTGGAATACTGAATATATAAAGAATGTTTAACACTTTACCTGTTCAATATTCATACAAGAAATTATGACGTTATGAATACTTACTAATATTGTAAAATTTTCAAGGGAATTTAAATTTTAGAATCTGATCTATATCATCTAGAGCAAACCCTATATGAGCCATCTGATCTGGGACTACTGTGTAGACTCTATATTAGCCGTGTAGACTCTATATGAGCCGTCTGATCTGGAACTACTGTGTAGACTCTATATGAGCCGTGTAGACTCTATATGAGCCGTCTGATCTGGGACTACTGTGTAGACTATATGAGCCGTCTGATCTGGGACTACTGTGTAGACTCTATATGAGCCGTGTAGACTCTATATGAGCCGTCTGATCTGGAACTACTGTGTAGACTCTATATGAGCCGTGTAGACTCTATATGAGCCGTCTGATCTGGAACTACTGTGTAGACTCTATATGAGCCGTCTGATCTGGGACTACTGTGTAGACTCTATATGAGCCGTGTAGACTCTATATGAGCCGTCTGATCTGGAACTACTGTGTAGACTCTATATGAGCCGTCTGATCTGGGACTACTGTGTAGACTCTATATGAGCCGTCTGATCTGGGACTACTGTGTAGACTCTATATGAGCCGTCTGATCTGGGACTACTGTGTAGACTCTATATGAGCCGTCTGATCTGGGACTACTGTGTAGACCCTATATGAGTCGTCTGATCTGGAACTACTGTGTAGACTCTATATGAGCTGTCTGATCTGGGACTACTGTGTAGACTCTATATGAGCCGTCTGATCTGGGACTACTGTGTAGACTCTATATGAGCCGTCTGATCTGGGACTACTGTGTAGACCCTATATGAGTCGTCTGATCTGGAACTACTGTGTAGACTCTATATGAGCCGTCTGATCTGGGACTACTGTGTAGACCCTATATGAGTCGTCTGATCTGGAACTACTGTGTAGACCCTATATGAACCGTCTTATCTGGGTCTACTATGCTTGTTAATGCATGAAGACATTTATATGAAGGAAAGGGTTAACCATAAAGTCCAGTATGGAAGGTTCAATCCTTTGAATGCTGAATATTCAAAGTGGACTGACCCATCAGTGTTTAATTATACAGTTCATTCAGTATGAAAGGTTAAAAATTGCTAGTATTTAGACAAATTTCTGTGTTCATATAATATATTACGCAATTATAAAAATCTACCTAATTAATAATTGTGATGTCATTATTTGTTTCATGATTATTTATCACGTAAACGGTTACGGACATCTAGGTAATTTTTATGCATATGAAGAAAATAAAGGTGCTGTAGTAAAACATCCTAATAATCGGATAGCCAAATTTATCTCAGTAGAACCCGTCCTAAGCGAATATTAATTTATTGAAGATAGGAATCTTAAAAAGTAGGTGGTTGCTTAATGCAGGGCAAAAGTAATGCAGAAAGCTCCTATAGGAACTTTTTGCATTATGTTTGATTTGCATTTGGCTACCACCTGCCTTACTGATCCATAATTAGACATCTTTTTGAAAGTCGCTTAACCCTTTCCTCCATAGGCAAATTTTTAGACCCAACCTCTTTGAATGAATCTTCTGAAAAGTTGAATTAACTAGAGAAAAGGACATTTTTTAGAATTTTGTAGTTTGAAACCATTGTGATAAATAGAGCATTTGCTCCTATAGGAGCAAATGCTCTATTTATCACAATGGTTTCAACAGGTAATTTTTACAGAGGCGTATAAAGGTGAATTTATGGAGGAAAGGGTTAAGCTAGGTTCTACTGTATGTTTGTAACTGTTTTCAATTAAACACCTTGTCTTGTCCTCAGCTCTAAGTGATGGTTTGAATTTCACATATTTTAATCACCAGCTAGATCAGATCTAGATCCAGATTATTGATGCCGATCATCACATGCATATCGGCAGATAGAGAAAGTATTACAGTACTAGTTTATCAGATACAAGCGTAACAAGACCGGAGCAGGCTAATTCTATCAGTACACTGGAGCAGTGCAGTCAGACTAGCAATGGTTTGTAGGTATGATATGAACAAGAGGCCTATAATCAGTATATTGTTTATTCGAGGGCACTAAAGACATTCTCACTGACAGATTGAGGGCCTACCACAGAGTGAAATATTGAGTGTAGCCAGTGAGATATTGAGAAATTAATACAGAAGATCATGCGGTTTTCTTTGCTTTGTCTTTTTATTATTTTTTGTTTTTAACTATTTAGCATGTTAAATAGTTATCTGCAAATAAAATTGTTGCCTGCTTGAGCTCTGAAAAAGATTTTCATTTCTTTAAGATAAACATAAAACCGTGCCAAATAGTATGTACTAATTGAGAGTGTCAAACAGTAGGAAGTGATTCTGATGTGACACTGAGTTATTGATCCATATTGTTTGGTGATAAAAAATTCAGCATTTGCGTGCAGTGGATCTAAGTATCATTCTCACAACAGTGGTAGGTGGGCGTGATATGTACACTGATTCAGAGAACAGCAGTTTAAATTTCTGGATTGACTATTGGATAATTGTTCTGGAGTAAAAGGTGAAAAAAAAAAAAAAAAAAAAATTGGAACATTTTTAACCAAAGGTAAGTGTTTGCAAGTTTTAGTTTATTTGTGAAAATGAATACCTGAGTTTCCAGTTATTCTAAACCCCTTACTCCATGAATATTCATGAAAGATATAATGACATCATGAATATTAATTAGATTAATTGTTATAGAGTAGAACCTGTCATCAAAAAAGTCTAATTATGGGTGTGTAAGGCAGGTGGTAGCTTATTGCAGGTCTAATTATGGGTGTGTAAGGCAGGTGGTAGCTTATTGCAGGTCTAATTATGGGTGTGTAAGGCAGGTGGTAGCATAATGCAGGTCTAATTATGGGTGTGTAAGGCAGGTGGTAGCTTAATGCAGGTCAGAACCAATGCAGAAAACTCCTATAGGAGCATCGGCTGCATCACGTTTATCCTGCAATGTGCAGCCACTTGCTTTTTCAGTCTTATTAATCGTTTCCCTCAAATAAATGTGTTTTCACACATCTGCAAACAGAGTAGACCCAGATTAGACGGCTCCTATAGGAGCCGTCTAATCAGGGTCTGCTCTGTTTGCTAATGGAATTTGAAAGATCTGTGTATTTACTTTCTAAAAAGGCTACAATGTTCCACCTATCATATTTCATTATAACTATTATTTGAATATTTTTTTATCTAATGAATATTCATTAGGTAATGAAATTTGTAATAAACATAGATGAGGGAAAGGGTTAAGTGGATAGGACAGGTTCTATTGCAATGGTACATGTGAATATTTGGCCTTGGCAGAAGCTGTATAATCAGATCTTTATCGTATCATATAAGCAAACAGAGCAGACCCTGATCAGACGTCGGCTCCTATAAGATCCATTTGGTATGGGTCTACTCTGTTTGTAGGATCATAAAAGGAGTATCAATGAAGTAAAATGTTAACATTACTTAGGTTATTAGAATTGCTTAGGGATTTTAAGGGGTTCTCCCATTTTACTGATGAATGTTCAGGTGAGAAATTTATAATGACTTCATAAATATTTATTAGCAGATTTATGATAACACAATCATGTACACAGGTATTGTTGCTGTAGAGTCATATCTATTATAATTTCATAAGCAAACAGAGCAGGCCCTCACGTGGGAGCTCTAATCTTGGTTTACTCGGTTTGCAAAGTTGTATAAGGAAAAGAGTTAACCCTTTCCTTAGACCATAGGCTATTTTTAGACCCAACCTCTTTGAATGAATCTACCGAAAAGGAGCATTTACTAGAGAAAAGGAAAATGTAAGAATTTTGTAGTTTGTAACCATTGTGATAAATAGAGCATTTGCTCCTATAGAAGAAAATGCTCTATTTATCACAATGGTTTCAAGAAGTGGTTAGAAAGAAGAGGTGTAGAAAGGCGTATTAATGGAGGAAAGGGTTAAACTTTTATCTCATGATTATTCATCATTGACATTAAAATATTTTGATATTTGTATTATGAACACGGTGTTTGTTGGCTTTTGCAGAAACTGTAAAATCAGATCTGTATAATTCTGTAAGCAAACCAGAGTAGACATTGAACAGACGGCTCCTACAGGAACCATATGATATACATTTAGCCAGTTTGCGAAAGTGTGAATAAGCTTTTTTATTCGGTAAAAGGTTAATGTGTTGCACACTAAGTATTTGTCATATATGTCGAAAAAGTTGTCTGCTGCAATTTTCAGTTATTATGTGCCCATTTTCAGATGGCATGTATATGGGACATTGCATTTTACCCACACTGGCATGAGATATCCTGTGAAGTTGATTGCTGTCTAACTTTTCTCCAGTCATGACCAAACGTTAGATGAAATGTCTATGAATATGCTATATTGTTTAATCCTTTCCCTGTTCTGTATATTTAGGCCAAATTTCAATACCTACTGAGTATTCATTAATAAAATAATCATAAAGAAATATTGAAGGTGGAACATTGTACACATTTTAGAAAGCAAAGAAACAGATCTATCCAATTCTATCAGCAAACTGAGTAGACCCTGATCAGACGGCTCCTCTAGGAGCTGTCTGATATGGGTCTACTCTGTTTGCAAATGCGTGAAAACACGTTTGTATGAGGGAAAGGGTTAAATCATTTTAGAGTTATTGCCCTTTATTGAGTCAACTCTTACTGTGGAGTCCCAGTTTTCTAGATTGGCACTCTTTTGTTTCATGTACCTTATCACTTTGAATATCACTCTTTTTCATTCAAAATTTAATCCTTCCCTTCCTGTAGCCTTTATCCCTTTCCCTATTCTATGTTTATTATAAAATTTCAATACCTACTGAATATTTATAGACAAAGTAGTTACAATGTTATATGAAAGGTGGAACATTGTAGTTATTTTAGAAAGTAAAGAAATAGATCCTTCAAACTCCATTAGCAAACAGTGCAGACCCTGATCAGACGGCTCCTATCTTGGTCTACTCTTTTTGTAAATGCATGAAAACATGTTTATCATGGAGGGGGGTTAAACAGTGATGGGACCATTCAATTCGAAAATTCAGTATTGAAAGGGTCAATTGCTGTGGACATATTTCTTTGGGGCTGTCAGTTATGCATCGGGAAAAGTCAGGGAATTTTTTTCAAGGTCATGGAATTCTCAATTTGAGAACTGTTTTGGAAATGGTAAAATATAGGCAAATGCCAGGGAATTGTCTGGGAATTTTGAAAAATAAATGAGGTTCAAGGCCATACATTTTAAACTTCCTCAAAATTATTATATAAATTATGACAGAAACATTGTAATGTAATGTGCCAGGGAAATTTGAAATTATGTGAGTGTAATGTAAGGAAATTTTGTTATTTCTCTACAATGTTTTAGGAGTATCCTGGAATCACACTGACCACTGGTCAGTCGGTCTGGTAGTTGGTCATTTCTTTTTATTTGTTTAGTATCAGACATTGAAGAAATAGTTCCCCTTGAACTTCCGGTATATTTTGTGTTTGCGATTAAGGTGTCCATGCGATGGTATTCATCACGTTTAGTGATAGTTCTAGTTTGTCCTGTTTTGTGGCAGCCCTGTACATCTATTTCACAGTATGTAGCATGGTAACCCCAAGTATTCGGTCAGCTAATCTTTTCTCTCCTCCAGAAGGCTCAGTTGATCAACTCTTTCTCTGGTTGTGTAATATTCATGTCAAAAATAATAATGTCATGAACATTGATCAGCTTTATTAGTTTGATACTGGCATACAGTAAAACCTCTCTATAACGACCACTAAATTGTGTTAATTAGTTGGTATTTAGGGCAGGTGGCTGCTTAAAGCAAGGTGAAAGTAAAACAGAACGCTCGACCTATAGGAACGTTCTGGTTTACTTTCATCTTGCTTTAAGCAACCACCTGCCTTTAACCCTTTCCCTGTTCTACGTTTATTCCAATTTCAATACCTACTGAATACTCATGGACAAAATTGTTATAATAAAATATGGAAGGTGGAGCATTGTAGCCATTTTGGAAAGTAAAAAAACAGTTCTATCAAATTCCATTAGCAAACAGAGCAGACCCTGATCAGACGGCTCCTCTAGGAACCATCTGATCTGGGTCTACTCTATTTGCAAATGCATGAAAACATATTTGTATGAGGGAAAGGGTTAAAGAAGGTGAAAGTAAACCAGAGTGTTCTGGTTTACTTTCATCTTGCTTTAAGCAACCACCTGCCTTTTGCAGAAAATACTTGATGTAATTTAGTGGCCGTTATAGAGAGGTTTTACTGTATCTATATTATGTCATGATAGTTTGGTATTGGTAGAAACTGTAGTCAGATCTATTATGATTTGGTAAGCAAACAGAGCAGACCCTGATCAGATGGCTCCGTTATGGAATTGTATAGATCTGATTATAATTCAAAGAAATCAATACCCTTGTGAATTTGACATACCATACTTCTTGAAGTGACCAGTTCATGCATAAAATTTAATGTTCTGTAGGGAAAGTGTTAATTTAACAATGTGAACATTTTTACACAATTTTGTTGTCGTGACAACTCTAGAAGTAATGTTTTGTCTCTTATTAAAATAACTTGAGTAAAAAATTGGGTATTTCATAATTACAAAATAAATGACTTGCAAAAAAACATTTACGGTGTTCTTAGATCTCTTTCATAGTTTCATTTGAAGTAGTTACGGAGCTTTGTAACTAAGAATCAATAGTTCTTGCTAAGAAGTATTAGTTTCTCAGCATGAGAACAGTTTCAAAAAAATAAAAATAAAAACTACTCCTGTGTAATGATCATTGAGGAACACTTTCCCACTGGGTCAATCACCCTTTCCTTCATATAAATGCCTTTTCACACATTTGCAACCAGAGTAGACCCAGATCCTATAGGAACTGTCTGATCAGGGTCTACTCTGTTTGCTGAAGTAACTTGGTATTGGTAGAAATTGTAGAGTTGGATCTATTATTATTTCATAAGCAAACTGAACAGATGCTAATTAGATGGCTCCTGCAGGAACCGTCTGATCTGGGTCTACTCTGCAAAGGCATGAAAAGGTATTCATATCCATAAATATGCTTTTCTATTCTTTTGCAGACAGTGTACACCTAGATAAGACAGCTCCTATAGGAGCAATCTGATCAGGGTCTGCTCTTAGGGGTGTAGCTAGCGATGCACATTTACACACATATATAATAGCAATCTGAAAGGGACACACACTTGTGCACATATATAACATCAATCTGAAAGGGACACACACTTATGCACATATATATCATCAATCTGAAAGGGATACACACTTATGCACATATATATCATCAATCTGAAAGGGATACACACTTATGCACATATATAACATCAATCTGAAAGGGACACACACTTATGCACATATATATCATCAATCTGAAAGGGATACACACTTAGGCACATATATTACATCACGCAAAAACCAAGTCAGTAGCTGAAAGGTCAAGGTTACACATGGAGGTCAAAAGTCAGATTTCACAAACACAATGTATGCCTATTGTTACCCTTTACTTGATATTCATGCCTTTTCATGCTTTTGCAAAGTAGACCTGGATCAGGCATTCCTATAGGAGCTACCTGATAAGGATCTGCTCTGTATAAACTCCAAAATCTACCTGCACCTATACAGTATAACAAAAGAATGCTGAAATATACTCCAAAATCTACCTGCACCTATACAGTATAACAAAATTTTCCCGGGGGGAGTACTAAAAAAGGTTCCTTTTCTCTCGTTTTATCTCAAATTCATTGGGGTTTTTTGATGAGGTTACAGGTAAATTTGCAAAAAGTTTTGATCCAGATGAGATGCTGAGTAACCGAATGTCATCACAATCAAAACATTTTGATATTGTGATTATGTATCAAATACAATAAGGAAGAAAATTCAGAAATGAAATTTGAATGATATTATATGAGGTACTGAATGAGTCAACAGTATCGTATGATAATTAAGGATCGGAGAATGTTATTATAATTATGTGGTAATGAATAATTCAACAGTATCTAATGATAATTAATGATAGGATAATGAAAATTAAGAGCCATAAATTAGATGTGTACTGATTTATCAAAATCTCTTATTTCTCCGACAAAACCTAATATTGCTGTTTAACCATAAATAACTTTAACTCCATAAATACGCCTTTCTATGCCTCACTTTTTGAAACCATTGTGATAAGTAGAGCATTAATTTTGCTCCTAAGGAGCAAATTCTCTATTTATCACAATGGTTTTAGAACTACAAAATTCTAAAGTTTTCCTTTTCCTAATTAATGCTCCTTTTCAGTAGATTTATTCAAAGAATCTAAATATAGCCTCTTAGGGATTTGGTTAACCCTTACAGTGTCGGGACCCGAGTCACTAATGTCCTTTGCAAACAGTGTTGACCCAGATGAGAGGGCTCCTAGGGGAGCCCTCTCATCAGGGTCTACACTGTTTGTCATGTTACACTTTTCTTTATAAAACATCCCTAAATATTCACTATAAGCTTGACCAATTTGAATTTTGGAAGAGTCCATTTGAAAGTTCAGCGTTGTAAGGGTTAACGTAATTAGAATGGCTTCTCAGACTAGTATCAGCAGGATAGGGTTAGGTGGAGAAATACAGTAAATCCTAGATAATTTGAATGGCTTCTCAGACTAGTATCAGCAGGATAGGGTTTGGTGGAGAAATACAGTAAATCCTAGATAATTTGAATGGCTTCTCAGACTAGTATCAGCAGGATAGGGTTTGGTGGAGAAATACAGTAAATCCTAGATAATTAGAATGGCTTCTCAGACTAGTATCAGCAGGATAGGGTTTGGTGGAGAAATACAGTAAATCCTAGATAATTTGAATTCTTAACCCTTTCCCTCATATTAACGTGTTTTCACGCATTTGCAAACAGAGTAGACCCAGATCAGACGGCTCCTAGAGGAGCCGTCTGATCAGGGTCTGCTCTGTTTGCTAATAGAATTTGAAAGATCTGTTTCTTTACATTTAAAGATAGGGTTTGGTGGAGAAATACAGTAAATCCTAGATAATTTGAATTCTTAATATAGAAGAATTGAGATCTTTTGAGAAAGATAGCTGCTTTGTGCACAGAGGAAAATGTGCTGGAGCTCCCAGAGGAGCTTTCTGCATTATTTCATCCTCCATTAAGTTGCTACCTATCTTACAAAAGCGATAATGATACTCGTTTTTGTGATCGAATTAACCAGGTTTTATTTTCATTATATATTTTATTTAAAATTCCTGAATACGGAAGAATCCGTCTTGAACGCCCATCAAAAAGAGGTCACAATATGAATCTGTATGCCAGGTTGTGCCTTAATGCAGGTCAAAAGTAATACAGAAAACTCTTATTGAAGCTCTCTGCATTACTTTTGACCTGCATTAAGCAACCCTCTGCTTCTGTATTTACTAGGATTATAATTTTGAATCACTCAATCATTCTTCTGTGACAGTTTTAAAGCGAACACAATAGCAGATAGTGGGAAACTCTGATCCAGTTGCTCCACGGGGATCAGTTTGATCTTGGTCTACACTATTTTCCAAAATTTGTCTATCTGAATACTGAGGGTAATAATTGGAGTCCAGTAAACCCCCTCTAATGCGACCACTGAGAACGGAAATAATTCCGAGTGGTTGAGGCAGGTGGTAGCTTAATCAGAAAGCTCCTATAGCTTTCTGCATTACTTTTGTACTGCATTAAGCAACCACTTGCTTATAAAGACACCCATGTTTATTCATCAAGTGGTCGCATTAGAGGTGTTCTACTGTAATTATTGATTAGATTATTATTTTATTATGGTTATAATTTTGTATAATCCATGGTGGCTTATAATTCAATAACATACAGCTATGTCAGTTAACCCTTCCAATGCTGCTCTTTCAAATTAACTATTCTAAATTTAAAAAGGTCATACTTCACCTTAAATATTCAGGGATATTTTTAAGAAAAACTATAACATGACAAACAGTGCAGACCAAGATGAGAAGGCTCTTGGTCTACACTGTTTGCAAAGAACATTGTAATGATGTGTGTCACACACTGAAAATATTTAATTGTTTGCTAGCTGTGTAACTTTCATCGTCCAAATCTGTCATCTGCTAATTTTTAAAAACCTTTTTCTTCTATTTATTTTAAAAAGCAACACTCGTATTATGAAGACAGTTTATATCCAAGTTACTCAGGCTAGAGGTCATCAGGTTCCAATCCTCATGTAAATGTTGAAATTAAATTATCAGCAGCATGTATAGAGTCATAATTATTCATGATTTATCCATTATTCTACATTATTCTAGTGTAACTGAGTTATTTTCTGAAATCTGCAAATTTGAAATTCAAATATTGAGTTATTACAAGTTTGAAGCTTGCATGCATACATAGAGTTAATATGTGATAAATCATTCTTGAATGCTGAACACTTTTCTTCATATAAATACCTTTCCATACATTTGCAGACAGAGTAGACCCAGATCCTCCTGTAGGAGCCATCTGATCATGGTCTGATCTGTTCTAAAGCTTTTGATTGGTCAGATTTGAGTTCTCAAGCTTTTGATTGGCCAAAGGCTCAAATCTGACCAATCAAAAACTTGAGAACGAACTCAGACTCAACTAAAAATTTTATAAGCATGGACCCTGATCTGTTTGCCTATGGAATGATGTACAGTCAACGTCTATGTGTCAACTTTCTCAATGTGTCAATCTTCTTTCAAAGTCCTGAAATATTTCCTTACAATTATTCTGTATGAATTTTCATTTTTGTGTCGATCTTATATGAGTCGACCTTTTCAATATGTCTTGACATTTTTTATGTCCACTGGTATTGATTCAATGGAATTTTACCATACATGAGTCGATCTGCCAATTACCTGTGTACACAGGCACCGGCTTTGAGGTTACATTTTCACAAGTCTGCGACTGGCCCGAATATGCATATTTCACACCTTACTCAAATAAAGGCATGATCAAGGGCCTCTGACAACATCTTTATCTGTAGGAGGGGATAATGGCATATTTTAATAAAAAAATTCTTTGTTATTAGTTGAACACACACCACTGTATTTTTGTGTCACCTGTCGAGAGGCAGTGTGTCACTTAGGGATCACTTTTCGTCGTCTGTCTGTCGGTCATACTTTCTTTTTTTGATTGTCATTTCTAAACTAATCATTATAGAGCTTTCAAATTTCACACATGGAGTAAGCATGATGGGAGGAAGTGTCATGCACAAGGGCCACAACTCTAGCATCAATATTTTTTTAGTTATTCCCCTTTATCATATTTTTTTGTCCAGGCAATTACTCTTTATCTACTGGTTCAATTGATTTGAAACTTCACATATTGAACAAGCATGATAACAGAAAGTGTTATGCACAAGGGCCATGACTTAAGCATCAGTATTTTTGGAGTTATTCCCCTTTTTCATATTTTCTTGTCTGGACAATAACAGTTGTTCCCCTTTTTATACGCCCACCTAATAAAGGTGGTCGTATATTGTCGTGGCCCTGTCCGTCCGTCCGTTCGTTCGTTCGTTCGTTTGTTCATTCGTTCGTTCGTTCGTTCGTTTGTTCGTTCGTTCGTTCGTTCGTTTGTCCGTCAACATTTTGTTTGTCCGCTGTTTTCTGGGAAAACTATTTGACAGGTATTAATGAAACTTTAGACAAATGTTTAATGCATCAAGATCTGAAGCTGAGTTGATTCTGAGGTTCATTTGATTTTTCATTTCAGAGTTATGGCCCTTGTCCTTAAAAATATGCAAATAGTTTGTCCGCTGTTTTCTGGGAAAACTATTTGAGAGATATTAATGAAACTTCACACAAATGTTGAATGCATCAAGATCTGAAGCTGAGTCGATTCTGAGGTTCATTTAATTTGTCGTTTCGGAGTTATGGCCCTTTTACTTAAAAAATAATGCAAATACATGCAAATAGTTTGTCCGGTGTTTTCTGGGAAAACTATTTGACAGATATTAATAAAACTTCACACAAATGTTTAATGCATCAAGATCTAAAGCTGAGTTGATTGTGAGGTTCATTTGATTTTTCATTTCAGAGTTATGGCCCTTGTCCTTAAAAAATATGCAAATAGTTTGTCGCTGTTTTCTGGGAAAACTATTTGAGAGATATGTATAGGTTAGAGCTTATAAACTGCAGTCTTCGGAAATAAGACGGCCGATAACGCGAGCGAAGCGAAGCGTTTTAGGACGTCTTATTTTCGAAGACTGCAGTTTACAAGCTCTAACCGATTTAGTGATTGCCCTACTTTTCAACAGGCTCAGTTTATAAGCCCCGCCCACTGAGCAATGACAAACTTGTATATAGTCACGTGATTATGGTACATCTAAAACATCATCCGTTTATGCAAAATACCCAGAAAACCCACCAATCAAACAAACGTCGTCTTTGTTAATATTCTCACGTGTTTATGTTTTGAAAATCCTACACAGTGAAACTGATTTCGCGCCTTTTTCTTGTAAACATTGCCATATTTGGCTTTGTCACGTAATCAAATATTCCCCGTCTATGTGTAAAACAGTTTGACACAATTTTCTGGAGGCAAAATAATAACAACAATAATGACAACAATCTGTCGTTGACCTGCTCTCTGGCACCGAGCAAGCAGACTTATCTAACGAAGATTTGTAAGCCGAGAAGACCCAGATCAGACAACTCCTATGCTGTCTTATCAGGGTCTACTCGGTTTACACAGATTTAAATCTTCACTGGTACCGAAACCCAAACATTCATTATATTATTATCAGAATATTGAAATAAGAATAATTACAAAATATTACAGGTTTGATTGTTTATGTTTTGTTGAACGGATAACGGTTTCGAATACAGGTTTGCGCTTATTTCCTGATTTATTTGCTTATTTACATTAGTCCTTTTTCAATATAATCCTGCTTCAACAGGTGGGATTTTCGTGATTTATTTGTCCCTTTTCTATTGTGTCTATAATTCTGCCTCTCAGTTTATTTGCCCAATCAGTTTATTTGCCCAATTACATGTACTATTGGGTCTATAATTCTGCCTCTCAGTTGTTTGCATTACATAGTCTTCCTCTCCACGTTTTACACACGTGTACTTGAGTATACTCGTTCACGTGTCGATAGCGTCATAACAACAACTCGTTCGATTTGTCTAGTAGTGGGCGGAGTTTTGTTGCGCATGCGCACTGGAAGGTTTGTCTTCGAAAGTTAGAGTCGATTTTATAAAATTTATGAGGATTAGAGTCTGAAAAATTTCAAAAATGCGGCTCGTTGATTGGATGGAAAAGTAGGGCAATCACTAATAATGAAACTTCACACAAATGTTTAATGCATCAAGATCTGAAACTGAATTGATTCTGTGGATCATTTGATTTTTCATTTCAGAGTTATGGCCCTTGTCCTTAAAAAATAATGCAAATAGTTTGTCCGCTGTTTTCTGGGAAAACTATTTGAGAGATATTAATGAAACTTCACAAAAATGTTTAATGCATCAAGATCTGATGCTGAGTCGGTTTTGAGGTTTATTTTATTTTTCATTTCGGAGTTATGGCCCTTTTACTTAAAAAATAATGCAAATACATGCAAATAGTTTGTCCGGTGTTTTCTGGGAAAACTATTTGACAGATATTAATAAAACTTCACACAAATGTTTAATGCATCAAGATCTGATGCTGAGTTGATTTTGAGGTTCATTTGATTTTTCATTTCAGAGTTATGCCCCTTGTCCTTAAAAAATATGCAAATAGTTTGTCGCTGTTTTCTGGGAAAACTGTTTGAGAGATATTAATGAAACTTCACACAAATGTTTAATGCATCAAGATCTGAAACTGAATTGATTCTGTGGATCATTTGATTTTTCATTTCAGAGTTATGGCCCTTGTCCTTAAAAAATAATGCAAATAGTTTGTCCGCTGTTTTCTGGGAAAACTATTTGAGAGATATTAATGAAACTTCACAAAAATGTTTAATGCATCAAGATCTGATGCTGAGTCGGTTTTGAGGTTTATTTTATTTTACGTTTCGGAGTTATTGCCCTTTTACTTAAAAAAATTTGCAAATATATGCATATAGTTTGTCCGCTGTTTTCTGGCAAAACTGCTTGACAGATATTAATGAAACTTCATACAATTGTTTAATGCATCAAGACCTGAAGCTAAGCAGATTCTGAGGATCATTTGATTTGTTGTTTCGGAGTTATGGCCCTTGCACTTAAAAAAATAATGCAAATATGAGGATGGCCATAACTTTTTCATTTGAAATTATATTTACTTCAATTTTTTTATATTGTTAAACCTTAATGTGAATTTTTACATATATTGCAGGGTTGATATGTCATTTTATTCTAAAGTTATGGTCCTTGAA
This sequence comes from Azorinus chamasolen, assembly GCA_963576725.1. Taxonomy (NCBI): domain Eukaryota; kingdom Metazoa; phylum Mollusca; class Bivalvia; order Cardiida; family Solecurtidae; genus Azorinus; species Azorinus chamasolen. Next base: position 82,169,807 of record OY755246.1, read on the forward strand.
CTTCGTGTGTTCGTTGCTTTGTTAGTCGGTCAACTTTTAGTTTGTCTATTGTTTTCTGGGAAAACTATTAAATTGATATAAATGAACCTTAACACAAATGTTTTAAGCAACAAAATTTGAAGCTGAGTTTATTTTGAGGTTCATTCAGTTTGTCTTTACAGAGTTATGGCCGTTGCACTTTACAAAAATCTGCAAAAATGAGGATTAGCTGTAACTTTTTTATTTAATAAGATATTCATTTCATTTTTTTAAAAAAAATAGTATCACCTTAATATGGAAATCAAGATCTGAAGCACAGATTAGAAAATGTCAACACTTAAAAGGCATGTTGAATCAGAGAAAGTTTGCAAGTGGGCGTATTATGTACCGTATGCGGTACTCTTGTGTCATATTGTTTGTCTTATTATTTTTACAAATACCAATCAGGTTTGTCATGTGTATACCGTTGTCAACTACACCATTGGTGGGTCAGTGGAGGTTTCTTTTAATCCGGTGTGGGACTCGCGTTTTGCATAGCAATACAACATTAACTTGTTCCCTTTTGTTCTGATTTTCCCACTCCTGCATATTAACAGTTTTTGTGACAGCTGTGAGCAGGTGACACATGTGTTCCTCCGAACACTCTTGTTACTGTTTGCGGTTGTCAGAATCGTACCAGTGCTTAGATATGTATTTTGTACATGTACATGTGTCTTCATCACACAGTGTAGTGTTTGTAAGTTAAAAACCATCTTTAACTCAGTTTGTTTCTAAACAATGTTGACAAACACCATGAATTGACATACCATACTTTGGGAATAATTGGCCATGGTTAATAATTGGCCTATTTCACCACCAGGTATGAAATGGCGAAAGTTTTAACACACCAAAATATATCTGTGACAAACAAATGACACTTTATCGCCGATATATAACTTATTCATTGTACACACACAATCAACACCTACCCGAGACACTATCATAAGTAATACGTGGCAGATACACAAACAGTGATTACAGCGGTATTGCTTCAGCGTTTACTCACTTTTAATCACAGCTTTCTTCTAATAAAGTGTGCAATTATATCATTTACACACACGTTGGAAACAAATTATTTACTCTTATCTGATATACTGTATACTCACCGTTTTATCCCTGGAATTAGACAGGACCGGAAATAGCATTTCCTACTTCTATTGTTTCCGTTTTAACAATAACAACTTGAAAACTTGAAATAACCAAAGGTAGAATAATCTTTTCTACTTTCGATTCATGTATGTGTTTATTTTTGGGCCCCTTTAAATCCAGAATGGCGAAAATTAAACGGACCAAAATAAAACACGGGAGTTTTGAAGCAAAGTGACAAAAATATTACGACGCCAATTATTCCCAAAGTACGGTATCAAATATTTAATTATGGTTCTTTATGTTGAAAGAATGAGTTTCGTACATGGCTTAAGTAACAACCTTAATAAAACCGGAAAGTGATGTTTGCTGTCATTGAACATTGTACAGTGTTGATATTTGACGATTCTTTTGTATTTTAGTTGTCTGTATTGTTTTCAATATATAATAATGTATCTTGTCTTTTCATCCCACTTGCCTCGAATGTATGGAAAGATTATCATATAGAGCTCCACTTGACATGTTTACAAGCATCCATAATTGCACTTCCGAGATTGAATCGGAAACTCATGTATGTATTCTAACAATTCCACATCGTTTGAGTCCACCTCTTGATAAGTTGATCTTTTGGTCGTGGTCCCTATAAGATCAACACATATAGTTATACTGTATAGTAATACTGTATAGTTGTATAGTTATACTGTATAGTAATACTGTATAGTTGTATAGTTATACTATATAGTTATGCTACAGTGAAATCCCGCTAATGCGACCACTTAATAAACAGCCACTGATGTCGTTTAAAGCAGGTGGTTGCTTAATGCAGGATGAAAGTTATGCAGAAAGCTCCTGTATAACTTTTGTCCCGCATTAAGCTACCTCCTGCCTCAGCCACCCAGAATTATGCCCCTTTTTGGTGGTCGTATTAGCGGGGTTTTACTGTATATAGTTATACTGTATATTTATACATATAATAATACTGCTTATAGTTATACTTTATAGTTATATTGTATAGTTATACTGTATCTGATTCTACACTTTCTGCTATTGTTCATTACACCATTATAAAATTCATATATATTCATTATTTTATAATTCATATCACAGTTAGAAATTAACTTATTACTTCATATAGATGTCCATAGTGAGTAGCAACACATTCAGTCTATCATATAGACGTCCATAGTGAGCTGCGACACATTCAGTCTATCATATAGATATCCATAATGAGCAGCGACACATTCAGTCTATCATATAGATGTCCATAGTGAACAGCAACACATTCAGTCTATCATATAGACGTCCATAGTGAGCAGCGACACATTCAGTCAATTATATAGACGTCCATAGTGAGCAGCGACACATTCAGTCAATCATATAGACGTCCATAGTGAGCAGCGACACATTCAGTCTATCATATAGACGTCCATAGTGAGCAGCGACACATTCAGTCAATCATATAGACGTCCATAGTGAGCAGTGACACATTCAGTCAATCATATAGACGTCCATAGTGAGCAGCGACACATTCAGTCTATCATATAGATATCCATAATGAGCAGCGACACATTCAGTCTATCATATAGATGTCCATAGTGAGCAGCAACACATTCAGTCTATCATATAGACGTCCATAGTGAGCAGCGACACATTCAGTCTATCATATAGATATCCATAATGAGCAGCGACACATTCAGTCTATCATATAGATGTCCATAGTGAGCAGCAACACATTCAGTCTATCATATAGACGTCCATAGTGAGCAGCGACACATTCAGTCTATCATATAGACGTCCATAGTGAGCAGCGACACATTCAGTCTATCATAAAGATGTCCATAATGAGCAGCCACACATTCAGTCTATCATATAGACGTCCATAGTGAGCAGCGACACATTCAGTCAATCATATAGATGCCTTTTCATGCCACTGTGCAAACAGAGTAGACCCAGATCAGATGGTTCCAGTAGGTCTACTCTGTTTGCTTATGGTATGATATATGGTTGATTCTTCAGTTTCTGCCAGAGCGAGGAGATTGTGCTTTGTATGCCATCCAAACTGGCAGATAATCATGAACTTACTTGGCAGTGTGAAGAGTGTAGACAGTGTAGACCCAGATCAGGGGGCTCTCATTTGAGCCCTGTGATTAAGGTCTGCACTGCTGACATTCAGAATCCTCTAGCAAGTCTAAGCCTTTCATACAGAATGGGCTGTATTATTAACCCTACGTTTTATCAATACAAATTAAAGGGTTAACCCATTCCTGCATAGGCTATTATTGGACCCCACCTCTCTGAAAAAGTCTAACAAAAAGGAGCATTTGTGTAGTTTTGAAATCATTGTGATCAATAGCGCATTAAAAAAAAATGTAGGAGCAAAATAATGCTCTATTTATCACAATGGTTTCAAGAAATTACAGAGGTGTAGAAAGGTGTACTTATGAAATGACTATTACAGAGGTGTAGAAAGGTGTACTTATGAAATGACTATTACAGAGGTGTAGAAAGGTGTACTTATGAAATGATGGATCATTCCAATTTGAAAATTTTTAACTTTCCGCACTCGGAGCAGTTGTCGTCTGCTTCAAGTTTAAATATTTCCTTTTTAGCTCACCAGAGCAAAAAGTGCTCAGGGTGAGCTATTGCGATCGCCTGATGTCCGTTCCTGTTCGGTGTGAGTCGTCCGTCGTTCGTCGTCCGTCGTCCGTCGTCAACAATTTGAACCCTTAAAAATCTTCTCCTCTGAATCTACAGGGTTCTCAACTTTCATCTTTGGCATATAGCATCATATTCAGGTCCTCTACAAAAGTTATATAAATTATGCCCGTGGGGTCAAAGTTGGCCCCGCCCCAGAGGTGTCAAGTTTTCAATAGAAACATATAGTGAAAACTGTGAACATCTTCTCCTCTGAATCTATAGGGTTCTCAGCTTTCATATTTGGCGCATAGCATCATGTTCAGGTTCTCTACAAAAGTTATATATATTATGCCCCTGGGGTCAAAATTGGCCCCGCCCCAGGGATGGCTAGTTTTTGTAAGCAGACTGTTTTCTGTTAAGAGTGCTTGGTTCATTTGTTAGGCATAGGGAAAACTTTAAAAATATTCTTGCCAAATACTGCATGTCCCAGAGCTTAGATATTTGGTGTATAGATTTACTTAGTATACCTTTATGAATTTTGTATAAATCATAGTTCTGAGGTTAAAATTGGCCCTACCCTGTTGGTTATACTTTAAAATAGACTTCTACAGTATAAAGGTTTCCTTTGAACCACTAGCTAGCCAGCTAGTGAACTGGAGAGGTCAAGCTGATGTTCACCTGTTCTATACTCTAATTGATGTCTGCTTCAGAATTATTGTCTGTTTGTTCACACTGTTTTTAATACATACCAATCTTTCAATTAACCCTCTTGTACAAACCACAGGGGGCAATTTCGTGGGTCTACATGGTCTAAAAGGTCAAAAAAATTGATTGGGTCAATTTAGTGTTATATTATATACAAGGGGTCTAACTACCAATTCGCAAATTTCACGACTGATTCGAAATAACGCCGGTTTTGGGCTATCACGATAAAATACCCATTAATGTTTGGTACGAACCAGTGCCGTAGCCAGTGCCGACGTGAAATTCCTACAAAATACGCTGATTTAGCTTACTCGAACGAGATCGCGCAACAACGATTTGCCGCTAGACCCCCCGTAAAACAGCCATAATCATGATGCCTCGGTACAAAACGATTGTGCAATCAATATATGTGACAAAAAGCTATCGTTTACCTCTCAAACTATCTGCAGACACTGATGCAGATCCGAAATGCAAGCGAATTTTCGTGCAATTAGCAGATTTAAATCTCTGTCAGGTTACTACGAGTCACGTGACCCGCTTCCTTTACAAAAACAACATCCGCGTGCCTGTTACCTCGCTTACCCAATAAGCGTTAGTGGGAACGCAGGGCACTATCCCTAGGTCAATCAAGTGCCTTGTTTCTGTCTGAATAGAAACTAGGTCAAGTTGTTGCGACTTCTCGTCCGAGTGAGAAAAATCAGCGTATTTTGTTGGAATTTCACGTCGTCACTGGCTACAGCTTAGTCGGAATGTGTCAAAAGTTATATTATTTGAAAAGTACAAGGTCCCAGCTTCACGTTCGTACCAAACATTAGTGGGTATTTTATCTCGATAGCCCAAAACCGGGCGTAAATATTTCGAATCAGTCGTGAAATTTGCGAATGGGTAGTTAGACCCCTTGTATATAATATAACACTAAATCGACCCGATCAATTTTTTGACCTTTTAGACCATGTAGACCCACAAAATGGCCCCCTGTGGTACAAACCACATAATAATGAAGTTACATATGTATCAGATCAGAATCCAAACTGTGCTAATTTCAGTCAAGTCATGCTTAGCACTGATAGGGTTATAACACTGAGTTTCTGTTATCTGTTAGAAATTAATACTGTCAATGGCCCTCTAGATTTGGCACATAGCATCATCTTGAAGTCCTCTACAAAACATATATGAATTATGCCCCTGGGTTCAAATGAAGCCCTGCCCCATGGGTGGCAAGATTTCTATAGAAACATAGTGAAAACTTTGTAAATCTTCTCCTGATTGTCTGGTGAGCGATATCAGGGCCATCATGGCCCTCTGGTTTCATTTATTTTAACAAAAAAAACATTGTAAAGGGTGACAGATATTTTGGATTCTGATGAGATGTGGTGTCACTTATAAGCCGATCTGATCTGGACCCAAACTGTTATCAAACTGCAAATGCTATCACAAAATAACCAGAAGGGTGCTGAAGTCTAAAATAGACACCACCAGTTCATTTGGCATTATCCATGCTGCATTAGTTGAATCACTAGTTTGTACATTGCGTGTGGAGTGCTATCTGAACATTTGAATGATCAAAATGAGAGATTGGCAAACTGTATAGATCCAGATCAGTAGACTCTTGGAGGAACTCTCTGATCAGGTTTTGCACTGTTTGTCATTCAGAATCATGCACACAGAATTAGATCCTCTAATATCCAATGATCTCTACCTGTAAATAATAATGTTCCGGTCTACTGTGAAATTTTAGCATTTACAGGGATAACGCTTTCACGGCCATTTGAGAATGTGTGATCACCTGGTTTACATGTAGATGTAAAGTAAAACCTCTCTAAACTGGATGTTAAATTTAGTGTAAATATTGGTTTTTGAGACAGACGGCTGCTTATTGCAGGGTGAAAGTCAAGCAGAAAGCTCCTCCAGGAACTTCCTGCCTGACTTTCACCCTGCAGTAAGCAGTGACCTCCTTAAAAGTATCTAAATTGTTTTCTACTACAAGTTTGGTTTAGGGGGCTGTTTACTGTACATCAGACGACATGTAACCTGCTGTCTAATGAGCTTACCAAGTGTTTGATGCTCAAGTAATGTTCTATGAAAGGAATATATCTGAATATTTAAACTTGCAACAGATATTGCAGACAACATCTATACATGGCAGGGAAGAATTAACAAGGCGTGATTGTTAAGTTATTATACTTAGCGAATTATATCGACATGGTAAAATACCTGATTGGTATGAATAATTCATATAACCTAATGGTTGTCAACCCATAGAAGGAAACATCCACATGCATATTGCCTTGTTGTACAGTCCAAATTAGATTGTATGGCACACTTACATGACCTGCTTAAAATGTAAACAAAACATACCTGTAACGGTGGTCTCGAGAAAAAAAAAAAAAAAATGTATACGCCCATCAAAACATATGAAAAAACAAAACTACCCATTCCAAATATAAAACAATAAAAACAAAACAGATTCGAACCAAACTATTATAGCGACCACCTGGGCATTATACAGTGTTTATACCTGTAGTGTTTGTAAACATTGATAACAAAAGGTGTGCCATAAGATCTAATTTTACCTGTACACTAGTTTGTTAGCTTTGTATGATACACTAACTTGTTTGTTATCATTATATACTGCACTTGTATATTATAACCATATAATGCATTTGCTTGTTATCATTTTATGATTTACTTGCTAGTTATCATTACAATAAACCCTTGTAAACTGGACATTCAAATTAGTATCAACATCAGACTGTAAGATAAGTGGCAGCTGAATGCAAGGTGAAAGGAGCTTATGGCAGAAAGCTCCCAATCAAGCTAACAAGCATGCCTTTTACCCTGCATTAAGCAGTCACCTGCATAAAAAGATATAAAATTCTTCTTTGCTAAAATTCTGGCTTAGAGGTATTCTACTGAATTTGTTTGTGTTGATTAACATCCGTTTCTGCTCACTATGGGCTAATTGGATGCCCCAGAGAGAGGGGAGAGGATACAGAGAAACCCGGGCGCGATGCCCTACTCTTATTATCCACTGAGTTTCTCTGGTTCTTAAAGTAGATGTCTAGTGTAAAGCACTGATACATCTGGGTCCATGCTTATAACGCTTTTAGTTGAGTCTGAGTTTCGTTCTCAAGCTTTTGATTGGTCAGATTTGCGTTCTCAAGCTTTTGATTGGTCAGATTTGAGCCAAAGGCTCAAATCTGACCAATCAAAAACTTGAGAACGATCTCATACTCAACTAAACGTTTTATAAGCATGGACCCAGACCTCAGTTTACAGTCGGAAGGATTTGATCCCTGTCCCTGTTAAATAGATTTTATCACCTCATTAATATTCATGAACAGAATCGGTAAACAAGTTCATGGAAAGGGGAATTTTTCACAACAATGGACACTGTAAGGTCTGATGTATATCATTTCATAAGCAAACAGAGCAGACCCTGATCAAATGTCTCCTATAGGAGCCTTCTGATCTTAGTCTACTCTGTTTGAAAATGCATGAAAAGTCTTTTATACGATGGAAAGGGTGATACAAGTATAATGTACTATTTTGTTATCATTATATAATGTACTTGTTGGTAATTATTATGAATATATTATGATTATAATTATGTACTTGTGTGTTATCATTACATATTATTATACTTCATGTGACATTTCTATACAAATTGTCCATATTCCTGCAATTTGTACTGTTCCATGCAACATTGTCTTGGGAGTACATGATCTGTGCTTTACACACTGACTTGTGCCATGCATGATAAATATTACAGTGTTTGAAAGAAATAGTGAATTTATAAATATTAGTAAGTGAATGATTTTGAGAGTGGCTTATGAAAAACAGGAATAATCAGATATGTTTTATATCATAAGCACTTAATAACAGACCTTGATCAGACAGCTCCTACATGAGCCATCTGATCTAAGTCTTCTCTGTTTGCACAGGCTAAAAAGGTGCATATGGTTGTTTAAAACTTAACCCTTCGCTTGCTAAATTTTAAAGCTTGCTAAATTTTAAAATACATTTCTTCTTCTTTACCCATGCCCTGTTGTATAATTACATATATCTTCACTGTGTACAAGTATTTCCCTGTGCAATCACTGCTGTGGAGTGCACTGGTTGCACAATCAACTTGTAAATAGTGCAGACCCTGATGAGACAGCTCCTGCAGGACATCGGGGTCTACACTGTTTACAAAGGACATTAGTGACTTGGGTCCCGCACTGTAAGGGTTAAATCACATACAGGATTTTCACCAAATTTCACAGGAATAATATGCTGCGAACCCCTTATAAGACATTATAAATCTTTTAGGCATAATAAGGTCACAGGAGCTAAGTTCTTTAAATGACGTCTTCTAAACCACAGTATGAATTTCAACCCAATTTCACAGGAATGATCTTCAAGTGACTGTCCATGAAAGTTATATGAATCACTTTGGTCCATTGTAGAAGTATGTCGCAAACAATTAAAAAAAAAATGATTCAAAACTTTACACCAAATGTCAGAGGAATGACCTTCATTGATATTTTTAGCTTGTCTGCTTTTGGAAGAAAAAAACCTGAGCTATTGTCATAACTCCGCACAGCGCAAATGTCACATGAATGATTTTCATGTGAATCTCTATTGAAGTTTAATAGATGTTTCTGATCAGCTACATAGGTCAGAATGGCTAATAAAACAGCTGTATTACTTATGTTTTAAAAAATATTTTATCTCCTAAATCACTGAATGACATGTGACCAAATTTCACAAGAATGATGCTTAGATGGTTTTCTATTAAAGTTATGTAAATTGTTTTGATTGGCAGTTTCTTTAAATCTCCATCTCATAAACTGTAGAATGGAATTTGATCAAACTTCATAGAAATGTTCCTTTGATAGTCCTGTACCAAAGTGAACAATTATGATTGATGTACATAATAGATCTCTAGATCTCAGTTACCCAGGTCAGCAGTACAGAGCATTGATCTCTCAGGTCAGCAGTATTGATCTGTTACCCAGGTCAGCAGTACAGGGCCATTGATCTGTTACCCAGTAGTGCAGGGCCATTGATCTGTTACCCAGGTCAGCAGTACAGGGCCATTGATCTGTTACCCAGGTCAGCAGTACAGGGCCATTGATCTGTTACCCAGGTCAGCAGTACAGGGCCATTGATCAGCAGTACAGGGCCATTGATCTGTTACCCAGGTCAGCAGTACAGGATCATTTATCTGTTACCCAGGTCAGCAGTACAGGGCCATTGATCTGTTACCCAGGTCAGCAGTACAGGATCATTTATCTGTTACCCAGGTCAGCAGTACAGGGCCATTGATCTGTTACCCAGGTCAGCAGTACAGGGCCATTGATCTGTTACCCAGGTCAGCAGTACAGGGCCATTGATCTGTTACCCAGCAGTACAGGGCCATTGATCTGTTACCCAGGTCAGCAGTACAGGGCCATTGATCTGTTACCCAGGTCAGCAGTACAGGGCCATTGATCTGTTACCCAGCAGTACAGGGCCATTGATCTGTTACCCAGGTCAGCAGTACAGGGCCATTGATCTGTTACCCAGCAGTACAGGGCCATTGATCTGTTACCCAGGTCAGCATTACAGGGCCATTGATCTGTTACCCAGGTCAGCAGTACAGGGCCATTGATCTGTTACCCAGGTCAGCAGTACAGGGCCATTGATCTGTTACCCAGGTCAGCAGTACAGGGCCATTGATCTGTTACCCAGGTCAGCAGTACAGGGCCATTGATCTGTTACCCAGGTCAGCAGTACAGGGCATGATGATTGATCTCTCAGGTCAGCAGTACAGGGCCATTGATCTGTTACCCAGGTCAGCAATACAGGGCTATCAATCTGTTACCCAGGTCAGCAGTACAGGGCCATTGATCTGTTACCCAGGTCAGCAATACAGGGCTATCAATCTGTTACCCAGGTCAGCAGTAAAGGGCCATTGATCTCTCATGTCAGCAGTACAGGACCATTGATGTTACCCAGGTCAGCAGTACAGGACCGTTATGGCTCATTTGTTTGAAATATATTGCTGAAATATGTACTTTTTGAATTGCATCAGACAAAAAGTTTGAAGAGGTTTTAAGTTACTTTGTGTTGAAATATTACCATGTATCCATATTCATAGGTTACTTCATGTAGAAGGATTATCTTGAATCATTATTTATAGGTTATGTCATGTAGAAGGACTATCTAGTATCTATAGTCATAAGTTACTTCATGCAGAGGGATTATCTTGTATCATTATTCATAAGTTAATAATGTAGAAGGATTATCTTGTATCATTATTCATAAGTTACTTCATGTAGAGGGATTATCTTGTATCCGTTTTCATAGGTTACGTCATGTAGAAGGATTATCTTGTATCATTATTCATAGGTTACTTCATGTAGAAGGATTATCTTGTATCCGTTTTCATAGGTTACTTCATGTAGAAGGATTATCTTGTATCATTATTCATAGGTTACTTCATGTAGAAGGATTATCTTGTATCATTATTTATAGGTAAATACTTCATGTAGAAGGATTATCTTTTATCATTATTTATAGGATACTTCATATAGAAGGATTATCTTGTATCATTATTCATAGGTTACTTCATGTAGAAGGATTATCTTGTATCCGTTTTCATAGGTTACTTCATGTAGAAGGATTATCTTGTATCATTATTCATAGGTTACTTCATGTAGAAGGATTATCTTGTATCCGTTTTCATAGGTTACTTCATGTAGAAGGATTATCTTGTATCATTATTTATAGGTTACTTCATGTAGAAGGATTATCTTGTATCATTATTTATAGGTTACTTCATGTAGAAGGATTATCTTGTATCATTATTCATAGGTTACTTCATGTAGAAGGATTATCTTGTATCATTATTCATAGGTTACTTCATGTAGAAGGATTATCTTGTATCCGTTTTCATAGGTTACTTCATGTAGAAGGATTATCTTTTGTATCATTATTTATAGGTTACTTCATGTAGAAGGATTATCTTGTATCATTATTCATAGGTTACTTCATGTAGAAGGATTATCTTGTATCCGTTTTCATAGGTTACCTCATGTAGAAGGATTATCTCGTATCCGTTTTCATAGGTTACTTCATGTAGAAGGATTATCTCGTATCTGTTTTCATAGGTTACTTCATGTAGAAGGATTATCTTGTATCCGTTTTCATAGGATGAATAGGCATGTCCCTTCTTTAACCCTTAACTTTATAGAAACACATCTGCAAACAGAGCAGACCCAGATCAGATGGATCCAATAGGAGCCATGTAATATTGGTCTGCTCTGGTTGCAGATGCATGAAAAGGGTATTTATATATGAAGGAAAGAGCTATATAATTCCATAAGCAAATGGAGTCAACCTTGATCAGATGACTCCTGCAGGTGTTATCTGATCTGCTTTTGTTTTGTTTCCAAAGGCATTAAAAGATGCAGCTATGGGGTAATGAATTAAATCTTAATTTAGTCCACCAATGCTTGAAGCATTTCCTCATACTGATGCCTTTTGTTGCCTCTGTATAAGTCGCTTTTTGAAATCATTGTGATAAATATAGAGCATTTGCAATGGTTTCAAAATAATACAATTCTAAAATGTTCCGTTTTTTGGCCTGGGTTGGCTTGCCAAACCGAAGGCCATAGTAGTCATGCCATAATTTCAACCCCTACCCAAACATTTCCGAAGAAAACAGAGTAAAAGTGTGATTTACCGCTGGCACAAAATGCCAATACACTTAAGCAAATAGATCGGTGAAGTTCCAATTTGTTTGGGTTTCAACATTTAAAGTTTGTTAACATTTGCTAATAAAACTTGGTAAAAATGCGATTTTAAGAGTAAAAAAACAATGAGTGAGAGTTTGGCTTATAAATGCATCATTTTAAACCTACAGATTTCTACGCACAGCATATTGCACATGTATAATGCGAAATTGTACGGAAATGTCCGATTACTAACGGAAAAGCTTGGTTGAACTGAACGGAAATGTATGGCGAGCAATAGATAACGCTAAATTCTATTCAATCCATCTATAGATATTGTTGAGTACTTTTGTGGCCCTGTTGGATACATTTAACCCCCCCCCCCCCCCCCCCCCCCTCCGCTAGGTAAGCGATTTGATGTATCTCTGTATATACATGATTATCTCCCTTTTTGACTGTTAGTAATAGTTATTTCACTTCGAAACTTCATTTTGTTTTTAATACCTTATAAAAATTAGTGCTTTGTATATTTTCAAATGTGTGAGGTGGTTGGTCAATTGAAAAAATTAATATAAATAAAAACTTTTAATATGTTAATTTGCTGAAATTACTCAGATTAATGGTAACAGGATTATCTCCCTTTACAGGATTATCTCCCTTTTTGACTGTTAGTAATAATTCGTTGTGTATCAAAGTTATTTCACTTTTAAACCTCATTTTCTTTGTTTGATACCTTATAAAAATTAGTCCTTTGTATATATTCAAATGTGTGAAGCGGTTGGTCAATCGAAATAGTTAATATGAATAAAAAACTATTAATATGCTAATTTACTGAACTTACTCAGGTTAATGAAAACTGTATACAAATGCTTAGACTGGAGCAAGCCTTAACGATCACTGTTGGTTATTTTGAGGTAGGAAGCTCTGTCTTGTAAGTAGGGCATCGCCAAGCATCCTGACAACATTTTTTAATTAATCTATCGAAAAGGAGCATTAACTATAGAAAAGCAAAATTTTAGAATTGTTCAAAAAGGCGCCAGTAGGAGATAGTAAGTTAATTAAACAAAAGGAACTGTCCAACAAATGTACATATGTTAGAACGTCCGTCTGTTCGTCCGTCAGTCTGATTTTACTTTGTCCACGCGGTTTCTCCAAAACCTTTGGTCAGATTTTCATCGAAACTTTATAGGATTAATCAGCACCATGCCTAGTTGTGCATATCTTATTCCTGTTCCAGTTTGATTTTTTACATGAACAATGTTGTCCGCGCAGTTTCTGGAAAAGTTTAGTCATATTTACATGAAACTTCCAATATATTGATTAGCACCATGCCTAGTTGTGCATATCTTTTTCCTGTCCCAGCTCGATGGTTTTCTGCAGAGTTATGGGACTTTGAATTGTGTACGTGGAAAAATTTGTCTCTGCGGTTTCTCCAAAATCTTTGGTAGGATTTTCCTGCAACATCGTAGGGTTGATCAGCGCCATGCCTAGTTGGGTATATATTATTCCTGTTCCGGTTCAATGATATTCTGCAGTTATTGGACTTTGTATTAATTACATGGAAAATCAAACCCCAAAACTTCTTGAACACACTATCAACCCTTCTTATGTCCAGGCCTATAGCGCCTGTGGCGCTTTAATTTTTCTAGTAGATGCTCCTTAATAGATTTGGAGAGGTTGAGTCTGAAAATAGCCCATGAGGAATGCATTAACTGCATAGAGTTGACTCATGTATTATTTTGACTTGAACTTGCTAGAGTATTTTTGAATGACTCTTTTGTTAATATAAATGATTTCTCTTGCCTGTAAAAACAGTTCAGACCCTGATCAGAAAGCTCTTCTAGGACCGCTCTGATCTGGTACTACATTGTTTGCATATGGCAGTGCAAATATGTCCTCCATTACAAGGGCTGAGTAGGTTTGTTTGGACCAGCTGCTAAATATTTAGATTTAATGTAAGGGAATAAAGTCTGAAGCTTGAAAGCCCTATGGATGTGAACACCATTAAATGTGGATAATTTGTAGCTTGTAGTCTATAGTAAAAGTTTTAAATAAGATTTCTGTCCAAATAATTGATGGATGTCTGAAAAAACATCTGTAAAAGTTTCTGTAAATAGCTTTTAACCCTTTCCTCCATAAGCTATGTTTAGACCCAACTTCTTTGAATGAATCTACCCAAAGGAACATTTACTAGAGAAAAGTAGAATTTTAGAAATTTGTAGTTTGAAACCATTGTGATAAATAGAGCATTTGCTCCTATGGGAGCAAATGCTTTATTTATCACAATGGTTTCAAAAAAGTGGTTATTAAAGATGCGTAGAAAGGCGTATTTTATGGAGGAAAAGGTTAACCCTCATCATGTAATGCAGGATCCACTTTGTTTAACACTTCACTCCATGAATATTCATGTAAGAAATAATGGCATCATGAATATTATCTAGATTACTAAATGTGGAGATCAAAAAGGTGGAGATTGCACATTGTGTGGAGGTAGATTAATTGGAGGTAGGTGAAGATAAAAATAGAAATGTGTGGAGGTAGATTATTTGGAGGTAGGTGAAGATAAAAATAGAAAATCAAGTTCCAACACAAAACCTTAACTGTTTACACCATGAATATTTATGTGATAAATAATGATGTTATGAATATTTATTAGATTACTCTTTATAATAACACATGAAAGCAAGAAATTTGGCCATGGCAGAAACTGTAGAATCATATAGATATTACATCATAAGCAAACAGAGCAGACCTTGATCAGATAGCTCCTAAGGCCCGTCTGATCCGGGTCTACTGTGTTTGCAAAGGCATAGAAAGGCATATTTATGTTTTATCTGTACACAAAGATGGTGTACAATATCCTGTGTACAAAATTTGGGTAGGATCTTGGGTCAAAGTCAAGATGTTGCTAAGATGTAGGGTCAAAGTCAAGGTCAAGGTCATTGTTGCTAAGGAAGACAATAATAATGTGGTCAAATTTTGTGTACAGAAGACTTGCATTGGCACAGAGCAGAATAAGTGGGGGAGGGGGATGGGATCAGGGTTACTGTTACTAAAAATTGAGCATCTTGTTCTGTTCAGTAACATTTATTATGCCCCCACCTTTAGGCGACGGGGGCATTAAGTTTTACCCTTGTCCATCCCATCTGTAAGTATGTCTGTATGACATTTTCGTACAGGATTTCTTGGTTGTGTAAGATGGAATGATTTGATATTTGGTCTGAAGCATTATCATAGTGATTTGTAAGGTGTCTCCCCTTTTCAAGTCTGTCATATATCTACTTCCTGTTTGCCGACACTTTGATTGAATTTTGGTGATTGTTTAATGACAAAAATTTTCGTCAAAAATTTCTTCGCCCGTGTAAGCTGCAATGATTCGATATTTTGTCTGAAGCATAATCATAGTGAGTTGTATCGTGTCTCAACTTTTCAGGTCTGTCCTTTATCTACTTCCTGTTTGCCGACACTTTGATTGAATTTTGGTGATTATTTAATGACAAAAATTTCCGCCAAATATTTCTTCGCTCATGTAAGCTGCCATGATTTGATATTTGGTCTGAAGCATAGTCATATTGAGTTGTACCGTGTCTCCCCTTCTCAGATCTGTCGTTCATCTACTTCCTGTTTGCTCGCGGGGGCATCCGTGTCCTGTGGACACATTTTCTTTAATTTAACCCTTTCCTTCATATAAACCTTTTTGCAAAGAGATTTTTTTACAGACCCAGATCAGATGGCTTTTGTAAGATGTCTTATCAAGGCCTTCTCTGTTTCGTATGTCATCACATAAATCTGATTCTATAGCTGTTGTCAAAGCAAACAGTTCCTTTTGAAAGTTTTGCATACAGCTGAATAGCAATTATACTACATATACAGCTGAATAGAAATTATACTACATATATTAAATTAAATGTCTGGTTTAGAGGGGTTTACTGTATATATTCTTGAACATTGTCTGTTTACCCATTCCACTGACTGAGGAATTTTGACGCCTCTGTAAAGGTCATTTTTGAAACCATTGTGATAAATAGAGCATCCATATGAACAAATGCTCTATTTATCACAACGGTAAATTCAAAACTTCACAATTCTAAAACTGTCCTTTTCTCTAGTAAATGGTCCTTGTTGGTAGATTTATTCAAAGTGGCCGTGTCTAAATATAGCCTAGGAAGGAATGGGTTTATGTTCTGGCAGTGGATATATTTTGATATTTTCTTGAAAATTGTCTGTTGAAAACCTGCAGGGCCTGTATTCATAAAGCTCCTAAGAAGAAAATTAAAAGAAATTCCATGGTGTCTTGAATATTCCTTAACCTCAGAATCAATACAAGTAAACTTATTCTTGAGAAATAATACACATTTGTATTTAACCCTTTCCCTCTTCGATATTCATAAAAAATGATGACATCATTAATATTAATTAGATTATTTTTATAATGGCTTAAGTTGTGAGTACAGGATATTTTGGCTCAGGGAGAAACCGTACAATCTGATCTATATTCTACCATAAACGAACAAAGCAGACCCTGATCAAATGGCTCCTATAGGAGCCATCTGATCTGGAACTGCTCTGTTTGCAAGGGTTAAAACAACGTTCTAACATCAAGTGAATTAACTTTTTTCCAACAGTAAATAGAAAAAATATATGAAATTATATGAAAATAAGATCCAAAGGTTTAAATATTCCTGAAGAGTTTCATGAAATGCGGGTCCGTTTTTCACGGCTTCATATTTGATTTATTACTGAATGCAGCTTGTATTTTCTCTTCCTGTACACAAAAATACAATCTGTATTTCAAAGAGATTTAATGTGTGTTCATACTAGATCATCTGGATATCAATGTTTATAGAAAATTTTGAAGTATTTACGTGCAATATGACAAAGGTTGTCTCCTTTGAATATGGGAATCGAGAGAGCAATTGCATTTCACAGAAAGTGTAGACACAGATCAGAGTGCTCCTGGAGGAGCCATCCAGTCAGGGTCTGCAGTGTTTGTCATTCAGATTCTAGTACAAGTCTGTGTTCTATACTGAATGCATGCTCTGTAAGTAAACATTGATGGCCTATGTTACTTTCAATATTCAGCATTCAAAGGGTTTAACCTTTTACTGAAGTTTGAAATTGGAATAGTCTACTGTTGTTAAACATTTGAGTCCATTCAGTATTAAAGGGTATACCAGGAACCATCTGATTTAGGTTTACTCTGTCTGCAAAGGCTTAGAAAGGTGTTTGCTAATAATATCTGCAATAGTGATATGTGCTAAATAATATCTGCAATAGTGATATGTGCTAAATAATATCTGCAATAGTGATATGTGTTTAGATTGGTTGTGTGTGTCAGTTTTATCCCTCATATGAAGTATCACAATATCAAGTAATTTGATCTGAGTTAGTACCTCATATGAAGTATCACAATATCAAGTAATTTGATCTGAGTTAGTACCTCATCTAGAAATAGAAGAGACAATCCTAAAAAAAGGTTAAAACATTTAGAGGAACTATGAAAGAGCTCTTCTTGAAAAAAAAAGTTAAATCTTTCTTTGATATATGCCTCTTTTTGCAACTTTGGAAACCAAGTAGAACCAGATGAGATAGCTCCTGCAGGGGCCATGGAAACCAAGTAGAACCAGATGAGATAGCTCCTGCAGGGGCCATGGGAACCAAGTAGAACCAGATGAGATAGCTCCTGTAGGGGTCATCTGATGTGAACCAAGTAGAAACGGATGAGATAGCTCCTGTAGGGGCCATCTGACGTGAACCAAGTAGAACCAGATGAGATAGCTCCTGTAGGGCCTTCTGATGTGGACCAAGTAGAACCAGATGAAATAGCTCCTGTAGGGGTCATCTAATTGAACCAAGTAGAACCAGATGAGATAACTCCTGTAGGAGCCATCTGATGTGAACCAAGTAGAACTAGATGAGATAGCTCCTGTAGGGGCCATCTGATGTGATCCAAGTAGAACCAGATGAGATAGCTCCTGTAGGGGCCATCTGACGTGAACCAAGTAGAACCAGATGAGATAGCTCCTGTAGGGGCCATCTGATTGGACCAAGTAGAACCAGATGAAATAGCTCCTGTAGGGGCCATCTGACGTGAACCAAGTAGAACCAGATGAGATAGCTCCTGTAGGGGCCATCTGACGTGACCCCAGTAGAACCAGATGAGATAGCTCCTGTAGGGGCCATCTGATGTGACCCAAGTAGAACCAGATGAGATAGCTCCTGTAGGGGCCATCTGACGTGAACCAAGTAGAACCAGATGAGATAGCACCCGTAGGGGCCATCTGACCGGAGTCTGGCATGTTTGATTATACAAGAATATAATGTAAATATGATTCTTTAGTTTGTGCCATAATAAACAATTCCTTGCTCATGATGCCTTATAAAGCAGTTTAATAATATCCATATATTTAGGTGTTTTTTTTAGGATTTTCCAAATTTATGTTTTTGACAATACAACTGACCTATTTGAATAGCATTCATGAGATAAAGGGTTAAACATAAACCAGGCTCCAGACAAATACTGGCTCCCCATCCAGACAGTCAAATATTGGCTCTCCCATCCAGATAGTCAAATACTGGCTCCCATCCAGATGGTCAAATACTGGCTCCTTATCCTGACAGTCAAATACTGGCTCCCCATCCAGACAGTCAAAATACTGGCTCCACATCCAGACAGTCAAATACTGGCTCCCATCCAGATGGTCAAATACTGGCTCCCCATCCAGACAGTCAAATACTGACTCCCCATCCTGACAGTCAAATACTGGCTCCCCATCCAGACAGTCAAATACTGACTTCCCATCCCGACGGTTAAATACTGTTTCCCCCATCCAGACGGTCAAATACTGTTTCCCCCATCCAGACAGTCAAATACTGGCTCCCCATCCAGATGGTCAAATACTGGCTCCCCATCCGGACAAATACTGGCTCCCCATCCAGATGGTCAAATACAGGCTCCCCATCCAGGCAGTCAAGTACTAGCTCCTTATGCAGACTGTCAAATAAACGTTCCAGGGGCATTACATTTTCTTGCTATCAGTCTGCATTAAGCATGTGCCAGTGGTCAGGTGGTGCTTGACATATTAAAGGTTAGTATGTTAAATATATGAGTGTGGGACTTGCAAACAGTGTACACCCAGATCAAAGGGCTGCTATAGGAGTGATTAGGGTCTGCACTGTTTGTCGTTTGAATTCACTCTGAAAGGGTTAAAGGTGTGAAAATATATTTGATCCCAGTACCCAAAGTATTTGGACCAATCTACCCTGTCTATGGTTTTGTATCCCAAAGTACTTGGACAACCAGTCTCTTCTGTCTATGGGTGTGTAACCCAAAGTATTCTGACAACCAATCTCCCTTGTCTGTGGGTGTGTAACCCCAAGTATTTGGACAACAAGTCTACCGTCTGTGGGTTTGTAACAAAAAGTACTCGGATAACCAGTCCCCCCTGTCTGTGGGTTTGTATCCCAGTAACAGAAAGTACTCAGACAACCAATCTCCCCTGTCTATGGGTTTGTAACCCATAGTACTCGGACAATCAGTCTCCCCTGTCTGTGGATTTGTATCCCAGTAACCTTAAGTATTCAGACAACCAACCTCCCCTGTCTGTGGGTTTGTATCCCAGTAACCCAAAGCACTCTGACAACCAATCTCCCTTGTCTGTTGGTTTGTATCCCAGTAACCCAAAGTACTCTGACAACCAACCTCCCGTGTCTGTGAGTTTGTATCCCAGTAACCCAAAGTACTCTGACAACCAACCTCCCGTGTCTGTGAGTTTGTATCCCAGTAACCCAAAGCACTCTGACAACCAATCTCCCCTGTCTGTTGGTTTGTATCCCAGTAACCCAAAGCACTCTGACAACCAATCTCCCCTGTCTGTTGGTTTGTATCCCAGTAACCAAAAGCACTCAGACAACCAATCTCCCCTGTCTGTGGGTTTGTATCCCAGTAACCCAAAGTACTCAGATAACCAACATCCCCTATCTGTGGGTTTGTATCCCAGTAACCCAAAGTACTCTGACAACCAATCTCCCCTGTCTGTTGGTTTGTATCCCAGTAACCCAAAGTACTCAGATAACCAACCTCCCCTGTCTGTGGGTTTGTATCCCAGTAACCCAAAGTACTCAGACAACCAATCTCCCCTGTCTATCATCCAGGGTTTGTAACCCAAAGTACTCAGACAGCCAGTCTCCCCTGTCTGGATTTGTATCCAAGTAACCTTAAGTATTCGGACAACCAACCTCCCCTGTCGGTTTGTATCCCAGTAACCCAAAGTACTCAGGCAACCAGTCGCCCCTGTCTATGGAGTATTTGGACAACCAGTCTCTCCTGTCTGTGGGTTTGTTTCCAAGTAACCCAATGTACTCAGACAACCAGTCGCCCCTGTCTATGGAGTATATGGACAACCAGACTCACCTGTCTGTGGGTTTGTATCCCAGTAACCCAATGTACTCGGACAACCAGTCTACCCAACCTACTGAGTATTTGGACAACCAGTCTCCCCTGTCTATGGAGTATTTGGACAACCAGTCTCCCCTGTATGTGGAGTTTTTGGACAACCAGTCACCCCTGTCTATGGAATATTTGGACAACCAGTCTCCCCTGTCTATGGAGTATTTGGATAACCAGTCTCCCCTGTCTAAGGAGTATTTGGACAACCAGTCGCCCCTGTATATGGAGTACCGCTACCTATAGATACCGCTACCCTGCCTGATCTAGGCCAGTTTAAGAGGGCAGTGGTAAAGTTGCAGTATTAGTCCCTGTTCAGTGTTTTTATTTTTATACCCCCCTTTTGAAAAAATGGGGGTATATTGCTTTGCACATGTCGGTCGGTAGGTCGGTTGGTCGGTCGGTCGGTCTGTCTGTCGGTCGGTAGATCGATGGTTTCCGAACGATAACTAATAAACGACTTGGCCTAGAATCTTCAAACTTGCTGTGGTGGTTGGTCATGACAAGTAGATGACCCCTATTGTTTTTGAGGTCACTAGGTCAAAGGTCAAGGTCACCATGACCTAAAATGGTGAAATAGTTTCCGATCAATAACTGCTCAAGGGTTTGGCTTGGGATCTTCAAACTTGCTGTGGTGGTTGGTCATGACCACTAGATGACCCCTATTGATTTTGAGGTCACTAGGTCAAAGGTCAAGGTCACCATGACCTTAAATGGTTAAATGGTTTCCGATCAATAACTGCTTAAGGGTTTAGCTTAGAATCTTCAAACTTGCTGTGGTAGTTGGTCATGACCACTGGATGACCCCTATTGATTTTGAGGTCACTAGGTCAAAGGTCAAGGTCACCATGACCTTAACTGGTAAAATGGTTTCTGATCAATAACTGCTCAAGGGTTTGGCTTAGGATCTTCAAATTTGCTTAGGTGGTTAGTCATGACAACTAGATGAGTCCTATTGTTTTTTAGGTCAATAGGTCAAAGGTCAAGGTCACCATGACCTTAAAGGGTGAAATGGTTTGCGATCGATAACTGCTCAAGGGTTTGGCCTAGGATCTTCAAATTTGCTGTGGTGGTTGGTAATGACCACTAGATGACCCCTTTTGCTTTTTAGGTCACTAGGTCAAAGGTCAAGGTCACCATGCTCTTAACTGGTCAAATGGTTTCCGATCACTAACTGCTCAAGGGTTTGGCTTAGAATCTTCAAACTTGCTGCGGTAGTTGGTCATGACAACTGGATGGCCCCTATTGTATTTGAGGTCACTAGGTCAAAGGTCAAGGTCACCATGACCTTAACTTGTAAAATGGTTTCTGATCAATAACTGCTCAATTGTTTGGCTTAGGATCTTCAAATTTGCTTAGGTGGTTGGTCATGACAACTAGATGAGCCCTAATGTTTTTTAGGTCAATAGGTCAAAGGTCAAGGTCACCATGACCTTAACTGGTGAAATGGTTTGCGATCAATAACTGCTCAAGGGTTTGGCTTAGGATCTTCAAACTTGCTGTGGTGGTTGGTCATGACCATTAGATAACCCCTATTATTTTTTAGGTCACTAGGTCAAAGGTCAAGGTCACCATGACCTTAACTGGTGAAATGGTTTGCGATTAATAACTGCTCAAGGGTTTGTCTTAGGATCTTCAAACTTGCTGTGGTGGTTGGTCATGACAACTAGATGACCCCTATTGATTTTGAGGTCACTAGGTTAAAGATCAAGGTCATCATGACCTTAACTGATGAAATGGTTTCCAATTAATAACTGCTCAATGGTTTGGTTCGGGATCTTCAAACTTGCTGTGGTAGTTGGTTGTGACCACTTGATGACCCCTAAAGTTGTTGAGGTCACTAGGTCAAAGGTCAAGGTCACCATGACCTTAATATGTGAAATGTTTTCAGATCAATAAATGATCAGTGGTTTGGCTTAGGATATTCAAAGTTTCTGTGGTGATTAGTCATGACCGCTAGATGACCTCTATAGTTGAGGTCACTAGATCAAAGGTCAGGGGGTCGGGGGGGTATACATGTTTTACAAACATCTCTTGTTTTCTTTTATCTCACCTCGCCCATATTTTAACCAACTGAGTTCTTCCTTTAAGTCTGACTATACCCTAAAATATTTATTGTGGGTTTCTTTTTATGCCTCCCAGATCAAATCTGGGGGGCATATTGTTTTTGCCCTGTCTGTTTGTCTGTTTGTCCGTTTGTCTGTTTGTTTGTTTGTCAGCAACTTTAACATTGTTCATAACTTTTGAGCCAGTACAGATAGCAACTTGATATTTGGCATGCATATGTATCTCATAGAGCCGCACATTTTGAGGTCAAGGTCAAGGTCAGAGGTCAAATATATGGGTCAAATCACGGACTTTAACATTGGCCATTTCTTTTGGACCAGTAGAGATAGCAACTTGATATTTGGCATGCTTGTGTTTCTCATTAAGCTGCACATTTTGAGGGGTGTCATGTCAAGGTCAAGGTTATCCTTCAGGGTCAAAGGTCAAATTGTCTGTTTTTTTGCTGTAACTCATGAAACTTATGAAACTTACTCTGTAACTTATGTATCTCATAAGCCGCACAAGTTGAGGGGTGACATGTCAAGGTCATCCTTCAAGGTCAGAGGTCAAATATATGGGTCAAATCACCGACTTTAACATTGGCCATAACTTTTGGACCTGTACAGATAGAGACTTGATATTTGGCATGCTTGTGTATCTCATGACGCTGTACATTTTGAGGGGTGACATGTCAAGGTCAAGGTCATCCTTCAGGGTCAAAGGTCAAATTGTCTGTTTCTTTGTAACTTTAACATTGGTCATCACTTTTGAGCAAGTACAGCTAGTGACTCGATATATGGCATGCATATGTATCTCATAAAGCTGCACATTTTGAGGGGTGACATGTCAAGGTCAAGGTCATCCTTCAAGGTCAGAGGTAAAATATATGGGTCAAATCACTGACTTTAACATTGGCCATAATGTTTGGACCAGTAGAGATAGAGACTTGATATTTGGCATGCTTGTGCATCTCACGAAGCTGCACATTTTGAGGGGTGACATGTCAAGGTCATTCTTTAGGGTCAAAGGTCAAGTTGACTGTTTGTTTGTCTGTAACTTTAACATTGGTCATAACTTTGAGCCAGTTCAGATAGAGACTTGATATTTGGCATGCATATGTATCTCATAAAGCCGCACATTTTGAGGTTTGACATGTTAAGGTCAAGGTCACCCTTACAGGTCAGAGATCAAACATATGGGTCAAATCACTGACTTTAACATTGGCCATAACTTTTGAACCAGTACAAATAGAGGCATGATATTTGGCATGCTGGTGTATCTCATGAAGCTGCACAGTTTGAGGGGTGACATGTCAAGGTCATCCTTCAATGTCAAAGGTCACCAACTTCAAATTGGCCATAACTCCTGAACTAATAGAGATAGAGTCTTGATATTTGGTATGCATGTGTATCTCATGAAGCTGCACATTTTGAGGGGCAACATGTCAAGGTAAAGTTCATCTTTTAGGGTCAAAGGTCACCGACCTTAACATTGGCATAACTTTTGAACCTGTAGATACAGACTTGATATTTGGTAAGCATGTGTACCTCATGAAGCTGCACAGTTTGAGGGGTGACATGTCAAGGTCATCTTTCAGGGTCAAAGGTCACCAATTATAACATTGGTCATAACTTTTGAACCAGTAGAGATACAGACTTGATAGTTGATATACATGTGTTTCTCATTTGGCTGCACAGTTTGAGGGGTGATATGTCAAGGTCATCTTTGAAGGTCAAAGGTCATTAACATTGGCCATAGCGTTTGATCCAGTAGATATACAGCCTTGATACTGGTATGCAAGTGTGTCTCATGAAGCCGCACAGTTTGAGGGGTGGATGTCAAGGTCAAGGTCATCCTTCATGGTCAAAAGTTACCAACTTTTAACATTGGCCATAACTTTTGAACCATTAGAGATACAGACTTGATATTTGGTATGCATGTGTACCCCATGAAGCTGCACAGTTTGAGGGGTGACTTGTCAAGATCAAGGTCATCCTTCAGGGTCAAATATCATATCGGAGGGCATAGTGTTTCACAAACAAATCTTGTTATCTTTCACTTCAATAACAGTTCTGACGTGCACATTTTCCTGGCTGTAACATTCGAGAGAGGGGTTGCCAGTATACAGAGATAGATAGATATTTGGACAACAAGTCTCCCCTGTCTATGGAGTATTTGGACAACCAGTCTCCCCTGTATACGGAGTATTTGGACAACCAGTCTCCCCTCTATATGGAGTATTTGGACAACCAGTCTCCCCTCTATATGGAGTATTTGAACAACCAGTCTCCCCTGTCTGTGGGTTTGTATCCCAGTAACCCAAATACTAAGACAACCAGTCGCCCCTGTATATGGAGTCTTTCGACAACCAGTCTCCCCTGTCTGTGGGTTTGTATCCCAGTAACCCAAAGAACTCAGACAACCAGTCTCCCCAACCAACGGAGTATTTGGACAACCAGTCCCCTCTATATGGAGTATTTGGACAACCAGTCTCCCCTGTATATGGAGTATTTGGACAACCAGTCACCCCTGTCCATGGAATATTTGGACAACCAGTCTCACCTGTAGATGGAGTATTTGGACAACCAGTCTCCCCTGTATATGGAGTATTTGGACAACCAGTCTCCCCTGTATATGGAGCATTTGGACAACCAGTCGCCCCAGTATATGGAGTATTCAGACAACAAGTCTCCCCTGTATATGGAGTATTTGGACAACCAGTCTCCCCTGTATATGGAGTATTTGGACAACCAGTCTCCCCTGTAAATGGAGTATTTTTGACAACCAGTCTCCCCTGTCTATGGAGTATTTGGACAACCAGTCTCTGCTGTATATGGAGTATTTGGACAACCAGTCTCTCCTGTCTATGGGTTTGTAAAACTGAGTAAGACAATTTAGCACCATTTTAACACTTTACTCCATGAAATATTCATGTAAGAAATAATGACATCATAAATATTAATTAGATTAATTTTTATAATGGCACACTGATGAGGGAACTTTTGGCTGTAGAAGAAAGTGTAGAATCATATGTATTTTATTTCATAAGCAAATAGAGCAGTCTTATCAGGATCTAATCTGTTTGCAAAGGTGTAGAAAATCATATTATTTGAGTAAAGGGATAATTGACTGACATGACAGCAGAGAGTGTAGACACTGACCAAACTTCATTCAGGAGCAGTTTAATATATTGATCTGGGTCTGCACTGTGTGCCTGATTTTGTCTGATTATTTGGGGTAGTTAAGATTACAGAGATGTGTTTTATTGTAAAACTTATCCAATATTTGGTTGACCTGTTGTAGCGAACTAAACCCAAGAAGTGACATTATCAATATATGTGAGCAATTGTTTCTAATTATATTGATCTTACACTGCAGAACAGGAATATTTGTGAAAACTCGAACACTTTCCTTTACATAAATGCTTTTTCATACCCTTGCAAACAGAGAAGACCCAGATCAGATGGATCATGGTCTGCTCTGTTTGTTTATGATATGATATAGATCTCAGTCTAAAGTATATTTGTGAAAACCTTAACAATAAGGCAAGATCCATTTATTAAGATACTTGACATCTCATCAAGATCATTTGACATTATATGATTGTGGATTTGATTTGAGAATTCCAGCTTAGTTACCTAACCTTTTACTTGAAGACAATCTAATCTATATAAGAGTTACTAATTACTGTACGAATTTGCATATAAATGTCCATGGCAGAAATTGTAAAAGGTCTGATCTGTTCATTTATGAAATGATATACAGTAAAACCCCTCTAAACTGGCATTCTAGTAGAGAAAAAATTAGATACTTTTAGGCAGGTGACTGCTTAATGCAGGGTGGAAGTCATGCAGAAAGCTCCTAGGGGAGCTTTCTGCATGACTTTCACCAGGCATTAAGCAACCACCTGTCTCCATGTCCGATATTTATGCTGAATTGATTATGTCCAGTTTAGAGGGGTTTTCTACTGTACATCTGAATTTACCGTTTCTGCCTATATCCAAAATTTAATCTTCAGTTTCTGCCTATATCCAAACATTCCTGTGTTCATTTGCCATTATAACAATTCAACTACAGTAATTAATATTCATGATGTAATTTTTTCTTACATGAATATTCATGGAGATAATTATGTAGGATGAAAGTAATGCAGAAAGCTTCTCTTCGAGAATTTGACATTTTGTAGAGAAATTTGATCCCATTGCCATGTGAACATTATTCAAGAAACATAATCATCAAAAACCATTAGCAAACACAGAGAGCAGAATCTAATCAGACAGCTCCTACAGGATCTGGGTCTATTCCGTTTGCGAAAGCATCAAAAGACATCTAGCAGAAATGGGTTATTGTATTTTGAAAGTATTCAATATCTGATAATTATGAGTTTTGCATTGAAACTGAAATGTGCAGATTTGTAGGTTGTCTGAGTCTTGCAGAGAAATTAAACTCACACAGAGTGGATGTACAAGATTTATAGGCTGTCACCCACCAGAATGCTTGTCACATGTGGTTCCGTTACTGTTAGGGTGTGAATGGAACAATTAGATCGTCCCTAACAGTTGCCTCGTTCTGCAGCATTGACTGAATGAGAAATGAGCAAGTTGGGGATTTACTAATATTAAAAGTCAACCAGATAGATCCAGATCAGACAGCTCCTGTAGGAGCCATCAGATCAGGGTCTGCTGTGTTTGCTTATGGAATAACATAGATTATATAGCTCTGTTTACTTTTGATTGGTCAGATTTGAGTTCTCAAGCTTTTGATTGGTCAGATTTGAGCCAAAGACTCAAATCTGACCAATGAAAACTTGAGAACTAACTCAGAGTCAACTAAAAGTTTTATAAGCATTGGACCCTGATCTTACAGTTTTCATGAAAGTAAAAAAAAACTTTTGAAAAATTTTCAGTATAAATATTAAGTTAATGAATATTCGTGAAGTGACCTATTCAGGATAAGTCATTGACAGGTCTACAGTATGTTCCTAATTACACAAAGTATAATGACACACAGTCGACCCACTCTGCTGGTTTTTAACCATTTACTCCATGAATATGAATTCTTGTAAGTAATGATGACGTAGAGATTAATATTCATTGGATTAGATAATGAGCTATTGTCGTAACTCCAGCGTCCGGGTTGTAGTCATGATCATTGTCATCTGGAAACTTTAACATTGGCTATTACTTCTTATTATTCATGCAAATCTTATGACACTTCCATGCTTGTTCATTGCCTGAACAGACGAGAGACAACAGACCTGCGTGAGAAGCTCTTGTGATAATGTCTTGTCACATGAACACAGGAATTTTTGGCCATGGTACTATTTCAAAAGCAAACAGAAGACCTTGATCAGACAGCTTCTACTGGACCTTGATCAGACAGCTTCTACAGGACCTTGATCAGACAGCTTCTACAGGACCTTGATCAGACAGCTTCTACAGGACCTTGATCAGACAGCTTCTGCAGGAACTTGATCAGACAGCTTCTACAGGAAGATTGAATCAGAAGCTTATTTTTGCATGTGATAGTTACTTCGTGTTTAAGCAGTTAATTAAGCCTTTTCCTGCGGATTGCGACCTATCCATCATTTGCAAATGTCATGGATTCAGATACAATGCTAAGTATCTTGGTACCTCATCCTTGTCCAAGCTGTTTGACCACCGATCAGTAGTTTCTCAAAACCTTTAACAATTCTCAATTATACAGTTTAACCCATTACCTCATAGGCTATTTTTAGGTACAACCTCTTTGATTAAATCTACTGAAAAGGAGCATTAACTAGAGAAAAGGAAAATTTTAGAATTTTGTAGTTTGAAACCATTGTGATAAATAGAGCATTTGCTCCTATAGGAGCAAATGCTCTATTTATTACATTGGTTTCACAAAGTGGCTTTTACAGAATAGTCAAAAGTCATCAATATGAGGGAATAGGTTAAGCAGACATTGCTTGTTTGGAAGGACAAGCCACAGTGCTTTAGCTTTCCTGGCTAACTGATAGATGTGCGGTAATTGTGTCAACCAGTTTCATTATACTTCCTAGTTAGCAGAGATTATTTTTCACAAATTCACCAAGATGTAAAGAAGTTGCTATGGAGATATTTAGTGTGTTTTGGGCTGAATGTGGAAAGGAACATTGACAAAGAATGTAGACCTGGTTTGTACAAAGAGATGCTACTGAGGTATTTGGACACCCTAAACAGATAGCCAGTATCCCCCGTCTATGGTAGACCTGGGTCTGTAAGAAATGCTCCTTGGTATTTGGACACCCTAAACATATACCCTGTATCCCCTGTCTCCTGTCTTTGGTAGACCTGGGTCTGTAAGAGATGCTCCTAGGTATTTAGACACCCTATATAAACAAATACCATGTATCCCCTGTCTAAGGTAGACCTGGGTCTGTAAGAGATGCTCCTTGGTATTTGGACACCCTATATAAAGAGATACCCTGTATCCCCTGTCTCCTGTCTATGGTAGACCTGGGTCTGTAAGAGATGCTCCTTGGTATTTGGACACCCTATATAAACAAATACCATGTATCTCCTGTCCCCTGTCTATGGTAGACCTGGTTCTGTAAGAGATGCTCCTTGGTATTTGGACACCCTATATAAACAAATACCATGTATCTCCTGTCCCCTGTCTATGGTAGACCTGGGTCTGTAAGAGATGCTCCTTGGTATTTGGACACCCTATATAAAGAGATACCCTGTATCCCCTGTCTCCTGTCTATGGTAGACCTGGGTCTGTAAAGAGATGCTCCTTGGTATTTGGACACCCTATATAAACAAATACTATGTATCTCCTGTCCCCTGTCTATGGTAGACCTGGGTCTGTAAGAGATGCTCCTAGGTATTTGGACACCCTAAACAGATACCCTGTATCCCCTGTCTATGGTAGACCTGGGTCTGTAAGAGATGCTCCTAGGTATTTGGACACCCTAAACAGATACCCTGTATCCCCTGTCTATGGTAGACCTGGGTCTGTAAGAGATGCTCCTAGGTATTTGGACACCTTAAATAGATACCCTGTATCCCCTGTCTATGGTAGACCTGGGTCTGTAAGAAATGCTCCTAGGTATTTGGACACCTTAAATAGATACCCTGTATCCCCCGTCTCCTGTCTGTGGTAGACCTGGTTCTGTAAGAGATGCTCCTAGGTATTTGGACACCCTTTATAAACAGATACCCAGTATCCCCTGTCTAAGGTAGACCTGGGACAGTAAGAGATGCTCCTTGGTATTTGGACACCCTATATAAAGAGATACCCTGTATCCCCTGTCTCCTGTCTATGGTAGACCTGGGTCTGTAAGAGATGCTCCTGGGTATTTAGACACTCTTTATAAACAGATACCATGTATCTCCTGGTATATGGCAGACTTGGTTCATACAAAGAGATACTCCTAGGTAATTGGACACTTTATATATTCAGATACCCGGTATCTTCTGTCTATGGATTTCTATAGTTGAATAATTAATCAAATTTTGCTTTTAACCTATCCTCGCATAAGCTATTTTTCAATCCAACCTCTTTGAATAAATCTACTGAAAAGAAGCATTTGCTTAGAAAATAGAAAATTTTAGGATTGTGTAGTATTGAAATCATTGTGATAACAAGGGTATCGCGTACGGTACATGATGCGCCCACTTGCAAAACTTCTCTGATTCAATATACCTGAGTATTGGCATTTTCTAATTTGTGCTTCAGATCTTGAGCTCCATATTAAGGTGATATTATATAAAAAAATTGAAGTTGATATAATTTAAAATGAAAAATTACAACCATCCTCATATTTGCATATATTTGCATTATGTTTTTAAGTGCAAGGGCCATAACTCTGTAACGACAAGTCAAATGAACCTCGGAATCAACTCAGCTTCAGATCTTGATCCATTTAAGATCTGTGTGACGTTCGGTTAATATCCGTCAAACAGTTTTCCGAGAAAACGGCGGACAAACAAAATGTTGACAGACAAACTAACAGACAGACATGGCCATGCTAATATATGACCATCTTTATTAGGTAGGCATATAAATATTGGAAAATTTACAAGTAGTCATATTGTACAAACTGATATAAATGAGCTTAATAACCATTTCCAAATTGAGTTTAATATCAATTTGTACAAAATAACTATAAGCATCATATTTGTTTTTTTTTATTGCTTTCGAAGAATGCAATATAGCAATTGGACGCTTTTCTTTTTACAGCAAAGAGTTCACTATTTCTTGTGAACATGCACAAGAAAAAACAGTTCTCTTCAATTCTGAACTAGTTTTGTTGTAAAATGTTCATGTATTTATTGGGCTGCTGAAAGCAGCCCACAATTATACAGCTTTGAATTTTGACCATGCGTTTCTGCGTTCCTGTGTTTCTATAAAAGCCAATCTTTTTTAATAACTATGGGTTACTGTGAGACAAGCTTTTATTTATATAAATTCATTTATTTTACTTATTTTGATTCATACATTTTTTGTTAGCGGGGACAAATATTTTTGTCGAGGTTATTTGCTTCTTTTCTGCCAGTGAAAATGCTAGTGTATTGGGTATAAATCATTTAAAAGCACGCACCACTTGTAGCAGTCAGCGTAGTCGAGGGGTTATAACGGTGGCCTAGGAAATGTTAGGTCGCGGGTTCGATCCTCGGCGGAAGCGTAATTTTTTTCTCTCATTTTTTTTGTTAGCACCCTTAGTTTACGTGCTTTTGGTTTAAAAAGAATTATGTACACAAATATTGTAAAAGTATAAGTCCTTTGTTTGAATTTTGTCTTTGGTAAAGTTATTTAGCCGAGACCTGTTACTCGTGGTTTTGTTGACCGTTTTGAATATTTCACCATTGTGCATGAATACCATTGATCTGTATTTACTTCGTGGTAATGTGTATTATTGGTGTCATACACAGGTATTATGCATCATGGCTCCTTAAAACATTCCCCCGTTTCTGCTGTTAATTTATACATTACAGTCATGTTTTCCCAATGTATCTGTTAATTTAAACTACTAAACAATATTGCTCCCTCTTTTTCTTCTATCCTGCTTAAAGACGTTACGCAGCCATTTTACGCTTGCGTAAAACCTTGCTTGTTTACTTTTCATGCATTTAATAATACTTTGATTTGTAAGATAACTAGTACTAGTCTACACAAGATCAACCTTTTAAAAGCTTGAATTATTGAATATATATACTCCAAAGAAAACACAAAAGAATGTCGGTAGGACTAAACACTGGATATGAGTTACGCAAGCCTAAAAATCAGCCACAAAAGCTTTAACTCATATCCGGGGATATGAACCTCATTCCCGGTGTTTAGTCAAACATTGTTTTCGCAACACATTGGCGTTTCTACAGCAGCAATAGCTTGTCTATAAATTTCTTCTCCGCAGATAGCGAAGACTTTCCATCTAGAAAACCTGTTTTGTTTTTTCATTGATCAATTACCTCTCCGCCGATAGGGAGGGAGAGGGCAATTTTTATATCGAAACCGTGTACGGGATAAAACGCGAACCGCTTTTCTACACATTTGTCTTACCTAGAGATCAGAGTAATCTGAATATATAGCATTAATAGCATTAATCGCAGTGTCTGTACTTTCACTTTCATACCTGCAGTACCACAACAATTTATTTTCTGTTAGCGTAATTTTACTGATGAAACACAATAGAAATGCAGTGTTAACAGGCTAGTGTGCGTATTACTCTCTACTGTTTTTCCACAAAAATAGATAGATGGAACATGCCATTGTCATCGGAAAAATGCGATGCATACATGCAGGCCTCTTCATTTACAAAAAAAATGCTGATGATATCTTTATCTACTAAAATTCCGATTATATTTGTCTCGGTTAATGGAATAGGTGAGATTTACTGTGATTTCTGATTTATAATGTGTTTTTATGAAAACTCATAGATGACATGTTTACAATTTTAGTAATAGCCAAGAGTTATGCAGTTGTAGACAAAGCACACAAGAAAAACACCATCAAACTATCAGAACTGCATGGAATGCAGAGAATTGTACTGTCACTTGAAAGAGAAAATATGAACATGTTAAATGTTATGTTGATATTTTCTGACTTCTTCCCCTGAAGCTTTCATTTAGTGCTTATTTTTCCCCTCCGGTAAGGTCAGGCCCTTTCCCAAAAATCAAAGAAAAAACCCTTGGAGATGTCACAGCAAAGTACATTTGACAACAAACTTGATATGAAATAGCCAGAGATGATGTCATTAAGTTATTTTTACAAAGGTGTAAAACAGTGTCTACTCTTATCATGTATATTTACAGGGGTTAATCTCTGTTTGGCTATTTTGAATAGACCCAGTAAGGACAGAACAATGATAGAATTCATTTGAAAATGATTTATCTGTAAGAGTGTTAATAACAAAATGCTGTCAAACTTTCAAGAATAAATTGGAATATTAAAGATTCATTTAATTTTATGATCAGTGGAATTCAGGGTGGAGATTTGATAGAATAAAACACCATGTGGATTATTAGGACTTTACTGTCCATTTGATATATGGTGTATAATGTGGTTGTTCATTATGAATCAACCAAGATTTTGGATTAATGTGTGTGTGTTTGCATATATAACCCAAACAAAATTTAACTACAAATTCATACTATATTGTCTAAACAGCAGTTAAAATTCTAGGCTTTGTAATTAATAACGAGGGTAGTGCTTTAGAATACACACCAGCATTTGATATTGCTTTGATATGAATTGAAAGATGGACACTGTCACTCAGCATTGCATTACTGACTTGTTGAGGTCAAGGACTGTCTGAGTGTCACTTATAACCATTTTGTGGTTTGACTGTTGCTACAGTCTGTCATATGTTTAGTATTACATTAAACAATTCCAAGACGTCAAAAATGGTGATTAACATGTACAGCAACTTCTTCCCTTACACCTAACATCCATATCAAACCCGAAAGTAATTATGGCTCTTCAGGCCTTTGATTTATTATTACATAACTTATTCCGACTAAATAATACCATTTTTGACATGTCCTACATTAAAATTTTTTTTATATTTCTACATGATGTTGTCATGTTTCTACATATTACATCAGACATTGGTTTATAGTCTCGTCCGAAGGACTTGGTACGGTGGGGGATCAAGCCTGGCTGGTATTGTAGTTGAGCGTGTTAGTCACATGACCACGTCGTAAATCTATGAACAGAGCTGACAGGCAATCTATGAACAGAGCAGACCCTGATCAGACAGATCCTACAGGAGCCAACTGATCTGGATCTACTCTGTTTGCAAATGTGTAGAAAGCCGTTTATATGAAGGAAAGGGATTATCTAGAAAAGAAAATAGTTTTTCTGTTATTTTCTTTTCTATGACTGTCTAGAAACCAAATAATGTTAATATAAATAATGTGTTTCCTGTTACAACAGGGGAATTATAATGTGAGCTTATCCCTTGTCATCTCTGTATTATCGGAAATGGAATAGACCATCAGTGTTTATCTATAGAGTCCATTCAGTATAGAAAGCTTAAACTTCCTCGATTATTTTGAATGACAAACAGTGCAGGAATCCTCCCCTGATCTGGGTCTACACAGCTTGCAAATGTCAGTGAATGTGTGTGCCACATTCAAAAGGTTAAGACAGGAGAATTTTCCTTGCAAAAACAAGGCTGATATTAATTAGTTTTTGAAATGGAGTCTGTACTTATTTCAGATGAGATGGTGTGGGATGAGAGAACCCCATCAATTGTTGGTGAAAACATCTTATTATTGCATGACCTCTGAGATACGGAAATGCCAGAGATATACATATATCTGCCATTAAGAACGGGAACTTTAACCTTTTACTCCGTGAATATTCACCTCAGAAATTAGTAACGTTATTCATTTAACACTTTACTCGATAAATACATCTTTCTACGTCTCTGTAAAAGTCAGTTTGAAACCATTGTGATAAATAGAGCATTTGCTCCTTAGGAGCAAATGCTCTATTTATCCCAATGGTTTCAATACTATACACTTCTAAAATTTTCCTTTTCCCTAGTAAATGCTCATTTCGGTAGATTAATTCAAAGAGGTTGGGCCTAAAATTAGCCTATGGAGGAATGGGTTAACAAACCTGATGATTACCCCTTTCCTCCATAAATACGCCTTTCTATGTCTCTGTAAAAATCACTTTTTGAAACCATTGTGATAAATAGAGCATTAATTTTGCTCCAAATGGTTTCAATACTACACACAATGATTTCAACACTACACAATTCTGACATTTTCCTTTTCTCTAGTAAATGCTCCTTTTTGGTAGATTTATTCAAAGAGGCTTGGTCTAAAAATAGCTTATGAGGGAAAGGGTTAAGGGTATTTCTTATAATGCCTCATGAACACAAGTACTTTTGGCAATGGCAGAAATTGTAGAATTAGATCTATATTATTTAATAAACAAACACAACTTATCTTGTAAGAATCCTCTGATCTGAGTCTACTCTGTTTGCAGAGGCATTAAAAGTGTATTTATGGAGTAAAGGATTATCCTTTATTGATTTTGTACTTTCTGTCTGTTAGTTTTTCTGTCTGAAGTGTTCTGTCATGAAGTGTTATTGAAACCATGGAATGGTTTCTTACACTGATCAAGTCTTTACGGTATAGCAATGCATTTGCATCTTTGCATATAGAGTTTTTTTTTAAAAACAAAATCATATAGATCATTCTACAGCTTTTGCTGTAGTTACATTTTACTACTTCATGATGCCCTGTTAAAATTAAGTAAATTATCTTTTGTAAACAGTACTTTATTTTGTGTAAACAGTAAATTATTTTATTTTGTGTAAACAGTAAATTATTATGAGGGTTACCATAAGTATGCTGAATGTTGAGAATCAGTGTCCACTCAGTATGAAAGGCTTTACCCCCTAGTGACACATTACCCCCTAGTAACATTACCCCCTAGTGACACATTACCCCCTAGTAACATTACCCCCTAGTGACACATTACCCCCTAGTATCACATTACCCCCTAGTGACACATTACCCCCTAGTATCACATTACCCCCTAGTGACACATTACCCCCTAGTAACACATTACCCCCTAGTGACACATTACCCCCTAGTAACATTACCCCCTAGTGACACATTACCCCCTAGTAACACATTACCCCCTAGTGACACATTACCCCCTAGTAACATTACCCCCTAGTGACACATTACCCCCTAGTAACACATTACCCCCTAGTAACATTACCCCCTAGTGACACATTACCCCCTATTGACACATTACCCCCTAGTAACACATTACCCCCTAGTGACACATTACCCCCTAGTATCACATTACCCCCTAGTGACGCATTTTTGCGCCTCTATAAAATTCACATTATAAAACCATTGTGATAAATAGAGCATTTGCTCCTATAGGAGCAAATGCTCTATTTATCACAATGGTTTCAAACTACAAAATTCTAAAATTTTCCTTTTCTCTAGTTAATGCTCCCTTTCTGTAGATTAATTAAAAAATGTTGGGCCTTAAAATAGCCTAGGGGAGAATGAGTTAATGATAAAAGGTGCACAGTGCAGTAGTTGTCATGGTGTGGGTATTTGTGGCATTATTCATGTCACCCCATTGAGAGGAATTGTGTAAAGGCCAATGTCAAACTTCAAGGTCAAAGGTCAAATTTAAAAACCTGATGCATTGACCATAACTTTCAAATATTTGAGATGGTGACTTCATACTACGATATTTGAGAGGGTTCAGGTCAAAGTCAAGTAAAACTTCTAGGTCAAAGATAAAATTTTAATCTATTCAACTGATGAAGCTGCAACTTCAGAATAGTACCATGTCAAGTTCAGAGTCACTCTTCAGGGTCAAATGTCAAGGTTGTCAACCATTGAGGAGGGGTACATGTTTTACTAGCACCTATTGTTTAGATTCAGTTTCATGAAATTTATTGCATGTTTTTACCATGCTGAAATTTTATCGAATTAAGCACCCTCAGAATATTTAGGGGAATTATTTTACCATTCGCAATTATCAGAGTACCTGATGGGATCAGCTGTACTGGCTTACGCTATTTGAGGAAAATGTGCATCTATTTATAGACTGCAAGAAAAGATTGACAACTAATAGTGTAAGCCATTATTTCCCAGAGGAAAGTTTAGTTGGTAAAATTACATTTTAACCCATGCCTTCATATTGGCGCCTTTTTGTGCCTCAGTAAAAGTCACTTTTTAAAACCATAGTGAAAAAAATAGAGCATTTGCTACTGTGGAGCAAATGCTCTATTTATCGCAATGGTTTCAAAACAACACAAATTTTAAAAAAAAAAATTTTTTCTAATCAATGTTCCTTTACCCGTTCCATCATATTGACATCTTTTGATGCCTCTGTAAGTCACTTTTTGAAACCATTGTGATAAAAAGAACATTTGCTTCATATTAGCAGACACTATTTATCACAATGTTTTCAAATCTACACAATTCTAAAATTTTCCTTTTTTGTAGTAAATGATCCTTTTTGGTAGATTAACCCATTCCCTCATAGGCTATTTTTAGATATAACCTCTTTGAATTAATCTACTGAAAAGGAGCATGAATTAGAGAAAAGGAAAATTTAAAAATTCTGTAATTTGAAACCATTGTGGTAAATTGAGCATTTGCTCCTATAGGAGCAAATGCTCTTTTTATCACAATGGTTTCACAAAGTGACGTTTACAGAATCGTCAAAAGTCGTCAATATGAGGGAAAGGGTTAAAGGGATTGGGTCTATAAATAGCCTATGAGGAAATGAGTTAACTTCTGAGTGCGTTGGAATGGATGCAGACAGTGTAGAAAGAGATCAGACTGCCTGTACACTACGACATCATGAATATTTATTAGCTAATTTTTATAATGGTACGTGAACACAATATGCGTTTTTATTTTGGTGAATATTATAGATTAACATCATTATAAATTCACATTCTGATCTGGATCTACCCTATTTGCATAGGTATGAAACGGCTTGTATATGAAGAAAAGGGCTATACAAACAGAGTAGACACTGATCAGGAGCCATCTTTTATGGGTCTTCTCTATAAATTTGCAAAGGCAAAGGGTCGAAAGGAGTAAAGGATTAATTATAACACTTATTTTCTGATCCTTCAAGATCATCAGTTTCAATGATTTTAGTTGTGAAAATTAAATACTGCTTTAGCTGGTGCTAGTTAGGCATGAGTACTGTTGCAGTTTTAACCCTTTCCTCCATAAATACGCCTTGCTACACCTCTGTAATAGTCACTTTTTGAAACCATTGGGATAAATAGAGCATTTGCTCCTTAGGAGTGAATGCTCTATTTATCACAATGGTTTCAAAATGACAAAACTCGAAAAAAAAATCCATTTCTCTAGTTAATGCTCCTTTTCTGTAGATTTATTCAAAAAGGTTGAGTCTAAAAATAGCCTATGGAAGAAAGGGTTAATAACTACTCATGAACAGACTCGTTAAAACCAATTTCTGCATTTTCTCTTTCCGCATTGCTGCTTTTGTTCCTACTTTGAGGATGTAGTTCACATGGTGTCCCAATGTAGATGATCAGAATATGAGATTACAAGTGTTTGTATATATATTACATTATAATACTTGACTCCTTAGTTTATGAATATTTATGAAACAAACCAACCATACAACAACTTTCCTTGCAGAGTGGCAAACTGTGCAGACCCTGATCTGAGACCTCCTGGGTCTACACTGTTTGCAAATGTGATACATTTTTATACGCCCGAAGTGACGTATTATGGTATGGCGCATGTCGTCCGTCCGTCCGTCCGTCTGTCCGTCTGTCCGCACTCACCAAAGGGTAGTTGTGTGACTTTTTCTAACTAGTCCCACAAGTAAAATCATTAACCTGGCCATCTCTTGTGACATTAACCTGGCCATTTCTTGTGACATTAACCTGGCCAGTTGTGGGACATAGGGTTAGGGTTAGGGTTAGCTTCCAGATCATTCTTTTCCAAAGTTAGAGCCAAAAATAGTTTTTCTTGTGGGACTAGTCACACAACTACCCATTTGTTAGTCTGTCCGTCTGTCCGTCCGTCCGTTAGCAATTTCTTGTGCAACTAACTCCTCCTTCATTTTTCAACATAATTTCTTCAAACTTTCAGGAATGATAGATACTGATGTGTAGTTGTGCATATCAGTGAGATAACTCTCATATCATTTTTCATTCTGGAGTTATTGCCCTTTGATAGTTTCGGGTAGCAATTTCTTGTGCAACTAACTCCTCCTTTATTTTTCAACATAATTTCTTCAAACTTTCAGGAATGATAGATACTGATGTGTAGTTGTGCATATCAGTGAGATAACTCTCATATCATTTTTCATTCTGGAGTTATTGCCCTTTGATAGTTTCGGGTAGCAATTTCTTGTGCAACTAACTCCTCCTTTATTTTTCAACAT
The DNA here is from genome assembly GCA_963576725.1 of Azorinus chamasolen. NCBI lineage: Eukaryota > Metazoa > Mollusca > Bivalvia > Cardiida > Solecurtidae > Azorinus > Azorinus chamasolen. Next base: position 82,208,843 of record OY755246.1, read on the forward strand.
AATTTCTTCAAACTTTCAGGAATGATAGATACTGATGTGTAGTTGTGCATATCAGTGAGATAACTCTCATATCATTTTTCATTCTGGAGTTATTGCCCTTTGATAGTTTCGGGTAGCAATTTCTTGTGCAACTAACTCCTCCTTTATTTTTCAACATAATTTCTTCAAACTTTCAGGAATGATAGATACTGATGTGTAGTTGTGCATATCAGTGAGATAACTCTCATATCATTTTTCATTCTGGAGTTATTGTCCTTTGATAGTTTCGGGTAGCAATTTCTTGTGCAACTAACTCCTCCTTTATTTTTCAACATAATTTCTTCAAACTTTCAGGAATGATAGATATTGATGTGTAGTTGTGCATATCAGTGAGATAACTCTCATATCATTGTTCATTCTGGAGTTATTGCCCTTTGATAGTTTCGGGTAGCAATTTCTTGTGCAACTAACTCCTCCTTTATTTTTCAACATAATTTCTTCAAACTTTCAGGAATGATAGATACTGATGTGTAGTTGTGCATATCAGTGAGATAACTCTCATATCATTTTTCATTCTGGAGTTATTGCCCTTTGATAGTTTCGGGTAGCAATTTCTTGTGCAACTAACTCCTCCTTTATTTTTCAACATAATTTCTTCAAACTTTCAGGAATGATAGATACTGATGTGTAGTTGTGCATATCAGTGAGATAACTCTCATATCATTTTTCATTCTGGAGTTATTGCCCTTTGATAGTTTCGGGTAGCAATTTCTTGTGCAACTAACTCCTCCTTTATTTTTCAACATAATTTCTTCAAACTTTCAGGAATGATAGATACTGATGTGTAGTTGTGCATATCAGTGAGATAACTCTCATATCATTTTTCATTCTGGAGTTATTGCCCTTTGATAGTTTCGGGTAGCAATTTCTTGTGCAACTAACTCCTCCTTTATTTTTCAACATAATTTCTTCAAACTTTCAGGAATGATAGATACTGATGTGTAGTTGTGCATATCAGTGAGATAACTCTCATATCATTTTTCATTCTGGAGTTATTGTCCTTTGATAGTTTCGGGTAGCAATTTCTTGTGCAACTAACTCCTCCTTTATTTTTCAACATAATTTCTTCAAACTTTCAGGAATGATAGATACTGATGTGTAGTTGTGCATATCAGTGAGATAACTCTCATATCATTTTTCATTCTGGAGTTATTGCCCTTTGATAGTTTCGGGTAGCACTTTCTTGTGCAACTAACTCCTCCTTTATTTTTCAACATAATTTCTTCAAACTTTCAGGAATGATAGATATTGATGTGTAGTTGTGCATATCAGTGAGATAACTCTCATATCATTTTTCATTCTGGAGTTATTGCCCTTTGATAGTTTCGGGTAGCAATTTCTTGTGCAACTAACTGCTCCTTTATTTTTCAACATAATTTTCAGCGATTTTTTTCCTGGGATTGTGAATGGGTCCGGTACCCCTTGAATTGTGAAAAATTAGCTTTGTTTTGGCAAAAATTGTGAAAAAAGTATCGGCGTTTTTAAAAAAATTGTGAATCACTTTTTGAAAGAATTTTCGGCCGAATATAAATTTGCGGACCGAGACGAATACGTTTTATTCATATTCTTGTAAAAGCGTCCGAGACGTGTAAAGAAAAGCGATACGAAATTCGAATACCTCGGACTTTATCCCAAGAAACCGTTTGAGATACAAAACTTTGCAAAGGGGAATATAGCGATGTAAATATTGGTAAAAAAATTGGTGTAAGTACAAAGTAAAAAGGCCGATTGTGAAATAATTAAACAGCTTTGTGAATGGGTCCGACGGACCCTGCTTGTAAATTGTGAAGGTCCGTTTCAAATTGTGATAGGGTCCGTTTTACGGTACCAGTTATATAGGGAAAAAAATCGCTGATTTTATAGAACAGCCTTCGGGCGTATATTGCCCCGTCTTGCGGTGCTCTTGTTTCTTGCATATAAATCAGTCATGAAGGATGTAATGTAATTATCACTGCACTCATTTGTATTACGTAATAAGAACAATTATTACATCATTTGCTATTATTACCCTGAGGTTGTAACAATTTCTGTCTGTTCTTTTTCTATAATATTTTAAATGTGATTTATGGTTCCTGCCTGTCTCTGATTATAGAGTGTTGATTTCCAGGTTTTTGTGTTTTATGTTTGTTACTGACAAGTTACACTTTCAATGCTGAATTCCCAGAGTAGAACAGTCCATCAATATCCACTCAGTCTGAATTAGGCAGAACACTTGTTTAGATGCTTTTTAATGACAAACAGTGTAGACCCTGGTCAGAGGGATCCTCTTAGGGGCCCTCTGATCTGGGTCTACACTGTTTGCAAATGGCAGTGCATGCATGTCCTTACATTCAATGGGTTAAATGCATTTTAGAAGTTGCATGTTTAAATTAACCATTACCTAAAGCCTTGAAGAGGGCTGACATTCTCTTTTCTTGTTAGCTCGTCTGTTTCGAAGAAATCACGAGCTATTGTCGTAACCCTGGCGTCGGCGTCGTTGTCGTCGTCTGAAATCTTAATATTGACCATAACTTCTTCAATTTTTCATTTACAACCTTCATTTTTGGTATGTATGTTCATTTTGACAATGACGACAGACGAGTGTTGCAACCGCTTGCGGTGCTCTTGTTATAATTTACTTGTTTCAAATGCTTTGGAAAACCTGTTTGGCAGTCATATGGTATTCCTAGAGGAGCTTTCTGCATGACTTTCACCTGCATTAAGTTGCCACCTGTCCCCAAGGTCTATATTTGTACTAAATTGAATGTGCGGTTTAGAGGGGTTTTACTGTAAACCCAATTACAGAAACACAATCATGTATTTGCAAATAGAGTTGACCCAAACGGCTCCTGTAGTTGTCTGATACTGGCCTGTTTGCTCCATTTGCTTATGAGTTATGACATATAGATATGATTCTACCGTTTCTGCTTTGGTGAAATATTATATTGGTCATAACCCTCTATAAAAAAAAGTATAAGCATTCAGCTAATCAATATAAGTACTGGACATCAGATGAAACTGTGTCCATTTGCACTCAAAGTAAAACAAATGTCATCTGCTACTTTTTTAGCTCACCAGAGCACAAAGTGCTCAGGGTGAGCTTTTGTGATCGCCCGTTGTCCGTCGTCCGTCGGCGTGCGTTGTGCGTCGTGCGTCGTTCGTCGTCCGTCGTCCGTCGTCAACAATTTGAACCTTTAAAAATCTTCTCCTCTGAATCTACAGGGATCTCTACTTTCATCTTTGGCACATAGCATCATATTCAGGTCCTCTACAAAAGTTATATAAATTATGCCACTGGGGTCAAAATTGACCCCGCCCCAGGGGTGCCTTGTTTTCAATAGAAATATATAGTAAAACTTTGAAAATCTTCTCCTCTGAAACCAGAAGCTTCTCAGCTTTCATAATTGGCACATAGCATCATGTTCAGGTCCTCTACAAAAGTTATATAAATTATGGCCCTGGGGTCAAAATTGGCCCCGCCCCAGGGGTGGGCCGTTTTCCATAGAATCATATAGTGCAAACTTTGCAAATCTTCTTCTCTGAAACTGGAAGGTTCTCAGCTTTCATATTTGGCACATAGCATCATGTTCAGGTCCTCTACAAAAGTTATATAAATTATGGCCCCAGGGTCAAAATTGGCCCCGCCCCAGGTGTGGGCAGTTTTCAATAGAAACAAATAGTGAAATCTTTGAAAATCTTCTTCTCTGAAACTGGAAGGCTCTCAGCTTTCATATTTGGCACAGCATCATGTTCAGGTCCTCGACAAAAGTTATATAAATTATGCCCCAGGGTCAAAATTGGCCCCGCCCCAGGGGTGGGCAGGTTTCAAAAGAAACAAAATAGTGAAATCTTTGAAAATCTTCTCCTCTGAAACTGGAAGGCTCTCAGCTTTCATATTTGGCACATAGCATCATGTTCAGGTCCTCTACAAAAGTTATATAAATTATGGCCCCAGGGTCAAAATTGGCACCGCCCCAGGGGTGGGCAGGTTTCAAAAGAAACAAATAGTGAAATCTTTGAAAATCTTCTCCTCTGAAACTGGAAGGTTCTCAGCTTTCATATTTGGCACATAGCATCATGTTCAGGTCTTCTACAAACATTATATAAAGTATGGCCCCGGGGTCAAAGTTGGCCCCGCCCCAGGGGTGGGGAGTTTTCTATAGAAACAAATAGTGAAATCTTTGTAAATCTTCTTCTCTGAAACTGGAAGCTAGGCTCTCAGCTTTCATATTTGGCACAGCGCATCATGTTCAGGTCCTCTACAAAAGTTATGTAAATTATGGCCCCTGGGTCAAAATTGGCCCCGCCCCAGGGGTGGGTAGTTTTCAATAGAAACAAATAGTGAAATCCTTGAAAATCTTTTCCTCTGAAACTGGAAGGCTCTCAGCTTTCATATTTGGCACATAGCATCATGTTCAGGTCCTCTACAAAAGTTATATAAATTATGACCCTGGGGTCAAAATTGGCCCTGCCACAGGGGTAGTAGGCAATTTTCAATAGAAACATATTGAGAAAACTTTGAAAATCTTCTTCTCTGAAACTGGAAGGTTAATCTCAGCTTTCATATTTGGCTCATAGCATCATGTTCAGGTCCCTTACAAGTTTTTCTTAATTATTCCCTGGGGTCAAAATTGGCCCGCCCCAGGGCCGGCTAGTTCTCTATAGAAACATATAGTGAAAACTTTGAAAATCTTCTCCTCTGATTGTCTGGTGAGCGCTTCAGGGCCATTCTGGCCCTCTTGTTTAAAAAATATAGGGTAATAACAGTTTGGATCCCTTCTCAATATTCATGTAAGATTTAACCTTTTCCCTGTACAAATATTCATATAAGATTTAACCTTTTCCCTGTACAAGTATTCATATAAGATTTAACCTTTTCCCTGTACAAATATTCATATAAGATTTAACCTTTTCCCTGTACAAGTATTCATATAAGATTTAACCTTTTCCCTGTACAATATTCATGTAAGATTTAACCTTTTCCCTGTACAAGTATTCATATAAGATTTAACCTTTTCCCTGTTCAATATTCATGTAAGATTTAACCTTTTCCCTGTCCAAATATTCATATAAGATTTAACCTTTTCCCTGTTCAATGAGTCTATGAGTCTAACCCAGTCTGCCATGACCATGCCATGACCTTGGGTTGTAACCCAGTCTGCCATGACCATGGGTCTGTTACCCAATATTCCATGACATTGGGTCTATGATCAATTTCTGGCCTACACTGGAACAATTATTCTCTACAAGCTTGAATTAATATTTTACCTCATATATTTCATGTCTTTATACAAACAGAGTATAGACCCAGATCACATAGCTACTGTGTTTTTGAAACCAGCAATTTTTCCCATAGCAAAAACTGCTGAATCTACAAATAAAGCATTATTTTAATTTGTCCTCATAGAGTAATTAAAAAGTAAGACTTTCATGTCCCAATGGACTGTTGCATAGCAACCTTAATGCTGTATAGACAATGTAAGTATCATGGTATACACTTTTATGCTAAGGTCATTCTGAAAGTTCTGATTATTGAGTTTTATTGCAAATTATTCATTGATTTTTAACCAGGTTTTCCACTGAAAATCCGGTTATTGAAATGGTGATGTATGGCGGGTGGGCGGTCTGACAGGCCAGCTGGTGGGCGGTTAGATGGGTGGCTGCCGATATTGTAAGCTCAACTCCTCTAAAACTGTTCATCAGATTTTCATAAAACCTTGCATGCAGCAAGGACACGGTATGTAGATGTGGAGTTATGCCCCTTTGAACTTATAGAAATCACTAGGTCTTTTGACCCTAACCTTGTAAGGGCAACTCGTCTCAAAATTTTCAACAGAATTTCATAAAACCTTATAATTTATGTAGCAAGGACATTATGTAGATGTGCACATTGTTGGGGATTTTTCGTTCTGCAATTTTTCTGGAAGTTATGCCCCTTTGAACTTCGAAATCACTAGGTCTTTTAAGCGCACCTCCTCTCAAACTGCTCAACAGAATTTCATAAAACCTTGTATTTAGCAATTCCACAGTATGTTGATGTGCATATTGTGAGGGATTTGTAGGGGGCATACTGGTTTACCTCTGTCTGTCCGTTAAGTTAGTTAGTCCGTCCATTCTTGTAAGTGCAATTTCTCCTACATGGGTGGTCAGATTTCAATGAAACCTTAACGGAAAGTAAAACACCATATAAAGATATGCATGAAGAAAATAGTTTTAGTTCGACAAATTTCAGGGGAGCTAATCAGATTTTGGGATTTATTAGCTTTTCTGTTTCAAAGAAATCACCAGCTATTGTCGTAGTTGTCATCTTCGTTGTTGTCGTCCAAAACCTTAACATTGACCATAACTTCTTCAATTTTTAGCTCACCAGAGCACAAAGTGCTCAAGGTGAGCTATTGTGATACCCCTGTGTCCGGCGTCCGTCGTCCGTCCGTCCATCTGTCCGTCTGTCCGTCTGTCAGTCTGTCCGCACTCACCAAAGGGTAGTTGTGTGACTTTTTCTAACTAGTCCCACAAGTAAAATCATTAACCTGGCCATCTCTTGTGACATTAACCTGGCCATTTCTTGTGACATTAACCTGGCCAGTTGTGGGACATAGGGTTAGGGTTAGGGTTAGCTTCCAGATCATTCTTTTCCAAAGTTAGAGCCAAAAATAGTTTTTCTTGTGGGACTAGTCACACAAGAAAAGATCAAAGGAAAAAGTCACACAACTACCCATTTGTTAGTACGTCCGTCTGTCTGTCCGTCAACAATTTCAAACGACTTCTTCTCTGAAACCGACTGCCCAATTGTAACCAAACTTGGTCAGATACATACTGTGGGTGGGTGCTTCAAAAGTTGTTAAAAGATAGTGGGTGGGGCCATCGGTCTTGTTGCCATGGCAACTGTACACAATATCTAGAAAAATCTTCTTCTCCAGAATGACCTGTCCGATTTGAATATAGTTTTCACCAAAATGTTTCTCAGTTGATAGACTTTAAAAGTTGTTAAAAGAATTTTGATCCGGCAAAAAACATGGCCGCCAGAGGGCGTGGTCTTTTTTTCCATATATGGTAATATTGGAAAATCTTTAAAAATCTTCTTCTCTGAAACTGTAAAGCCTAGACCTTTGATATTTGGTATGTAGCATGATCTATTGGTCCTCTACAAAGATTGTTCAAATTATGACACCGGGGCCAAAAAATGGCCCCGCCCAAGGGCTTGTCAGTTTTTCATGGGATAATCTTTAAAAATCTTCTTCTCTGAAACTGTACGGCCTAGAACTTTGATATATGGTATGTAGCATGATCTTATAGTCCTCTACAAAGGCTGTTCAAATTATGACATCCGGGCCAAAAATGGCCCCGCCCAAGGGCTTATCAGTTTTTCATAGGAAAATCTTTAAAAATCTTCTTCTCTCAAACTGTAAGGCCTAGACCTTTGATATTTGGTATGTAGCATGATCTAATGGTCCTCTACAAAGATTGTTCAAATTATGATCCCTGGGCCAAAAATGGCCCCGCCCAAGGGCTTATCAGTTTTTCATAGGAAAATCTTTAAAAATCTTCTTCTCTCAAACTGTAAGGCCTAGACCTTTGATATTTGGTATGTTACATGATCTTATGGTCCTCTACGAAGGTTGTTCAAATTATGACCCCTGGGCCAAAAATGGCCCCGCCCAAGGGCTTATCAGTTTTTCATAGGAAAATCTTTAAAAATCTTCTTCTCTCAAACTGTAAGGCCTAGACCTTTGATATTTGGTATGTAGCATGGTCTATTGGTCCTCTACAAACATTGTTCGAATTATGACCCTCGGACCAAAAATGGCCCCGCCCATGGGCTTATTAGTTTTTCAAAGGAAAATCTTTAAAAATCTTCTTCTCTCAAACTGTAAGGCCTAGACCTTTGATATTTGGTATGTAGCATGGTCTATTGGTCCTCTACAAACATTGTTCGAATTATGACCCCCGGGCCAAAAATGGCCCCTCCCAAGGGCTTATTAGTTTTTCAAAGGAAAATCTTTAAAAATCTTCTTCTCTCAAACTGTAAGGCCTAGACCTTTGATATTTGGTATGTAGCATGATCTTATGGTCCTCTACAAATATTGTTCAAATTATGACCGCCAGGCCAAAAATGGCCCCGCCCCAGGGCTTATCAGTTTTTCATTGGAAAATCTTTAAAAATCTACTGAAACTGTAAGGCCTAGACCATTGATATTTGGCATGTAACATGATCTAATGGTCCTCTACAAATATGTAGCTGTGGCTTGTGGTCCTCTGCCAAAAATGTTTAACTTACGACCCTGACCACTGGGCGAAACTTGGCCCTGCCTCAGGGCTTATCAGTTTTTCATGGGTAAAATATAAAATATTATTTTTCTATGAAACCATAAGGCTTAGACCTTTAATTAATGGCATACTGCTTTGCCTAGTGGTTCTCTACCAAGGTTGTACACATGATTTCTTGTGGTCAAAAATGGCCCCGCCCCTGGGGTTATCTCAGGTGAGCGCTTCAGGGCCTCATGGCCCTCTTGTTCATTTAAAACCTTCATTTTTGGTATGCATGTTCATCTTGACAATGATGACAGACGAGCATTCGCACCTGCTTGTAGTGCTCTTGTTCCAGATATTATGTATCGTTGAACTAGGTTTGATGTCATGTCGACATCCTTTTCTTGTTTATTTATTGGGTAGCAACAGAATACAATGCTGTGGATTTCTCGCCATTCATAGTAAAAGTTGCAAAACTGACAACCAACATTCTGCCTTTAAAAATAGTACATTTTATTAGTTTGCATCCGATGGATACAAAAGGTATTCAGTAACGTGACATCATTCGATGGATACAAAGGTATTCAGTGACATGGCATCATTCGATGGCTACAAAGGTATTCAGTGACATGGCATCATTCGATGGCTACAAAGGTATTCAGTGACATGGCATCATTCGATGGATACAAAGGTATTCAGTAACATGGCATCATTCGATGGCTACAAAGGTATTCAGTAACATTTCATCATTTGATGGCTACAAAGGTATTCAGTAACATGGCATCATTCAATGGATACAAAGGTATTCAGTAACATGGCATCATTCAATGGATGCAAAGGTATTCAGGGATACACAGGTATTGAGTAACATGACATCATTCGATGGATACAAAGGTATTCAGTAACATGGCATCATTCGATGGATACAAAGGTATTCAGTAACATGACATCGTTCAATGGATACAAAGGTATTCAGTAACATGACATCATTCGATGGATACAAAGGTATTCAGTGACATGGCATCATTCGATGGCTACAAAGGTATTCAGTAACATGGCATCATTTGATGGATGCAAAGGTATTCAGTAACATAGCATCATTCAATGGATGCAAAGGTATTCAGTAACATAGCATCATTCAATGGATGCAAAGGTATTCATGGATACAAAGGTATTCAGTGACATGGCATCATTCAATGGATACAAATATATTCAGTAACATAGTATCATTTGATGGATACAAAGGTATTCAGTAACATGGCATCATTCGATGGATACAAAGGTTACAAATTCAGTAACATGGCATCATTCAATGGATGCAAAGGAATTCAGTAACATGGCATCATTCAACGGATTCATTCAATGGATACAAAGGTATTCAGTAACATGGCATCATTCAATGGATACAAAGGTATTCATGGATACAAAGGTATTCAGTAACATGACATCTTGATATGAAAAGGCACATGTACATGTATAGTGCTGTGCATTTTTCTGTTCTGCTAGACTACTGCTATTGCCATACTGATATTGCTGTTGTAGCAGTACTTGGTTCTAATACATGACTTCTAGTGCATTTCGTCCACTAAAACAAGGACTAGATCTACCAGTACTACTAGTACTGCTCCTATGAATGTTTTTTACAATGAGTCAAATTTGCCAATATTGATGCATGTAGAAACAAATTATAATGCATAAAAATGGTCTGATTGCATTGTGAAAATTCTATTCAATTTGATTTTGTTTTTCCATCTGCACACTTTTTCAAAGGAAAATGTGTTATTAATGTGTTGTTGAAATTTGGAATAAACATAGAACAAGGAAAGGGTTCAGAATCCAGCACTATATGTATCTTGTAGACCAGCATTATATGTATCTTGTAGTCCAGCGCTATATGTATCTTGTAGTCCAGCGCTATATGTATCTTGTAGTCCAGCACTATATGTATCTTGTAGTCCAGCACTATATGTATATTGTAGTCCAGCACTATATGTATCTTGTAGTCCAGCGCGCTATGTGTATCTTGTAGTCCAGCACTATATGTATCTTGTAGTCCAGCACTATATGTATCTTGTAGTCCAGCACTATATGTATCTTGTAGTCCAGCACTATATGTATCTTGTAGTCCAGCACTATATGTATCTTGTAGTCCAGTGCTATATGTATCTTGTAGTCCAGTGCTATATGTATCTTGTAGTCCAGCACTATATGTATCTTGTAGTCCAGCAATATAAGTGTACATTGTAGTGCAGTGCTATATGTATCTCATAGTCCAGCACTATATGTATATTGTAGTTGATTAGTTCAATGAGTAGGTGGTAATCCCCAGATATATTTTAGGCAGTTATTACTGATAATGTATTTCACCATGAGTCTTGAAACTTTACAGGATGGTATGGCATTATGTGAACTTGTTGCTAAAATCCAATCAATATACTGAGATCAGATGAACTGACTTTCTGCTCTTCTATATTGAGGGCTTAGAGACTTTCTTCTGCTATTTCGTCTGCTAAGCGAGTTTGTTCAGCTATTTCTGTTCAGCAATTTTGCCTTCTAAGAGAGCTTGTTCAGCCATTTTGCCTGCTAAGAGAGTTTGTTAAGCTATTTTGTCTGCTAAGAGAGTTTAAAAACTTTATTTGGCTATTTTGCCTGCTGAGAAAGTTTGCTCTGCTATTTTACCTGCTAAGAGTTGTTTTGGCTATTTTACCGGCTAAGAGAATTTGTTTGACTATTCTGTCTGCTAAGAGAGTTTGCTCTGCTATATTGCCTGCTGAGAAAGTTCATTCAGATATTTTTCCTGCTAAGAGAGTTTGCTCTTCAATTTTTGCCTGCTAAGATAGTTTGCTCTGCTATTTTGCGAACTAAGAGAATTTGTTATGATTAACCTACCACTCCATGAATATTCATGTAAGAAATAATGACATCATGAATGTAAATTACATTAACTTATATATAATAACACATAAACACAGGTCTTTTGCCATTGCAGAAACTCTGGAATTATCTGCATTAAAACTATATTCTTAGCAAATCTATTGGAATAGTCCATTTGAAAACTCCGCATTGATAGGTTTGTATGTCTCTATATATCTGTATAAACAACTTATACTGTAGAACCTCAATAGAATGTCTCTTAACCCTTTTTCCATTGAATAGTATGTATTTATGAAATAGTATACTGTATTCTTGGTGAAATGGTGGAATTATTTACTATAATCTCATAAGCAAACAGAGCAGAGCCTGGTCAGATTGCTCCTACAAGAGTTGTCTGATATGGGTCTTTTCAGTTTGCAAATGAGTGAAAAAGGGTTTGTATGAAGGAAAGGTTAAATCGGAGTTGAATAGCTCATTGGTGTTTAACTGTAGACTCTATATCAGTGGTTAACTGTAAACTCTATATCAGTGGTTAACTGTAAACTCTATATCAGTGGTTAACTGTAGACTCTATATCAGTGGTTAACTGTAGACTCTATATCAGTGGTTAACTGTAAACTCTATATCAGTGGTTAACTGTAGACTCTATATCAGTGGTTAACTGTAGACTCTATATCAGTGGTTAACTGTAGACTCTATATCAGTGGTTAACTGTAAACTCTATATCAGTGGTTAACTGTAGACTCTATATCAGTGGTTAACTGTAAACTCTATATCAGTGGTTAACTGTAGACTCTATATCAGTGGTTAACTGTAAACTCTATATCAGTGGTTAACTGTAGACTCTATATCAGTGTTAAACTCTATATCAGTGTTAAACTGTAGACTCTATCAAATATGAAGCGCTGAAAATTACTAGAGGATTTTGAATGACAGACAGTGTAGTCCCTGATCAGAGGGTACCTCTAGGACAAACAGTGTAGTCCTTGATTAATGGGTTCCTCTAAGACAAACAGTGTAGTCCCTGATCAGGTTTCCTCTAGGACAAGCAGTGTAGTCCCTGATCAGAGGGTTCCTCTAGGATAAACAGTGTAGTCCCTGATCACAGGGTACCTCTAAAACAAGCAGTGTAGTCCCTGATCAGAGGGTTCCTCTAGGATAAACAGTGTAGTCCCTGATCAGAGGGTTCTTCTAAGACAAACAGTGTAGTCCCTGATCAGGGTTCCTCTAGGACAAGCAGTGTAATCCTTGATCAAAGTGTTCCTCTAGGACAAACAGTACATAGGAGCAAATGCTCTATTGATCACAATGGTTTCAAAAAGTGACTGTTACAGTCTGAGGTATCAAAATGTGTCATTATGAAGGAATGTGTTAAACACGTAGGATTCCAGAATTAGACTTATTATGTAGGGCCAAGATTACGTGCTATTGATCAGTGGATGTTTGATCGAGTGTGACACATATTCAGTGCCTATCATCTTAGAAAATTGTAACATAGCTACTTAATTCTGACATCAAAGAAGCATTATTTATCAGAAATATAATCTCATATGATATGCATACAGTAAGACATCTCTAAGGAGAGCACTCAAATGAACTTTTAATGTTCAAAGCCAAAGATAAATACATGCCAAAGTGTATTTCAAAATACTATACATTTAAGTCATAATTTCTACACCAAACCCTATGTTGTGATCTCCCTTAAGAATCATCTCTTAGCCTCTTGCCTGTTTAATCTTTATGTAAGAAATAAGCTGTCTGGAAGAAAGCCCCAGTGGTCTTTGCTCCATCCATTAAACTGCACCATTCTCATTTTGCATACACGGAATTTTGCCCCATCCTAGTTTTGTGCATAGGGAATTTCGCCCCATTCTATAGCATAATTTTTCCCCTATAGCGTAATGTTTCCCCTATAGCTAATTTTGCCCCACCATCAGTTTTGACTAATCGGAAATTTGCACTTTTTACATCACAACTTTTGAACATTAAAATTTTATATTAAAACTTACCTAAATTATGAATTCAATAGCAATGCACCAATACATTACACCTGGGCAATTTGTTCCAAACAGCGAAAGTCATTAGCAAACAACTATTATCAACAATGAAGGTTGTTCTCTTGCTCTGGATTGTCCATTTTTTGTGTAAATAATCCATTAACTCAGAGCAATTGATTATTACCTGGATATTTCGGCTTTATCGCAAAGCCTTCGTAAACACACATGAGATGCAACACCAAAAGAGACCAAATGTCGGCATCCCCTATATCCGGGGCACCTCTGAAATTCTGCACAGAATTTTCAAACAACATGGGGTTAGGTTAACAAGTACCACCGCCATTTCAACTCCATTCGCTCCCAAATCACACATGTGAAAGACAAGACGGACAAATTGAAGAAATGTGGCGTAGTTTACTATGTAAAGTGTGAGCAATGCAAACATGACTATGTTGGAGAGACAGGTAGACCTCTGGAAACAAGACTAAAAGAGCATGTGACTAGATCCAATTCAGCTTTACATGAACACTGTGAAGCCACTGGTCACCACTTTGACCCTCGCAACACCAAGGTCTTGACGTCAGAAGAAATGCATCTTAAACGTAGAGTGAAAGAAGCCATTCTAATAAAACAGCGGCGACCATCACTCAACCGAGACGAGGGACTGGAACTGCCAACAGTGTATGATCCTCTCCTTGTGTCACGTGACGACTCAAAGTCATGTGACACCCACTGACCACATCTCAGTGTGTTGACGAAGGCTTTGCGATAAAGCCGAAATATCCAGGTAATAATCAATTGCTCTGAGTTAATGGATTATTTACACAAAAAACTATTATCAACAACATTAATTTGTCACATAAATTTTTTAATGAATGACCAATTTACGTGAGCGACCGCTTAAATGCTTAGGTGTTAATTGCTCTTGGAAGATTGATATAATGTTCTTATTTTTGGTTGAATAATTTCAAAAAATTATTTGCAGCCACACCACATTTTCATCTGCAAATCCATCCCATCCATCCATTATGTATTGGTTAGTGTTTGTTAGTCAGCATTTACAAAAATAAATCGGTCTAGCGGGGCGCAACCCCGCGATCAATTTATTTTGTAAATGCTGGCTAACAAATACTAACCAATTTAGTGATTGTAATTATATTTTGTTCACAAAATGTCGCGCGCCCTATGTAATAAACATACCTGTCACCACCCGTCACCTCTTTCATAAGAGTATCGTGCGGCAAACACTAGTATATACCTGAGACGCGATACATTTCCGACAGCAACACCATAGTTTCCCGAAAATAGCAGTGGATATTCAGGCGAATTATAAATGGAGGATTTTGATTTATTGAAATACATTTGTATGTATGGACCAATACTGTCCAAACATGAGGTCACGGCAACTGAAGCTCTCAATAACCTCTTCAGAATTTCACTGTATAAATGCAAGAACAGACGACTTCTATAGGCAGAACTTGGTGGCCCCATCAGGGAAATTGGCAGCAACACAACTCTTGTCTATATTCGATCGAAGAAACATCGGTCTTAACCCTTTCCCTCATATCAACGCTTTATCGCAAACATAGTAGACAAAGACCAAACGTCTAATATCAGGGTTCGCTCTATTTCCGTATAAAAGTATATAGATCTGATCTGATCCTAGAGTTTTCGTTTGAACCAAATGTTCCCTTGAAAAGTTTACATTATTAAACAAATGGGTTATTAATATTCCTGAATCGATCAATTTGTGTAGATCTATAAATGTTCCTGAGAGAAAGAGCTAAACACTGCTTTAAACTGACCTGGCTCCAAGTTATAGCTAAAGACTCACAAATCCCCTTTAACAACCAATTCACACAATGTTTAGTAATTCAAATCTCTGAGAGTGTCATAAAATATTGTTTTCGTTAAGAGACAGCAAAAATGATTACGGTTTTTAATTTATTTTTCATTTACATGTATGTTTAATGCTAACGTCCAGCATGATGACTTCAAGAGTTATAAATATCATTTTAATATTTATTGTGATAATTGTGTTTTTTGTATCCCCCTTCTTTGAAATCATTTCAAAAGCTTGAATCCACATCAGTTGCTAAAATCTGTCCGGAATATCGAGGCATCATGTCAATTTCATTTGCTCCAACAGGCTTCAACCGCTAGCCGCCCTGAACTGATTCTGAACGCAGGTGCAATATAAAATAGACCGACTTACTATGTAAATTGTCACTTACTTCGGTAAATAGACACTTACTAAATAAATGGCCAGTAACGGCTGATTTACTAAAATAAATCGCCAGAGAATTTGAAAAATACTGCAACGCCATTGGACAAAATATAATTTCAATCACTAAGTTTGTTAAGCCTTTTCTTGCATGCAGGATGTGTAATTACAATTGATTGACATGTGTCATGGGTTTCTGGCTAATAATAGATCTCACATGCAGGATGTGTAATTACAATTGATTGACATGTGTCACGGGTTGCCGGCTAATAATAGGTTATCAGCCGACATCCGAAAATGATACAGATTACCGAATACAGTAATACACGTACACCTGTCTACTAGGAATAGATATACTATTAGTTACAATGTGTTTCGGCAGGATGTACGAGTTTGTATGACAGTTTTGAATTCCGTATTTCCTGAGCGAATTCTGTAGATTTAATTCTTCAAAAAACTTGTTCACTTACAGCGCGTGCGATTTGGCACGGCTGTCATTAATGTCCTGACTCAAAAATGATGTCTGACGTCACTAAAACTAACGCACTGATTTGCATGCGCTGTAAGTAAACAAGTTTTGGCGTAATTGGGAAAAACAAAAGAAGTAAGATACAAACATATAATTGATACACAAGTTGTTTTCATTCATATATGTAGCTGCTAGACAGTTTTTATGAGTTAATTCCATTTATTTCATAAAATAACTGCCTTATAAACACAGAAATTGAGTTTGTTTACGCGAATTGATGATGAAACAAAACCGATCAGTCACATTACAAACTTGATTCCCGTACAGCTCGGATTAAACGGAGTGTACACTTTCTTACACCCCATTCATGTGGACGGTCTCAGCCAATCACATTCCCAGAATTTATGATGACTGGAAATAAATGTACATCTGTTTTGGGGTTTAAATGACTGTGCATGCTATGAGTTGTTTACTTTAAGCTCACTTAACAACTTGCTGGGTGTGGGAGAAACAACTGGGTCTACTCTGTTTTCATTACAATAATTACATAATCAATATTAAGCAAACAGAGTATGAGCCGTCTGATCCGAGTCTATTCTGTTTAAAAGACATTGAAAGAAGTACTTATGGAGAAAAGGGTTAAATAGCTGTTGGCAAAATCATTTGATTATCGAGTCTCGACACGTGCCACCTTGTGTAAAGCAAAACGTGCTAAAACGCCAACACGGTGGCAAGTAAAAAGCTAAACGATGTGTAAAGGGGCCGTCACACCATGACGTTCTGTCAACGTTCTCTGAACATTTCAATCGTTCAATTTTTTAGTGCTCTAGAATGAGGATGACACATCTTGTGTGTGATAAATGTGAACCTAACGCATGCCTAGCATGTGTCTTACGCGGGAGAAGCGTGTAACAGCGACCAAGTAAGATACCCCTGAAAACCATTAGCGTATGCTAACGTGCCACTGGCGCACAACGAACAATTTGTGAACGGTAGACAAGCGTGTTGAGCGTGTGACTAACATGTAAATAACGACAGAATAGCATTTTGACGTTCGTTTGACTTTAGTCACACGCTGCGTGCGCTATGGGACCGTTCAGCGGTCGTTGACAGGTCGCCAGTGAGTCGTTCACTGCAAAGCAAACGATTAGTAACAACCAAGTGATGCTAGAGTAAAGACTGACTAACAATATCCGAATGCGTGCAACGCTCATCGAACGATAGTAAAACGTTCCATTAATGTTCTTAAACGTTCTTCAGCATTTAAAATTAAATGTTGAAGAACGCTGGTCTCAGTGAGAACTTTTGTGCATGTTCAAAACTTTTTTTCGGGACCAGCGTTCTCCGCCGATTCCCGGCGATCACCGACGTTCACTAGCGTTCACAAGCATTCACGCAACGCTCTTCTGACGCTATCCCAGCGACTATGGGCAACTACCAACATTTAATGAAACGCCAAAGAACGCTGACCAGAACGTCATGGTGTGACGGGCCCATAAGCGAATTGAGATTAAGTGTCTGTTTGCTGTAGTAATTAAAGTAGGTTTGTACCAGGTTACGATATGTTCTTTGTATAATTAACTCAGATACAATAATAATTCCAGAATTCGTTAATCTGGATCCAAACTGTTTGCATTGATAATCACAGATTTGCTATTTGCATCGAAACATTTTAACCATCAGTAACAACACTTTCCCTCATATAAACATATTATATGCATTTGCAAGCAGAGTAGACCCAGATCTGCGTTTGCTCTGTTTGCATATGAAATTATAATAGGCAAGACTCTACAGTTTCTACCGATATCAAAACAATAATATCTACAAACGCCATTATAAAAAATTCAGCTCATAAATATTCATGATGTTATGTCTTACATGAATATGAAACTATAACTTTGTACATTAACCCATTCCCTCATATTGACACCCTTTGATGCCTCTTTGAAAGACAATTTCTGAAGCCAATGTGATGAATAAAGCAGTTTCAAAGCTACACAATTCTATTTCTTTCCTTTTCTCAAGTAAGTGCACCTTTTTGATAGTTTTATTCAAAGAAGTTGGATAAAACATCAGTAACTTAATACAATGTAACTCTGTATGAATAAATCTGAGATAACTTGATAACTTTGTCATGTTGTTGCAAAATCAGGTGTCAGTTTTAACCCTTCGCTTGCTGAATTTTAAAATACATTTCTCCTTCTTTAATATAATTACATATATCTTCATTGTGTATAAGTATTTCGCTGTGCAATCACTGCTGTTGAGTGCACTGGTTGCACAATCAATTTGTAAATAGTGCAGACCCTGATGAGACAGCTCCTGCAGGAGCTGTCTCATCTGGGTCTTCACTATTTACAGGTAGGTATTTTGACGCGAATAGCAAGCGAAGGGTTAAGCTTAATTTTTAGAGTGGAATAATAACCCATCTGTGTTTAACTGTAGACTCCATTCAGTATGAAAGGCTTACATGTACTAGAAACTGTTGGATGACAAACAGTGCAGACCCTGATCAGAGGGCTCCTCTAGGAGACCTGTTGTCTGAGTCTGCACTGTTTGTAAATGACATACAAAGAGCATATTTATAGCAGACACACGTCAGCAGACCCATTTTCTATGCTATTTGTTTCCGCCCTTAATTTTTCCAAACATTAAAAGTGACAGGTTTTATTTTCAATATTTTTAGCTCACCTCGGGGTGAACTTTTGGGAGAATTGAATGTCCGGTGTGTGGGTTGCGTCGTCAACAATTTTCTTGTGAACACTATAGTGGTCACAATTTTAATTCAATCATCATGAAATTTGGTCAGAATGATTGTCTTGATAAAATCTCAGACGAGTTTGAAAGTGGGTCATGTGACCCGGTAAAAAACTAGGTCATCTAGTAGGAAAACCTTGTAAACAATTTAGAGGTCACATTTTCAGCACAATCTTCATGAAACTTGGTCAGAATGGTTGTCTTGATAACATCTCGGACAAGTTCGAAAGTGGGTCATATGGGTCAAAAACTAGGTCACCATGTCAAATAGTAGAAAAGCCTTGTGAATACTCTAGAAGTCATATTTCAGCCCAATATTCATGAAACTTTGTCAGAATGATTGTTCAGATAAAATCTCAGAGGAGGTTGAAAGTGGATCATATGGGGTTAAAAACTAGGTCACCAGGTCAAATAATATAAAAACCTTGTGAAAGTCACATTTTCAGCCCAATCTTCATGAAACCTTATCAGAATGATTGTGTTGATAAAATCCCGGATGAGTTTGAAAGTGGGTCACTTGGGGTAATAAACTAGGTCACTAGGTCAAATAGTTTAAAAACCTTGTGAAACTAGTGGTCACAATTTTTGTCCAATCTTCATGAAACTTAGTCAGAATGATTGTCTTGATAGAATCTTAGAGGAGTTTGAAAGTGGGTCATGTGGAGTTAAAAACTAGGTCAAATAGTAGAAAAACCTTGTGAACACTCTAGAGTTCTAGACATTTTTTGTCCAATCTTCATGAAACTTAGTGGGAGTGATTGTCTTGATAAAATCTTGATCGAGTTTGAAATTGAGTCATGTGAGGTCAAAATTAAGCTAGTTCACTAGGTCAAATGGTAGGAAAACCTTGTGAACACGTTACAGGTCAAATTTTTAGCCCAGTCTTAATGAAAATTAGTCAGAATCTTGGAAGAGTTTGAAAGAAGGTTAAGTGGGGACCAAAAAGTAGGTCATATCATAGAAAAATCTTGTTTACACTCCAGCGGTCACATTTTAGCCCAATCTTCCTCAAGCTTGCTCAGAATGTTTGTCTTGGTGATATCAAGGTTGCGCTGATCATGGTTAGGGAGGGATCAAAAAGTAGGTCACTGGGTCAAAATTTAGAAAAATCACTTTAGAGGTCACATTTTTAGCCAAATCTTATCTTTATTGGTCAGAATGATGGTCTTGATAAACTCAGTGTTCTGAATCTTCAAAAATCTTATTCTCCAGAACCACTGCTCATGATCCACTATCATCATTGTTCCCTTAAGTCAATATTGACCCCATCCTGGGACTATCCAGATCTAATTGTAGATCTATGGTGATCTGGTTCAATTCCTGGGGGATGGGGGAAGGAGGGGTCTGTATTCCCTCCTGGACTATTTTTAGATCTGACCTCTTTGAATAATTCTTCTGAAAAGGAGCATTTACTGGAGAAAAGGTAAATTTAAGAATTGTGTAGCTTTGAAACCATTGTGATAAAAAGAGCATTTGCTTCTATTTATAACAACAGTTTCAAAAATGTCTTTTACAGAGGCATCAAAAGGCATCAGTTGGAGGGAGTGGGTTAAGCAACCACATGTGTACAAAATGCAAGAAGCTCTGGTTCAAAACAGTTATTCCCCTGAGGCATTTATTGGAGTTAAAAGGGAAAGTAATTTGATGAGCCAAAATTTCAAACTAGTGACGACCCTGACCAGACAGCATCTTTAACCTTAAGCCTGCTATGGGCGGATGAGTGAATGCCTGGATGAGTGAATGCCTACGCAAACAGTTTGGATACAGATGAGTTGCCGAGTAACTCGGCATCTCATCAGGATCCAAACTGTTTGACATCCTCATTGCATTTTGGTAGACAAATTGATTATAGCTTGAATATTGAAAATGTAGTTTGTGAAAAATTCTATAATAATAATTTGCTCAGCAAGCTAAAGGTTAATGAATATTCATGCTAGACTTTACCCATTTGACTATTGTATCTTAACCAACTTTTGAAACATATCGATTTTCCCAGAGTTGTTGCTCTGTCTGTCATAAATTTTGTGTCTTCTGATTTATCTACCAAAATATCTGAGTTTGAATCATAAAACTTCTTATGTATTTTGATTATCTGCATGAAAATGCTTTTCACCTGGAGCTTTATTCCTGAAACACTGGCTCAGAGGTTATAAAACCTTTCCTTGAATCTGAGATCATTCTCAAGCATCTGATTGGTCAATTACTTGAGAATGATCTCAGACTCAGAAGTTTTATAACCTGAGACCCTGGCCTGACTTAATTGGAATTACTATAAATGTTTCGGAAAAAATATGTCGAGTTTATCTGCAAAAAGTTACAATTTTAGAATTGTAAAGATTTACATTAACATTAGTGATGGGTCTTGATTTAGTAAACATAAACATTAACTAACCCTTTCCTCCATAAATACACCTTTCTACGCTGCTGTAAAAGTCACCTGTTGAAACCAATGTGATAAATAGAGCATTTGCTCCTATAGGAGCAAATGCTCTATTTATCACAATGGTTCCAAATTACGAAATTCTAAAAAAAACACCTTCTCTAGTTTATGCTCCTTTTTGGTAGATTTATTCAAAGAGGTTGGGTCTAAAAATAGCCTATGGAGAAATGAGATGAGAAAGAAAAAAACTATGGCAGAATCTGTAAATAATACATCTATATTATTCAATAAGCAAACAGTCTCAACAGACCATGATAGGAGCCATCTGATCTGGTTCTACTCTGTTTTAAAAGGCATGAAAAGGCATTAAATCAGTTTAATTAGAATTAGCATAAAAATGTGAAAAAAATTGAGTTGCACATTAATCCTATTGGAGCCATCTAATCTAGAGTGTTTGAAAAGGCATTTATATGAGAGAAAGGGTTAATTCAAATTAGCATAAACAATGTGAAAAATATTAGTTGCATGTGAAAAGTATTAGTTGCATGCATCTCCTAATTATTTAAGTTAAGAGTTGAAAATCCACCCTTTTGCCTATGAGTGGCATTTATACTTAAACACCGGTGAGCTATTCCACTCTGTGTTGAAAGGGTTAAGTTTTGGGCGCCCCAAACCCGGTTTAACCCCCCAGTGACTTTTATCACTGACCGTTCCAAGGCGGTACTTCCATCTTTCCCCTATTGTATGTTTGTTTTGCCTTTGTGTGTCTCTTTGTGTCTTTTATATACATGTACATTTTACTGTTTACTGTGGTGCTGTTTGGGCGGGTGTGTGTTTTGTATGCAGTGTTTCATGCATGACTCTTAACATGTACTTTTAGTGTTATACCAGTTCACAAGACCAAAATGTTTAGTTTCATGCCACATGTAACTTAAAAGCAGAGTTACAGGTCTTTACATACCGTAGTAAGAATTATTTTAAAACCAGTCCTCATGAAGTTTCAGCTGAGTTCATGCTAACCCTGATGTAAGTGCAATTATCATTAAGGATGAGGACAGTTTGCAAGCAGAGTAGATGAAGATTAGATAGCTCTTGTAAGAGCTGTCTGCTCAGAATCGGCTCTGTTTGCTTTTGAAATGATATAGGCTTGATTCTACAGTTTCTTCCAAAGTAAAAATTCCCTTGTTTCATATAACATGCTATTATAGAAATTCACTAACTTTATGCCCCCATTCCACTAGGCGGCGCTCTACGCGCTCGGATTGAACACCATAGATCTACACAAGATAGGGCGATATAAGTGTAGTTACGATCCATTACGACCAGATAACCTTCCAGTGGCGATTGAGTAATGATCTATAAGATCCAATAGCGACTCTGCAGTCTTTAGTGGCCACCCAAATGATCCCATTACGACCAGATAACGTTCCAGTGGCGATTGAGTAATGATCTATAAGATCCAATAGCCACTCTGCAGTCTTTAGTGGCCACCCATTTCCCCAATTATGTTTCGACCCTCCATGATCAATTTTCACTTCGTTGAGATTCAGGATGAGTAAGAGGCGATCAAATGCACTCTATTTGCGCTTCAAGGGCAATCCCTGAGATCTATGGCGCTTAAGCTAGATCCGGTAGCGATCTCAGCGACCTATGGGGATTCATTATCACTCATTTAGTGCTCCAGGTGATCTGATTAGGACAAGATGCTATGAAAACCCGTGGCATTCTACCGTGCTCAACAGTTTTACGCTTAGCTGTAGAGGAGTGTGAAGGCTTGAGAGACCAACTTTTTTTGAGAACGGTGGTGCTCGAAGGCGATCAGATAGCGCTTCAGTTACGATATTGCCAATCAAGTAGCGCTCTGATGGAAATTTTGGCGATAAAGTGGTGATCCGATGGCGATTTTGGCGATCAAGTAGCGTTTTGATGGTGTTCTGGATGGAGCGCCATGGATCTTTGTGCAGGGGAGTAGATCGACGGTGACCATGGCGATCCACTAAAGATCAGGTGGTGCTTCTGGCGATGATGGCGTTCTATTTGGCGATCTGTGGTGTTCTCACAGATAGCCATAGATTGCTGCCTAGTGGAATGTGGATATTATATCCATACAGACTTTATTTCTTGTATGGACATTCATGAGGTTCAGTGTAAAGCCATCATAGGATATAGACTTATATGAGTGAGAAGTTTTTGCTGTATAACCCTTGAATGCTGAATTTTCAAAGTGGAATGGTCCATCAGTGTTTAAACCTTTTCTCCATATATTTTTTATGAGAAAAATTATGAGATCATAAATATTAATTAGATTATTTTTAGCTCAACAGTGCACAAAGTGCTCAGGGTGAGCTTTTGTGATTGCCTGATGTCCGTCGTCATGCGTCGTCGGTTGTCAGTCATCAACAATTTGAACCTTTAAAAATCTTCTCTCCTGAATCTACAGCGTTCTCAGCTTTCATCTTTGGCACATAGCATTATCTGTAGGTCCTCTACAAAAGTTATATAAATTATATCCCTGGGGTCAAAATTGGCCCCGCCACAGAGGTACATTGTTTTCTATAGCAACATACAGTGAAGAAAATCTTCTCGTTTAAAACTGGAAGGTTCTCAGCTTTCATATTTGGCACATAGCATCATGTTCAGGTCCTCTGCAAAAGTTATTTACATTATGGCCTTGGGGTCACAATTGGCCCCGCCCTAGGGGTGGACAGTTTTCAATAGAAACATTTAGTGAAAACATTGAAAATCTACTCCTGAACCTACAGGGTTCTCAGCTTTCATTTTTGGCACATAGCATCATGTTCAGGTCCTCTACAAAAGTTGTATAAATTATGGCTCTGGAGTCAAAATTGGCATCGCCCCAGGGGTGGTTAGTTTTGTATAGAAACATATTGTGAAAAATTTGAAAATCTACTCTCCTGAAACTGGAAGGTTTTCAGCTTTCATATTTGGCACATAGCATGCTGTTTAGGTCCTCTACAAAAGTTGTGTATATTGTGCCCTTTGGGCCGGCTAGTTTTCTATAGAAACATATAGTGAAAACTTTGAAAATATTCTCCTCTGATTGTCTGGTGAGCGCTTCAGGGCCATTTTGGCCCTCTTGTTTTATAATGGCACATGGACACTCACAAATCTGGCCATAGTAGAAACTGTAGAATCAGATCTATGTAATTCCATAAGCTAACGGAGCAGACCCTGATCAGACGGCTCCTGCAGGAGCCATCTGATCTGTGTCAACCCTGTTTGCAAGGCGTAGAAAGTATGGAGTAAAGGGTTAACTAATAAGTCCATTTAGTATGAAAGGGTATAGTTTGTGAAGAGAATATGAATGACAGTGTAGACCCTGATCAGAAGCCCCTTGAGGAGCCCTGTGACCTGATCAGAGGCCCTTAAAACTTGAGGAGCCCTGTGACCTGATGAGAGGCCCCTTGAGGAGCCCCCTGTGACCTTGGTCTACCCTGTTTGTCAATGTCAGTTCACTCAGTTCCAGCATTCAAAGGTATAAATTGTAGCATAGCACTACGTGAAGGCTGTTATCATTGGTGACCTAACGTGTTTAAAATGATGCCATAATGCCATTAAAGCAAGCCACTTTACCATAATTCCCTGCAGTATTCTGGCAAACTTTGGGAGATAGTGCAGACCAAAAATCAAGCCACTTATTTAAACCCTTTACACCATAAATACACCATTCTATGCATTTGCAAACAGAGAAGACCCATATGAGATGGCTCCTGTAGGAGCCGTCCGATCAGGGTCTGCTCTGTTTGCTTATGAAAGGAGAGATTGGATGTCAGAATATCTAATGTAAGTATGGCAGGCACCTTTATAGGTTTCCCACAGGAAATTAAACACTCATGCAATTTTGCCTTGAAGAAATGGCTGACTTGTATAAATGGCTTGCTCAGACTAATGGTCAATTTCTTATCTTTGGTGAGAGATGGCTAGAATAGTTGGAAAATTCACAGAGCTCCAGATAAGAGGCATAGGCTAAAACATATTCAACAATAAATTCCTCATTTCTCACCAAAGTGTGTGATGTGACCACACATAGGGTTTGGTGGAGGAAGGACCGTTTTAGCATTTGAGTATGCTTAGTTATAGACTGTAGCCAGAGCTACAGATAAAGGGGTGTACCTAAATACTACTAAAATCATCATTTCTCCACCAAACCCTATACTGTGACCACTCTTTAGAATCGTCTCTTTTAGGCGATTCTAAAGAGTGGTCACATTAAAGGGTTTGGTGGAGAAATAAAGAAGTTATTCTTGAAAATGTTTGAATTTACGCACCTTATCTGGAGCTCTGTGTAGCTCTGACTTGATTATTTGTAGCTCTTATATAGATTTGTAATCTGTTTGGATTCAGATGAGAGATGAATGACATGGCATCTCCTGTGTATCTAAACTGTCTGGCACTCTGGCAAAGATATGGAAGAAATTTGTACTTCCAACCGAAGCAGACACCAATTTTCACAGTTTTACCTCAAACCTTTGCAAACAGTTTGGATCCAGATCAGACAATGAGTAACTCGGCGTCTCATCAGGATCCAATATGTTTGCCATGCTGACAATGTGTTTTGAAAAGATGTACTTTTGAAGCAGACATCAATAGTTGCAGATGACAAATACTCAGAGTGCAGAAGGTGTTGACAGTATTGTTTTCTGCAAAATATGTCATCTGCTTCAATTTTCATTGTTAACCCTTTCTGCCATGAATATTCATGTAAGAAATAATGACATCATGAATATTAATTACATGTAGATTAATTATTGCAGTAGCACATGGACTAAGGAAATTTTGCAGAAACTGTAGAATCCTATGTATGGTATGTCATATTTATCAAACAGAGCAGTCCCTGATCAGACGACTCTTGTAGGATGACTCTGTTTGCTGGTCAGAAATTCATGTGTATTATAACAATTGATCTAATTAATATTCATGATGTCATTATAAATATTTAAGTAGGTTTAATACAGGAGTTATCTGCCCCTGGACTTGTACCAGATGGGTTCCTACTAAGATATTTCAATGAAAGTTTATACTCATGACCTTTATGAAGTGTAGATGTGCGTCACATTTTTTCCAGCGTCTAAAATTGCATACAGAGGTTATCTGCCCTTGGATTTGCAATGAATGTCACCAATCAAGGCTATACCCTGTGGGGGTATTTATCGTCGTCAGTAATAACTCTAGTTCTTCACATTATCATACATGTGATAACCTGTTGAAGCATGTCAGGTAGATTTTGGAAATTTGTCAGGTATATTTGATTTTTGTCAGGTAGATTTTACCGACACGACGAAATATATGGAGATGAAAAAATTATCTTCTGGATACTTACGTTTTTTATACCTTTTCACATAATCATTCATACCTTACCATAAAAACTGTTACGGTATTATCCACATACCATGCCATTATAAACCTTACACTACACACATAACATTTACACACACTTTCCCTCATATCAACGCCTTTTCATGCATAGGAGCTATCTTGTCAGGGTCTGCTCTGTTTTCTTATGATATTGAAATGATTCCACACTTTCTGGCTTGGCCCAACAAAATAAAATGTCCATGTGCTGTTATAATAATAAATCTACCTTTACAAACCATTCATTATACAGACTACATCTATACACAGCCATGGCATCATCTCCAACCCTTACAATGCCTAGATATCAATAACCCCATTAACCCTTTCCTTCATATAAATATGTTTCACTGATTTGCAAACAGAATAGACCCAGATCAGACAGCTCCCATAATTAAATAATCATTAATGCCATGAAAAAATCGAGACTTATTACTGTTTTATCATAATGATAAATATATTCCATTTTATCTTATTTTTTTAGTTTCAGTGCTTTATAGGCTTATTTTCTAGCCCTTATTCGGCTATATTCCCAATGGCAAAAAAGTGTGTTTTCTCCAATTTTTTGAGGAAAATTCGCAACCTCAAGTAAAAAAAATCTATGAAAAAAACGTTATAAACCTCGATTTATTCAGTACAATCGGTCTGGGGACGAATCTTTCGTACTTTTTGGTATTGCCGGTTTGCTGAATAAAACTAAACTGTTTATCGCTCAGAATATTCGGATATTCTTTACTTGTTGTTAACGGTCGGAGTGCATACTGCTTTTTGAAGCTATGATAACGTCATTCCCCTCGTCTTAATTTGTCTCCTCGCTTGAGTAATAATAATGCGTGCCGCATGTGTATTTGTGGACAACGTCGCCTATATCAGAGTTTATTCTGGACTCAGTGACAGGTGGGCTAGTGAAGAAATGTAATAAAGTACTGCCCTCGATTTCAGTCTTTCTTTTGGACATAACTGCTTCGTTTTCGTGTAGAAAGTCCAGATAATCACATTTGTTAACAAAATGTTTTTCACTTTCGTTTTCGACTCGCGCGAGAGACTATGTGATTTTGATATATAAATTAACCAATCAAATCGCGTAAAAACCTTCACACCAGAAGCTGTATCTGGGGGGCGTCACTACCGGAAATAAATTTGCAGTCTCCAAGCAACAAGTAGCGACTCTCTTTCGCGACCGTGAAACGAAAACAAGACATCCCGATTTGAATTTAGATTAAATTATCTATTTAGGGAGGGGATTTGTGCAGAAGCATTGCCTTAGGATGGAATTCTGTCTGATTTGTATGCGTGCATCCCGCAAAGGCGCATGCCGCCGTTTGCATGTTGACACGACTGGTTCCCGAAATTTTTTTTGTTAACTCCAGTACAGCACTAACGGGAACCAACTTGTGATTACATAGTGCGGATATTCTCCGCGGGGGAACCATACCAAAACAGGCCAATCGTGGATCACAGCATGCTAAAGGGGGTTTGTGTGTGTAGAGAACTAACAGATAATCTAACGCAGGGAGGAAAATATAGGTCACTAAAAAAAATGCCGTAGCAGAAACGGTAAAACGGTAGAAACGTCCATTGAATCGGTAGAACGGTAGACCACCTCTGAAAACGGTAGAATTCACCTACCGTCGGTAGTTATCACATGTATGCATTATCTTCAAAACATGGAGCTACAACCGGCTTTGATCCAGATGAGAAAGCAAGATTTATGAAAATCTAAATATCCAAAATTTAGAAGAGTAAAAAAATTCACTAGACTCGTTGGACGCTAGCTGTGAAACTGTGATTATCCATACAAACTGTTTGTATTCATAATGCATAATGCTGCTTGGCATCAGAATCACAACTATTTGGCACTTTGCAAAGAAATGAGAGAAACTTAATTTTAAGAATTGAAGCAGACTACAAGTGCAGCAGACGAAACAATGCATAGCATGCAAAGAGTTTATCCAATATTGTTGTCTGCTACAATTCTGTTGATCTGTTTTCATTAACTTGTTATTAGAATGTAAAACATATCCGGCCCTTTCCTTCATAGAAACGCTCTTTCATGCATTGGCAAACAGAGTAGACTCAGATCATTGATGACAGCTCCTGTAGGAGCCGTCTGATATGGGTCTACTCTGTTTGCCTATGACTCTGCAGTTTCTACCAATACAAAAATTTCTTGTGTGCATTTGATATTGCTAATGGTGCCAGCATATTTTACAGGGATATTCATCAGGGAAAGAGTTAATATTTTTTTATGGAAAATTCCTGAGAAACTGTAACTCTTAGCACCCAAAACAATTTACTTTCACTGTGACGAAGGAAACCATTTCTCATCAAATCTAATTTAACCTTCACCACTTTATTAGTGACTTTGTGATGACCTTGGAAAACAGTCTGGATCTAGATGAGATGTGATGACCTTGGAAAGCAGTCTGGGTCTAGATGAGATGTGATGACCTTGGAAAACAGTCTGGATCTAGATGAGATGTGATGACCTTGGAAAACAGTCTGGATCTAGATGAGATGCCGAGTTACTTGGCATCTTATTAGGGTCCAAACTGTTTGCCACTATGATGATCATGTTTCTGGGATTTTTTAGATATGTGAGAAAAACTTTTTTTGGAATTGAAGTAGACGGCGGTTTTTCAGAGTACCGAAGGTTAGATAATATGATACAAAGCTGCAGCTCTCAGCATTTTCGGTTTTACTTTACTTATTTAACCCTTCGCTTGCTGAATTTTAAAATACATTTTTCCTTCTTTACCCATGTCCTGTTGTATAATTACATATATCTTCACTGTGTACAAGTATTTCGCTATGTAATCACTGCTGTGGGGTGCACTGGTTGCACAATCAACTTGTAAATAGTGCAGACCCTGATGAGACAGCTCCTGCAGGAGCTGTCTCATCTGGGTCTTCACTATTTACAGGTAGGTATATTGACGTGAACAGCAAGCCAAGAGTTAATGTCTTTTGTTAAACACTGGATTTTGAGAAGACTGAATTCAAGAATTATGTACTTATTTGCGAAGTGGAATCTTTTTCTTTTAACTTAGCGAGGGAAATGAGTTAATAATGTCAATTTCAAACAGTGTAGACCCATATGAGAGGGCTCCTAGTGGAAAGGGCTTTTAAATGGAGCCCCCTATACAGTAGTGTTGGGAATCTGACCCAAACATTTTATTGATCATCGGTGCATGTTCGTGATCGATCATCGATTTAAAATCATGATTAAATTCTAGCATGGCCCAATATGGGTTGTGGGTTTGCAATCAATACATATCGAGACCAGTCTCTTTGTCTAAAACATGGCCTTTTTTTAGGGTAAACTCAGTTTTAAATCTTAGATTTCGCTGCCAAATTTTGTGGTCTGCAAACTTTGTCATCTGCTACAATTTTCTTTCTATTTCATTTTTTTTCATTTTCGTTTTGATAAACAGTCACAGTAACAAACAGTTACACGGCATCTGGATCCAAACTGTTTATACCTAATCACAGATGCTACATTGGCAGCGAAAGAGTTAAAACAATGTGACAAACGATGTGTAAAATGCTAATCCGATGTTTGGCCTTGTCTGGCCTTGTCTGTTTTGTTAAACCTGGTTCCCTGTTCTGTATTTACGCCAAATTTCAATACCTACTGAATATTCATTAACAAAATAGGTATAACCAAATATGGAAGGTGGAACATTGTAGACATTTTAGAAAGTAAAGAAACATATCTATCAAATTCTATTAGCAAACAGAGCAGACCCTGATCAGACGGCTCCTCCTGATCTGGGTCTACTCTGTTTGCAAATGCGTGAAAACACGTTTATATGAGGGAAAGGGTTAACTGTATTATTTCCATAATGTTATGTATAAATTGTCCACGATGGCCTGTCCTTCGTCGATAATCATGTAGGAACTTTACGGTGTGATCACAGAGTACTGCAATTAATCTGAACATTGCTACTCATCAGTGTCTGCACTGTTTAAAAACATCTCTGAATATTCATGATAAGTTTGACCTGGTTGAATTTTTGAATAATCCATTCAGGTTAAATGAGCATCATGCAGTAGACAACAATGTTTGCAGACAGCAATGACTTAGCATGTAGGGATTGAATTAGTTGGGATGATATGTAAGATCAGTATGTTTGGGTTTAATTAGCTGGAATGCTGACCAAATATGTAAGATCAGTATGTTTGGGTTTAATTAGCTGGGATGCTGACCAAATATGTAAGATCAGTATATATAGATTTAATTATCTGGGATGCTGACCAAATTGTAAGATCAGTATATATAGATTTAATTATCTGGGATGCTGACCAAATATGTAAGATCAGTATGTTTGGGTTTAATTATCTGGGATGCTGACCAAATATGTAAGATCAGTATGTTTGGGTTTAATTATCTGGGATGCTGACCAAGTATGTAAGATCAGTATGTTTGGGTTTAATTAGCTGGGATGCTGACCAAATATGTAAGATCAGTATGTTTGGGTTTAATTATCTGGGATGCTGACCAAATATGTAAGATCAGTATGTTTGGGTTTAATTATCTGGGATGCTGACCAAGTATGTAAGATCAGTATGTTTGGGTTTAATTAGCTGGGATGCTGACCAAATTTGTAAGATCAGTATATATATAGATCTAATTAGCTGGGATGCTGACCAAATGTGTAGCAGCAATATGATATTTCTGTCAGAAACATTTTTTAAACAATTAATCCTCTATTGCATAAAAACGCTTTTCCACGCCTTTGCAAATAGAGTTGACTCGAGTCAGACGGCTCCTGTAGGATCTATCTCATTAGGGTCTACTGTATATGTGTTTGCCTGTGGAATTATATAAATCTGATCATACAGGGCTTGTCTAAGCCAAAACTTCCCCTGAAAATTGCACCTTATATAAAGTAAGTTAATTGAATATGAAGTGATCAACTCATGCATAAATGTTCATTAGCGAAAATGTTAACAGTCAATACTTGAGATCCAACCTCTTTGAATAAATCTACAGAAAAGGAGCATTAACAAGAGAAAATGAAAATTTTAGAATTCTGTAGTTTGAAACCATTGCAATAAATAGAGCATAAAATTTTGCTTCTGTATGAGTAAAATTTTTAATGCTCTGTTTATCACAATGGTTACAAGAAGTGACTATTACAGAAAGTTGTATTTATGGAGGAAAGGGTTAAATAAACTTTTTATTTTCCATTTAATCTATTCTACAAGATATCCCAGGTACAAGATCAGATTGATTTAGACAAGGACTTCCAGTTGAGACATTTATAACCCCTCTACACCCTAACAGAAACTGTAAACGTCCAAAAGAATTCAGAAAGAGTTTAGTTAAAAGAATCAAACATGTCGAATCATTAAAAAAAGAACAGCATTTATCAGTTGTCAAGGTTGTTATGATTTTTATACGTCCGTTTGAATAAACGGGACGTACTATGGAATGACTGTCTGTCCGTCTGTCTATAACATCTCTAACTCAAATATTCTGAAAATGGGTGATCCCTCGAAAGCAAAAGTAGAAATGCAAAAAGAGAAAATTGCAGACTCGGTTTTATTGAGTCCGTTCATGAGTAGTAATTAAAAGTGCAACACTACTCACGCCCCCTAGCACCGGCTTAAGCAGTATTCAAGTTTCAAAACTAATAACATGAAAACTAATGATCCCGAATGATCCAAGTTTCGCTTGATGGATCCTTCCCAAATTTAACTACTATGTTTATCTGGACATGCTACAGTAGCATGCTCAGTCCATGGGTCAAAGGTCAAGGTCAGCCTTCAGGGTCAAAGGGACTTCAGGGGACATAAGTGTTTCACAAACACACTCTTGTTTTTCATTTCTTACCGAATTGAAATCAAATTTAAGCCACTTGTGTCATTGTTTTTTCAGGAACCCATCTTTAACCCTTTCATTCTCAGGCCCGCTTTCAGGCCTGCTTCTATGTGTTCGTTAGATCTATTACCATAACGGCCAATTTTAGCGAGCAAATCTGGTACTACGACACAGTGTAAAAGGAATTGAATGTCTGCGTAAACAAAACGTTTCAAAACACGAAACAAAAAATCAATCTTTTGAAGGCGAATAATGACCCAAAAGGTGCGATTTTCTGCCAAGGATATTAAGCTCGGCGTGTCATTTCATCAATGCCTGATGGTTCTAATAGCAATGATCCTGATTTTTCCGGCATAAAAGGTGACTTAGAAGACAGACCCGTTTCGGAATCGTCCTTTAATGATTCAGACAGCTCTGAATTACATCACATTGTAGGTTCAACCCCCTCTTCTGCCTCAGGGGTAGGGATTGGGCGTGGTCTTGGTTGTAGTAGAAAAGTGCAAGATCATCGTAGAAGACGAGTGCTCGGTAGAAATGCTCGGGCCTGTTCCAGAACCCAGCAAATGCATTTCAGCCCCTCAGGTCCAAGATTCAGTGGGGTGATTTAGATCAATGGACAGTTGTAAACAACCCCGTCCTTGGTGGCAACCATGAACAAACAGTTCCATTAGGGTTCATATATCTGTTTTCATTTTCAAAACAAAGTCCCCAAAACTACAAATAACTTTGACATTTGTCATAAAATATGACTAAACAACATAATAAAGCTTATTTAGACTAAAATTTGCAAAACAAGTCTGTTTGTAAGCATGTTTATTTCACATTGCAAATGGCAGAAATATGACATCAAGTGGAACGTTTGGTATTTTCAGAGGGTTATTATAACTTAGAAGTTTACGTACGTCATATACGAAATTACGTCATATATTTTCATATCAGTATGAAATTCATTACTACTGAAAAATGATAGGCTCCACTATCCGTAGTTCCGTACATGTAGCGACCATATTCAAAGAAACGGCTAATCGAATCAGCATGTAGAAAATGCATTTTCAGCATTTTCTTCCTTGTTGCAGAATGGCATAGATGGATATTTAGCTTGAGAGGTCCTCAAAAATGATGTGATCACGTGAAGAAGATTTAATTCAATCCTACTCCGGAAGGGTGGGGGTGGGGGGGGAATCTCAATTCAACTTGAGCAACAAAGTTAATTGAAATGGACAGTAATTAATATTCATCAATCTTTTACATAAATATTCATGGAGTAAAGGGTCAGATCTGAATTTGAGGAATAAAATTGATTTTATGAGCGGCTGGCCAACCACTTTTATCATACTGATGTGTTGTTTGTTTGATCTTAGCTGGCCAACCACTTTTGTCATACTGATGTGTTGTTTGTTTGATCTTAGCTGGCCGACCACTGTTGTCATACCGATGTGTTGTTTGTATGATCTTACCCGACCACTTTATCATACTGATGTGTTGTTTGTAAGATCTTACCGGACCACTTTTATCAGACTGATGTGTTGTTTCTACGATCTTTCCCAACCAAATTTGCATTGAAATGACTTAGTCTTAACTTGCTGAAAATGGTGTCTGTTCAAAGCCTGATGTGCAGTATTTTTCACTTACATCCAAATCCTGAATGCATTTAGGGAGTGATTATCGACAAATATATATTTTTATACGCCCACCTAATAAAGGTGGTCGTATATTGTCGTGGCCCTGTCCGTCCGTTCGTTCGTTCGTTCGTTCGTTCGTTCGTTCGTTCGTACGTTCGTTCGTTCGTTCGTTCGTCCGTCAACATTTTGTTTGTCCGCTGTTTTCTGGGAAAACTATTTGACAGATATTAATGAAACTTCACACAAATGTTAAATGCATCAAGATCTGAAGCTGAGTTGATTCTGAGGTTCATTTGATTTTTCATTTCAGAGTTATGGCCCTTGTCCTTAAAAAATATGCAAATAGTTTGTCCGCTGTTTTCTGGGAAAACTATTCGAGAGATATTAATGAAACTTCACACAAACGTTTAATGCATCAAGATCTGAAGCTGAGTCGATTCTGAGGTTCATTTAATTTGTCGTTTTGGAGTTATGGCCCTTTTACTTAAAAAATAATGCAAATACATGCAAATAGTTTGTCCGCTGTTTTCTGGGAAAACTATTTGACAGATATTAATGAAACTTCACACAAATGTTTAATGCATCAAGATCTGAAGCTGAGTTGATTCTGAGGTTCATTTGATTTTTCATTTCGGAGTTATGGCCCTTGTCCTTAAAAAATATGCAAATAGTTTGTCCGCTGTTTTCTGGGAAAACTATTTGAGAGATATTAATGAAACTTCACACAAATGTTTAATGAATCAAGATCTGAAGTTGAGTCGATTCTGAGGTTCATTTGATTTGTCATTTTGGAGTTATGGCCCTTTTACTTAAAAAATAATGCATATAGTTTGTCCGCAGTTTTCTGGGAAAACTATTTGAGAGATATTAATGAAACTTCACACAAATATTTAATGCATCAAGTTCTGAAACTGAATTGATTCTGAGGATCATTTGATTTTTCGTTTCAGAGTTATGGCCCTTGTCCTTAAAAAATAATGCAAATAGTTTGTCTGTTGTTTTCTGGGAAAACTATTAAAATTATATAAATGAAACTTAACACAAATGTTTTAAGCAACAAAATTTGAAGCTGAGTTTATTTTGAGGTTCATTCAGTTTGTCTTTACAGAGTTATGGCCGTTGCACTTTACAAAAATCTGCAAAAATGAGGATTAGCTGTAACTTTATTTAATAAGATATTCACTTAATTTTTTTTTAAAAATAGTATCACCTTAATATGGAAATCAAGATCTGAAGCGAAGATTAGAAAATGTCAACACTTATAAGGCATGTTGAATCAGAGAAAGTTTGCAAGTGGGCGTATTATGTACCGTATGCGGTACTCTTGTTTAACACATTCAACACTGAATTTTCAAATGAACTATTCCAAAATTCCAACAGGTCAAGCTTACATTGAGTATAGAGAGATATTCTTTAAAAAGTGTAACATGACAAACAGTGCAGACCCTGATGACAAAAAGAGGACAAAAGTGATTTGTTTCCCTAAAAAAGCACTATAAAAACGTATGAAGAAATCTCAGAAATGAAAATTTAAGTAGACAACAAACTTTGCAGGGCAGCAAAAATGCAGCAAAATATACCTCAGACAACAAAGATGCTAAGCTAATACAAGCATCTCCAACTTTTGCACGATAAGTAATTTTGTCATTTGCTCAAATTTCAAAACTATTTATTTTCCTTCTGATTTGTTTGCAAATGTTGAGCCTGAGTATATAAATAAATGTTGAGCCTGAGTATATAAACAAATGTTGAGCCTGAGTATATAAACAAATGTTGAGCCTGAGTATATAAATAAATGTTGAGCCTGAGTATATAAATAAATGTTGAGCCTGAGTATATATAAATAAATGTTGAGCCTGAGTATATAAATAAATGTTGAGCCTGAGTATATAAATAAATGTTGAGCCTGAGTATATAAATATTTCTCATGTTTGACATAATACAAACAAACAAAATACAGAGTTAGTCGGACATGCCTATGAATATTCATGTAAGGAATAATGACTTTATGAATATTCATGTAAGGAATAATGACTTTATGAATATTCATGTATGGAATAATGACTTTATGAATACTAATTAGATTTATTTTTAAAATGGCGTAATATTATGAACACAGAAACAAATCGTCACAGCAGAAACTTTTGAATTAAATCTATATTATTCCATAAGCAAACAGAACAGGCCCTGATCAGATAGCTCCTACAGGAGACATCTGATCTGGGTCTACTCTGTTTGCAAAGGTGCTGAAAGGTGTATTAATGGTTAAAATACAAGCAATGTAACCCTTTGCTTTCTTTGCTTAAATGGCAGAGTCCATTCAGTTTGAAAGGTTAAACTTTTTGATGAGAATTTGAATGACAAACAGTGCAAACATCTGATCTGGGTCTACACTGTTTGCAAATGCACTTATTTCCAGCACTTGTAAGATTGGCTTTGATCTGAGATGAAATTTATGGGTATTTTGGTATCTTATTTAGCAATTAGCTGGTTGATTGGCAGAAGGCTTTGATCCGAATCCGATGCCAAATATTACCAGACTGTTTGTAAATGTTGTGTTACGGCCGTTAACAGGGGACTGGTTAAGATAATGATAAATGGATCGCACAGAATAAATTTGTTTAATTTTGGCATTTGTATTGGCACAAAATGCTAACTTGTGCATTTAAATGTCAAAACTATAAAATCAAACCAGAAATGAATTCTAGAAATGTGCCCTTCGATTGAAAAATGTTTGCTGTATGATATAAGTAGACCCAGATCACATGTGTCTGTCTGTCTGTATTTTATTATGTCTAAAAATTTCTGTATCTGCCCATCTTTGTCTGTATACAGTATAACCTCTCTTATAACGGCCACTAAATTGTGTTAATTAGTTGGTATTTAGAGCAGGTGGCTGCTTAAAGCAAGGTGAAAGAAAAACAGAACGCTCCTATTACTTGATGTAATTTAGTAGCCGTTATAAAGAGGTTATACTTTTTATGTCTGTCAGTAGCTGCCAGCCAGTATTGTTTCTGTATGTCTAGGTCTATCTGTCTGTAAATATCTTTATAACCTCTCCGATAAAATTCTCGGAATGTTATTGGTCACCTTGCCTGGGTGTACAGGACATGACATTCCAGCAAGAGACGGGTGTACGAGATCAAGTGAATTTCTCAATTGTTGCTGTTTTTTCCCTCTCGTTTTGATTATTCCAGGTGCTCCATCTCATCCTGCTATTATCAGATTTGTTAAAGTAATCGACAGCAGATGCGGTTTATATTAGTACAAATATATTCACCCTACAAAAGTTGATAAAATATCAAAAGGTGAAGCTTACCTTCGTTCTAATTTATTAGCTGGCCTGTTCATAGAACAGCAGAGCTTACGTTGTATCCCCGGGGTGAGCGTGGGAGTGAGAGTGAGCGGGCGCATGAGCATGGCCAATGGTTAAAGGTTTTTGGACGGGTTGTTTTAAAGTTTAATATTTGTACTAGGATGCTGAAATTTGGTATGGAAGTTCATTTTGGGTCAGATATTGCTGCTATGAAGTTAAACATGAAAACTATCTATTAATTATACCCCCCTTTTGAAAAAATGGGGGTATATTGCTTTGCACATGTCGGTCGGTCGGTCTGTAGGTAGATCGATGGTTTCCGAATGATAACTAATAAACGACTTGGCCTAGAATCTTCAAACTTGCTGTGGTGGTTTGTCATGATTTTTGCACATAGTATGTGAAAGCCGAAGCTTATGTTACGAAGCTTATGTCAGATATGGTATGCCACGATTGGTTCCGAATGCCACGATTGGTTCCGAATGCCATGTTATTAAACACCCTTTGTATCCATCGAATGCAGGTCAGTAATTTGCACTATTTTGTCAGGCCGACGAGGGTACCATGGTTTGGCTGCGGAACGCCACCTTTGTATTCTATTGCTTCGCAAAGAATACAAAAATCTTTGTGAAAGGAATACAGTTTGCTTGGTTTCAACTGTCTGTTTCTGAGATGTTTGTCATAATATTATTCAGTGATGACGTCATCGTAATAGCCGTGTGTTATATGACATCATGTGCACACATTTGAAATAGCAGACTGACTGGTAATGATTTTTGTATTCTTTGCGAAGCAATAGAATACAAAGGTGGCGTTCCACAGCCAAACCATGATACCCTCGCCGGCCTGACAAAATAGTGCAAAATACTGACCTGCATTCGATGGCTACAAAGGGTGTTTAATAACATGGCAGCCGAAACCAATCGTGGTATACTATATCTGACATGAAAAAGCTTCGTAACATAAGCTTCGGCGTAGTATGTGCACAAATCAACAAAACCGACAAAATGTAGCAATGTGTAAGAAGGGCGCACGTATATACAAATATCAGTCACATGAAGAAATCACGTCATCATAACATGAATGAAAATACTCTATGAATAAAGAAGCCCGAGTCGGATGACCTTATGCAAGCGATTAGGTAATCACGTCCATAACTGCGAGTGGTCAGTGTGATAATAAGCATTGTGGGAAACGGCTGAAGTGTCAGATGCAACTCTATCATCAACTAGGTGGAGTGTTAATGCCTCCCCTTATAGATACACAATTCCATGCCAAAGCGAACTTATTCGATATCAGATTGATACCATGCAAAGAATACTGCAGCGTCTACAACGCTTTGATGTTTCATGGCGATTTGACATTGTATAGGGCATGGTATGTGACCTGTGTGTAGGCACAGCCTCAGGAAATACACCATCCACACCAGTCATACCACGCCGTATACCCTGTCAAATTGCCGTGTAAATAATAGTATTTGTCTGTATCTGCCTGTCTTTGTCTGTCTGTATCTGCCTGTCTTTATCTGTATGTCTGTCTGTATCTGCCTGTCTGTATCTACCTGTCGTTACCTGTCTGTATCTGCCTGTCTTTATCTGTATGTCTATCTGCCTGTCTTTATCTGTATGTCTGTCTATCTGCCTGTCTTTATTTGTATGTCTGTCTGTATCTGCCTGTCTTTATCTATCTGTCTGTCTGTATCTTCCTGTCTTTATCTGTCTGTATCTGCCTGTCTTTATCTGTATGTCTGTCTGTATCTGCCTGTCTATATAACTATGTCTAACCCAAGTATACTGGGGAGACATTGTTTTTGTGGGTGGCGTCAGTCAGTCTGTCAAATTTTAATTTGTCCACATGGATTCTCCAAAACCTTTCGTCAGATTTTCATGAATCTTCATTAGATTGATCAGCTTCATGCCTAATTTTGCATATCTTATCCCTGTTCTGGTTTCATGATTTTCTGCAGAATTATAGGACTTTGAAATTTTTACATGGAATTTGTGCGTGTGTGTGGGGGGGTGGGGAGACATCAGTTTTTGTATCAAAAACAATTCTAGTTATGTCTGTATCTGTCTGTCTTTTTGTCTGCCCATCCTGTATTTTGTCTACCTGGGTCTTCCTGTCTGCCTGTATATGTCTGTCTGTAACTGCATATAATGCATCTGTCTGTTAGTATCTGACAGCCTGGGACTGCCTGCCTGTATGGCTGTCAACCAGTCGGTCTGTCTATATCTATATGTCTGTGTGTATCTGTCTGCGTGTATATGTCTGTCTGTAACTACATGTATGTATCTGTCTGTATCTGACAGCCTGGGACTGCCTGCCTGTATGGCTGTCAACCAGTCGGTCTGTTTGTATCTATATGTCTGTTTGTGTCTGCCTGCTAGTATGGTTGTTCACCTGTCTATATGTTTGTCTGTATATGTCTGTCTGTATCTGCTTGTCTATGTCTGTATATGCCTGTCTGTGTGTATCTGCCTGTCTGTGTGTATCTGCCTGTCTGTATCTGCCTGTCTATGTCTGTCTGTATCTGCCTGTCTGTGTGTTTCTGTCTGTATCTGCCTGTCTGTCTGTCTGTATCTGCCTGTCTGTATCTTCTTGTCTGTATCTGCCTGTCTATGTCTGTATCTGCTTGTGTCTATCTGTCTGTCTGTGTCTATCTGCCTGTCTGCATATCGTCGACGTTCTTCTAAAATGTCGTATATCGATTATGGCGAGAAAACTTTTTTCCGTTTCATCTGAAAGAGCGGGAAATTCTGCATCATCCAGTGAGTCTCTAGTTTTTGTAGCCAATCAGGCGGCAAAGTTATGTCACGTGATTTTATATCGTATAATTATTGGTTAATAAGTGAATGTCAGGTTTCAAATTCGTAAATGTTGTATCCGTCGTATAATACCTCTAAACAACAATATTCAAGTTCTTAAAGGTCGTATATTGCCGCATAAAAAATCTAAGGGCCACAGACACAGAAACATAAGGGACACAGACACATAAGTGACGTGCATAAACAGGTGAAAATGTCTCCTTATGATGTGTGCCGATTTTGAGAACCGTAACTTAACAAACACAGAAATGAATATGTTTTTTTCGTTTTTCTCAAAACAAGCAAAATTGACATACGACATTGTAGAAGAACGTCGACGATATGTCTGTGTCTATCTGCCTGTCTGTGTCTATCTGCCTGTCTGCATATGTCTGTATCTGCTTGCCTGTGTCTATCTGCCTGTCTGTGTCTATCTGACTGTCTGTGTCTATCTGCCTGTTTGCACATATCTGTCTGTATCTGCCTGTCTGTGGCTATCTGTCTGCATATGTTTGTCTGTATCTGCCTGTCTGTATAATTATGTCTGTCTGTATCAGACTGTCAATATCTGTTTGTTTGTATATGCCTGTCTGTATTGTCTGTCTGTTGATGCTATAGGAGCTATCTGCATTACTTTAGACCTGCATTAATGTACCAAGTGCCCTTACAGACCTCTTTTTTCTAAAGGCAGGTTCTAGTGTTGGTGAAACTTTTCTTTGTTTTCCTAGCTTGCCAGGGCATTGTCATTCAGTGTTAAATGCACTTGTTTCTATATTTGTATTACATGTATTTGTTATCCTTATAAGTGGAGTGAGAAGTGTGAGGGTTCTAGAAAAATGTGTCAGATCTGAAATTCCGCTCTTCACACCTCTTCAGCATTACATAAAAGCTCTCGTCTGGAATATTTGGTCAATGAATGAAGCACATTGGTGTTTTCATTTAATGACATTTGTGCTTCATGGTTGTGTAATTAAACAAGTCTGGTATTTGAGACTTAGCACTTTACCTGATAGTGATGCCTTTTCATGCCATTGCAAACAGAGTAGTTTAAGATCAACTGAGTCGTGTACAAGCTGTAAAATCATATCTATACAATTACATAAACAAATAGAACACTGCCTGACCCTGATCAGACAGCTCCAACTTGGACAGACTCGTGCAAACTACAGTCAAACTTCGTAGCTGTGAATGGTCACTTAAATTAAGTAAAGAAGACATCAACAATGGAGGTGTGATAAATTGACTTCGAAGTTTCCTCGATGCATGCTGGGATTAGGCAGGTAATTTAATGAAGCAATTGATTGAAGGGACCGAGAAGTGTGCTCGAAAAACCGGATCGAGACTCGGATTACACTGTACACAGTTGTATTGAAGTAATAGATTTCATGTCCTGACCATACAAATTCCCTCGAATTAGACCACATACTGGGAAAATCGCTCCTCGGATTGTCGCCGTTTTACTGTAGTTAGTATCATCTCACTGCTAAGGTAAAGGGTTTAAAAAGGCTTTGATCAACCCTAGGAATGTTCATAATGGAACCATTGGTCCTTGATATGGACTTTCAGTTTCTGCTATGGTCCTTGCTCATCAGGATTTAACCCATTCCCCCATAGGCTAATTTTAGATCCAACCTCTTTGCTTAAAATTTGAATCTACCAAAAAGGAGCATTTACTAGAGAAAATGTTTTTTTAGAAATGTGCAGTTTTGAAACCATTGTGATAAATATTTATCACAATGGTTTCAGAAAGTGACTTTTACATTCTTTTACGTTATTTATCACAATGGTTTCAGAAAGTGACTTTTACTGAAGTGTCAAAAGGCGTCAATATGCTGGAATGGGTTAAAGATTCAGTCAATAGATAATCCTTTAGTCAATATTTTGTACATGAATATTCATTGAGTAAATGGTTAACAACGAATTTTTTATCACAATATTCACCCCCAAAATTGCCCAAAACCTCTGTATTTTGGGATTAAAATTTTCTTTATTTCTTGTTTTTATGGCCCCCAATCTGATCTGGGGGCATAACAACAGGAACATAAAGAAATTTAAGAGTATTAAAGAGTAAATGGTTAACAAAGAATTTTTATCACAATATTCACCCACAAAATTGACCCCAAACCTCTATATTTTGGGATTAAAAAATTCTTTATTTTCCTGTTTTTTTATGCCCCCCACCCCTCCAAGATCAGATCTAGGGGGCCATTATTGTTTTTGCCCCATCTGTTTGTCCATTTGCCTGTTTGAGGACAACTTCAACATTGGTTATAACTTTTGAGCCAGTACAGTTAGAGACTTGAGATTTGGCATGCATATGCACCTCATAAAGTCGCACATTTTGGGGGTGACATGTCACGGTCAGGGTCATCCTTCAAGGTCAGACGTCAAATATATAGGTCAAATCACCGATTTTAACAATGGCATAACCAATAGAGATAGAAACTTGATATTTGGCATGAATGTGTATCTGATGAAGCTGGACATTTTGAGGGATGACATGTCAAGGTCATCCTTCAGGGTCAAAGGTCAGATGTTTGTTTGACAGCAACTTTAACATTGGGCATCACTTTTTAATCAACTTGATATTTGGCATGACTATGTATCTCATAAATTCACACATTTTGAGGGGTAAGATGTTATGTTCGAGGTCATCTTTCAAGGTCATAGGTCAAATATATAAGTCAAATCAACAACTTTATCATTGACCATTATTTTTGAACCAGTACACATTATAGTCATACAAACATGATATTTGGCATGCATGTGTATCTCATGAAACTGCACATTTTGAGGGGTGACATGTCAAGGTCAAGGTCATCCTTCAGGGTCAAAGGTCACCTATTTTAACATTGGGCATAACTTTTGAACCAGTAGAGATACATGTATACTTGATATTTGGTATGCATGTGTATCTCATGAAGCTGCACAGTTTGAGGGATGACATATCAAGGTCAAGGTCATATGGGGTTCCAGATGAGAGGTGTAATTAAACCATCTGATCTTTATCAAGGCGACTGTATGGTTTTCAGAAAAGAAAGAAAAAAGAAATTGAGCAGTGTATCGATCTCTTTATACATATTCATTAGCTTAACTCTTTCCTTGTTCTAAGTTTATTCCAACTTTCAATACCTGAATAACTGAATATTCATGGATAAAATAGTTATAATGAAATTTGGAAGGTGGAAAACTGTAGCCATTTTAGAGGTCAGCTGTTATTGAAAAGTTTCTCAGCAAGGTCAACTATTATTGAAAATTTTCTCAGCGAGGTCATCTGTTATTAAAAAGTTTCTCAGCGAGGTCAACTGTTATTGAAAAGTTTCTCAGCGAGGTCATCTGTTATTTAAAAGTTTCTCAGCGAGGTCATCTGTTATTGAAAAGTTTCTGAGCAAGGTTAACTGTTATTGAAAATTTTCTCAGCGAGGTCAAATGTTATTGAAAAGTTTCTCAGCGAAGTCTTCCATTATTTAAAAGTTTCTCAGCGAGGTCATCGCTGTTATTAAAAGTTTTTTCAGCGAGGTCATTAAATTTTGTTATTAAAAAGTTTCTCAGCGAGGTCATCTGTTATTAAAAAGTTTTTCAGCGAGGTGAACATTGAAAAGTTTTTCAGCGAGGTGAACTGTTATTAAAAAGTTTCTCAGCGAGGTCATCTGTTATTAAAAAGTCTTTCAGCGAGGTGAACATTGAAAAGTTTTTCAGCGAGGTGA
Source organism: Azorinus chamasolen (assembly GCA_963576725.1). Classification (NCBI taxonomy): domain Eukaryota; kingdom Metazoa; phylum Mollusca; class Bivalvia; order Cardiida; family Solecurtidae; genus Azorinus; species Azorinus chamasolen. Next base: position 82,252,461 of record OY755246.1, read on the forward strand.
ACTGTTATTGAAAAGTTTCTCAGCGAGATCAACTGTTATTGAAAAGGGACTCTTATCTTGCTGTCTGTGACAAACAGTTGATAACCTGAGTTACTCAGCATCTTGTCAGAACTCAATCTGTTTGACACTCAGTCAATAGTTATTCAAAAAGTTTGATTGGATTGAGATGCAAGTTTGAGTAAACTCTAACCCTTTTGCTGCCAACTTTTGTCGTCTGCAAACTTTGTCGTTTGCTACAATTTTCAATTTTCAATTTTTCTTGTAGTTTTTTTCATAAAGTAGTAACAGTAATAAACAGTTTCGATCCTGATGAGATGCCAACTTACTCGGCGTCTCATCTGGATCCAAACTGTTTGCATAGGTATTGACAGATGCGACATTGGCAGCGAAAGGGTTAATCACTTTTTCATGAGGCTTAAGGGTTAACCCTTTCCCTGTTCAGTATTTACCAGTATGTAGGAAATAATGAATAATTAGTAGCTCAGTTTTGATAAAGTAAACATTTCAAGGGAATTATTTCCTTGGACAAAAACTACAGAATCAGATTAATAGCATGTCAAAAATCAAACAGAGCAGACCCAGATCAGACGGCTCCTATAGGAGCCATCTGATCTGGGTCTACTCTGTTTGCAAATGGGTTCACACATGGAAAGTGTTAAGACTACCATACAGTGAGTTCCTGTTCAATACTGTCATTGGATACTAATTGTCTTCCTCGTTAACCTTTTCAACCCTGAATTACCTGAGTGGAATATTGTAACCTTTCAGTGTTTAAGCTGTAGAGTCCACTCGATATGAAAGGCTTAAACTTGATAGAGAGTTTTAATTGACAAATAGTGTAGACCCTGATCAGAGGGCTCCTCTATGAACTATCTGCACTTTTTGTGAATAACCCTTTCAATACTGGAAGGAGGCTTTTTGGTATTGGAAAACACTGTAGACCTAGATCGGAGCAATCATGGAGAAGCCTTCTGATTAGCATCTGCACTGTCTGTCATCCAAAACTTTGTACCACGATTAGAGTTACCCCTGTCCTTCAGAATTAACTTTACCATTAACCCATTTCGAGGGCTTGGTGCAAAACTATTCTAACTTTAGTGAAGGAGTTAGAATAGTTTTGCACCAAGCCCTCGATTTGCTCCCAGTGGATTCTTCCATGCTTATATATTGGATTAGTCTATATTTTATCTAAGGGATGTCTGGTCTAAATTTTCATTTTTTGTTTGTTTTATATTGAATTTCCTATAAGCATACCGTGTAGACTCTAATCAGATTCCGCATTATGCATCGTCTGATTAGAGTCTACACTGTTTGCCTACGTCTCATATATGGGATCGTGGGTTAAACAATAATGTGCCAGTCCACTTTTGAAATTTTGCATTCAAACTGTTATAATAACTGATCTGGACTTTTAGGCAGATGGTCGCTTAACCCATTCCCTCAAATTGACGCCTTTTGGCACCTCTGTAAGAGTCATTTTTTAAAACCATTGTGATAAATAGAGATTTTTGCTCCTATGGAGCAAGTGCTCTATTTATCACATTGAGAACTCAAATCTGACAAATCAAAAGCTTGAGAACGAACTCAGACTCAACTAAAAAGCTTTATAAGCATGAACCCTGGATATATATCATCCTGAATCAAGAGTTTCTCAAAAGCTTATAAGAAAGTATCAGAAAGTGAAACTTGCAAAGATTTGAGCAGACATCGTATACGAAAGTAAGAGCGGAGCGTAAACCCTTGAAGTGCAGGACCTGAGTATAAGACATTTGCCAAACAGTGTAGACCCAGATTAGAGGGTTCCTTCCTAATGGCTCCTGCACTGTTTGTTGTTCAGTGATGAATTTTGACACCAGTTCTTTGTTTAAGTAAGATTGAGAAATGGAGGAGCCAGTTTTACTTATGCAACAAGATAACAGTTAAGTTTCCACGGTATGCCTGGTTTATACAATAATATAGAAATAAAATTTTGTAAGAGAAATGGAAAAGAGACAATCAAGGAACAAATTTCTACTGAAAAGAAGTAAATTGGTCTAGCAAGAGCCGAGATGTTTCTCAAATTTACCACTATAAAAACATATTAGATGGAAACCTGGCATTACTCCCTTGTGTCCATGATTTTGTTACACGGAAGCATAGAGTAGCCCTTTCCTTCATAGATACGCCTTTCTACGCCTCTGTAAAAGTCCTAGTCACAACTTTTATCATAAATTTTTATCATAAATTTTTATCATAAGAATTTGTTGGCTCACCTGGCACAAAGTTCCAAGTTGAGCACTTCTGATCGCCCTGAGTGTAGGGTGATTCCCCCATAGGGTGATTCCCCCATAGGATGATTGCCCTATGGGCAATTGCCCCTTAGGATAATAACCCTTTAGGATTATTGCCCCATAGGGTGACTGCCCCTCAATATAAAAAATATATTATTATTTTGTAAAAAAATAATAATATATATAAGTAAAATTTAATAAACTATATGATGAAAATAAATTAGTAGAAAGCTGTGTAGACCAATTGGAACTCTTGTATGTATTGTATTTACTCCAAATATTTGGACATGTAAACCTAAAGAAAGGGCAAAATCCCCATTAGAAAGTACACACTAAGAAATTTTTTGTACAACTTAAATGAAGAATTAATAATTCTTTAATCCCTTTGCCTGCTAAGTGCAACCTGTCTGGTATTTGCTAACAGTTTGGATCCTGATTAGGCGCTGATTAAGATAGCGTCTCATCACAATGCAAGCTGTATGATCAGTCATTAGTCTCTCAAAAGTGTACACAAAACGAAAGTAAGAGAAAATGGTGACAGGTCACTGCTATAAGGGTTAATAGGAGCTATACTGTGGTTTGTATGTCCAAATTAAAAGAGTAATAAATTAAGATTCTGTTTCATTTCGGGACACTGTATAGAAATATCAATAACAATAAATAAAAGTTAATCGATTTTATTTTCTTGCATACACTAAATGCATTTTATTATAATATTTCATAATAATATCATATTATGTTTAATATTATATTAATGAATATTCATGACAAAGCTTTCTGATCAGTTTCTGTTCTGTTTGCTCAATGACAATAAATAATCATTAGGTAAAGCACATCATTGTAAGATAATGTAATACATTATACCAGCACATATGGCATATATTGTATTTATAAGCATAATTTGTATGACCACCTAAAGCTATTAATCTGGGTCTACCCTGTTTGCTCAATGTCAATTCATTAGCTAAAGATAATGTAATAATAGCACATTATTATTTATACTAATTGTGCATGTTTAATGCTTTTGTGCAACTTAATGCTTTTGAAGTTGTACAATGGTGTAATGATAAATGTCTTTATCAACCTTTAATTGGATTAACTCTTTCCCTTATGTAAGCGCATTTTGAGGCATCTGCAAACAGATTAGACCCAGATCAGACGGCTCCTATAGTAAGCATCAAGGAAAAAATAAAGCAAATTGTTTGACCTTTTAGCATTCAAAACCACTTTTTTAGGGATTTTTCTTATCATGGGGGTAGTTAGGAGCATAAGGTAAAATTGGATATACAAATACAATATTTTATTCAGCACAAAGAAAATTATATGGCATTTAGCCTTCAAAACCATCAGATAATTTTATAATATAAAAAAAGAAAACTAAAAACACTTTTTAGGGATTTTTAATAACCATGGGGGAATTGCCCAGTTTGGCAGTTTTATTGTGGGGCAGTCATCCAGGGGGCAATCATCCAGGGGGGAATAGTCCTATGGGGTAATCACCCTATGGGGAAGTTGTCCGTACCCCGTGTCCATTGTGTGTCATCAGTCATGCGTCTTATGTTATCAACAAACCTCCAAATCCACTAGATGGATTTTTGCTAAATTTAACCAATTCCCTCATAGGCTATTTTTAGATCCAACCTCTTTGAACAAATCTGCCGAAAAGGAGCATTAAGTAGTGAAAGGGAAAATTATAGAATTTTGTAGTTTTTGAAATCATTGTAGTAAATAGAGCATTTGCTCCTAAGGAGCAAATGCTCTATTTATCAGAATGGTTTCAAGAAGTGACTATTAGAGAGGCATAGAAAGGTGTATTTATGGAGGAAAGGGTTAAAATAGACTGATGACCAGTTGACCCACTTGACCAGTTGACCCACTATCCGATCTGTATAAACTGTTCCAGTCTGCTGTATGAGTACCTCACTGGAGCTAAAACTAGATTGTAACAAACAATATCTTTAAACAACATCTCCTCTTAAATTAAAGTTGCATGTGCTTTAAAAATGACTAAAACTTCATAAATCACTTGTTTATATGTTGAAAAAAAAGTATATTGCAAGAAAAACAATTTGACTAAAGGCTGAAGAATGATATGGAAATCCAGTGGTATTTGCCAATGTATTGTATTAGTATAAAATTATTCTAGTATCTATGGAGTAAAGGATTAAGATGGGGGTGGGGGTGTTACAATGAGGGAGGGGGGGGGGGGGGAGAATATACGGGAGAATAATTTCTTAGTGGTAAAGAGATCTACAGAGGTCCAGATAAGATGTGTAAATTAAAACATTTTTCAAAAATAACTCCTTTATTTCTCCACCATTACTTCGAAACAATTCTAAAGAGTGGTCACAACATAGGGTTTGGTGGAGAAATGGTGATTTTAGATACTGAGTACACACATTTATCAGTAGCTCTGGATCTGTTTCGTTTCAGGTGCTGAGGACAAATACTGTTTGCTAGCCCATAATGGAGCCAGAAAATGTTCAGGAGAATAAGACAGATGTTACTGACACTGTTCTGGATGAAGCAAAGTCAAAAGATGAACAGGAACCAAAGATATCTGTTAACGTGAAAGACGTGTCAGACTTGAGTGCTTTTAGTGTGCTGTCGGACAGGAGCCGATTGGAATCTGAGGACTTTGAGCATGTTGGCCCTGCTCTAAGTGGAAACAGTGAGAAGATGAGGGGCCCTGACAAAACTGTAGCAGAACCTTATGACACAAATAGTCTGAAAAATGTAAAAAATGAACAAGAAGCTGATGAAAACAAAGCCAGTGTTGGACAAGTAGATGTTGCTGCATCAGAGGATGTGAAAGCCAATGAAACAGTGAATGACAGAGATCAGAAGGGAACTACTGGCTTCAGGAAAAAAGGTACCAGCTCTGATAGTAGTTTAGAGCTGGATACGGGGTCTGGTGTAAGAAAAAGACGTGGTAATGGTGATTACAACAAGAACTATGAATCTGACCAAAAGACCAGTGGTGTTTATGACATATCAAAAGGAAAAGATATTAGTGGCTGGCTTGTTGATAAAACATCTTCCAAGAGGTCTACAACTCCAAATACACTGGTGAGTATCAACTGGAGGTACAGGTAAAGGTGCATATACAAATACTAAATCATCATTTCTCCACTAAAGGTGCATATACAAATACTAAATCACCATTTCTCCACTAAACCCTGTGTTGTTACCACTCTTTAGAACCATCTCAAAGAGACGATTCTAAAGAGTGGTCACAGCATAGGGATTGGTGGAGAAATAAAGTAAAGGAGATATTCCTGAAAATGTTTTGTTTATGCATCTTATCTGGACCTCTGTTAACTCTCAATATACTTCCAGATTTCAGTTTCATCCCTTTCCCTGTTGAATATTCTTGTGAGAAATAATGACGTCATGAATATTTATTAGCTGAATTTTTATAATGGCACATGTACACCTGACATTTTGGTATTCGTAAAAACTGTAGTCCAATCTATTATGATTTCATAAGCAAACAGAGCAGACCCTGATTAGATAGCCCCTATAGGAGCCATTTGATCAGGGTGTATTCTTTTTGCAAAGACATGAAAAAGTGTTTGTATGAAGGAAAGGGTTAGGGTTGGAAGCAAAAGAAGAGTTAGAATTGCTTGTCTCAGGCAACAGATAAAAGTGCGTACTCCGAGACCTGAATTATCATTTCTCCATCAAACCCTATGTTGTGACCACATAGGGTTTGGTCTCAAAGAGACGATTCTAAAGAATGGTCACATCATAGGGTTTGGTGGAGAAATGAATTGTTCTTAAATGTTTTAATTAACACATCCTATCTGGACCTCTGGTGTCTTATAGCTTAACTCTGCTGTAGACTTCTGTGTGTTTAGCTTAACCCTGCTGTAGACTTCTGTCTGTTTAGCTTAACCCTGTTGTAGACTTCTGTTTGTTTAGCTTAACTCTGCTGTAGACTTCTGTCTGTTTATCCCTAAACTCTGCTGTAGACTTCTGTCTGTTTAACCCTTAACCCTGCTGTAGACCTCTGTGTGTTTAGCTTAACCCTGCTGTAGACTTCTGTCTGTATAGCTTAAACCTGCTGTAGACTTCTGTCTGTTTAGCTTAACCCTGCTGTAGACTTCTGTCTGTTTAACCCTTAACCCTGCTGTAGACTTCTGTGTGTTTAGCTTAACCCTGCTGTAGACTTCTGTCTGTTTAGCTTAACTCTGCTGTAGACTTCTGTCTGTTTAACCCTTAACCCTGCTGTAGACTTCTGTCTGTTTACCTTAACCCTGTTGTAGACTTCTGTGTGTTTAGCTTAACCCTGCTGTAGACTTCTGTCTGTTTAGCTTAACTCTGCTGTAGACTTCTGTCTGTTTAACCCTTAACTCTGCTGTAGACTTCTGTGTGTTTAGCTTAACCCTGTTGTAGACTTCTGTCTGTATAGCTTAACCCTGCTGTAGACTTCTGTCTGTTTAGCTTAACTCTGCTGTAGACTTCTGTCTGTTTAACCCTTAACCCTGCTGTAGACTTCTGTCTGTTTAGCTTAACCCTGCTGTAGACTTCTGTCTGTATAGCTTAACCCTGCTGTAGACTTCTGTCTGTATAGCTTAACCCTGCTGTAGACATTTGTCTGTATAGCTTAACCCTGCTGTAGACTTCTGTCTGTTTAGCTTAACCCTGCTGTAGACTTCTGTCTGTATAGCTTAACCCTGCTGTAGACTTTTGTCTGTATAGCTTAACCCTGCTGTAGACTTCTGTCTGTTTAGCTTAACCCTGCTGTAGACTTCTGTCTGTTTAGCTTAACTCTGCTGTACACTTCTGTCTGTTTAGCTTAACCCTGCTGTAGACTTCTGTGTGTTTAGCTTAACTCTGCTGTAGACTTCTGTGTGTTTAGCTTAACCCTGCTGTAGACTTCTGTCTGTTTAGCTTAACCCTGCTGTAGACTTCTGTCTGTTTAGCTTAACCCTGCTGTAGACTTCTGTCTGTTTAACCCTTAACCCTGCTGTAGACTTCTGTGTGTTTAGCTTAACCCTATTTTTGACTTCTGTCTGTTTAGCTTAACCCTGCTGTAGACTTCTGTCTGTTTAGCCTAACCCTATTTTTGACTTCTGTCTGTTTAGCTTAACCCTGCTGTAGACGTCTGTCTGTTTAGCTTAACCCTGCTGTAGACTTCTGTCTGTATAGCTTAACCCTGCTGTAGACTTCTGTCTGTTTAGCTTACCCTGCTGTAGACTTCTGTCTGTATAGCTTAACCCTACTGTAGACTTCTGTCTGTATAGCTCAACCCTGCTGTAGACTTCTGTCTGTATAGCTTAACCCTGCTGTAGACTTCTGTCTGTATAGCTTAACTCTGCTGTAGACTTCTGTCTGTTTAGCTTAACCCTGCTGTAGACTTCTGTCTGTATAGCTTAACTCTGCTGTAGACTTCTGTCTGTTTAGCTTAACCCTGCTGTAGACTTCTGTCTGTTTAGCTTAACCCTGCTGTAGACTTCTGTCTGTTTAGCTTAACTCTGCTGTAGACTTCTGTCTGTTTAGCTTAACCCTGCTGTAGACTTCTGTGTGTTTAGCTTAACTCTGCTGTAGACTTCTGTGTGTTTAGCTTAACCCTGCTGTAGACTTCTGTCTGTTTAGCTTAACCCTGCTGTAGACTTCTGTCTGTTTAGCTTAACCCCGCTGTAGACTTCTGTCTGTTTAACCCTTAACCCTGCTGTAGACTTCTGTGTGTTTAGCTTAACCCTATTTTTGACTTCTGTCTGTTTAGCTTAACCCTGCTGTAGACTTCTGTCTGTTTAGCTTAACCCTATTTTTGACTTCTGTCTGTTTAGCTTAACCCTGCTGTAGACTTCTGTCTGTTTAGCTTAACCCTGCTGTAGACTTCTGTCTGTATAGCTTAACCCTGCTGTAGACTTCTGTCTGTTTAGCTTACCCTGCTGTAGACTTCTGTCTGTATAGCTTAACCCTACTGTAGACTTCTGTCTGTATAGCTTAACCCTGCTGTAGACTTCTGTCTGTATAGCTTAACCCTGCTGTAGACTTCTGTCTGTATAGCTTAACTCTGCTGTAGACTTCTGTCTGTTTAGCTTAACCCTGCTGTAGACTTCTGTCTGTATAGCTTAACTCTGCTGTAGACTTCTGTCTGTTTAGCTTAACCCTGCTGTAGACTTCTGTCTGTTTAGCTTAACTCTGCTGTAGACTTCTGTCTGTTTAGCTTAACCCTGCTGTAGACTTCTGTCTGTTTAAAAATTCTGAAGCGAGGTGATCCCCTGAGAGCAAAAATTGCAACACAAAAAGAGAAAATTGCAGACTCGGTTTTATTGAGTCTGTTCATGAACAGTAATTGAAAGTGCATCACTGCTCACACCCCCTAGCACTGGCTTAAGCTGTATATAATTTTCAGAACAAGAAGTACTGAAATTCATGATCTCAAAGGATCAGAAGGTATAACAACACTGAGAATGAAGTACGGGGCGACGTTTTATGGCCCCCAAACAAGCACTTAACACCTGCTGTTGTGAAGATTATAAATACTGAAGGGAGCCCTTACAATGCGGACTCTTATAGCTTAACCCTGCTGTAGACTTCTGTCTGTTTAACCCTACAACGCTGGCTTTCCAAATGGACTATTCCAAAATTCAACACAGGCCAAGCTTGAATATTCAGTAGGTATTGAAATTTGGAGCCTGTAGGAGCCGTCTGATCTGGGTCTACTGTTTGCAGATGCGTTTATATGAAGGAAAGGATTAAAGACAGTCTTGCATTATTTTTAGGCTAATCTCTGAAAATTGTCGTCTGTAACCTTATTTTGTGGTTATAACTGAACTTAATGAAAGTTTTTGACTCTTGCATGATTGCAGCAAATCTGCGACCTTGTCTTGCGGCTATTATTGAATTTGAGGAAAGTTTTTAACTCTCACATGCTCACTACAAATTTGCGATAACCTATGTAATCAGTGTTGACTCTGACGATACCTGACATCTGATCAGCTTCCAAGTCAATTCACTCTTGACTGCATTTTGGGAGGGAAATAGAGCAATAGTTAACTTCTAAATTGCAGCAGATGACAGTTTCTGCATAAAACAATAATTTCTTGACATGCAGAGGGTTGAACCTTTGAATGCAGGACATGCATGCACTGGCATTAGCAAATGGTGTAGACCCAGATCAGAGAGGGTTTCTGGAGGAGCCTTCTGATCAGGGTCTGCACTGTTTGTAATTCGTAGTCATGTAGCAGATTTAAGTCATACTGAGTGGACTCTATAGTTAGATACTGATGGTCTATAGTTAGAGACTGATGGTCTATAGTTAGAGACTGAGGGTCTACTCCACTCCGAAAGTCCTGTGTCGCAGGGTTTAAGTCATACTGAGTGGACTCTATAGTTAGATACTGATGGTCTACTCCACTCCGAAAGTCCTGTGTCGCAGGGTTTAAGTCATACTGAGTGGACTCTATAGTTAGATACTGATGGTCTATAGTTAGAGACTGATGGTCTATAGTTAGAGACTGAGGGTCTACTCCACTCCGAAAGTCCTGTGTCGCAGGGTTTAAGTCATACTGAGTGGACTCTGTAGTTAGAGACTGAGGGTCTACTCCACTCTGAAAGTCCTGTGTCGCAGGGTTTAAGTCATACTGAGTGGACTCTGTAGTTAGAGACTGAGGGTCTACTCCACTCTGAAAGTCCTGTGTCGCAGGGTTTAAGTCATACTGAGTGGACTCTGTAGTTAGAGACTGATGGTCTACTCCACTCTGAAAGTCCTGTGTCGCAGGGTTTAAGTCATACTGAGTGGACTCTGTAGTTAGAGACTGAGGGTCTACTCCACTCTGAAAGTCCTGTGTCGCAGGGTTTAAGTCATACTGAGTGGACTCTGTAGTTAGAGACTGAGGGTCTACTCCACTCTGAAAGTCCTGTGTCGCAGGGTTTAAGTCATACTGAGTGGACTCTGTAGTTAGAGACTGAGGGTCTACTCCACTCTGAAAGTCCTGTGTCGCAGGGTTTAAGTCATACTGAGTGGACTCTGTAGTTAGAGACTGAGGGTCTACTCCACTCCGAAAGTCCTGTGTCGCAGGGTTTAAGTCATACTGAGTGGACTCTGTAGTTAGAGACTGAGGGTCTACTCCACTCTGAAAGTCCTGTGTCGCAGGGTTTAAGTCATACTGAGTGGACTCTGTAGTTAGAGACTGATGGTCTACTCCACTCCGAAAGTCCTGTGTCGCAGGGTTTAAGTCATACTGAGTGGACTCTGTAGTTAGAGACTGAGGGTCTACTCCACTCTGAAAGTCCTGTGTCGCAGGGTTTAAGTCATACTGAGTGGACTCTGTAGTTAGAGACTGAGGGTCTACTCCACTCTGAAAGTCCTGTGTCGCAGGGTTTAAGTCATACTGAGTGGACTCTGTAGTTAGAGACTGAGGGTCTACTCCACTCTGAAAGTCCTGTGTCGCAGGGTTTAAGTCATACTGAGTGGACTCTATAGTTAGATACTGAGGGTCTACTCCACTCTGAAAGTCCTGTGTCGCAGGGTTTAAGTCATACTGAGTGGACTCTGTAGTTAGAGACTGAGGGTCTACTCCACTCTGAAAGTCCTGTGTCGCAGGGTTTAAGTCATACTGAGTGGACTCTGTAGTTAGAGACTGATGGTCTACTCCACTCCGAAAGTCCTGTGTCGCAGGGTTTAAGTCATACTGAGTGGACTCTGTAGTTAGAGACTGATGGTCTACTCCACTCTGAAAGTCCTGTGTCGCAGGGTTTAAGTCATACTGAGTGGACTCTGTAGTTAGAGACTGATGGTCTACTCCACTCCGAAAGTCCTGTGTCGCAGGGTTTAAGTCATACTGAGTGGACTCTGTAGTTAGAGACTGATGGTCTACTCCACTCCGAAAGTCCTGTGTCGCAGGGTTTAAGTCATACTGAGTGGACTCTGTAGTTAGAGACTGATGGTCTACTCCACTCCGAAAGTCCTGTGTCGCAGGGTTTAAGTCATACTGAGTGGACTCTGTAGTTAGAGACTGATGGTCTACTCCACTCCGAAAGTCCTGTGTCGCAGGGTTTAAGTCATACTGAGTGGACTCTGTAGTTAGAGACTGATGGTCTACTCCACTCCGAAAGTCCTGTGTCGCAGGGTTTAAGTCATACTGAGTGGACTCTGTAGTTAGAGACTGATGGTCTACTCCACTCCGAAAGTCCTGTGTCGCAGGGTTTAAGTCATACTGAGTGGACTCTGTAGTTAGAGACTGATGGTCTACTCCACTCCGAAAGTCCTGTGTCGCAGGGTTTAAGTCATACTGAGTGGACTCTGTAGTTAGAGACTGATGGTCTACTCCACTCCGAAAGTCCTGTGTCGCAGGGTTTAAGTCATACTGAGTGGACTCTGTAGTTAGAGACTGATGGTCTACTCCACTCCGAAAGTCCTGTGTCGCAGGGTTTAAGTCATACTGAGTGGACTCTGTAGTTAGAGACTGATGGTCTACTCCACTCCGAAAGTCCTGTGTCGCAGGGTTTAAGTCATACTGAGTGGACTCTGTAGTTAGAGACTGATGGTCTACTCCACTCCGAAAGTCCTGTGTCGCAGGGTTTAAGTCATACTGAGTGGACTCTGTAGTTAGAGACTGATGGTCTACTCCACTCCGAAAGTCCTGTGTCGCAGGGTTTAAGTCATACTGAGTGGACTCTGTAGTTAGAGACTGATGGTCTACTCCACTCCGAAAGTCCTGTGTCGCAGGGTTTAAGTCATACTGAGTGGACTCTGTAGTTAGAGACTGATGGTCTACTCCACTCCGAAAGTCCTGTGTCGCAGGGTTTAAGTCATACTGAGTGGACTCTGTAGTTAGAGACTGATGGTCTACTCCACTCCGAAAGTCCTGTGTCGCAGGGTTTAAGTCATACTGAGTGGACTCTGTAGTTAGAGACTGATGGTCTACTCCACTCCGAAAGTCCTGTGTCGCAGGGTTTAAGTCATACTGAGTGGACTCTGTAGTTAGAGACTGATGGTCTACTCCACTCCGAAAGTCCTGTGTCGCAGGGTTTAAGTCATACTGAGTGGACTCTGTAGTTAGAGACTGATGGTCTACTCCACTCCGAAAGTCCTGTGTCGCAGGGTTTAAGTCATACTGAGTGGACTCTGTAGTTAGAGACTGATGGTCTACTCCACTCCGAAAGTCCTGTGTCGCAGGGTTTAAGTCATACTGAGTGGACTCTGTAGTTAGAGACTGATGGTCTACTCCACTCCGAAAGTCCTGTGTCGCAGGGTTTAAGTCATACTGAGTGGACTCTGTAGTTAGAGACTGATGGTCTACTCCACTCCGAAAGTCCTGTGTCGCAGGGTTTAAGTCATACTGAGTGGACTCTGTAGTTAGAGACTGATGGTCTACTCCACTCCGAAAGTCTAGCGTGGAAGGGTTAAAGTCATATGAAATACAAGACTAATCAATATAGCCTGGTAGAGAAATTCTAGAGGGCAGATTTCATCATTCTTTTTACCCTAATTGTTCGAAGCATTACCTGACTGCAAACAGCTTTGATCCAGATGAGACCAGGAGTACCTCGGTATCTTATCAGGATCCAAACTTTTTGACACATGGTTACTCATTACTCCAAATCTTGAATGGATCAGACTTAAGTAAAGCTGGCAGCAGATGAGAGTTTTGAGAAGACGTCATGCTTTTATCATAAACATGTTGAAGGTTAATTGTAATTGCACCTTTTGAGTGCTAATTAAATTTGAAATAATTGTCATGACACAAAATTAAAACATATCAGATTAATAATCAAACAATTTGGATCCTGAGGAAAAATCAAGTTTCTAAATCCATACTGTTTGTAAAGGTTATGATTTCATCAGATTTCTGTAGATTGTAGTGTTACCATATCAGTTATAACTGCTGTAGAGCCTTGTAGTGTTACCATATCAGTTATAACTGCAGTAGAGCCTTGTAGTGTTACCATATCAGTTATAACTGCAGTAGAGCCCTGTAGTGTTACCATATCAGTTATAACTGCAGTAGAGCCTTGTAGTGTTACCATATCAGTTATAACTGCTGTAGAGCCTTGTAGTGTTACCATATCAGTTATAACTGCTGTAGAGCCTTGTAGTGTTACCATATCAGTTATAACTGCAGTAGAGCCTTGTAGTGTTACCATATCAGTTATAACTGCAGTAGAGCCTTGTAGTGTTACCATATCAGTTATAACTGCAGTAGAGCCTTGTAGTGTTACCATATCAGTTATAACAGCAGTAGAGCCTTGTAGTGTTACCATATCAGTTATAACTGCTGTAGAGCCTTGTAATGTTACCATATCAGTTATAACTGCAGTAGAGCCTTGTAGTGTTACCATATCAGTTATAACTGCAGTAGAGCCTTGTAGTGTTACCATATCAGTTATAACTGCTGTAGAGCCTTGTAGTGTTACCATATCAGTTATAACAGCAGTACAGCCTTGTAGTGTTACCATATCAGTTATAACTGCAGTAGAGCCTTGTAGTGTTACCATATCAGTTATAACTGCAGTAGAGCCTTGTAGTGTTACCATATCAGTTATAACTGCAGTAGAGCCTTGTAGTGTTACCATATCAGTTATAACTGCAGTAGAGCCTTGTAGTGTTACCATATCAGTTATAACTGCAGTAGAGCCTTGTAGTGTTACCATATCAGTTATAACTGCAGTAGAGCCTTGTAGTGTTACCGTATCAGTTATAACTGCAGTAGAGCCTTGTAGTGTTACCATATCAGTTATAACTGCAGTACAGCCTTGTAGTGTTACCATATCAGTTATAACTGCAGTAGAGCCTTGTAGTGTTACCATATCAGTTATAACTGCAGTAGAGCCTTGTAGTGTTACCATATCAGTTATAACTGCAGTAGAACCTTGTAGTGTTACCATATCAGTTATAACTGCAGTAGAGCCTTGTAGTGTTACCATATCAGTTATAACTGCAGTAGAGCCTTGTAGTGTTACCATATCAGTTATAACTGCAGTAGAGCCTTGTAGTGTTATCATATCAGTTATAACTGCAGTAGAGCCTTGTAGTGTTACCATATCAGTTATAACTGCTGTAGAGCCTTGTAGTGTTACCATATCAGTTATAACTGCAGTAGAGCCTTGTAGTGTTACCATATCAGTTATAACTGCTGTAGAGCCTTGTAGTGTTACCATATCAGTTATAACTGCAGTAGAGCCTTGTAGTGTTACCATATCAGTTATAACTGCAGTAGAGCCTTGTAGTGTTACCATATCAGTTATAACTGCAGTAGAGCCTTGTAGTGTTACCATATCAGTTATAACTGCAGTAGAGCCTTGTAGTGTTACCATATCAGTTATAACTGCAGTAGAGCCTTGTAGTGTTACCATATCAGTTATAACTGCAGTAGAGCCTTGTAGTGTTACCATATCAGTTATAACTGCAGTAGAGCCTTGTAGTGTTACCATATCAGTTATAACAGCAGTACAGCCTTGTTGTGTTACCATATCAGTTATAACTGCAGTACAGCCTTGTAGTGTTACCATATCAGTTATAACTGCAGTAGAGCCTGTCTTAAGCCTTCATCAAAAAGAGGTCAAATTATGGAACTGTGAGGCTGCGGTAGCTTCATGCAGGTCATAAGCATTACTTTTGCCCTGCATTAAGCAGTCATCTGCTTTCGAAACACTCCTATGTTCAATAAATGAATGCCCGCTTAAGACAGGTTCTACTGTATTTCAGCTTTTTATAAGATTGTAGTACATGTGCCATATCTTGCTTGACTTTATTTTATTACTATTTTATAATGTTTTTGAATTCTAATTGAATTATAATCTCTGCAACTTTCGAACCGTAATATTCCAAACAATTCAACTTAGGCAAACGGCGCAGTTTAACCCATTCCTTCATATAGACGCCTTTTGACACCTCTGTTAAAGTCCCTTTCTTGAAACCATTGTGATAAATAGAGCGTTTGCTCCACAGGAGCTTTCTATACTACATAATTCTAAAAATAATATTTCCTCTATTAATTAATTGCTCCTTTTTGGTAGCTATACTCAAAGATAGCCTATGTAGGAATGAGTTAAGGTAGTTCGCGCTGTTGCTCGTCAAAAATCGAAGTTTAGCCAATTAACATCATATTTGGTCCAGGTATACAGAAAGTTACCGCCGACACGACTGTGACGTTTATTAGCTCACCTGAGTAAAAGGCTCAGGTGAGTTATTGTGACCGCGATCCGTCCGTCGTCCGGTGTCCGGCGTCTGGCGTCCGTCGTCCGTCCACATTTTCAAATGACATCTCCTCTGAAACTACTGACCCGATTTTAACCAAATTTTGTCAGAAGCATAAGTGGTTAGGGGGAACGAAATATTGTTCACATTATGACCCCCGGGCCAAAAATGGCCCCGCCCTAGGGCTTATCAGTTTGTCATAGGAATATCTTTAAAAATCTTCTTCTCTGAAACTGTAAGGCCTAGACTTTAGATATTTGGCATGTAGCATGATCTTATGGTCCTCTACAAAGATTGTTCAAATTATGACCCCCTAGGGCTTATCAGTTTTTCATAGGAAAATCTTCTAAAAATCTTCTTCTCTGAAACTGTAAGGCATAGACCTTTGCTATTTGGTATGTAGCATGATCTAATGGTGCTCTACAAAGATTGTTCAAATTATGACCCCTGGGTCAAAAATGGCCCCGCCCAAGGGCTTATCAGTTTTTCATAGGAAAATCTTTAAAAATCTTCTTCTCTGAAACTGTAAGGCCTAGACTTTTGATATTTGGCATGTAGCATGATCTTATGGTCCTCTACAAAGATTGTTCAAATTATGATCCCCGGGCCAAAAATGGCTCTGCCCCAGGGCTTATCATTTTTTCATAGGAAAATCTTTTAAAATCTTCTTCGCTGAAACTGTAAGGCCTAGACCTTTGATATTTGGTATGTAGCATGATCTTATGGTCCTCTTCTAAGATTGTTCAAATTATGACCCCTGGGGCAAAAATGGCCCCGCCCAAGGGCTTATCAGTTTTTCATAGGAAAATCTTTAAAAATCTTCTTCTCTGAAACTGTTAGGCCTATACCTTGATATTTGGAATGTAGCATGATGTAA
Organism: Azorinus chamasolen; assembly: GCA_963576725.1. Classification (NCBI taxonomy): domain Eukaryota; kingdom Metazoa; phylum Mollusca; class Bivalvia; order Cardiida; family Solecurtidae; genus Azorinus; species Azorinus chamasolen. Next base: position 82,268,764 of record OY755246.1, read on the forward strand.
TGGTCCTATACAAATATGTAGCTTGGCTTGTGGTCCTCTGCCAAGAATGTTCAACTTACGACCCTGGCCTCTGGGCAAAACTTGGCCCTGCCTTGGGGCTTATCAGTTTTTCATGGGAAAAATATGAAATATTATTTTTCTCTGAAACCATTAGGCTTAGACCTTTAATTAATGGCATACTGCTTTGCCTTGTGGTTCTCTCTACCAATGTTGTACAAATGATGACTTCTTGGTCAAAAATGGCCCCGCCCCTTGGGCTATCTCAGGTGAGCGCTTCAGGGCCTCATGGCCCTCTTGTTAGCTCACCAGAGCACAAAGTGCTCAAGGTGAGCTATTGTGATACCCCTGTGTCCGGCGTCCGTTGTCCGTCTGTCCGTCTGTCCGTCTGTCTGTCTGTCCGTCTGTCCGTCAATTTTGATCCGGCAAAAAACATGGCCGCCAGAGGGCTTTGTCATTTTTTTCCATATATGGTAATATGGAATTTTCATAGGAAAATCTTTAAAAATCTTTTTCTCGGAAACTGTAAAGCCTAGACCTTTGATATTTGGTATGTAGCATGATCTTATGGTCCTATACAAATATTGTTCAAATTATGACCCCCGGGCCAAAAATGGCCCCGCCCAAGGGCTTATCAGTTTTTCATAGGAAAATCTTGAAAAATTCTTCTGCTCTGAAACTGTAAGGCCTAGACCTTTGATATTTGGTATGTAGCATGATCTTATGGTCCTATACAAATATTGTTCAAATTATGACCCCCGGGCCAAAAATGGCCCCGCCCAAGGGCTTATCAGTTTTTCATAGGAAAATCTTTAAAAATCTTCTTCTCTGAAACTGTAAGACCTAGACTTTTGATATTTGGTATGTAGCATGATCTTATGGTCCTCTACAAAGATTGTTCAAATTATGACCCCCGGGCGAAAAATGGTCCCGCCCAAGGACTTATCAGTTTTTCATAGGAAAATCTATAAAAATCTTCTTCTCTGAAACTGTAAGGCCTAGACCTTTGATATGTGGTATGTAGCATGATCTTATGGTCTTTTACAAAGATTGTTCAAATTATGACCCCGGGCCAAAAATGGCCCGCCCAAGGGCTTATCAGTTTATCACAGGAAAATCTTTAAAGAATCTTCTTCTCTGAAACTGTAAGACCTAGACCTTTGATATTTGGTATGTAGCATGATCTTATGGTCCTCTACAAATATTGTTCAAATTATGACCCCTTGGCCAAAATTGGCCCCGCCCAAAATCTTTAAAAATCTTTGTGGTCCTCTGCCAAGAATGTTTAACTTATTACCCTGACCACTGGGCGAAACTTGGCCCTGCCCCAGGGCTTATCAGTTTTTCTTTGGAAAAATATAAATATTTTTCTCTGAAACCATAAGGCTTAGACCTATAATGGCATATTTCTCTACCAAAGGTGTACACATGATTTCTTGTGGTCAAAAAGGGCCCACCCTTGGGGTTATGTCTGGTGAGCGCTTCAGGGCCTCATGGCCCTCTTGTTTTAAATTTGACGTCGGTTGCTTAGCAATAGATGACGTCAAAAGCGCCCTCTGGTGTCATCTAAGCAATTCACATGTGTTTGCGTATTTCTTTATTTATTTACAAATGCAGTTGTGTATATTTCAATGATTCGAAAACTGTGTTGAAGAAGAAGAATAGTTCTTCAACATGATATGCGATATATGTTTTACAAGCGTAACACTTTTGTTCTGTCAAGAGTTGAATGTTGGAAAACCTATTTTACCGCTTTCTGGTATTGGATTATTTTCGCCATTTTCGTGGAATTCCAAAAAAACTAGACGGTGAAAGTTTACAAAAAAATTATATGTCATACTCCGTTCACTTCTTAATAGAAACAAGTAAAAATAAACAATACTTATTCGAGTTCATTTTTTCGCTATGAGTGATTCTGCTAGGTCAACTCATCGTCATATTCGACGTCAACGCGACGTTTATGTGATGTGATCGTCAGTAAAATAATTAATTGCCCTATTTGTCGCTTGACTATTACAGATAACAATGCAAAATTTTATTCTTCTGAATATTTATTGATTTTAGTCTCATCGAAGACATGCATTGAAATATACTTTCATACAATAATTGAATTGAACATACAATTTATGAATTAATATATGGTGCAGAAACTAAGTTTTGGGTAAAACCTTTAACAGTATATAAACGCCTTTAACGCATTAGAGTTCCATTGAAAATCATATACAACTGATTCTCTGTTTTATTAATGTATCAACACTTTCTTTTCTTGCCAAAAATACCGAGTAGCAAACATCATATTACCTACATTCAGCCTACGAGTTACTCGCAAACCGTTTCACTGGTATGCTGTTTGTCTTGACCGAGGTAAAGGTGTATGCTGTAATGGGTTAAACCGTTTCATAAACTTACATTTGCACTTAATATGCATTTAACAAGCAACAACGTTTTGAGAATATTTATTAATATTGTAATTTGCATATAGATCTACTTTGAAAATGCATAAACGATGTATCTAGCATTAGCGCCAGAAAACAAACAAATGTTTTTACTACATTTAATTGATTCTGTACTGCTATTTACGTAAATCTACTAATTGATTATCTTTCCATGATCGACAAATCTTATCATAATGTATGTTGCATGATAGACAACTGCAGGACACTATGCAAGGGTTCATAAATATAACTTAATGTAGAAAGCTGTCTACATAGTGTGAACATGATAACGCAGCTACGTCACTGCTTATCTCATTTAATAGAAGAGGGATACGGACAAGTTGCATAACTTCTGATAATTTTTGACACACTCTTTCAATAATGCGTTAGGTGCGCCTGTCCCATATCTATCATAGTCGCAAAATGAAAAAAAATAATAAAAAATTCAACGGCATTTGTAAATAAATAAAGGAATACGCAAACGCATGTGAATTGCTTAGAAGACACCAGAGGGCGCTTTTGACGTCGTATATTGCTGAGCAACCGAAGTCAAATTTAAAATGAACGCCGCAGTCGTGTCGGCGGTAACTTTCTGTATACCTGGACCAAATATGATGTTAATTGGCTAAACTTCGATTTTTGCCGAGCAACAGCGCGAACTACCTTAAGATCAAACAACTGAAGGAGCCTCTTGATGAGGGTATTTCCTGTTTGCTTATATGCCAGTCTAATTCAAAGTTTTCAAAATCAGGAATTAGTTTCAACTTGACTTGTTCAGCTTTACAAATTGATGGGGAGGGACAGTGGGTGTCAAATACTAACAGTGGGTATCAAATACAAACAGTGGGTATCAAATACTAACAGTGAGTATCAAATACAAACAGTGGGTATCAAATACTAACAGTGAGTATCAAATACAAACAGTGGGTATCAAATACTAACAGTGGGTATCAAATACTAACAGTGAGTATCAAATACAAACAGTGGGTATCAAATACTGACAGTGGGTATCAAATTCTCTTGTGAAGAGAGGATATTGGGAGCCCAAATACTCCCTTGAGAAGGTGACAGATGTCCAAATATTCCCATGGAGAGAGGACATTAGGTGTCCAAATACTACCATGGAAAAGGGACATTAGGTCTCTAAAAATCTTGTTGAGAGGGGACACTGGGTGTCTAAATGCTCCTGCTGAGAGGGAACATTAGGTGTCCAAATACTCCCATGGAGAGGGAACATTAGGTGTCCAAATACTCCCATGGAGAGGGGACATTGGGTGTTCAAATACTCCTGGATGTCCAAATACTCCAATGGAGAAGGAACATTAGGTGTCCAAATACTCCCATGGAGAGGGAACATTAGGTGTCCAAATACTCCCATGGAGAGGGAGCATTAGGTGTCCAATTACTCCCATGGAGAGGGAACATTAGGTGTCCAAATACTCCCATGGAGAGGGAACATTAGGTGTCCAAATACTCCCATGGATGGAGGACATTGAGTGTCCAAATACTTCCATGGAAAGGGGACATTAGATGTCCAAATACTCCCATGGAGAGGGGAAATTATGCCTCTTAAAATCTTGTTGAAAGGGGACATTGGATGTCTAAATACTCTTGTTAAGAGGGAACATTAGGTGTCATAGTACACCCATTGAGAGGGGATATTGGGTGTCCAAATACTCCAATGGAGAGGGGACATCAGGTGTCCAAGTACCCCCATGGAGAGGGGGCATTAGGTGTATAAATACTCCCATGGAGAACGAACATTGAGTGTCCAAATACTCCCATGGAGAGGGAACATTAGGTGTCCAAATACTGCCATGGAGAGGGGACATTAGGTGTCCAAATACACCCATGGAGAGGAGACATTAGGTGTCCAAATGCACTCATGGAGAGGGGACATTTGGTGTCCAGATTCCCCCATGTAGAGGGGACATTGGATGTCCAATTACTCCCATAGAGGGGGGAAATTAAGTGTCCAAATACACCCATGGAGAGGGGACATTTGGTTTCCAAATACTCCCATAGAGAGGGGACATTGGGTGTCTAAATAATCCCATGGAGAGAGAACATTAGGTGTCCAAATACTCCCATGGAGAGGGAACATTAGGTTATACTGCCATGGAGAAGGGACATTTGGTGTCCAAATACACCCATGGAGAGGGGACATTAGGTGTCCAAATACATCAATGAAGAGGGGACATTAGGTGTCCAAATACTCCCATAGAGAGTCGACATTAGGTGTCCAAATACACCCTTTGAGAGGGGTCATTGGGTGTCCAATTACTCCCATAGAATGGGACATTAGGTTTCCAGATATATTTACTCCCATGGAGAGAGGACATTATTTATCCAAATACTCCCATGGAGAAGAAACATTAATGTTAGTATCCAAATACTTGCAGTAACTTATTAGGGTAATCTCTGCCATTTCTCAGTTCATCTCTGCCATTTCCCAGTTCATCTCTGCCATTTCTCAGTTCATCTTTGCCATTTCCCAGTTCTGCAAATTCCAAGTGAGATACATGTAGTACCATAATTGCAGTCATAAACATGGGGAACATATTTTGTTAACAATCATCTCTGTCTGTATTTTTCTTAGATATATAAAATGTTTTATCTTATGACTTACTCTAAGATGAGCATTATTTTGCACGATTATGAAAAAGGGGAATTTTTCACCATGACAGAAGCATGTCTAGTCTGTATTGCAAAAGCATGAAAGTAATCTCAATCAGGTGAGGATTAAAATTATGAAAAATGATGCCACAATGACTTGTACAGCTTTACAAATACAAAGAGAGGGGAGAATGGCGTGTCACAATACTGCAGTGATGAGGGGAGTTAGAGTGTCAGACTACTGCAGTAGAGAGGGGAGAAGGGGTGTCACAATACTCTGGTATCAAGCTTAAAAACATTAGGGTATTAAATTTGCACCTAGAGAGAAAATTGAAATAATTGTATCTAAATAAAATCCTTAGAGAAAATCTGTTACATAAAAATAAAAAATGAAGTTTATTGCATGGAACATCAGATTAAACCAAAATGAATTTGATAAAATTCTGGTCTGTTACAAATTCTTAAATATCTTGTTATGCTAAGGAGTGGTAACAACATGAGGTTTGGTGCAGAAATAAAGAAGTTATTCTTGAAAATGTTTTAATTTACACATCTTATCTGGACTTGGACACACACTCCCCCCAGCATAAACAGTCACACATGCATGCACACGTGCACTAGTGGGAAACAAGTGTACTGGAATTTGCCAAACCTGAAAGAACAGCTTGATGAGTCTGCTACTGTATTAGTTTTATTTCACCATTTACTCTGTGAATATTCATGCAAGAAATAATGACATCATGAATACTAATTAGATTAATTTTTGCAATAACACATTGCATGGACATGGTAGTTATTGAAGAATCATTCTATTTATACTGTAAAGCAAACAGAGCAGACCTATGCCAGTGATCAGACAGGAGCCATGTGATCTCGATCTACTCTGATTGCAAAGCAAAGAAAGGAGTATTTATGGAGTAAAGGATTAAATTATCCAAATGATGCTGAACTGACTTGCTCAGCTTTATAAACATGTGAACTGACTTGTTCAGCTTTATAAACATGTGAACTGACTTGTTCAGCTTTATAAACATGTGAAGAAGGGAGATGCAGAGCAAGATGTGTATTCAAATATTAAACTCACCAGCAACAGAGCAAGATGTGTATTCAAATATTAAACTCACCAGCAACAGAGCAAGATGTGTATTCAAATACTAAACTCACCAGCAACAGAGTAAGATGTGTATCCAAATACTAAACTCACTAGCAACAGAGTAAGATGTGTATCCAAATACTAAACTCACCAGCAACAGAGCAAGATGTGTATTCAAATACTAAACTCACTAGCAACAGAGCAAGATGTGTATTCAAATACTAAACTCACCAGCAACAGAGCAAGATGTGTATTCAAATACTAAACTCACCTGAGCAACAGAGCTAGATGTGTATTCAAATTCTAAACTCACTAGCAACAGAGCAAGATGTGTATTCAAATACTAAACTCACTAGTAACAGAGCAAGATGTGTATTCAAATACTAAACTCACTAGCAACAGAGCAAGATGTGTATTCAAATACTAAACTCACCTGAGCAACAGAGCAAGATGTGTATTCAAATTCTAAACTCACTAGCAACAGAGCAAGATGTGTATTCAAATACTAAACTCACTAGTAACAGAGCAAGATGTGTATTCAAATACTAAACTCACTAGTAACAGAGCAAGATGTGTATTCAAATACTAAACTCACTAGTAACAGAGCAAGATGTGTATTCAAATACTAAACTCACTAGTAACAGAGCAAGATGTGTATTCAAATACTAAACTCACTAGTAACAGAGCAAGATGTGTATTCAAATACTAAACTCACTAGTAACAGAGCAAGATGTGTATTCAAATACTAAACTCACTAGTAACAGAGCAAGATGTGTATTCAAATACTAAACTCGCCATTTCTCCACCTAATCCTATGTTGTGACCACTCTTTAGAATTGTCTCTATTAGGGACAAATATCTAATCAGTTGGAGAAATTTTTGTTGTGTTGAATGTTCTAATTTACACACACCTTATCTCTGTTTCTGGTAAAGGAAATCATTTACCCAGTTAATCTTTTCCTAGTTGAATATTCATGTAAGAAATAGTGACATCATGAATATATGATAGTACACAGGATGTTTTGGTATTGGTTACAAGAATATGTATAGTCAGGTCTATAATGATTTCATAAGCAAAATAGAGTATACCCAGATCAGACCGTCTGATTTGGGTATAGGCTGTTTGCAAAGGCATAAAAAAGCATTTATATGAAGGAAGGGGTTAAGATTTATATGTGGCATATCTTGACATCTGTAACTAATACAGAGTATTAAACGGATGGTATTGAAATCTGCAATAAGTCTGGCTTGAAGAAATGGTTTCGGTATTGTATTTAGATTACTTCTAAGTTAATAAGATCACATAAATCAGTTACAATATTTCATCGAGCAATTCAATATATCCAAGTCAGATATCGAGTTTCTAAACGAACAATTCGTAAAATCAGAAGTGTGCTACAGTGTCAGATTTCTAAGCACACAGAAATGCACCTCAGAAACTACATCTACTAAATCGATCAAACTTTTTTATTAGCTCACCTGAGCAAAGCTCAGGGTGAGCTTTTGGGAGACTTGAATGTCTGTCTTGTGTCGTCCGTTGTCAACAATTTGCTTGTGAACACTCTAGTGGTCACAATTTTAGTCCAATCTTCATGGAACTTGGTCAGAATAAATGTCTTGATAAAATCTCGGAAGAGTTCGAAAGTGGGTCAAGTTGTTAAAAACTAGGTCACTAGGTCAAGGAAAACCTTGTGAACCCTCTAGATGTCACATATTTAGGCCAATTTTCATTTTCATGAAACTTGAATGATTGTCTTGATTGTCAGAATGATTTGTCTTGATAAAATCTTGGAGGAGTTTGAAAAGTGGGTTACGTGGGGTAAAAATCTAGGTCACTAGGTCAAACAGTAGTAAAACCTTGTGAACACTCTAGTGGTCACAATTTTAGTCCAATCTTCATGAAACTTGGTCAGAATGAATGTCTTGATAAAATCTCGGATAAGTTTGAAAGTGAGTCAAGTGAGGTTAAAAACTAGGTCACTATGTCAAACTGTAGAAAAACCTTGTGAACACTCTAGTGGTCACATTTTTTGTCCAACCTTCATGAAACTTAGTCATAATGATCGTCTTGATAAAATCTCAAACGAGTTTGAAAGTGGGTTATGCGGGGTTAAAAACTAGGTCACCAGGTCAAATAGTAGGAAAACCTTGTGAACACTCTAGAGGTCACATTTATAGCCAAATCTTCATAAAAATTGGCCAGAATGATTGTCCTAATAAAATCTTGGACAAATTTGAAAGTGGGTTATGTGAGGTCAAAAAGTAGGTCACTGGGTCATATCTTAGAAAAATTTACTTTACACTCCAGTGGCCACATTTTTAGCCCAATCTTCCTAAAACTTGCTCCGAGTGTTTGTCATGGTGATATCAAGGTTGAGTGTGTTTTGGGTTGGGTGGTAATAAAAAGTAGGTCACTAGGCCAAATCTTAGAAAAATTACTCTAGAGGGCACATTTTTAGCCCAATCTTCATTGATCAGAATCATTGTCTTGATAAAATCAATATACTAAATCTTTGAAAATCTTGTTCTGCAGAACCACTGCTCATGATCCACTATCAACATCATTCAAATATTGTCCCTAAGGTCAATATTGGCCCTATCCATGGGCTACCCAGCAAAAATCCTAAATCTGTGGTAATCAGGTGAGCGATTAAGGGCCATCTTGTCCCTCTTGTAAAGTAAAACTTCATGGGAAGGTGGAGGAGAAATTAACCCTTTCCACCATATGCTATTTTTAGGAACAACCTCTTTGAATGAATCTACCGAAAAGGAGCATTTACTAAAGAAAAGGAAAATGTTAAAATTGTATAGTATTGAAAACATCCAACTATTGATCACAGTGGTTTCAAGAAGTGACTAGTATAGAGGTGTAGAAAGGCGTATTTATGGAGGAAAGGGTTGAGGAGATATTCTTGTAAATGTTTTCAATCTGTGCATGCTAGTGGTAACCTATGCAAACAGTTTGGCTCCTTATCATGAGATGCCTAGTAACTTGACGTCTCATCAGGATCCAAATTGTTTGACCTTTTGTTAATATTTATGAAAGATATTTGAAGAAAAGTTCAGATTTGAGAAATGTGGCAGATGTGTGCAAAGAGTTAACCCTTTCCTCCATCAATACGCCTTTCTACGCCTCGGTAAAAGTCACCTGTTGAAACCATTATGATAAATAGAACAATTGCTCCGTTTATCACAATGGTTTCAAACTACAAAATTCTAAAGGTTTCCTTTTCTCTAGTTATGCTCCTTTTCGGTAGTTTTGCTCAAAGAGGTTGGATCTAAAAATAGCCTAATGAGGGTTAATGTTGATTGCACCTTTCCTGACTTTCCATTTCTCACGTTAAAGCTCCTTTTCGATAGATTTATTCAAAATGGTCTGATCTAAAAATTGCCTATGGAGGAATGGGTTAATTGACATGTATCTCTTATCTGGGCCTTTGGGAATAGAATCATCATAAATTACAATGGTTCGTTGCATCTTCTAAGGGTAGATACATGTGATCTTCACTCTGTTGTGCAGATTGTATTGATGTCATTGCTTTTAAACTGAAGCAAAATATCGGAATATTTTGTTTTCTAAAGTGCTATCTTACCCCTTTCCTTCAAATAAATGTTTTCATGTATTTGCAAACAGAGTAGACCCAGATCAGACGAATCCTATAGGAGCCTTCTGATCAAGTTCTACTCTGTTTGCTTACGTAATTTGGAAGATCTGTTTCTTTTCTTTCTAAAATGGCTGCAGTGTTCCACCTTCCATATTTCATAACTAACTTGCCCATGAATATAGGTATTCATGCAAAAGAGACAGTACAATTAGATCTAATTGTTATTTCAAATTATTGAAGAAATAAACCATCTGATCTGGGTTTACTGTGTAGGAGAAGGTAATTTACCCATCCCCCTCATATCAACCCTTCTCTTGCTGAATTTTAAAATACATTTCTCCTTCTTTACCCTGTTGTATAATTACATATATCTTCACTGCGTACAAGTATTTCACTGTAAAATCATTGCTGTGGAGTGCATTGGTTGTATCAACTTGTAAATAGTGCAAACCCTGATGAGACAGCTCCTGCACTATTTACAGGTAGGTATATTGATGTGAACAGCAAGCGAAGGGTTAACACATTTTTGTGCTTTTGCAAACAGTGTAAGCTCCTTTACAAGCCATTTGATCAGTCAGTAACCTCTCCAAACTGTTCGTTATTGTGATTATTGTTTTTAACCCTTGCACTCTTATGGACACCATTTGGCGATGTTGTTAAAGTAACTATTTGAAACCATTGTGATAAATGCTTTATTTATCACAATGGTTTCGAAACTACACAATTCTAAAATTTCCCTTTTCTCTGGTAAATACTCCTTTTCAGTAGATTTATTCAAAGAGGTTGGATCTGAAAAAAAGGTCTATGAGGGAATGGGTTTCAACTTTTGACTTTGAAATTTATTAACCCTTTGAATGTAGGACACTTTCTGATCACTATATAGCTAGCAACACAAATTTAACCCATTCCATCATATTGACACCTTTTGACGCCTCTGTAAATGTTACTTTTTGAAACTATTGTGATAAATAGAGCATTTGCTCCTATGGAGCAAATGCTCTAGTTGTCAAAATGGTTTCATAAGTACACAATTCTAAAGTTTCCTTTTTTCTAGTAAATACTCTATTTTGGTAAATTTATTTAAAGAGGTTGGGTCTGAACATATCCTATGAGGTAATGGTCTAAAATAGCCTATGAGGTTATGGTCTAAAAATAGCCTATGAGGTAATGGTCTAAAAATAGCATATGAGGTAATGGTCTAAAAATAGCCTATGAGGTAATGGTCTAAAATAGCCTATGAGGTAATGGTCTAAAATAGCCTATGAGGTAATGGTCTAAAATTAGCCTATGAGGTAATGGGTTAAGTTTAATACTTTAATGCTAAGTTATAATTATAATGATGGACTATTCCACCCTGGAAATTCAGCATTGACAGGGTTAAATGAGTAGCTGGCATTTGCAGACCCAGATAGGGGAGCATCTGCAGGATCCCTATCACTGATCAAGGTCTGCAGGATCCCTATCACTGATCAAAGTCTGCAGGATCCCCATCACTGATCAAGGTCTCTGCTGTTTGCTATTGACAGTGTTTTGGCAAGATTTTCAGACGGCTCTGAATGAACTCTTCGATTATTTAACCCTGTTGAATATTTATGTGAGAAATAATGACATCATGAATATTTATACCCCACACAACAAAGTTGCATATAGGGTATATAGTTTGTCTATATGTCAGTCCGTCCCGTCAGTTTGTCCATCAATCAGTCTGTCTATATGTCCGTCCGTCCGTCAGTTTGTCCATCAATCAGTCTGTCCTTGTATCCAAATACATTGTTGCTCTTCTAGCACTTTCAATTCTTGACCAATTTTTCTCCAATTTGCTTTAAGAATTGTCATGAATAAAAGCTTGAATGAGTTTGATTTTCAGAGGAATCTGTCATGGGTAACCATTTTTATACGCCCGAAGGGTCGTATTATGTTATGGTCTCCATCGTCTGGCCGTCTGGCTGGGTGTCCGTCCGTCTGTCTGTCTGTCTGTCCGTCCGTCCGTCCGTCCGTCCGTTAGCAAATTCGTGTCCTGGCTATAACTTACTCATTTTTTCTCCGATTTTCAAAATTCTTTCACACAAATGTTCAGTATCACTTGAAGGTGTGTCGCGTACAAAACCCAATTGTGAACTTTCAAGGTCAAGGTCACAAATAGGGCGTTAGCAATTTTCGTGTCCTTGCTAAAACTTACTCATCTTTTCACCAATTTTCAAAATTCTTTCACACGTATGTTCAGTATCACTTGAAGGTGTGTCGCGTACAAAACCCAATGGTGAACTTTCAAGGTCAAGGTCACAAATAGGGCGTTAGCAATTCTGTCCGTCCGTCCGTTAGCAAATTCGTGTCCTGGCTATAACTTACTCATTTTTTCTCCGATTTTCAAAATTCTTTCACACAAATGTTCAGTATCACTTGAAGGTGTGTCGCGTACAAAACCCAATTGTGAACTTTCAAGGTCAAGGTCACAAATAGGGCGTTAGCAATTTTCGTGTCCTTGGTAAAACTTACTCATCTTTTCACCAATTTTCAAAATTCTTTCACACATATGTTCAGTATCACTTGAAGGTGTGTCGCGTACAAAACCCAATGGTGAACTTTCAAGGTCAAGGTCACAAATAGGGCGTTAGCAATTCTGTCCGTCCGTTAGCAAATTCGTGTCCTGGCTATAACTTACTCATTTTTTCTCCGATTTTCAAAATTCTTTCACACAAATGTTCAGTATCACTTGAAGGTGTGTCGCGTACAAAACCCAATTGTGAACTTTCAAGGTCAAGGTCACAAATAGGGCGTTAGCAATTTTCGTGTCCTTGCTAAAACTTACTCATCTTTTCACCAATTTTCAAAATTCTTTCACACGTATGTTCAGTATCACTTGAAGGTGTGTCGCGTACAAAACCCAATGGTGAACTTTCAAGGTCAAGGTCACAAATAGGACGTTAGCAATTCTGTCCGTCCGTCCGTTAGCAAATTCGTGTCCTGGCTATAACTTACTCATTTTTTCTCCGATTTTCAAAATTCTTTCACACAAATGTTCAGTATCACTTGAAGGTGTGTCGCGTACAAAACCCAATTGTGAACTTTCAAGGTCAAGGTCACAAATAGGGCGTTAGCAATTTTCGTGTCCTTGGTAAAACTTACTCATCTTTTCACCAATTTTCAAAATTCTTTCACACATATGTTCAGTATCACTTGAAGGTGTGTCGCGTACAAAACCCAATGGTGAACTTTCAAGGTCAAGGTCACAAATAGGGCGTTAGCAATTCTGTCCGTCCGTTAGCAAATTCGTGTCCTGGCTATAACTTACTCATTTTTTCTCCCATTTTCAAAATTCTTTCACACATATGTTCAGTATCACTTGAAGGTATGTCGCGTACAAAACCCAATTGTGAACTTTCAAGGTCAAGGTCACAAATAGGGCTTCAGTATCACTTGAAGGTGTGTTGCATACAAAACCCAATTGTGAACTTTCAAGGTCAAGGTCACAAATAGAGCGTTAGCAAATTTTGTGTCCGACAAATAAAAGATTACTATTACAATAAGCAGTTTTACTCTCCTTGCTATTGCCTTAGCCCTAATAGAGTCCTCATATGCGCAACTTCTGAAGGTTCACACATTGTGTAAATAGAACAGCCTTCGGGCGTATATTGCCCCGTCTCGCGGTGCTCTTGTTTTCTCTTACAATGTGGCGGTGTAGGGTATGTGAGCTTGCTCACTAAAGTACTTTATTATCACCTGAATTTGAATAATGGCAAACATACACAGGATTGTTTGGTATTACTAGAAAACTGTAGATACCTTTTAGTCGAGTTTGAGTTCGTTCTCAAGCTTTTGATTAGTCAGATTTGAGTTCTCAAGCTTTTGATTGGTCAGATTTGAGCCAACTTGAGAACGAACTCAGACTCAACTAAAAGTTTTATAAGCATGGACCCAGATCTATTGTACTTTCATAAACAAACAGAGCAGACCCTGATCAGACCCCTCCTATAGGATCAGTCTTGGTATTTCAGGACATGTGTGACAGGCTTCAAGAGCCTTGCCGAAATGTGCGAAAGGTGAGCTTCACGCTGGGGGAAGGAACGATCAGTCTGGCCGAACACAATCATCTCATGGACAAACGGAGAAAATCTGAGGCCAATCTGTCGGATGAGAAGTACAAACCTCCAAACCAGTTCAGGTAAGATTCAAAAAGTATCTTTAATTGTCAATTCATATCAGCTATTATCTGAGCCATATGAACAAGGATTCATTCATGACATCATGAATATTCATTAACACTAATTTTTACAATGTTTAACGAACACAGGAATGTTTTTCCTGGCAGAAACTTCTAGAACCAGAAGTATATTATTCCATAAGCAAACAGAGCAGATCCTACTAATAGATGACCTGGGTCTGCTTTGTTTGCAGAGGCATTGGCCTTTAGCCTGCTGAGCAAATTATTTTAACCCATTACCTCATAGGCTATTGTTAGATACAACCTCTTTGAATAAATCTACTGAAAAGGAGCATTACCTAGAGGAAAGGAAAAGTTTAGAATTTTGTAGTTTGAAACCATTGTGATAAATAGAGCATTTGCTCCTATAGGAGCAAATGCTCTATTTATCACTATGGTTTCACAAAGTGGATTCTACAGAGTCGTCAAAAGTCGTCAATATGAGGGAAAGGGTTAACAGAATGTTTCACCTACTACATTTTCAAAATTCAAACTACATGTACATGTATAATCAAATGGTCTACCAAAATATCAGGAAGTCAAACAGTTTGGATCCTGATGAGACGTCGAGATACTCGGCGTCTCATCTGGATCCAAATTGTTTGCATAGGTATTCACTCACCTGCCTATATAGCAGGCTAAAGGTTAAAAGATGCATGTGTGGAATAAATAGTTACGTGAGTTCTAAAACATGTTTGTTAACTCGTTAAATGCACGCAAGCAATCTATTTGTGATACCCTTTGCAAACAGCCTGGATCCAGATGAGGTGTCAACTTACTCATCGTCTCATCAGGATCCAAACTGTGTGACTCCTGATTAAATTTGAGAAAAGAAATCGTAGAACAACGATATTCGTAGATGTCCTATATTGACAGTTTAATCCTTTCTCCCTGTTCTATATTTCAATACGTACTGAATATTCATGGACAAAATATGGAAGGTGAAACACTGTAGCCATTTTAAAGGTAAAGAAACTGATCTATCAAATTCAGCACATATCAGACAGAACTGCAGTTCCTATAGGAGCTGCCTTGTGTGGTCTACTCTGTTTTCAATGTATGCAGTGATAGTTAATCAAATAACCCTTTCATTCATGCAAATGCATTTTCACATAGTTGTGAACAGAGTAGACTAAGACCAGAATGATGGCTCCTACTGGAGCGGTCTGATTAGGGTATGCTCTGCTTGCTTGTGACATTATACAGTAAAACCTCTCTATAACGGCCACTAAATTACATCAAATATTTTATGTTAAAGGAAAGTGGCTGCTTATAGGAGCGTTCTGTTTTACTTTCACCTTGCTTTAAGCAGCCATCTGTCCTAATTACCAACTAATTAACACAATTTAGTGGCCGTTATAGAGAGGTTTTACGGTAATACCAAAATGATAATGGATAACAATACCAAATATTCATGTGTACATGATAAAGCTAATAAATATTCATGTGTATATGATAAGCTAATAAATATTTATGTGTATATGATAAGTTCAATAAATATTCATGATGTCATAATTACTTACACAAATATGGAATAAGTGAATAATAATAATAACATTCTCTTGAATGAATGTCATGATATGAATTGACAAAATTTTAATGCTAATTCTTTTTCTCATGATTTACAGCTTACACAATTCTGGATTAATCTAAAAATCTGGATTTAGAAACTGCAGATGACTTTGACAAAATCCAGAGAGTTCTTTAGTTAGGGTGATTATAGAGGGATCTTTAAAGAGGACAGAAATGATCCAGATTTCTGTCTGTAGATTTAGTTATCCATAGAGACAGAAATGTTTTTAATTGGATTGTAAATCTTGTAGTTGATTTGTAACAGGAGGTAGAGCGGATACTGGCAGCATCTCAGTCAACCTAAAGCAGTGAACTGAAAGACTGTAGAGCAATGTATTATTTAACCCTCTGCTCCATAAAATATGTCTTTCTACGCCTTTGCAAACAGAGTAGACCCAGATCAAACAGCTCCTGTAGGGGGCATCTGATCAGGGTCTGCTCTGTTTGCTTATGATATGATATAGATATGATTCTATAGCTTCTGACATGGCCAAAACTTCCTGTGTCCATGTGCTGTTATAGCATTGAATCTAATTAATATTCATGATGTTATTATTTCTTAAATGAATATCCATGGAGTAAAGGGTTAATGAAATAGCTGGAGGAAAACTGATTCATGTTCATTTCAATCTACTATTTGAACAATCAAAGTGATATTGAATAGATACTACTGATAAATTGTACATGTAATGCAGACTTTTATAATGATTGTTTTGCTGTGGATGTATAAAGAAATTAAAACAAATCACATTACATGAGTTCATTTCAAATAGAGGGCTTGGTAAACTGTTGTAACTCCTTCACTTTGTGAAGGAGTTACAATATTTTTGCAATAAGCCCTCGAAATGTATTGTGTGTAACAACATGTGAAAACAATACATAATATTGTATCAGATTCACAGATAAGAAATGCATAAATCATCAAATCTCCTCCAAACCCTATTATATGACCGCACTTTTGAAGAGTCACCAAGATTGGTCACAACATAGGGTTGGTGGAGACAGAAAGGAGCTGACACAATGTATAGTTTATGCGTCCTATCTTCACCTCTAATATATTTTTGTACTGGATGTTATGTCTCTTTTAGGATAATTTGCTCTATACTAAAGTGGTATTCAATTAGAATATTATGCCTAAAAGTTGTGTGAATCCGCAAGATATATGAAAACCCTTTAAGCCAGAGATTTGTGAAAAGCCATAGTTATACCCTCACAAACAAAGTGTGTGTTGGGGGGGGGGGGGGGTTATATACCCTGGAGTCAGCTTGCGGATTAAAAAAGTGAAATGCTTATTAAAAGGAGTAACCATGAAGCAACATAGAATTGCTAAAATACGTTTATGAACAAAGAAATGCAGTATACTATAAGATATAGTACAGCCCACTTTGGGCCTAATTTCATTAAAATTAACTGCCTGGTGAGTCGGCCGGAAAATAGTTTAAACTGTTTTCTGACTGACTGGTAGGCCACTATAATGCGATAAGTCCCTCAGTGGGCTGTAGTATTTCTTATATCGATACTAATACCTGATAGATACTAATATCATATAGTATACCTTATCCAAATACGCGCCTTCTTTACTTATGTATGACGTAGCGGTCACTAAATTGCGATAGTGCCCGCTTCGACACAATAGTGCCCGCTTAGTTCGGTAATGTCCGGTATTTTACGCGTGTACGGAAACACTCTTAAATAGATTACTTCATTCTAATTTATATATTAATACATTTTAAAATAAAACAGCTTTTTTGAAAGTTGATTAAACATTGTACTATATACATTGAAAATAACTAGTTTCATTATTCATAATAAATATGTACGTAATTAGTGCATACTTAAAAAGATACTGTAATTAATTATGCTTAACGTCCTAAAGGGAGGTAATAACCCCCCTATAAGAGCTTTCTGCAATTTTGTGCCTTTCATTAAACAAAAACCTGTTTTTTAAGACTTCTGTGTTCAGTTAATGAATTGTCGCTTAACCCTTCTCTTGCTGAATTTTAAAATGCATTTCTTCTTATTTACCCATGCCCTGTGGTATACACTGTCTACAATTATTTCTCTATCGAATCACTGCTGTGTGGTGCACTGGTTGCACAATCGATTTGTAAATAGTGCAGACCCTGATGAGACAGCTCCTGCTAGAGCTGTCTCATCTGGGTCTTCATTATTTACAGGTAGGTAGATTGACCTGAATAGCAAGCGAAGGGTTAAGACATGTTCTACTGTATATACGGGGTTAGCACATTTCCATCCAAGAAATTTATTTAAAAAGGAGCTTTTTCTACTTTTTTCCTTAGTAAATACGTTAATGCATATTCATGAAGTCATTAATCCTTGCATAAATATTCATGAGCGAATTTGTTAAAGTCTACCACCGAATAGTGTCATGAATGCCGTCTGTGTGGTTGAAATCAAATCCATTTAGGAGATATTTATTACTTCCATAGACGTTTTACATACTGTCTCATTTCTCCCATTTGCAACCTGTGTCTCCCATGTAACATAGCGTCTCTTTGGCATTCTGGCAGTTTGATGCAAAAATAACCCTGTCCCTCATATTATAAACGTCTTTTCATGCATTTGCAAACAGAGCAGACCAAGATCCTATAGGAGCCGTCTGATCAGGGTCTGCTCTGTTTGCTTATGAAATTATTTTAAATCTGACTGTATAGTTTCTACCAATACCAAATATTCATGTGTACCTATGCCACTATGAAAGTATAGCCAATAAATAGTCATGTGTACCTATGCCACTATGAAAGTATAGCCAATAGATAGTCATGTGTACCTATGCCACTATGAAAGTATAGCTAATTAGTCCCCCACCGGTTACCGGTTGGGGGACTATAGGTTTGCTCGATTCCGTCTGTCCGTCTGTCCGTCCGTCCGTCCGTCTGTCCGTCCGTCTGTCCGTCCGTCTGTCACGCTTCTTGTCCGGGCCATATCTCCTACAAAGTTAAGCCAAATTAATTATAACTTCACACATTGAAGAAGCATGATGAGGGCTAGTGTCATGCACAAGGGTCATAACTCTAGCATCAATATTTTTGGAGTTATTCCCCTTTTACATATTTTTTTGTCCGGACAATAACTCTTTATCTATTGGTTCAATTGATTTGAAACTTCACATATGGAACAATCATGATGAGGGGTAGTGTCATACACAAGGGCCATAACTCTAGCATCAATATTTTTGGAGTTATTCCCCTTTTTCATATTTTCTTGTCAGTCCGTCTGTCACACTTCGTGTCCGGGCAATATCTCCTACAAAGTTAGGCCAAATTCATTATAACTTCACACATTGAAGAAGCATGATCAGGAGTAGTGTCATGCACAAGGGCCATAATTATAGCATCAATATTTTTGGAGTTATTCCCCTTTTTCATATTTTTTTGTCCGGACAATAACTCTTTCTCTACTGGTTCAATTGATTTGAAACTTCACATATGGAACACGCATGATGAGGGATAGTGTCATGCACAAGGGCCATAACTCTAGCATCTATATTGTTGGAGTTATTCCCCTTTTCATATTTTCTTGTCCAGTTAGTAACTCTTTATGTACTGGTTCAATTGATTTGAAACTTCTCATATGGAACAAGCGTGATGAGATGTAGTGTCATGCACAAGGGCAATAACTCTAGCATCAATATTTTTGGAGTTACTCCCCTTTTTCATATTTTCTTGTCGGGACAATAACTTTTTATTTACTGATTCAATGTATGAAAGTAGGTACTAATACCATTCAGATGGTCATGTATATATACCATGGTCAACCACACCATGGGTGGGTGGGGTGGGGAGAGTGGAGGTTTTTTTCAGTCCGGTGGGGGACTCATGTCTTGCATAGCAATACAACATGCCCTTGTTAATATTCATGTGTGCATATGCCACTATGAAAGTATAGCTAATTAATATTCATATGTACCTATGCCACTATGAAAGTGTAGCTAATTAATATTCATGTGTACCTATGCCACTATGAAAGTATAGCCAATAAATCTTCATGTGTCCCTATGCCACTATGAAAGTATAGCCAATAAATAGTCATGTGTACCTATGCCACTATGAAAGTATAGCTAATGAATCTTCATGTGTCATTATTTCTTAGGTGAATATAAAACAGGGAAAGGGTAAATATGTGAATTGGAAGAAAATAAAAAATACTTGCTCATGATCTCATGAGTTTAATGAGCAGACATTAAGTTTAAGTCTTACAATGCTGAATTTTCAAATAGACTATTCCAACATTCAAACAGGTGAAACTTATGGGGAATATTCAGGGATTTTTTTTTTTACAAAGAAACTAAAATGTAACATGACAAACAGTGCAGACCTCCTCTAGGAGCCATCACCATACACCTCTCCTCTAGGAGCCCTCTCATCTGGGTCTACACTGTTTGCAGAGGACATTAGTGACTTGGCAGGTCCCTCACTGTGAGGGTTAACAGGGTAATAAAGGGTTAATTCACCAGAAACAAACAAATGTGGATACATATAGTCTGTCTGGCAGCATATTGCAGAACACATTTTAGGAATGTTATTCGGTAAACGACTTCTCGTCATGGTATGTAATTACTCCAATCTAATTCCAATAGACAGGTAACTGGATATGACTGAAAAAGTTGTTAATCAAAACAAACAAACAAACATTCTAGGACTAACATTGATATCTTAAACAGTCCAATCTCGTTATAGCGAACTCGCTTGACACGAATTTCTCGACACAAATTTCTTGTTGTTACCAACTTTTCTTCCTTTAATATTCTATATATATTTAAGTTTTTAAGACGAGTTCGAACTGATCACATTTTCGTTAAGTCATTTTCCGTCCCCAAAGTGTTTGTTTGCATGTAATTATCGGTGTTTGTATCGAAATCACACCTCTTAGTCTGAGTAAGTTCGAGATGTGAAATGGACCTTTTGATCCGACCCCGGCAATGTACGCCAGGTGACCGCAACACAGGTAATTACAGTGTTTTGTGGGTAAACAATCACTGATGTCAGTTTTATTATTCAAATTGTGGAACAATGCAAAATTGAGTGAACGTTATTTAGTAAAATGACCCATTACCTTCCATTCGTCCTTAGTGTCAATCATGACTACTGTAGTATGAAAAATAACTCGATTTCCTGGAGATTGGATAAAAAGTAAGGCCTGTTCCTTATTTTATTACCAATACATGCAGTTTAACATTGAATTTAATTTGTCACTTGAATAATAGCAAAATAGCTCATGGCGAAACATGTAAAATGACCAGTACATTTTGAAATGTCTGGTTTCCCGATTAAGACTGTTCTCTTACGTGTACCAGAAGTAAGCGAATCGGCAACCAGCTAGTTCATAATGTGATTGCGTATTTTCCGGGTGCCCATTGAAAAGAGATTTCCCATAGAAATGGCGAAAACAAACAATGGGTTTTAAAAAATCGCCAAACCAAAGGCGATTAATTCAATGATAAAGGCAAAATTGGACAAGGCCTTGTAAATTAGAATATGGTGTCTTTATAGAGGGTAGGACAGACAGAAGTTTGTTCTCGCAGTAATGGATCTACATTCACATATACAATTTTTATATACACAGAGTGCGATTCTTCTACACAATGTGAAGACTAAATTGTACCAGCACAAGTATGACTGTAATATGGCAGCTTGTTTAAGGTGAAGGTAATGAAAGAAACTTGATTTTTTGAAAATGGCATGTGTTTTTAGCTCGTCTGTTTTGAAGAAATAACGAGCTATTGTCGTAACTCCGGCGTCCGCGTTGTTGTCATTGTCACAGTTGTCCACATTGACCATAACTCGAAAAGTATAAGAGGTATCAACATGAAACTTCATAGGTTAGTAGATCTCATTGAGGGGAAGGCCCCTACATAAGAACCATAACTATTGCTTTCAAAATGTTGGGAGTTATGGCCCTTTATATTTTTTGACAATAACGACAGACGAGCATTCGCATCTGCTTGCAGTGCTCTTGTTTGAGTCAGACTCTCGATGAGTCAAAAGTTTTTAACTGGTCCCTACAAACTCGACCTAACGAGAGTTGACTGTATACTGTAATTAATCGAAGTACACCCTCTCATTCCCTCGTAGACTATAGCCCATTCTCTCCTAGACTATAACCATTCCCTCATAGGCTATAACCCATTTATTAAGGCTATGACTCATTCTCTCCTAGACTATAACCTATTCTCTCCTAGACTATAACCATTCCCTCATAGGCTATAACCCATTTATTAAGGCTATGACTCATTCTCTCATAGACTATAACCTATTCTCTCCTAGACTATAACCATTCCCTCATAGGCTATAACCCATTTATTAAGGCTATGACTCATTCTCTCATAGACTATAACCTATTCTCTCCTAGACTATAACCATTCCCTCATAGGCTATAACCCATTTATTAAGGCTATGACTCATTCCCTCATAGACTATAACTCATTCCCTCCATGGCTATATTTAGATAAAACCTCTTTGAATAAATCTACTGAAAAGGAACATTTAATTGAAAGAAGTAGGAAAAGTTCAGAATAGTGTTGTTTTGAAACCATTGTGATAAATCGAGCTTCGGTTCCTATGGAGAGCTGTTTTATGGCATATGTTTCAAAAAGTGACTTTTACAAAGGCATCAATATGAGTTAGGGGCCATTTTAATAGCTTTAATTAGGCTGACATAGTAATAAACGGTGTGTAGACCTTGATCTTGGTCTGTCCCGTTATTATGTCTCCCCCCCATATTTATATGGGGGAGACATATTGTTTTCGTGAGAGTTGTCTGTCTGTCCGTCTGTCCGTCTGTCTGTCCGTCCGTCTGTCCGTCTGTCTGTCACACTTTTTGTCCGGACGATAACTTCAATATGCCTGATGCCAGTTGATTGAAACTTCATATATGGAAAGAGCATAATGAGAGGAAATGTCATGCACAAGGTCTATAACTCTGGCTTCACTAATATTGGAGTTATTGCCCTTTGTAAAAAAAAATCACACTTTTTTGTCCGGACGATAACTCCTATATGGCTCATTCCATTGGATTGAAACTTCATATATGGAAAGATCATGACGATAGGAAGTGTCATGCACAAGGTCCATAACTCTGGCTTCACTAATATTGGAGTTATTGCCCTTTGTAAAAAATATCATAATTTTTTGTCCGGACAATAACTTCAATATGCCTGATGCCAGTTGATTGAAACTTCATATATGGAAAGAGCATAATGAGAGGAAGTGTCATGCAGAAGGTACATAGCTCTGGCTCGACTAATATAGGAGTTATTGCCCTTTGTAAAAAAAAATACTACTTTTTTGTCCGGACGATAACTTCTATATGGCTCATGCCATTTGATTGAAACTTCATATATGGAAAGATCATAACGAGAGGAAGTGTCATGCACAAGGTCCATAACTCTGGCTTCACTAATATTGGAGTTATTGCCCTTTGTAAAAAAATCACAATTTTTTGTCCGGATGATTACTCCTATGTGACAAATGCCATTGGAGTGAAACTTCATACATGGAACGATCATGATAAGAGAAAGTGTCATGCATAAGATCCTTAACTCGAGCTTCAATAAATTTAGAGTTATTGCCCCTTGTAGATTTGTTTCATTCTTTCTTGTTCGGACGATAACTCCTACATGACTCTTGCCATCGTATTGAAACTTCATACATGGAAAGAGCATGATGAGAGAAAGTGTCATGAACAAGGGCCATAATTCTGGCTTCAATACTTTTGGAGTTATTGCCCTTTGTTACATTTTTTGGCCGATCAATAACTCCTGTTCGACTGATGCTATTGGAATGACATTTTATTTCTGGAAAGAGCATGATGAAATAAAGTGTCATGCACAAGGGCCATAAATCTGGTATCAGTATTTTTGGAGTTATTAGCTGTTATCATTTTCTTCTTGAAAAATGTAGTGTGAAAAACGCAAAATGAGGGGAAGTATCATTCATCAAGACCATAACATTTTTAGTGATTTCCCTTTACATATTGTTTTTATTAGAGGGGAGACATCCGTTTTTTTGACAAAAACCTCTAGTTGTTACTAGTCTGCCATATCTGCCTAAATGTGTCCATTTACAATAGAACTTGTCTTTAGAAACAATTTATTGAATAAACATGGGGATCTACAAGAGAGGTGGTAGATTAATGCACAACAAAAGTAATGCAGGAAGCTCCCTGCATTAAGCTACCAGCTTTTGTTATCTACAGCTTTCTAAGTAAAGGTCTTTCGTTCCATTGTCTCCAGATCATCGAGACTCCATTGTATACTAGTCGCTCATACGTAAACGTTAACAAACGTCTGGAAGTTTTCAAGATTTCTCCAGACACTGCTTGTGTACCCTTTGAATGCTAAATTTCAAAGTGGAATAATCCACCTTTGTACCACAGCAGAGTCCATTCAGGTAGAAAGGATAAAATTTGCGAGAGGATTTTGAATGACGATTTTGAATGACAAACAATGGAGACCCTGATCATGATCAGAGGGTTTCTCCAGGAGTCCTTGGATCCTGGTCTACTCTGTTTGCAAATGCCAGTGAACTCGTTTCTTGCATTGAAAGGTTAAACTTACAAAAATATAATTCTTATGACTGGGAACCTTGAACTTTGAGCATGCATGGTACAGTGAAACCCCGCTAATGCGAACACTTAATAAACAGCCACTGATGTCGTCTAAAGCAGGTGGTTGCTTAATGCAGGATGAAAGTTATGCAGAAAGCTCCTATAGGAGCTTTCTGCATAACTTTCATCCTGCATTAAGCTACCACCTGCCTCTGCCACCCAGAATAATCCCCCGATTTGGTGGTTGCTTTAGCGGGGTTTTACTGTAGCTATATATCTGTGAAGACATTTGCAAACAGTTTGGATCCAAACAAGACATTGAGGCATTTAGTCCTTCATCAGGACCCAAGCTGTATACGCCCACCAACATTTGTTTTATAGAAATAAAAGAAATGTGTGTTTTCATTTCGATGATTTAAGCAGACAGTTAATGTTGCAGCTTCACAGCTGAGGAACCCTCAAGAGTAAAATGATTTCCCGTTTGAATAAAATTCTAGAAAAACATACACTGAGCTCCAGATAAGATGTGTAAATTAAAACATTTTCAAGAATAAATCCTTTACTTCATCACCAATTCGAGACAATTCTAAAGAATGGTCACAGTATAGGGTTTGATGGAGAAATGACGATTTTAGAATTTGGATACACACCCTTATCTGTAGCTGAACATAAATGGAAATGGCAGCCATACTTGAGATATCCTGTAATGAAAGAGCATCATTGATAAACACATCAAAAGCAGGACATCATAGATGCAGATAAGATAAAAATTATGTGTAAATTTTCAAGAATAATTCCATTATTTCTCCACCAAACCCATTCTTTGTTTAATATTCATGAACAAATAATATCAACATGAATATTAATGAGCAACATGAATATTAATGAGCAAAACTATTTTAAAGCATTATTAACAATGAAATATGAATTTCTGAAAGTGGAAGAAAGTGAAGAGAGCCATCTGATCTGTGTCTACCCTGTATCTGATCTGTGTCTACCCTGTATCTGATCTGTGTCTACCCTGTGTAAAAATAATGGTAAATATATGCATCCTATATGTGCCTGAGAGACCAATATAACATGCCTGGGTAGTAGGCAGTGATTTGTCATGTGGCTGGTACGACATGACTGGGTAGTAGGCAGTGATTTGTCATGTGACTGGTACAACTGTGTTGTCTGGCAGTGATTTGTTATGTGGCTGGTACAACTGTGTTGTCTGGCAGTGATTTGTCATGTGGCTAGTACAGCTGTGTTGTCTGGCAGTGATTTGTCATGTGACTGGTACAACTGTGTTGTCTGGCAGTGATTTGTCATGTGACTGATACAACTGTGTTGTCTGGCAGTGATTTGTCATGTGACTGATACAACTGTGTTGTCTGGCAGTGATTTGTCATGTGACTGGTACAACTGTGTTGTCTGGCAGTGATTTGTCATGTGACTGGTACAACTGGGCAGTGATTTGTCATGTGGCTGGTACAACTGTGTTGTCTGGCAGTGATTTGTCATGTGACTGGTACAACTGTGTTGTCTGGCAGTGATTTGTCATGTGGCTGGTACAGCTGTGTTGTCTGGCAGTGATTTGTCATGTGACTGGTACAACTGTGTTGTCTGGCAGTGATTTGTCATGTGACTGATACAACTGTGTTGTCTGGCAGTGATTTGTCATGTGACTGATACAACTGTGTTGTCTGGCAGTGATTTGTCATGTGACTGGTACAACTGTGTTGTCTGGCAGTGATTTGTCATGTGACTGGTACAACTGTGTTGTCTGGCTGTGATTTGTCATGTGACTGGTACAACTGTGTTGTCTGGCAGTGATTTGTCATGTGACTGGTACAACTGTGTTGTCTGGCAGTGATTTGTCATGTGACTGGTACAACTGTGTTGTCTACTTACTTTGCAAACAATGCAGACGAGAATTTCATCTTTTTGAATGTGGGACACACACAAACAGTGTAGACCCAGATCAGAGGGCTCCTTTAAGTGGATCAGGGTCTGCATTGTTTATCATTCAGAATACTCTGTGTGAGCTCTAGCTCAATACTGATAGGCAATTCAGCATTTAAAGTGTTAGAGGGAATATTGAATATATAATAGGTAGATATATAAATTTCTGTAAAGGTAGGTAACTACTGACAATTTGCAGACAAATAATACAGGATTATGCACCTTTGATTTATTCTGCTGTAAGATTTACTTGTATTTTCACCAGATATTTAATATTCATGCAACATAATTACTTAACCCTTTAATCTATGAATATTCATGTGAAGACGTAATTTGTGTATGAATATTAATTAGCTTAATATTTATAAGGGCATATAAACAAGAAACGTTTTGGTCCTCAGATAAAAGAGTTGGAATCAGGTCTACATAGTTCCAGAAGTCTCTTGGTCTAATCTGATTACAAAGGCTTTAACTCTTTGCATGCTAAGTAATTTTTCGTCTGCAACAATTGTCGTCTACTTCAATTCTTAAAATAAACTTTCTCTCATTTTTTTTTGAAAAAATATGGTCAAGATGACAAACAGTTTGGATCCTGATGAGACGCCGCATAATGCGGCGTCTCATCTGGATTTAAACTGTTTGCTTAGGTAATCACAGTTTCCCCGCTAGCGTGATCACAGTTTCGCCGCTAGCGTGCAAAGAGTTAAAAGGTGTATCTGTGGAGTAAACTGTAGACTAGTTCAATTCTCGTTTCAGAAATATAAGGCCAACAGGAGAGAATCAGATCTCTATAATGTAAGCAAACAGTAGATGCTGGTCAGTCGGCTGTCACAGGATCTTTCTGATCGTTGTATGCTCTGGTTGAAGAGGCTTAACCCTTTTAAGCCAGGACACACAAACATTTGTCATTTGCTAACAGTATAGACCCAGTTCACAGAGCTCTGATCATGGTCTGTGCCATTTGTCATGTTACACTTTTCTGTAGAAAAATCCTTAAATATTCACTGTAAGCTTGACCTGTTTGGAATAGTCCATTTGAAAAGTGAAGTTTGTATGGTTTGAATGGCAATTTGACTTTAAAAGATGTGTTTTAAACATCTGTAAAAATTGGAATCAACCTGTAGCTCTTTCCCAGTTCTGTTCTCTGTTTATTTCAAATTTCAATACTTACTAAATATTCATTGGCAAAACGGTCATAATTAAATATGGAAGGTGGAACACTGTAGCCGTTTTAGAAGTATAGAAACAGATCTATCAAATTCCATAAGCAAACAGAGCAGACCCTGAGCAGACAGCTCCTATAGGAGCTGTCTGATCTGGGTCTACTCTGTTTGCAAGTGCATGAAAACATGTTTATATGAGGGAATGGGTTATCCCTTTACTCCATAAATACACCTTTCTATGCCTATGCAAACAGAGAAGATCCAGAATGAGATTAGGTGGCGCACCTGTAGGAGCGGTCTAATCAGGGTCTGCTCTGTTTGCTTATGAAATAACATAATTATATGAGTACTGTTTCTGACATAGCCAATTTTTCCTGGAATTCATAATTATGACATAGTATAAATGAATAATTGTATTCATGATGTTATTTCTTAAATGAGTATTCTTGGAGTAAAGAGTGAACAAAATATAGCAAGATGTGGGTATAAATGGTGAATTATCTTTCAATATTGCAAAAGATTGATGTTAAAGTATAGAAGTTGCTGATGGTATCCACCTGCATTTTAAACAAAAAATCATTACTTCTCCATGGTGATCTGATTTGGTTCCTCCAGGTACTCTGATCGGTTCTGAATGTGTTTGTGATATACCATTAGTATTTGAATATTCAATAAGAAATTACAAGTTGCAGTCATTATTATTGATTCACATTATGTGTTTTATGATAAAAGTCGTTCAGGGAAATCTTCATATATGGTCCAGACAGTATAATTTCCATGGTTATGAGATATTTAAAACATGCACTATTTCTAGACATTAACTTTAACCCAGTCCCTCATATTGACCACTTTCTACGCCTCTGTAAAAGTCACTTTGTGAAACCATTGTGATAAATAGAGTATTTGCTCCTATAGGAGCAAATGCTCTATTTATCACAATGGTTTCAAACTACAAAAGTATATAAAAAAAATCCTTTTCTCTAATCAATGATCCTTTTCTGTAGATTTATTCAAAGAGATTGTATTTAAAAATAGTTATTCAAAGAGATTGTATCTCAAAATAGCCTATTAGGTAAAGGGTTAACCCTGACAGTGAAGATATCAAGTATTGAAGAACTCGGCACAATGTTTAGACCAAGATTAAAGTATTCCAGAGGGAGCCCTTTGAATAGGGTATGCATTGCTTGTGATAAAGGGTATTTTCACTAGAGATAAATTTTAATACATTTTTTTTATTAGCTCGTCTGTTTCGAAGAAATCACGAGCTATTGTTGTAACCTTGTCATCGTCATTGTTGTCGTTGTCATCCGAAATCTTAACATTGACCGTAACTTCTTCAATTTTTCATTTACAACCTTCATTTTTGGTATGCATGTTCATCTTGATAATGACGACAGACGAGCATTGGCACCCGCTTGCAGTGCTCTTGTTTAATTAATATTCATAAAGTTTTTATTAATCTGCAGATTAATCCATTCCCTCATGATCTATTTTTAGACCCATTCCCACAAAGGTTAATTTTAGACCCAAGCTCTTTGAATAAATCTACCAAAAAGGAGCGTTTACTAGAGAAAAGGGAAATTTTGTGTTGTCTTGAAACCATTATGATAAATATTAATTACATTATTTTTTTTAATGACACATAGACATAATAACTTTTGGCCATGGTAGAAGCTATAGAATCCTGTCTATATTAGCAGATCCTAATTACACTGCCCCTATGGAATCCGTTTGATCTGGTTCGACTATTTGCAAAGTCGTAGAAAGCTGTAGAGTAAAGGTTTAACCCTTTGAATGCTGAACTGTCAAAGTGGAATAATCCAACATTTTTTTAATCTTTGCACGCCAGCGGCAAAACTGTGATTACCTATGCAAACAGTTTGGATCCAGACGAGACTCCGCATAATGCGGCTTCTCATCAGGATCCAAACTGTTTGTCATCTTGGCCATATTTTTGCAAAGAAACAAGAGAAAGTATATTTTAAGAATTGAAGCGGACAACAATTGTTGCAGACGAAAACTTACTTGGCGTGCAAAGAGTTAATGAGTCACATAGAGAATATGAATGACAAACATTACAGGGCACTCTGATCTGAATCTACACTGTTTGCAAATGACAGTACAAATGGGTAGCCCTTGGGATGCTAGCGACAAATTTGTTATGTATTATTCATATAGGATCCAAATAATTCAACCTCTCATCAATAGTGTGATCGAGTTGATAATTCAAATAGTAGTTTTTGCACATTTTGCAAGGGAGGTAATGTTAGTGAGGTAATTGAATGAAGCAGGTAGTAGAGTTATCTACCTTTTGAGTTCTATTAAATTTTTCAGTGCTCAGGGAGATTTTGGATTTAATTAGTGTCGTGATAATGTGACTGGATCATGATTTAGCTTTTGACCTAATGAATATTCATGTAAGAAATAATAATATAATGAATATGGACACACAAACATTTGGCCATGGCTTATAATCTGTAGAATCAGATCTATTTTATTCAATAACCAAGCAGAGTAGACCCTTGTTCTGTTTGCAAAGGCCATATTTAAAAAATTAAATAAACTCATTATGAGCTGTGGGTAAGTGTGGTACTCAGATTTGTCTTGGTATATTTTCTTGTTACTTGTTAAGAGTTGTCTCTTTAGGACAGTTGTCTTTTGGTAATTTATTAGAGTTGTCTCTGGGACAGTTATATTGATGGTCAACTCAATAAAGTTGTCTCCTACGACAGTTATAATATTGATTTGTTGTCTCTGGGACAGTTATTGCCGGTAACACACTGGATTTGTCTCTCTAGGACAGTTATATTGTTGGTGAGTTGTCTCTCTAGGACAGTTATCTTGCTGATAACTCTAATATTAGAGTTGTCTCTCTAGGACAGTTATATTGTTGATAACTCGTTATTAGAGTTGTCTCTCAAGGACAGTTATATTGTTGGTGAGTTGTCTCTCTAGGACAGTTATCTTGCTGATAACCCATTAGAGTTGTCTCTCTAGGACAGTTATATTGTTGATAACTCATTAGAGTTGTCTCTCTAGGACAGTTATATTGTTGGTGAGTTGTCTCTCTAGGACAGTTATCTTGCTGATAACTCATTAGAGTTGTCTCTCTAGGACAGTTATATTGTTGATAACACATTAGAGTTGTCTCTCTAGGACAGTTATATTGTTGGTGAGTTGTCTCTCTAGGACAGTTATCTTGCTGATAACTCATTAGAGTTGTCTCCCTAGGACAGTTATATTGTTGGTGAGTTGTCTCTCTAGGACAGTTATCTTGCTGATAACTCATTAGAGTTGTCTCTCTAGGACAGTTATATTGTTGATAACACATTAGAGTTGTCTCTCTAGGACAGTTATATTGTTGGTGAGTTGTCTCTCTAGGACAGTTATCTTGCTGATAACTCATTAGAGTTGTCTCCCTAGGACAGTTATATTGTTGGTACTCATTAGGTATGTATCTGCAGGACAGTTATCTTGTTTGGTTCCTCATTAGAGTTGTAAGTAACTCTGATATTTGAGTTATCTCTCTGGGACAGTTATCTTGCTGGTAACTTGTTAGAGTTGTCTCTCTAGGACATTTTTTTAATTTATTTTTTAGTTGAGTTGTCTCTCTGGGACAGTTTTCTTGCTACTAACTCATTAGAGTTGTCTGTCTGTTACAGTTCTTATGAGTACCAACAGGACAGGCATTGACAGAGAAATAAGACATTAAAAGTACTGTAAAACAGGTGGTAGCTTAATGCAGGATAGAAGTAACACCTGCTTTTTATGACTCCTATGTGCAATAAATGAATAGTCACATAAGATACAAGTTCTACTGTACATAATTATAAGAGATCTGAGTTTGATGTACACATAAGAGAGCCTATGTACAATACCATAGCCTATGATCTAGAATTATGAAGTATAAATTGTGAGATTTGAATGATGATGAGTTTTGAATCATTGCTTATAGTCTAGAGATTTGAATTACAAATAAAATCATTCAATCATAGTCTGTGATCTGGAGATTTGATGTAAAAAGAAGAGATCTGGATCACAGCCTAAGATCTAGAGATTTGAAGTAAAATTGAGAGATGTGGATCATAATTTATGATCTAGAGATTTGATGTACAAGAGATCTGGATCATAGTCTGTGATCTCGAACTAAGGGCCATCTGATCTGAGTCTACTCTGATTGCAAAGGCCCAGAAAAGCATATACATGGAGTAAAATGTAAAGTCTTTGATACCAAGTGGTCTGTGTAATTAACCCTTTACTTCATAAATACGCCTTTCTACACATTTTCAAACAGAGTAGACAAAGATCAGACAGCTCCTGTAGGAGCCGTCTGGTCAGGATCTTCTCTGGTTACTTATGGTATACTACAGAACTGATACTACAGTTTCTGGCATGACAAAAATATTTTGGTCATAGTGCTTTAATTAATATTGATGATGTCATTATTTCTTATAGGAATATTCATGAAGTAATGGGTTAAACGCTGATGGGTTATTCCACCCTGAAGATTCATCATTGACAGGGTTGAGACTGACAAGATATGCCATGTCACAAAGAGCATTGACAGGGTTGAGACTGACAAGATATGCCATGTCACAAAGAGCATTGACAAGGTTGAGACTGACAAAATATGCCATGTCACAAAGAGCATTGACAGGGTTGAGACTGACAAAATATGCCATGTCACAAAGAGCATTGACAGGGTTGAGACTGACAAGATATGCCATGTCACAAAGAACAATGACAGGGTTGAGACTGACAAGACATGCCATGTCACAAAGAGCATTGACAGGGTTGAGACTGACAAGATGTGCCATGTCATCAAGAGCATGTAAAAGCCCTGCAAACATTCCATTCCATCTTTTTGCAACTCATTTCATTATGCACTTTTTGCTGCATCTTGTTATATCCATAACATGCTTCTTAAACATCTGTAAAAACTGACGACTTCTCAAAGTCTCAGACTTAGTCTCTAATCCTCCATTTTGTTCCAAATTTCACAATCAAAGTATCAAACAGGGTTGATCCTGATCATGTGGTTGGAAGTTAATTTTGAATCTCATCTGGATCTAAACTGTTTTGAAACATGATTAGATATTGACTAAGCTCAAACTAAGGCAGTGATTATTGATCAATTTGTTGTTCTCAGATGAGGTCTGTGTTTCATTAATTTTCTTTGCTGTTTTTTCTTGTTTTTCTTGATTTTTTGTTGTTGATTTTTCCCCCTCTACTTTAACCCTTTCCCTGTTTAATGTTTATACCAAGATATAGTTAAATATGGAAGGTGGAACATTGTAGCCATTTG
The DNA here is from genome assembly GCA_963576725.1 of Azorinus chamasolen. NCBI lineage: Eukaryota > Metazoa > Mollusca > Bivalvia > Cardiida > Solecurtidae > Azorinus > Azorinus chamasolen. The sequence goes on from OY755246.1 coordinate 82,301,266, forward strand.
GGAAAGTAAGAAAACGGATCTTTTAAATTCCATTACCAAACAGAGCAGACCCTGATCAGACAGCTCCTATAGGAGCCATCTGATCTGGATCTACTCTGTTTGCAAATGCAAGAAAACATGTTTATATAAAGGAAAGTATAATCCCAGATCAGAGGGCTCATAGAGTATAGACAACTGGTCTGCCAGAGACTGCACTGTTTGTCATATAAAATCCTTTAGCATGTTCATGTTTATTGCTGGTCAGATAATCCTGTTCTTCTACTTTGTGCATGTTTGAGACAGTGTAGACCGATATCAAGCCGTAAACAGTGTAGATTCTGTGCATGTTTGAGACAGTGTAGACCGAGATCAAGCCGTAAACAGTGTAGATTCTGTGCATGTTGGAGACAGTGTAGACCGAGATCAAGCCGTAAACAGTGTAGATTCTGATCGGTGTTTACATTTTTCCTTTCACTCATATATTCCTTTAACCCTTTATATACAAAATAATGACATCATTTTTATTAATTAAATTAATTTTATAATTGCATATTTAAGCCTTACAGTTTTGCTCAGGCAGAATCTGCAGAATCATATTCTGTATTATACTACAAGCAAACAGAGCAGACCCCGATTAGATGGCTGCATCCTACAGGAGCCGTCTGATCTTGGTCTGCTATGTTTGCAAAGGCCTGAAAAAGGCATCTCTGTCAGGTGATGATACATATTCATGATTCCATTATTTATTGCATGAATAATCCACAGTAAAGGGTTAGCCTATTCCCTCATATAAACACCTTTTTATGCCTCTGTCAAAGTCACCTTCTGAAATCGTTGAGATAAATAGAGCACATGCTCTATATATTGCAGTGGTTTTGAAACTACAGTTTTAAACTTTTCCTTTTTTCTAGTAAATGCTTCTTTTCAGTAGATTTATTTGAAGAGGTTTGGTCTTAAAAAAGCCTATGAGGGAAATGGTTAACCTAAATACTCCACCGTTAACTAGTAAGCCCTTTCCTTCATAAATACACCTTTCTACGCCTCTGTAAAAATCACCTATTGAAACCATTGTGATAAATAGAGCATCTGCTCCTGTAGGAACAAATGCTCTATTTATCACGATGGTTTCAAACTACAAAATTCTAAAGGTTTCCTTTTCTCTAGTTATGCTCCTTTTTGGTAGATAATTGTTCAAAGAGGTTTGATCTAAAAATAGCTTAATGAGGGTTAAAGGGTTAATGTTGATTAAACCTTTCTGACCTTGACTGACCCTAATTACCATTGCTGATTGCATCTTGACATTAATTTGTACTAAAATCATGCCAATCAAAAGATCGAGTACTTAGCAATGAGGTTTTAAGCTGCTTTAGCTCATAAGTTGTAAGATTTTGCTGTGAGTTAATAGCTCTGCTGATGTGTGTCTGTATTCCCATGTCCAGGGACTTTGGCCATACCAGAGAGGCCCAGATTAGATTTGTAAAGTAAACTTTTTTAAAGAATGTCTCCTGAAGCTCTCGACCAAACCCTATGTTGTCACCACTTGTTAGAATTGTTTCTTTGAAACGATTCTATCAAATGGTCACAACATAGGGTTTGGTTGAGAAATGATAATTTTAGTACAGTAAAACCCCGCTAATGCGACCACCTAAAAGAGGTATAATTCTGGGTGCTAGATGCAGGTGGTAACTTAATGCAGGACAAAAGTAATGCAGAAAGCTCCTAGAGGAGCTTTCTGCATTACTTTTGCCCTGCATTAAGCAACCACCTGCTTATTAAGACATCCATGTTTATTATACCCCCCTTTTGAAAAAATGGGGGTATATTGCTTTGCACATGTCGGTCGGTAGGTCGGTCGGTAGGTCGGTCGGTCGGTCTGTCGGTCGGTCGGTAGATCGATGGTTTCCGAACGATAACTAATAAACGACTTGGCCTAGAATCTTCAAACTTGCTGTGGTGGTTGGTCATGACAAGTAGATGACCCCTATTGTTTTTGAGGTCACTAGGTCAAAGGTCAAGGTCACCATGACCTAAAATGGTGAAATAGTTTCCGATCAATAACTGCTCAAGGGTTTGGCTTGGGATCTTCAAACTTGCTGTGGTGGTTGGTCATGACCACTAGATGACCCCTATTGATTTTGAGGTCACTAGGTCAAAGGTCAAGGTCACCATGACCTTAAATGGTTAAATGGTTTCCGATCAATAACTGCTTAAGGGTTTAGCTCAAATACAGTAGAACCCCTCTAATGCGACCACTTAATGAACAAGAGATGTTTGTAAAACATGTATACCCCCCGACCCCCTGACCTTTGATCTAGTGACCTCAACTATAGAGGTCATCTAGCGATCATGACTAATCACCACAGCAACTTTGAATATCCTAAGCCAAACCACTGATCATTTATTGATCTGAAAACATTTCACATATTAAGGTCATGGTGACCTTGACCTTTGACCTAGTGACCTCAACAACTTTAGGGGTCATCAAGTGGTCACAACCAACTACCACAGCAAGTTTGAAGATCCCGAACCAAACCATTGAGCAGTTATTAATTGGAAACCATTTCATCAGTTAAGGTCATGATGACCTTGATCTTTAACCTAGTGACCTCAAAATCAATAGGGGTCATCTAGTTGTCATGACCAACCACCACAGCAAGTTTGAAGATCCTAAGACAAACCCTTGAGCAGTTATTAATCGCAAACCATTTCACCAGTTAAGGTCATGGTGACCTTGACCTTTGACCTAGTGACCTAAAAAATAATAGGGGTTATCTAATGGTCATGACCAACCACCACAGCAAGTTTGAAGATCCTAAGCCAAACCCTTGAGCAGTTATTGATCGCAAACCATTTCACCAGTTAAGGTCATGGTGACCTTGACCTTTGACCTATTGACCTAAAAACAATAGGGCTCATCTAGTTGTCATGACCAACCACCTAAGCAAATTTGAAGATCCTAAGCCAAACAATTGAGCAGTTATTGATCAGAAACCATTTTACAAGTTAAGGTCATGGTGACCTTGACCTTTGACCTAGTGACCTCAAATACAATAGGGGCCATCCAGTTGTCATGACCAACTACCACAGCAAGTTTGAAGATTCTAAGCCAAACCCTTGAGCAGTTATTGATCGGAAACCATTTGACCAGTTAAGAGCATGGTGACCTTGACCTTTGACCTAGTGACCTAAAAAGCAAAAGGGGTCATCTAGTGGTCATTACCAACCACCACAGCAAATTTGAAGATCCTAGGCCAAACCCTTGAGCAGTTATCGATCGCAAACCATTTCACCCTTTAAGGTCATGGTGACCTTGACCTTTGACCTATTGACCTAAAAAACAATAGGACTCATCTAGTTGTCATGACTAACCACCTAAGCAAATTTGAAGATCCTAAGCCAAACCCTTGAGCAGTTATTGATCAGAAACCATTTTACCAGTTAAGGTCATGGTGACCTTGACCTTTGACCTAATGACCTCAATATCAATAGGGGTCATTCAGTGGTCATGACCAACTACCACAGCAAGTTTGAAGATTCTAAGCTAAACCCTTAAGCAGTTATTGATCGGAAACCATTTAACCATTTAAGGTCATGGTGACCTTGACCTTTGACCTAGTGACCTCAAAATCAATAGGGGTCATCTAGTGGTCATGACCAACCACCACAGCAAGTTTGAAGATCCCAAGCCAAACCCTTGAGCAGTTATTGATCGGAAACTATTTCACCATTTTAGGTCATGGTGACCTTGACCTTTGACCTAGTGACCTCAAAAACAATAGGGGTCATCTACTTGTCATGACCAACCACCACAGCAAGTTTGAAGATTCTAGGCCAAGTCGTTTATTAGTTATCGTTCGGAAACCATCGATCTACCGACCGACCGACAGACCGACCGACCGACCGACCTACCGACCGACATGTGCAAAGCAATATACCCCCATTTTTTCAAAAGGGGGGTATAATAAACATGGATGTCTTATGGTGTTAGAGGGGTTCTACTGTATTTGATTATGCACATTTAACTATTGCTCTAATAACATGCAACATCTTTACAACTGCAGCCTGTCTGATTCCATGTTTGCTTCACAATTATATTGACTCTTTACATGCTATGTAATTGTGGTATATGTGAAACAATTTGCAGTTCAGAAAATTCATTTGTCTTTCATACATTTTTCATAAATGTAGTCCGTGTGAAATAGTTTGGATCCTGATGTGAGGACAGGTTACTCCTTGTCGTACTGGATTTAACCCTTTCCTTCATATGCACACTTTTTCACATTTCATGCTTTGTACGAGAAAACTTAACATTGCCTCATGGAGACGATAAACACTTTGCCTTAAAAACTTTGCCTAATAGAGATGTTAGACACTTTGCCTCATGGAGATGTTAGACACTTTGCCTCATGTAGATGTTTTAAACACTTTGCCTCATTGAGATGTTTTAAACACTTTGCCTCATTGAGATATTTTTAAACACTTTGCCTCATTGAGATGTTTTAAACACTTTGCCTCATGGAGATGTTAGACACTTTGCCTCATGGAGATGTTAGACACTTTGCCTCATGGAGATGTTAGACACTTTGCCTCATGGAGATGTTAGACACTTTGCCTCATGTAGATGTTTTAAACACTTTGCCTCATTGAGATGTTTTAAACACTTTGCCTCATTGAGATATTTTTAAACACTTTGCCTCATTGAGATGTTTTAAACACTTTGCCTCATGGAGATGTTAGACACTTTGCCTCATGGAGATGTTAGACACTTTGCCTCATGGAGATGTCGAATACTTTGCCTCATGGAGATGTTAGACACTTTGCCTCATGGAGATGTTAGACACTTTGCCTCATGGAGATGTTAGACACTTTGCCTCATGGAGATGTTTTAAACACTTTGCCTCATGGAGATGTTAGACACTTTGCCTACTATAGATGTTAGACACTTTGCCTCATGGAGATGTTGAACACTTTGCCTCATGGAGATGTTAGACACTTTGCCTTCTATAGATGTTGAACACTTTGCCTCATGGAGATGTTAGACACTTTGCCTACTATAGATGTTAGACACTTTGCCTCATGGAGATGTTGAACACTTTGCCTCATGGAGATGTTAGACACTTTGCCTTCTATAATGTTGAACACTTTGCCTCATGGAGATGTTAGACACTTTGCCTACTATAGATGTTAGACACTTTGCCTCATGGAGATGTTGAACACTTTGCCTCATGGAGATGTTAGACACTTTGCCTTCTATAGATGTTGAACACTTTGCCTCATGGAGATGCCATTATGTGCTTTTGCTAAGAGGGTACACCATGATCAAACATCTCTGATGTAGGAGCCATTTTAATCTTGTTTTTGTTCTGTTCGCCTGTGGAATAATGAAGATATGATTCTACAATATCTTCCAGACACTCTGCAAAACGTATCTGTAGTTTATAATTATGCTGTTATAAACATGTATATGATTAATATTCATGTCATTATTTCTTACATGACTATTCATCCTGCGAAAACATTTACCCTTTACTCCATACATAATTACCTTAAAACATTTACCCTTTACTCCATACATAATTACCTTATAGAAAACATTTACCCTTTACTCCATACATAATTACCTTAAAGAAAACATTTACCCTTTACTCCATACATAATTACCTTAAAACATTTACCCTTTACTCCATACATAATTACGTTAAAGAAAACCTTTTGCCTTTGCAAACAGAGAATACCAAGAGCAGAAACTCCTGATCAGGTTCTGCTTGTTTGGTTTATGATATAAAATAGATATTTTTCTGCACTTTCTGCCCTGGTGTTAAGTTCTTTTGTCCATGTACTATTATAGCAGTTAATCTAATTAATATTCATGATTACTTCTTACATGAATATTCATGGAGTAAATAGCTTTAGCTTGCGAATGTGTCCATAAGAACCTGTCTGTCTAACTGTCTGTCTATATATCTTGTTTGTCCATCTGTCCATCATTAATTAGCCATTTACTATAAACACGCTTAGCTTTTAAGATCTGTCACGATCTATTTGCAAAAGTGTTCAAAGACATGTCTTTGAAGTAAAGGATTCAAGATCTTTTTGAAACCGTATCACTGAAGTTGAATATCATACAAAATCTTCATGCCCCTCTTGCTAGGAATAAAAATTATTCTAAATGTAATCAACTTTGGAAAATTTGCAGATTTAGTGGAAAGAATGCAATTTTCCTGCAGCGACATTGTGTCATTAATTTGTAACTGGTTACAAGGTTTTGCTAATATGTGGGCTGGAACAGGATCATGTAACAGCGACATTGTTTCATTAATTTGTAACTGGTTACAAGGTTTTGCTAATATGTGGGCTGGAACAGGATCATGTAACAGCGACATTGTGTCATTAATTTGTAACTGGTTACAAGGTTTTGCTAATATGTGGGCTGGAACAGGATCATGTAACTCGTTCATTAACACTTAGAATGCAGCACATGCATGCACTGTCATTTGAAAACAGTGTAGACCCAGATCAGATAGCTCCTAGAGGAGCCCTCTGATCAGAGTCTGCACTGTTTTTCATTCAGATTTGTCTAGTTGAAGTTTAAGCCTTTCATACTGAGTGGACTTGATAGATAACACTGATGAGTTACTCTACTCTGAAACTTCAGCATGGAAATGGTTAAGGAAAACGACAAGCAATGGGTTGATTTAAATGTAATTTGAGCTTGTGTAGTATAAAGTTGTTCCGGGTCTTGTATTTGTCTCATGTCAGATCTTTTTGTCGAAAAGGGAAGTCTCGTAAAACCAACTCATGAATGTTTCTTTGTGTTTACTTTTAGAGAAAATAATTTGATTACTGAGGAAAATAGTTGGGGTCCCATTGTGATGCTAAGTAAAATAGTGGGGTCCCATTGTGATGCTAAGAATATAGTTGGGGTCCCATTGCGATGCTAAGTAAATAGTGGGGGTCCCATTGTGATGCTAAGTAAATAGTGGGGGTCCCATTGTGATGCTTAGAACATAGTGGGGGTCCCATTGTTATGCTAAGTAAATAGTTGGGATCATATTATGATGCTAAGTAAATTGTTTTGGGTCCCATTGTGATGCTATGTAAATAGTGGGGGTTCCATTGTGATGCTAAGTACATAGTTGGGGTCCCATTGCGATGCTAAGTACATAGTTGGGGTCCCATTGTGATGCTAAGTACATAGTTGGGGTTCCATTGTGATGCTAAGTAAATAGTGGGGGTCCCATTGTGATGCTTAGTACATAGTTGGAGTCCCATTGTGATGCTAAGTGAAGTTGCATTTGATTGGGATCCCAATTGTTTGACACTCCGATTGGCAGAAGAACTAATTGGAGAACTTTGAACATGGGACATGTACAAACTAGCATTTGCTAATGGTGTATAACACCTGAAGCAACCCTCGGATCAGGATCTGCACTCCTGGTGTATAATACCTGAAGCAACCCTCGGATCAGGATCTGCACTCCTGCTGTTAATCCATTATACCTCATGGGCTATTTTTAGATCCAATCTCTTTGAATAACTCTGTTGAAAAGGAGCATTCACTAGAGAAAAGGAAATTTCAGAATTGTGTAGTTATGTAATCAATGTGATAATTATCACAATTGTTTCAAATAGTGACTTTTTACAGGGACGTCAAAGAGGCGTCATTATGAAGGGATGGGTTAAATTTTACAATGATTGAACAAGGGATAATTGTTTAACATGCTTACAATAAGTATTCAGACAAATAGTGCAGACCCAGGCTCCTGGCAGAACAAATTATACAAACAAATAATTATGTTGTCTGAATATTTGGGGTAATTAGTGTTGATTGGTTGTCCGAATACTTAGAGTAATAATTGTAGGATGGTTGTCCGAATACTTGGGTTCATTAGTGTAGACTGTTCTGTTCTGTTCTGTTCTGGTTATGTGAATACTTGGAGTATGTAGGGTAGACTGGTTGTGTGAATACTTGGAGTAAGTAGGGTAGACTGGTTGTCTGAATACTTGGAGTAAGTAGGGTAAACTGGTTGTCTGAATACTTGGAGTAAGTAGGGTAGACTGGTTGTTTGAATAATTAGGATACGGGGCTGATTGGTTGTCGGAATACATAGTATAATTGGAGTAGACTGGTTATCCGAATACTTTAGGTAATTAGGGTTAATTAGTTGTCCGAATATTTAAGGTAATTACGTTAATAGACTTCACAATAACAAACCATACTCTTGTTATATATCCCTCTGAAAGCATGGAAGAAATGGTCAATGAAGCAATTCCAGGGACATATCCTACTGCTAATTAACTGATCACATTTGTATACCCAGTTTACCCCAAATATTCACTGACTCCCCTGTCCACCAGTCTGTCAACACTTAACCCTTTACTCCATAAAAATATGCCATATAATGCATCCTTAGCAAACAGAGTAGACCCAGATCAGATGGCTCCTATTAGAGCTGTCTGGTAGGGTCTGCTCTAGATCTGCTTGCTGATGAAATAATATCGATATGATTCTGTAGTTTCTGCCATGTACAAAACATGATGTCATTTTGTCATACACGAAAACTTATGGAGTAAAGTGTTAACTAAACTGCCTTGGTAACCAATAGAGTAGATCTTGATCAAACAGCTGTTTTGGGGTAGTTTGATCTTGATCTCCACTGTTTGCCTAGGTTTGCTGTCCAAATTCTTTGGGTAATTAGGATACATATATCCATGTTTTCTTCTTATTCAATTATCTATCACTGATAACTAACAAGCTACAGGAAATGGACTTGTGTTCATACCAGTGTAATAATGCCCTTTTATTAATCACCTAGGAATCTGTTTCATTTGAGTTCATGGCTACAGTGCAACCCTGTAAAACAGATCTAACAAAAATAAATGGCTCCTCATCCAAGTAATCCTGAAATCCAGACCAGTGACTCTGCAGGTCTCCTTGAGCAACAGATAAAGGTGCATACTCTCCATCAAAAATGTGCATACTCGAGTACCAAAATCATTTTTCCATCAAACATGCATACTCGAGTACTAAAATCATCCTATCTCTATAAAAAATGTGCTTACTCGAGTACTAAAATTATCATTTCTCCATAAAAACTGTGCATAATCAAGTACTAAACTCATAATTTCTCCATCCAACCCTAGATATGTTTTGACCCCTCTTTACTGTAGTCACAACATGGGGTTTGTTGGGCAAATAAAGAAGTTATTCTTGAAAATGTTTTAATTTACTCATCTTATCTGGACCTCTGTTGATGTAAATGCTTTTGATACATTTTTACAAACAGTGTAGACCCAGATCAGATGGCTCTTGTATAAACCTTCTGCTCCAGGTCTGCTGTGTTAACCGATTGGATAATATATATCTGATTTTTTAGTTTCTTCCTTAACCGTTGGCCTTTCCCTGTTCTATGTTTATTCCAAACTTCAATACCTAATATGAAAGGTGGGACATTGTAGACATTTTAGAAAGCAAAGAAACAGGTCTATCAAGTTCTATTAGCAAACAGGGCAGACCCTGATCAGACGGCTCCTCTCTGATCTGGGTCTACTCTGTTTGCAAATGTGTGAAAACACGTTTATATGAGGGGAAGGGTTAAACAAAACTGATTAATTTTCAAGCAGACATTGTTGATTTTCATCAAGTATTTGAAGAGTTAAATACAGGAAGTGCAGATAGTTTGTACTGATGTCAAAGAAAGTTCAGCTAGATATACTCATTAATTTAATTCTTACTAAATATTCATCTCAAATCAAGGGCTTGGTGCAAAACTATTCTAACTCCTTCACTTTGTGAAGGAGTTGGAATGGTTTTGCACCAAGCCCTCGAAATAGTTTTGATCCTGATGAGAAGCCATTAGTTACTCAGTGGCACATTTGGATTGAACATGTAAATCCATTCCATCAGGCTTTTGTTAATCCCAACTTCTGAATAAATCTACCGAAAATTAGCATTTACTAGAGGAAAGGATTGTGTAGTTTTGAAACCATTGTGATAAATAGAGCATTAATTTTGCTCCTATGGAGCAAAGACTCTATTTATCACAATGGTTTCCAAAAATAACTTTTACAGAGACATCAAAAGCCGTCTATATGAGGGAATGAGTTAACAATCAACAATTCTAAATGAAATGGGAAAATGTAGACAGACAGACTCGCTTGATCATAACCATGGTAACCTACTCAGACAGATTTTGTCCGGAACTTATAGATAACTCTTGTAAATGCAAAGTAATTGTCTCTCATTTATCAACATAGCTATCAATAATGATTCTTAATCCATTCCTTTGTATTGAAACTGACTTTGACATCTCTGAAAAAGTCACTTTTTGAAACCATTGCTCTATTTGTCACAATTTTTTAAACACTGATCCCTTTTAAAGTTTTCATTTTAACTAGTAAATGTTCCCTTTCAGTAGATTTATGCAAAAAGGTTGGGTTTAAAAATTGAGGGCTTGGTGCAAAACTATTCTAACTACTTCACAAAGTGATGGAGTTGGAATAGTTTTGCACCAAGCCCTCGAAATAATCTTGATCCTGATGAGAAGCCATTAGTTACTCAGTAGCACATTTGGATTGAACATGTAAATCCATTCCATCAGGCTTTTGTTAATCCCAACTTCTGAATAAATCTACCAAAAATTAGCATTTACTAGAGGAAAGGATTGTGTAGTTTTGAAACCATTGTGATAAATAGAGCATTAATTTTGCTCCTATGGAGCAAAGACTCTATTTATCACAATGGTTTCCAAAAATAACTTTTACAGAGACATCAAAAGCCGTCTATATGAGGGAATGAGTTAACAATCAACAATTATAAATGAAATGGGAAAATGTAGACAGACAGACTCGCTTGATCATAACCATGGTAACCTACTCAGACAGATTTTGTCCGGAACTTATAGATAACTCTTGTAAATGCAAAGTAATTGTCTCTCATTTATCAACATAGCTATCAATAATGATTCTTAATCCATTCCTTTGTATTGAAACTGACTTTGACATCTCTGAAAAAGTCACTTTTTGAAACCATTGCTCTATTTGTCACAATTTTTTAAACACTGATCCCTTTTAAAGTTTTCATTTTAACTAGTAAATGTTCCCTTTCAGTAGATTTATGCAAAAAGGTTGGGTTTAAAAATTGAGGGCTTGGTGCAAAACTATTCTAACTACTTCACAAAGTGAAGGAGTTGGAATAGTTTTGCACCAAGCCCTCGAAATAATCTTGATCCTGATGAGAAGCCATTAGTTACTCAGTGGCACATTTGGATTGAACATGTAAATCCATTCCATCAGGCTTTTGTTAATCCCAACTTCTGAATAAATCTACCGAAAATTAGCATTTACTAGAGGAAAGGATTGTGTAGTTTTGAAACCATTGTGATAAATAGAGCATTAATTTTGCTCCTATGGAGCAAAGACTCTATTTATCACAATGGTTTCCAAAAATAACTTTTACAGAGACATCAAAAGGCATCTATATGAGGGAATGAGTTAACAATCAACAATTACAAACAAAATGGGAAAATGTAGACAGACAGACTCACTTGATCATAACCATGGTAACCTACTCAGACAGATTTTGTCCGGAACTTATAGATAACTCTTGTAAATGCAAAGTAATTGTCTCTCATTTATCAACATAGCTATCAATAATGATTCTTAATCCATTCCCTCGTATTGACACTGACTTTAACATCTCTGTAAAATCACTTTTTGAAACCATTGCTCTATTTGTCACAATTTTTTAAACACTGCACCATTTTAAAGTTTTTATTTTAACTAGTAAATGTTCCCTTTCAGTAGATTTATGCAAAAAGGTTAGGTTTAAAAATTCAGGGCTTGGTGCAAAACTATTCTAACTCCTTCACAAAGTGAAGGAGTTAGAATAGTTTTGCACCAATCCCTCGAAATAGCCTTTGAGGAATGAGTCAACCCGTTCCTACATTGATACACCTTTCTACGCCTTCGCAAATAAAATACACCAAGAACAGACAGCTTCTGTAGAAGCTAATCGGGGTCTGCTCAGTTTGCTTACAGACTTATATAGATATGATTCTATAGTTTCTGCCGTGGCTAAAGTTTACTGTATTTATGTGCTATTTATAAAAGTAACCGAGTTAATACTTTTGATGTCATTATTATACCCACGCAAACCAGTTCTGTTTGAGGGGGTATACTGGAATCACCCTGTCCGGTCGGTCGGTCCATCGGCATTTGAACATGGGTATTGGGTGTTGCAAACTCCTCCCTCAGTTTCAGAGTTATTGATTTATATTTGGTATACATAATAAGCACGAATGGTAGGTGTGCAAGACGCAAATTTCATGTGTTTACCGTTGGGCATTGCAGAATTATCTCACCTTGAACTTTAAGTATTTTTTGTCAGTTTGGCAGGAACATGGGGATTGTCATCGCCAATTCCTCCTTCAATTATAAAGATATTCATTTGATACTTTCCATTGTACATATTAACCACAAATAACATGTGCATGACACAATTTTCATGTGTTTAGCGATGGGCATTGCAGAATTATCTCCCCTTGAACTTTGAGTATTTTTGTGTTTTGGTTCTGTTACATGGGTAGTTGGTGTCACAAACTTCAAGATTTGCAATCACAGTATTTATCATCTTTAGTCATAGTTCTCGTTTCTTTTATCAATATTCATCGAGTACAGGGCTTACAAATGATTCAAACCAGCATAGAACTTGACATCATTCTGATCAGGATCCACACAATTTGACACTGATTGCTGTTTTCAAAATTAACCCATTCCTCCAGATGCTATTTTTAGACCTAACCTCTTCGAATGAATCTACCCAAAAGGAGCATTTACTAGAGAAAAGTAAAATTTTAGAATTTTGTAGTTTGAAACAATTGTGATAAATAGAGCATTAAACAGAGGCGTAGAAAGGTGTATTTATGGAGGAAAGGGTTAAACAGACGCAAAAAGGTGTATTTATGGAGGAAAGGGGTAAACAGAGGCGTAGAAAGGCGTATTTATGGAGGAGAGGGGTAAACAGAGGCAAAGAAAGTGGTATTTATGGAGGATAGGGGTAAACAGAGGTGTAGAAAGGCGTATTTATGGAGGAGAGGAGTAAACAGAGGTGTAGAAAGGCGTATTTATGGAGGAAAGGCAAAAACAGAGGTATAGAAAGGCGTATTTATGGAGGAGAGGAGTAAACAGAGGTGTAGAAAGGCGTATTTATGGAGGAAAGGAGTAAACAGAGGTGTAGAAAGGGGTATTTATGGAGGAAAGGGGTAAACAGAGGCATAGAAAGGCGTAGTTATGGAGGAAAGGGGAAAACAGAGGCATAGAAAGGCATATTTATGGAGGAAAGGGGTAAACAGGGGCGTGCGTAGAAAGGTGTATTTATGGAGGAAAGGGGTAAACAGAGGCATAGAAAGGCGTAATTATGGAGGAAAGGGGTAAACAGAGGCATAGAAAGGCGTATTTATGGAGGAAAGGAGTAAACAGAGGCATAGAAAGGCGTATTTATGGAGGAAAGGAGTAAACAGAGGCATAGAAAGGCGTATTTATGGAGGAAAGGAGTAAACAGAGGCATAGAAAGGCGTATTTATGGAGGAAAGGAGTAAACAGAGGCATAGAAAGGCGTATTTATGGAGGAAAGGAGTAAACAGAGGCATAGAAAGGCGTATTTATGGAGGAAAGGTGTAAACAGAGATGTAAAAAGGCGTATTTATGGAGGAAAGGAGTAAACAGAGATGTAGAAAGGCGTATTTATGGAGGAAAGGAGTAAACAGAGATGTAGAAAGGCGCATTTATTGAGGAAAGGGTTAAACAGAGGCGTAGAGGTGTATTTATGGAGGAAAGGGGTAAACAGAGGCGTAGAAAGGTGTATTTATGGAGGAAAGGGTTAAACAGAGGTGTAGAAAGGGGTATTTATGGAGGAAAGGAGTAAACAGAGGTGTAGAAAGGCGTATTTATGGAGGAAAGGGGTAAACAGAGGTGTATTTATGGAGGAAAGGAGTAAACAGAGGTGTAGAAAGGCGTATTTATGGAGGAAAGGGGTAAACAGGGGTGTATTTATGGAGGAAAGGAGTAAACAGAGGTGTATTTATGGAGGAAAGGAGTAAACAGAGGTGTAGAAAGGCATATTTATGGAGGAAAGGGGTAAACAGAGGTGTATTTATGGAGGAAAGGGGTAAACAGAGGTGTATTTATGAAGGAAAGGAATAAACAGAGGTGTAGAAAGGTGTATTTATGGAGGAAAGGGGTAAACAGAGGTGTATTTATGGAGGAAAGGAGTAAACAGAGGTGTAGAAAGGCGTATTTATGGAGGAAAGGGGTAAACAGAGGTGTATTTATGGAGGAAAGGAGTAAACAGAGGTGTAGAAAGGCGTATTTATGGAGGAAAGGGGTAAACAGAGGTGCATTTATGGAGGAAAGGGGTAAACTGAAAACAAAGCTACTTTACCCTTTACTCCATGAATATTCATCTAAGAAATAATGACCTCATGAATATTTATTAGATGATGTTTTGGTATATGAACAAAGGGCATTTGAAGAACCAGATCTATATTATTTCATAAGCAAACAGACAATATATGCATACCGCATTCTATAAACCAGCCTTAGCTGCCCCGTTTTTTCATCTCATCGTCTAGGCAATTCGCAAATTCATTTTGAGATCTCACCTTATTGATGATGATATGATTGTAGACAAATTGCATTGTGCCTATAGTCTACCACACTAGAATGACTTTTGTGATAGATCTGCTTGCATGGTAAGAGCAAATTTATTTTAACCCTTTCCCTGTTCAATATTCATGGAACAAATAATGACATCAGGGATATTTATTAGCTGAATTTTTATAAACTTTGCAGGGTATTTATTTTGCTTTGACAAAAACTGTACTATCAGATCTATATAATATATCAAAACCAAATAGAGCAGACCCTAATCAGACTCACACGGCTCCTATAGTACAAAACTGTACAGAACAGACCCTAATCAGACAGCTCCAATAGGACAAAAACTATACAGAACAGACCTTAATCAGATGGCACTGTCCAGAACAGACCCTAATCAGACGACTCTTATAGGACAAAAACTATACAGAACAGACCCTAATCAGACGACTCTTATAGGACAAAAACTGTACAGAACAGACCCTAATCAGACAGCTCCTATAGGACAATCAAAGTACTGACAGTACTGAAGGTTTCGGACCATATATATGTCGATTGTGACTATACAATACGAAAAAGCTTGGTAGGGAAGGACTGGTACCATTGATACATAGTTAGATGACCTCTAAAGCATTATTTCCTGAACTAAAATGGTGTTTAATGGAACTGTTTGTTAAAATTGACCGGTCATCTGAACATAATTGCTGTGAACTTTTCTGAAAATCCTGTCAGTCTTTAAGATATTGTTTAAAGAAATAAATTGATGACCAGTAGCACACAGTGCAGTTCCAATAGTTCAATTTGCCCGAAGTCTACTTAAATTTATATTTGAATTTAGTAAAGGGCCATTACTCTATTATTACTTGGCCGACGTTGGCGTCATATATTGTGCCTCATGCACCTATCCATGTAAATACCCCGTCAAATTTAAATGAAATCTGAGCAAGCTGTTCAAAGATATGACTTCTAACAGTCATATTTCCTATATGGCTATCTGAAAGCAACAAAGGGTCATATTTCTGCTACTAACTGGTGGATTGTAACAGTATTTGGCGTGCATCAATCACCTATCCATCTATACACTACAACCACGTTTGGATAAATTATATATGCCATGTGAATCTAAATATCATACAGTTGACAAGATCTAATTGTAACAGAATATGCTGCAGAATGTCCCCTAAACGAAACTTACAACTGTTATTGGTGAGCATAATATCTAAATTTCAACCAATAACAGTCCATTAGTGAGCACTTGGTTACATGGCAACCAGCACTTTTAAAACAACTGCATATATATCCCTACTGGCCAAATTTTCCGAAAAATCTAATATGTAAATTGTGACCCATTCAGAGGACACTACTCCATTACCATGGCAACCAAGTATTTCAAAACAACTTGACTGAGTTTGGGATACCCAAATACCCCTAAATGCCAATTTTCAGCAAATTTGAATATCTAAACTTTTGACCAATCAGATCTCACCATTCAGTTTCCATACCAACAAATCATTTCGAAAGACATACCAATCAATTCTGAGTGTCAAAATATCCCGACATACCAATTTTCGGCAAAATCGAACAATATCTGAATTTGCCGAAAAATATCTAAATTTTCGACCAATCAGAGCCACCACTCAGTTACTATGGCAACCAATTCTTTAAAAAGACCTATAAATTAGTCCCGAGTGCCAAAATATACCGTAATACCAATTTTTAGCAAAATCAACCAATACTGTATATGTACTTTCGAAACACAAACCAATTGATTTGGAGTACTCAAATATCCCATGATACCAATTTTCAGCAAAAAATCGAATGATATATAACTTCGCCAAACACTATCTAAATTTCGACAAATTATAGCCAACCATTTAGTTATGGTGATTTTCAAAAAATAAAAAGTGGGATGTACATCTGCATGTATCAAGCAATATTCATATGAATCGAAAAGTAGTAAAGTCAAGCAGGCAAAGCCACATGCAAGACGCAACCACCACCAAAACACCGATAGACAGCATGACACACACACACACACACACACACACACACACCCAAACGCACACGCACACACACATACGAAATGAACACAGAAAACACCAAAAGACACACAAGAAACAGGGACAAACGTTCCACAACATGAACAAACCACAAGCAAAAAGACGCAAGGCAAACAAAAGGAAGGGTGACAAAGAGAGTACCGCCTTGGCACGGTCAGCAGCAAAAACACCACTGGGGGTTTAAACCGGTTTACGGACGTCCTAACCTGAAGTTTCATTAGGATCGGACAATTACTAGTCTTACTGAGAAATGCTCTGGACAAGTTCATGACGGAAGAAGAACAATTGGAAGAATCAGAATCGGAAGAAAGAATAATAAGAATAAGAAACGGAGCAAACACAATATGTCCCTCTACTTCATTTTGGGACATTATTATATACCAGGGGTGAAAATAACAGCATGGTTGTATGTTAACACAGATTAATGCTGGGGAAAAAGCTTAAACACACACTACAAACAAAAAATTGTCAAGAATTATATACGTTCAGCTTATGTTATAATTAACATTATGTAACACATACAATAAAATAAGTCCACTTTATCTTTTTTATAACTACTAACTCTCTATAATTGGAGTAATTATCCTTAAATGCTTACAACCTGGTACCAAGTCTCCTAACACACATTATAAACATGGGTCTTATAGAACAGAAAAGTCTATGATCAATGTTTACGATGCTTGTCACACATTATGTAAAAATATAATTATGATCTTCTAAATTCAATATAAACACTTCTGATGCATTCAGAATACAGATTGCTTTTGAGGCTCAAGGTTATCCATATATCTCCGGAACGTTTCACTACGGTCCGTGCTCCTTCGTGCAGAAGGGTCGGTGCCGAATATTATGATTTTTTTTAGCTTTCTTCAACTTCAACTATAACTACAGTAAATTAAATTAAATAAATTAAATTATATTAAATTTATTTATTTTTTTATTTTATTTATTTTTTAATTTATTTTTATTATAATAATAAATTATTATTATTAATAAAAATAATAATAAATAAATTAAATTATTAAATTTTATTTATTTATAAACTAAATTACAGTAAATTAAATAATAATTTATTTATTTTATATTTATTATTTTTTTATTTTACTCGTCATAGCGAGCGGACGAGTAGAATTTTCCAGGCTGTTACTACTTATTATGCAATGAATATTAAATGTACGTATTTCAAATAATAAATATGGACAATATTAGCCAATAAGCTCGATGAAAGGTTTTTCTAATAAGAAAAATAATGCTTAAATTGTGGCCGATTTTAGGCTGCGAAATTCATATCCGCGGATATGAGTCATACCCGTCATATCGGGTGTTTATACTGTATCCTGCAATTTCCAGTCGTTATCTTCATTCCCATAGTTCGTGTGTAATATGTAGAGATTGACGACGTTCCGACCATTATTCATTACTGTTTTCTCCGTAACGTTGTCTGTACCAATCCGACAAATTCAAGAAATGCTTGTAGATTTCAAATAAACGCCCGACTTTTAGATGTCGATTACTTTCTGGTTCATTTTTACCGGCGCTCTGTGGTATATATTCGTACGCGACCAAATTTATCATATAACGTAGCATTTTACACGGCAAAATTATTGGTAATTGCAACAGTTGCATCCGCATTTAAATAATTGACACAAATACCAAATAAAGAATTATCGATATCGTTTATCAAATGCATTGCACTTGGAACTATATTTTTGTCAAGGGGTGTTATCAAAATCACATTTTTGGCAAAATGAACGTAGAAATACGGGTGAAATACACCCGTAGATAACTAAATCGCATAATCGGCGCTACGTGATAAACATTCTGTCAACGTTAAACCATTCAAAATGTCTGCATTTGGGTTAATGAACGTATGCATTCTAAGCATAAATTGATATTTCGTAGTATAACAGTGGTCTGATTGCGCATTATGGGATATGAATTTCTTTATAAATTTGCTTGAGGCATGCCCTGGGGATGCATTACTATTAGGTTTCGGAAAGTAGTCCGAAACCTAAAAACTATACAGAACAGACCTTAATCAGATGGCACTGTCCAGAACAGACCCTAATCAGACAACTCTTATAGGCTGTTTTTAGACCCAACCTCTTTGATTAAATCTACCGAAAAGGTGCATTTACTAAAGTAAAGGAAACCTTTAAAATTGTGTAGTTTTGAAACCATTGTGATAAATAGAGCATTTGCTCCTGTGGAGCAAATGCTCTTTTTATCACAATGGTTTCAGAAAGTGACTTTTACAGAGACGTCAAAATGTGTCAATATGAGGGAATGGGTTAAATGCAGATATGTGACAATGAAGGAAAGGGTTAAATTTCACTGTTAAGTGATCTCTTGTGTTGTCTAGCTAAGTTGTTAGTTATAGTTGGAACATATTACGTGAAATCTTAGTAGCCACTAATTTCACTAACATGTTCTAACATACTTAGAATATAACCTGTGTTTTGATTTGCCCAGCATGAATCTTTACCACAGTTCTAGTAAAAGAATGTCGCACGCCCACAAGACTTCACATGCCATGTGTGACATCATGCAAGGTCGAAAGAAACAAAAATCTTAATGATGTGCGAAAGGCAGTGTGATTGGCTAAAAATGTGGGTTACTTTATTCGAAGTATAATTATTCCCATTAACACTAATTTGACTGTAGTTAATGGTCAGACGTCACCTGACATGCACCATCCAATTCAATCGGTCGAAGCTTAAATGCGTTATGTGACTGGAGCAGCCATTCGGGTGTAGTCGACAGTAACACTCTGACATCTTTAGACTACTGTGTATGGCTGCATGCATACAGAAGAATTGTAACACTGATATTTCATTTTCAGTCGTGTATATGCTTCTGTTACTACAGCATGAAAATTCTTATCTGTTAGATGAACCAAAGTTTACTCCATAAATACACCTTTCTACATCTTTGCAAACAGAGTAGACCCTGATCTGATAGCCCCAGTAAGAGTTGTAGGATCAGTGTCTACTTTGTTTATAAAATAATATACAGTAAAACCTCTATAACGACCACTAAATTGTGTTAATTAGTTGGTATTTTGGGCAGGCGGTTGCTTAAAGCAACGTGAAAGTAAAACAGAACGTTCTGTTTTACTTTCACCTTGCTTTAAGCATCCACCTGCCTTTAGTGGTCCTAATAGAGAAGTTTTACTGTAGATACAGTTTCTGCCATGGCCAACAATTCATGTGTTTATGTACACCATTATAAAAAGGAATCTAATTACAGTGAAGCTCACTTATAACGAAATAACTTATAACCAAATATCGTTTTAAATGATTGGATATAGCACATTTCATTATAGTGTACCCATTGGTCATTCAGATCCTGATCCTGATCACATGTCACATTATGATGTAGCTGCTGATCAACGTCTACATGCATACAGTTGGCATTGCCATATTTTTGGTAATTCCATAGCATGTCTCTTATGAATAGCAAAGCTACAGATAACGGTGCATACTCAAATACTAAAATTGTCATTTCTCCACCAAACCCTGTGTTGTGACCACTCTTTAGAATCATCTCTTCGGGACGATTCTAAAGAGTGGTCACAACATAGGGTTTGGTGGAGAAATAATGAAGTTATACTTGAAAATATTGTAATTTACGCATATTATCTGGAGCTCTGGAATAGTAAAGTAAATAAACACATACAAAAGCAGATTCATTTCAGTTATTTAGCAACTATGTACATTTATAATAATATTGGTGATTTGAGTTGACAGTTTGCTTCCCTATTTTATATTATATTAAAAATGTCTTATATACATGTAAGTGTACACTTCATTTATTTTCCTCAATCTATGATATATGTTTATATGTATCACGTCATAATTTTGACCATCAGTGTTTCTGGCAAGTGGCAGTATATTAGTCTTACCATCAGCTTTTGCCTATTTCAGCACTGATTGTCCAAAACATATCTTAGAATAGTTTTCTGTGGCTGCTTCAACACATTGAAATATGCAGAACCAACATATTATCTGAAAAATGTTTCTATTGGACGAAATCAAAATATATGATAGGGAATGAGAAAAAATCATCCATTCAGGTGCATGGTTACTAATTGATTACGATTTAACTGGTTTTAGTCACATAATTGAATTTGTCAGATAAAGCAGGTTACCATTCTTGCATCAGATTCGCCCCTGTTGCTTTTGGACTCAGTCATTTTTTTTATGCTCCGGATGACGTCATTTTTTTGGTGCTCCGCATGGTGTTTATGCTCCACATGGCACCAACAATGTATATTTTATGCACCATTTTCATTTTATTGGCAAAGGTGCATCCTCGGCAGAACACTGAACCATTAACAAAGATTGGAACAAACACATACATGTAGTAGTCAATATGGATGATTATGTTAAGTATGTTGTTTGATGCCCAGAGTGATAGCCAGTAAATGTGTTTGTTGTATGGTTCTTTGCAGCGGTAGGTGTGAACACTTGTCAAACTGCAAGGTACATGTTTTTATTCTCGGGACATGGAAATAACTTTGTCTTAGCCGATTTTTCATTATAACTGATTTTATATTAAGCAGGCAGACGTTAATATGAACAAAGAAGAAAGAATTCGGATAAAACATGATGATGAATTAATCTTTTGGTGTTCACAGCAGCACATCAAAGTTGAACATTATGCATGACATTTGTTTTATTTCACATCTTCTTGAAGCGAAGAAATTAAAATCCGTAGAACATGTTCTTTGAAACACTTCTACCCCTGACAAATCTAATCGCACACACACATTTGTCAAATTACAAATTGCAATAACTTTTACAGAAGAATGTTTTTATTTTGAATTCTACATTTTTTTCACAATTTTAGACCTTTGTTTATTCGTTTCTGTATGAGAATTTATCTGCACCAGGCGTCAATAGAATTTCAAATGAAAGCTGTTCAAATTTTTTAATGGTGTTTGGAGTTAAATGGTAAACAAACTTTGAGTTTTCTTGACACCCAGTAGCAGCTTGATCAGGGTTTATACTGTTTGCCACCATGTCACTGACTAGTTTGAAAGTATCAAAATGGTGCTTAATTGAATTATTCAGCTTTACATGTAACTTGGCGGGTGGGGAGTCTAGCTGTCTGACACAGTACAACCTGTCATTAAACAGAGGTTAAAAAGGAAGGCAGGTGATAGCTGAATGCAGGTCAAAAACAATGCTGAAAGCTCCTATATAGGAACTTTTTGCATTATGTTTGCCCTGCATTAAGCAACAAGCACCTGTTTTTCTAAGACTCCCATGTTGAATAAATGACAACTTAAGACCGGTTCTACTGTACTTTGGCAATTAGGGTGTGTCCACATTAACTATGATCTTGTAATGATCTTGTAACCTTGGTCTAGTATTAACCACTTACTCCATATAGACACACCTTTTAACACCTTTTCAATCAGAGTATAGTTACAGAGTTCAGACATAAGTCCTGTACGAGCTGCCTGATCAGGGTCTGCTCTGTTGGCTGTTGGTTATTGAATATTGACACAGATCTGATTTTAACCATTTCCTTCATAACGACCCATTTCCTCATAGGCTATTTCAGATCCAACCTCTTTGAATAATTCTACTGAACAGCCAGAGCATTTACAAGAGAACAGGAAAAGTTTAGAATTATGTAGTTTTGAAATCATTGTTATACATGGAGCAAAATTAATGCTCTATTTATCACAAAGGTTTCAGAAAGTTTTATTTACAGGAGCATTAAAAGGCGTCAATACGAGGGAATGGGTTAACCACTTTGCTCCGTAAATACACCTTTCTACACCTTTGCAAACAGAGTCGACTCACATCAGAAGGCTCCTATAGGAGCCATCTAATCAGGACCAGCTGTGTTTGCTTATGGTATAATATTAATCTGATTTTACAGTTTCTCCTGTGGCCAAAGTGTTTTTTGTTCATTAGCCATTCTAGCCAAAGGTGCCTGACGCCCATGGACACCGGCCCCCCATTTATGATCTAGGTATGCAAAACAAACCCAAAACTATCTATTTGTATCCCAAACCACTCCGAAACACAAGAAAAACATGACCCGAAAAAAATTCCTATCGGGTCTGTATATAATATATTGAAAGGTAGCTATTTCCCTGTGGCCCGGAAGTAGTAGTCACTATGCATATCAAATGGTTTATGCACAGGGTCACAGCAACATGTCAGCATCTGTTCAAAATGAAAGTTGGAGAAAGAAAACTGGCGCCTGGTAGCAGACTGGAAATAGCCAGCGTTGTTTTAACTGCGGTGAGTTGAATGTTTTTCGATATTGTTTCAGCATAATTCGCGTTTTTGTTGAAAAGTTTTAACAAATACAGATCCCCCTCAATACGTCTATGCACCCTCACCAGAGTCGCATCGTTTCGTGGTAGCATTTTTTTCAAATTCGTCATCTTGCAGCGTCAAGAGTAAAGAATCTTTAAAGAAGGCATTAATTGTGCCGATTAGATGGAATTTGGAACTGATCAAGACCTAAATGATTGAAATCGGTGTTGAATTGACTTTGCTGTAAGACTTTGAAAAACATGACTATTGTATTTTCCGCCGCTGACCTGGCCTAGTTAGCTACCTTTCAATACATATTATATAAACCCAGCGGGATTTTTTTTCAGCTTGTGTTTTCTTGTGTTTCTGAGTGGTTTGGGATACAAATAGATAGTTTCGGGTTTGTTTTGCATACTTCATAAATTGGGAGGATGTGGGGGCTTCCAGCATGCGTCCGACACCTTTGATTCTAGCAACATTCTATTAATACAATTCTGTCATATCGACTCCTTTTGACGCCCCTGCAAACGTCCTTTCTGAAACCATTGTGATGAATAGAGCATTTTCTCCATAGGAGTAAATACTCTATTCATCACAATGGTTTCAAAACTACTAAATGGTAAAATTTTCAATTTACTGCTCATTTTGGTAGACTTATTCAAAGAGGTTGGGTCTAAAAATAACCTATGAGATAATGGGTTAATATTCAAGATGTCCTTATTTCTTACATAGATATTTGTGGATTAAGGGGTTAAATGTCTTAATTTTGTTTTTACAATTAGAAATAGTTTGGACTCTTGATGAGGTACCAACTTACTGTTTTAATTCTGCTCCAATGTGGATCTCAATATTGGAGTACCTCTGAGAAATGATGACACAGCGTTTTGAGAAACTAATTGTTTTGTGTCCAACAGCTTGCATCGCTTGGCATTTCATCTGGATACAACCTGTTTGCAGATGTAACTGTCAACACATAGGCTATTTTTAGATCCAGTCCATCTTTGAATAAATCTACCGAAAAGGAGCATTTAGTTGAGAAAAGGAAAATTTAGAATTGTGTAGTTTTTGAAACCATTGCGATAAATAGAGCATTTGCTCCTATGGAGCAAATGCTCTATTTATCACAATGGTTTCAACAAGTGACTTTTACAGAGGCGTCGAAAGGCGTCAATATGAGGGAATGGGTTAACACACATCTGGAGACAAGCTGTTTGCAAATGTGACTGGCACAATTGATTGAATACTTAGTGACACATAGTGAAAGTATCATAAAGTACTTTGTATCAGATAAATGAGGAATTTAGGCAGAGACAGCTATTGGATACAGTACAGGAAATGAAGTTAGAGTTATCTCGGGACAAATCACAATAAAATCTAATTTGGATTGCGCACAACTACGTCCAATAGTATGCCAAGAAATAGTTTCTACTACCTATAGTAAATGTTTTAGCACTTTGAATGCTGATTTTTTCAAAGTGGAATGGTCCATCATGATGTAGGGGAAGAGTCTATTCAGTATGAAAGGGTAAAATTTGCAAGAAGATTTTGAATGACAAACAGGGCAGACTCAGATCAGACGAATGCAGAAATGTAGATAAGAAAGTACACATGTCATAAAGATGTAGATAAGCTTATTTACATTATAGTACACATGTCATGAAGATGTAGATAAGCATATTACATTATAGTACACATGTCATAAAGATGTAGATAAGCATATCACATTATAGTACACATGTCATAAAGATGTAGATAAGCATATTACATTATAGTACACATGTCATAAAGATGTAGATAAAGATGTAGATAAGCAATATTACATTATAGTACACATGTCATAAAGATGTAGATAAACATATTACATTATAGTACACATGTCATAAAGATGTAGATAAACATATTACATTATAGTACACATGTCATAAAGATGTAGATAAGCAATATTACATTATAGTACACATGTCATAAAGATGTAGATAAGCAATATTACATTATAGTACACATGTCATAAAGATGTAGATAAACATATTGTGTTATAATACAAATACAGTAAAATCGCGATTATTCGAACACACAAACGCGTATCATTATCGACCTTCAATGCTTAATGCAAGCATAATGCAGGGTGAAAGTCATGCAGAAAGCTCCTATAGGAGCTTTCTGCATGACTTCCACCCTGCATTAACCAGTCACCTGCCTTTAGAAAAGTGTCTTAATTCTTCTTTATTAAAATTCGAATTATCGAGATTTGACTGTATCATAAAAATGTATATAAACATAACTTAATAATGTTATTTTAAAAATGTCATAAAGATGTAGATAAACATATTATGTTTTAGTATAAATGGCATAAACATGTTTATATACATATCATATTCTATTAAAAATGTTTAAGATGGAGATAAACAATAACTACCCAAACCAAAATGCATGCTCGTCGCAAGCTTGCAACAAGCTCGTTTTAAGCGCGTGCGAGCTTACCGCGATCTAAATAGCCAAAATTAAGCTTGCATTAAGATCGCGCAAGCTTGCAGTTAAATTAAGCTCGCAGTTTAGCTCGCAGCTGCGCGCTTAATGCGCGAGCTTAATTTTTTCTGCGAGCTAAACAAGCTCGTAATTGATTTTAGCTCGCGGTCTGGCTCGCAGCTGCGCGCTTAGAGTGCGAGCTAAATGTTTTCTGCGAGCTAAACAGGCTTGCACTTAAATTTAGCTCGCAGTTGCAAGCTTAACGCGAGCTAAATTTCTTCTGCTAGCCAAATAAGCGTGCATTAAGATCGCGTAAGCTTGCAGTCAAATTAAGCAAGCGCGAGCTTAATTATAATGAAGAAAATCCAAAAGGGATTTAATATAATACATAAATACTTCAATAGCTCAGAATCTAATATTTCGACCACTAAGGGCCTTCTTCAAAGGTTATCATGTCAAAATGCATGTCAAAATTTTGTTACATTCATTCAGCCATAAAATTAAAGAGAATAATCTTTGAAAAAGGCCCTTAGTGGTCGAAATAGATCGGAGCTATTTAAGTATTTATGTACTAGATAGAAAAGATATATATAGACAGACAGACAGATAAATAGATAGACAGAGACAGACAGAGAGTGAATGTTTCTTCAGAATTAATTGGGATAAGAACTATAAATTCAGTTTTATATATTAAAATAAGATTTAATTAGCAATATCTGTCATACAAGATAATATATCGATAATATATCGATATTTTCTGTGAAAATAACAAGTTCACTTTCAATAACAAAATTTCCTAAGACAATGTGAATGTAACTGAGTTTGTTCAACTTTCTTCCTTTCCCTGTCTACTATGTTGTTTATATAGTTCACCATCATATGTGTCACATATCCCATCATTGTTTCTTTTAAACCTATGAAGTAGTTGTTCATGAAATGCTGGTCTCTTGAAGAATTGCTGCAACTGATACAGTAGCGGTATTTCACCAAAGTATGAAGTGTTCCCTTTCTCATTTAAGCTTTTCTTGCACACAAAACAAGTATTATCTGAGGACTTTAACAATAAATCACATGTCCGGCAGTAAATGTGAATCACAAGTGGAGATTTCAAGTTGCTAAAAAAAGACTTGAATTTGAATAGTGACTGGTGTAAAATGTTTGTTGCCAGACAGTGAAGTGAGATCAGTGTTAATAAATCCGACAAACATTCTCCGTTCAAATTATGCCGCAGAGCAAAAGTCAGAATCAGCAAAGCACTTTCACACACAGACAGCGAAGAGCCAGGATAGATTGGCTCATCACCAGTTACTTTCTTTCTTTCCTCTTGTGGATCAGTTTCGTCTTCATCATCAAGAGCTGACAAATCTTCCATAGCATCATACCAGACTGAGTCATCATTTGTCCACCAAACATCATCGGAGCTGAAAAAGACAAAGAAAATCTGCTCATCTTAAAGTTGTAGCAAAAAACTGAGATGAAAAAGTCACAACCATGTACAGAAAATGAAGATAAGAAGGCCATAGTGGACTTCATTTTTCAAGATTATTCCTTTTTTTTAAAATGCATGGTTGTCATAATAAAGTATCATTGGTCACCATAGAACTATTCCTATCAAATACCATTTAAACTTGACAACCAGTTTTGACGTCCTACCTGGGTCATGACAATAGCTCTTCTTTTTGAAAAAGTGGAGCTATTGTCCTGTTTAAACCAGTCCCTTATAAGAATTTATTTAAGTAATACTCATAGTCACTATAAATTACACGAATATTCAATGTTTGAGTCTTCTGACGCAAGTCTACTCTATTTACGAAATAAGAAATCAGCTTCTGCAGTTGTTGTCACAGCCAAAAATCCATGAATTCACATGCTATTAAAAACATAATCCAATACATTCATGATGTTATTTTTCCTTACATGAACGTTCATGGAGTAAAGGGTTAAATGTAAACTATTGTTGTATTATTCAGAGCTACAGATAAAGGTGTGTACCCAAATACTAAAATCGCCATTTCTCCACCAAGCCCTGTGCTGCGACCACTATTATTCAAAAGAGTTATCACAACATAGGGTTTGATGGAGAAATAGAGAAGGTATTCCTGAAAATGTTTTAAATAATGCATCTTATCTGAAGCTCTGATTATTGTACCATTTCCTCCATGAATATTCATGAAAGAAAAATGACATGAATAGTAATTAAAATTAGTAAAATGGCATATAAAAACATGCAATTTTTGTCAAAGCAGAAAATGTTTAATCAGATCGTATTTCATAAAGCAAACAGGACTCATCTTATTATATTCCTGCCAAACAATACTGAAAAACAGCCAGGGGACATCACACGGGATCACTTCCTAATATCTAGTAGTTATTATTGGGCATTAAAATACAAGTCCTCTTAGATAATTTCTTTAAAATTATGCATTACTTTTTATTTTGCATAATTTGCTCTGCTCAATGGCCAAGTTTATATACCATTATGACTTAGCATTGGTTTCCAGTGCAAGCTCTATGGGATCCTCTTTGCTGGACTCTTCATTAGTTTGTCCGTACATTATGTACCCGGTTCTGGTTCTTATTCTATATTTTGCTCTGCCAAAAATTTGTCTAATTTGTTTTCAAAAGAATTAACCGAACTTCCTCTTACTATATCTTCTGGTAAACTATTCCAGATATTTGCTGTCCTAATACTAAATTTGATATATTAATCTAAATCTAAATATTAATCTATGAGTATGAATAATACTTTTTTTACATTTTTGTCTGGGATGTGCACTGCCAAAGTAAGCCTAGTGACATTCAGACCTATTTTTTGTAGACCAATTTCTGTCACATCAGTGACAAGGCTGGTTAGGATCTGCACTATTTGATACACACCAGCATAGATCTACATCATTTTCCAAACAGCATCAGTACTTATCAGATGCTTTGTATGCTGTTAACCTGTCAACATGTCATTCTGACTGAATTTATATTTTCACAGTTTATATATTATACATATGAATTAGATAAATACTGGAATATCATTGCTGGTGAATGAAGATGTTTCGGTAAATGACCGTTTCCATCAATTGAATTTATATAGTAACTCGTTCCGATGTTTTGGTAAAAAAGTCATTATATAGGAATTATATCTTATATTTTTCCAAAATGCCTTCATGAAAACAATATTTTTCAGGATTGTTGTCACAGTTCTTAGTAATTAATATGTATTATGTTCTTGTTAAATCAAGTTTATTAACTGATATTTATACTGCCACACAGTACCTGTTTGCACCTGCTGACAGCACATGCTATTGATAATTGTTATTAGATAGCCGCACTCTTTCTTAAAAGTAGTCATAATGAATACTTTTAATTATTAAACAAACACCGCTGAAATTTTAAAAAATGGTATTAAATGGTAGTACCAGATTTCACCCGCCGACGGTGATAATTGCCATGCTTAATAGATGTTTTCACCTTTGTTTAAAGGTAGTCGTAATAATAATTATTTGATCTATACACAGCTTGCACCAGAGCTGCTCAATGTTCCAAACCTCCAAAACCATGATAATACCTGTGTATAATAATTACTATATACATAATCACGTTTTTAACGAAATGTTGTTTTTATTTACTATATAAATTCAATTTACCGAACTGGTCATTTACCGAAACGTGGGTAAATCACTCATAGATCTATGCCTTGAAAGACCTATTACATGACCAGAGACTTTTTACATCTTCAAACTGAATGTTGATACATGTAATTCCTGTGTATATATGACAATTGTGTACACTTACCATAAATCAGTCTGGATATCAATGGAGTGCATTGGCTCTAGATGGTCTTGGTTGCTATTTATGTCTTCTTCCAAGTCTCTTGGTGACAAACAGTCATTGTTCACTTCAGATCTGCAATAAAAGTTAAAATTTACACAATGAATTTGGACAGTGACTATTTATCCATTTAGGAATTTTCTGTTTCACAAGAGTGATTTTTCCATTAAAGTTAATGTTTCTTCTAGTTCTAATGACTGGTGCAGGTTTGTCAAAACAACTTCAGTAAAGCCTTTACACACAAGAGGAAAATGTCATGCCTTCATTAGCTTGCTGTACAGTAATTTACTGTAACTATTAGTCACTGCAAAGTAACCATTCATTTTATTGAATATTTAGTCGGATCTATTTATTTATTATCAGATCTGTCTTTCTACATATTCTATATGTGAATGTTTTTCTTCTTCTTCGTTAGGCAACTTCACTCAGTCATAAGTGATTCTTATGTGAAGGTGCTGGTTAAAATTTGATAAAAATAGGGATAGGGTGAAAACTTTTTAGTGATAGTAAAAAAAACAAGTGTTTCTCGGACAGTTTCGTTTTGATTCGTGCGCTATAGCCATTACCAGTTTTACTCGGCAGTCTTTCTAAGAATCATTCACATCAAGTAAATTAACGATTATGTACACACATACATACACACAAAAAAATCATTTACCCTGAATCTTGAGAAGAAAGTGATTTCTCCATTTGGAGTTGGCGGGAAGGGCATGTCCGAAGTTTGTTCCAAGTCGTGAGAGTCAACTTCCATTTTAAGTCGTTTTTTTATTCTCCATTGTGAAGTCCTCGGTATCTGTGTGGTTTCCTCCGTACCTCTAAGAAATTCATTGTACGCATTTCGCTTAGAAGTCATATTTTCTTCAGCAATTCGTTTGTTTACGCAGTTTTTGTTGTTGAATTAATTCATTTCCGGTAAAGTTATTGTTTACTTCCGGTGGTCACGTGACATTTTCCTAGCTCGGAGACATTTTCAGAAGTTATGCACTGAGGTTTATTCACCAATTACAGCTTTATTTTTTTATTTGGAAAACTTTTTTGTTTCTTTTTTTTATTTTACAGCGTGTAATAGTGAAGATAAGGATTTTTCTTTGATTCCGTAAATGGTCGGAAATCAGCGAACCTCGTTTTAAAAACCCACGCTATCGCCCATTGGCTATTCGTTTGAACTCTGACGCGGGTCATTTATTTTTCCAGTCTACTTACAGCTAAAGTAAATAAACAAATGAATCCCTTGATTAAATTAGATAACTTTATCCTCCATCTGCTCGACGTAAATATGTATTGCTGGTTTGACTGGGAGGATGATACCACGACGGTAAATAGTATGGGCATCATAAAGGAACCGAGAAAGCCATATGAAGAATATGTCGTGGGAGAAAACGTCACAGCAAAGTTACCCCAGCTCAGCGAAAGGTGTGATTGTCGACATCAATGGTAATTCTGTTTGCTACTTCTTTTTTTAATTACATTGCGAGGAGCTTTAGTGTTCAATGTGCAGTTTATTATTGTGTAAGCTAGTATAGTGTACATATACAAACGTGCGATCATAGTGTCAGCTACTAGGCCTATTGAATTTTTAATATTTTTTTGCTAAGACCTCAAATACAGTGAGATGTTAAAAAAAATCGCGAAGCAAAAGCAGTATTTATGAATATTCCATAGATTTGCACTATGTAAATGTATGAAGTAACTAATAAGTGTCTATGCGGTATACGGACATTTGCCCACATTTGGGCCTTGGCAGTCACCCCCCCCCCCCCCCCCCCCCCCCCCCCATGTATTTTTAACGGTTTACGGACATTTGCCATCCCCCCCCCCCCCCCCCAATTTGGGCATGAGCGGACATTTGCCCCCAGGGGTTTTAGCTTGGGCGGACATTTGCCCCCAGGGGTTTAGCTTGGGTGGACATTTGCCCCCCCCGTTTGACTAGCCTAAAGGTAGTGAAAAATTTAACGGAGCCCCCCCCCCCCCCCCCCCCCGCCCCCTCCCTCTCAATCCGTCCAAGCCAGAACAACAGGGGGCAAATGTTCTAGACTAGACTCCAAGAGTCTCCTTATTCATACAGTTGATGATGATAGGATATATGAGTTTCATAATAACAATATATGCTTGTACTGCTGAAATAAAGTAGTAAGTTTTGTGATATGGATGTTTCAGAATCCAGACAGGAGCTCATCAGTATGATGCAGGAGCGCCAAAGAAGACAGCAGCACATTGCAGAAGAAGGCAAAGAGCAAGGTAAGGTATAGACCCTTATCAAACGGCTCCTACAATAGCTACCTTGGTATCTGATCTGGATCTATGTTGTCTGCATATGACCCCCTGTTCACTACTTACTCTTTATTTGTGCTATGGTTTTCAGCAGCTAGCATGTTAACAGCAGTTAGAACATGCTATCACATATATGTGATATCAAGCAAATCTGTGATGCATTTAATAATGCATTTTGTAGATATTTACTATTTTAAACTTGATAAATTATTTCTTTACAGGCTGTTAGTTAATTTTATTGTTAAGAAACTTATGTTATTATATTGGTAAATAGCTTTTAGCTAATGTTAAATATGTTGTGAAAACACCCGACTATAAATAAAGTTTCTTGTATCTTGTGCCTGGTCCCGGGTTCAAGTGGATCTCATGTCGACTCGGCCTGGGTCGAGTCAGCACGCAAATATTATTTCATAATCCTGATGAAATTCCTAGTAAATCAGTCTCATTAGTGGATCCAAAATAACATTTTATTTCATCCATCCATTCATATTATTTTTCTATCCACTCACATTAATTGTTCTTATTTACAGACAATCAATGAAACAGATAAATACTTAATTATACTTAATTTCACTTAAAAAATATTGATGCCGGTCACTTTCACACCTTTTGGTTTTGACTTATTAGTTTGATCTTACTAAATGACCCGACCAAGACGGACCGGGTTGACCCACCCCAAAACAGGCCGAGTTGACCCAGGCCGATTTGACCCGGATTCGGTCTGCTGCGTTACTTGGTCTTTTTAAAGGATCTAGCTAAATCATACACTGAAATAAGTTGTTAAATATGATAGTCAGAAAGTGTATCAGGATTTAATTTAAATATTACATGAATATAAATGTATAATCTTGAATATTTAACCTGTAACTTCATAAGTGCACATGTCTGCTTTTTCAAACAGAGTAGACCAAGATCAGACAGCTTCAATTTGAGCCGTCTGATAGGAGTTTGTTCTGACTGCTAACAGCATAATAAAAATTTATTCTTGGTTATATGTTTTAGTATGTTTATATGATATTTAACAGTTAATTAATGTTCATGAATTTTAATGGGGTAAAGGGTGAAATAAAAAAATGTATTATATTTACAGAACTTATAGTGCTTTTTATGTATATTTTCAAAGATCCAGTGAAGCCAGCCCCTAAGAGAAGAAAGCGGGCCAAGAGTGGCAATTAAGCAGCTGACAGTGATCAGACTAGTCAAGGTGAAATTTAGATAAAGCATTTGCAACGTTATAACAATTTCATTAGAAAAACATAAATTTGTATTTTCTAGAAGATCGTATCATTCTTTCAGTGGTATCGGGATATTCCAACTGAGGTTGAATCGTTATTTGTCTGGAGCAAGACTTGCATGGAGAAATAATACTTAGGTTAAACCATAACAAGCTTCATCTTTAGGCAAGAGAACATAAACTCAAGCAGAATTATGTCCCTTTTTAAATTAAAATTTTTGGTTAAGGTTTTTGTTAAAGTCCACTTATTAATAATATTTACACAACCCTTTCATATAAAGCTTTGAAACTTGGAACACTTGTTAACCATCACAGGCTTCACCTGTAGGCAAGAGAACGTAACTCTGTCAAGCATTTTGACAGAATTATGGCCTTTTTTTAACTTTGGTTAAGGTTTTTGTTAAAGTACACTTATTTTATAATTTTTGGTAAAGGTTTATGTTCAGTCCTCTAATTTACATAACCCTTTGACATAAAGCCTTGAAACTTGGAACACTTGTCTAACATCACATGCTTCATCTGTTTGAAAAAAAAGGGAATTATTATAGAATGGTGCTGTCTGTCTGTCTGTAACATCTCTAACTCAAATTCTGCTTGGTGGATCCTTCTCAAATTACACCACAATGTTTATCTGGACATGCTACAGTAGCATGGGTGTGTTCTGGTATGTTTATCAAAGGTCAAGGGTGCACTACAGGACTTTGAATTTGCGTTTAGCAAATACGTTAACTTCAGTTCATGTTGAACAAGGCCTCGGCGAGCATATATTGTGTCCACTGGCCAGATCAATCTATTTTCATATATACTGTTATAAAAATTAGCAGACTGACAATCAAGTTATTTCATACATAAATACTCATTATGGTAACAGGTAATACATGAAATGCAATGGTGAGAGTCAGTGCTTATATGAGACTTTTATGCAAGCAAGTGTTTATATAATTCCCTTTGTTAAATTTAGACAAGGAAGACTTGAAAGCAGCTGAAAAGGCCACAAAAGACAACAGGCTGAAGGCAAGGAATCTCTTACTGGAAGAAATAATTTCATCAAGACAGACCTCAATTTCAGGTACCGGTATGTTTATGAAAATTTGTTATTAGCTTACAATGTAGTAGGGCTGTCATTGATTGGTCTCGCTTTTATCGATACATCGATGACTCAAATATTGCGCCAAGTAACACAGGCTTTTTTGTTTGGGCTGCATACTGCATTCACCGCACGAAATTGACCCAGATTTAGTGCAATCCCAAGTCTTAGTATTTAATGTCGTAAAACACCATAAATGAAAAATTAACTGGAGAAATGATAAACAAACAGATGGGTACGACTCAAAACATATTTAATCAGGCTTTTTCTAGTTTTTTTCATTAAAATGTATTGATATTTGGAAATTCTGTATCGATATATCCTCGGAACTTTGAAGTCGACAATTCACCGATATCGCAAGTTAAGATGAAGGCCCTTCTGTTTAGTGCAAGGGTCATAACTCACATTCATTTAAGAGCTGTGGTTCTTTGTAAATGTATTAAATTTGAACTTCTTGTGTGAAAATAATTTTCTTCATATCTTTATACTAATAGTGACATGCATTTATAAGAATTATGGTCCTTAGTTCTCCAATTTGTATTAATCTAGGTAACTATTGTGTGATTGGAATTTGGAAGGGGATATTAATTTAAGGCCCCCAACCATCATGCACAACTACAGCTATTCCGATGATCGATTATAATAGATAATTGATGGGTTGAGCCTAACGTCAGAGACAAAAAAAATCCCAACTGTTCCCAACACAACATACAACCCCTCAGTTTTGATCTTCTCAATGTGGCTGTGCCCTATTTCTCACATCATTTAGGAAGATAAGATATGAAAGTATGAAAGTGAATATATATTTGGGATTATTTAAGATACATAAACTAGTCTATTAAGAAAAAAGAGCCCTTTGAGTACACTTGAAAATAATTATGCACATCTTTTTTTATGGCAGATAAGTTTAAAATGTGTAACGAAGAACAATGATTCATCTTAATCACTTTCACTATTTAAATTGTCTTATTTCTACATCCAGACCCACAGCAAGTACAACAAGAAGACCAGACAACAGCTGACTCTGACATGCCTGGACATTATACTGCAGAGCCATTCCAGCCTACTGCAGTGTGCAGTACCCTACCAACACAAGTGCAATAATAAAGAAAGCTTCTGAATGATAAAATTCATAATAAAGAATGATTCTGTCGATGGTTTAAACTTTCCTTGCTCATGATGCTGTAAAAAAACCCAGTAAATATTGTTCATTAGTTATTATTTCTAACATTATATTCAAGATAATGGTTATAATATCAATTTCTTGATTGTGCTTACTTCCTTTTCCCTTCGGTGACCTTTCAATTTCATTTTAGTACTGGCAAATTTTCAATTGTGTTGTGTAACTCTTTCCCTGTTCTCTAATTATTCAAAATTTCAATACTGGCTGATTATATTCATGGACAAACTAGTTATAATGTAAAGTTGAACGTTGTAGTCTGTTTAGAAACTAAAGAAATTGACCTACCAGATTCCATTAGCAAACACAGCAGACCCTGATCAGATGACTCCTATAGGAGCCATCTGAATTGGATCTGCTCTGTTGCAAATGCAATTATATCAGGGAAAGGGTTAACTTGTGTCAGATTTTCAAAGGAAAGAGATTTGCGTTTTTAACTGTATAGTTTTCATAAATACTTGAATTGCTCTGATCTAATATTTCTGCCACTTAGGGCCTTTTTCAAAGATTATCATGTCAAAATACACATCACATTTTTGTTACATGCATTCAGCCATAAAATCAGAGTTTATTTATATACATGGTATATGTGCTGAAGTCCTAACTGTTAAATTTATTGGCTTGTTACTTAACCCATTTGCTCCCAGTAGATTCTTCCATGCTTATATATTTGATTAGTCTATTTTTTATCTAAGGGATGTCTGGTCTAAATTTTCATTTTTCTTTTATATTGAATTTCCTATCAGCAAACAGAGTAGACTCTGATCAGACACTGCAATATGCGGCGTCTGATCAGTGTCTACACTGTTTTCCTACGTCCTATATATGAGATCGTGGGCGCAAACGGGTTAAGATCAATTATTTATTATCATTAGTTGATAACTCCATGAATATTCCTATGCATACAGTAAACCAAGATAATATTGCTTCTGAAGGAGCAATCTGATTAGAATATGCTGTGTATGCCTATGAAACCGTACAGATCTGAATCTGTAGTTTATACACTGGCTAAAAAATCTTGTACTCATATGCCTTTTAAAAGTCTATTACGATGTTTGTGATGTCATTATTTCTTTCATGAATATTCATAGAGTTATGTGTTAACCCTTCGCTTGCTATTCGCGTCAATATACCTACCTGTAAATAGTGAAGACCCAGATGAGACAGCTCCTGCAGGAGCTGTCTCATCAGGGTCTGCACTATTTACAAGTTGATTGTGCAACCAGCGCACTCCACAGCAGTGATTTAACAGCGAAATACGTGTACACAGTGAAGATATATGTAATTATTCAACAGGGCATGGGTTAAGAAAGAGAAATGTATTTTAAAATTCAGCAAGCGAAGGGTTGTTTTGCTTAAGTTCATTAGGATATTATGTTATTTACTCCCAAAATATGCCTTTGCACAAAGAGTATACCCAAATCAGATCCCTCCTATAGGAGCTGTCTGTGGCATGCTGTGTTCTATTTACTTGTATATTAATGAAGAAAGTGCATATATTATGTTTAAAATAACTAGATTTTAAATAAATAGTATATAATTAATTTGCAATTATTTTGTCTATGAAACCCTAAACTAGCTAAATCTCATCTAGCAGAAAGTATAGCCACGCAAGCTTGCGGTTAGCTTGCCGCAAGCTTGCGGTAAGCTCGCATGCCAAACAAACTTATGGTCATTTGAAAAGCTAAATAAGAGTGCACGATCTAAATAAGCTGGCGCACGCTTATTTAGATCGTGCGATCTTATTAAGCTCGCGCACGCTTAATTAGCTCGTATTTGGAACAAATACGAGCTTATTTAGATCATGCGTGCTTATTTAGCTCGGCGAGCTTATTTAGATCGCGCGAGCTTATTAAGCTCGCGCGCGCTTGTTTAGCTCGCGCACGCTTATTAAGATCGCGCACGCTTAATTAGCTCGTATTTGGAACAAATACGAGCTTATTTAGCTCGCGCGCGCTTATTTAGATCGTGCGTGCTTATTTAGCTCGGCGAGCTTATTTAGATCGCGCGTGCTTATTTAGATCGCGCGAGCTTGTTTAGCTCGCGCACGCTTATTAAGATCGCGCACGCTTATTAAGATCGCGCGATCTAAATAAGCTTGCGGATGTTCCAAATGCAAGCTTGCGGTCAGCTTGTTTAGCTCGCGCGAGCCTATTTGGCTAGCAGCTGCAAGCTAAATAAGATTGCGCGAGCTTAATTAAACTTTCAACGAGCTTACCGCGAGCCTATTTGGCTCGCAGCTGCTAGCTTGTGGCAAGCTTAATACTAGCTAAAATAAGCTCGCGATTTCGGTTTGGGTATTGTATTATACTGTACAAATATCATAAAAGATCTCCATGAAGTAACGGGTTAAACATGCCGAGGCATAATGAGAGTATCAAAGGACACAAGTCCTGCTGTCTCATCTTATTCTGGATAGAATCTGCTTTTGTTATCACAAAAATTCACTCTTTGCACGCTAGGTAACTGAGCTAAAATTCTCAAAGACAGTTTTTTGTAACATTTCTCCTCACAGTGTAAATCAGTGTAGGTATGAGACGGTTTGGCTGGTGATGAGTTATGCCAAATCACTGTGTGTCTCATCTAGGTCTACACTGTAGTATTACTATGTTATCAGTGTATTCACTGTTAGCAAAAGATAAATATAGTTGAAGTGGGCAACATGATTGATTGATGTATTTCATGTTGAACCCTATTACCTTGTTAATGGAATTCACGCCTTAACACTTTGACGGCTGCTTTTCCAACATGGAGTGGTCCATCATTGTCTATCAGTAGAGTCCACTCAGTATGAAAGGGTAATTTTTATTGCAAGTGGATTTTGAATGACAAACAGTGCAGAGTCTGATCAGAGGACTGGTGTTTGAGCCCTCTCTGACCTGGGTCTACACTGCTCACAAATGCTAGTTCACATTTGTCCCGTATTAAAAGAGTTAAAGAGAATGTCTAATGAAGAAAATTATCTTTTCTGCTCTTTTGAAGAAAATAGAACTAGTATTATCATGGCCCACATGTTCCTAGCATCATTATACACAATCTTTATGAACCATGGCATTCATTCACATCTCTATACCCCACGCAATGAAGTTGCTTGGGTAATAGTTTTTAACCCGTCTGTCTGTCCATCTATCCACCCATCCACCAGTCTATTTGTCAGTCTGTCTGTCCATCTATCCACCCATCCATCAGTCTATTTGTCTGTCCGTCCATGTATGATAATACATTGTTGCTCATTTAACACTTTCATTTCTAGACCAATTTTTCTCAAATTTGCTGTAAAAATTGTCATGAAAAAAAGCTTGAACAAGGTTGATTTTCAAGGGAATCTGTAATGGAGAACCACCTTTCTCTGACAATGTGCTGGTGGTGTGTGGGGTGTGTGTGTATGTGGGGGGGGGGGGGGGGGGGGGGGATGTGAACTCTTTAATTATCAAATATTTTGAAAAGATGATACAATGTCATGTAGTTACTCTAAATTGAAGTAAATTGACTTGTTACATAATTAATGCAGCTAATAAATATTCATGATGTCATTATTCCATACATGAATATTAACCCTTTACTCCATAAATACACCTTTCTATTTGCAAATGGAGTAGACCCAGATTAGACGGTTCCTGTAGGAGCCATCAGGTAAGCCTGTACGAAAAATCCACACGGATTCCAGGCGGATTCCGGGCGGATTCCAGGCGGAAATGACACGGAATCTCAATATTCCGCCCGGATTCCAGGCGGACACGGATTTTTTTGAGAATGTCCGTGTGGAAACTTAACAATTCCGTGTGGACAGGGTAAATGTCCGTACGGATTTTCTGCCATGTCCACCCGGAATTTCTTTCTCCACACGGAATTTTAATACTTGGACAGTTTGAGAACATGGAAATTTCATACTTTGATAAAAAAAAGCAGCAGGAACATTACTCCCACACGGATTTTTAATACTTGAACATTTTGAGAGCACGGAAACTTCATACTTTGATAAAAAAAAAAAAAAAAAGTAACAATACACATGGACATTTCATACTTAGAATTTTTCAGTACTGGAAATATTTGACTCAGGAAAGTGTGAAATTTAATTGAGTCTTAAAGTTTGGTAAAGTGGCAGAAATATAAATTATAAACTAGAGGGCCATGATGGCCCTTAATCGCTCACCTGTTTGTAACAGATTAATGATTTCAATGACAGATTGCATAATTTGAAAAATCTTGGTAGAAAACTATTAGATGATGCTACATACTAAATATAAAGAGTCTAGACCTTACAGATTTGGAGGAGAAAATATTTTAAAGATTTTCCTATGAAAAACTGTTAAGCCCCAGGGCGGGGCCATTTTTGATCCGGGGTTCATAATTTGAAAATCTTGGTAGAGGACTATTAGATAATACAACATACCAAATATCTAAGGTCTTTGCCGTACAAGTTCAGAGAAGACTTTAAAAGATTTTTAAGAGAAGAAGATTTTTTAAAACTTTCCTATGAAAAACTGACATGCCCCATTTTCAACCCAGGGGACATAATTTGAACAATCTTGGTAGAAAACTATTAGATAGCGCTACATACAAAATAATAAAGGTCTCTGCCTTTCAGTTTTGGAGAAGAAGTTTCTTAAAGCTTTTCATATGAAAAACTGATAAGCCCCAGGGCGGGGCCATTTTTGACCCAGGGGTAATAATTTTAATAATCTTGGTAGAAAACCATTAGATGATGCTACAAACCAAATATCAAGGGCCTAGACCTTACAGTTCTGGAGAAGAAGATTTTTAAAGATTTTCCTATGATAAACTGATAAGCCCTTGGGCGGGGCCATTTTTGGTCCGGGTGTCATAATTTGATTTATCTTGGTAGAGGACCATTAAATAATGCTACATACCAAATATCAAAGGTCTATACATTATAATTTTAGAGAAGAAGATATTTAAAGATTTTCCTATGAAAAACTGATAATCCCCGGGGCGGGGCCATTTTTGTCCTGGGGGTCATAATTTGAACAATTTTAGTAGAGGACCATTAGATGATGCTACATACCAAATACTAAAGGTCTATTCCTTACATTTTCAGAGAAGAAGATTTTTAAAGATGTTCCAATGAAAACTGATAAGCCCCGGGGTGGAGCCATTTTTGGTCCAGGGGTCATAATTTGAACAATCTTAGTAGAGGACCATTAGATGATGCTACATACCAAATAACAAAGGTCTATGCCTTACATTTTCAGAGAAGAAGATTTTTAAAGGTTTTCCTATGAAAAACTGATAAGCCCCCGGGCAGGGCCAATTTTGGCCCATGGGTAATAATTTGAACCCAATTTTAGTACTTAGAGGACCGTTAGATCATGCTACATACCAAATATAAAAGGCCTATGCCTTACAGTTTCAGATAGGACGATTTTTAAAGATTTTCCTATGAAAAACTGATAAGCCCCGGGGCGGGGCCAATTTTGGCCCATGGGTAATAATTTGAACAATTTTAGTACTTAGAGGACCATTAGATCATGCTACATACCAAATATAAAAGGCCTATGCCTTACAGTTTCAGATAGGACGATTTTTAAAGATTTTCCTATGAAAAACTGATAAGCCCTGGGGCGGGGCCATTTTTTTCCTGGGGGTCATAATTTGAACAATCTTAGTAGAGGACCATTAGATGATGTTACATACCAAATAACAAAGGTCTATGCCTTACAGTTTCAGAGAAGAAGATTTTTAAAGATTTTCCAATGAAAACTGATAAGCCCCGGGGTGGAGCCATTTTTGGTCCAGGGGTCATAATTTGAACAATCTTAGTAGAGGACCATTAGATGATGCTACATACCAAATAACAAAGGTCTATGCCTTACATTTTCAGAGAAGAAGATTTTTAAAGATTTTCCTATGAAAAACTGATAAGCCCCGGGGCGGGGCCAATTTTGGCCCATGGGTAATAATTTGAACAATCTTAGTACTTAGAGGACCATTAGATCATGCTACATACCAAATATAAAAGGCCTATGCCTTACAGTTTCAGATAGGACGATTTTTAAAGATTTTCCAATGAAAAACTGATAAGCCCTGGGGCGGGGCCATTTTTGTCCTGGGGGGTCATTATTTGACCAATCTTAGTAGAGGACCATAACATGATGCTACATACCAAATACCAAAGGTCTATGTCTTACAGTTTCAGAGAAGAAGATTTTTAAAGATTTTCCTATGAAAAACTGATAAGCCCTGGGGCAGGGCCATTTTCGGCCCAGGGGTCATCATTTGAACAATATTAGTAGAGGACCATTAGATGATGCTACATACCAAATATCAAAGGTCTATGCCTTACAGTTTCAGGGGGTAAAAAATGCATGTGTACACACAGTCCTTTGATAATAACGAATTGAAGGTCACTAGGTGCAAGCTGTGTATGAATTTAGGTTGTTCCTACGCAAAGATATAGTCCCTCGAAGTTTAATCCATTTTGTTTGAAAAATTATCATTTTTTTCAAAATGCAACATCTACCATACGAAAAAGCACTTTAAGCTTTATTTTGATGTATATATCATATCTCGGAAACAATTTTAACCATACTGCATCCGGTCCTAAATATTCAAATTTTCGTAGTCACATGTTACTCCGAACCGGCGCCATTTTGAATGTTTCAAAGCATGGACGTTACTCTCGATAAAGAAAATCGACTCGATTTGAATGAAAACATCCACCATATGCTACTAAAAGTACATGCAAGAATGAATGGTGAGTATCAGTATATAAAATACCACTTATTGTTATTTTTTTTAAGTCGGAAGTTTGAATTATTGACGAAAGTCGATGGCTATTATCTGTTATCCGGTCTCAAGTTTAGAAGTTAGACAATCGTCTGGAAATTGTATCTCAAACAGTCAAAATTAATACAAGCATTTATTAAATCATGCACTTGTATAAAGTGTCAGCGCACTTTTCATCTTCACAACCAAACCATATGCATCGACAGGACCGCTCACAACAACATCAACAAGACATCGGGTCGTTTCGGACCCAATCCGTTTCGGCCTTGGTAGAATCGGCCAAAATTCGGTCCAAAAACGATTAAGGCATACACAGAATATATTCAGCACTTGGCGAGATTTTATTAAAAGCATTTTTATGGAAATTTCTTCAGAAAAATGTAATTACATGCAGTGTTCACGAATGTTTATAATGAAGTGGTTGTTTGGGCTAATGCAAACAGGATTGACCAATGTTAGCAGACACAGTTTCATCAAGATCTACACTTTTTGATACAGACTTACAGTACACTCTGCAGCAATTATAGATAGTTGAAATATTTCGCTGATGCCTTGCTGTGACACTGTTTAAAAACTCATGTCATGTCTTGCAGCATACTCATAAAGACACTATTTTATCATAAGTCTTTGTATACATGTAGTCCTTTTTAGTAACTGGTGCTTATTGGATAATGTTTAATTTTAAGGCTGACAGTACAGATGTTGAGGCTGATCTGCTACCAGGATATCCTGTAAAGGTCTGTCAGCTGGACATCAAAAGGAAGTGACACTGCACTAACTCGCCTGTTATGCAGTGTACTTCTCAGATGAAGTCATGTCTAGGAGCTCTGCCAAAGGAGAAGCCAGCCCTGGATGGAAGGAGTGTTAAAGGCATAATAAGTAAGTGAAAACAGCATTCTGAGTGATTGGTACTGTGCATGTAACTCAATATTTAATTCACATGATTGTGTTTTAATGCATCTGATAAAGATCCTGATGTAAAAAAAAATATAAAATAAAATTAATACAAATATGAACTTTACCCCAATACACAATAAGATCATGCACAATAAATAATTTACTTTAAATACCAGTGGGTATAGCAGCAATAAATCATTAATTTGGAGACGAATTGGGATGAATCAAATCCTTAGGCCTTGAATTATATGTGATAAATTCTGAAGGGTGGTGATCCCCCGAAAGCAAAAATTGCAACACAAAAAGAGAAAATTGCAGACTCGGTTTTATTGAGTCAATTCATGAGCAGTAATTGAAAGTGCAACACTGCTCATGCCCCCTAGCACCGGCTTAAGAGGTATTCAATTTTCAGAACAAGAAGTACTGAAATTCATGATCTCGAAGGATCAGAAGGTATAACAACACTGAGAATGAATGCAACAACATTTAAATATTGTATGACAGGACTGTCATTCTAAGCTGAATATCCCTCACACAAGCCTGTAGGATTCAAACAATTGCTGCTAAATTATTGCCGTTATTCTGTACATCTATAGCAGTAGAACTTAACTTTACTGTGGAATAAAGACTCAGTAACTGCTTTTACACATAACTGTTAATCTTTTACTTGTTTTCCATTAATAGAATACAATATTCTGTCAAGCAAATTATTGAGTACACCCAGATTCGATTGCTCCTTCAGAGCTTCTTTATCTGTATCTACACTGTTTGCAAAGATAAATATATCAGGTACAATTTTTAAAAAATCCAATATTTCAAGTGTCAAATACCTTGGATAGAGATAAGGTGCAGGCAGGGTGCACATCTAGATCCAAGATTGTTTGCAAATTTCTTCCACAGTCTTTTAAGTTCACATCAGGTGGGGAAAGAATTTAAATATTTACAATATTCTCTTTTTTTCTTACATTTCAGAATACGTGCAAGAGAAATGCAAAGACTCCGGAGAAAGACATCATCCAGGCAATCGCCAAAAGTGTGCTGATGCATGGGTTTCCATGAAACCCAGATGTAAATAAAAGAAAATGGGACCATATGACACAAATGCCTAGGCCAGGTTTTTCTAAATTGCATTTTTTTTTGACAAAAAAAAGTCATTCAACAATCACCAAAATTCAATCAATTGTCGGCGAACAGGAAGTTGATGAAAGACGGACCTGAAATGGTGAGACACGGTACAACACACTATGGTTATACTTCAGACCAAATATCAAATCATTACAGCTGACACAAGGCAAGAAATCTTTAACGATTTCTTTTGTCATTAAACAATCACCAAAATTCTATCAAAGTGTCGACAAACAGGAAGTTGAGCAACGACAGACGTGAAAAGGAGAGACACTGTACAATTCACCATGATGATGCTTCAGAGCAAATATCGAAAAATTCCAGC
Source organism: Azorinus chamasolen (assembly GCA_963576725.1). NCBI lineage: Eukaryota > Metazoa > Mollusca > Bivalvia > Cardiida > Solecurtidae > Azorinus > Azorinus chamasolen. Next base: position 82,345,395 of record OY755246.1, read on the forward strand.
TTACAAGTGACAAAACTGATGGACAAGGGTAAAACTTAATGCCCTAAAGGCGGGGGCATAAAAATGATAACACTGCTGCTTATAGTAAATTGAACACTTGATTTGGCTAGTTACATATATTGTGGATAAACAATACTTTTCATTTTATGATGAACATTTTACCTACCAAGGCTTTTTTATTAGCTCATCTGGCACAAAGTGCCAAGGTGAGCTATTGGGATGATCCTATGTCCGATGTCGTGCGTATGTGCGTTGTGTGTATGTGTGGTCGTCAACAATTTACTTAAACATCTTCTTCTCAGGAACTACAAAGCCAAGAGCTTTGATATTTGGTATGTAGCATGATGTAATGGTCCTCTACAAAGATTGTTCAAATTATGTCCGCCGGGCCAAAAATGGCCCCGCCCTAGGGCTTATCAGTTTTTCATAGGAAAATCTTTAAAAATCTTCTTCTCTGAAACTGTATGGCATAGACCTTTGATATTTGGTATGTAGCATGATATAATGGTCCTCTACTAAGATTGTTCAAATTATGACCCCTGGGGCAAAAATGGCCCCACCCCAGGGCTTATCAGTTTTTCATAGGAAAATCTTTAAAAATCTTCTTCTCTGAAAATGTAAGGAATAGACCTGTGTTATTTAGTATGTAGCATCATCTAATGGTCCTCCGCTAAGATTGTTCAAATTATGACCCCCAGGACAAAAATGACCCCGCCCTGGGGCTAAGAAGTTTTTCATGGAAAATCTTTAAAAAATCTTCTTCTCTACAATTATAAGTTATAGACCTTTGATATTTGGTATGTATCATTATTTAATGGTCCTCTACCAAGATTAATCAAATTATAATCCCCGGACCAAAAATGGCCCCGCCCAAGGGCTTATCAGTTTTTCATAGGATAATCTTTAAAAATCTTCTCCTCCAGAACTGTAAGGTCTAGGCCCTTGATATTTGGTATGTAGCATCATCTAAGGGCTGTTCCAGGAAAAAAGGCCTTGGGGGGGGGGGGGGGGGGGGGGGGTAGGAACGCCGATGAATTAAAATTTTGTGGGTGGGGGATGATAAAGAGTTAAATTTGTGTTGGTGGGGGTGATATTTTCAATTGTAATTGTGTTGTATTGGGGGTTATTACATATTTCAATTGTAAGGGGGGGGGGGGGGGGGGGGGGGGCATTAAATACGGTAATTCAATCAGCATTCTGCAGAAACTTTGGACACAAAAAGCTGTTTGGTGGGTTGGGGTGTAAAATGAGGTATCATGCAGATTCACTTATACATACCAGACATACATTTGGTCTGACAGTTCAGCAGGAAATAAAACAGTTGAGCAAGAAATGCCACACAAAAATGAAACAGTCCGGCTAAAGCACAATACTAAACCCTTGTTTACATACAGTGGGTTACCCAGAGATTAGATCGGAGAACATTTTAAAGACATAGGGGCAGATTTTGAAAACGTTTCATCAATTCTATATCTAAATGAGACTGTCTGATCAAGATTAGTATATTTTAATTAAATTTAAATCTAATGGAGACTGTTTTCATTGCATTTCTGATAAATGGTATCAGTTGTCTCAGTGACAGAAAATTCTTCCATATCTTGCACACAGCCAAAATGTTGGTCCTGCTGAGGCTCCTGGAGTTTTGGAAACACTAGAACTTTACAATAAATAATTTTTGTCACCGAATTACATATAACAGAATAACAATATATGCTGGCAATATGATTGGCATACAGAAAACAATTTTGTTGCAAATGCTATATGCATAAAACAGCATATTCATATTTATAGTAAACCTAGAAAGTACTCTTAAACCAGAAATTTCAGTTTTCTTGGTGGTGGGTCGCAAGTCAAATATAAATCTAGTGGCTGTGGGTATCTGACTTATTTTAATTCTCTTGTTTAGGGGGGTAAAAACAATAAAATTGTGTTGGTGGTACCCCTATTTTTGGCCGGCGTTCCTCCCCCCGGGCATGCAGATGTATCTCATAAAGCCGGACATTTTGAGGGATGACATGTCAAGGTCATCTTTCCGGGTCAAAGGTCACCGAATTTAACATTGGCCATAACTTTTGAACCAGTACCAGTACACCATGGAGCTTCACAGTTTGAGGGGTGACATGTCAAGATCAAGGTCATCCTTCAGGGTCAAATATCATATCGAGGGGGCGCAGTGTTTCACAAACACATCTTGTTTTTATTTTAACACTACTCCCAACTAGTGACACGTGTGTTCCTTTGAACACTCTTGTGGAACATGGATTTTATATGCCCGTTGCATAAAAGAATTGCTTCTCACAGTGAGCTAAAACTTATACTTGTATCCTAGGGGCCATCTTACGAAACATGACAAATGTTGTTGCAAGTCAAATTATAAAATTCTCGAACTATTATTTATTTCTCCATCTAATCCTGTCTTGTGACATCTCTGGAATCGTCTTGAAAAGACGATTACAAAGAGATGTCAAAAGACAGGATTAGATTGAGAAATAAGATGTATTTTAAAGGTTTGACTTTTGACCATTTATGTCATACGACGTTTCATAAGACGAGCCCCTTGATTTTAGTCAATGTTTTTATTTGTTCTATATAAAGATGATAACAAATTTATATGTGTTAATGATTTATCATTTAAATGATAGGTGTATTGTAACGAGTTTATGATGAAACACTGAGATAAAGGTCATACTTTTTTTTTATCTTGAACGGGTATTTTTTTTAATATTTTGCTTGACAAGAATTTGTTTTTGATCAGTTCTGTATAAAACATGCAGTAAGACATCAGACTGCATGTAGAAGTAGATCTGAACTCTTCCTACGCTTATTTTTTTAATGACCTTCTCTGTTTAGGGTTAAAGGAAATGCAGAATGGTGGAACACAGATATTTGATACATAGTACTTGTTCAGGTTATGGCAACAGATGGTTTAAGATTTAGTAGTAAGAGCATGACCTGATACTTTCAGCATAAGCCTCTGTAAAATAAATTGTTGCTGACATGAAAAAGGAAAGTCATTTGTCTACAATAGAATAATAATTTTTTTTCATCTAGTTTACTCTTTGCCCCCGTAGCATGGTTTTAGTACTGAAAACAAAAGGTAGCCTAAATTAGACTGAAAGTAAAGCAGGAGCATTCTGCTAATCTGGTACTTTCAGCATGCTTTAAGCTACCATCTGATAGGATAAAACTACCATCTGGTAGGATAGAGGAAATATTTCTTATGACACATACTCATTACTTTAAAAAGTGAACTATTTTCCTTAGTGGAAATATAATTAAAGGTGTAAAAAAAGCGTATTTATGGGGGTAATAAGTTAAAGTACTGTGATATTGATCACCTTTCTTTTGTTGATAAAACCATATACATGTATTCATTTTGTGTACAAATCTTTATCATTAAGAGCCACACCATGAGAAGACAAAACTATTGAAAAAATATGTGCCAATTCCAGTGTCTTTCTTTTAAAAGCTCCACATCTGATCAGGATGTACACTGTCTAGTGTCTTACAAGAAAAATCACAATATACTGTACATGCTGGTGAGTGTAAAATAGTGTAGACACAGATCAACTGCTGTGTCTCTGGTCCTTATCTACAATGTAAAATAAGTCTTTCTCATGGTGCAGGTTCATATATCATCCACCATTTACTCTATTAAGTTCTCATTCAACCAGATAAGGAGTCTGAAGACCTCAGAATGTTCATATTGATAGGTAATCTGATATCTTCCCTCTTTGTCAGTAAACGTCTACAAAATTTAAATTTATTCTTTGTTAATGATCTATTGCTTTCAAACTGGACAAATCCATAAAATTGCTTAGGGCTGTTCCATTTAAATGTGTATGGGGTGCAGGAAGGCACCCACCCATAGAAGTTTTTTACTAATTCACAAACCAATTAGTACCATTTTTGCAAGGAATCCCATCCATGCATAGCTGGGTTTTTTTAAGTACCTTCCTGCCCCCATACACATTTAAATGGAACAGCCCTTATGGAGCAAAAGGCTATATTCTGTTGTTCATAAAACTGTTTTCAGTTGAAATTACATATAAAAATTGATTTTTAAAACTGACATTATGTTTGTTATTGTACCATCCTGGATGGCAAATTATTAGTATAATGTTACACCTACCAAGTGCACCTAATGGTATGGTTTTTAGATTCCAACAAAATTCTTCTGATTCATAGACCAAAGATGACTAGCATATTAGTAAACATTGTGTGATATATGATAGATAATATTCAAAAGCCAATAGGTTTTAAAAATTCTGCCTGGATTTTTAAAAAAGTCCACATGGATTTTCAAAAAAGTCCACCCGGACAATTTCAGATTCCAGCCGGATTTTTAAAAAATTCCTCACGGATTATTAAAAAAAATCCACACGGATTTTTAAAAGTCCGTCTGGACATTTTCGCATTCCACCCAGATTTTTTTCAAATTCCTCACGGATTTTTGTTTCAAATTCCGCCTGGACATTTTAAAATTCCACACGGATTTTCACAAAATTCCGTCCGGATATTTTCAGATTCCGCCTGGAATTTTTAGGATTCCGCCTGGATTTCTTGAAGCAACCTGTCTAAACATTTAGAATTCCGCCCGGATTTTTAAAAATTCCGCACGGATAAGGTCACATGACCCGGACTAATTTAAATATTTCGTGTGATATTCCGCCTAAATGTTACTAAAAATAGCAATCCGTGTCAACTGAGCTGTTTTCACACGGACAATTTAGTCCGCCTGGAAAATCACTGTTCTGTCCAGGCGGATTCCGCCTGGAAGTTTTCGTACAGGAGGGTCTGCTCTGTCTGCTTACGATGTAATATAGATACGGGTTTACAGTTAATCTACCATGGCCAAACATTTCTGTGACCATGAGCTATTATAACAATTAATCTAATTAATATTCATGATGTTATTATTTCTTACATCATATTCATGGAGTTACGGCTTAACCCTTTCCCTGTTCTGTATTTAGGCCAAACTTCAATACCTACTGAATATTCATTAACATGTAGTTATAAAGAAATATGAAAGGTGGAACATTGTAGACATTTTAGAAAGTACAAAAACAGATCTATCAAATTCTATTAGCAAACAGAGCAGACCCTGATCAGATGGCTCCTCTGGGAGCCATCTGATCTGGGTCTACTCTGTTTGGAAATGGGTGAAAACATGTTTACATGAGGGAAAGTGTTAAACCGGAAAAGGGTTAATATCGGAGGAAGAATGTCAAAAGTAGGCGGGATTAATAGTTTTATATTACCATCATTCACACGGATAACGAACTATTTATAGGATATCTCGAGTACTTTGAATTGTTAAACTCAATTGCGTTCTGGATATTGCAAGTTAATACAATAAGGATCGGCAAATGTAATTTCCAGCATTGTCATAACCGTCAGAATAATAAATCCTGACTTAATCGGTACATGGAAATGGTTTATGTCCAGATCAAAATTAATGAAAAGTTTAAATTCAATTTCTGATGATAGTAAAACCCCTCTAAACTGGAATTCTAGTAGAGAAGAATTTAGATACATTTGTGCAGGTGGCTGCCCTTATGCAGGATGGCAGTCATGCAGAAAGCTCCTATAGTAGGTAGCAATTTGCTTCTATGTCAGTCTTAATTTGTTACCCTTTACTCCTTTAATATGCCTTTGTAAGTTTGCAAACAGAGTAGACTCAGATCAGATGGGTCCTGTAGAATCAGGGTCTGCTCTGTTTGGTTTTGAAATAATAAAGATATAATTCTACATTTTTTGCCATGGTAATCTATTTACATGTACATGATCATGTGTCATTATGGAAAATAATCTAATTAATTCTCATGATGTCATTATTTCTTACATAAATATTCATGGAGTAAAAGGTTAAAGTTACAAAAATGGTTACAAAGCGAAGAATTTGTGTCTGAATACTTAGAATAATTAGGATACAAACTGGAGAAGAGGGATTGGATACATGCCTGAATACCCAGGGTAATTAGGATACAAACCACTAGTGGAGAGGGGAGATCGGATGTCTGAATACCCAGGGTAATTAGGTACAAACCACTAGTGGAGAGGGGGGATTGGGTGTCTGAATACCCAGGGTAATTAGGTACAAACCACTAATGGAGAGGGGGATTGGGTGTCTGAATACCCAGGGTAATTAGGTACAAACCACTAGTAGAGAGGGGAGATCGGATGTCTGAATACTTAGTTTAATTTAATACTTAGAATAATTAGGATACAAACTGATGGAGAAGAGAGGTTGGGTGTCTGAATACCAGGGTAATGAGGGTACAAACCACTAGTGGAGAGAGGGATTGGGTGTCTGAATACCAGGGTAATGAGGGTACAAACCACTAGTGGAGAGAGGGATTGGGTGTCTGAATACCCAGGATAATTAGGGTACAAACCACTAGTGGAGAGGGGGGATTGGGTGTCTGAATACCAGGGTAATGAGGGTACAAACCACTAGTAGAGAGGGGAGATTGGGTGTCTGAATACCCAGGGTAATTAGGGTACAAACCACTAGTGAAGAGGGAGATTGGGTGTCTGAATACTCATGATAATAAGGAACAACCCAGTGGAGAGAGGAGAGATTGGTAGTCTGTCAATGCTTAGGGTAATTAGGATACAGACCACTAGTGGAGAGGAGAGATTGGGTGTCTGAATACTCATGATAATAAGGAACAACCCAGTGGAGAGAGGAGAGATTGGTAGTCTGTCAATGCTTAGGGTAATTAGGATACAAACCACTAGTGGAGAGGAGAGATTGGGTGTCTGAATATTTCGTTTAATAAGGGTATATTCAAATCAAAATGGACAACACTTATATCAAGGGCTTGGTGAAAAACTTTTGCACCAAGCTCTCGATATAATCTAAACAAAAAGAGATTCCTAGCCATGTTTCTACCAATCTTGACATTGTTTTTTAACCTTTTCAGCAAGGGACATGTCATTAATGTTTTTCGATAACAGTGTAAACCCAGATAAGAGGGCTCATAGTGGATCCCTCTAATCGGGGTGTGCACTGTTTGTCATGTTACAGTTTTCTTGCAAAAGTATCCCTGAGTCTGTTTAGTAAGTTTGGAACAGTATTTTACAACAACAGCATTGACAGGGATAAGGTTTCCATTAACAAATGCATTAGGAATGCTAGTTTCATTTAAATTGATCTGTTAAATATAGAAAGCTTGATAATGGAATTTAGAAACATTGCATTTGAAAGTAATGAACTTTTTTATCTGTCTATAAGAGCTTTTGATGAAGACTCTTATTCCATTATTGGCTGCTTGATTTGTATTTGCAGAAAGCGTGGATCCCAATCAATTCCTGATTCATCCAATGCAAGATGTTTCCATATTAGCTATTGGCATGACCTTCATCTTATATACAGATAACTCGTAACATTATTAAATAAAAAAATGGGAAAAAAATGTTTTAAGAATTGTAGCAGACAACACATTTTTTAACCCTTTCCTTCATACAAATGCATTTTCACACATTTGCAAACAGAGTAGACCCAGTTCAGGAGCTGTCTGATCAGGGTCTACTCTGTTTGATTATGACATTATACAGATATGATTTTATAGTTTTTATCAAAGCAAAAAATTCTTTGAAAAAATTACATTATGCAACCTCAGCTAATAAATATCGTCGACGTTCTTCTAAAATGTCGTATATCGATTATGGCGAGAAAACTTTTTTCGTTTCATCTGAAAGAGCAGGAAATTCTGTATCATCCAGTGAGTCTCTAGTTTTTGTAGCCAATCAGGCGGCAAAGTTATGTCACGTGATTTTATATCGTAAAATTATTGGTTAATATTTTTGTTCTTCTAAAATGTCGTATGTAGAGGAGAGCTGCTGCGAATTCAGGTGGTGTTGTCATTCAGACTAATATTTTCCCAGTTAAATGTAGGAATTGAAGGTACATATGCCTTCTGTGATAAAGCAGCGTAATTAATGTACGATAATCATCTTTTATTTTTAAGAATTCGAAAGAAACATTGACATTCCAAGCTGTCGTATAACTAAGTGCATGTCAGGTTTCAAATTTGTAAATGTTGTATCCGTCGTATAATACCTCTTAACAACAATATTCATGTTCTTAAAGGTCGTATATTGCTGCATAAAAAATCTAAGAGCCACAGACACAGAAACATAAGGGACACAGACACATAAGTGACGTGCATAAACAGGTGAAAATATCTCCTTATGATGTGTGCCGATTTTGAGAACCGTAACTTAACAAACACAGAAATTAATATGTTTTTTTCGTTTTTCTCAAAACAAGCAAAATTGACATACGACATTGTAGAAGAACGTCGACGATATTACATTACAACGATATACAACCTTAGCTCATAAATATTCATTTTACAACCTTAGCAAATAAATATTCATTATACAACCTCAGCTAATAAATATTCATTATACAACCTCAGCTAAAAAATATTCATTATACAACCTTAGCTAATAAATATTCATTTTACAATCTCGGCTAATAAATATTCATTATAAAACCTCAGCTAATAAATATTCATTATACAACCTCAGCTAATAAATATTCATTTTACAACCTTAGCTAATAAATATTCATTTTACAACCTTTGCTAATAAATATTCATTTTACAACCTCAGCTAATAAATATTCATTATACAACCTCAGCTAATAAATAATCATGCTGTGGTGGTTGGTTACATGAATATTGCTCAAGGGAAGGCTTAAGATGACTATTACATGAAAATTACAAAAGGTATGAATGGTACTGATTTTTAGCTCACCTGAGCAAAGCTCAGGGTGAGCTTTTGGGAGACTTGAATGTCCGTCGTGTGGCGTGCGTCGTGTGTCGTCAACAATTTGCTTGTGAACACTCTAGTGGTCACAATTGTAGTCTAATCTTCATGAAACTTGGTCAGAATGAATGTCTTGATAAAATCTCGGACAAGTTCGAAAGTGGGTTAAGTGGGGTTAAAAACTAGGTCACTAGGTCAAATAGTATGTAAATCTTGTGAACACTCTAGAGGTCACATTTATAGCCAAATCTTCTATTGTCCTAATAAAATCTTGAACAAGTTTTAAAGTGGGTTATGTGAGGTCAAAAAGTAGGTCACTGGGTCATATCGTAGAGAAATCTAGTTTACACTCCAGTGTCCACATTTTTAGCCCAGTCTTCCTCAAACTTGCTCAGAGTGTTTGCCTTGGTGATATTAAGGCTGAGTGTCATCATGGGTTGGGTGGGAATAAAAAGTAGGTCACTAGGTCAAATCTTGGAACAATTACTTTAGAGAACACATTTTTAGCCCAATCTTCATTGGTCAGAATCATTGTCTTGATAAAATCAATATCCTAAATCTTTGAAAATCTTGTTCTGCAGAACCACTGCTCATGATCCACTGCTCATGATCCACTATCAACATTGTTCATATATTGTCCCTAAGGTCAAAATTGACCCTACCCATGGGCTACCCTGCAAAAATCTTAAATCTTTGGTAATCAGGTGAGCGATTAAGGGCCATCTTGGCCCTCTTGTCAGAATTGCAGACGACAATTTTTGCCGACAATATTTATAGATGACAATTTGTTAGCAAACAAAGAGTTCACCCCTTGAATGCAAAACTTGCAGGTGCTGTCATTTGTAAACAGTGTAGACCCAGATCAGAGGTCTCCTAGAGAAACCCTCTGATCAGAATCTGCACTGTTTGCCATTCAAGAGTTGAGCCTTTTATACTGAGTGAACTCTGAGTAAACACTGCTGGGCTATTTTACCTTGAAAATTCAGTATATTAGGTAATGCATAAGATATTTACTCAATTTCTTGGCAATACTAACATATGTATTTATATATATATAACCTATCTATATTATATCATAGGCAAACAGAGCAGACCCTGATCAGATTGTTATACCTTCTGATCCTTCGAGATCATGAATTTCAGTACTTCTTGTACTTGAACTGAAAATTGAATACCGCTTAAGCCGGTGCTAGGGGGCGTGAGCAGTGTTGGACTTTCAATTACTGCTCATGAACAGACTCAATAAAATCTGCAATTTTCTCTTTTTGTGTTGCAATTTTTGCTTTCGGGGGATCACAAAGCTTCAGAATTTTTAAAGGAGCCGTCTGATCTGGGTCTGCTCCATTTGCAAAGTGAAAAAAAGCGTAGTTATGGAGTAAAGGGTTAACAAAATATAGATCTCGTATAATATAGTCTTTTGGAATAGATCTATTATACGAGTTCCTTCCTTTTCATTTTACCAAAGATCAAGAGAAGGAAAGTGGTGTCTTTCAGTACCTTACAAACATCAGTAGAATACAAATGTTATAAAACAGAATCATTTGAATCTAAACTGTGGTTAGTGAATATTTTCATGACATTGGATCGGTGATTTCTGGGTGCATTGAAAATGGAAATATCAATCTTTTAGTCTGATGTAGAGTTTTGTACTACAATCGTCTTCAGATTGGACATTTTTCCACCCTTTTTAGCCATGTTAATGAATATTTATGTCCCCTAAATTAAGTGGGGCGACATATTGTGTTTACTTTTCTTTTATGTTTCATTCTTCTTTCTTCCGATTCTTCTTCCTCTGCAGTGAATTTGTCTAACACATTTCTCTGTAAGTATTGGTCTGATCTTTTTAACTCTTTGCACGCTAAGTAATTTCTTGTCTGCAACAATAATTGTCGTCTGCTTCAATTCTTAAAATAAACTTTCTCTCATTTTTTTGCAAAAATATGGTCAACATTACAAACAGTCTGGATCCTGATGAGACGCCACATTGTGCAGCGTCTCATCTGGATCCAAACTGTTTGCATAGGTAATCACAGTTTCGCCGCTAGCGTGCAAAGAGTTAAGAAACTATTTGTACAGAATTGGATTTGGGTATTGTGTGGGAAGCTCAAGCCGTACCAAATGAGAAACTATTTATTTTACGTTATGTAGAGAGACTGAAGGACCAATACCTGCAGGAATGGCATTCGGCCTGTGCAAATAATAGGAAAATGTGCATTTAAAACTTGCATTCACTAAAGAACCATATATGTATTAGCGCCATAGATGTAGATAAATTCAGAAAATGTTTTGCTTCCTTCAGATTGTCATGTCATAATTTAATGATTGAAAATGGTAGACACCATAATATTCTTTTAGAAGACAGACATTGTGTATACTGTGAATGTTTCCTGGAGGATGAATACTACTTTGTATTAATTTGTCCTTTATACAGTGACATCCGATTGAAATATATCTATAAAGGAAATATTTGTAACAAATGCAAATTTGAAAAGTTTTGTAGACTTATTTCATCTTCAAATGAAACCATAATTATGTAGCAGATGAAAGTCATTACTTTCCGTTTGAAACCAAAAGTAAAGGCTTACAAACCGAAAGTAGTGACTATAAGCGAATATCAAGCTTGTATAGATTTTTAGAAAATATTATTTGAAGAAATTGTGAATACACGATATCCATTCATGTTAACAGACCGGGACAATGCCTTATAGACCAGTTATATGGTGTTTCGACTTGAATTATAGCGTATTTCTATTAGGAATCTCAAAGTCAACCTGTGTCCTGTGTTGGTTGTCACTTTGGTGACTTGTAAAAGTGTGTTAATATTCTGAGAAAAAAATAGATGACTAGCAGCTCATCAAGAGTGATGATTTCTTTGATAAATGAGACACAGTTTATGGAAATCGATGGTCAAATAGGATTTAATGGACGATAGCAGTGAATGAACCCAGCGATATTTTAGCGGATTTCCGCCAGAGTTTAATAACTTTTACTTATTATATAGAGCAGGGGTGTTTTGGGGAAAAAATCATTTTTTGGGGGTTGGGTCAGAAAACTATCTTTTGGTATGTTTCAGATACATTATGACATGTGATTAAAGAATAATGTATTTGTGATGGAGTGGTTGTTGTTGAGACATAGCATGCGGAGGAGGGCACCTGTTATCAAACCCTATCTCGTCGCTGTGCTGACAAAACCTCCTCGTATAATGAAAATCATTACTTTTCAGAAGCAAAAAAATGATCTTTTTTATGAATTCGTCTTTATGTGACAAATAAGGTATAATTATATTCTGGTAGCATATTAGAACACAAATTAATTATTGATAAAACTTAATTTATTCTATGATTGATAAAACGTTATTTTTTCTATCATTTGGTATGATTTGGTATGACGATTTTTTAAATGTATGATATTTTTGTACCCAGTTTTGTTCACCTTATGTATATTCGAGCTTTTACCACTTATATTATATTTCGTCGTTTATTTTTTATCCGGTGATCATCATCGGATATACGACAATTTACATTTCGCTTGAGTCTAAACTTTGTACTTTGACACACCAAGAAAAGAACATACACTGGAGACCCGTTACAACGCAGGTATGGGGGGACATAAAATTCAACCCGCGTTATATACTGAACCGCGTTGTAACGAGGTTTTTTTTATCTGGGTACTTACATAATTCCCCATCTTCCTAAAATAAACTAATTTCGAACGAAACTGACTTGTTTACTTTGAGCTATGTGAATAGCTCTTTCAAATTCTGTTAGCAAACAGAGTAGACCCTGATAGGAGCCGTCTGATCTGGGTCTACTCTGTTTGCAAATGCGTGAAAACACGTTTGTATGAGGGAAAGGGTTATACAAAATTACAAATAAAATCGTGTATGTTTTCAAACAACCAAGTACATTTCATAATACAAGCCTGTTGAAAGGATGTAATTGCCTCTGGGCCTGTCAAACCCCTAATCCGATTAAACCTGCTGTGTAAAACAATAAACATGGCTGTCACTGTTTTCAGAAAATGAAAGGTCACATGTGATGTCGCGTGTGATTTGTTGGGGTTTTAAATTTCATTTGATTGGTCAAAGGGCACACACCCTTTTCTGTATTAGCATATAACCTCCAACCCCGCACTGAGAGTTAGGGGTTTATACTTCTAATGATGTTTGTTTTTCATAATTAAAGTGCGAACTTTTGTGGCTTTGACAGTGAAAAAATTCAGTACATGCGTATCTCAATTATACACACAATTACTTTGTAATGAAAGTTATGCAGTTAAGATTTTACTGGTTCCCGCCATGCGCATAGTACGAACCGGTAATCAGCTGTGTGTATTACATTCATGGCGGCATATATACGAGTTGACAGTTGTCAGTTTTTCACACGTAAGATTGTCTTCAATTGTTTATGTAGGGACCGGTGTTTGTTTTCATCCTTTAGCCTGCTGCGGGCGGATAAGTTTACCTAAGTTTATTTTAAGTTTCATTGCGATATTCAATCATATTACTATAAATGAGGTATTTACAAAAAAAAATTCGGCGACACAGACTACCCGCGTTATATCGGATACCGCGGTAAAACGGTCCGCGTTATAACGGATCTCCAGTGTACCTATACTCTATGTACCACAATACATGCACTGTCCTAATCTGCATGTGTTTTGATATGTTTAATGTCATTGCTCCGCATGCTTGAAGAGTATAATTTATACGAGGTTTTGATATTGAAAAATTCAGACCAATAAATATACGAGGTTTAGTCACGGATGAGTTTTGAAACTTTTCATTGATTGATTGCGCTGAGATTTTGACAGGATGTGGGCATTGTACATTTAAATCAGAAATCATGAAGAAACAATTTTCAGCCAAAATGGATATATGAGGTTTTGTCAGCACAGCGACGATATTGTGGTCACTCGAAGAGACAATTCTAAGACTCGAAAAGACAATTCTAAAGAGTGGTCAAGTATAGGGTTTGGTGGAAGATTTAAGTATTTGCGTACTCACCATTATCTGTAGCACTGAATATATTTATGTATTTTACATCAGCCAGATTTAAATCACTGGTAAAAAAAGGTACTGTTGTCTGCATTAACTTAAGTTGACAATTGGGATATACCCTAATAGGGATCAGTAACTTTAGTTATGTCTCCCAAATTTATAATGTCTGTCAGTCCGTCCTTCCATCTGTCTATCGTACTGCTCCATATCTCTAAAAAATATGGAAGAATTTCAAAATGCTTTCGCACAAATTTTTGACTCAACAGGACAATTTGTAGAGTGTTTGATTCAGGCACGTGGGTCAAAGGTCAAGGTCACAATAAATTCAATGTCAAATATTTTTAGCCACACACACCCTCCTTGTCCGCTCCATATCTCTTAAACGCTTGGAAGGATTTCAAAATGCTGTGGCACAAGTGTTCTCCATAACAAGGTGATGTGCAGACTGCAGAATTCAGGCACATTCTTCAAAGGTCAAGGTAAAATGTTTTAGTCTTAATTTTTTTCATGTCTGCTCCACATCCGTTTAATCCTTGGAAGGATTCCATAATGCTGTGGCGCAATTTTTTTAATGTTCTCCTTAACCAGCCGATGTGCAGACAGCAGGATTCAGGCACATGGGTCAAAGGTCAAGGTCACAATTCAAGGTCGTTTTCACAATTCAAGGTCAATTATTCACACATCTTGTCAGGACAATAACTCCTGTATGGCTAATGCCATTTGATTGAAACTTCATACATTGACAGTGCATGAGTAGAAGAAGTGTCATGTATAAGGGCCATAACTCTGGCTTTAGTACTTTTGGAGTTATTGTCATTTGTTACATTTTTCCCCGATCAATAAATCCTGCTCTACTGATGCTATTGGAATGACATTTCATGTATGGAAAGAGCATAATGGAAGGAAGTGTTATGCACAAGTATCATAACTCTGGCTTCAATAATATTGGAGTTATGGAACTTTGAAATTTTTACATGAAAAATCATGTCCGCAAGAGGTGGGGGGGGGGGATTTATTCGGATTTACATGAAACTTCATAGCCATGTCTAGTTGTGCATAGTTTATTCCTTTTCTGGTTCAATGATTTTCTGCAGAGTTATGGGACTTTTTTGTATCAAAAACAATTCTAGTTGACAGTTGGGATATACCCTAATAAGTATCAGTAACTTTAAATGACAATTAGGATATACCCTATAAGTATCAGTAACTTTAGTGACGGTTAGGATATACCCTTATAAGTATCAGTACCTTTAGTCAACAATTAGGATAAACCCTTATAAGTATTGGTAACTTTAGTTGACAATTAGGATATACTCTAATAAGTATCAGTAACTTTAGTTGACAATTAGGATATATATACCCTAAAAAGTATCAGTAACTAGTTGACATTTAGAATATACCCTTATAAGTATCAGTAACTTAAGTTGACAATTAGGATATACTCTAATAAGTATCAGTAACTTTAAATGACAATTAGGATATATTCTAATAAGTATCAGTAACTTTAAATGACAATTAGGATATACCCTATATATATATATATTAAGTATCAGTAACTTTAGTGACAGTATATATATACACCCTTATAAGTATAAATACCTTCAGTCAACAATTAGGATAAACCCTTATAAGTATTGGTAACTTTAGTTGACAATTAGGATATTCTGTAATAAGTATCAGTAACTTTAGTTGACAATTAGGATTTATATACCCTAAAAAGTATCAGTGACTTTAGTTGACATTTAGGATATACCCTTATACGTATCAGTAACTTAAGCTGACAATTAAGATATACTCTAATAAGTATCAGTAACTTTAAATGAGAATTAGGATATATTGTAATAAGTATCAGTAATTTTAAATGACAATTAGGATGTACCCTATATATATATATATTAAGTGTCAGTAAATTTAGTGAGTTAGGATATACCCTTATAAGTATCAGAACCTTTAGTCAACAATTAGGATAAACCCTTATAAGTATTGGTAACTTTAGTTGACAATTAGGATATACCCTAATAAGTATCTGTAACTTTAGTCCACAATTAGGATATACCCTAAGAAGTATCAGTAACTTTAGTTGACAATTAGGATATACCCTTATAAGTATCAGTAACTTTAGTTTGACAATTAGGATATACCCTAATAAGTATCAATAAATTGAGAGTTAAATGAAACCTTTTGATGAACTCTTGTTCATAGATTCAAAGATGTTTTATTCTGTAGAAGAGCTACGGTCACATAATCTACATAATAACTTCATTATACCGTAAAATAGCTACGGTCACATAATCTACATAATAACTACATTATACCGTAAAATATCTACTGTCACATAATCTACATAATAACTACATTATACCATAAAACATCGTAATACCGTGAAATATTCAGATAATTAAATCTCCCTTCTCTATGTGCTTGTAAAAAACTAAACTAGATTAGTATTACATGATTTTGATAACTTTAAATTAGATTGACATTGTAGCACATAGTGTAGACCCTGATGAAGCTGCTCCTTAGTTTGTCTGTTTGAATACTTAGTGTAATTAGAATAATTCATTTATTCATTCCTGTTGAGCTCTCCTTCTGTGAAAAATGAACATTTTACATTCATCATTCATTCAGTAGCTTTGATGATTGATTTGCTTGAGGTTATCGAGAATATTGTGTCATAATCAGCACAAACTCTTTGTTTGATACTCGTAACTTATACAAATATTGTGGCCTGTGGAGAGGAGGCCTCAGATCAGGGTCTGTGCTATTTGATCATTTAAAATCCTCTCGAAATGGTTCACTTTTGACAGTAGATGCACTCTGAATAGGCCTTAATCACTGATAGACCAATCAACTTTGAAAATCAGCATTCAAAGAGTTAACCTTTAACTTCATGAATAATTAAAATTGGCTCCTCCCTTTATGAATATTAATTAAACAACATATTGATTCAAAATTTGTCATTGAAGAACATGATTTGTGCGACAAACAGTGCAGAGCCCTCTGATCTGGGTCTACACTGTTTGCAAAGATGTTATATATACTCAGTTGGCGCAGTTTAAGCGTTAATCTGCTAGTCAGATTCCATTCATCATTCTTAGATCCCCAAGAGGATTTGTATTGGATGACGATTCATTCACTACTGTTTCTCTGACAAGGTGGCACTCCTAGTGATGTGTTCACGCTATGGTACTTCTCAAAGTGAACATTTTTTCCTATTTTTCATAAAAAATACTCAGTGTCGGTCAGTTTAGGCCCTGATCAGATACTGCGAAAAGAAATACTGACATCATGAATATTAATTAGATGGATTTTATAAATGTCACAGGAATTTGGATCAGCTGAATGATTGTAATTATGCATACTATCCCTTTAATCCATGAATATTCATGAAAGCAGTAATGATATCATAAGTATGAATTAAATTAATTGTTATATCACATGCATGATGGACACTGTACTTGTTGGCCATGGAAACTGTTAGTCATATCTGTGTTATAGTGTAAGCAAACAGAGCAGAGTCTGAATAGTGTAATAAATAAACAGAGCAGACCCAGATCAGACAGTTCCTTCAGGAGCTGTCTGATCAGGGTCTACTCTGTTTGTTAAGACAATTGAGTAAAGGGTGTGTCATTTAACTTTGAATACTCTGTTGTTAAAGGATACAATTGTTGTAATTCGATTATTAAGTAATTGCCCTTCTTTATTGTTTTGACCTTTATCATGCGGGCCACGACCTTGCAGTCACTTGTAAACAGCTGCGATCAAGAGGAGACGCCTGGTAATTGTTATCTGTTGAACTGCTGCTTGTTAAATCACACAAACACTTTCTAAATGCAATAAGGAATGAGAGGTAACATTTAGCGACACATACAATGTCATCATATCGGAGTTTGTGCGGCCATTATGGTTTTTCAATAGGATAAGGATTAAATTTGATAATGTACCCATCTGGCAATAGGTTTACTTTTCTCCTCTTTAAATGTCTCAACTTAGTAAATTTTCGATCTGCATAAAAATGTTGTCTGCTTCAGAATATGTCTTTCTTCCATTAACGCTTTAAATGCGGAACACACATGATACACTGTCATCTACAAAAATGTAGATCCAGATCAAACGGCTCATGATCAGGTACATTTGATCAGAGTCTACATTACATGCTAAAATATCAGTCTAAATGTAGTGATGTCTCATTAATCCGGAAACGTTCGTTCCCGGCGAAATTTCCGGATTAACGAATTTTCCAGATTAAAGAATCACCATCATATGCTGCAAAATATCAACTCAATCATAAACATTGTATATGTATATGTACACATTTACTTTCGCATCAAGAAATCTTTTCTTGTAACGTTCATGTGTGCATATTATGCCCGTAATAATCGCAAGTCATATCAAAATAATTGCCTTGTTTGTCGTTCTAAATGCTTTTTGCACCCTATCCATAAGTGTCAGTTCTCTCATTTGAGTAATACAATGTGGATTATAGAATATGCCTGCGGGAAAATTTTGTAAAATCGACGTAGGTCTCCATGTTTGACATGACTGGTTTCCCAAATATTCCATCCGCGTACATGTACTTGTAAGTCGGAAGTCGGGGACCAGCCAGCTCATGCGTGAGTTAGAATCTTAGGGAATCCCTAGCGGGAATCCCCAGTAAATACTGAATTAGCAAATCATTTCAGGTGATTAACAGTTTAACGATGGCGGCACGGTTTTAACGTAACAAATTAATTGGGCGAGTGTTCATCTCATTAAGGAACATTAATGAATATCAAACATCACTACCCGCGTGCCATATGCTTTGATAAATAGCAAGTCGGGGGATGTTTTACCCATGCCCGTGATTGTAAACACAAGTATTCGCACCACCGAGGTGCACTATTGTTAAGTGTCAGGGGTGGGCAATTAAGCCTCGGGGCTACTGACCCGGCCGGATTAACGAGTCCAAAATACAGGTAAATACATAGATTGGTTACCGGAAATCTATGTCCAGTTCCGGAATGCGAATTTCCGGATGTAACAAGTCAATTTACTGCACAAAAAATCCGTTCCCCACGACTTTCGTCCGGATTGCGAGTTTTCCGGATTAACGAATTCCGGATTAACGAGACATCACTGTATTATCAAAATGGTGCCAAGTTGAATTATACAGTTAAGAAGGGGAGATGCTTAGCAAGAAAGGGATACCAATCCAGAAAGGGATACCATACAGTGGAGTTGTATTTCAGGATGGATCTGGTCAATGACTGGCATCTTCCTGTCTTTCTGTATGGTAATTGGCAATCAATCTCCTCAAGAATCCAAGCACAGTGTTCAGCTTCCCCAGTTATATAATGTATAAATGAGCAAGTGGTCTGTATTATGCTAATCAAAGAATGGGGTTCTGTTATTTTAATGGTAAACCTTTTTGGATCTGCTCTTTACACTCATCACAGCATTTAGACACAAGGAATCTGACCCTCCGTGTAGTTGCCCGTGTCTCCAGAGACTGTAGGCCTTTTTGTCGCATAAAATCTTCTTTCTGGCTACTGGAGACAGACATCATCAAACAATTGGACAGTCGATTTCGCACAATCTGAAAGCCATTCATGTGGCAAAGGAAAGGTCAGCAGTGCAAGGACTGTGCCCTGTGGGACTCCTGAGTCTACTGTGACTTAGACTAAGTTCTCATGAACCAACCTCGTTAAATGTTTGTGAGGAAATCATGTTGCCATAAGTTGATGTTCCTGTCAGTATTACAAGATTCCAGCCAGTGAAGCAGACTGTTGTGGGGTGCATTGTCAGAAGCTTTGGAGAGATGTAAGATGATGATATCATCTTGGGAACTTTCTTCTGGTTTTGTTGTGTAACCCTCTACTTCATTAATATTCATGTAAGAAATAATAACATGAATATTAATTAGACTATTTGTTGTCATAGCACATGGACACAGGTTATGGTAGAAACTGTACAATAATATCTATATTATAAGCAAACAGAGCAGACCGTGGTCAGACAACTCCTGTAGGAGCTCTATGATCAGGGTCTGTTTGCAAAGGCATAGAAAGGTGTATTTATGGAGTAACGTTAATGAGTTAAGCTATAAATGCGGTACTTTCAGCGATCTGTTTTTGTCAAGGATGCACTTTTTGTATGCTCAGTTTGAAAGTGGAATGGACCATCATTGTTTGATAAAAGCATCCACTTAACAGAGGTCCAGTGTTCAAATACTAAATTTATCATTTCTCCACCTAACCCTAGAATCATCTAGTAGAGACATAGACATTAGTAGAGCAATAAAGTAACTGTTCTTGAAAGTGTTGTAACCCATTCCCTCATATTGATGCTTTTTTACCCCTGTGTAAATATATTCTGAAAATGGGTGATCGTTCGAAAGCAAAAGAAGAAAATTTAATGCAAAAAGAGAAAATTGCTGACTCGGTTTTATTTAGTCTGTTCATGAGTAGTAATTAAAAGTACAACACTACTTGCACCCCATAGCACCGGCTTAAGCAGTATTCAATTTTCAGAAAAAATAATGTAACGTGCAAACCGAGAGATCCAGCAACAACAAACCCTGTCGGTGCAAAGCTTAAGCTCACATCAAGAGATGTTTGTTGCGCTATATATATATATACACCTCCACTTCCCAATTTACAATGATCTGGTTAGCTTCATTTGCATAACCAACGTTCTACGAATGTTACATTAACATCAAAACCAATGATCCCGTAGGACCAGAAAATATAACAACACTGAGAATGAAGTCACTTTTTGAAACCATTGTCATATGCAGAAGAGCATTTCTAGGGCTTGGTGCAAAACTATTCTAACTCCTTCGCAAAGTGAAGGAGTTAGAATAGTTTTGCACCAAGCCCTCGATTTGCTTCACAGAAGGAAATGCAGTATTTATCATGATGGTTTCAAAACTACACAATTCTAAAACTTTCCCTTTTTGTGGTAAATGCTCCTTTTCAGTAGATTTATTCAAATGTCTGGTCTACAAATAACCTATGAGGTAGGGTTAGTCAGGTTAATTTAGACATCTTATCTGGACCTCTGCAAGAGTCACATGTCTACTCATATAGATTTAAACTGACTGACATTCTATTTCTTAGGAGATGCAAAAGACAGACAGACAGAGAGACACACACACAGATACAGGAATTGTTTGGTGCATAGGCATAGACTGTACGTAGAATCATATGTATATTATATCATAAGCAAACATATACATATATATATATAGGAGCCGTCTACTCTTGTTATATCATAAGCAAACAGAACAGACCCGTATAAGACGTTTCCCGTGGGAGCCATCTGATTTGGGTTTACTGGTTTACTCTGTTTGCAAAGACAACTATTTATGGAGTAAATGGTGAACTGTCTAGCAGATGACTGTTTTTGCAGCGATCGATGGTGCATATCCTGATGAGACATTAACCCATTCCCTCATAGGCTAATTTTAGACCCAACCTCTTTGGATAAATCTACCAAATAGGAGCATTTACTAGAGAAAAGGAAAATGGTAGAATTGTGTAGTATTGAAACCATTGTGATAAATAGAGCATTTGCTCCATAGGAGCAAATGCTCTGTTTATCATAATGGTTTCAAAAAGTGACTTTTATAGAGGCTTAGAAAGGCGTATTAATTTATGGTGGAAGGGGTTATTAGTGCTGTGGGGTTTATCATCTAGATCAAAACTAGATCAGAATTCTTTGCAAAGGTCATATGGAATTACCTTGAAGTGTTGTGAAAGCCATTTCTTGGGAATCAGTCTCCAGAGAAGTATTTGGTTAGTAATGACATTTCTCAGTAATGATGTCACAGACACCACAGGGGACACAGCTGGTACAGAATTACCTGTCAGTTAATGTTTACTGATAACTTAACCGTCTACGTCATGAATATTTATTTTAAGAGTTGACCCTTTCCTCCATAAATACGCCTTTCTACGTGTCTGTAAAAGTCCCCTGTTGAAACCATGGTGATAAATTGAGCATTTGTTCCTATAGGAGCAAATGCTCTATTTATCACAATGGTTTCAAATTACAAAAAGTTTTCCTTTTCTGTAGTTAACTCCTTTTGAGTAGATTTGTTCAAAGTGGTTGGATCTAAAAATAGCCTATGGAGGAATGGGTTAAATAGTCACATCATGAATATTGTTCCGCTGCATTTTTGTAATGGCGTAATATGTACATAGTATGTTTTGATATCTGTAGAATGTCAGAAGCAAACAGAGTAGACCCTGACCAGATGGCTCCTATAGGAATGGTCTGATCTGGGTCTACTCTGTTTTGCAGATGTGTGAAAAGTCGTTTATATGAAGGAAAGGGTTAACCATCTACTTCATGTTTGTAACAAATAATCATGTCACGGATATTTATTGGCTAAATTCTTATAATGTATTATTTTCAAGGGAATACAATTATTCTTTTGACAAAAACTGTAGAATCAGGTCTATATCATGTTATTAGTTTAACAAACGGAGCAGACCCTGATCAGGCAATGCCTACAGAAATGGTTTGATCTGAATCTACTCTGTTTGCAAAGGCAAAGAAATGCATTTCTAAAGTAAATAAGTCTAGAATTACATCTGATTCTATGTAATTCTTATTAGCATGCAGAGCATATCCTAATCTGATGGCTTCTTCAGGGTTTAAATTATAGATATAAATGGAACAGTTTTGGATGATCTCTGTAAGCAGTTTGGATACACATGCAGAGCTCCAGATTAGATGCGTAAATTTAAACATTTCTAACTATAGCTCCTTTTTTTCTCCACCAAACTTTATACTCACTTGATCACATTTTAGAATTGTCTCGAGAGGAATCTAAAGAGTTGTCACAGTTTACTAGTTTAGTGGAAAAAAGAGGATTTTAGTATTTGGGTATGCATCGTTATCTGTAGTTCTGCAGTTCTGCAAAGATTTGATTTACCATGGAACAATTTGTGATGATCTCTGCTAATATAGCTTGGATACAAATGTGATACCAAAGAGCTGTGTGTCCCATCTGGATCCAATCTGTTTGAAAAGAAACGAAAGAAAGTAATCTAATTTTGGTTCTATAGAGACAGTTACCTAAGTGTTGCAAGAGTTTAAATATGTCATGTACATGAATGCAGGATGAAAATCATGGATAAATCCCCTCAAAGAGCTTTCTGCATTACTTCCACCCAGCATTAACCCTTTCTCTCATATAAATATGTTTTCATGCATCTGCAAACAGAGTAGACCCAGATCAGACGGCTCCTATAGGAGCCGTCTGATCAGGGTCTGCTCTCTTTGCTTATGGAATTAGATAGATCTGTTTCTTTACTTTCTAAAATGCCTACATTGCTCCGCATTTGATATTTCATCATTACTATTTTTGTCAATGAATATTCAGTAGGTATTGAAATTTGAAATAAACATAGAACAGGGAAAGGGTTAAGCAGCCATCAGCCTAAAAGTATCTAAATTCTTCCCTACTAGGATTTGGGTTTAGAGAAGTGTTACTGTACATAAGATTTAAAATGATACTCAAATCATAATTAACCGTTTCAATGCTGATTTTTCAAATGGACTATTCCAAAATTTAAAAAGATCAAGCTTACCAAAACACTTAGACCCTGACGATAGTGCTACTCTAGCAGTTCTTTCATCTGGGTCTACAATGTTTGGAACAGACCTTTATGACCTTTCTGTCCTCATGTTGGGCTACATTACTTTATGACACATCTGTCCTCTCATGTTGGGCTACATTACTTTATGACCCGTCTGTCCTCTCATGTTGGGCTACATTACTTTATGACCTGTCTGTCCTCTCATGTTGGGCTACATTACTTTATGGCCCTTCTGTTCTCTCATGTTGGGCTACACTACTACTTTATGACCTGTCTGTCCTCTCATGTTGGGCTACATTACTTTATGACACATCTGTCCTCTCATGTTGGGCTACATTACTTTATGACACATCTGTCCTCTCATGTTGGGCTACATTACTTTATGACCTGTCTGTCCTCTCATGCTGAGCTACATTACTTTATGACCCGTCTGTCCTCTCATGTTGGGCTACATTACTTTATGACCTGTCTGTCCTCTCATGTTGGGCTACACTACTTTATGGCCCTTCTGTCCTCTCATGTTGGGCTACACTACTACTTTATGACCTGTCTGTCCTCTCATGTTGGGCTACATTACTTTATGACACATCTGTCCTCTCATGTTGGGCTACATTACTTTATGACACATCTGTCCTCTCATGTTGGGCTACATTACTTTATGACCTGTCTGTCCTCTCATGCTGGGCTACATTACTTTATGACCCGTCTGTCCTCTCATGTTGGGCTACATTACTTTATGACCTGTCTGTCCTCTCATGTTGGGCTCCACTACTTTATGACCCGTCTGTCCTCTCATGTTGGGCTACATTACTTTATGACCCTTCTGTCCTCTCATGTTGGGCTACATTACTTTATGACCTGTCTGTCCTCTCATGCTGGGCTACATTACTTTATGACCCGTCTCTCCTCTCATGTTGGGCTACATTACTTTATGGCCCGTCTGTCCTCTCATGCTGGGCTACTTTACTTTCAAAGGACATTAATGACTTGTGTCCAGCACTGAAAGAGTTATAACTCAAGTATTTAAAATTTGAGTGCAGTGGTTAAACTATATATAAACAATGAGCTAAAAATGACCAAGAAAATTCTAAGAAATATACAGGACACATCTTAAATACCTTAGTCCCAAATCTGTTTATCATTTACAACCCAATCTATTTGCATCGTAACTCTTCGCTTGCTATTCACGTCAATATACCTACCTGTAAATAGTGCAGACCCAGATGAGACAGCTCCTGCAGGAGCTGTCTCATCAGGGTCTGCACTATTTACAAATTGATTGTGCAACCAGTGCACTCCACAGCAGTGATTGCACAGCGCAATACTTGTACACAGTGAAGATATATGTAATTATACAACAGGGCATGGGTAAAGAAGGAGAAATGTATTTTAAAATTCAGCAAGCAAAGGGTTAATTTGTTTCTGATTATGGGCGTGTGTGAGTTTATTGATTTTGTCAAGATGATCCACTGCTTTAGGACAAAGTAATTCCCGTGTTCAGAATTGCTAAACTCATCAGAACGGTGAATTATTGTAAAGAGGAATGGTTCAGAAATATATGGTATCAGTAGAGGCTATTAATTGTGAAATTATTAAATTACCTAAAGTATGATAAAATAGTGTAGACCCTAACCTCCTCCAGGAGTCATCAGATCTGGGTCAACACAGTTGGCAATGTCAATTAACTGTTTCCCACCATTAAGAGAGTCAAAACAGTTAAAGATAGAGTGTATCAGCCAACTGTCAAACGCAGGAATATGGCTCTCAGCATACTATTATAGAATTAAAATAGAATAAACCCAAGAAATTGCGAACTATTTTAGACTTTTAAGTCTCTTAATCTCAGATTTGTATGAAATGCTTTTATTTCAGGGTTGTCATTGTAGATTACACCTTTCCTTCAAGCTTTTTCATGCCTTTACAAACATAGCAGACTCAGATCAGATGGCTCATGTAGGAGCCTGATCTGATCAGGGTGTACTCTATTTGCTCGTACTCTATTTGCTCATGAAATTATAATCAATCTGACACTATAGGTTCTACCAATACCAAAACATCCTGTGTACATATCCCATAAGACATCAGCTAATGAATATTCATGATGTCATTATTTCTTGGGACCTCTGTGGCCGAGTGGTTATGGTCTTCGACTGACAATCATTTAATTAGCCCTCACCGCTGTGGGTTCGAATCCCGGTCTGGGCATTTGTATTTTTCATGTTAGGAAGCCTTCCAGCTGGCTTGTGGTAGGTTGGTGTTCTTCTTCGCACAAAACAGTGCAATTTGTTCCATGCACATAAGAGCCTGTTGGGTCTTCCTCCACCTGTAATTAGCTGGACGTTGTAATATGACTGAGATACTGTTAAAACAACGGAAAACCCGAAAAAATCCAAATTCAACTAGTTATTTCTTACATGAATATTCAACAGGGATAGTGTTAACACTTACACTAAGGCTGGTCCATAAATAAGATACATCAGAATTACTATGCTACTAGTTTTGACGTTTTCCTGTATTTTGGTGAGTTAGAAAAGTTGTTAAATGCGAGCTTTGGCAAGCATTTGTTAAATGCGAGCTTTGGCAAGCATTTAACTACTTTTCTGACGAGTCAAAATACAGCTTAACTTCAAAACTACTAGCATAGAAATTCTTTTATCATGCAACACCAAGAAATAATGCAGAAAATGAAGAAAAAGAAAGTGCTCAAGCGATTTCGTCCCCTGAATTAAAATACATGCAAGTGCGGTATACCTGACATCATTATTGGCGTGCAGTGACGTCATCGACTTTTACAACATATACAAACTTGATTTAATCCTTTTATATGGACAAAGGTGAGCAAATGTGTTAAATTTGATGTTTATGTTAAATCATGCCTTTGTCGTCCTTCTGTTTTCCTCCTATTGGCTGAATTAAACTTGCATCCCAGTGAGGTCAGTACACATGCACTGTACCTCACAAAATACAGCAATGTGGAAAATATTATGCTGCCTGTTCAATGCTGAACTTTCAGAGTGGACTAGCCCATTAACTCTTTGCACGCTAGCGGCAAAATTGTGATTACCTATGCAAACAGTTTGGATCCTGATGACCTTGATCATATTTTTGCAAAGAAATTAGAGAAAAAATATTTTAAGAATTGAAGCAGACAATTGTTGCAGACCAAAAATTACTTAGCCTGCAAAAAGTTAATAGTGTTTAACTGAAGAGTCCACACAGTGAGAAATAAGGCTTAAACTTGCTAATGGATTTTGAATGACAAACAGTGCAGACCATTATCAGGTGGCTCCGCTAGGAGCTCCTCTAGGAGTTCTCTGATCTGGGTCTACACTGTTTGCAAAAGGTTAACTATTGTTTTAAGAGTTTCTCCTGAATATTTTTACCAAACACAAATTTTGTACAGACGATTCCAAATATTGGTCACAGCATAGGGTATTGTGGGGAAATGACAATTTAATTGTTTAAATTCACTCATTTTTTATTCAATCTTCACCAAATTTAATGAAATTATATATGGCCATATTATCTTGGCCAAGTTTGATTACTAATCAATCGGCCCAAGGCACATTAGAGTTATGGCCCTTGAATTAGCCAAAAATTGTCTATTGTAGCCTTGCCTGCTCTCTTAATCAACATTTAAACCAATTAATTTGTGAATAACACAATGTTTGTTGACAACAATATTATTTTATTCAAGCCTCACCAGACTTGATGAAACATGTTGTTGCCATAATATCCTAGTCCAATTTAATATTAATCAGCCAAATCACCCCAAGCACTCAAGGATAAATAACCCTTGAGCTGCAAAACAACACAGTTTAACTTCAATGTCTCAAACTTGAATAACTCGAAATAAACGTCCAGTCCCTAAAATTTACAAAACATAATTTTTCTACAATATATTACTACGCATATCTAGAAAATAATACAGGAGCTTTCAGCATTACTTTAGACTTGCATTAACTCTTTGCACGCTAAGTAATTTTTCGTCTGCAACAATTGTCATCTGCTTCAATTCTTAAAATAACCTTTCTCTCATTCTTTTGCAAAAATATGGTCAAGATGACAAAACAGTTTGGAGCCTGATGAGACACCGCATTTCCTTATACCCCCATTCCACTAGGCGGCGATCTATGGCACTCTGTGAGAGTGCCACAGCTCGCCAAATAGAATGCCACGATCGCCAGAAGCACCACCTAATCTCTAGTGGATCTATATGAGATCTCCATGATGGCCAAGGTCACCGTCGGTTTACTCCCCTACACAAAGATCAGTGGCGCTCCGTCCAGAACGCCATCAAAGCGCTACTTGATCGCCAAAATCGCCATCAGAGCGCCACTTGATCGCCAAAATCACCATCGGAGCGATGCTATGATCTGTAATATATGTTGTGTATATGATGATGTACTATGTACAAATCAATAAAATATATATTCTGTTCTGTTCTGTTCTCTCAAGCCTTCCCACTCCTCTGCAGCCATCATAAAACTGTTGAGCGTGGTAGAACGCCACGGGGTTTTCATAGCATCTCGTCTTAATCGGATCGCCTGGAGCGCTAATTGAGCGATAATGAGATCGCTATCGGATTTAGCTTGAGCGCCACAGATCTCGGGGATCATACTCAAAGCACAAAATTAATAGATCGCATTGGATCACCTCTTACTTGTCCTGAATCGCCAACGGAGCAGTAACTGATCATGGAGGGCCAGAACATTTTTTGGGAAATGGGTGGCGACCAAATGCTATCAAGTCGCTATCGGAGTGTACAGATCGCTACTGAATCACAACTGGAGCGTTTCCTGATAGTAATCGGGTCATAAGTACCCCTATATCAACCCATCCAGAGGAGATCTATGGCGCTCCTTCCGAGGGCATGGTTTGCCATAGAGCGCTGCCTAGTGGAATGGGGGCATTAGATGAAATCATGGATATTCAATAGGGAAAGGGCTACTTTGTAAGATTAGAGTCTATTGGTAAGTTATGTCACCATAAAACAGAGGTCCAGATAAGATGCTTAACCCTTTCCCTGTTCTGTATTTCGGCCAAACTTCAATACTTACTGAATATTCAAAATAGTTACAAAGAAATATGGAAGGTGGAACAATGTAGACATTTTAGAAAGCAAAGAAACAGAGCTATCAAATTCTATTAGCAAACAGAGCAGACCCTGATCAGTTGGCTCCTCTAGGAGCAGTCTGATCTGGGTCTACTCTTTTTTCAAAAGCGTGAAAACAGGTTTATATGAAGGAAAGGGTTAAATTAAGACATTTTCAAAAAGAAAAAAAGAACTACTTTATTTCTCCACCAAACTCTTATGTTGTGACAACTCTTTAGAATCGTCTTGAAGAGATGCTTCTAAAGATTGGTCACAACACAGGGTTTGGTAGAGAAATGGTGATTTTAGTTTCTGAGTACACGCATTTATCTGTTGCACTACTAAAACTACACTATGTTAGAGGAACCCAAATTATATATCCCATTAGAGAGAAGTAATTGCCCTTGGTTATTAAATGTCCGTCATAATGTGATGATAAAAAATGTCAAATGTGAATGATAGAAATCTATTGCTCATGTACGGCAATCATCTTTGACCTCTTAGACACTTTTACAGAGGAAACCCCAATCACATGTCGTTATAAATATTCCATGTTATTATTGTTCATGAGTTCATTTATTTCTTAAACCTTTCCCTCATAGGCTATTTTAGACCATTCCCTCATAGGCTATTTTATGACCATTCCCTTATAGGCTATTTTGTGACCATTCCCTCATGGGCTATTTTTAGACCCAACCTCTTTGAATAAATCTACTGAAAAGCAGCATTTACTAGAAAAATGGAAAAGTTTAGAAGTGTCTAGAATTGGTTAAATAAACAATCATCAGGGAAAGATGTGGAGAAATTTGCATACTATTATTTATTAAAGGGTACTGATGTATGTAATCACTAATACTGTGTTTGTTATTTGTCTAAGACCCATAAAAATTAATGTATACCATTGGAAAGGGTATGATTTTTTCTTTTGTATTAGCTTATGTAAATTTCAACAAATCTGCATGTAATTAATATAATATATGCAAATGAGCTCCAGCGACCCAAAACAAGAAGACATTTTGTTGTTTTTTCCTGTTATAAAACTGTTTCAAACAGATTTGTTTTGCAAATTTCAGTCTAAATAAGCTTTACTATGTTGTTTAGTTATATTTTATGACAAATGTCAAAGTTATTTGTAGTTTGGGGGGCTTTGTTTTGAAATTGAAAAGAGATATATGTATTCTAATGGAACTGTTTATAGTTGCCACCAAAGACGGGGTAGTTTACAACTGTTCAGTGATCTAAATCACCTCATTGATAGTCAGAACTTTGGACCTGAGGGGCTGAAATGCATTTGCTGGATTCTTGATCTGACCCGAGCATTTCTGCTGAGTACTCGTCTTCTACAGCGATCTCACACTTTTCTACTATAACCAAGACCTCGCCCACTCACAAACCCTACCCCTGAGGCAGAAGAGAGGGGGTTGAACATACAGTGTCGTTTCTCCCTTGCATTTTATTACGTATGATGTACTGGCGAGTATTGGTATATGCTGCGTCATCTCACCTTAATTTATTCTTGCATAAAGGTCAACGTCAGGTGAATCTTGTTGGACTATACCAGATTGTAACACACTGACCTGGATTTGTTTTCAGTAAAGTTAACCCGGTGCCATTCCCTCATATTGACACCTTTTGACAACTCTGTAAAAGTCACTTTCTGAAGCCATTGTGATAAATAGAGCATTTGCTCCTGTGGAACAAATGCTCTATTTACCACAAAGGTTTTAAAAACAGCACAATTCTAAAATGTTCCTTTTCTCTAGTAAATTCTCCTTTTCTGTATATTTTTTCAAAGAGGTAGGGTCTAAAAATAGGTTATGAGGGAATGGTTTAACCTAGTTCAAATTCAATACAGTGTATGCCATGGCTTGAAAATTTCGGTGTTCCTTATGTCAGCATTAAAAATCTATACATTCATACAGTCATTATCAATGATCAGTATAATTATCATTTCTATCATTATTTTCTCCATACATATTCATGATCTCATAAGCAAACAGAGCAGACTCCTGCATGAGCCATCTGATCTGGATCTACTCTGTTTGCAAAGGCATTACATTGCATATTTATTGAGTATAGGATTAAGGATACCATTGAGTATATTTTATGAAACAGCAAATATCACAGGGTAACTGTCATTCTTCTGTTTTTGTAAGCAGATTACTGTATTGAACAATTTCATAAACCAAAAATGGCAACAGGCTTGGGAAGAAAATTTGATAAAAGCTTTAGTACAGGACATATTGCAAGTGTATTACGAATATAAAATCCAGAGAATGAGAGTGGTTGTGCTTGGAGAAGTGTGCCTATGGGAAATGATGTTGTTAAATTCCAAATGAGATTAGTCTGTACTACTTTACATTATACCTACAGATAGATGCTAACACTTAACTACTTTACATTATACCTACGGATAGATGCTAAGACTTTACTACTTTACATTGTACCTACGGACAGATGCTAACACTTTACTACTTTACATTGTACCTACAGATAGATGCTAACACTTTACTACTTTACATTGTACCTACAGACAGATGCTAACACTTTACTACTTTACATTGTACCTACAGATAGATGCTAACACTTTACTACTTTACATTGTACCTACAGATAGATGCTAACACTTTACTACTTTACATTGTACCTACAGACAGATGCTAACACTTTACTACTTTACATTGTACATACAGACAGATGCTAACACTTTACTACTTTACATTGTACCTACAGATAGATGCTAACACTTTACTACTTTACATTGTACCTACAGACAGATGCTAACACTTTACTACTTTACATTGTACCTACAGACAGATGCTAACACTTTACTACTTTACATTGTACATACAGACAGATGCTAACACTTTACTACTTTACATTGTACCTACAGATAGATGCTAACACTTTACTACTTTACATTGTACCTACAGATAGATGCTAACACTTTACTACTTTACATTGTACCTACAGACAGATGCTAACACTTTACTACTTTACATTGTACCTACAGATAGATGCTAACACTTTACTACTTTACATTGTACCTACAGACAGATGCTAACACTTTACTACTTTACATTGTACATACAGATAGATGCTAACACTTTACTACTTTACATTGTACCTACGGACAGATGCTAACACTTTACTACTTTACATTGTACCTACAGATAGATGCTAACACTTTACTACTTTACATCTTACTTTCATATAGATGCTAACACTTTACTACTTTACATTGTACCTACAGATAGATGCTAACACTTTACTACTTTACCATATACCTACAGATAGATGCTAACACTTTACTACTTTACATTGTACCTACAGATAGATGCTAACACTTTACTACTTTACATTGTACCTACAGATAGATGCTAACACTTTACTACTTTACATTGTACCTACAGATAGATGCTAACACTTTACTACTTTACATTGTACCTACAGACAGATGCTAACACTTTACTACTTTACATTGTACATACAGATAGATGCTAACACTTTACTACTTTACATTGTACCTACGGACAGATGCTAACACTTTACTACTTTACATTGTACCTACAGATAGATGCTAACACTTTACTACTTTACATCTTACTTTCATATAGAGGCTAACACTTTACTACTTTACATTGTACCTACAGATAGATGCTAACACTTTACTACTTTACATTGTACCTACAGACAGATGCTAACACTTTACTACTTTACATTGTACCTACAGACAGATGCTAACACTTTACTACTTTACATTGTACATACAGATAGATGCTAACACTTTACTACTTTACATTGTACCTACAGACAGATGCTAACACTTTACTACTTTACATTGTACCTACAGATAGATGCTAACACTTTACTACTTTACATTGTACCTACAGATAGATGCTAACACTTTACTACTTTACATCTTACTTTCATGTAGAGGCTAACACTTTACTACTTTACCATATACCTACAGATAGATCTGTTTGAAGTGGCATAGTGTTTCAGAAACACATCTTGTTATTTTTTGTAACCAGACTCTTATATCTGCTGTGTTTGTTAATAAATTAATATAATCTGATTCAACAGCTTCTGCTGTGGTCAAAAAAATCCTTAGGTCATTGAAAAAAATATTCTAATTAATTTATCCCGTCACTATACAGCTGCTAGTGACGTAATAAAGGGGTAGCATAATAAACCTAAGTTTATATGTACAGTAGAGGTTTATTTGTATAGTAGATGTAGGAATTTCTTCTTACAACAGGAACTATTTTTAATTTTTCTTCAAAATTGTTTTACCAAAAATAACGTTTTAAGTTGAAAGAAAAAACACTTAGTATGGATAATTATCATTAACTATCCCAGTGAAAACCCAAAACGTCATTTAAAAAAAAAAAATAGAAAGGAAAAAGAGAGAAAAAAAGATTTGTCTGCGGTGAGAATCGAGCCGGGACTGACTGCAGGATAAGCGACCGTCGTAACCACTACGCTATCAGGCCAGGCATACTGTATGCGAAATTGAAGATGTATATAAAGTTATCATACTACTATATTGACGATTTTTATAAATAAATAATACAATAAAGCTTCATTAAAACATTTATCACTCTCATGATAATTTAATCGATAAACTCTTACAAGGGCGGTGATGGTCATAGACCTCTAAATATAGCCTGTTCAGTTCCATTGACGAGTGACGTTAGCCCTATCTAAAAATTGAAAGCGAGATGACGGAACTCGAATTTGACCATGTAGAGCCTTCGGTAGAATAATAACCATGTCTGTTTGAATTAACATATCGACTCTCGATTCAAACGATCTTATTTTTCAAATTCAAGCACGTTTTCCCGTCTTGTAATGTAAGTATCGAAACTATTTTCCTCTGTGGTAGCTCATTATTTACGTCTTTAGAATAGAAATGAAAAGGGAGGTCCGTTGATCGAAAAACCGCATTTTCAATGCAAATTATTTCAATATTCATATGTTTTATGAGTCTATAAAAAAAGATATAACTAAATTGACTGGATAAATAGAATAATAGGTTAGTGCCGTAGATGGGACGCCTTTATTCGACTCGGAGAGAAAACAGTTGAGGCTTGGCAAGCCTCGCCTCAACGTTTTCTCCCCTCGTCGGATAAAGGCGTCCCATCTACGGCACTAACCTATTATTCTCTATATTCATGAAAATAAATTTTATATAAATATTCATGAGATACTTTTTCACTGTAAATCTACAGACATGTAGTAGTACTTTATCTCTGTGAGTTTGTAAACCTCCGTATAGGTAGTACTATTTGGTAACTTTGAATTAGACTGATAAAGCTACAAACAGTGTAGACCCAGATCAAACTGCTCCAGAAGGAGCAGTTTGATCTGGGTCTACATTTTTTGCCTAAATTTGACAAATATTTCCAATTAAAGTACCCTTTTGAACAAGTTAGATAATATAACCACTGTACACAGTCTGTAGGATTATAACTTTTATTTTTATTGTCCTAGAAACGATATTCAGTTTTAAATGATGTATGGCGAGTACTCAAAAATTCCCGGAAATAATAACTTATTCCATTTGATCATTGGGTTTGAGTTACATTTTCTGACAAACATGCGTGACAAAAAGAATTGAGGTTCAGTCATAAATCTGTATTGTACAAGTCTACATATTTTCCATGGAAACTGTAACTATATTCTTGCATAATAAATTCAAATTTCCATAATTCTAAGACATGTACAAGAACATATTCAGGAATATATGGAGAAATACAGTAAAACTTGTTTAACCCATTACTCTATATATACACCTTTCTATGCCATTGCAAACAGAGTAGAGCCAGATCAGAACACAGCTCCTTGCCGTTAGTTTATGATATATTGTAGATTCTGCAATGACTGAAAAATCCTGTATCCATGTGTAATCTAATTCATATCCTTAATGCTATTATTTCTTACATGAATATTCACCATGGACTAAAGGGTTAAGACATTATACTGAGTGGACTCAATAATTAACCCTTTCCTCCATGAATAGGCCTCTGTAATAACCACTTCTTGAAACCATTGTGATAAATAAGAGCATATTTTGTTGCACTGTTTGTTGGTATGCACTGTTTACACTGTTTGTGGATCTGCACTGTTTGTGGATCTGCATTGTTTGTTGGTCTGCACTGTCTGTGGGTCTGCACTGTTTGTTGGTCTGCACTGTTTGTAGGTCTGCACTGTTTGTTTGTTTGCACTGTTTGTTGGTCACTGTGTGTGTGGGCCTGCATTGTTTGTGGGTCTGAATTGCACTGTTTGTTGGTCTGCACTGTTTGTCTGCACTGTTTGTGGGTTTGCACTGTTTGTCTGCACTGTTTGTGGGTCTGCACTGTGTGTGGGCCTGCACTGTTTGTTGGTCTGCACTGTGTGTGGGCCTGCACTGTTTGTTGGTCTGCACTGTTTGTTGGTGTGCACTGTTTGTAGGTCTGCACTGTTTGTTGGTCTGCACTGTTTGTAGGTCTGCACTGTTTGTTGGTCTGCACTGTTTGTGGGTCTGCACTGTTTGTTGGTCTGCATTGTTTTTGGTCTGCATTGTTTGTTTGTCTGCACTGTTTCTGGCACTGTTTATGGTTCTGCACTATTTGTTTGTCTGCACTGTTTGTTGGTCTGCACTGTGTTGGTCTGCACTGTTTGTTGGTCTGCACTGTTTTTAGGTCTGCACTGTTTGTTGGTCTGCACTGTTTGTGGGTCTGTACTGTTTGTGGGTCTGCTCTGTGTGTGGGTCTGCACTGTTTGTGGGCTGCACTGCACTGTTTGTTGGTGTGCACCGTTTGTGGGTCTACATTGTTTGTGGGTCTGCATTGTTTGTTGGTCTGCACTGTGTTGGTCTGCACTGTTTGTTGGTCTGCACTGTTTGTAGGTCTGCACTGTTTGTTGGTCTGCACTGTTTGTGGGTCTGCACTGTTTGTGGGTCTGCTCTGTGTGTGGGTCTGCACCGTTTGTGGGTCTGCACTGTTTGTTGGTCTGCACTGTTTGTGGGTTTGCACTGTTTGTGGGTCTGCACTGTTTGTTGGTCTGCAATGTTTGTAGGTCTGCACTGTTTGTTGGTCTGCACTGTTTGTGGGTCTGCACTGTTTGTTGGTCTGCACTGTTTGTGGGTCTGCACTGTTTGTGGGTCTGCTCTGTGTGTGGGTCTGCACCGTTTGTGGGTCTGCACTGTTTGTTGGTCTGCACTGTTTGTGGGTCTGCACTGTTTGTGGGTCTGCTCTGTGTGTGTGGGTCTGCACCGTTTGTGGGTCTGCACTGTTTGTTGGTCTGCACTGTTTGTGGGTCTGCACTGTTTATGGGTCTGTACTGTTTTGTTGGTATGCACTGTTTTCTTTCAAATCCCTGAATAAGTTAATCCTTTCCTCATATAAACACATTTTAATGCATTTGTAAACAGAGTAGACCCAGATCAGATGGCTCCTGTGGGAACTGTCTGATCAGGGTCTGCTCTGTTTGCTAAGGAATGATATAAATCTGATTCTACAGTCTCTGCCAGTCGAAACATGCTTTGTTAACAATGCTTTAACCCATTCCCTCCTATTGATGAATTTTGACGCCTCTGTAAAAGTCACTTTCTGAAACCATTGTGATAAATAGAGCATTAAATTTTGCTCTATGCTTTATTTATCACAATTGTTTCAAAACTACACAATTATAAACTTTTTATTTTTCTCTAGCAAATTTTCCTTTTCAGGAGATTTATTCTAAATTGTAGAATCTAAAAATAGCCTATGAGGTAATGGGTTAAAATTAGTTTATTAATATAATATATATGGCTTATTAATATTGCTTATTTATATTCATCACATCATTATTTCTTACATGAATTGGAGCTCCAGATAAGATGCATAAATTTAAACATTTTCAAGAACTTCTTTATTTCTCCACCAAACCCTTTTTGTGACTACTCTTAAGACTCATCTTAAAGAGACAATTTTAAAGGCTGGTTACAATATAGATCATAATCATTTTAGTGCTTGAGTAAACACATTTATCTGTAGCTGTGATGAATATTAACTCGTTCCTTCATATTGACACCAGGTCCTATTGACGCCTTTGTAAAAGTCCCTTTTTGAAACCATTGTGATAAATAGAGCATATTGCTCCTTTGCTCTATTTATCACAATGGTTTGAAAACTACACAATTCTAAAAATGTCCTTATCTCTAGTAAATACTCCTTTTCAGTAGATTTATTCGAAGAGTTTAGGTTTAAAAATAGCCTATGAGAGAATGGGTTAAACAGGGAAAAGGACTTGATAGCCCACCATTAAACCATTACCTCATAGGCCATATTTAGATCCTACCTCTTTTAATACATCTACTGAAAAGGAGCATTAACTAGAGGAAAGGTATATTTTAGATTTGTGTAGTGTTGAATCCATTGTGATAAATAGAGCATTTGCTCAGAGGAGCAAATGCTCTATTTATCACAATGGTTTCTACAAAGGCGTCAGTATGAGGGAATGGGTTAACAGGTCATTCCACTATGAACATTCTGCAAGAGTAAAGCTGCTGAACACTAAACATTGTCATCAGAATTGGCAACTTTTATTGAAGATGCCGCAGGGACTCGCCTAAGGTTCACTCTGCACTCTTCGATTTTACATCGGATATTGCCAAATGCAA
This sequence comes from Azorinus chamasolen, assembly GCA_963576725.1. Taxonomy (NCBI): domain Eukaryota; kingdom Metazoa; phylum Mollusca; class Bivalvia; order Cardiida; family Solecurtidae; genus Azorinus; species Azorinus chamasolen. The sequence goes on from OY755246.1 coordinate 82,382,510, forward strand.
TAGTGTCGTGTGTGTTGTGTGCGTCATTAAATCATGTCGTTAAAGAAGGTTGCAGTACATTGTCTAGAATAGAGTTTAAGGAAATGTTCTCAGGTAGTTTCTTTGGAGTACTTCTTAGCATGCTTGCAGTGAATAAGTCTAAAGGAGCTGTCTGATCTGGGTCTACTCTATTTGCAAAGTAGTCTGTATGATGAAAAAGGTTAACTTAGGATTACCGTAATAATCCTGAATATATGGACACAAAGTCTGCCCTCTTTACTGGACAATAAAGCTGAATAATTCACTTTGGCACCATTTTAAGCCTTTTAGTGCCAGCAATGTCATCTGGTGGAGTGATTGTCGTCCGCTTCTAGTTGTAGAGTGGGGGCGTGTTCAATTTCTTTATAAAAAAGATAAACAGAGTGACAAATACAGTTTGGATCCTTATGAGACACCGAGTTAATCAGTATATGACATCACTGATGTCTTCATGGCACTGAAAGAATTGTGTCGTCGTCGGCGGCCTTCATCCGTATAAGTATGGAGTAGCACCTGTCTGAAGTGGCCATTAATTTATTGAACATAGAAGTCTTAAAAATCAGATGGTTGCTTAACCCTTTCCCTGATATTGACGACTTTTGACGACTCTGTAAAAGTCACATTGTGAAACCATTGTGATAAATAGAGCATTTGCTCCTATAGGAGCAAATGCTCTATTTATCACAATGGTTTCAAATCACAAAATTCTAAAATTTTCCTTTTCTTTAATTAATGCTCCTTTTCGGTAGATTAATTCAAATAGGATGTATCTAAAAATAGCCTATGAGGTAATGGGTTAATGCAGGTCAAAAGTAATGTAGAAAGCTCCTATGGGAGCTTTTCGTTTTACTTTTGACCTGCATTAAGCTACCGCCCGTCTGACAGACCTATAATAAGACCTTTTAAACCCTTACAGTGCGGGACACGAGTCATTAAATTCCTTTGCAACCAGTGTATACCCAGATAAAGGAGCCCTCTCATCAGGGTCTGCACTGTTTGTCATGTTGCACGTTTTTTTTGAAAAATCCCTAAATATTCACCATAAGCTTATCCTGTTTGAATTTTGGAATAGTCCATTTGAAAATTCAGTCTTGTAAGAGTTAATGGCAGCTGAACCTCTCCCTGTTCTATGTTTATTTCAAATTTCAATACCTACTGGATATTCATGGAGAAAATAGTTATAATGATGTATGGAAAATGGAATACTGTAGCCATTTTAGAAAAAAAAGCAACAGATCTTTCAAATTCTAGTAGCAAACAGAGCAGACCCTGATCAGACATCTCCTATAGGATCTGGGTCTAATCTGTTTTGCAAATGCGTGAAAACATGTTTATATGAATGAAAGGGTTAACCCTTCGCTTGCTGAATTTAAAATACATGTCTCTTTCTTTACCCATGCCTTGTTATATCATTACATATATCTTCACTGTGCACAAGTATTTCGCTGTGCAATCACTGCTGTGGAGTGCACTGGTTGCACAATCAACTTGTAAATAGTGCAGACCCAGATGAGACAGCTCCTGCAGGAGCTGTCTCATCTGGGTCTTCACTATTTACAGGTAGGTATATTGACATGAACAGCAAGTGAAGGGTTAAGACAGGTTCTACAATAAATTTGAATTAGACTAATATAGAACAAAGCAGTTATATCTGGATCTGCACTGTATAATTTTGCCCAGATTTGTCTGGCCAAAAATTTAAAAGTTATTAGTGTACATTTGCGAAGAGCAAAAGATAATGGTGCACATATTCAAATACAGTAAAACCTCTCCATAATGACCACTAAATTGTGTTAATTACTCAGCATTTAGGGCAGGTGTTGCTTAAATATAGACGCCTTTTGAAACCTTTGTAAAAAAAGTCACTTTGTGAAACCATTTTGATAAATAGAACATTTGCTCCATAGGAGCAAATGCTCTATTTATCACAATGGTTTCAACACTACACAATTCTAAAATTTTCCTTTTTAGTAGTAAATACTCCTTTTCGGTAGATTTGTTCAAAGAGGTTGGATCTAAAAATAGCCTATACGGGAATGTGTCAACTCAAAATACTTGATGTAATTTAGTGGCCGTTATAGAGAGGTTTTACTGTACTAAATTGATTGTAAAGAGTGGTCAGAGTATAAGGTTCATTGGAGAAATGAATGAGCTAGTTTTGAATAGCTTTTGGAAAGGTTTTAATGTACCCAACTTATATAATGACATCATTAATATTCATTAGATTTATTTTTGAAATGGCACATGAGCAGAAGAAGTGTTGGCCGTGGCAGAAACTGTAGAGTCATATCTATATTAGTATGTAAGCAAATGGAGTAGATCCTGATCAGACGGCTTCTACTAGAGCCATCTGATCTGGGTCTACTCTGTTTGCAGAGTAAACATGGAAGTGAAAGGCATATAAAGGTGTATTTATGGAAGAAATGGTTAATCCTTTCCTTCATATAAACGCTTTTACATACATGAAATAAAAAGAGGAGCAGCTGTGTGATCAGGGTCTAAAATTAAAAAAAGATCCGACTCTACAGTTTCTACCAAGACCAATAACTCTATGTGTAATATATCACGCAATATGAAACAAAATCAGATAATAAAATTCATGATGTCATTATATATCTAACATGATATTTGGCAGAGTTAAGCATTGATCTTGTACTAACCCTTTCCCTGTTCTATGTTTATTCAAAATTTCAATATTTCTGAATATTCATGGACAAAATAATGAAATATGGAAGGTAGAATATTGTAGCCATTTCAGAAAGTAAAGAAACCGATCTATCAAATTCCATTAGCAAACAGAATAGACCCTGATCAGACGGCTACTATAGGAGTCATCTGATCTGGGTCTACTCTGTTTGCAAATACGTGAAAATACGTTTATATGACGGAAAGGGTTAAAGAAATGATGACATCAGCCATATTGATTATATTAGTTTGTATGTTGGCACATGGACACACGAAGTTTTAGCCTCAGCAGAACTTGTAAATTCAGATAAAATTACTGAAACAGAACAGACCCTGATCAGACAGCTCCTACAAGAGCTGTCTGATCTGGATCTACTGTGTTTGCAAAGGCGTAGAAGGGCATTCATATGGAGTAGAAGGTTAACAGACGTCACTGCATGCAGATATTACTATATCCTAAGGGTATCTGTTTTTAGATCATTGATCTAGTTAGCCTGATTCCGTTGTATCGAAGTGTTTCATTTATTGAAAAATCGGTGGTAGTTCCGTATTATCTATTTCTGCGACAGTGTGGAGTGGATACAGCCGTACATTGCTGTGTCATCTCTGGAATTTGTAGGGGTGACCAATAAACTACTGGAATTCATAGTTGATAAATAAACTACTGGATTTATAAAGGTGAACAATAAACTACTAGAATTAAAAAGATTTCATAAACAAACTACTTGAATTAAATGAGTTGATAAATAAATTACTGGAATTTATAGAATTGATGAATTTTATATAGTTAAATGATAAACTACTTGAATAATTAGAGTTAATAAATAAACTAAAGGAATAAATAGTTGAATAAAGTGTTGATAAATAAACTACTGGAATAAATAGAATTGATAATTTATTCAGCTGACTGATAAACTACTGGAATTAGCTGGACTTTAAAATAGTTGACAAAAACACTTCTGAAATATAAAGAGTTGAATAATAAACAGGTTTTGTACACTACTGGGAAGTTATAAAGTCGGACTACTAAACTACTGGAATTGATTTGACTACTAAACTACAGAAATTCTAAGATATTTTAATAATACACTATTGGAATACTATATGAGTTTAGTGCTTCCAATTGTCTGAGGATTTGAGAAGTTTTGTGTTTCTCTGTGTAACACCTGCTGTTGAGAGAGTTTAATAAGAAACAGATATTATTTACTGTATACGTGTAATAAATGATTTATTAATGTTATAATTTCGTTAGTGTTGATGAATATTGATAATTTTATAAATAGAAATCATGTCAGCCTGTAAAACGGAAGGTATGCAAATGTCACAAGCCAGTGACATGGATACAAAACCATTAGTATCGAATAATGCGAGGAATAGTTTTGGAGGATTAAATTCTGTATCGGAATCAGAAGTGATGGATAAGCTGCCAGAGAGTTCAAAACCATCAGGTGTTCCAACCTGGTCTGCCCCAGTGGTGACCAGACGAGTACCACATCTTCACAAACTGGAAAAGTAAGTTCAAGTTTGAACCCCACTACAAAATAAAACCCCTTAACATGTCCAAGGCTTACTAAATACTTAGGCAAATAGTGGAGACCAGGGTCAATCAGGAGCAGTTTGATCAGGGTCAATCAGGAGCAGTTTGATCAGGGTCAATCAGGAGGAGCAGTTTGATCAGGGTCAATCAGGAGCAGTTTGATCAGGGTCTTTGATCAGGGTCAATCAGGAGCAGTTTGATCAGGGTCTACACTATTTGTGACTGTGTCTTAGTTATCAAAACTGTGCCAGATTAATCAGTTCCACCATACAAACCCCTTTACATGCCTTTGGAAACAGACTGGAGCCAGATGAGACTGTTCAGGGTCTGCTTTGTTTGCTTATAGAATGATATAGAGATATGAATCTACACTGTGTCAGCTATGGTAAACTATTCTCCTGTTCAAAATGCTATCATTCAAACAGTCATGTTTTCTTATTAAACTTTCATGAGCTATAGAGTTAATGCTCGTTTCTACACATTTGCAAACAGAGCAGACCCAGATCAGATGGCTCCTGTAGGACCCATGTGATCAGTGTATGATCTGTTTGCTTACGTTATGATATACATATGAATGTACAGTTACTGATGTCATGAATATTAATTAGATTAATTGTTATAACAACACATGAACACATGAATTTTTGGTCATGGCAGAAACTGTAGAATCATATCTTTATTGTATCATAAACAAACAGAGTAGACCAGAGTAGGAGCCATCTGATCTGGGTCTACTCTGTTTGCAAAGGTGCATTTTATGGAGAAAAGGGATAACGAACATAAATAGCGATATTTGCTGAGGGTCCTGCCTGGTGTAACAGTGTCATATTTGACAGAAACATTGTATAAATGCAAATAAAATGACAATTTTAGGGGCAGAGTGCATTGTATAAAAGACGGATTGGACATGGCCCTTTTTATTTAACCCTTACAATGCTGAATTTTGAAATGGACTGTTCTGAAAGTCAAACAGGTCACACTTATGGTGAATATTAAGGGATTTTTCGAAAGAAAAGTGTAATTTGAGCAACAGTACAGACCCTGATTAGAGGGCTCCTCTAGGAGCCCTCACCATACACCTCTCCTCTAGGAGCCTTCACCATACACCTCTCCTCTAGGAGCCCTCACCATACACCTCTCCTCTAGGAGCCCTCACCATACACCTCTCCTCTAGGAGCCTTCACCATACACCTCTCCTCTAGGAGCCCTCACCATACACCTCTCCTCTAGGAGGCATCACCATACACCTCTCCTCTAGGAGCCTTCACCATACACCTCTCCTCTAGGAGCCCTCACCATACACCTCTTCTCTAGGAGGCATCACCATACACCGCTCCTCTAGGAGCCATCACCATACACCGCTCCTCTAGGAGCCATCACCATACACCTCTCCTCTAGGAGCCATCACCATACACCTCTCCTCTAGGAGCCATCACCATACATCTCTCCTCTAGGAGCCATCACCATACACCTCTCCTCTAGGAGCCATCACCTAATACACCTCTCCTCTAGGAGTCCTCTCATCTGGGTCTACACTGATTGCAAAGGACAATAGTGACTTATGTCCCGCACTGTTAGGGTTAACATTTGACTTCATAGAGAAAGCTTTGCAAGCTGCATAGACCCAGATCAGATGGGTCTTACAGGAGCTGTCTGATCAGGGACCGCTCTGTTTGCTTATGAAATAATATAGATCCGATTTCTGCCTTGGCCAATATAATCTGTGTCTACTGTGTTTGGAAACACAGCATTGGGCTCTCTCTCTCTCAATTACACTCTTCTCAGTTACACTTTGCTCTGTAACAGCTCGCCCACACAGTTAATATATCTATACATTTTCTATACAGTTTTACAACCCATGTTACTACCACCCTAGGTTAAAACAATTAACCTGTTGCTCCATGGATATTCAGGTAAAAATAATGACATTATAAATATTGATTAGAACATGTTTTATAATGGCACATGAACACAGGAATTTTTGGCAATGGCTGTAGAATCATATCATGAGAAAAAAGAGCAGCCCTTGCTTGATCAGATGGCTCTTATAGGAGCTGTCTGATATGGATCTACTCTGTTTGCAAAAGGCTTGGATTTATGAAGTAAATACCAAACTGCAGGAATACTACAATGATGTGCTCGTAAAGGCGTTGACTTTTAAGCACATCCTGACTAAAATCGTTCCTGGGGGAGCCATTTGATATGTGTCTACACTGTGTGACGAAGTTTAGGATGTTTTTGTATTGGTCAGGTCTATTTCATGTGATAAGCAAAAATAAGAGCTGTCTGATTTGGATCCACTCTTTCTGGAAAATTGTGAGAAAATCGTTTATATGAGGGAAAGGCTAATTGAGGGGTTAACTCCATATAGATACCTTTTTACACCTTTGGAAATAGTAGAGTAGAGATCAGCCAGGTCCACTGTACAATCAAAGCGTACATGCTGCAGTATTCTTTGCATGGTATCACGAAGCAAAAATATTTTCTTCATGGTGGTATCAATCTGATGTCGAATAAGTTCGCTTTGGCATGGAATTGCGTATCTATAAGGGAAGGCATTGACACTCTATCCAGTTGATGATACAGTTGCAGCTGACACTTTAGCCGTTTCCCACTATGCTTATCATCACACTGACCACTCGCAGTTATGGGTGTGATTACCTAATCGCTTGCATAAGGTCATCCGACTCGCGCTTCTTTATTCATTGAGTATTTTCATTCATGTTATGATCACTGTGATTCCTTCATGTTACTGGTATTTGTATATCCATGCGCTCTTCTTACACATTGCTTTATTTTGTCGGTGTTATGTTGATTTTTGCACAAGCCGAATCTTATGTTACGAAGCATTTTCATGTCAGATATAGTATACCACGATTGGTTCCGGATGCCACGTTATTAAATACCCTTTGTATCCATCGAATGCAGGTCAGAAAATTGCACTATTTTGTCAGGCCGGCGAAGGTACCATGGGTTAGGCTGTGGAATGCCACCTTTGTATTCTATTGCTTCGCAAAGAATACAAAAATGATGTGTGCTACAACACTGAACTTAAAAGTTAAGCTTATTTCAATTACCTTTGAACTTTTGAGAAAATAATGACCAAATCACTTGGTGTCGCACTGACAGACATGGTCGTGAGGCGAACACACTCGACTACAATACCACTGGATCAAGTCTTTTGGACAAGACTATAAACCAAGGTCCGATGTATTAGTGCTTCATACTGGGCATCTAAAAGAACCAGAGCAACTCTGTCGATAAAAGGGTAGGGCATTGCGCCCGGGTTTCCCTGTGTCGTCTCTCCTCTCTCTGGGGCGTCCAATTAACCCATATTGAGCAGAAATGATCATGTTAATCAAAACAAAAAAACACAAGCTTGGTATCTCATCTGGTTCCAGGCTGTTTGCAGATGCCAGTCAGGTAGGACTAAGGGGAACCAGAGTTAATAGCATTTATCAGAGACACCAGACAGATAGTGGAGATGCCATCCAATTGTCAAGAACTTGACATGAATGTAGATTCTAATTTGAAATTGAATCTAAAATCTAATGAGCTGTGACAGACAGACACTATGACTGAGAGGAATACTATTAATAGGAGATATTTGGTGCTTTATTTCTTCATATTGAACTCTTTTGGTGACTGTAAATTAAAGTCACTTTTTGAAATCATCATGATAAATAGAGCATTTGTTCCATAGGCGCAAATGCTCTATTTATCAAAATGGTTTCAAAAGTACACAATTGTTAAATTTCTTTTGAAGTACCAAGGTGAGCTGTTGTGATCGCCCTGTGTCTGTAGTACGTTGTCATCCGGCGTCCCTCGTCAACTTTTTGTTAAAATGACACCTTCTCCTACTTGCTGGATTTTTACCAAACTTGGCATAAATGTTCCTTGGTCAGCTTCTTCCAAAGTTGTTCAAAGAATTTGATTCCATGCAGAACTCTAGTTGCTATGGCAACCAATGTTACAAAAAAGAAGTAAAATCTTTAAAAATCTTCTTGTCAAAAACTATTTGGCCTAGGGCTACCAAATTTGGTATGCAGAATCATCTAGTGGACCTTTACATAGATTGTTCAAGTTTTTCCCCTGGGGTCAAATTGGCCAAACCCCAGGTGTCCACAAGTTTTACATAGATAGTAAAATCTTTAAAGATCTTTTTGTCTGAAACCAAAAAGCTTTGAGCTGTGAAATTTGGTATGTAGCATCATCTGGTGAACCTTATTAAGATTCCTGGAGTCAAACACAGCCACACCCTGGGGGTCACATATTTTACATAGGATTATATAGAAAAAACTTTAAAAGTCTTCTTTTTCCGATACGGAAAAGCTTAAGCTTTGATATTTGGTACATAGCATCATCTGGTGGACCTTTACCAAGATTGTTCAAATTATGTTCAAATTATGCCCCTGGGGTTAAAATTGTCCCACCCTTGGGGTCCCAAGTTTTACACTGGATTATATAGTAAAATTTTAAAAAATCTAGATGTCTTAAAATGAAAGGCTTAGAGTTGTGATATTTGGTACATAGCAACTTCTAGTAGACCAAAAATTATGAAGATTGTTCAAATTAAGCCCCTATGATCAAAATTGGCTCTGCCCTAGGGGTCCCAAGTTTTACTGAAAACTTGAAAAAATCTTCTTGTCAAAAACTGTAAGGCTTAGGGCTACCAAATTTGGTATGTAGAATGATCTAGTAGACCTCTACATAAATGGTTCAAATTTTCCCCCTGTGGTCAAAAATGGCCCATTCCTTTAATTAGCATGAAGCATCATCTGGTGAAGCTTAACCAAGATTGTTCAAATTGTGCCCCTGGGGTAGAAACTGATAGGTCACCTGACATCATTTAACCAGGTGAGCGATACAGGGCCATCATGGCCCACTTGTTCTAGTAAATGCTCCTTTTCTGCAGATTTATTCAAAGTGGTTGGATCTAGAAGTAGCCTATCAAGGAATGGGTGAATAATGTCGGTATTCTGGTTGGTCTTGGATCGAATGTTGCCGCAAGCTGCAATTTAATGGTGACATTAAACCTTTCACAGCTGAATACCCAGAGTAGAATAGCCCATCTGTGTTTAAATAATGAGTCCATTCAGTATGAAAGGCTTGTACTAACCAGACGATCTGGAATAACACACAGTGCAGACACGGATCAGAAGGCTCCTCTGGGAGCCCTCTGATCTGTGTCTACACTGTTTGCAAATGACAGTGCATGTGTGTTGCACATTTAAAGGGTAATGATAATGTTTGGATCATTTACAATCAGAATTGTGGTACCAGGAGTCATGGACTTGTACTATTACTAAGGGACCACTGGGAATTGTACAGTATATAACATAACCTGAGGCGAGGGAGTGAAGTATAATTGATGATTATTTCCAATAATCCGTACACATATTACCCTAAGTAGTTAAAGAGACAAACTTAGGCAGATGATGCAGACCCTGATCAAATGTCTAATAAAGGAATAGTTTGATCAAACTCTGCACTTATCATTACTTTGTAAGTCTAATTAAAAGTTACGAAAATAGTCTTCAGTTGAATTTTTCGGCTGTATAAAATGGTGGAGAGGGAAGATTAAATACACTTTAACTCGTTGCACGCTAGCGGCGAAACTGTGATTACCTATGCAAACAGTTTGGATCCAGATGAGACGCCGCATTATATGGATGCAAACTGTTTGTCATATTGACCATATTTTTGCAAAAAAATGAGAGATAGTTTGTTTTAAGAATTGAAGCAGACGACAATAGTTGCAGACGAAAAATTACTTAGCGTGCAAAGAGTTAAGGCCTTTTCAAACAGAGAAGACCAGAGATAAGACAGTTCCTCTAGGAGCTTATCTCATCAAGGTCTTTGTTGGTCTATTCTTCAGTGTCTGCCATGGTCAAAATTTCCTATGCCGATAAAATCATACCATTTTAAAAATTCATCTAATAAATATTCATGGTGTCATTATTTCTTACATGAATATTCATGGAGTAGTTAAGGGTTAGACTGCAGATGCATTAAGCCCGATTGTTCATGGAGTTATCTAGATGTCATGTCATTTACCTTGTGAATATGGCAAATGTGTATACTGTATACTGGCATTTGCAAACCGTGCAGATCAAGATCAGAGGGCTGACAGATGAGCCGAGCCTTCTGTTCAGATTCAGATTCTGCATGGTTTGTCTTTCAGAATCGTCTAGCAAACTATACGCTTTCATAATGTTCTCTGTTGTCAGAGCTACAGATAACGGTGCGTACCCAACTTATAAAATTGCCATTTCTCCACCAAACCCTATACTGTGACCACTCTTTAGAATCGTCTCGAAGAGACGATTCTAAAGAGTGGTCACAGTATAGGGGTTAATGAGAATTTTGAAAATTTTGAATTTTACACACCTTATCTTGCTATTGTATACTATTGTTGATGGAGCATTCCAAGGGTTATGACATGAAAGGATCTGCATGGCAATGCAACATCAAGATTGACAGACAGTTAGGCAAGCCATAATCTGATGCAGCTGATTTAACCCACTCTCTGTTGAATATTCATGTAAGAAATATGGACAGGAATATCTATTTGCTGAATTTTACAATTATATTGGCTTTTCATATTGGTATAGAAACTGTAGATTAATGAATGATCTATGATTTCATAAGCAAACAGAGCAGATCCTGAGCCATCTGATCTGGTTCTACTCTGTTAGCAAAGGTGTGAAAAAGCATTAATATGAGGGCTAAAACATAAGCAATATACAGTAAACACCATCTAAACCAGAATTCTAAAAATGAAGAATTTAGATACTTCTAGGCAGGTGGCTGCTTATTGCAGGATGAAAGCCATGCAGAAAGCTCATAGAGAGGCTTTTTGCATGACTTTTACTTTGCATTAAGCTGTCACCTGTCTTCAAGACCAATATTTATACTAAATTTAATGTCCAGTTTAGAGAGGTTTTACTATGTCAAATAACCTTTCAAATAGTTTTGATCCTAATAGTTTGGAACTTAATTATTTTGATTCTAATTGTTTTGATGTCAATGAAATGCCAAATTACTTGTCACTGGATGCCTCATCTTGATCCCAACTGATTACAAAGCTAATTGTTATTTCATCAACCTTCATACATTTATGCCTTTTCAAACAGGGTACTAAGACCCAAGTTAAGATAGTAAATTTTTGAATTCTTGAATGATGTTGGTGAGCTGTGCAACTCCTGCAGCTGTTTTAGGAGGGCATCAACATTTTCTGTGTTCATTATGCCATTCTTAAAAATCATGTAATTAATATTCATGATGTCATTTTTTCTTACATAATATTCATGGAGTAAAGAGTTTATTGCTGTTTTATAATGTAATGTAATTGCAATAATGCAAGTTTCTATAGAAACTGATATTGATAAATTCATTAGTTCATGACTGTGACATAATTCCCCTCATAGAAATGCTTTTATGGAAGTTTTTTTATAAAGTGAGATGATTCTACTTCAAAAAGATTTTATTTCAAGTAATTCATAAAGCCTTTTCAATATTTCATTTCTGTTTATAAATTCATAATTATCATAAACAGTACTGCTGGTTGAAATATGACATGAACTAAATCATTTGCTCCATAAATAAGCATTTGAAAACAGGGTAGACTCAAATCAGACGACTGTTTGCTTATATTAGAGTTGTATAGGTCCGATTCAACTGTTTCTTCCATGGTCAAAAATATCCCTTCTTCATATGACATTATCAACATAAAGTTATTTTCATGTCCCTGCCTTTAGCCTATGCCTGTGCATCCTGTAAAACTTTCATCAAAGATTTCTTCACTTGTGTATGCGGGAATTATTTCATTTTTGGTCTGAAGCATAATCATAGTGAGTTGTACAGTGTCTTTCTCCCCTTTTCAGGTCTGTTGTTCATCTTCTTCCTGTTTGCCACTCTCTGATTAATTTTGATGATTGTTTAATGACAAAAAATATCAAAGATTTCTACGCTTGTGTATGCTGGAATGATTTGATATTGGACTGAAGCATAATCATAGTCAGTTGTACAATGTCTCCCCTTTTCCAGTTTGCCGTTTATCTACTTCCTGTTGGCGGACACTTTGATTGAATTTTGCTGGCTGTTTAATGACAAATGGCAATTTAGAAAAAACTGGCGGGGGCCCATTGACATTATTTCCCGTAAAGCCTTCGGCTTTCACATGTATACACTAGCATATCGTCTCGACGATCACCACGGTCCGCTTTTTAACCAAACCGGAAGTTTCTACTTTCCTTTTCTCCTCCCTTATACCGGAAGCGAGTCCCCAAGAAACCTCATTCTTCTTCTCGGCGTGGTTGTATCAACACGGTGGTCCGTAGTAAGTACAAAAGTTGCTGAATTTTGCTGTTGTGTTCTTCAGTTACTGTTTTTGTTCAGTTTTGTTTGACTGCCTTTCCAAGGACGCTGTCCTGGATTCATTTTCTGTTGAGTATGAGTGACACTCTGAGTTTATCCTGTTCGGACTCGGAATTTTCCGGGTTCGATTCTGGAGACATTGAGCACGCTAAGCCTTCAAAAACTCCAAAGCCTACTAGTTGTGCTAAGGCAGTTGTTAGTAGGAAGAATGCTAACAAGAGTAATGTTAACAAAAAAGGAAATAAGAGTACCAAAAAGGTTACTGGTAGTAAACAGAACAAGAATGAGTCGGCTTTCGACGTTAGTAAAATGTCTGCCAGTGATTTACAGAGTTTGAGAGAAGCTCTTGGATTGTCACAGGATTATGGAGATACCCTTGCTACTCCGTTAAGTGATTTACCTAATTTACATGTGGAAGTAAATAGGAGTGATATCTCAGATAGTGAACAGCCTTTGCAGGTTAATTTTGGAAATGCACATGATTTTTCTAATGCTTTATTTGGAACTCAGGACACTTCTGATGTAGACATGGATGATTGGCAGATGCCAAAATTGAAGGCACCTGAAAAAGGGCCTGCTATTAGTCAGAACCTTGCAGGTCTTATTAATACAGCCTGTACTTTGCCATGTGACACCGACACTATTTTGCATAAATATAAAGTACCTGAAAATTGTACAACTCTTGGTGCCCCATTGGTGAATGGGGAGATTTGGAAAATCCTTGACAGGAGAGCAAGGTCCCAAGATAGAGGGATAGCTGATATTCAAAATTTGTTATCTGCAGGAATGGTGCCAGTCATTAAATTGGCAGAGATCCTTAAAACTCAAATTAAAAACAATCCAGAGGCTAAGACCCTGTTGAGTGATATGATGACTATAATTGGACAGACTCAATACCAACTGTCGGTGCGAAGACGTTATTTGATCAGGCCAAACATTAATAGGAAATATTCCAATTTGTGTGGAGTAAATACCCCCATTTCTGGTTTTCTGTTTGGGGACGACATTACCAAAGAGATAAAGAGTTGTGACTCAGGTGTGTCCCTCGGTAAAGACAATATGAGATTCAGAGGGAGAGGTGGTTTTGGTCGGCCATACAGGATTCCTCGAAGAGGCTCGTATGGTTCATTTGGTGGTGGGAGTGATAGATATGAGAGATTTGCACCATATCACAGAATGCAAAGAGGGCAGTCTTCACGTCCGTTCAGTCAGAGAGGACGCAGGTTTCCTCCTTCCGCCACTATCACCTCGGAGCAGGCAAAAAACTAAAAGTAAGTAATGTTGGCGGATTGAAACAATGTGTACATGTTTGGAAACAGTATACTAATGATCCATGGATTTTGCAAACAGTAGCTGGTTACCATATTGAATTCAATGATATACCCCTTCAGTCTAGAATTCCTAATGAGATTCCTTTTGATGTAACTCAGTGGCAGATTGTAAATGAAGAGGTGAATATGTTACTAGAGAAAGGAGCTATTGTTCAGTGTGAGCACGAACCTTCTGAATTCATTTCTACCATATTCATTGTGCCTAAACCAAATGGTAAATTCAGACCAGTTATTAATTTGAGGTACTTAAATGAATTTGTTCATTATGAACATTTCAAACAGGAAACTTTTCAAGTAGTTATAGATTTAATTCAGGAAGGAGATTACTTTACAAGCATTGATTTAAAAGATGCTTATTTTTCAGTACCTATACAGGAAGATTTCCAAAAGTATCTTAAGTTTTCATTCAATGGCAAGTTGTTCAAATTTGTTTGTTTGCCTTTTGGTCTATCATCAGCTCCCAGAGTGTTTACAAAGATTCTTAAACCCATTTATGCTTGGTTTAGATTTCATGGCATAAGATGCTCTTACTATATAGATGATTCTCTTAACATGCACCAATGCAAAAATAGCTGCCTGAACAATTCTGATACTCTTGTGAAAGTTTTGGAGTCGCTGGGTTTTCCTATTAATGAGAAGAAATCAGTTTTGATTCCGTGCCAACGGATAGTATTTTTTGGGTTTTTAGTTGATTCAGTGTTGTTTATGGTTTTTCTTACGGATGAAAAAGTTGGGAAAATTTTAGAGTCTGCTAAGGAGTTGCTCAGTAGAGAAGTGGTCAAGGTTCGAGCTGTGGCATCTTTTATTGGGAGAGTTGTCAATGCTTTCTTTGCTGTGCTAGAAGCTCCATTACATTATCGGAGCTTAGAAAGGGATAAGATTAGAGGTTTAGGAAGCAATATGGATTTTGAGAATGACATGAGATTGAGCGATAAGGCTAAGAATGAGTTAACTTGGTGGATGGTTAATATTGGCAATAAGAATGGGAAAAAGATCCGACCAAAGAAGGTATCATTCCATTTGTTCACAGATGCATCCTGTATTGGATGGGGTGGCTTCCTGTCTGAAACACAGCAACATGCTAATGGTAGATGGAGTGTTAGTGAAAAGGCTAATCACATTAATTACCTAGAGCTTTTAGCTATTTGCTATGCTCTGCAGTCTTTTTTCAGTGACTTTCATGACGTTCATGTTCAGATTAAGACTGATAATGTCTCTTGTGTTTCTTACATTTCGGACATGGGTGGAATGGCATCTGTACCGATGGATAGGTTAGCAGGAGAAATATGGCAATGGTGTCTTGATAGGAAGATCTTTTTGTCTGCTGTTCATGTCTCAGGTGAATTGAATGTAGATGCTGATTTCTATTCCAGAAATTTCTCTGATTCAACAGAATGGATGTTGAAGAAAGGTATATTTGAACGTTTATGTAAGCACTTTTTTGTGCCAGATATAGATTTGTTTGCGTCTAGACTCAACAAGCAATTGGCATGTTTTGTGTCTTGGTTTCCAGAACCTGGCTGTCATTTTAGTGATGCTTTTTCATCGTCATGGAAGAATTTCAAACCATACATTTTTTCACCTTTTTCTTTAATTGGGAAAGTTGTCAATAAGATTATTGAAGATGAAGTTGATCAGGCTTTGTTGATCCTACCCTTTTGGAAATCACAGTCTTGGTTTCCACTTGTCCTGTCTAGCATTGCCTCGTATCCTGTTTATTTACCTAGACATAAGGATTTGTTATCTCTACCACACAGCAGCGAGACACACCCACTACACAGAAGCCTGAGGATGGTCGCTCTTGTTGTATCAGGGAGAGCCTCTCGCACCAGGGCATTTCAACATCAGCTCAAAACCTTATCCTTGCAGCATGGAGAAGTGGCACCAGAAAACAATATGGACTGGCATGGGCCAAGTGGTGTCTTTGGTGTTGTAAGAAATGTTTTAATCCCCTTCAAACGACTGAAGGTATAGTTGTTTCATACCTGGCTAACTTGCATAAGGACAGGAAGTCCTATTCAGTGCTCAATACCCACAAATCTATGCTTTTGCAAACATTACCTTTTTTTGGCAATTCTTGGTGTAAATGTGTTTTTCTCATTCCTAAGTTTATGAGAGGAGTTTTTAATGTTAAGCCTCCAGTTCCAAAGTATTGTTTTACCTGGGATGTGTCATTGGTATTAAATTTTTTGAAGACCTTGTATCCTTTAGAGAAATTGACTCTTAAGTTGCTTACTTTCAAAGTTACAGCTTTGCTAGCACTGGCGTGTGCCCCACGTGCACAAACATTAGTTTCCATGAATTTGGATTATATGAAAGTGAAAGATAATGAGATTTTGTTTATTTTCCCTAATTTGTTGAAAACATCTAAGCAGGGTAAAAGTTTTCAGTTATGTCTTGAACATTTTATAGACGAGAAGCTGTGTGTGATGCATACAGTTCTGTTTTATATAAAATTGACTGAGAGCACTAGGAAGTGTAGATGTTTACTGATTTCATATGTGACTTTTGATTCAGTGTCCTCTAGTACAATAGCTAGATGGCTTAAAACTGTGTTAGAATTATCTGGTGTTGACACTTCAGTATTTAAACCTCACTCCTATCGTAGTGCATCCACATCTGCTGCATATGATGCAGGATGTTCTCTGGACAAAGTTCTCAAGACAGCAGATTGGAAGAGTGATAAAAACTTCTACAAGTTTTATTACAGATCTAGATGTGTGGACAACAATAAGTCTTATAGTTCTGCTGTTTTTCAGAGGAGTTGAGTATTGTTGCTACAGTGATAGCGTTTTTTACATGAGTATTTTTTCTCCAGGATTTGTCTGCAACTGTAGATCTTTTTGGGTTGATCAGTCTTTTTTGTTTATATGGGCTATAGCAGCTACGTTTAACCTACAAGGTGTTTGTAAATTAAGTATTCTCTTGTTATGAAAATGTTGTCAGTATACTTTATATCCTTATTATAAAGTTGGCATTATAAAGGTTTTTGCTTTTGTTTTTTGTAGCTTGAATTTTAAAGATGCTAGTGTATACATGTGAAAGCCGAAGGCTTTACGGGAAATAATGACCCCTCATCCAAGGTTTAGTGAAGGATGAGGGGCATTATTGGAGTAAAGCCGGAGGCTGAGCATGTATACATCTACCCTCCTCAGTTTTCTTATATTTGTTATTCTTAGTGAATAATCTCTGTTATATAGATCTGTTCCCTCCCTTATTTTTCAAGCAACAAAAAGGATTTAAATAATGAGGTTTCTTGGGGACTCGCTTCCGGTATAAGGGAGGAGAAAAGGAAAGTAGAAACTTCCGGTTTGGTTAAAAAGCGGACCGTGGTGATCGTCGAGACGATATGCTAGTGTATACATGCTCAGCCTCCGGCTTTACTCCAATAATGCCCCTCATCCTTCACTAAACCTTGGATGAGGGGTCATTTTCCTTTATTTATTTATATGTGAATTATATCCCAAACAAAAGTTTGTGTGGGTATACAGGAATCACTCTGTCAGTTGGTCATTCAGTCAGTCAGGCATTGAGTCAGTCTGATGGTCAAACAGTTTGCATCTGAACATGGGTCGTTGAAATTTGAATTGATACTCTCAGTACATAAAAATCACAAATAGCAGATGTGTAAGACGCAATTTTATGTGTTTAGCTGTAGGTATGTGGAATTATCTCCCCTTGAATTTTGAGGTTTTTTTTTGTCATTTTGGCCTGTAAATTTAATATGGGTAGCTCGTGTCACAAACTCCTTTGGTTTGAAAGTTATTTAATATATATTTGGCATACATAATAACCATGAATATAACAGATATTTAAAACACAATTTTCCTGTGTTTAGTGCCACTCTTTCCTGGGACTTACTCCGTTTGCAAATGCTTGAAAAGCGTTGATATGAGTGAAAGGGTTAAACCTGGGACTTACTCCGTTTGCAAATGCTTGGAAAGCGTTTATATGAGTGAAAAGGTTAAATACACCTTTCTTTATCTTTGCAAACAGTTTCTGGCATTTCCAAACATGCTTTTTTAAAAAATAGTTATTGATCAATATAAATATTTCATTATTTCTTGCATGAATATTGATGAATTACAGTGCGTAATATCAAAACTTTTCCATAGTGTATTCTGTGATGAAGACATCTCTATTCATTGAGGCATAGATTACATTTCTCTTAGTGCAGACATGTTGGTAATGAAAACCAGGCTCCTGTAGTCATTGCAGTCTTGCCAATTTTCTTTTTAGTTGCAAAGAATTGTATTAACTGCAAATACTGTAACCTGGTACAAGAAGTGTGAGAAGTAACCTGGTACAAGAAGTGTGAGTGAGGTAACCTGGTACAAGAAGTGAGAGAGAGGTAACCTGGTACAAGAAGTGTGAGAGAGGTAACCTGGTACAAGAAGTGTGAGAGAAGTTTTGTTTGTCCTTCAAGGTATGTAGATTAGCTCTTCAAATTCGGGAAAGAGTATACTGGCATTGTAAATCGTGTAGACTGGGATCAGAGGACTCTTCTAGGAGAGGACTCTTCTAGGAGCCCTATGATCAGAGTCTGCACTGTTTGGCATTCGTAATTGTCTTGCCATTTTCATATTAAATGTCCAAGGTTATAAAAATACTGAGTCTGACCAATCCGATACTTGAAAATGAATATCTCACACTCGAGCAAAAAGATTTATAACCCTGAGGCTACATCGTTACCCTGTTATGATAGTCATTTAGAGAAATTGAGGCAAATAGTGCAGATCCAGATCAAATCATTTCTTAAGTGGTCATTTGATCAGAATCTTCACTTTGTGCTAATTTGTTTTCAATTTGAAGACAATGAAATTGGTTTCTTCCACTTCAATTCTTTAACCCTTTACTCCATAAATATGCCTTTTAATGCCTTTGCAAACAGAGTACCCAGATCAGACATATCCTGTAGGAGCTAACCTATAGCTATATACAGGCATGTTTCAAATTCAAGATTTGAATATGGGCCTCTATCATGAAATATCGACACAGTATATATCTATTTTGAGAAATTGAAAAACAAAGCAGACCAACCAACAAACAACTACCAGAATAATAAAAGAAACAACAACAAATAACAAAGGAATCCACAAACAACAAAATCACAACAGCCTTTTAGCTGATGGAGAAAATTGGACTTTGCGTGCAGTAATTTTAACTGGCCTGTTTGTCAGTTTGGCAATTTGGGACAGTTCCAATATTTGAGATTTTAATGACATTTCACAGCATTGTTGAGCAGGGACTTTGTGATTACCTCTGCTAACATTTTGGACCCCGAAGAGATTCCAAGTAGCTCTGGGTTTCCATCCAAACTATTTCTCACAGTATAATGTGTGATCCTATGGTTTCTTCATTTTCATGTACAGTAGAACCTGTTTTAACCCTTTCCTCCATAGGCTATTTTTAGGCCCAACCTCTGAATGAATCTACCCAAAAGTAGCATTTACTAGAGAAAAGTGAAATTTTAGAATTTTGTAGTTTCGTTGAAACCATTGTGATAAATAGAGCATTTGCTCCTTTAGGAGCAAATGCTCTATTTATCACAATGGTTTCAAGAAGTGGTTATTACAGAGGCGTAGAAAGGCATATTTATGGAGGAAAGGGTTAATGGGCCATTCATTTATTGAACATATGAGTCTTTAAAAACAGATAGGCGCTTAATGCAGGACTACAGTAATGCAGAAAGCTCCTATAGGAGCTTTCTGCATTACTGTTGTCTAGCATTTAGCTACCACCTGCCTTACAGACCCATAATTAGACCTCTTTTTGATAACCGCTTAAGACGGGTTCTGCTGTATTCATAAACACAGTTAATAATGAATAATTCAACTAATTAATATTCACAGTGTTGTTATTATTTTACATAAATATTCATGAGAGAAATTGTTAATTACTTAATTAACCAGCAGAGTTAAATTGAGATAAAGGAGAAATTCTATACAGTGATCAGTTAGCCTGTAACCTCATGAATATTCATGGAAGTAAAATTAATGATGATGGTATAAACACAGGGAAATTTGGCCATTTCAGAATCTATGTATTTCCATATAAGCACATGAAGCAGTCCCTGATCAGATGTACCCACTAGAAATTTCTTTGTCAACTACAGGCGCAGATTTAGAGGGGGGCAGAGCCGGCGTACGCCCCCCCTAAAATTGCCAAAACATTTTTTTAGTAATATTTTAGATCTATATACAGTAAAACCTCTCTATAATGACCACTAAATTGTGTTAATTAGTTGGTATTTAGAACAAGTGGCTGCTTAGGAACGTTGTTTTACTTTCACCTTGCTTTAAGCAGCCACCTGCCTTTAACACAGCTCTTTTTCAACATGTATTACAAACACACTATTTATTTATGTCATCAAACATAAAAATCTACGCCCCCACCCCCCTCAAAAAAAATTCTACCCCCACCCCCCTAATCTGAAATAATGGATCCGCATCTGTAATCTGCTTGCAGTGAAAAAAAAGTATTTCAGTTCCTAGCATCTGGCTGCATGGTGTATTAATAAGGTAGAATGAAAGTAATGCTGAAAGACTGAAATATTTACCTTAACCCGTTCCATAAATATGCCTTCTACTCTCTTGCAAACAGAGTAGACCCATATCAGATGTCTCCTAACTTGTTCGAAGCAGCAGTTTGATCATGGTCTACGCTATTGTTTCTGGGTCCGTCTAATTTTTAGCTTTCAACAGTCAAAAATATTCATAATGTCATTATTTTTTATTCAAATACGTAATAGGAAAGGGTTAAAAGAGACAAGCAAATGAGTTTTAAAGTCAGGTGGTAGTTTGATGCATGCGGAGAGTTGTGCAGAAAGCCCCTACAGCATTAAGAAACCACCTGTTTTTAAAGACAACTATTTCTGTTCATTTTTAAGTGGTTGTATCATATCTCTGGGATATTTTCAATAGCTGTGTTTGCCGATATTTAATCACTTTGAGAGACAGTCTTGCTGATATGCAGTCATACCTCAAGCAACAATAGCACATCCATGTCACACTGGCAAACAAATAGCTCTAGTCATACCTCAAGCATCAATAGCACATCCATGTCACACTGGCAAACAAATAGCTCTAGTCATACCTCAAGCATCAATAGCACATCCATGTCACACTGACAAAAAAATAGCTCTTGACAACCCAACATACACATACACTGTTATTTTCAAACAGTGTAGACCCAAATCGGAGAACTCTAGAGGAGCCTTCTGATCAGGATCTGCACTGTTTGCCATTCAAACTCCTCTAGCAATTCTAAGCACAATTTTTAAGGTATACAGTGAATGAAAGAAATGCAGAAAGCACCTAGGAAAGTGTCCTGTATTGCTTTCAGTCTGCAATAAACTTCCATCCAAACAGGGTATGCTATTATTCCTTATGAAATAATATAGATATGCTTCTACAGCTTCTGACATGACCAAAATGTGTAGTGTTCAAGTCTCCTAGAAAAGCCTAATTATCTAAGGAGTACAGACAGGGTTAAACATGGATGGGCTATTCCACTCTGATAACTCAGTGGTGAAAGGGTTAAACCATTCCTTCCTAGGCTAGGCTATACCCATTCTCTCCTAGTCTAATTCTTGACCCATTCTCTCCTAGGCTATTTTAGACCCATTCCCTCCTTAGTCCTAGGCTAATTTTAGACCCATTCCCTGCTAGGCTATTTTAGACCCATTCTCTCCTAGGCTACTTTAAGACCCATTCCCCTCTTAGGCTATTTTAGACCCATTCCCTTCTAGGCTAATTATAGACCCATTCCCTCATAGGCTATTTCAGACCCATTCTCCCATAGGCTATTTTAGACCCATTTGGATCCCTCCTAGGATAATTTTAGACCTATTCCCTCCTAGGCTAATTTTAGACTCATTCCCTCATAGGTCATGTTTAGACCCAACCTCTTTGAAGAACTCTTTTGAAAAAGAACATTTTAGAACTGTGTAGAAGTGAATCCATGGTGATAAATAGGGCACAATGATTTCAAAAAGTGACTTTCTACAAAGGCTTCAAAACACATTAATATGAGGGAATAGTTTGCAAGATCATGTTGAAGGTTTTCATTATAGCATATAGGCCATCAATATATTAGCAGGTTTCCTATTTGTTATATTTTGAAATCTGCCTTTCTGTGAAATACAAGGAGCAAGAATATTCAGAAATGAATATAAATGGAATATTTATACACTTCATTTGGTTAACGACATGTAATGGTGAATTGGTAATAATCTTTGGAAAGAGTTTGGACCCAGATTAATTGCCAAGTCGCTAGTGACGTCTCATGACACAGATTAATGACAAAGTCGCTAGTGATGGCTCAATATGCAGATTAACCCATTCACTCATGTGCTATATTTAAATCCAACCTCTTTTGATAAAACTACGAAGAGTAGCATTAACTAGAGAAAAGGATTTTTTTTTAGAATTCTGTAGTTTGAAATCATGGTGATAAATAGAGCATTTGCTCCTATAGGAGCAAAAATTCAATGCTCTATTTATCACAATGATATCAACAGGTGACTTTTACAAAGGTGTCACTATGAGGGAGTGGGTTAATGGCGAATTCACTATAGTGATGTCTCATGATGCAGATTATTGGCAAACTCATTATAAAGTGATGTCTCAGTAGGCAGTTAATTGGCCAAGTCACTATATAGTGATGTACCATGATGCAGATTATTGGCCAACCCACTATATAGTGATGTATCAGGAGGCAGATTATTGGCCAACCCACTATATAGTGATGTACCAGGAGGCAGATTATTGGCCAACCCACTATATAGTGATGTATCAGGAGGCAGATTATTGGCCAAGTCACTATATAGTGATGTATCAGGAGGCAGATTATTGGCCAAGTCACTATAGTGATTTATCAGGAGGCAGGCTATTGGCCAACCCACTATATAGTGATGTCTCAGTAGGCAGATTATTGGCCAAGTCACTGTAGTGATGTACCAGGAGGCAGATTGTTGGCCAAGTCACTATATAGTGATGTACCAGGAGGCAGATTATTGGCCAACCCACTATATAGTGATGTATCAGGAGGCAGATTGTTGGCCAAGTCACTATAGTGATGTATCAGGAGGCAGATTATTGGCCAACTCACTATAGTGATGTATCAGGAGGCAGATTATTGGCCAAGTCACTGTAGTGATGTAACAGGAGGCAGAT
Organism: Azorinus chamasolen; assembly: GCA_963576725.1. Classification (NCBI taxonomy): domain Eukaryota; kingdom Metazoa; phylum Mollusca; class Bivalvia; order Cardiida; family Solecurtidae; genus Azorinus; species Azorinus chamasolen. The sequence continues at coordinate 82,405,636 of OY755246.1, forward strand.
TGTTGGCCAAGTCACTATATAGTGATGTACCAGGAGGCAGATTATTGGCCAACCCACTATATAGTGATTTATCAGGAGGCAGATTATTGGCCAACCCACTATATAGTGATGTATCAGGAGGCAGATTATTGGCCAAGTCACTATATAGTGATGTATCAGGAGGCAGATTGTTGGCCAAGTCACTATAGTGATGTATCAGGAGGCAGATTATTGGCCAACTCATATATAGTGATGTACCAGGAGGCAGATTATTGGCCAACCCACTATATAGTGATGTATCAGGAGGCAGATTATTGGCCAAGTCAATATAGTGATGTATCAGGAGGCAGATTATTGGCCAACTCACTATATAGTGATGTATCAGGAGGCAGATTTTTGGCCAACTCTCTATATAGTGATGTATCGGGAGGCAGATTATTGGCCAAGTCACTGTAGTGATGTATCAGGAGGCAGATTGTTGGCCAACTCACTATATAGTGATGTATCAGGAGGCAGATTATTGGCCAAGTTACTATAGTGATGTATCAGGAGGCAGATTATTGGCCAAGTCACTATAGTGAATAATGGGACTTTGCAATATTTACATGGAAAATTTTGTCAGCGCAGTTTCTCCAAAACATTTGACTGATTTTTCCTGATACTTAATAAGATTGATCAGCACTGTGCCTAGATGTGCATGTCTTATACCTGTTCCTGTTTGATAATTTTCTGCAGAGATATGGGTCTTTGAAATTTTTACATGGAAATTTTGTCTGCAGGGTTTCTCCAAAATATTTGATTGGATTTTCATGAAACTTGGATTGATCAGAACCATGACTAGTTGTACATAGTTTATATTCCTTTTCCCATATGATGATGTTCTGCAGAGTTATGGGACTTTAAAAAATTGTCCACATGCTGGGGGGGGGGGGGGGGGGAGGACATCAGTTTTTGTATCAAAAACAATAGTTGTTGTTGTCATTGTCGTTGCGTCCTGAACCTTATGCCACACACATTCTGTGCTCTTGTTTTTTATTCGTAGTAAATGCAGTCAAACCTGCTGTAAGCAGTCAGTTTAGGGAAGTGGCCACTTTGGCCGCTTACAGCAGGTGACCACCTAAACCAGGTGCATGTTACCAAGCATACTTTAGACTAATTGTGACAGACATGTACTATATATAAATGTGTATATACTGATATTTATAAAGACCGTTCTGACCTGAAGTGCCCATAATAATCCCAAGTTGTATCGAATTAATTTCCTTGTTCGTCATCCTTTTTAATATCCCTTATCTATAAGTATCAGTTCCCTTATTTGAGTAATACACATGCCAGTATCTATCGAATTTGCCTACGGAGAGAATCTTGTAAATGACATAGCCATGTATGACACGACTGGTTTCACGAGTATTCTGTTTGCATACATGTACTTGTAGAGTGGAAGTCGGGAACCAGCTAGTGTACGCATGATGTAGAATCTTGGAGAATTCCGAGGCGGGTAAACCCCAATTAACATGGTATGAACAACCGATACGCTTTGTAAACAAACAAAAGAACCTGTGATAATTGATATTAGGGGTCCAAATGAGTCCTGACCATTAGTTGTATACATTCAAAGGTAACAAAATGTCTGCTGTTGCCGATTGATAGCCATGAAAATTGTTTACACGCTTTACATTTGTAGAACACCTGACCACTTACATTAGTGTGAATTTGTCAATTGAGATGTTATAGCGTTAGTCAGGTGACCGTCTATACCAGGTGTAATATAAAGTGGGTTTTTTTGGGAGGGTCCTGTAGTGGCCACTTACAGCAGTATGGCCGGTGATACAAGGTGACTGCAGAACCAAGTTAGACTGTACTTATTTTCAGTAGCTCTGTTCAGAACTGCAGATAATGATGCGTACCTAAACAACTAAAATCATCATTTCTCCACCAAACCCAATACTGTGACTACTCAATAGAAAAGTCTCTTCGAGATGATTCTGAAGATCTAGAGTGGTCACAGTATAGGATTTGGTAGAGAAATAAATGAGCTATTGTTAAAATGTTTAAATTTACGCATCTTATCTGGACTCCTCTATTCAAAGAAGTTGGGTCTAAAAAGACCTTTAACACTTTCACTGTTGTATATTCATGTAAGAAATAATGATGTCGTAAATATTGATATTAATATTTCTTATAATGGCATAATTATGAACACAGGACATTTTGGCTCAGGCAGAAGCTGTAGAATCAGATCTATATTGCACCATAAGCAAGCAGATTAGACCCTGATCAGACGGCTCCTTATAGGAGCCGTCTGATCTGGGTCTACTCTGTTTGCAGATGCGTCAAAATGCGCTTACACAAGGGAAATGGTTACAGGAGTTTGAGCAGACGTCCGTTTTCAGTGAGATAAACGTAAAAGGATTATACTCTAAGACGATGGAAATGTGGGACTTGAGAGTCTCATCTCCATTGTGAGATCCGAAGAAATTCATTGTCAGTCTCGCTTAATCAGCTTATCTTTTGAACCAGAAAAATGATGTTTCAGAAACAAAATCTGTAAGATAGAAATTTCATCAGCCAGAAAATCCTTTAGAATATAAAACAGTACATTTTGGTGTCAGATGTGAGGCAGATGACAATCAATGATTGGAATTGCTTTTCTTTAACCTTAACTCAAAGTGGAATGGCCCAACAGTGCTTCACATGATACAGTACATTCAGTACAAGAAAAGCATTGATGTAAACATCAAAGGTGCCATTTAAAAGAACAACCATACTGGTTTTGTTTAAATTTAAAAACAAAAAATGCTTAGAATATGGGTGTTCATGCTATTTATGTGCTGCACTAACACTTTCAATAAAGATACTTGTCTGATAATTGAAACATTGTAAACATAAATGAAGACCTATGTGACAAATCGAACGTGTCTGGTTATCGTTTTGAAACGAGAGAAATAAACTAATTTAACCGATAAGATTTTTGATACTTTATATAGAAAACGTGTTCCTCAATTGAAATTCAGTATTCTCCTAATCAGTCATACACAGCAGCAGCATATAGGTGTCAGTGTGTCATAATGGATTTACACACGAATTGTTGCTCGAGTCGCCAATGGTTTAGCTATTGTTGACTGAATTGCTAGGAGTTAGTAAGGTGACAGACAGCCGTTAATGACATAAAGATTAGTGCTTGGTTGGGGGGGGGGAATACACACTGTTGTTATGGGGAGGGAACCGTTGTTGAGAGGTGACGTTAATGAAGGAAGCACTGTAGCTGGATTTAAATTTGAATAAATAGATTTTCTGTAAATTTTGGGTGAAAACTTTCTTGAGGTGCCTGTGATTTTCTCGAGAATGTGGTTATAATGTTGATACATGTCAATAGATGAACTCCTTTAGCATCAAGTACTACGGTGCAATAGACTTGGCCTTTCTGACCTCATGACTGGCTTCAAGCTGATGATCAACTAAAACATTTATTTATGTAATGAATAGGAGTTTTACTCTTAATTGGGCCAAACTTTACTAAGCAAATATGCGTTATATCTAAACTTGCAATTAACCCGTATTAAACCAAAAACTATGCACTGGACTGTGTATTTACTGTAAATTATAAGTGTAATACTTTCATAGACCTTAATAAGGCAAGCCTATTGCAACGGAAATTTGGTAGGATCAGCTTTTTAATATCAATAATGCATTCATTTCTTTTAATGCAGTAATAAAAAACAAGTGCTTATTCTTATTTCATTCCTACTAATATATATTCCATACTCTTAATTGATCAGTATATACAAGGGGTGTTCCAATAATGTCATAATGTCATCAACATTGTTTCTCCTTTATTTTGGGTGTCATTTTTTATGTTTTATTACTTTGCCCTTCAAAGTACTAGTACTCTACGTCTACCTGAATACACCGTTTCAGACGACTAATCCACTTTTTGAAGCACTTCTCATAGTCTTCAAGACCCATCATCTACTGATGTACAGGCTGATCCAAGAGCAGTTCTGGAGTTGTATCTCTTTCCAGACAGATATGTTTTTCACTTTTGGAAAAAGATAGAAGTTGCAGGGAGTGAGGTCTGGAGAATACGGAAGGTATGGGAGGACTTTAACCTTCTCAGACTCCAAAAACTCGGTCATAATGCGTGCTTTGTTAGCAGGTGCATTGTCATGCAAGAGTCTGAGATGCCGAATGCCAGTTTTGGGACAGCGACTGGTGTAATATTTTTTTAGTTTCCTCAGTACAATGTTTTTTATACGCCCACCTAATAAAGGTGGTCGTATATTGTCGTGGCCCTGTCCGTCCGTCCGTTCGTTCGTTCGTTCGTTCGTTCGTCCGTCAACATTTTGTTTGTCCGCTGTTTTCTGGGAAAACTATTAGACAGATATTAATGAAACTTAACACAAATGTTAAATGCATGAAGATCTGAAGCTGAGTTGATTCTGAGGTTCATTTGATTTTTCATTTCAGAGTTATGGCCCTTGTCCTTAAAAAATATGCAAATAGTTTGTCCGCTGTTTTCTTGGGAAACTATTTGAGAGATATTAATGAAACTTCACACAAATGTTTAATGCATCAAGATCTGAAGCTGAGTCGATTCTGAGGTTCATTTGATTTGTCATTTTGGAGTTATGGCCCTTTTACTTAAAAAAATAATGCAAATACATGCAAATAGTTTGTCTGCTGTTTTCTGGTAAAACTGTTTGAGAGATATTAATGAAACTTCACACAAATGTTTAATGCATCAAGGTCTGAAGCTAAGTCGATTCTGAGGCTCATTTGATTTGTCATTTCGGAGTTATGGCCCTTTTACTTGAAAAATAATGCAAATAGTTTGTCCGCTGTTTTCTGGGAAAACTATATGACAGATATTAATGAAACTTCACACAAATGTTAAATGCTTCAAGATCTGAAGCTGAGTTGATTCTGAGGTTCATTTGATTTTTCATTTCAGAGTTATGTCCCTTGTGCTTGAAAAATATGCAAATAGTTTGTCCGCGGTTTTCTGGGAAAACTATTTGACAGATATTTTTTAAACTTCATACACATGTTTAATGCATCTGGACCTAAAGCTAGGTCGAGTCTGAGGATCATTTGATTAAATGTTTAGGAGTTATGGCCCTTGCAATTAAAAAAATAATGCAAATCTATGCAAATATGAGGATGGCCATATAACTTTTTCATTTACAATGATATTTGCTTCAATTTTTTTATATGGTTAAACCTTAATGTGAATTTTCACATATATTGCGGGGGTTTTGATATGTCATTTTATTCTAAAGTTATGGTCCTTGAACTTTGTGTGTTTGTTGCTTTGTTAGTCGGTAAATTTTTAGTTTGTCGGTTGATATAAATGAAACTTAACAACTTAACACAAATGTTTTAAGCAACAAAATTTGAAGCTGAGTTTATTTTGAGGTTCATTCAGTTTGTCTTTACAGAGTTATGGCCGTTGCACTTTACAAAAATCTGCAAAAATGAGGATTAGCTGTAACTTTTTTATTTAATAAGATATTCACTTGATTTTAAAAAAAAATAGTACCAACTTAATATGGAAATCAAGATCTGAAGCACAGATTAGAAAATGTCAACACTTATAAGGCATGTTGAATTGGAGAAAGTTTGCAAGTGGGCGTATTATGTACCGTATGCGGTACTCTTGTTTTAGAATGAAGCTGTCACAGTTCTACATTTTGGCACAGGAATTTGCAAGACTGGACCCTTATTGTCAAAGAAAATGACATACAAAACCTTCTTGATCGTCCGTGTTCGTTTTGTAATACACGGGCGTTGTGCATTTTTGATGGCCCAAATTCGATTTCAATACTTTCACCTGGGCTCAAAATGGTATACCCTGGTCTCATAACCAGTGACTAAATTGTTGAAAGCCTTTTTGTTATAGCTCAGGTACATTTCAGATGCTTTTTGGCGTTTCTAACACGAGTCCACTTTTGCTGTCAACAAATGGGGTATCCATCATGGATTTATTTTTCTAAGTTGTAAATGCTTTTTCAGAATTCCATTAACATGTGGTAACGACAAGTTGGTCAACCTAGCTAGTTGTCTCATGGTGAATCTTGCATCATCTGGAGTATTTTGCATATATTATCTATATTTTGTTTTGTTGTTGATGTTGCAGGTTTGCCAGGGTGAGCAGTATCTTCAAGTTGCTGCAGTCCACTCCTAAATTTAGCCACCCACCTGCAAATTCCCATAGATATCGCACACGTCACAGTGGATATCTAAAGGTTTTATGCCAAGCTGTGACCTACCTTTTATATAGGCCCTAATTTCAAGCATGTGTCCTCTTTTCCGAGTCATTTTGTATGCAGTGTAATGAAAAAGCTATGTTCCAATGCTTACTGTAGCAAGGTCAGTGAAGTTATAAACGCAATCTTCACATGTGTTACACTCGAGGGATCACTCTATCTACAAGCAGTGGTTTTTATCACTTAAAGCATGCTTGGCATGAAATAATTGTACACTGACATTATTAATGGAACATCCCTCGTATATTGCACATATGATGCACAAATTGGAAAATTTGACAGATTTTATACTTACTAATGTTTCTGATATTCAGTCTTCTAGCTGTGCATCTCATTTCATTTTTAGTTTTGATCCTAATCATGTGCAGTCAAACTTTGAGCACACTTCGTAATTTACACATTTTTGCTTGGCTTTCAGAAAGCTACTTACTCAGTTGAAACAAGTTGCTCTGTGTCTTAAAATCCTGTATTACCTTAATATTTTTGATTGTCTTCAATTACATATTTTCACATGTTTGGCAGTTTGACATAAAGCTCTATGTTACTTGAGCTCCTGTCAATTCTTAAGCCTTAGCTGCTATAAAAGCAAGGCAAGAGTAAGTCAAACAAAAAAAAGAAAATGGAAAATATAAGTAAGAAGTATTTTAAACATAATTTTAGCAAACTGTGTGTCTGTTACTGTGTGATTTTAGAAACTGAAATATTACACACTGTGAGAACTACTAAACTTTTGATCAGAAACTCAGAAAAAATTGTTATTGAAAAATTATAATTGTTTGAGGAACTAATTAAAATTTTTAAAGTAGTCATTGTCTTATGTGGACATTCCTAAAGCCCGGCAATCTGGTACCAAATTACATCTCACATCGCAACGTAAAATCTACAATTTACATTGCCCAAACAAGTAACTCTCATTTCTTCAATATCACAGAAATGACTGCTCCTCCAATGAGCCAAAAAAAAATCATAATTCCCATATAGATACCGTACTTATGCGGGGCACCAATGAAAGGCTATCCATCCCATATAGATACCGTACTTATGCGGGGCACCAATGAAAGGCTATCCATCCCATATAGATACCGTACTTATGCGGGGCACCAATGAAAGGCTATCCATCCCATATAGATACTGTACTTATGCGGGGCACCAATGAAAGGCTATCCATCCCATATAGATACCGTACTTATGCAGGGCACCAATGAAAGGCTATCCATCCCATATAGATACCGTACTTATGCGGGGCACCAATGAAAGGCTATCCATCCCATATAGATACCGTACTTATGCGGGGCACCAATGAAAGGCTATCCATCCCATATAGATACCGTACTTATGCGGGGCACCAATGAAAGGCTATCCATCCCATATAGATACTGTACTTATGCGGGGCACCAATGAAAGGCTATCCATCCCATATAGATATCCATCCCATATAGATACCGTACTTATGCGGGGCACCAATGAAAGGCTATCCATCCCATATAGATACCGTACTTATGCGGGGCACCAATGAAAGGCTATCCATCCCATATAGATACTGTACTTATGCGGGGCACCAATGAAAGGCTATCCATCCCATATAGATACCGTACTTATGCGGGGCACCAATGAAAGGCTATCCATCCCATATAGATACCGTACTTATGCGGGGCACCAATGAAAGGCTATCCATCCCATATAGATACCGTACTTATGCGGGGCACCAATGAAAGGCTATCCATCCCATATAGATACCATACTTACTACATGAATCTACTCAAAAGGAGCATTTACTAGAGAAAAGTAAAATTTTAGAATTTTGTAGTTTGGAACCATTGTGATAAATAGAGCATATGCTCCTATAGGAGCAAATGCCCTATTTATCACAATGGTTTCAAGAAGTGGTTATTACAGAGGCACAGAAAGGCATACTTATGGAGGAAAGGGTTAAAAATAAATGAACTGATCTGACCATACTTGGGCTTGAATTAGTAAAAATTGGCCATTATAGCCTTGTCTGCCCTCTGCACTAAAACAATCTTACATTGATCTCAGATGGACATATTTTGTGTCAATTTGGCACTCACAAATAGTGCAGACCCTGTTGAGGGGGCTCCTCGAGGAGCCCTCTCATCTGGGTCTACACTGTTTTCAAAGGACATTAGTGACTCATGTGCCGCACTGTAAGGGTTAATTTGAAAGTGCCTAGTTTACAGGAGTTCAACCTTTTCTTTCATACAAATGCCTTTATCATGCCTTTACAAACAGAGAAGACCCAGATCATTGGACTCCTGTATGATCAAGGTCTGCCCTGTTTGCTTATGAAATTGTGACTCTGCTGTTTCTGCATATGCCAGCAAATCCTGTGTACATTATGCTATTTTAAAGAAATGAGCAAATGAATATTTCTCATGTAATTATTTCTATTGCAAATATTCAACAGGGAAAGCTCTGAATATTAATTAGATTAATTGTTAGAAGCACATACACACAGTAAGTTTTAGCCATGGTAGAAACTATAAAATCGTAGTATGAGTAAACAGGAGCTGTCTGATCTGGATCTACTCCATTTACAAAGGTGTAGAAAGGCATAATTATAGAGTAAAGGTTTAAAACTTTGGATATTAACCCTTTCCCTGTTCTGTATTTAGGCCAAATTTCAGTACCTACTGAATATTCATTAACAAAATAGTTATAAAGAAATATGGAAGGTGGAACATTGTAGACATTTTAGAAAGTAAAGAAACAGATCTTATCAAATTTTATTAGCAAACAGAGCAGACCCTGATCAGACGGCTCCTCTAGGAGCCATCTGATCTGGGTCTACCCTGTTTGCAAGTGCGTGAAAACACGTTTACATGAGGGAAAGGGTTAAGCATTCCAAGCGTTAACCCTTTCGCTGCCAAATTCTGTCGTCTGCCAACTTTGTCGTCTGCTACAAAATTTCATTTTTTTTATTTTCTCCATTTTTGTTTCAGAAACATAGTAACAGTAACAAACAGTTTGGATCCTGATGAGACGCCGAGTTACTCTGTGTCTCATCTGGATCCAAACTTAGTTTGCATAGGTAATCACAGATCCGGCATTGGCAGCGAAAGGGTTAAAATAAAATTAACCCATGGGCCTTCTTCATTTACAATAGATTAGTAGAAATTTCCAGACAGGTAGATTTATTAGACACTAACAAAACTGGACATTTTATGAAACAATACAGACAAATTTCCGGCCGCCAGCAATTCCTGTTAGTCATCAGCTGTAAAACTCCTGGACATTGTCATAAACACGATGCATATATTGAAATCGTTTCCTTTCGTTCTCCAGCAGACCCTATGTTGTGACTTTTCTATTGAATTGTCTCTACAAGACAATTCTTTTGGTGGGTCACGTGTTAGAGATTTTAACCTTTCACAAAATAAAATATGCCTAGCAATGCCTTTGCAAACAGAGTAGACCCTGATCAGGCTTTGTTTGCTTATTGAATGGTATGCTTCCTGTGTTTAATTATTAACCCTTTCCTCCATAAATACACATTTTTATGCCTCTGTAAAAATCACCTGTTGAAACCATTGTGATAAATAGAGCATAAATTTTGCTCCTATAGGAGCAAATGCTCCATTTATCACAATGGTTTCAAACTACAAAATTCTATTTTTTTCCTTTTCTCTAGTTAATGTTCCTTTTCGGTAGATTTGGATTGGATCCAAAAATAGCCTATGAGGCAATGGGTTAAGCTGTCTGATCTGGGTCTATTCTGTTTCCAAAGGGGTCAGTAGGTTTCCCTATCGGCAAATTTTTAGGTTTAAACACAGGTGGGCCATTTTTGTCTCTTTTATTGTTTAGTGTTTAAGGGGGTAAATTGTTGAAGCCTGAATGAATTGAGAGTCGGGGAAACAATCTCTTTGGTTGTATGCTTTTCAAGTATTCTTGCAATTCCCATGTGATCTATATATTTCATTGACTATCAATAACTAACCAAGGTCTCATTTGTCCCTCCTCCGTACTGCAGGAAACTTCTTTAATTGTATCTGTGTCGATGTCTCTAGAGAGGAAGGTAGTGCTAATATGGTTAAACCCTTTCCCTGTTCTATGTTTATTACAAATAACCCTTTCCCTGTTCTATGTTTATTACAAATTTCAATTACTTACTGAATATTCATAGACAAAATAGTTATAATGAAATATCGCTGGTGGAATATTGTAACCATTTTAGAAAGTAAAGAAACAGAACTTTCAAATTCAATTAGCAAACCGAGCAGATCAGATGGCTCCTGGTCTGGATCTACTCTGTTCGTAAATGCGTGAAAAAAGAATTTGTATGAAGGAAAGAGTTAGCCCTTTACCCAATTGCGATACCATTTCACTCTTTTTCAAACAGAATAGACCCAGATCAGATAAGAGTTTGCTCCATTTGCTTATGAAGGGGGCCTCCCAGGCCAATTGATTATGGTCTTCGACTAACAATTGCTTAGCTCCTCACCGCTTTGGGTGCAAATCCTGGACTGTTAAAAACAATGTAAAACCCAATAAAAACAAATTGCTTTTGAATTTATAAGAGTTTAGATCTAAATACAGTATAACAGCTACAATGATAAAACATTTGACACATATACATACAGTGTGATGGCAAAACTGATAAATCCATTGACACATATACATACAGTGTGATGGCAAAACTGATAAATCCATTGACACATATACATACAGTGTGATGGCAAAAACTGATAAATCCATTGACACATATACATACAGTGTGATGGCAAAACTGATAAATCCATTGACACATATACATACAGTGTGATGGCAAAACTGATAAATCCATTGACACATATACATACAGTGTGATGGCAAAACTGATAAATCCATTGACACATACATGTACATAAGAATTACTATGAAAGTAGTTTTGAAGTTTAGATGAAGTTTGGCGAGTTAGAAAAGTTGTTAAAGGCTCCCCTTGGCGAGCATTTAACCCTTTCCCTCATATAAACGTGTTTTCACGCATCTGCAAACAGAGAAGACCCAGGTCAGATGGCTCCTAGAGGAGCTGTCTGAACAGGGTCTGCTCTGTTTGCTAATGGAATTTGATAGCTATGTTTCTTTACTTTCTAAAATGGCTACAATATTTCACCTTCAATATTTGATTATAATTATATTCCCATGAATATTCAGTAGGTATTGAAAGTTGGGACTAAACATAGAACAGGGAAAGGGTTAACTACTTTTCTGACAAACCAAAATACAGCTTAACTTCAAAACTACTAGCTTAGTAATTCTTTTATCATGCAACACCAAGAAATGATGCAAAAATAAAGAAAAAGAAAGTGTGCTTAAGGGGTTTTGTCCCCTGAATGAAAATACATGCAAGTGCGATAACGTGACGTCATATTGGCGTGCAGTGATGTCATCGACTTTTACAACATAAAAAACAAACTTGATTTAATCCTTTTATATGGACAAATAGTTGAGACAAAGGTGAGGAAATGTGTTAGTTTTGATGTTTATGTTTAATTATGCCTTTTTCGTCCTGTTTTCCTCCTATTGGCTGAACCAAACTTGCATCCCAATGGGGTCAGTACACATGCACTATACCTCACAAAATACAGTGTCAACGTGGAAAATATTATGCTAGTAGCAAGTGACTGTATTTGGTGACGTTACATGATAAATACAGTATAACAACACTGATACATCCATTGACACATACAGTGTGATGGCGAAACTGAAAACCATTGACACATACATTACAGTGTAACAGCTACACTGATAAATCCATTGACACAAACACTGATGGCTATACTGATTAAACCATTGACACATACATACAGTGTGATGGCTACACTGGTAAAAACCATTGACACATGCATTCAGTGTGATGGCTACACTGATAAAATCATTGACTCTTATATTGCAATGTGATGGCTACACTAATAAAACCATTGACACCGTATACACACATTGTGGTGGGTGGCTACACTGATAAAATCATTAACACATACAATGTAATATTACACTGCTAAATTCTGAGTAAGATGCATGCAACGTGATAGCTTCACTGATAAATCCATTATCAGATACATGCAGCTTGATAGCTTTACTGATAAATCCATTGTTGGATATATGCAGCTTGATAGCTTTACTGATAAATCCATTGTCAGATTATATATGTAGCTTGATAGCTTTACTGATAAATCCATTGTCAGATACATGCAGCTTGATAGCTTCCATGATAAATCCATTATGCAGCATGATAGCTTTACTGATAAATCCATTGTCAGATATATGCAGCGTGATAGCTTTACTGATAAATCCATTGTCAGATACATGCAGCTTGATAACTTTACTGATAAATCCATTGTCGGATATATGCAGCTTGATAGCTTTACTGATAAATCCATTGTCAGATTATATATGCAGCTTGATAGCTTTACTGATAAATCCATTGTCAGATACATGCAGCTTGATAGCTTCACTGATAAATCCATTATGCAGCATGATAGCTTTACTGATAAATCCATTGTCAGATATATGCAGCATGATAGCTTTACTGATAAATCCATTGTCAGATATGTGCAGCATGATAGCTTTACTGATAAATCCATTGTCAGATATATGCAGCATGATCGATAGTTTCAATGATAAATCCATTGTCAGATATATACAGCTTGATAGCTTTACTGATAAATCCATTGTCAGATATATGCAGCTTGATAGCTTTACTGATAAATCCATTGTCAGAAATAGCTTTAAATTTTTTGATAAAGCATTATAAGTTACATGCAGTGTAATAGCTACACTGATAATTCCTATGTAAGATATATGAAGCTTGATAGCTATAGTGATATATATCCTTTGTCAGATATGTGTCGTGTGATAGCCATACTGATAATTATGCAGTGTGATAGCAACTCTAATAAATTTATCCATTGTATTAACCCTTCGCTTGCTATTCAAGTCAATATACCCACCTGTAAATAGTGAAGACCCAGATGAGGCAGCTTCTATAGGAGCTGTTTCATCATGGTCTGCACTATTTACAGGTTGATTGTGCAACCAATGCACTCCACAGCGATATACTTGTATACAGTGAAGATATATGTAAATATACAACAGGGCATGGGTAAAGAAGGAGAAATGTATTCTAAAATTCAGCAAGAGAAGGGTTAAACACCGTTGTCTGAGTCTTCTTTACAAATGATTGCTAGTAGGTCATGAGTAGGAGTAACCGTTTACTCCATGAATATTCATGTAAGAAATGATGACATCATGAATATTGAGTAGATTAAATTTTATCATGTAGCATGAACAAAGGAAATTTTTGACTTGGCAGAAACTGTAGAAACAGATCTGTATCAAATCATTAGCAAACAGAGTAGACCCTGATCAGACGGCTCCTGGAGGACACATCTTTATCTAACCATTAGCAAACAGAGGAGACCAGGATCAGACGGCTCCTGGAGGAGTCGTCTGGTCTGGGACTACTCTGTTTGCAAAGGTGTAGAAAGGTGTATATATGGAGTAAAAGGTTAAAATGAAACTATTAATCATATATGGCATCCAGACACATTTAATGACAAGAGATTGCATGATTTGATAAATAAATCTTGCTCCAGCAGACAACTTCTGAATTAGCCTAGTTAATATCATTACTCTGTCATCTCTGACAGGAATTTCTTGATTTACTGGCAAAACAATACAGTCCTATGATTACCTTAAATATTCCAACACCCAATAGCTGATCTAAAATGGTTAGCATTACTGGGTAAGTCAAATGTTTTCTCGTTTTTTTGTTTTTTTACTTTACTAGCTAAGAAGCCATGATTTACCTGTGCAAGCAGTTTTGATCCAGATGAGACACTACATCAAGCAGTTTGATTGTTTTGATCATATTTCTGCAAAGAAATGAGACTTTAATTTATCAAATGAAACAGACGACATTTTTTGCAGATGAAAATTACTTAGCGTGCAAAGACTTAACCCTTTACTCCATGAATATTCATGTAAAAAATAATGACATCTTGAATATTATTCAGATTAATTGTTATAATAACACATGGACACATGAATGTTTGGTATTGGCAGAAACTGTAGAATCATATCTACAGTGCTCCCTCTCTACAACGGCCCTCTCAACAACGACTCCCTCCTTACAACGACTCTAGCCACTGTCTTCCGAAAACATTTTTAATATGTTTTTAAATGCCTCCATCAAACCCTATGTTGTAACCACTCATTAGAATTGTTGCTTTGCGACGATTCTAATGAGTGATCACAACATAGGGTTTGATGGAGGCATAACAGTTTTAGTTTTCGAAATACACAAGCAAGATACTTATGATTGATTTTACCGCCCTATAACGACTCCCTCCGAATAACGCACACAATCTTTGTATCCAAACGGGTGTCGTTGTAGAGAGGTAGCACTGTATATTAAATCAGAAGCAAACAGAGCAATCAAACCCTGATCAGACGGCTCCTGTAGGAGCAAAGGAGTGGAATGATGTACAACTGGAGTAAAGAGTTAAATGGAACTGTTTGAATAGCAAATAGTCTAGACCCTGACCAAAGTACTCCTTCTTCCCTTTCCATACAGAACCATTTGAATAGCAAATAGTCTAGACCCTAACCAAAGTACTCCTCCTTCCCTTTCCGTATAGAACCATTTGAATAGCAAATAGTCTAGACCCTGACCAAAGTACTCCTTCTTCCCTTTCCGTATAGAACCATTTGAATAGCAAATAGTCTAGACCCTGACCAAAGTACTCCTTCTTCCCTTTCCGTATAGAACCATTTGAATAGCAAATAGTCTAGACCCTGACCAAAGTACTCCTTCTTCCCTTTCCGTATAGAACCATTTGAATAGCAAATAGTCTAGACCATGACCAAAGTACTCCTTCTTCCCTTTCCGTATAGAACCATTTGAATAGCAAATAGTCTAGACCATGACCAAAGTACTCCTCCTTCCCTTTCCGTATAGAACCATTTGAATAGCAAATAGTCTAGACCCTGACCAAAGTACTCCTTCTTCCCTTTCCATATAGAACCATTTGAATAGCAAATAGTCTAGACCCTGACCAAAGTACTCCTCCTTCCCTTTCCATATAGAACCATTTGAATAGCAAATAGTCTAGACCCTAACCAAAGTACTCCTCCTTCCCTTTCCGTATAGAACCATTTGAATAGCAAATAGTCTACACCCTAACCAAAGTACTCCTTCTTCCCTTTCCGTATAGAACCATTTGAATAGCAAATAGTCTACACCCTAACCAAAGTACTCCTTCTTCCCTTTCCATATAGAACCATTTGAATAGCAAATAGTCTAGACCCTAACCAAAGTACTCCTTCTTCCCTTTCCGTATAGAACCATTTGAATAGCAAATAGTCTAGACCCTGACCAAAGTACTCCTCCTTCCCTTTCCATATAGAACCATTTGAATAGCAAATAGTCTAGACCCTAACCAAAGTACTCCTTCTTCCCTTTCCGTATAGAACCATTTGAATAGCAAATAGTCTAGACCCTGACCAAAGTACTCCTCCTTCCCTTTCCGTATAGAACCATTTGAATAGCAAATAGTCTAGACCCTGACCAAAGTACTCCTTCTTCCCTTTCCGTATAGAACCATTTGAATAGCAAATAGTCTAGACCCTGACCAAAGTACTCCTTCTTCCCTTTCCGTATAGAACCATTTGAATAGCAAATAGTCTAGACCCTGACCAAAGTACTCCTTCTTCCCTTTCCGTATAGAACCATTTGAATAGCAAATAGTCTAGACCCTGACCAAAGTACTCCTTCTTCCCTTTCCGTATAGAACCATTTGAATAGCAAATAGTCTAGACCCTAACCAAAGTACTCCTTCTTCCCTTTCCATGTTCTATATTTATTCCAAAATTCAATATGTACTGAATATTCATGGACAAAATAGTTATTATGAAACATGGAAGGTGGAAAACTATAGCCATTTAAGAAATTAAAAAACATATTTTTCAATTCCGTTTACAAACAGAACAGACCCTGATCAGAGGGCTCCTATAGGAGTCATCTGATCTGGGCCTACTCTGTGTGCAAATGCCTGCAGACATTTATATGAAGGAAATGGTTAAAAGGTGTCTATGGAATAACGGGTTAACCCATTTTCTTATAAGCTATTATAATTTGATAATCAAAGAGGAGGCCGGCAGATCAGGTGGCTCCTGTATACTATTATAAGGAGCCTTATGATCAGGGTCTGCTCTGGTTGTTCATAGAATAGTTTAGATCTGATTCTACACAAGCTGTCTGATCTGGGTCTACTCTGTAAATGTATAAAACAAGCATAATTATGTATATTACCAATAAATCTACTGAACTGGAGCATTACTACAATGAAAGGAAAATCTTGAAACAATTGTGATAAAAAGAGCATTGAATTGGTTCCATAGGAACAAATGCTCTATTTATCACAACAGTTTCAGAAAGCAAGTGTTACGGAGGCGTTGAAAGGCGTTAATATGAGGTTATAGGTTGAAGTAATTACAGTCATCTCCCTTGGAGCTAGAATTTCTCATATTCTTCATTGTCCCAAGGGTTATTTTTAGACATAAGGCTGTCATTTTATGCCGTATTTTCTTGCTGTATTGTCACACTATTATGTACATTCTCAACCTTAGGCCAGGGAAATGGATATTTGAAACCTACGGCCAGGGAATTGTTTGATTGAAATGTACAGCAAGACCTGGAAATGGATAATTAAAACAGAAGAGAGGCATGGGGAAACTGGATAATTAAAACAGTCACCAAAGGCCATGATGGAGATGAGTGCAATCATCTTCTCAAAGTACACTTTAATGGGTGTTAATCCTTTTCCACATGAATATTTATGTAAATGAATAATGACATCATGAATATTTATTACCCGACTTGTTTAACCCTTTCCTCCATAGGCTATTTTTAGACCCAACCTCTTTGAATGAATCTACCCAAAAGGAACATTAACTAGAGAAAAGATTTTTTTTAGAATTTTGTAGTTTGAAACCATTGTGGTAAATAGAGCATTTGCTCCTATAGGAGCATATGCTCTATTTATCACAATGGTTTCACAAAGTGATTTTTTCAGAGTCGCCAAAAGTCGTCAATATGAGGGGAATGGGTTAACTGTTAAAGTTTCAAGGAATATTTTGCTTTGGCAAGAACTGTAAAATCCGATCAATATCTGAGCAAACAGAGCAGAACCTTACGGTTCCTATAGGAACCATCTGATCTGTATCATGACCTATGAGCAAACAGAGCAGAACCTTACGGTTACTATAGGAACCATCTGATCTGGGTCATGCTATGGGCAAACAGAGTAGAACCTTACGGTTACAATAGGAACCATCTGATCTGGGTCATGAACTATGAGCAAACAGAGCAGAACCTTACGGTTACTATAGGAACCATCTGATCTGGGTGATGCTATGGGCAAACAGAGTAGAACCTTACGGTTACTATAGGAACCATCTGATCTGTATCATGAGCTATGAGCAGAGTAGAACCTTACGGTTACTCTAGGAACCATCTGATCTGGGTCATGAGCTATAAGCAAACAGAGCAGAACCTTACGGTTACTATAGGAACCATCTGATCTGGGTCATGAGCTATGAGCAAACAGAGCAGAACCTTACAGTTACTATAGGAACCATCTGATCTGGGTCATGAGCTAAGAGCAAACAGAGCAGACCCTTACGGTTACTATAGGAAGCATCTGATCTGTATCATTATACCCCCACAAATGAAGTTGTTGTTGTTGTTGTTTTTGGGGGGGGGGTGTATACTGGAGTCACCATGTCTGTCCGTCAGGCTTGTCCAGATCATAAGTTCCAAAGTATAAAAGCTATTGACTTCAAATATGGATAGATCACATTGACCTCAAGTGCAGTGCACAAGGCTTGTAACTCTGTCTTCAGTATTTCTGGAGTTATTGCCCTTTGTTATTTTTCAGTTTTCCGGAGTTTTTACCTAGAAATATTCTGGAAATATTCAGGTTTTCCAGAGTTTTTTTTCTAAACCTTAAAAGATATTTGAAGTGATATTTGGTAAGTGGCTTTATTATAATGAGTTACAGATCAAGTTTGAATTTCGTTACGCTTCATTGATTTGACTTAGAGATTCAGGTTTTCAGGAGTTTTTTTCTAAACTCTTGCAGATATTGATGTGGTATTTGGTATGTAGCTTTATAAAAATGAGTTACAGATCAAGTTTGAATTTTGATACACTACATTGATTTTTAACAGAATTTACAGCATTTTGACTTAGAATTTTTTAGGAAATTTAAGGTTTTCCCGAGTTTTTTCCTAAACTGTAGCAGATATTGTAGTGATTTATTTCTATAATCCCCATCTCTGTGTCAAATGTGCTAGTGGGGGTATTCATCACCTTGAGTGGTAGTTCTAGTTTACCAGTTACATCATTTACCAATTAACCCATTGCCTGATGAATGTTAGTGTAAGACATAACAACATCATGAATATTAATTAATTTTAAATGGTTTTGGTTGTTTAGATTGTTAAAAGTTGTGCAAGGCTGATAAACCTTGAAATGGAATATTTAATATATTCTGAAAATGGGTGATCCTTCGAAAGCAAAAGTAGAAATGCAAAAAGAGAAAATTGCAGACTCGGGTTTTATTGAGTAGTAATCAAATGTGCAACACTACTCATGCCCCCCTAGGACCGGCTTAAGCAGTTATCAAAACTAATGATCCCGAAGGACCTGAAAAGGTTATTTTTTATGATGATATTTGACCCTTTACTTCATTAAGAAGAAATATCATTAAATAATTAATTGGATGAATTTTTTATAATGACATAAATATGAACACAGGAAAATTGTGCTGTGACACAAATTGTAAACTCTGATCTATAGAGCTAATAGAGGAGACACTGGTCAGACTGGATCCTCATCTATGGAGCTAATAGAGGAGACACTGGTCAGACTGGATCCTCATCTATAGAGCTAATAGAGGAGACACTGGTCAGACTGGATGCTCATCTATAGAGCTAATAGAGGAGACACTGGTCAGACTGGATGCTCATCTATAGAGCTAATAGAGGAGACACTGGTCAGACTGGATGCTCATCTATAGAGCTAATAGAGGAGACACTGGTCAGACTGGATGCTCATCTATAGAGCTAATAGAGGAGACACTGGTCAGACTGGATGCTCATCTATAGAGCTAATAGAGGAGACACTGGTCAGACTGGATGCTCATCTATAGAACTAATAGAGGAGACACTGGTCAGACTGGATGCTCATCTATAGAGCTAATAGAGGAGACACTGGTCAGACTGGATCCTCATCTATAGAGCTAATAGAGGAGACACTGGTCAGACTGGATGCTCATCTATAGAGCTAATAGAGGAGACACTGGTCAGACTGGATGCTCATCTATAGAGCTAATAGAGGGAGACACTGGTCAGACTGGATCCTCATCTATAGAGCTAATAGAGGAGACACTGGTCAGACTGGATCCTCATCCATAGAGCTAATAGAGGAGACACTGGTCAGACTGGATGCTCATCTATAGAGCTAATAGAGGAGACACTGGTCAGACTGGATCCTCATCTATAGAGCTAATAGAGGAGACACTGGTCAGACTGGATCCTCAGGAGTTTATGCATTTTTCTGAATCTCATCTGGATCATGATCTTTTGCATAGGTAATTACAACTTACATACAAATTATTCAAACAAATGTTCAAAATAGTTGGGTTAATCCTTGGAATAAGAATTGACTCTGCTGAGAAGCACTGATGGACCGTTCCACTTTGAAAATTCATCTATGAGTATTTCACCGAGCTCCAGATAAGATGCGTAAATTTAAACATTTTCAAGCATAGCTCCTTTATTTCTCCACCAAACCCTATACTGTGACCACTCTTTAGAATCGTTTCAAAAAGACGATTCTAAAGAGTGGTCACAGTGTAGGGTTTGGTGGAGAAGTGACGATTTTATAATTTGGGTACGCACCATTATCTGTAGCTCTGAATACACCATTTATTAGTTACACCATATATATTAATTAGCTGAATTTTTAAAATGGCATATGAACATAATATACAAGTGTTGGCCATGGCAGGAACTGTTGAATCAGATCTTTATTATTTCATAAGCAAACAGAGCAGACAGGAGCCATCTGACCTCGGTCTCCTCTATTTGCAAAGGCATTAAAAGTATATTATTGAGCAAGTTGTAACACTTGTAGTTTTATCATGTAATAACTTATAAGAAGATACTGTCGTGTTGGATGACTCCCACAGATTTGTAAAGCTCTTTAAGTTAATGAATGTCCTGGGACTAACTCTTTATTTCAGGATTATTCATGTAAAACTTTATAATGAACAAGTATTATTTTTTTTCCATAGTAAAACCTAGAATCCGATGTAAATTATTTCATACGGAAACAGAGTAGTCTCCTAAAGGAGTAACTTTTCTCATCATCAGGATCCATTGCTTGTATTACACTTGGTCTCCTGTAAGATCTATCTGATAAGGGACTGCATGCTCTGTTTGCTTATGAAATAATATAGATTTGACATCACAGTTTCTGTCATGGCCAACATTTCCTCCGTTCATGTGCCATTTTGCTAAATAATCCAATTAATATACATTATGTCATTATTTCTTACATGAATATTCATGGAGTAAAGGGTTTAACGAAAAACATTGCAGCAGACGACACAATTTTTCAGATGCAAATATTTGTCAATGAAAGAATTTTAAATACAGCATCTGGCGTCAGATCTTCTAATGGCACATCTCAGATAATTGTGTTTAACCCATTCCCTCATAGACTATTTTTAGATCAAACCTCTTTAAATAAATCTACCGAAAAGGAGCATTAACTAGTGAAAAGGAAAATTTTAGAATTTTGAAGTTTGGAACCATTGTGATAAATAGAGCATTTTGCTCCTATAGGAGCAAATGCTCTATTTATCACAATGGTTTCGAGAAGTGACTGTTACAGAGGCGTAGAAAGGCGTATTTATGGAGGAAAAGTTTAATACTCTTGGCAGTTTGGATAAACATGAGTCATTCATTAACTCTACATCTTATCAGGATCCAAACCATTTGACACCAGCTTTGAACGGATATATGTCAGAATATTGTGAATTGTGGTAGACGACTATCTTCGCTCAGAAAACACATACTTAACGTATAAAGAATTAATGAGCACATTTTCTTCCGCTAATTCAGTTCCGTGTATCGTATCCTGTTACCTGCCTTTAGAAAAAAGCCCATGCTCTAATGAAAAAAGTCGTCCTTAGAAAATGTAATGCAGGCTTATTAATTGAGGAACCTATTGTATCACCTTCAGTCTTGGACTTAGTGCAAATGGTGCATCACTTGGAATTTTGCACTTAGTACAAATTGTACATCACTTTGAATTCTGCACTTAGTGCAAGTGGTTTATCACTTTGAACTCTTCTTTTAGTGCAAAATTAATGGTTTATAACCTTCAATTCTGCACTTAGTGCTGATGGTGTACTGATGGTCTAATGAAAGTTGTACCACCTTGAATCTTGAACCGAGTGCAACACTATTGTACTACCTATAATCTTGAACCGAGTGCAACACTATTGTACCACCTTTAATCTTGAACCGAGTGCAACACTATTGTACCACCTATAATCTTGAACTGAGTGCAACTCTATTGTACCACATATAATCTTGAACTGAGTGCAACACTATTGTACCACCTATAATCTTGAACTGAGTGCAACACTATTGTACCACATGTAATCTTGAACTGAGTGCAACGCTATTGTACCACCTATAATCTTGAACTGAGTGCAACACTATTGTACCACATATAATCTTGAACTGAGTGCAACGCTATAGTACCACCTATAATCTTGAACTGAGTGCTACACTATGTAACCACATATAATCTTGAACTGAGTGCAACACTATTGTACCACCTATAATCTTGAACTGAGTGCAATGCTATTGTACCACCTATAATCTTGAAATGAGTGCAACACTATTGTACCACCTATAATCTTGAAATGAGTGCAACACTATTGTACCACCTATAATCTTGAAATGAGTGCAACACTATTGTACCACCTATAATCTTGAAATGAGTGCAATGCTATTGTACCACCTATAATCTTGAACTGAGTGCAACACTATTGTACCACCTATAATCTTGAACTGAGTGCAACACTATTGTACCACCTATAATCTTGCTCTTAGTACAGATGGTGTAATACCTTGAATTCAACACTTAGTACAGAATGATGGTTGTACCACATTGTATCCTGAAATCAGTGCAAAGCCAATGTATCAATTCTGGATTGAGTGCAAAACTATTGTATCACATTAAATCCTGGAATTAGTGCAAAACTATTGTATAATCTTGAATTCTGAACTTAGTGCAAGTGCAAAACTATTGTATCACCTTCTTGAATCCTGGACTTGTTGTAAAACCTGTATCACCTTCTTGAGTATTCAACTTTAAGTGTGACACTTGTATCACCTCATTGAGAATTTGACTTTAAGTGTGACACTTTGACATAGTGTGACACTTGTATCACCTTCTTGAGTCTTTGACTTTAACCCTTTACCCAATAGCCTGTTTCTAGTTTTGAAGACATATGACCACTTAAAGCAGGTTGAAAGTAAAGCAGAATGCGCCTTAAGGCGCATTCTGCTTTACTTTCAGCCTGCTTTAAGCTACCATCTACTAGGATATAGAAAATATTTATTATGCAATATGTTCATGACTGTATGAATTTGAACTATTTTCTTCAGCGGAGGAATAAATCAAACACGCGAAAAGCCGTTTCTATCAGGTAAAGGGTTAAGTGTGAGACTTGTATCACCTTCTTGAGTCTTCGACTTTAAGTGTGACACTAAGTCTTGTATCACCTTCCTGAATCTTTGACATAGTGTGACACTTGTATCACCTTCTTGAATCCATTCAACACTAAGACTTGTGTAACTCTGGCTTCATTAATATTGGAGTAATGCCCCTTTGAACTTAGAAATGTGTCGGTCCGTCCGTCCGTGCGTGTGTCCGATCTTGTCCGGGCTGTAACTCAGAACTCAATGGATGGATTGTGAAATCACTTGGCATAAATGTTTCTGTAGAACTCAATGGATGGATTGTGAAATCACTTGACATAAATGTTTCTATAGAAGGTATGGCGTGTCACGTGAAAAAACATGTCAATAACTGAAAGGTCAGGGTCATACTTAGAGGTCAGAGGTTAAAATCATGTATATTTTTAACCGGATTAACAGATTTTGCTTGTCCGAAGCATATCTCCTACACTACTTCAGCTAGGATCACTAAATATGGTGTGTGAGTACATCTTGGGATGTTGGAGTGTAGCGTACTACTTATAGGTCAATGTGACCTTGACCTTGGGCTTTATTTACAAAAAAACTTGTCCAGAGAATACCTCTTATACAGAATTAGCTAGGAACACCAAATATAGTGTGCTAGTTCATCTTGGGATGGCGGATGTCGCATACTATTTTTAGGTCAATGTGACCTTGACCTTTGACCTCATTTACAAAAAAAAGCTTGCCGGAAAATGTCTCCTACATTACTTCAACTATGATGACCAAATATGGTGTGTGAGTACATCTTGGGATGGCAGTGTCACATACTATTTATAGGTCAATGTGACCTTGACCTTGGGCTTCATTTACAAAAAAAATTGTCTTGAGCTTACCTCCTACACTGAATCAGCTAGAATCACCAAATGTGGTGTGTGAGTTCGTCTTGGAATCACATACTAGTTATAGGTCAATGTGACCAGGACCTTGACCTTTGACCTCATTTTATAAAAAGGCTTGTCCGGAGCATAAAAATTATCTTCTACACTACTTCAGCTAGGATCACCAAATATGGTTTTTGAGTACATCTTGGGATAGCAGAGTGTTGCATACTATGTATAGGTCAGTGTGACCATGACCTTGACCTTTGACTTCATTTACAAAAAGGCTTGTCATCCCTACACCGAATCAGCTAGGATCATTAAATATGCTGTATGAGTTCATCTTTGGCTGGTGGAATGTTGCATACTTTTTGTAGGCCATGACCTTGACATTTGACCTCAAATATGAAAAAAAGATTGTCATTTGGGGTAACTTTAGTTCAAATTTTGGTCTTACTATGCAATCTTTACTTTCATTTTTCAGTTGCATATTGCAGGCCTGCTTACAAAACGCATATTGTCAGTGCTTTGCTTTGGGGGCATTTGTCATGTACTGTGACATATTTCTTGTTCAGGGAGTTATGCCCCTTTGAACTTTGAAATCACCAGTTAATAGTGAAGGAAAACTTGGTTTGACGTCGTATCGACATTTCTTGTTGAATCTGTGACTGTGTGACACTTGTATCACCTTCTTGAGTCTTTGATTAAGTATGACTCTTGTATACCATTCAGTACTAAAACTTTGAACTACCTTCTTGAATTCAGTACAAAACTTTCGCATCACTTTCTTGAAAACTTTCAACACTAAATAGCTTTTGTCTGCCAACCTTGAATCCTGACGAAATGTTTTTGACAGAAATTGTCAGGAATTGTCTCATCAGGGTCTGCACTATTGACAAGTTGATAGTACAACCAGTGCACTCCAAAGCAGTGATTGCACAGCGATATACTTGTACACAGTGAAGATATATGTAATTATACAACAGGACATGGGTAAAGAAGGAGAAATGTGTTATACAATTCAGCAAGAGAAGGGTTAATTAATCTCTAGACAGGCAGAGCACACCTGATCAGATGGCTCCTACGGGAGCTGTCTGGTCTTGGTCTACTCTGTTTGTAAAGACAAAGGCATAAAAGACATTTACAATGTGTGTTAGGGAAAGGATTTTGAAAGGTGTATTATGTCTCTCCCCACATAGTGGAGAGGGAGATATTATTGATTTTGTACTTTCTTTGTTTGTCTGCCTGTTTTGATCTGTCTGTCACAAAGTTTGTCTGCACTTCTTCTCTAAAACGGCTAGACAGATTTCAATAAAATTTCACTGCAGATTGTGATGAAATATCCCCATCTGATTTGATATTTTTTACAGAGTTACATCCCTTTAAAGAGGAAGTTTTACAATGAATGCATATTTTCTGTAATATCATAAAATATATTTGTTATGTTCAATCAGTTTAATGAAGATTGTCAATTTGGACTTATATGGAAAAATTCTCAATAATACCAAATATCATATTGATTCTTATAATTTTGTTCTACAACAAACATTTATCTGCATTGCAATTGATTGAACAGTTTATTGAAGATAAAATGTGAGACGAATAAAAACTAATCCATTTCCGAATACGTAGTGTGTTCGATATCAAACCTGTAACAGTTTTGTCTTCTTGGACCTTTATTCGACTCGTTTTCTTGGGATTTACTTCTTTTCAGCATATAAACAAACAATTTTTGTAATTGTTAGGCATTTTTAAAACAGATAACAAGAAATCATAAAATCTCATTTCTCACAAATGGCTGGTCAGGTTTCGAAAACAATTCACAGTTGTGTAAATGGGCATATCTCTAGGATGATCTGATTTGATTATTTTTCACAGTGTTATGTCCCTTTGAATAATAAAATATTGCATTAAGTCCAATTTTTAGGTTGTCCTTTTTTCAAATAAAAAATAAAAAAGAACTATTGTAACTGAGTCCGGCGACAGTATTGTCACAGTTGTTGTCATCCAGAAACTTCAATGTTTGCTATTACTTCTTTATTAATCATCCAAGTCTTATGAAACTTAATGCACTTGTTCACTATCACAAGAATTCACTTGTTCACTATCACAAGAATGCACTTGTTCACTATCACAAGAATGCACTTGTTCACTATCACAAGGTTCACAACATGAGCAAGGGACATAACTCTGTAAGATCTATTGACAAAATTAGGCATCTATCTGTCATTTTGAAAACCAGCAGGGCTACTGTATTTCATATTTGAATCCCTTGTGACAAGGCCTTTCCGTCATTGTTACGTTTTTCAATCAATGTTTGTTATCACCATAAGTGCAATTATGATGGAGATTATTAGTGCATGGTTTTTTGGTTTGAGAGGTAGGAGACATATGGTTATTATTCAAAAACAAGATCTAGTTAATATTAATCGGATTCATTTTTATAATGACATAATGAACACATGACATTTTGGCTCAGACAGAATCCGTAGAATCGGGTCTATATCCTACCATAAGCAAACAGAGCAGGCCCTGATTAAAGAGCTCCTACAGGGGCCAACTGATCTGGGTCTACTCTTCTTGACAAAGACATGAAAAGGTGTTTATATGAAGGAAAGGCTAAATGCAGGTTGAAAGTCATTCAAAGTTCAGAAAGGAGCTTTCTGCATGACGTTCACCCTGCATTAAGCATGTACCTGTCTCAAAAGAGCTAAATTCTTCTTCACTGTACAGAGCTCCAGATAAGATGTGTAAATTAAATCACTTTCAGGAATAACTTTATTTATCCACCAAACCCTATACTGTGACCACACTTTAGGATCGTCTCTTTAACCCTTCTCTTGCTGAATTTTAAAACACATTTCTCCTTCTTTTCCCATGCCCTGTTGTATAATTACATATATCTTCACTGTGTACAAGTATTTTGCTGTGCAATCACTAGTGCTGCTGTGGAGTGCATTGGTTGCACAATCAACTTGTAAGTAGTGCAGACCCAGATGAGACAGCTCCTGCAGGAGCTGTCTCATCTGGGTCTTCACTATTTACAGGTAGGTATATTGACGTGAAGATCAAGCGAAGGGTTAAGACAATTCTAAAGTGTGGTCACACTAGAGAGTTTGATGGAGATGTGACAATTGTAGTATCTAGGTATGCATCTTTATCTCTAGTATCTAGGTATGCACCTTTATCTCTAGTATCTAGGTATGCACCTTTATCTCTAGTGTCTAGGTATGCACCTTTATCTCTAGTATCTAGGTATGCACCTTTATCTCTAGTATCTAGGTATGCACCTTTATCTCTAGTATCTAGGTATGCACCTTTATCTCTAGTATCTAGGTATGCACCTTTATCTCTAGTATCTAGGTATGCACCTTTATCTCTAGTATCTAGGTATGCACCTTTATCTCTAGTGTCTAGGTATGCACCTTTATCTCTAGTATCTAGGTATGCACCTTTATCTCTAGTGTCTAGGTATGCACCTTTATCTCTAGTATCTAGGTATGCACCTTTATCTCTAGTGTCTAGGTATGCACCTTTATCTCTAGTGTCTAGGTATGCACCTTTATCTCTAGTGTCTAGGTATGCACCTTTATCTCTAGTGTCTAGGTATGCACCTTTATCTCTAGTGTCTAGGTATGTACCTTTATCTCTAGTATCTAGGTATGCACCTTTATCTCTAGTGTCTAAGTATGCACCTTTATCTCTAGTATCTAGGTATGCACCTTTATCTCTAGTGTCTAGGTATGCACCTTTATCTCTAGTATCTAGGTATGCACCTTTATCTCTAGTGTCTAGGTATGCACCTTTATCTCTAGTATCTAGGTATGCACCTTTATCTCTAGTGTCTAGGTATGCACCTTTATCTCTAGTGTCTAGGTATGCACCTTTATCTCTAGTGTCTAGGTATGCACCTTTATCTCTAGTATCTAGGTATGCACCTTTATCTCTAGTGTCTAGGTATGCACCTTTATCTCTAGTATCTAGGTATGCACCTTTATCTCTAGTGTCTAGGTATGCACCTTTATCTCTAGTATCTAGGTATGCACCTTTATCTCTAGTGTCTAGGTATGCACCTTTATCTCTAGTATCTAGGTATGCACCTTTATCTCTAGTATCTAGGTATGCACCTTTATCTCTAGTGTCTAGGTATGCACCTTTATCTCTAGTATCTAGGTATGCACCTTTATCTCTAGTGTCTAGGTATGCACCTTTATCTCTAGTATCTAGGTATGCACCTTTATCTCTAGTATCTAGGTATGCACCTTTATCTCTAGCGCCAACTGTAGATCCAGTTTAGAGGGGCTCATTCACTGCAATTAAGGACTGCAGTATATGCGTACAGGCAGTACGATTCTTCAAGACACCATTAGAGAGATTGGATCTAGATGAGACACTGAATGGATGTCGCAAATCCACCGCTAGTGTTAATTGCATTATCGGATTTTCTATTTTATTGTCATTGCTGATACAAACAGAACAACAACAGCGCTAGCTTTTAACGAATTATTGCCAATAATAAGCTGCGTTTAATCCTCCGCAGTTTGTGTAAGCACTGTCATCATTCAGGGTCAAACAGAAGCTGTGATAATCTTCTTGTTAACCCTGTGAGTGCGGGATGTGCGTGCATCGTCATTTGCAAATAGTGTAGACCCAGATTAGAGGGCCTATAGAGGGCTGCCCTCTGATGGGGGTCTTCACTGTTCTGCCATTTGATATCCTCCAACAAGTTTAAGCCAATGCTTATCGTACAGAATTGTCTCTATAACTAATCTCGGATCATTCTACTTTGAAAATTCAGCTTTGAAGAGGTTAATACAGCTTCATCGCGCTATTGGTTTTATAGAATCTGTGTATAAAATCAGCATCAGATGGAGACTGTGGCTACTTGAAACATTCAGTTTGAAAACAGTTGCAGGTTTTCTCTGTGTCTGCAACACAGATTGCTCATCACTACAAATTGATGTCATATAGTATTTTTTTTTCAAAGCTGATTTTTTTTTTTCTTCGGTATCTTTATTAAGCATGTTAAACTGTTTGGACTCTAAGGGGGATCAGTCAGCGGACAGAAACAGTTTGAAACCATATCTGGATATCGAGTTACTCAGATTATCATCGGATCAAAATTTTTGAAAACTTGATCTGGAATTGAGAGTCTATATTACAGCGCAAGCGATAAAGGCATGTATACCTGTGCATATTCAAATACTAAAATCACAGCAACAGATACCTGTGCATATTCAAGTATTAAAATCGTCATTTCTCCACCAAACCCTATATTGTGACCACTCTTTAGAATCGTCTCAAAGAGACGATTCTAAAGAGTGGTCACAATATAGGTTTTGGTGGAGAAATAAAGGAGTATTTCTTGAAACTGTTTTAGTTTATGTATCTTATCTGGAGCTGAGTAGCTTTAATTGCTGGATTTGTTGATTGTTTTTTAAATAATTTCCTAACCTACACTTTCATTGGTGTGCTCATTTGTCACTGTTGATGGATATAATTGTGCAATTAACTGCGTCAACAAAGCCACCATATTGTGTTCAAGCATACAGGACAATTTAATCTAGTTTGGGATTAGTTCTGACTGAATAGAGTGCAGGCAATTTGATTCTATGCCTTGCTTGAAAATGTCGGGCATAGATGGAAAAATCAAACAGGTAGATGCGGAAAATGTCACGGAATCTCGAGCAAAATTTTCGATTAGTCTGGATACTGGTAATGAGGATTTAGAATCCACAGCAGAATTGTGTTCCAGGGATAATTGTAAATCGGAGGAAAAGCCACTGGCGTCTGATGTGTCAAACCACACGCCAATTACACTGTCAAGACGTATGCCTCATCTACATAAACTAGAAAAGTAAGTAGATAGGATGTAGAGACATGGATATGAAGTATAAATATACCTTCACCCCTTATTCCATGACATAGATAATGACAGTAGATAGGATGTAGACACATGGATATGAAGTATAAATATACCTTCACCCCTTATTCCATTACATAGATAATGACATCATAAATATTCATTAGATTAATTGATATAATAACACATAGACACAGGAAATTTCGGTTACCGCAGAAACTGTAAAATCATATATAAATATGATAAGCAAACAGAGAAGACTCTGATTAGATGCTCCTACAGGAGTGTCTGATCTGGGTATACTCTGTTTGCAAAGGCTTAGAAATTTATGGAGTAACGGGTTAAAGAAGAATAGTTTCTTTATTTCTCTCGCTATAGTGCTCAAATCATCGGGTTTGATATAGAAATTATTATTTTGATTTATGAAATAATATTATGCACCAAGGATTGTGGTATTTGAAAAACAGTAAAACCTCTTTATAATTGCCACTAAATTGTGTATTGTGTATAATTGTGTAAACTTGTTGGTATTTAGGGCAGGTTGCTGCTTAAAGCAAGGGGAAAATAAAACGGAACGCTCCTGTATAGGAGCGTTCTGTTTTACTTTCACATTGCTTTAAGCAGCCACCTGCCTTTAACACAAAACGCTTTATGTAATTTAGTGGCCGTAATAGAGAGGTTGCACTGTATGCACTTTAGTTGAAAAATGACAAAATTATTATTAAATTTTGAAATATTCATATGAATATTGGTTCAAAAATGATGATTTTGCTATTTGGAAAATGCATCTTGGTGAGAAAATGACAGCTTTGTTATTGAGTGTATGCATCTTGGTGGGATATAATTTTAGTGTTTGAAATCTGCACCTTTGTGGGGAAAAAAACACTTTTTGATATTTTGAAATATGCACCTGCGGAAATGATTATTTTCGAATTTGAATATGGATCTTGGTGGGGGAAAATGATGATTTTGGTATTTGAAATATGCATCTTGATGGACAAATGATAACTTTAGCATTTGAATTATACATTTCTGTGGAAATATAGCAACTTTGTTATTCGAAATATGCACCTTTGTTATTTGAAATATGCAGTTTTGTGGAAAACTAGCAATATCGATATTTGAAATATGCACCAACTTAGAGAAAATGATGATTTTGGTATTTGAAATATGCAACTTGGTGGAAAAATGACAGTATTGGTATTTGAAATATGCACCTTGGTGGTTGAAAAATTATGATTTTGCCCGTGGTATTTGGAATATGAATATTGGTGGGAAAATTATGATTTGGATTTGAAATAAGCAATCTTGGTGAGAAAATAATGATTTTGATATTTGCAATATGCATGTGTCTAAATGCATCTCATCCTGATCAGAACTTTATCACAAATTGACAACACAATAAGCTCAACCCATAATTACTCCATGAATATTCATGCAAGAAATAATGATGTCATGAATGTTAATTAGATTAATTGTTACAATAACAAAATGAACTCAGGGATTGTTTGACATGGCAGAAACCATAGAATCATATCTATATTTTATCATAAGCAACAGAGCAGACCCTGATCAGGCGGTTCCAACAGGAGCTGTCTGATCTGGGCCTAGTCTGTTTGCATAGGCATAGAAAGAAGTATGGAGTAAATGGTTAAACCTATCTTGAATACAAACACTTTTTCACACCTTTGCAAATAGAGTCGATCCAGACCAGGCGACTCCTTTTAGGAGCTGTCTGATCAGGGTCTATTCTGTTTGCTTCTGAAATTAGAATTGATCTAACTCTGCAGATTCTACCAGTGCTTAAACATCCTGTCATGTTAAAATTTCAGCTTATGAATATATTGTTCCTTGCAATGAATATGCAACAGGGAAATGCTTAACCCTTACAATGCTAAGTACGACCTAACTGGCATTTGCAAACATTTTAATATGACCCGATGGGTGTCTACAAACATCTTCTATTAAGTACAACCTGATGGGCGTCTACAAACATCTTAGATTAAGTATGACCAAACGGGCGTCTGCAAATATCTTGGTTTAAGTACAATCTGACTGACGCCTGCAAACATCTATGATTAAGTATGACCTAACTAGGATTTGAAAACATCTTAATACGACCTGACTGACGTCTTCAAACATCTTGGATTATGTACAACCAATAGATCGATATCATTCTATAAGCAGCGTTAGGCGACCCTGTGATCAAACAGCTGACATGTCTGATCTGGATCTACTCTATTTGCATAGGTGCCAAAAGGGTGTTTCTATGGTTACCTATATAAACAGCGTGGATACAGATGATACGGAATAACTTTGTCTCATCATTTTAACTGTGAGACACTCTTATGTTTTTAAGACAAAAGGACAGAAAAATATCAAAATGAAAATTGGAGGTCGATGACAAACTTTGCAGATTGCAGTAATAAATGACAGTGTAACTTTCACATGCTGCGGTTATTCGATTACTGTGTATTGATTTCTAATGTTCTGTATGTAAACATCGATAAATAAAGGCGGTAAAATACCATCTGAAATTAAGTAATCAACTTCAGTGATTATCCCATTTCATCATATACAGTAGAACCCCTCTAAAATGGAATTCTAGTAGAGAAGAATTTAGATATTTTTAGGCAGGTGGTTGCTTAATGCAGGGTGAAAGTCATGCAGAAAGCTCCTAGGGGAGCTTTCTGCATGATTTTTACCCAGCATTAAGCTGCCAGCTGTCTCCAAGTCGATATTGATACTAAATTGGATGCCCTGTTTAGTGGGGTCTTACTGTATCAGATATTGCTTAAAAAAAGATGGAACATCAACATTTATTATACATTATGTATTAATTAGTATTTTTAAATTATTGGATCAGTGCCAGTTCAACTTGACAACTATATCTTGCCTTAAATGTTTGCATGATTGCAGCAGAGTTTTCCACCATTTATAAACTATGCAAACCGTTTAAATCCAGACCAGGCCGCACAGAACATATGATAGCTTAATGCAGGTCAAAAGTAATAAAAGTTGTAGGAGGAGCTTTCAGCATTACTTGCGTCCTGCATCAAGCTGTTAAATTAAGTTATTTCGAATTTATCTGAGTTTGAGATATTGAGGTTCCACAGCACAATTATAATTTATGACACAGGGGGAATATAACTCTCAAAGCATGTATGCGATTGCAATTACATGATTGTGTTAAACATATCCTCGTTCAATATTAATGTAAGAATTAATATCATACCTTTCCCTGTCCAGTAGTCTTGTAAGAATTAATGACATGATACCTTTCCCTGATCAGACATTTTCTACAGGTATTTTATGACCTGGGTCTACTCTGTTTGCAATTGTGTAGCATATAGTGTAAAGGGATCAGTGTACTAGGGTAATTGGTTTATCCCTGTCCCAAAGTAGATCAGAAATATATTTATTTAATTATAAAAGATATAATACCTCTCGCATGACATCTTTATTGTGTGAGAGGCCGTGTTAGTATGCCATATATTACTAATACTGAACCCTTTCCTCCAAATATACACCTTTCTACGTGTCTGTAAAAGTCACTCTATGAAATCATTGTGATAAATTGAGCATTTGCTCCATAGGAGCAAAATGCTCTATTTATCATAATGGTTTCAAAACTACACAATTCTAACATTTGTCTTTTCTCTAGTAAATGCTCCTTTTCGGTAGATTTATTCAAAGAGGTTGGGTCTATCTGTCTGTTTGTTCGTCCTTTAACAGTTTGAATGTGATGCGATAACTCATACAGTACTTCACATATTGGTTTCACATTAAGGACATATGCTTAGTATAATGAGAGGAAGACACCTATTGTTTTTGGGTTGAATCAGATCACTATGTCTAGAGTTACCTGCCCATGATTCATCAAAAATGCCATTAAATTTTGTCAACATTTTTTATGTTACATGATAACTCAAACAATGGTTCTCATATTAAGGGCATATGTTTATTATTTACCAGTCAGGGTAATTCCTTGGAATTTGATTGGTCAGTTTGCCAAAAACTGCCGGGGTGTACAGAACGGTATTCGGCAGCTTCCACGGAGAATACAGAATTCAAATTACAACCAAATAATCGATAATAAACGTAAAAATATGTTCCACAAACGTTCCTCAATTTGACACTATCAACTTCTCAGAACAATGTGTAACCATTAAAACTCAAATGTTTACAAGTGAAGTTTGAATTCCTCTTTCAAAATTGCTCTGTGATGACGTCACGTTTTCCTTTTCATGACGTCATATAATTAGAGATCTTATGTCAGCAAAAATAAGAGTT
This sequence comes from Azorinus chamasolen, assembly GCA_963576725.1. Lineage (NCBI taxonomy): Eukaryota > Metazoa > Mollusca > Bivalvia > Cardiida > Solecurtidae > Azorinus > Azorinus chamasolen. The sequence continues at coordinate 82,439,700 of OY755246.1, forward strand.
GTTCGTTTCTTAATTGGGTAAATCGGATCTCTGACTGGTAATATATTTGTTACACAGTAATTTGGCAGGGTGTACGGACTGGTATGATCGGGTTAGACCATGTATTTCCTTCGGCTAACGCCTCAGGAAATACGGGATCTAACCCGGTCATACCAGCCCGTTCACCCTGCCAAATGACTGTGTAACTAATAGTATCATCATAAGAAGACACTTATAGCTTTTAGGTTGAATCAGATCACTGTCTAGAGTCATATGGGTTTCATATTAAAGGAATATGCTTAGTATGATCAGAGGAAGAGGCCTGTAGCTTTTAGGTTGAATCAGATCATATTTTTTGAGTTATCTGCACTTGATTAATCAAATATGCCATCAACTTTTGTCAACACATTTAATGTGATGTAATAACTCAAATTGTATTCTACATATTGCTTTCATATGACGGGCATATGCTTAATATTATTAGAGGAAGAAACCTTAGTTTTTGGGTTGAATTAGATAACTATGTCCAGAGTTATCTGCCCTTGATTTATCAAAAATGCCATATTCAACAAAAGATCATCTGCAGGGCCCTCTCTGACTGAGTCAATTTTCTAGTTTTATGGTATTTTTGCTAGAAATGCCCCACTCTAATATACATGTAAGTAAATAGAACAGACTTTCTACATGTAAGTAAATAGAACAGCCCTTTCTACATGTAGGTAAACAGAACAGCCCTTTCTACATGTAACATATAAGTAAATAGAGCAGCCTTTCTACATGTAACATGTAAGTAAATAGAACAGACTTTCTACATGTAACATATAAGTAAATAGAGCAGCCTTTCTACATGTAAGTAAACAAAGCAACGTTCCTTAATATGTAACATGTAAGTAAATAGAGCAGCCTTTCTACATGTAACATGTAAGTAAATAGAGCAGACTTTCTACATGTAAGTAAACAAAGCAACGTTCCTACATGTATTATCCGTAAGGTTTGAACTGGCACTCATCACTTTCCGCCGACTTTCGTCGATGAAAAATCGTGATAGTGATGCATGTGTCACGTGTGTGTTTGGAAGGATAAAAACAGCTTACGGAAAAAGGCGGAATATTCATGCAGTGCCAGGTCTAACCTTATCGACAATAACATGTAAATAAATAGAGCAGCCTTTCTACATGTAAGTAAACAAAGCAACGTTCCTACATGTAACATGTAATTAAATAGAACAGCCTTTCTACATGTAACATGTAAATAAATAGAGCAGCCTTTCTACATGTAAGTAAACAAAGCAATGTTCCTTAACATGTAACATGTAAGTAAATAGAGCAGCCTTTCTACATGTAACATGTAAGTAAATAGAGCAGACTTTCTACATGTAAGTAAACAAAGCAACGTTCCTACATGTAACATGTAATTAAATAGAACAGCCTTTCTACATGTAACATGTAAGTAAATAGAGCAGCCTTTCTACATGTAACATGTAAGTAAATAGAGCAGACTTTCTACATGTAAGTAAATAGAGCAGACTTTCTACAAATGTCATGTAACATGTAAGTAAATAGAGCAGACTTTCTACAGCTGTCTGGTCTGGGTTTACTCGGTTCGCAAATATGTCAAAATGTGTCTTATCAGGTAAAGGATTCAGATTGGAGCCATCTACTCAGGGTCTACTCTGTTTGCTGATGGAATAATATAGAACTGGTTGAACAGTTTCTGATATGGCACAAGGATAATTATGTTGTTATAAAAATTAGTCTAATATTCATGATACCATTATATCTTACATGAATATTCATGGGATAACGAGTTAACTTGCTGTTACAGTATAAGCACACATTTTGCTTTGGTATCGGATATTGGACATTGATGGACACTTAAGCACTCAACATTTCTTAATGCATATTGCTGACCGTGGGCAGTTGTGGTCATTTAGTATCAATTTTCTGTCACTTTCCTTTCACACTTTGATGTATTGTAATTACCTTCAATGTATTGCCAGACAAACTTAGGCACATGGTTATATGGAAGGAGCAGTTTGATCTGGGTCTACACCAGACAAACTTAGACACATAGTTCTATGGAAGGGGCAGTTTGATCTGGATCTACACAAGACAAACTTAGACACATACCGTATATCCTCTTATAGACGCTCCCGGGCGCGATGCAAAACGCAGAGAGGGAGCTCTTATTTCATACCAAAACTTCGGAGTTTTTACTATGTCCGTCATGGTAGAGACTGTATCTATAGGCTAAAGAATGATACATTGCGTACTCTGAAATTTAATCATATTTGCGCCGATATAAGAATTGAAATAACCAGCAGACATCCTACTTGGTTCATTTGTTGACAGAAATCATTTATTTCAAACTTAATCTTCGGTAGATTTATGACTTTTAAAGTGAAAGTAAGAATCGTATTTACCTTTCAAGGTTCAACTTCCGCTAGACTGCTCTGCAGTAAAATTATCAACGGAAGTTACGGGTGTGTAGGTACGGTCTAAACGGAAATGTTCGAAGACCCTTCCGCTTTACCGTAATACTTGTAAAATACTACTGTAGAATATGCACTACACAGAAATGGGGGAAACTGGACGCAGACGGAAATCGAGAACGAACAAACATTGGTTTAATCCGTTAGGCAAGTGGAAAAAACAGAATCACCTTTCCATTAGGTATGGGAAATAGTGACAGTTTTAAAATAAGAATTAAAGAGCGATATGTAGGTGAGTCGGTGTTAAATGAATTGCTTGCAGAAGTGACATGTATACATGGTTTACAGCACCGAATAATCAGATACCAACGCTTTTTGCAAACATAATAAGTCGAAGAGAAACAAATAACCTAACGGTATGCAACAACAGTATAAAATAGTTTCATTGTAAATATGCTTTCCCTAATTACTACTAGTGATGATGCATTGAGTTTTCGTTTTCTTCGCCAACTTTTCGACTTCGAGGTGAGGTGGGTGGGGTAAGTTGATCCCCCCGATGGCTTTTCGAAGCGTATATTATAGGGAGGGAGCTACTATTAGAGAGGGCGCTATAGAAAGGAGAAATACGGTAGTTCTAGTCTACACCAGACAAACTTAGACACATAGTTCTATGGAAGGGGCAGTTTGATCTGGATCTACACAAGACAAACTTAGACACATAGTTCTAGTCTACACCAGACAAACTTAGACACATAGTTCTATGGAAGGAGCAGTTTGATCTGGGTCTACACCATTGGATGGTTCATATGTTTCCCTGTTCTATGTTTATTCCAAATTCAAATACCTAATGAATATTCATAATGAAATATGGAAGGTGGAACATTGGAGCCATTTTAGAAAGTAAAGAAATAGTTCTATCAAATTCCATTGGCAAACAGTGCAGACTCTGATCAGAAGGCTCCTACAGGAGAACTCTGATCTGGGTCTTCTCTGTTTGCAAATGTTTCAATATGCATTCATGTGAAAGAACAGGTTAATTTCATTTAATCTTATTTCTTCTGATACATCTGTGAACAGTAGACCCAGATCAAAGTGCTTCTATAGCCGGTCTGTTTGGGTTGCTGATATAGTACAGATCAGTTGATAATTCAGAGCTACAGATAAGGGTGCGTACACAAATATTGAAATCGTCAGTTCTCCACCAAAACCTATACTGTGACCACTCTTTAGAATCATCTCAAAGGGACTATTCTAAAGAGTGGTCACAGTATATGGTTTGGTGGAGAAATAAAGGAGTTATTCTTGAAAATGTTTGTATTTAGGCATCTTATCTGGAGCTCTGAGTTGATATAGTACAGATCAATTTCTGCCGTAGTTCCCTTGAGCATAACATTGCCAATACAACTTGATATTCATGATGTCATTATGTCTTAAACTTGAGGTAACGGATTAACCTTTCATACACTCGTCCATGCCTTTGAAAACAGAGTAGACCCAGATCAGACTGCTGGTGCCATCTGATCATGCGTACTTTGTTTGCTTATGAAGTGATACACATCTGACTCTACAATGTTTGTCTATGCCAAAGATTCCTGTGAAAATTAAGTTCTATGTATATTCATGATGTGATCAATTCATGCGATTAACCCATTCCCTCATGCTGACACATTTTCACACCTCTGTAAAAGTCAACTTTTTGAAACCATTGTGATCATAATTATGCTGTAGGATCAAATGCTCAGTGGTTTCAAACTCCAAAATTCTAAACTTTGCCGTTTCCCCATTTTTGGTAGATTTATTCAAAGAGGCTGGGTCTGAAAATAGTCCAGGAGGGAATGGGTTAAACAAAATGGAGGATGTTTGACTAATTCAGCTGTTCAAACTAGGAGGGGAGATATTAGATGACCTAAACTTCAGAGTAAATAAAAAATTATGGCTTAACATTGTCTTAATAAAATGGACCAGTAATGTTACTGTGCTAGCAGAACCATTTCTTTAACCCTTCGCTTGCTATTCACGTCAATATACCTACCTGTAAATAGTGAAGACCCAGATGAGACAGCTCCTGCTAGCAAATGCCAGTTCAGTAAATTCTTACATTCAAAGGATTATTTTGTTTGTGTTGATTAACGTCAGTTTTTTCAGCGTCCACAGAGTTAAAGATAGGAACTGTTGCAGATGACAAGACTTTACTTGTGTCCTCTTTGGCTTGATCCCATTCAAGAAAGTAAATAGAGCAGACTTTCTACATGTAAGTAAATAGAGCAGACTTTCTACAAATGTCATGTAACATGTAAGTAAATAGAGCAGACTTTCTACAGCTGTCTGGTCTGGGTTTACTCGGTTCGCAAATATGTCAAAATGTGTCTTATCAGGTAAAGGATTCAGATTGGAGCCATCTACTCAGGGTCTACTCTGTTTGCTGATGGAATAATATAGAACTGGTTGAACAGTTTCTGATATGGCACAAGGATAATTATGTTGTTATAAAAATTAGTCTAATATTCATGATACCATTATATCTTACATGAATATTCATGGGATAACGAGTTAACTTGCTGTTACAGTATAAGCACACATTTTGCTTTGGTATCGGATATTGGACATTGATGGACACTTAAGCACTCAACATTTCTTAATGCATATTGCTGACCGTGGGCAGTTGTGGTCATTTAGTATCAATTTTCTGTCACTTTCCTTTCACACTTTGATGTATTGTAATTACCTTCAATGTATTGCCAGACAAACTTAGGCACATGGTTATATGGAAGGAGCAGTTTGATCTGGGTCTACACCAGACAAACTTAGACACATAGTTCTATGGAAGGGGCAGTTTGATCTGGATCTACACAAGACAAACTTAGACACATACCGTATATCCTCTTATAGACGCTCCCGGGCGCGATGCAAAACGCAGAGAGGGAGCTCTTATTTCATACCAAAACTTCGGAGTTTTTACTATGTCCGTCATGGTAGAGACTGTATCTATAGGCTAAAGAATGATACATTGCGTACTCTGAAATTTAATCATATTTGCGCCGATATAAGAATTGAAATAACCAGCAGACATCCTACTTGGTTCATTTGTTGACAGAAATCATTTATTTCAAACTTAATCTTCGGTAGATTTATGACTTTTAAAGTGAAAGTAAGAATCGTATTTACCTTTCAAGGTTCAACTTCCGCTAGACTGCTCTGCAGTAAAATTATCAACGGAAGTTACGGGTGTGTAGGTACGGTCTAAACGGAAATGTTCGAAGACCCTTCCGCTTTACCGTAATACTTGTAAAATACTACTGTAGAATATGCACTACACAGAAATGGGGGAAACTGGACGCAGACGGAAATCGAGAACGAACAAACATTGGTTTAATCCGTTAGGCAAGTGGAAAAAACAGAATCACCTTTCCATTAGGTATGGGAAATAGTGACAGTTTTAAAATAAGAATTAAAGAGCGATATGTAGGTGAGTCGGTGTTAAATGAATTGCTTGCAGAAGTGACATGTATACATGGTTTACAGCACCGAATAATCAGATACCAACGCTTTTTGCAAACATAATAAGTCGAAGAGAAACAAATAACCTAACGGTATGCAACAACAGTATAAAATAGTTTCATTGTAAATATGCTTTCCCTAATTACTACTAGTGATGATGCATTGAGTTTTCGTTTTCTTCGCCAACTTTTCGACTTCGAGGTGAGGTGGGTGGGGTAAGTTGATCCCCCCGATGGCTTTTCGAAGCGTATATTATAGGGAGGGAGCTACTATTAGAGAGGGCGCTATAGAAAGGAGAAATACGGTAGTTCTAGTCTACACCAGACAAACTTAGACACATAGTTCTATGGAAGGGGCAGTTTGATCTGGATCTACACAAGACAAACTTAGACACATAGTTCTAGTCTACACCAGACAAACTTAGACACATAGTTCTATGGAAGGAGCAGTTTGATCTGGGTCTACACCATTGGATGGTTCATATGTTTCCCTGTTCTATGTTTATTCCAAATTCAAATACCTAATGAATATTCATAATGAAATATGGAAGGTGGAACATTGGAGCCATTTTAGAAAGTAAAGAAATAGTTCTATCAAATTCCATTGGCAAACAGTGCAGACTCTGATCAGAAGGCTCCTACAGGAGAACTCTGATCTGGGTCTTCTCTGTTTGCAAATGTTTCAATATGCATTCATGTGAAAGAACAGGTTAATTTCATTTAATCTTATTTCTTCTGATACATCTGTGAACAGTAGACCCAGATCAAAGTGCTTCTATAGCCGGTCTGTTTGGGTTGCTGATATAGTACAGATCAGTTGATAATTCAGAGCTACAGATAAGGGTGCGTACACAAATATTGAAATCGTCAGTTCTCCACCAAAACCTATACTGTGACCACTCTTTAGAATCATCTCAAAGGGACTATTCTAAAGAGTGGTCACAGTATATGGTTTGGTGGAGAAATAAAGGAGTTATTCTTGAAAATGTTTGTATTTAGGCATCTTATCTGGAGCTCTGAGTTGATATAGTACAGATCAATTTCTGCCGTAGTTCCCTTGAGCATAACATTGCCAATACAACTTGATATTCATGATGTCATTATGTCTTAAACTTGAGGTAACGGATTAACCTTTCATACACTCGTCCATGCCTTTGAAAACAGAGTAGACCCAGATCAGACTGCTGGTGCCATCTGATCATGCGTACTTTGTTTGCTTATGAAGTGATACACATCTGACTCTACAATGTTTGTCTATGCCAAAGATTCCTGTGAAAATTAAGTTCTATGTATATTCATGATGTGATCAATTCATGCGATTAACCCATTCCCTCATGCTGACACATTTTCACACCTCTGTAAAAGTCAACTTTTTGAAACCATTGTGATCATAATTATGCTGTAGGATCAAATGCTCAGTGGTTTCAAACTCCAAAATTCTAAACTTTGCCGTTTCCCCATTTTTGGTAGATTTATTCAAAGAGGCTGGGTCTGAAAATAGTCCAGGAGGGAATGGGTTAAACAAAATGGAGGATGTTTGACTAATTCAGCTGTTCAAACTAGGAGGGGAGATATTAGATGACCTAAACTTCAGAGTAAATAAAAAATTATGGCTTAACATTGTCTTAATAAAATGGACCAGTAATGTTACTGTGCTAGCAGAACCATTTCTTTAACCCTTCGCTTGCTATTCACGTCAATATACCTACCTGTAAATAGTGAAGACCCAGATGAGACAGCTCCTGCTAGCAAATGCCAGTTCAGTAAATTCTTACATTCAAAGGATTATTTTGTTTGTGTTGATTAACGTCAGTTTTTTCAGCGTCCACAGAGTTAAAGATAGGAACTGTTGCAGATGACAAGACTTTACTTGTGTCCTCTTTGGCTTGATCCCATTCAAAGCAGAATGTTTTGAGTGGAATAGTCCTTCAGTGTCGTCTGTATCAAAGGCTTAACACATTACCTCATAGGCTATTTTAAGATACAACCTCTTTGAATAAATCTACTGAAAAGGAGCATTAACTAAAGAAAAGGATTTTTTTTTTTTAATTTGAAACTATTGTGATAAATAGATCATTTGCTCCCATAGGAGCAAATGCTCTATTTATCACTGGTTTTACAGAGGCGTAGAAATGCGTATTTATATGGAGGAAAGGGTTAAACTTGCTGGAAGATTTTGAATTACAAATGGTGGAGGACGCCTTATCGGGGTCAACATTGTTTGGAAATGACAGTGCATGCTCACACTGCATTCCAAAAAAATTAGAAATTGAAGTGGATTTACATTGAATTATTTTTTTCTATAGAATAGGGACGATATTATACAGAGCATTTCTGATATTGCCCGTTGTGGTACGGCTGTAATTGTATTGCGGCATGGAATCTGAAAAGGACAATAACATCATTACTACTTTACAGCACACGCATGATCAATGCTCTTATCTTTTTTCTGCAATTATTCCTTAAGGTAATTCTTTCACTACCATTCGCATATCTGTGATCAACATACCAAACAGTTTGAATCCAGATGAGATGTTAAATTAACTTCGTGTCTCATCAGGGTCCAATGTTGTGATTATATATTTAATTAGAAAAAAAACATTATGGAAGAAAATTCAAAAATAATAGTTGAAGCAGTAAATACATTTTGCAGATGAATTTGTGTATCAGAGTTGACCAGATAAGATGTGTAAATCTAACCATTTTCAAGAATAACTCTTTTATTTCTCCAATAAACTATACTGTGACCACTCATTAGAATCGTCTTGAGGAGACGATTCTAATGAGTGGTCACAGTATATGGTTTGGTGGAGAAATGAATATTTTAGTATTTTGGTACACACCCTTATCTATAGCTCTGGGGTTGACCTTTAGTATGTCAGAAAAAATCTCCGTACACTAAGTAATCTGCTAAATGAGATACTGATTACTCAGTTGGACGCAGAGTTGAAGAGACAATTCTAAAGAGTTGTCACAACATAGGGAGAAATTATAATCATCTATGCATGTACAAACAGTTTAGATCCAGACGAGATGCTGCATAATCGGCAATCTCATCAAGATGCAAACTGATTTGTAAAGTTTGGCAAAGAAATTTTAAATAAGAGAGAATTTATTTGAAGAATTGAACCAGGCAACAATTTGCTGAAGACAAAATACCCTTACAGTAAAACCCCTATTAACCGGAATTCTAGTAGAGAAGAATTTAGATACTTTTAGACAGGCTGCGCTTAATGTAGGATGAAAGAAATGGTAAACTGTAGTGAAGGAAGTCCTATAACATAGCAAACAGCCGTCTGATCTGGGTCTACCTTGTTGGAGAGACTTAAAAGGCTTCATAAATGGGTTAAAGGTAAAACTATTTACCATTTTGTGTTACTCGTATTCAAAGGGTCAACCCTTTACCATATCTACAGATAAAGGTGCGTACACAAATACTAATATCTACAGATAAAGGTGTGTACACAAATATTAATATCTACAGATAAAGATGCGTACACAAATACTAATATCTACAGATAAAGGTGCGTACACAAATACTAATATCTACAGATAAAGGTGCGAACACAAATACTAATATCTACAGATAAAGGTGCATACACAAATACTAATATCTACAGATAAAGGTGCGTACACAAATACTGATATCTACAGATAAAGGTGCGTACACAAATACTGATATCTACAGATAAAGGTGCGTACACAAATACTGATATCTACAGATAAAGGTGCGTACACAAATACTAATATCTACAGATAAAGGTGCGTACACAAATACTGATATCTACAGATAAAAGTGCATACACAAAAACTGATATCTACAGATAAAGGTGCGTACACAAATACTGATATCTACAGATAAAGGTGCGTACACAAATACTGATATCTACAGATAAAGGTGCGTACACAAATACTAATATCATCATTCTTCCACCAAATCCTATGTTGTGAGGACTCTTTAGAATTGTCTCGAAGAGACGATTCTAATGAGTGGTCACAACATAGGGCTTGGTGGAAAAATAAAGAAGTTATTTTGAAAGTGTTTTGATCAACACATCTTATCTTGAGCTCTGCCTTTACTCCATGAATATTGATGTAAGAAATAATGACATCATGAATATCAATTAGATTAATTGTTATAAGAGCACCTGAATATTGGAATATTAAGCCATGGCAGAAGCTGTAATTTCATACCTGTATTATTTTATAATCAAACAGAGCAGACCCTGATCAGATGGCTCCTACAGGAGCCATCTGTGGGTCTTCTTTGTTTGCAAAGACATGGAAAGGCTTATTGATGAAGTAAAGGGTTAAAGTAAGAACTTCAAAGATTAAAGTTGCTGGCAGAATGTTGAAATATCAAAGCCAAGATATTTATCTGACCTTGGTAATAGCTTGAGGTGATCGTGAAACTGGCAATGGTTACTCTTGCCATACAATGTGTCAATTTGTCATCACCTTCCATATAGGTTTCGATTTTAACCCTTTCCCTCTTAATTATGAACACCTTTTCATCATTTGCAAACAGAGTAGACCTAGATCAGGAGCTATCTGATCAGGTCTGCTCTGTTTGCTTTTTACTGATAATAATAGAATGGAGGATATTCTACTTTTTTTGTCAATGAAAAGTTTACATTTTAAAAATTCAGCTAATAAATATCCATGATTTAATTTTGTCTTATATAAATATTCAACAAGGATAGAGTTAACACTTGCTTTATTACTTTTTAGCTCACCTGGCACAACATGCTATGGTGAGATATGGTGTCACCCTGTGTCTCAGTCTTCATCCATTGTCTCACCAGTGGCACAACATTCTATGGTGAGGTGTGGTATAGCCCTGTGTCTCAGTCTTCATCCATTGTCTCACCGGGCACAACATGCTATGGTGAGATATTGTATCACCCTGTGTCTCAGTCTTCATCCATTGTCTCACCAGTGGCACAACATTCTATGGCGAGATGTGGTATAGCCCTGTGTCTCAGTCTTCATCCATTGTCTCACCAGTGGCACAACATTCTATGGTGAGATGTGGTATAGCCCTGTGTCTCAGTCTTCATCCATTGTCTCACCAGTGGCATGACATTCTATGGTGAGATGTGGTATAGCCCTGTGTCTGTCTTCATCCATTGTCAGTAGTTTCTTTAACCCTTTTCTCCATAATTATGCCTCTCTACGCATTTGCAAAACAAAGAAGAAATAATGTAAGGGTTCAGTTCTAATGTAAGAGTTCAGCTCTACTGTGTGCAAGTGCATAGCAAGATGTATTTATGGAGTAAAGGGTTAAGAGTTGAGTTCTACTGTGTGCAAGTGCATAGCAAGATGTATTTATGGAGTAAAGGGTTAAGAGTTCAGTTCTAATGTAAAAGTTAAGTTCCAATGTTAGACACCATTCCTAATGTAAGAGTTTAGTTTACTAATGAAAAATATCATCATTTCTGTATGACCATACTTCTGCTGTAATAAAAAATATCATCATTTCTGTATGTGGGAATTACTGTAAGTATACTGACAGACACAAGTTGCATCTGCAGGAGCTATCTGATCAGGTCTCCACTATTTGCAACGATGTCAGTCCAGTTTAAAGTTACCGTAGAATAATTATGTCTTAAGTGACCATTAAAAAGTGGTGAAGTATTAACCCCTTCCCTGTTCAAAGTTTAGTACAAATGTCAATACCTACTGAATATTCATTGACAACATAGTTATAAAGAAATATGGAAGGTGGAACAATGTAGACATTTCAGAAAGCAAAGAAACAAATCTATCAAACTCTATTAGCAAACAGAGTAGACCCTGATCAGACGGCTCCTCTAGGAGCCGTCTGATCTGGGTCTACTCTGTTTACAAATGCGTGAAAACACATTTATATGAGGGAAATTCGGCTTAAAATAGTGGTTACTAAGGTCCATGACCCCTTCCCTGTTTTATGTTTATTTCAAATTTCAATACTAAAAGTCTTAGTGAATATTCATGAGCAAAAAGGTTATAATGAAATATAAAAGGTGAAACATCGTAGCCATTTAATAAAGTAAAGAAACCGATCTTTATAAATCCCATTAGCAAATCTGATCAGATGACTGCCGAGTCTACTCTGTTTGCAAATGCGTGAAAGCACAGGTTTATAATGAAGGAATGGGTTAAGCAAATTCTCTATTTATCACAATAGTTTCAAATCGTGATTTTCACAGACGCGTCAAAAGGCGTCAATATATGGGAATGGGCTAAAGCAATTCCGGTATTCCATTTCTCAACCCTGAATATTCAGAGTGGAATAACCCACAAAGGTTTGACTGTAGAGTCCATTCAGTATGAAAGGGGTAAACTTACTAGAGGAGTTAAGGATACAAACAGTGCAGACCCTGATCAATGGGCTCCTCTAGGAGCCCTATGCTCTGGGTCTACACTGTTTGGTAATGACAGTGCATGTGTGTCCCACATGCAAAGAGTCAAGTATAATAAAAGGCTGCAATCGTATTAGGGGATATTTCTATGAGGATATTTCCCTGTAGTGCTTGTTATTTTCGTTGCCTAGGGATATTCCATTATGACACTTTCGTCATGTTAATTACAGAACTGGCTTAACGATGAATCTGACACGCAAACTAATTCACTGTTGCTTTACACCGTGAAGGTATTTGATTTACGAACGGATGTAAGAAATAATTATCTCAAATTGATTCAATATTATGACATACTGTAGAACCCCTCTAAACTGGAATTGTAGTTCAATTTAGGTCTTTTTAAGCAGGTTGGTTTCTTAGTGAAGGATAAAAGTCATGCAGAAAGATCCCAGAGCCTGCATTAAGCTGCCACCTGACTGAAAGACCAGTTTGATACTATTTTTTGCTCACCAGAGCACAAAGTGCTCAGGGTGAGCTTTTGTGATTGCCTGATGTCCGTCGTCCGTCGGCATGCGTCGTCCGTCGTCCGTCGTGCGTCGTCAGTCGTCAACAATTTGAACCTTTAAAAATCTTCTCCTCTGAATCTACAGGGTTCTCAGCTTTCATCTTTGGCATGTAGTATCATCTTTAGGTCCTCTATAAAAGTTATATAAATTATGGCCCTGGGGTCAAAATTGGCCCCGCCCCAGGGGTGCCTTGTTTCCAATAGAAACATATAGTAAAACTTTGAAAATCTTCTCCTCTGAAACCAGAAGGTTCTTAGCTTTCATATTTGGCACATAGCATCATGTTCAGGTCCTTTACAAAAGTTATATAAATTATGGCCCTTGGGTCAAAATTGGCCCGCCCCAGGGATGGGCAGTTTTCAATAGAAACAAATAGTGAAATCTTTGAAAATCTTCTCCTCTGAAACTGGAATTCTCTCAGCTTTCATATTTGGCACAGAGCATCGTGTTCAGGTCCTGTACAAAAGTTATATAAATTTTGGCCTTGGGGTCAAAATTGGCCCCGCCCCAGGGGTGGGCAGTTTTCAATAGAAACAAATAGTGAAATCTTTGAAAAACCTTCTCGTCTGAAACTGGATGGTTCTCAGCTTTCATATTTGGCACATAGCATCGTGTTCAGGTTCTCTACAAAAGGTATATAAATTATGACCCTGTGGTCAAAATTGGCCCCGCCCCAGGGTTGGGCCATTTTCAATAGAAACAAATAGTGAAATCTTTGAAAATCTTCTTCTCTGAAACTGGGAGACTCTCAGCTTTCATATTTGGCACATAGCATCATGTTCAGGTCCTCTACAAAAGTTATATAAATTATGGCCCTGGGGTCAAAATTGGCCCTGCCCCAGGGGTGCCTTGTTTCCAATAGAAACATATAGTAAAACTTTGAAAATATTCTCCTCTGAAACCAGAAGGTTTTCAGCAAACTTTGAAAATATTCTCCTCTGAAACCAGAGGGTTCTCAGCTTTCATATTTGGCACATAGCATCATGTTCAGGTCTTCTACAAAAGTTATATAAATTATGCTCCTGTGGTCAAAATTGGCCCCGCCCCAGGGGTGGGCAGTTTTCAATAGAAACAAATAGTGAAATCTTTGAAAATCTTCTCCTCTGAAACTGGAATTTTCTCAGCTTTCATATTTGGCCCAGCTTATCATGTTCAGGTCCTCTACAAAAGTTATATAAATTATGGCCCTGGGGTCAAAATTGGCCCTGCCCCAGGGGTGGGCAGTTTTCAATAGAAACAAATAGTGAAATCTTTAGGTCCTCTAGAAATGTTACATAAATTATGCCTCTTGGGTCAAAATTGGCCCTCGCCAGGGCTGGCTAGTTTTCTATAGAAACACATAGTGAAAACTTTGACAATCTTTTCCTCTGATTGTCTGGTGAGCTGATTGTCTGGTGAGCGATGTCAGGGCCTTTCAGGCCCTCTTGTTTAACATCCGGTTTAGATGGTTTTTTACTGTACATGTAGGCCGTGACAGAGGCCTTCCTTTTCTGACTTTATAAAAATATAAAGTCAATATAAGTCGATAAAAGTTTCTACAACAAAGCTGAGATAGAAGAATTTAGCTAACAAACATCGAAGATCTCACACTGACATACTACATAATTCCTCTAGGAGACCTTTGACCTTTGATAAACTTGTAGTGTAGAACCAAATTAACCCTTTACCTCATGGGCTATTTTTAGACCCAACCTCTTTGAATGAATCTACCCAAAAGGTGCATTTACTAGAGAAAAGTAGAATTTTAGAATTTTGTAGTTTGAAACCATTGTGATAAATAGAGCATTTGCTCCTATATGGCTTCATTAAGTGACTTTTACAGAGGCGTAGAAAGGCGTATTTATGGAGGTTAACTAATTCCCTTACACTGACCTCGTTTCATGCCGCTGTGAAAATCACTTTTTAGCTCACCAGAGCACAAAGTGCTCAGGGTGAGCTTTTGTGATCGCCTGATGTCCGTCGTCCGTCCGTCGTCCAGCGTCAACAATTTGAACCTTTAAAAATCTTCTCCTCTGAATCTACAGGGTTCTGAGCTTTCATCTTTGGTACATAGCATCACCTATAGGTCCTCTACAAAAGTTATATAAATAATGGCCCTGGGGTCAAAATTGGCCCCGCCCCAGGGGTTGAAAGTTTTCAATAGAACCATATAGTAAAACTTTGAAAATCTTCTCCTCTGAAACCAGAAGGTTCTCAGCTTTCATATTTGGCACATAGCATCATGTTCAGGTCCTCTACAAAAGTTATATAAATTATGACCCTGGGGTCAAAATTGGCCCCGCCCCAGGGGTGGGAAGTTTTCCATAGAAACAAATAGTGAAATCTTTGAAAATCTTCTCCTCTGAAACTGAAAGGCTCTCATCTTTCATATTTGGCACAGAGCATCATGATCAGGTCCTCTACAAAAGTTATATAAATTATGGCCCTGGGGTCAAAATTGGCCCCGCCCCAGGGGTGGGAAGTTTTCAATAGAAACAAATAGTGAAATCTTTGAAAATCTTCTCCTCTGAAACTGAAAGGCTCTCGTCTTTCATATTTGGCACAGAGCATCATGTTTAGGTCCTCTACAAAAGTTATATAAATTATGGCCCTGGGGTCAACATTGGCCCCGCCCCAGGGGTGAGCAGTTTTCAATGGAAACAAATAGTGAAATCTTTGAAAATCTTCTCATCTGAAACTGGAAGGCTCTCAGCTTACATATTTGGCACAGAGCATCATGTTCAGGTCCTCTACAAAAGGTATATAAATTTTGACCCTGGGGTCAAAATTGGCCCCGCCCCAGGGGTGGGTAGTTTTCAGAATAGAAACAAATAGTTAAATCTTTGAAAATCTTCTCCTCTGAAACTGAAAGGCTCTCAGCTTTCATATTTGGCACAGATCATCATGTTCAGGTCCTCTACAAAAGTTATATAAATTATGGCCCTCGGGTCAAAATTGGCCCCGCCCCAGGGGTTGGCTGTTTTCAATGGGAACAAATAGTGAAATCTTTGAAAATCTTCTCCTCTGAAACTGGAAGGCTCTCAGCTTGCATATTTGGCACATAGCATCATGTTTAGGTCCTCTACAAAAGGTATATAAATTATGGCCCTGGGGTTCAAATTGGCCCCGCCCCAGGGGTCGGAAGTTTTCAATAGAAACATATAGTGAAATCTTTGAAAATCTTCTCTGATGAAACTGGAAGGCGCTCAGCTTTCATATTTGGCACAGAGCATCATGTTCAATTCCTCTACAAAAGTTATATAAATTATGTCCCAGGGGTCAAAATTGGCCCGCCCCAGGGCCGGCTAGTTTTCTATAAAAGCATATAGTGAAAACTTTGAAAATCTTCTCCTCTGATTGTCTGGTGAGCGCTTCAGGGCCATTCTATCCCTCTTGTTTAAAACATTGTGATAATAGAGCATTTTCACCTAGCATTTCCTCCATAGGTGAAAATGCTGTATTTATCACCATGGTTTCAAAATTACACAGTGCTAAAAGTTTCCTTTTTGTCGAGCCTGCTTGCGGTGAGCTCGATATAGTCACCACATTGTCTGCATGTATGTTAGTGCGTCAGTGTGTCTGTGTGTCCGTATGAATTTGTCCAGAGGCTGTAACTCAAGAGTTGCATGGGAGGATTTTGAAATGACTTTGCAGAAATATTCTTCTAGAGAGGGTCACAGCGTGTCACACGCAAGAACAAGGTCAGTAGCTGAAAGATCAAGGTCACACTTGGAGGTCAAACCATCTATTTTCTGCTTGTCAGGGCCGTTTCTCTGAGAATGACTAGATTTTGAAATGACTTGGCAGAAATGTTCTTCTAGTAAGGATAGTATGTTGCGTGCAAGAACCAGGTCCATAGCTTAAAGGTCAAGGACACTCTTAGAGGTCAAAGTTCAAAAGCTTAAACAATTTGCTTGTCTTGGCTCGGGCTCACAGTTTCGTAATGGAATAGCAGAAAGGTCCTTCTACAAATGATGGTGTGTTGCAAAAAAGGAACTAAATGAATAGCCTTAAGGTCAAGGTCACACTTGGAGGTCCAAGGTAAAACACGCGTTCTTTTTTGCTTGTTTGGACTCTTTATACAATGTTGCATGGATGGATTTTAAATAAAAGAAAATTGTCCAGACTCTAACTCAGTTATATTTGGCAGGCTTGACATAATTGTGTGCCCCTTTAGCAACTTTTAAATCTAGTTTCTAGTAAGTTATCATTTTCAGTAGATTCATTCAAAGAATTTGTGTCTTAAAATAGCTTATGAGAGAATAATTATAGTAATATAGATATGACCATGGCAAAAAATGCTTAAGTCTATAATTATGCTATAACAATTCATATAATTATTGTTCTTGATATCACTATTTCTTACAGGAATATTCATGTTATAAAGTGCTAATGCTTGGTATGAATTAGTGGGCACATACCTTTACAGTAATGATACAGCGAGCTCGAGATAAGATGCGTTAATTAAAACATATTCAAGAATAACTCCTTTATTTCTCCACCAAACCCTATACTGTGACCACTCTTTAGAATCGTCTCGAAGAGACGATTCTAAAGAGTGGTCACAGTTTAGGGTTTTGTGGAGAAATAGCGTGTTTATTATTTGAATACGCACCTTTATCTGTTGCTCTGGTAATGATATTTATTTATTGCTCTGGGAATTCTGTCACTCAGCGGTAACTCTTCTGTATGGATATACAAGTTCAATGGTTCCTAATGGATGAGTTGGCCTGTTGCAACCCTCGACAATTGCATCAATTTATCATCACGTGTTTCACAATAAAGTCTATGACAATATGTTGCTATATAACTCTTTCACTGTCTGCGATTGTTGTCTGTAAATTTCGTCATCTGCTTCCACCTACATTATTTCTCTCAATAGTATGAAACCTGATGAGTTGCTGAGTAACACAATCACTTAAATTTGTTAGAGGATATGAATTAAAAAACAACAGTGCCGATCTTTATCAGAGGGCTCCTCTAGGAACAATGCCGATCCTGATCAGATGGCTCCTCTAGAAACACTCTGAACTGGGTCTACAGTTTTTGCAAATGACAAGGCATGTGTGTCCCGCTTTCAAAGGTATATTTATGGAGGAATGGGTTATATAAATGGAGGAATGGGTTATATATGGGGGAATGGGTTATATATATAAACTCTTTGAATGCAGGATAAGCATGCTCTGGCATTTGCAAACAGTGTACAGCCAGATCAGAGGGCTCCTGGATGTGCCTACTTCAATCAGGGTCTACAATGTTTGTCATTCAAAATTCTCTAAAAATTTTAAACCTTTCATACTGAGTAGGCTATACTTAACCCATTACCTCATAAACTATTTTTAGATACAACCTCTTTGAATAAATCTACCAAAAACAAACATTAATTAAAGAAAAGAAAAGAAAAGTATAAGAATTTTGTAATTGAAGCCATTGTGATAAATAGAGCATATAACTAACAAAATATCTTCTCTTTTCTATTTTCATGTGCTGTCCTTCTCTACGAAAACAGGTGAGTACAATTACTAAATACTGAATAAGTTGTCAAACCATGCAGACCCTTTTCAATACTGAATTGTCGGTTGAATTACCCCATCACTGTTAGACCTCTTTACTCCATGTTTCCATGTTCCTTATCAACGCCTTTTCATGCATTTGCAAACAGAGTAGACCCAGGTCAGATGGCTCTTATGATAGCCATCTGACCAGGATCTGCTCTGTTTGCTTATACATTTTGATTAATCTGTTTCTTTAGTTTCTTAAAGGCTACAATATTTCAACTTAGTTATTTCATTATAACTATTTTATCCATGAATATTCAGTAGTTATTGAACTTTGGAATAAACATAGAATAGAGAAAGTGTTAATCCTTCCATACTTGACAGACACTACAGTCAAACAATGATGAACCAAGTCATTTGTTAGTTTCAGTTGTCAAAGGGTTAACCCTTTACTTCATAAATAGGACTTTCTATGCTTTCTGCGTACGGACAGCTTCTGATCAAGGTCTGCTCTGTTTGCTTATGAAATGATTTAGATATTGTTCTACAGTTTCTTCTTAGGGCAATAATTCTCATGTCCAATTTGTCAAATGCATTGTCACTATAAAAATAACTTCATTAATATTCATGGAATCATTGTTTTACATGAACATACATGGAGTTAGAATTAACCCATTCCCTCATATTGATGCCTTTTGGTGCTTATGTTTGTTTGTGTTGGTTAACATCCATTTCTGCTCACTATGGGCTGGACACCCCAGAGAGAGGGGAGAGGATACACAGAAACCTGGGTGTGATGGGCTGGACACCCCAGAGAGAGGGGAGAGGATACACAGAAACCTGGGTGTGATGGGCTGGACACCCCAGAGAGAGGGGAGAGGATACACAGAAACCTGGGTGTGATGGGCTGGACACCCCAGAGAGAGGGGAGAGGATACATAGAAACCTGGGTGTGATGGGCTGGACACCCCAGAGAGAGGGGAGAGGATACACAGAAACCTGGGTGTGATGGGCTGGACACCCCAGAGAGAGGGGAGAGGATACACAGAAACCTGGGTGTGATGGGCTGGACACCCCAGAGAGAGGGGAGAGGATACACAGAAACCTGGGTGTGATGGGCTGGACACCCCAGAGAGAGGGGAGAGGATACACAGAAACCTGGGTGTGATGCCCTACTCTTATTACCAACAGAAATTAACTGGTTCTTCAACCCTTTCCCTGTTCTATGTTTATTCCAGATGTTAATACCTACTGAATATTCATGAACAAAAATGTTATAATGAAATATGGTAGGTGGAACATTGTAGCCATTTTAGAAAGTGTAACGGCAGATCTATCAAATTCCATTAGCAAACGGAGCAGACCCTGATCAGACAGCTCCTCTAGGAGCTGTCTGATCTGGGTCTACTCTGTTTGCAAATGCGTGAAAATACGTTTATATGAGGGAAAAGGTTAAGATGCCCAGTGTAAAGCACTGATACATCAGACCTTGGTTTAGTCTCTTCCAAAATACTTGATCCGGCAGCATATTGAACGGGAGACCCCTGGTATTGTAGTCAAGCGCATTAGCCGTGTAACCACATCTGCTGGTAATGATGCCTTTGCTTCATGAACATTGTCAAACATTTGGTTGTTTATAATGTCACTTTAGATATAAATCCTTTACTTCATCAATATTCATTTAAAAAATAATGAGATCAAGAATAACAATTGGATTAATTTTGTTATGGCACATGAAAACAGGAACTTTTGACCATAGCAGAAACTCTAGAATCATATCTACAGTATAACCTGATTTATCCGGCACCTGACTTTACCGACAACCTGATATATCCGACAGCACTGTTTGGTCCCGAATTTTTTTTTCTTTATTCTATATGCTAAATCCTGCTTTTAACCCAACCTGTCATATTCGTTATCCGACACTGTTTGACGGTCCTAGTGTGATAAATGCAGCATTTTTCATACCTGCAAATCTGACAGTCTTTAATTAAGATCGCGCATGGCTGAGCGCATGGCTGCTCACCCTGCAGATTACTTGAGCAGTTATCGCAGCCGCATTGTTTTGAGGACAGGCTAAATCCATAATTCCAGGTAATTATCGTTGTGGTCATACAAATGAGAAAATGTAATTGACTCAATAAAATTAGCTTTACTTATCCAGTCAGGTTTTTTCGATATTACAGTATGTACATGTATGTGTCTTTCAAAATGGAAGGGAAAAGAAAGCATCATGTGTGAACTGGCGTGTGCACAGACTTCAAAACGCTAAAGAATAGTTTAACTTTAGGTAAAAATGGAATTAATTGTTTAACAAGTCTCAAAGCGGTATAATGACGCAGTCCGAGTTGTTGTTGAAGTTTGGAATTGGCAGATTTTCTTAAAAGGAATTCTTAAAGAAATTTATGCCGCCCAGATCTAATTGTTTTTGTCCTGTCTGTTTGTTTGTCAGCAACTTTAACATTGATCATAACTTTTGATTCAGTTCATATAGAGACTTGATGTTTGGCATGCATACTCATGTATCTCATAAGGCTGCACATTTTGAGGGGTGATATGTCACGGTCAAGGTCATCTTTCAAGGTCAGAGGTGAAATATATAGTTGAAATCACCGACTTGAACTTTGGTCATAACATTTGAACCAGTAAAGATAGAGACTTGATATTTGGCATGCATGTGTATCTCATGAAGCACATATGGGTAATATGTTATGGTCAAGTTCATCCATCAAGGTCAAATGTCAAATATATAGGTCAAATCATTGGCTTTAACATTGGCCATAACTTTTGAACCAGTACAGATTGAGACTTGATATTTAGCATGCATGTGTATCTTATAAAGCTTCACATTTTGAGGAGTGACATGTCAAGGTCAAGGTCATCCTTCCGCCTCAAAGGTCAAATTGGGCAGGAACATAGTGTTTCCCAAACACATTTTGTTTACCGTAGGTATTGCAGGCATAAACATTTGATTCAGCATTCCTTTCAAGTGTAAATAAACATGAAGAAGCAATTTTTTTTCCGTATATTTCACTGCTGTCTCTGAAATTCCAGTTTTGCGCTAATTGATCGTCTGATTCTGACTTTTCTGACACATTGATGTATCCCAACAAAATCAGATGATCCAAAGGGATGTCGGATAAACCAGGTTATACTGTATATCATTTCATAAGCAAACAGAGCAGACACTGATCAGATAGCTCCTACAGGAGTGGTCTGGTCTGGGACCAGTGTTTACAAAGGCATAGAAAGGTGTATCTGTGGAGCATCCATCCATCCGTTCATCCATCCATCCATCCATCCATCCATTGTGTCAATCCAGGTCATTTGTGAGATGTCTTACAGACTTATTCTCTTTTTGTGAAACTTTGCAATAAAGGCAATGATGCATGTTAATTTATTTTTTCTGTAAGAAATAAATTGTGGTTGCTATGGCAACTTTATTGATAAAATTGATAAGGAACTTCCATGATAGGGGAGGACTTTTATTTTTCTTTGCAATAATTTATTTACTGGTTCAGATTTACATTTTGCCTACTGTGGGGTTGATCAGTGAATACCAATGCAAACAGTTTGGATCCAGATGAGATGCCGAGTAACTTGGCATCTCCAAATTGTTTGATACGCTGACTGTGTTCTTGAAAACAAATGCGAGATAAATCATTTGTAACAACGGAAAATGACAATATTTTCTACTAACAAAAATTTGCTCTGCAGATTAATAGTTCCATGGTTTATTATATTATCTAGTTCATGTTATTAAATCTATGCTTGTATCATTAAAATTGACAAAATATTCGGAGGAAAAATGATATGATTGTATGACGTTCATTGATGACTTCACTCGTGCGGTTATTAGATGTCTTCTCTCTCTAATTCTATATGCGCTAGTGGGAAACTCGGATTTATACAGTATAACCTCTCTATAACGGCCACTAAATTACATCTAGTATTTTGTATTAAAGGCAGGTGGCTGCTTAAAGCAAGGTGAAATTAAAACAGAACGCTCCTAATGTAGGAGCGTTCTGTTTTACTTTCACCTTGCTTTAAGCAGCCACCTGCCCTAAATACCAACTAATTAACACAATTTAGTGGCTGTTATAGAGAGGTTTTACTGTACATACAAACTTGTCAGAATCAAGACTGGTTGACAATCTGAGTATTGTTTTAGGTGAAATGAAGAAAAAAATATGGAGAGATGTAGCAACATTCATTAAATTAATGACAAGCCATGTAACCCTTTCCTTCACTTAAACACCTTTTTACGCATTTGCTAACAGAGTAGACCCAGATATAGGAGCCGTCTGATCCAGGTCTGCTCTGTTTACTTATTGTGTGATTCTTAGTGACAGTATCTGCCTTAGCCAAAATATCCTGTAGACATCATAAAAAATAAGCTAATAAATATTCATGATACTATTATTCCTGATATATCCAGGGAAAGGACTAATGGACAATCAAGTGTATATCAATTATGTAGATAAGTGTATATCAATTACGTAGATAAATCATCATTTTTCCACCAAATTCTATATTGTGACCACTTTTTAGAATCATCTCAAAGAGACGATTCTAAAGAGTGGTCATAACGTCGAGTTTGATGGAGAATTAAAGGAACTGTTCTTGAAATCTTTGCATGTCATCTATACTTCTGGATAATTTTGTAATATCAGCAAGATTCACCCAAGCAGCATTGTGAAAATGACATCAAAATGTGTGGAAAATCATCGTGGAAGTACAGAAGATAGAAGAGACAGAAGTGTGTCATTAACAATGAAAAAGGAAGCTATCACATATCAACGATAATGGAAGATGGTCGCCTAAATACTGTCAATTTGACGGCATAGTCGTCTAAATACTGTCAATTTGACGGCATAGTCGCCTAAATACTGTCAATTTGACGGCATAGCCGCCTAAATACTGTCAATTTGACGGCATAGTCGTCTAAATACTGTCAATTGGACGGCATAGTCGTCTAAATACTGTCAATTGGACGGCATAGTCGTCTAAATACTGTCAATTGGACGGCATAGTCGTCTAAATACTGTCAATTTGACGGCATAGTCGTCTAAATACTGTCAATTTGACGGCATAGTCGTCTAAATACTGTCAATTGGACGGCATAGTCGTCTAAATGGATTTCTGTAGTTTGTGAAATGTATTGTGACATATTGGTTAAACATCCCCCAATCAGTTTTTAAACACAAAGCTACAGATAGAAGTGCATACCCAAATATTAAAATCTTCATTTCTCCGTCAAACCCTATGCTGTGATCACTATTTAGAATCATCTCTACGAGCTGGTTCCAAAGAGTGGTCATAGTATAAAGTTTTTCTTTGTTACATTGGTGTATGGCGAGAGGGTGCATCAAACAGGTGGTTTCCGGTCGATAACTTACTTCATTCCAAACTTATCTTGGTATGTAGGTAGTTTACATGAAGACCTAGCTTGGGATTGTACTTGCAGGTTCTCAGGTCAAGGACAAGGTCACTTTTCTAAAAATAGAAAAACAGTTTCCAGTCAATAACATAGATTTGGATTGACAATTTTGACCAAACTTTGTATTTAGCAAGCATACATGAAGACCTAGCTTGGGATTGTATTTGGAGGTTCTCAGGTTAAGGTCAAGGTCACTGTTTCTTAAAATAGAAAAACAGTTTCTGATCAATAACTTTGTATTTAGCAAGCTTACATGATGTCTAGCTCAGGATTCTTTTCGGGGTTCTTGGGTCAATTAGGTCACTGTTGGTAAAAATAGAAAAATGGTTTCCGGTCAATAACTTTCGTTTGGATTTACCTATTTTGACCAAACTTGGTATTTAGCAAGCTTACATGAAGACCTAGCTTGGGATTTTATTTCGGGGGTCAAAGTCAAGATCTCTGTAACTAAATATAGAAAAACTGTTTCCGGTCAATAACTTAAGTTTGGATTGAGCTATTTTGACCGAACTTCGTATTTAGGAAGCTTACATAAAGGCATATCTTGGGATTGTATTTGGGGGTTCTTGGGTGAAGGTCAAAATAACTGTTACTAAAAATAGAAAAAAAGGTTTCTGGTCAATAACTTAAGTTTGGATTGAGCGATTTTGACAAAATTTTGTATTTAGCAAGCTTACATAAAGACCTAGATTGGGATTTTATTTCAGGGTTCTTGGGTCAATGTCAAGATAACTGTTTCTAAAAATAGAAAAACTGTTTCCGGTCTCTCATTTAAGTTTGGATAGACCAATTTTGACCAAACTTTGTATATAGCAAGTTTACATGAAGACCTAGCACGGGATTGTATTTTGAGGTTCTTGGGTCCAGGTCAAGATAACGGTCACTAAAAATTAAAAAAAATTGTTTCTGGTCAATAACTTAAGTTTGGATTGAGCGATTGTGAACAAACTTTGTATTTAGCAAGCTTTAATGATGACCTAGCTCAATGAGATTGTATTTGAAGGTTCTCAAGTCAAGGTCAAGGACACATTTACTAAAGCTAGAAATACGGTTCTCAGTCAATAACTTGTCAACTGTTACTAAAAATAGAAATAGAAAAATGGTTTCAGCTGAATAACTTGGAATAGACCAATATGCTTAAGATTGTATTGACCAAACTTGATATTTACAAATATTGCATAAAGATCTACTTTATGATTGTATTAAAGGATTCTTAGGTCAAGGTCACTTTTTGCCACTTTTCCCAAATGTGTAGGCTGTTGATAAAATAATTTGGTAAAACTTTGAAAACCTGGTTTCTTGGCATTACCATGTTTCTTGTTCTACTCATGCATCTTATCTTGATCTTTGAGAACCTGCACACTTTCTTGGTAACCTTTACAGACAGAATGGGAGCAGATAGTCAGACAGATAGAGTGTTAAGTAACATGGTATCTCATCAGGATCCAACTGGTTCACACTGTGATTAGGTTTTTGAAAATCTAAATAGACAACCTACTATACTACCCTAATTACAACAACCAGTACTATACTACCCTAATTATAACAACCTACTATACTACCCTAATTACAATAAGTTTGTTTGCTTGCTTTAGGTTGGAGGTTCAATTGGGATGTCTTTTGTGCACGCACGAAACAATGCAATTTGTTCCAGGAACAGAAGACCTCTTTTATTAACTAGACATCGTGATATGACTGAAATACTGTTAAAGCAATGTAAAACCTGGCAAAAACCAAACCAGTTCATTTGAGTAGGAAGATTGTGTCTGAATATATAATTAAAGTAATCGCAAATTTGCTCAAATATTGCTTTAAATTTACCCTTTCCTTTACGACTTCTTTACGAGCATCTTTGCAAACAGACTAGACCCTGATCAGACAGTGTTTGTAGGAGCTGTCTGATCTGGATATGCTCTGTTTGCTTATGTTTGTTCTTAAACATTTCCTTCATATATATGCCTTTTCAGCATTTGCAAACAGAGTAGATCCAGATCAGACAGCTCCTATAGGAGTCATCTGATCATTGTCTGCTCTGTTTGCTAATGAAATTTGATAGATGTGTTTCTTTACTCTCTAAAATGACTAAATTGTTCTACCTTCCATATTTCATTGTAACTATTGTGTCCATGGATATGCAGTAGGTATTGAAATTTGGACTAAATGTAGAACTGGGAAAGGATTATAAACTGTCATACCGAGACGGTGTCCAAATTAGAAATAGGCTGACTTGAAATCCTGTTATCTCAAAATAATTTACATGTATATATGGTCACTTGATGTTTGAAATATCAAGTTTTCACTATACTAAACTTGTTATTTTTCCACCAAACCCTGTGTACCTTTTTAACCCATTCCCTGTTCTATGTTTAGTACAATTTCAATACATACTGAATATTCACGGACAAAAAAAGTTATAACGAAATATGGAAGGCAGAACATTGTAGCCATTTAAGAAAGTAATGAAAGAGATCTTTCAGGTTCTATCAGCAAACAGAGCAGACTCTGATCAGACGGCTCCTCTAGGAGCCATCTGATCTGGGTCTACTCTGTTTGAAAATGTGTGAAAACACGTTTATATGAGGGAAAAGGTTAAAGAAAATTATCACAACATTAGTTTGGAAGTGAAGCAAAGGGGCTATTTTTGAAAATGTTTTAATTTACACATCTTATCTGGGCATCTAGGAGACATTTCTTCTTCTTTTTTTAACTCCATGGTAAGTGTTAAAAGGCAGCTAATGTTCTATTAAATCTTTATTCATTATACTTGTCTAGTTTGTCATAGTTAAGTTAAAACCGTGTCTGTCTTAACGCCTTTTAAGTGAGCATGCTTTTATCATTTTGAAAATTGTGGACATTTTAGCATGAAATTTTAATAGATTTTTAACGAAAGGTTTCAAAGTGTCAGCAAGTGTTCTGTTTTAATTTAGTGATGCAACCATAAATCAGTTAATACAAAAACACTGTGTTCCTAACTATTGACTCTTTGCACATTCAATTATGTAACACTTTGTTCCAAACAGTGTATACCCAGACCAAACAGATCGTATAGGAGCTCTGTGATCAGGGTCAACACTGTATGTACTCAAGATCTGATGGGGCTGAGTTTGTCCTGTCTTTGATAGAAATAATTACCAATATAAACATACCAATATAAACATACCAATAAACATACCAATATAAACATACCAATATAAACATACCAATATAAACATACCAATATACTAGTTGAGATAATAAATAAATGTAGAACCAATATAAACATACCAATATAAACATACCAATATAAACATACCAAAATACTAGTTGAGATAATAAATAATTACCAATATAAACATACCAATATAAACATACCAATATAAACATACCAAAATACTAATTGAGATAATAAATAAATGTAGAAAGTGGGAGGAGCCTAAATCATAAATATTCATGGCATAAAGACTTGTATAGCAAGAAAAGAAGATATTACTTTGTTGACATTTTGAATTGAATTAGTCCATCAATATGTTTACCAGTCCATCAGTATGTTTAACAGTCCATTAGTACGTTTACTAGTCCATCAGTACATTTACCAGTCCATCAGTACATTTATTTACCAGTCCATCAGTACATTTATTAACCAGTCTATCAGTACATTTTACCAGTCCATCAATACGTTTGTCCATCAGTACGTTTACCAGTCCATCAGTATATTTATTTACCAGTCCATCAGTACGTTTGTCTATCAGTACGTTAACCATTCCATCAGTACATTTACCAGTCCATCAGTACATTAACCAGTCCATCAGTACATTTACCAGTCCATCAGTACATTTACCAGTCCATCAGTATGTTTACCAGTCCATGAGTACATTTACCAGTCCATCAGTATGTTTACCAGTACATTTACCAGTCCATCAGTATGTTTACCAGTACATTTACCAGTCCATCAGTACATTAACCATTCCATTAGTACATTTACCAGTCTATCAGTACATTTACCAGTCCATCAGTATGTTTACCAGTACATTTACCAGTCCATCAGTATGTTTACCAGTACATTTACCAGTCCATCAGTACATTAACCATTCCATTAGTACATTTACCAGTCCATCAGTACATTTACCAGTCCATCAGTACATTAACCAGTCCATCAGTACATTTACCAGTCCATCAGTACATTTACCAGTCCATTAGTACGTTTGTCCATCAGTACATTTACCAGTCCATCAGTACATTAACCAATCCCTCAGTACATTTACCAGTCCATCAGTACATTTACCAGTCCATTAGTACGTTTACTAGTCCATCAGTAAGTTTACCAGTCCATCAGTATGTTTACCAGTCCATCAGTAAGTTTACCAGTCCATCAGTATTTTTACCAGTACTTTTACCAGTCCATCAGTACGTTTACCAATTCATCAGTACGTATCAGTATGTTTACCAGTCCATCAGTATGTTTACCAGTCCATTTACCAGTCCATCAATAGGTTGACCAATCCATCAGTACATATCAGTATGTTTACCAGACCATCAGTATGTTTACCAGTCCATCAGTAGGTTGACCAATCCATCAGTACCAGTCCATCAGTACAATTACCAGTCCATCAGTACATTTACCACTCCATCAGTACATTTACCAGTCCATTAGTACGTTTACTAGTCCATCAGTAAGTTTACCAGTCCATCAGTATGTTTACCAGTTCATCAGTATTTTTACCAGTACTTTTACCAGTCCATCAGTACGTTTACCAATTCATCAGTACATTTACCAGTCCATCAGTACATTAACCATTCCATTAGTACATTTACCAGTCCATCAGTATGTTTACCAGTACATTTACCAGTCCATCTGTATATTTACCAGTCCATCAGTATGTTTACCAGTCCATCAGTACGTTTACCAGTCCATCAGTATGTTTACCAGTCCATTAATATGTTCACCAGTCCATCAGTATGTTTACCAGTCCATCAGTATGTTTACCAGTACATCAGTACATTTACCAGTCCATTAGTACGTTTACCAGTCCATCAATATGTTTACCAGTCCATTAGTATGTTTACCAGTGTAGTACGTTTACCAATATAGACCATTCAGTGTGATAAGAATTAATTTGATGGAGGAGTTTGAATAACAAACAGTGCAGATCTTGATTGGGTTTACACTGCTTGCAAATGCAAACTAACACCTGTCTGTCATTGCAGATTTGAAGTTAGCTCTGTCAGTCCTGCCAGAGTGGAATAGCCCATCAATGTTGTACTATGGAGTCCATTTAGTATGAAAGGTTTAAACTTGTTAGAGGATTATAAATGAGAAACTGTGCAGAGAGCCCCCCTTCCCCCCAGTAGCCTTTTCATTCATTTGCAAACAGAGTAGTCCCAAATAAGACTGCTTGTGTAGGAGCTCTTTGCTCAGGTTCTGCTCTGTTTACTTATGATATCGATCTGATCCCACAGTTCTACATGATGTGATTATTTCTTTCTTGAATATTGAACTGGTAATGGGTTAAGCCAATTTTCTCATAATGCTTTTTGATTAACTATTTCAGCCTGGATATACATGCACTAGCCCAGATATACATGCACTGTCATTTGCAAACAGTGTAGACCCAGATCAGAGGGCTCCTAGAGGAGCCCTCTGATCTGGGTCTGCACTGTTTGTCATTCAGTTTACACCTGTCATACTGAGTGGACTCTATAGCTAAACTCTGATGGACTGTTCCACTCTGATTATTCTGGGGTGAAACGGTTAATTGCTTTTTGATTAATTGTTTTTCTGATTTATATTTCTTTTCCGGTAGTGATGATAATGGCAATTAGTGATCATGGGGTGAAAAACATTAAGATATTGTTATTGCCAGTTATCAGATCTGCTTTGGTTTGACCCTGTGGACCTATACAGTAATGCAATATAATTATCACTTTAATGCCATTCAGCCAATGCTAGAGGTAAAAGTCATAGGAAATCAAAGAACAATATTTTTTTTTTATATTTATTGGCTAACCCAGATTGAATTCTTTCCACACTATGGACCATTTTGTCATGATTGCCTTGGTGTCTGATCAGGATCAAAACTGTTTGAACCGATTCCCTCATCCTGACACCTTTTTACACCTCGGTAAAAGTTACTATAAGATGTCTTTGTAAAAGTCACTTTGTTACTTCAAAATTCTTAAATTTACCTGTTTTCTACTGAATTGCTCCTTTTCAGCAGATTTATTCAAAGAGGTTGGGTCTATAAATAGCCTATGAGGGAATGGTGACATGTTAACCTTTTCCCTGTTTGATATTTATGCATAAAATAATGACATCATGAATATCTGTTTTTGTGATGTAAACCTTTCAATTTTTGCTTTGACAAAATTTGTAGAATCGGATCTATTTCTTGTCAAAAATGAACAAAGCATACAGCCTGGCCCCAATTAAGGAGCAAATGCATGAAAAAGGCATTTATAGGAAGGAAAGGGTTTAGCACAGATTAGTGCTGTTTTACTGTACGTCAGCCCTCCTGGGACCATTGGGAGTGCACAGATTAGCTCTGTATTTCTGTACATCTGCCCTTCTGGGACTATTGGGGAGGATACTTGAGTGCACAGATTAGCACTATATTATTGTACGTCTGCCCTTCTGGGACTATTGGGGAGGATACTTGAGTGCCCAGATTAGCACTGTATTACTGTACGTCTGCCCTGCTGGGACTATTGGAGATGATACTTGAGTGCCCAGATTAGCACTGTATTACTTAATGTAGGTCTGCCCTTTTGGACTATTGGAGATGATACTTGGGTGCACAGATTAGCACTGTATTACTGTATGTCTGTCCTGGCCTTCTGGGACCATTTCAATATATTTACATTCACCCCATCCCTTTCCATTGTAAAAATTGACATTCAATTGCTGTAAACTTCATTTTCAGCGGAGGCTGGGCTTACGGGCCTTTTCTCCGCGAATTAATTTTTGAATTCGGACAGCAGACATTTAGCGGAATTTTCAAAACTTAACGACTGCGTTCTTATAAGCGTAAACCTTTATGATCTTCTTATCTAAAATTCTTCTTTACTAATACACGACAAGTTTAAAGATAAGTGCAGCACTTAATAAACAGCATTTATTCGTATTTACATGTAGACTATATCAGCAGCGATGAACGCTTTTTTATCCTAAGGTCAAGATGACGTCACATCAAATTGACGTCAACTCGGTATTTTCGCGCCAAAGTGTCAAGTTGATGACGTTTTCTGTCGTTTATTTCGCTTAAAAGTAAAAAAAAAATCAATTCCTTTCTTAAGTAAACTTCACCAGTTTTCACAATGTCAATTATAGTCAGGACTCTATATGTAGAATTTGCAGGGAACCTGTAAAACTTTGACTAAATGAGAGCTTGTATATATAAATCACTTGACATTTTTTTCTACTACAATTCTTTCATAACAATTTAATTTCACCTGTTTATGAATTATCTCCCTTATTATTTTGAACTTTTCTTGGGTTATAACTGGTTATTCTATTATACAGTTTAATTTTAAAACCGATCCCACTATCTGCGACTTAATCCCACTATCTGCGACTTAATCCCACTATCTGTGACTTAATCCCACTATCTGCGACTTAATCCCACTATCTGCGACTTAATCCCACTATCTGTGACTTAATCCCACTATCTGCGACTTAATCCCACTATCTGCGACTTACTTAATCCCACTATCTGCGACTTACTTAATCCCACTATCTGCGACTTAATCCCACTATCTGCGACTTAATCCCACTATCTGTGACTTAATCCCACTATCTGCGACTTAATCCCACTGACTTAATCCTACTATCTGCGACTTAATCCCACTATCTGTGACTTAATCCCACTATCTGCGTCTTTTGTCACATTTGCAAACAACTAGGATCCAGATGAAACGACAAAAAAATCAGTGTCTCAACGGGATCCGAGCTGTTCAATAATTTCTTGTGCCATGACAACAGAGCTACATATAAAGATGCGTATCGAAATATGAAAATTGTCCTAAGTTCTCCACCAAACCCTATACTGTGACCACTCTTTAAAATTGTCATTTCTCCACCAAACCCTATACTGTGACTACTCTTTAACCCATTCCCTCATATAGATGATTTTTGACGTCTCTGTAAAAGTCACTTTGTGAAACCATTGTGATAAATAGAGCATTTGCTCCTAAGGAGGAAATGCTCTTTTTATCACAATGGTTTCAAAATATAAAATTCTAAAATTTTCCTTTTCTCTAGTTAATGCTTCTTTTCGGTAGATTTATTCAAAGAGGTTGTCTATGAGGTAACGGGTTAAAATTGTCTCTTTGAGATGATGATTCTAAAGAGTGATCACAGTATAGCATTTGTTGGAGAAATTAAGGAACTATTGTTGAAAATGTTTCAATTTATGCCCTTTAATTATCTGGACATCTGTGCCACTGTGTTGTTCTTCAAAATCTTGATCCAAACATGAGCAGTTTTTATTTTTCACATGGGATAAACCTTAACCTCTTCCCTCATAGGCTATATTTAGAACATTCTTTTTTAAATAAATCTACTGAAAAGGAACATTAACTAGAAAAAAGGATTTGTTTTAGAATTGTGTTGTTTTGAAACCATTGCAAATGCTCTATTTCTCACAATGGTTTCAAAAAGTGACTTTTAAAGGGGCGTCAAAAGGCATCAATATGAGGAAATGGGTTAATTATGAATGTGTCCTGTACAAGAACCATAACTCTAGCATCATTTGTTTGTTGGTTATTGTTTGCTATAGTATTTTTTGTGTTTAATTATCTCCAATTTTTGTGGGACTATTTCTGACATGAACTTTGTCTGTGCATCATTCTTGTACATGTTAATTCTCCCAGACATTTAAGTGCACAGAAATAATGCACAAAGGAAGTTTGAAGAGAAATCATTATAATTCTGAAAATAAGATAACAAAAGTGTGTAAAAACATGGGCTGACTAATATTAAATGACAACAGCAAGATAGTGGTATATTTAGATCTGTTTTCATACAACTATTTTTGTAAACTTTCTTGAAAAACCAAGACATGGTCCAATTTAATTTTCACCAGGCACACATATATGGCATCAGATTTAGACTTTGGTTTGTATGTCATTAGCTTGAAGCCATTCAACTCTTGAGTTTTCAGAGGGGAATAACCTACCAGTGTGTAATTTTTTACTTAACGAATATTCATGTTTACAAGTAATAATGACATCATGCATATTAATTAGACTATTTTTTTTTAAAATGACGGATGAACGCGGGTATTTTAAGCCATGGCAGAAGTTGTAGAATCATATATATATTAGACTAGACCGAATTTGGGAAAATGTGCTCCTGAAAAGTCGTGAAGGCAAATTGGGGTAATGCTTGGTATCCTAGTGTTTTAACCTAATTGAAGGGTGCTGAATCCAAAACGAGTGGATACCAAGCTGGATTTTCACTTTTAAGGGCTCAAAAATGGAAAACAAAATGGCCGCCATAATAATGTTTTTTCCACATTGTTATTCAACATTTTATCAAATATTACATCCAAGCTGGATGTATATATATACATGAATTAGTTTAGGAAGATACATTACATTACAGGTAGCTTTAAAAGCTGAATCCAAAAATAGTGGATACCAAGCTGGAGTTTGACTTTTAAGGGGGTCAAAAAGGGAAAACAAAATGGCCGCCATAATTTTGTGTCACATTGTTGTACAACATTGTATCAAATATTGCACCCAAGCTGAGTATATATACTTGAATCAGTCTAGGAAGATACATTACAGTTAGCTTGAAAAGATTGCTAGTGTTTTAACTTAATTGAAGGGTGCTGATTCCAAATAAAGTAGATACTAAGCTGGGTGTTGACTTTTAAGGGCGTCAAAAAGGGGAAACAAAATGGCCACCACAAAATATCATTCCCCAACCGATATTTGCTATTACCCTTTTAAATCAATTAAAGATGTGTTAAAATTGAAATTATCCCAGAAACAAGTTACAGAGAACTTGAGCCTGGAATGTATACTATCATACTGAATAGAATTCAACACTATGGCAGCCATTTTAAAATCAAAATTGCCATATATTATGTTCACTTGCAAAAAAAGAACAAATTTCCTTGGGTATGTTGAGTGATAACAAGTCTTATAGTCATGCATACAAATACTAAACCAGATTTATAAATGTGTACATGCAATTCTAGTCTATTAAAATTACTATCTAGGCGCACTAGGATATAGTCAGTATTGCACAGGATTTGGCTTATGGTGTAAGTAATCCCTTGACTCCAAATCACATTGGACTGGGGGCAGTCTACACCAGGCCACATAATCTAAACAACTTGTGGAGATGTTTCATAATGTCGGACACATTATTAGTTAGAGGGATGCATTGCGTCTTGATACCGCATTGGCAGAAAAACAATAGAAAGAATGGATAACCAGGGATCAGTCATTCCACCAAACTTGGTGGAGGGACGTTTCGTTCATTTCTAAACTGACAATGTTGATATCAATGAGACATTACTGCTGCCTGGCAACGAGGACCACCCCACAAAGTGTATTTACCAGCATTGAGCTGACAAGCAGGGATGTATTGACTGTCCCTGATGTCATGAATGAAATTCATCCAGCGAACATACATGGTCTAGATAATCCTCAATTTGAATTACCTGTACTGATGGAATGGTTTGCTGATATGAAGGATGATCCAACCTCAAGAGCTGAAGCTAAAGACATGGCATTTCATCTGAAGCGAGGTGAAAGTTCGCCGAAAGCCTCATGGACAGCATTTAATCATCAACATGCATACTCGAATCCACAACAATCGTCTGTGGGATATCTTCCCATTATACAAGCTCCGGCTCATGATAATGACACCCTCGACACCGCAGTACAAAGTCTGATCCACATCACACAAACACTCACACAGAAACATTTTGTTCTGACAGTGTATTCTAAAGAAGCTTAAGTGGTCTGTACCACAGTACAGGGATATACTCATTCCTCGAATTGGTGGGTTGCACACATGCATGAATATTTGCAGGTACATGGCCAGCACATGGCAGATGGCGGACTCGTTGGGATATGGACAAAAGCTGATTTACTCGGGTCGGATGTAGCTGACCAAATCATGTCAGGGAATAAATATGCTAGAGCTATTCGCATGCATAAGCTGACATTACAAGCTCTGTGGCAAGTGCTACTCCCACTGTGTCTTGACTACTTGGGAGAACATGATCCAACCCTGGAGGCTAGTCTGCAAGAAGAAACCAGTGATTTCGAGGGTGTTCTTAGTGTCCTAGCATCCGAAAAATTCCCTGAGGCAATGGACTCGTTCTTTCTTATGGTTTGCGAGGACAACCCTACTGCAAGATTTTGGTTGCAATATATGCAGATGGTTGTCATCCTGCTGCTCCATATTCAGAGCCCAGCGTGACAGCATTTGGGAGCTACACGTAGATGCGTTTAGGATGATGCTGTCGTTCTTCTTCCGCTACGAACATGTGAGATAGGATTTTGTGTATCTGTCAGAGATGCATATGCTGCCAGAAGAAGTTGAGGCCGAGTTCAAAACAGGCAACTTTTTTGTTATGGATTCAAGCCAGCCATTTAATCAAGTGGACCCAGATCACAACCAGGAATGGTTAGACGCCACATGTGAGTCATGTGGTGGTATCGTAGGCATCACAAAGACAACATCTGCACTTAGTCGATGGGCATTGTCTTACAATCTAAGAAGTTAGATATCCAGACTCGCAGAATTTTCAAGTGTGAACAAAATGATATGTACAAACACAATGAATCATGTACAGGGAGAATGAACCGAAACGAGACAGATGAGGCCAAAATCGGAGATACATTTTGGGATGGGAATATATTCGTTAAGGCAGCAACTGCACAAGCTATGCCATTGCAGAACATAGTCAACAAAGATCTAGCAACTACAGAAATACAGGATTCAATACTTGATGCTAGACAACTAGTACTTGATGCTAGACAACTAGGACAAGAAATCCTCAACAAGTTTGTGCAGTCACATTTGTTTGTCAATGAAGCAGGGCAAGCAGCACCACATCTAAAAGAGCCTATTGGCAAGAATAAGCCCCCAACCTTTGCTTCTCTCTATTCTGTACCTAAGTACAAAAATGAGTCATGCAGGAAACACCACATACAGAACAAACAGTAGCCCGAACAGCAACACAAGGAAACAGCAAATGTACATAACTATAAAAACAACAAGAGACGCACAAAGACAAAACAAACATGCAATAGGGGGGAGATGACCATAACCAAATCAGAAATCAGCACTGAAGGTTATCAAAGTAGATAGAACGATCCTACAAAGGATCATCACAGGATATAAAGTCAATAGCCCTGTAAACATGGAGCAGTTTCTTCAGCATGAATTAATGCCTGTGCGTGTGTCGCTGGCATCTACTGATGGCAACATGCACTATGCTAGCAAATCACTCTTAGCTGATATTCTAACCAAGGATCTGGTAACTCCACCTAGCGCGACCCTGCATGGCACATCAGCATTAGTCATAGATGGACACGCCTTGGTTATGGCTATTGGGAAACCACAAGATGCCATCACACTCGGTGACTATGCAGATGCATTTGTGAACGCTGTGATGACCATGGGTGCAAGCTACGAGCGAATTGAAGTGGTTTTTGACCATTACCAGCAACATTCCATAAAATCTGGAACAAGACAAAAGCGTGCAAAAAGATCGCGCCCAATAAGAAGAGTAGTGGAAAGTGTACCAAGAACAGCCACTGTTGCTTCATGGCCTAGGCAGAGAACTTACACAGGCTACTGTGTCAGCTGTTGAAGCGTTCGTATGCCGGTTGTATGGAGTAATGGACGTCGATCAGTGTGATACGGCCAATGTCAAGTTGTTCAGTAAATGTGTAGCCCAGGAGTCATTGCCACCCTCCACTGATGCCAGCAGGCTCCACATCAAACGCTCACACTACCAGACAATGATGTGGATGCAAGCTAGTGATTGTACTCAGATACTACCACCAGTTAATTACTTTGGCTGGCTGATTTCTGGTGATCGTTTGCAGCTAGTTTTTATGACACTACCAGCGATTCCGGAATCTTGCCTAGAGATCATAAGTTGTGGTTGTGCTAAGGGTTGCAGTGGTCTACGTTGTAAGTGTAGAAAAGTTGGACTGAGGTACACATGCTCTTGAACATGTATGGACAGTTTGTTACAGTGCAGAAACATTGATTAACATAGATGATAGAGATAATTTGACATTGTGTAAAATATGAGGAACGTATTATCTAGAAATCATCTATACCAGACACATGCTTACAATAATACCTATTACTATACAGACTGAAAATAAGTATTTGTCACATCTTATGACATGTCATAATGTGTTTCTAATATATATATTATGATTCAAACAATGTAATGCTATTCACACTTATTTTTGAAACATTGTTAGTAATTTTTGGACTTTTTTGCTACAGCAATACAAAACGGTGGCCATTTTGAATTTAAAATGGCTGCCATCTTTTCAAGCTAACTATAATGTATCTTCCTAGACTGATTCAAGTATATGTATACTCAGCTTGGGTGCAATATTTGATAAAATGTTGTACAACAATGTGACAAAAAATTATGGCGGCCATTTTGTTTTCCCTTTTTGACCCCCTTAAAAGTCAAACTCCAGCTTGGCATCCACTATTTTTGGATTCAGCTTTTAAAGCTACCTGTAATGTAATGTAACTAATTCAAGTATATATATACACCCAGCTTGGCTGTAATATTTGATAAAATGTTGAATAACAATGTGGAAAAAACATTATTATGGCAGCCATTTTGTTTTCCATTTTTGAGCCCTTAAAAATGAAAATCCAGCTTGGTATCCACTTGGTTTGGATTCAGCACCCTTCAATTAGGTTAAACCACTAGGATACCAAGCATTACCCCAATTTGCCTTCACCATTTAGATTTTTTGAAATTCGGTCTAGTCTATATTATGTCATAAGCAAATATAGTAGACAAGAATCATATCTATATTATGTCATAAACAAATATAGTAGACAAGAATCATATCTGTATTATGTCATAAACAAATATAGTAGACAAGAATCATATCTATATTATGTCATAAACAAATATAGTAGACAAGAATCATACCTATATTATGTCATAAGCAAATATAGTAGACACTGATCAGACAACTCCTACAGGACAGCATAAAGGCATAGAAAGGCATAGAAAGTTGTATTTATGGAGAGGAGAGGTATAACTATATAAAGTCCACTCAGTATTGATAGAGGATTTTGAATGACAAGCAGTGCAGACCCTGATAAGAGGGCTCTGGAGGAGCCTTCTGATCTGGGACTACACTGTTTGCAACTGACAATGTAATGTGTTGCCCACATTCAAACAGTTGAATCTAAGACTGAATAAATAAAAAGGTAAGAAACAGCATACTTGTTTGTTACCGTGAATGACAGACATTTATTTCATTTATGATCATCAGTCCTATCACATTCACTTGTAACTTTGCCATCTGTGAAAATATGTATGCTGTTCAGTCAATAAATTTCTCTGTCAAAGAAAAAATTAGTTATCCTCAACGACTTGAACAGAAATACAGAGACTCTGAGAAATGAGCCCAGAGAAGTTTTCTCTGAACATTTTACATAACAGACATGCCTTTTAACCCTTCGCTTGCTATTCGCATCAATATACCTACCCTACCTGTAAATAGTGAAGACCCAGATGAGACAGCTCCTGCAGGAGCTGTCTCATCAGGGTCTGCACTATTTACAAGCTGGTTGTGCAACCAGTGCACTCCACAGCAGTGATTGCACAGCGAAATACTTGTACACAGTGAAGATATATGTAATTATTCAACAGGGCATGGGTAAAGAAGGAGAAATGTATTTTAAAATTCAGCAAGCGAAGGGTTAACACTTTCCCTCAAAAAAATGCTATTTCATGCCTTTGCAAACAAAGTAGAGCCAAATTAGATGGCTCCTTTTGGAGCTATCTGGTCAGGGTCTGCTCTGTTTGCCTATGAAAAAATAATAGATCTGGGTCTGCAAAAAATATTGTGTACATAATTATGCCATTATTAAAATTCAGGTAATAATTATTCATGATGAGAAAGGATTAACTCCTTTGTAAACAGAGTAGACCCAGATCAAATAGCTCCTATAGGATGTTTCTGACCACCGAGGTCTGTTCTGTTTGCTTATGAAATACTTTAGATCTTTCTATCTTTGACACATTGTCCAAGCCTGGAAAATTCCACTCGTCCGCTCACCATGACGAGTAAATTTCCTGCAGGACGAGTAGAATTTCAGAAATTTTAACAATGAATTTAAGTCAAATAAGACAAAAGCAGCAGGTAGGACGAGTAAAAGTTTTAGGGTTTTTCCAGCCCTAATTATTTGTGTGCTCATATGCTATTTTAAATATTCAGCTTTTATTAAATATTCATGATGTCATTATAATCGTATATGCATATTCATGAGGTAAAAGATTAACTCTTCACTTGCTATTCACGTCAATATACCTACCCATAAATAATGAAGACCCAGATGAGACAGCTCCTGCAGGAGCTGTCTCATCAGGGTCTGCACTATTTACAAATTGATTGTGCAACCAGTGCTTATAATCCACAGCAGTGATTGCACAGAGAAATACTTGTACACAGTGAAGATATAATTATGTAATTAGACCACAGGGCATGGGTAAAGAAGGAGAAAAGTATTTTAAAATTCAGCAAGAGAAGGGTTCAGGTGATAGTCTGTACTTACAATGTATTTTAAATAACAATTGTATAAATCATTTGTGTATAATTATGCTAAAACAGGAGTGTATTGCAAGACTGATCAATTAAACTCTACAGAAGACAACACTTTCATGTTGTTATTCCAGTTGTTATTCGCTAAATGTATTCCAGATGTGTTTTAGTTTTGTAATTGTTCAAAATAGTCCTATAATATTTTGTTGTTCAACAAACAATTTTAAGTATCAACAACAACGATAAATTATGTACCACATGGGCATTTTTATGCCCCCAACGGTGGGCATATAGTAATCACATTGTCCGTCTATCCATCCATCCTTCCATCCGTTAGTCCCAAATTTTGAGTTCCTTCTATAACTTTTTCATCTGTGAATGGATTTCAAAATAACCTGGCACAAATGTTCACCACACAAAGACAATGTGTCGCATTCAACTCCCTGGTCCAAGGGTCAAAGGTCAAGGTCTCAGGGTACAATTTTTG
This sequence comes from Azorinus chamasolen, assembly GCA_963576725.1. NCBI lineage: Eukaryota > Metazoa > Mollusca > Bivalvia > Cardiida > Solecurtidae > Azorinus > Azorinus chamasolen. The sequence goes on from OY755246.1 coordinate 82,479,680, forward strand.
GGGACATTTGTCATGTAACTGTGACAGCTTTTTGTTTGATATGATATAAGATTAACTTGGCAATCTTCATAATGGAACATTACCAATACTATGTTTAATCCTTTCCCTCATGTAAACATGTTTTCATGCAATTGCAAACAGAGTAGACCCAGATCAGACAGCTCCTAGAGGAGCCGTCTGATCAGGGTCTACTCTGTTTGCTTATAGAATTTCAAAGATCTGTTTCTTTAACTTTCTAAAATAGCTACAATGTTCCACCTTCCATATACCATTATAACTATTTTGTCCATAAATATTCAATAGGTATTAAAATTTGGAATGAACACAGAACAGGGAAAGGGTTAAAGATTTAGCTGAAAATATGCATTTGTTGTAGCGGCTGTCGCTTGATCACATTCCCCCATAGACTGTTTGTAGACTCAACCTCTTTGAATAAATCTATCGAAAAGGAGCTTGTACTAGCAAAAACATAAAGTTTAGAATTGTATAGTTTTGAGACTATGTGATAAATAGAGCATTTGCTCCTATTGGAGCCCTTGCTTCTCTGGAACAAATACTCTACTTATTACAATGGTTTCAAAAACTGACTTTGACAGAGATGTCAAAAGGTGTCATTATATAAAGGAATAGATTAAGATGACAATAACGAACAGAATTAGAATTTAAATGTTTGACATATTTCACTGTTAACCTTAGTCATGCTGGTACCCATTAGAATCAAATCAGAGAGGGTTTGGATGAGTTTTGGAAAGAAAATTTTAGGCATATCAAATATGCCTATATCTACAACTTGTCACAGGGTTGGCTGAGATGTAAAATAGTTAGATACATCAGATCTGGCTTTCATTCACAACTCTGATAGGGTTTGGCCGAGACTTGAGATATTTAGATATATCAGGTATATGTTTTTCATTCACAGCTCTGATAGGGTTTGGCCGAGACTTGAGATATTTAGATATATCAGGTATATGTTTTTCATTCACAGCTCTGATAGGGTTTGGCCGAGACTTGAGATATTTAGATATATCAGATATATGTCTTCTTTATCTATACAACTCTGACATAGACAGCTGGTCAGAGTCAAACGTCCTTCTAAAAACATCTTGGGGGGCTTCTAATCCCTCTCATTTGCATTGATGGTAATTCTTCCGAGAAAACACCAGACAATAGCTATAAAATTGTCATTACAGAAGACATTGAGACATTAAACATGGCTAGGTACATTTGTCAAACTCCAGAACTTTGCAGTCGTTGATGTAGTCTTTTCTTCCTGCTTCATTTATTCTTTGTAAGTTCAACAGTAAATTATTTCTTCTGCGATTGTTAACTCTTTATTCAATAACTATGCCTTTTAATGTAGTTGAAGACGAGGTAGACCCACGTAAGATGACTCGTGTACAGGAGCCATCTGATTTGGGTCTATTCTGTTTGTTTATGGAGTAATTTAGATCTGATTCTACAATTTCTACCTATACCCAAGCCGAGTGTTGCGGACACTGTAAACACCATTTTTGTGTGAGATTAATTATTATTATAATATTATATATAGTTGTTTGTTTTAAAATATACCTAGATATTGCTTCAGTCTTGAACATCATATGCTGAATGTTCGACTTGCTGACATCGACATGAGTTATACATGTCAACTTTGCATGTTTTCATAGAGGCAATCAACCAGTTACAATTTTCTCAAAGCAGTTTTGCATAAATAACATCATCATAGCATGCAAAAATATCTTTAAAAAGCATAACACACTAAAAAGCATAACACACTAAAAAGGATAATGCACTAAAAAGCATAACACACCTTAGCTGATAAGCAAATTATCCGATTATGGACTTAATTTTTGGTCTGCCATAGAGATTCATGGATACCACGCTCCAATATGTTGAGGGCTAGGAAATCATCGCATACACTCAAAAATATTTCTGCTACTAGTCTTAGTGAATGAAAAAATTGACATGTCAAAATGATGTTTTTGGAATGGTGATAATGGTAGAAATTTTCATTGTAGAAGTTCGAAAATCATTTTCTTATCTTTCCCACTTCCTCTACTGTGAATGTGTACGTTTCGTCATTTAGAGTGGTCTGCTTCGACCAAAAATGTTACACATCAGTAATGCGGTACACATCAGTAATGGTACACATCAGTAATCACATCAGTAATGGTACACATCAGTAATGGTACACATCAGTAATGGTACACATTGGTAATGGTACACATCGGTAATGGTACACATCGGTAATGGTACACATCGGTAATGGTACACATCGGTAATGGTACACATTGGTAATGGTACACATCGGTAATGGTACACATCAGTAATGGTACACATCAGTAATGGTACACATCGGTAATGGTACACATTGGTAATGGTACACATCAGTAATGGTACACATCAGTAATGGTACACATTGGTAATGGTACACATCAGTAATGGTACACGTGATGGTACACATCAGTAATGGTACACATCAGTAATGGTACACATTGGTAATGGTACACATCAGTAATGGTACACATTGGTAATGGTACACATCAGTAATGGTACACATCAGTAATGTACACATCAGTAATGGTACACATCAGTAATGGTACACATCAGTAATGGTACACATTGGTAATGGTACACATCAGTAATGGTACACATCAGTAATGTACACATCAGTAATGGTACACATTGGTAATGGTACACATCAGTAATGGTACACATTGGTAATGGTACACATCAGTAATGGTACACATTGGTAATGGTACACATCGGTAATGGTACACATCAGTAATGGTACACATAGGTAATGGTACACATCAGTAATGGTACACATAGGTAATGGTACACATCAGTAATGGTACACATCAGTAATGGTACACACCAGTAATGGTACACATCTAATGGTACACACCAGTAATGGTACACATCAGTAATGGTACACATCAGTAATGGTACACATCAGTAATCACATCAGTAATGGTACACATCAGTAATGGTACACATCGGTAATGGTACACATCAGTAATGGTACACATCGGTAATGGTACACATCAGTAATGGTACACATCAGTAATGGTACACATCAGTAATGGTACACATCAGTAATGGTAAACATCAGTAATGGTACACATCAGTAATGGGACACATTGGTAATGGTACACATCGGTAATGGTACACATCAGTAATGGTACACATCAGTAATGGTAAACATCAGTAATGGTACACATCAGTAATGGTACACATTGGTAATGGTACACATTGGTAATGGTACACATCAGTAATGGTACACATCGGTAATGGTACACATCGGTAATGGTACACATCAGTAATGGTATACATCAGTAATGGTACACATCAGTAATGGTACACATCAGTAATGGTACACATTGGTAATCACATCAGTAATGGTAAACATCTGTAATGGTACACATCAGTAAGACAGGAGACAGACGGAGCACACACTGATTGGACAGCTCCTACAGGAGACAGACAGAGCACACCCTGATTGGACAGCTCCTACAGGAGACAGACGGAGCACACCCTGATTGGACAGCTCCTACAGGAGACAGATGGAGCACACCCTGATTGGACAGCTCCTACAGGAGATAGACGGAGCACACACTGACTGGACAGCTCCTACAGGAGACAGACAGAGCACACCTTGATTGGACAGCTCCTACAGGAGACAGAAAGAGCACACCCTGATTGGACAGCTCCTACAGGAGACAGACGGAGCACACACTGACTGGACAGCTCCTACAGGAGACAGACGGAGCACACACTGACTGGACAGCTCCTACAGGAGACAGACAGAGCAAACCCTGATTGGACAGCTCCTACTGGAGACAAACAGAGCACACACTGACTGGACAGCTCCTACAGGAGACAGACGGAGCACACCCTGATTGGACAGCTCCTACAGAAGATAGACAGAGCACACACTGACTGGACAGCTCCTACTGGAGACAAACAGAGCACACACTGACTGGACAGCTCCTACTGGAGACAAACAGAGCACACACTGACTGGACAGCTCCTACAGGAGACAGACGGAGCACACCCTGATTGGACAGCTCCTACAGGAGACAGACAGAGCACACACTGACTGGACAGCTCCTACAGGAGACAGACAGAGCACACACTGACTGGACAGCTCCTACAGGAGACAGATAGAGAACACACTGATCGGACAGCTCCTACGGGAGACAGACAGAGCACACCCTGATTGGACAGCTCCTACAGGAGACAGACGGAGCACACCCTGATTGGACAGCTCCTACAGGAGACAGACGGAGCACACCCTGATTGGACAGCTCCTACAGGAGACAGACGGAGCACACCTTGATCGGACAGTTTCCACTGGAGACAGGTCTTTGTTCTTAAATACATAGCATTTTACCCATTCTTTTTGTGATTAAAATTTTTGAATAACTTTTTTGTATACTTTTACAAACCCATTGGTCCAGAATTTATTTATTTCATTGTTCATCATAATTTCGTCATTGTGCTATATGACCTATTAAGTGTCACAATGTCATAAATCCCGACTCACTTACTGCACTTGAATGATGCATCCAATAGATAACAGTATCCGTTTATTTTGAGCAAATTACTTTTCAAATGAATTATTTCACATTGGACTACACAGACTAATTTACTGGTTACATTTTAAAATGGACAAAAAAACAATTTGTAGTTATATTAAATGCCACATTAGGCTTGATATGTTAGATTAAAGTAGATATTTGATGAATTGTGTAGCACATGTATACGGACCTCAGGCCATTTCAATGCACATCATAGATTTTAGATGGATTGAAGCTTTTAAAGCTGGTAGATTATACCTGTTCTGGTAGGCCTAAAACCATTGTTACTTAGGCAACCATCGCTGCTGTAAAAAATTAGGTCAAATAGAATGCACAATATAGCCAGCAGGTATACTCATGGTTAGCAGAATATAGCCAGGTATACTGGTTAGCAGAATGCACAATATAGCCAGCAGGTATACTGGTTAGCAGAATGCACAATATATCCAGCAGGTATACTGGTTAGCAGAATGCACAATACACATGTATAGCCAGGTATACTGGTTAGCAGAAGGCACAATATAGCCAGCAGGTATACTGGTTAGCAGAAGGCAGCATGAACACTGTTTAGCCTTTCCGGTGCCATATTTCTAATTGTCATCTGCAATCCAAATTTTGTTAAATCATTCGGCACATTAAGGAAATGAGATAAATAAATGCAAATTTCAAAAGAATAAAGTACATATATAGAAATAGAGAATGAGACAAAAAGTGAAGTCCCTGATCAGACGACACCTTGAAAAGGCGGCGTCTGATCTGGGACTGCACTATTTGTCGTGGTGCATTTATGCGACTTTGACGGTGCAAGGGTTAAACCTTAGAAAGCTTTGCACCTGAAAAAGATTTACGCTTTGTAGGTACGCCATTTGTTCACTGAGGAGCAAACCACCATAGGGCTGGAGAGTTCCAATTATCTATTTCTGATTTACCGTAGTCAAGCGCAGGATTATATATAAGTATTCTGCCAGAATTTTAAAAGGGAGTAAAACAGTCCTGCACTAGGGAGCGCCACACACAAAGGGCATGGCTCCGAAACATGAAGCAGCACAGTTACAAGACAAATCGTGATGAAATACACAAAAAGTCATAAAACATTTACCATATAAATACAATGTAGACCATAGGGTAAAAAGCAGAAGTAACGCCTTTAAATGACCAGTAGCCAAAAAAGCTACTCACTGGGAGCTTAAACCAGATCTGTTGGTATCCAACTTCACACTTATCCAACCTTCACCCAAGTCGAAATGTAAAGTAAAATCCCCCCTCCAGACAACCTGACAACATGAGTAATGATGTCAACACAAAATAATATTCAAATAAAAATAATAAATTCCTTTATTTATAGATAAATTTAAATCTGAAAAGGTTGCAGATATGTCAGAACTATTTGCTTTATTTAACTTAAGCTCTATAGGATAGAGATTATCATAGAAACAAAGAATGGGTTATCAATATTAAACATGTCATCTAAATAATGTGATGTATTGTTAAAATCACTGATGATATCTGCCAGTGAATTGTTTTAATGTTAAGCATAAACTCCAGCTCATGGCATTTCAAAATACAAGTGTGCAATTAAGTCTGCAGTTGGTTCCCATGGGAATACCAATGACTTGGTGATGTACAGAATTTCCAAAGTGTACAATTATATTGTCTAACAGAAAGGTGATTGAATCATAATGATCTAAACCTAATGTTTGAAATTTTCCACGAAGTTTGTATTGTGCCGGAGTTCAAATGATGGAGAGTAAGCGTCAGGTTTTATTGAACAATCTTCTAGCCTGCTGAATGGAATACAGTAAAATCCCGCTAATGCGACCACCTAAAAGAGGTATAATTATGGGTGCTAGATGCAGGTGGTAGCTTAATGCAGGACAAAAGTAATGCAGAAAGCTCCTAGAGGTCGGCTGTATTTAAGAAATGAATGACGTGATCCCGGTGTTCATGAGGTTATGCAACGCATAGCTTTACGAGCAAAGTCAGTGAAGCCCGATGGGCTTCACGTAAATCTTTGCTCGTAAAGGTATGCGTTGCATAACCTAATGAACACCGGGAGCACGTCATTCATTTCTTATATTTATATTCCATTGTATTTCTTATATTTCAACGGATCGGGTATTGAAATGAACGTTCATGGGAAAATGCAACTTTCTTTTTAGAATAAGGTTATATAAGGACGTTACAGGGCGAATGTAAATATTTACTAATGGAATTGCATAGATCTGCTTCATGACAAAAATTATTACGCAAAGCGAGACTTGACAGTCATCAGTTTGAATGCAGATGAGATGCTGAGTAACTCTGCGTCTGTGATCAGGATACAAGCTGAATAACACTTAGTATGAGATGCAGAGTATCTCGAAGTCTGTCATCAGGATACAAGCTGAATAACACTTAGTATGAGATGCAGAGTAACTTGAAGTCTGTCATCAGGATACAAGCTGAATAAGGCTTAGTAGTTTTTTAAAAGCTTGAGTGAATTAAAAGGACACATGGACAAAATGAAAACTGGCTTCATCATGTGGTTCTGTATAGCTGTATAACAATTATTTAATGGGAATAATCTGGTTTGTTAGGCATGTTAATGGTGTATAGAGTTAATTTAAAAGCATCATGTTTTAAGGGAATTGTGCTTTTGTGTAAGAAATAATGACATGAATGTTTATTAGCCGAATTTTTATCATTTTAATAAGTACAGTATGTTTTACCCTGATATAAATGATAGAATCATATCTATATTATTCCAAAAGCAAACAGAGCAGACTGATTAGACGGCTCCTATGGTTGCAGTCTGATCTGGGTCTTCTTTATTTGCAAAGAAGTTAAAAGGTGTATTTATGGAGTAAAGGGTTAAAAGCACCTGAAATATGTTTTGTATTGCCTTAAATGTTTCTATGCCTACTGTAGTGCAAAGGGAATAATGTTTTGTATTGCCTTAAGTGTGCTTTTAATGGGTTGGCTGGAATAACGTTAAATGCTTAAGAGTGCAGGGAGAAAAAGTCACTGATATCTTTTGCAAACAGTGAAGACCCAGATGAGAGGGCTCCTAGAGGAGAGGTGTATGGTGATGGCTCCTAGAGGAGCCCTCTCATCTGGGTCTGCACTTTTTGTCATGTTAAAATTTTCTTTAGAAAAATCCCTAAATATTCACCATAAGCTTGACCTGTTTGGGATTTTGGAATAGTGCATTTGAAAATTCAGGGTTGTAAGGGTTAATATACAATCGGGGTATAAGTAGGAATAAGGAATAACATATTTTATATCCATACACTGTAAATCCCTCAAGTGTTTCTTGATGATTTGGTACATTTAAACCCATTTGTATCTTTGTTCATTGATTTTCCTGTATTTTTGATAACTGCAAACAGTTTGTATCCACATCAGGTTCCACAAAAAATGGGTCCTGGTTAGACATCCAGAATTGCCAATCATTCATACTCAATTTCTGCAAAAAAGGTCAAAAAGAAAATTAATAGAATCATATAAATACCTCCAAAGGGGAGTTTGATGGTGTGTAACAATAATAATAAACAACTCTCTGTTTTTGAATGTTTGGTCACTTGACCTTTATCAAGAAACAATTATGTATGGAAAAACAACTAAGTGGCCTCCATTATGATGACAGGAAATGAAGGATGCTGACGTTGTCCATCCAGGATAATTGTTTCTTGGTAAAGGTCAAGTGACCGCATTCAAAAAACAGTGTTTGTAGAAAATTAATAGTTTAGAAAATGTTGCAGAAGACAATTGAGCAGATGGTAAATTTACTAAGCATGGAAAGAGATACAAGTTGAACGATTAGCCCTGTTTATATACAAGGAGTAATGACTTCATGAATATTAATTAGATTGTGTTTTATAATACAGTAAAACTTCAATTATTCGAACACTAAAATACGTATTATTATCGATCTTTAAGACAGGTGGCAGCTTAATGCATGGTGAAAGTCATGCAGAAAGCTACTCTAGGAGCTTTCTGCATGACTTTCACCATGCATTAAGCAGCCACCTGCCTAAAAGGGTCTAATTCTTCTATACCGAAAATTGGAATAATCGAGGTTTGACTGTAGTATATGAATACAGGATATTTTAGCTCAGGCAGAATTTAGTGTAGAATCAGATGTATAACAAAAGCAAACAGAGTAGACCCTGATCACATAACTCCTATAGGAGCCATCTTATCTGGGTCTACTCTGTTCGCAAATGTGTGAAAAGATGTTTTTATGAGGAAAGGGTTAACCCTTTACTCCATGAATATTCAAGGTAGAAATAATGGCATCATGAACATTAATTAAGTTAATACCTGTATCACAGTAAGCAAACCTAGATCAGAGGGCTAAGGTATGAAAAAATGCTTGTTATACCCCCGTCACACTAGGCCACGTTCCCACTACGTCCTCAAAAATATGCCAGAACGCAGTGCGAACGTGTACAACGTAGCGAAGACGCAGTAGACACGGCTTTGCGCGTTGTATGGTCTTCATGGACGTGAAGGACGTGGGTGAACTTTGAACTTGTTCAAAACTTACGTGGCGAGGACGTGGTCAAATCAGGACGTGGTAAGAACTTGGTAAGGTCGTAGTAATGACGTAGCTAAAACCTAGTAAGAACCTCATTGACGCAATACACGCGTAGTGCAGACGCGGCCGAGTGTGTGACGTTCGCATCACGTTGTCTCTAGGTTGTCACTACGTTCTTGCTACGTCCATCGGGTTCTCACTACGACCCTTCCACGATATTGTTGGGACAATGATACGTCCCTATTACGTTTCAAAAGACCGCATTAGGTTCTTAGTACGTTCTACCGGTGCTTATCACGTCTAAGGTATGTTTGCAGCAGGCTCTAGCCACGACCATGCCATGTTCTGGTGGTCGAGTATAAAAACTGGATTCATTTCTCTTTCACTTCCATTTCAATATAGAATGGACAACCAAGAACTTCTCCAGCATGTTGCTGTATTGGCTGGACAACAGGCTCTTCTGTATGGACAGATAGGTTCTGGTTCAGGAACAACCTCCAACCAATGACTCGCTGGTGATGGAGTTCTCGGTTTTGCAGTCCCCCCCCTTCCTTCTTGGCATATTTTCTGGTATAAAATACTTTACTGTTAGTCAGAAGAAAGTCGCAGAATGAATGATCAGATCGAGCCGAATCTCGGAATTTTATATGCAGCCATAGAACGCGATGAGAACGTGATGAGCGCGTGGTAAGAACGCAGTGCTATCTTGGCGGTCGTAGTAGGGACCTAGTACGATCGTAGTTAAAGCATAGCAAGAACGTGTTGGACGTGGTACCCGCCTGAATACACGCGTAGTAAGAACATAGTGGAAACGTGTTGGACGCAGTAAGAACCCAGCGCAAACGTGGTATGAGCGTAGCAGGAATTTGAGAAATGTATTTTTTATAATTTTTACCCCGTCCTCGCTACGTCCTACGAAATTTTCAGGACGCAGCGCGTCTTCATGGACGTGGTCTAGTGTGACGGAGGCTTTAATCAATCATCATTTGCAGAAAAGTTTAAGTGAGGTAAATATATAATTACTGTTCTTCAAAATTTGTTGTTAGATTGTAACAGAGTTTTTATCCGGATGAGACACAAGAGTCACTCAGCATTACATCTGGATCCAGACTGTTTGCATACAGCTGCAGATAGTCTACTTTAATGTTACTTTGTCAGTCTACAATAGAAATTTATTCATTTATTGAGCATATAGTGGTTTCTTAAAGGAGCTTTTTCATACGTTTCGACCATCTTTAAGCTTCCACCATGCAGCCTTTACAGACCCATAGCTAGACCTCTTAAGGTCGCTTAAGACAGTTACCTAGGTTTTACTGCAATTTAAAGTTATCAAAATAGTGCCAAATTGACTTAATAATCAGGTTTACATTTGCGTGTACTCGGGATAATTAGAGTAGTGGTTTGTTGTTCCAATTTTTATCAGTTGTATGAAGTATGACAACATGGATATTGACTGATATTTACTGTAACCCCTTTCTTAACACATTCCCTGCTAGGCTGTTTTTTAGATCTTACCCCTTTGCATAAATGTACCAAAATAGGAGCTTTTAATAAAGAAAAGTAAATTTGGAAATGTGTAGTTTTGAAACCGAAATGATAAATAGAGCATTTACTCCTATGGCCGCAAATGTTCTATTTATCGTATTATTTTCAGAAAATGACCTTCACAAAGGCATCAAATAGATGTCAATATGAGGGAATGGGTTAACCCTTTACTCTATGAATATTCATGTAAGAAATGATGATGACATGATGAATATAAATTAGATTAATATTTAAAATGTTATATTAACACATGAATCGTTTGCCAAAGCAGAAACTGTAGAATCATATCTGTATCACTCCATAAGCAAATAGAGCTGATCCAGATCAGACTGAACTCCTGCAGGAGTCTTCGTCTACTCTGTTTGCAGAGGCATAGAAAGGCGTAGCAAGGCGTATTTAAGGGTTAAAGCATATTTGCGTATAGAAGAAGTAGAAGCCAGTAGAAAACAATTAGCTAAATAGTGCACTGAGTATAATTTCTTGAAATCTCGTCTGTGATGTTAACCCGTATTCTGCCATAAAAATAATAATACTTGCTCAAGGTTGGATCTAGATCAATTTTGTCTCCTTCCAATTTTGATCAAGCTTTTGAGAAACTTGACTCACCAAGTTCAAACATCTTTGATCTGGATGAGACACTGAGTGACTTGGTGTCTGATCTAGATCCAGCCTGTTTGCGAGTGCTGACATCTCATTAGTGTTATAAGGATTAATGGCTATGAGATTTCTGATAATTTTTCTATCATGGTCTTCCGTTTTCGGAGGACCTTAAATGGAGATTTCTAGTATTGTAATAGGTTACTGCGTCACTACCATTTGTCTTTTGAGAGTTTCTGAGACCACATGATAAACAAAGTTGTCTAATTGAATGTTAGCCCTTTGTATGCAGTATCATTTGCAAACAGTGTAGCCCCAGAATGGCCTGCACGGTTTAAAATCCTATAGCAAGTTTTAAGCTGTTGGAACTATCTGATCAGGGTCTATTTTCTTTGCAAAGGCCTTAACCCATTTGCTCATAGGCTATTTGTAGATCTACCGAAAAGGAGCATTAACTAGAGAAAAAGAAAATGTTAGAAATGTGTAGTTTGAAACCATTGTGATAAATAGAACAAAATCTTAATGCTCTATTTATCACAAGAAGTGACTATTACAGAGGCGTAGGCAGGCATATTTATGGAGGAAAGAGTTAAATAGCTAGTATCAGGTATTTGGTTAGAGAAGCTTGTCTTTAGAGTACTAGTGAAGAGTTCCATTTTTATTATGCCCCCCAGATCAGATCTGCGGGGCATATTGTTTTTGCCCTGTCTGTTTGTTTGTTTGTTTGTTTGCTTGTTTGTTTGTTTGTTTGTTTGTCTGTTTGTCTGTTTGTTTGTCAGCAACTTTAACATTGGTCATAACTTTTGAGCCAGTACTTGATGCATATGTATCTCATAAAGCCGCACATTTTGAGGGGTGACATGTCAAGGTCAAGGTCATCCTTCAAGGTCAGAGGTCAAATATATGGGTCAAATCACCGACTTTAATATTGGCCATAACTTTTGGACCAGTAGAGATAGAGACTTGGTATATGGCATGCTTGTGTATCTCATGAAGCCGCACATTTTGAGGGATGAAATGTCATGGTCAAGTTTATCCTTCAGGGTCAAAGATCAAATTGTCTGTTTCTTTGTCTGTAACTTTAACATTGGTCAACTTTTGAGCCAGTACAGCTAGTTACTTTGATATTTGGCATGCATATGTTTCTCATAAAGCCACATATTTTGGGGGATGACATGTCAAGGTCAAGGTCATTTTTATAGGTCAGAGGTCAAACACATGGGTCAAATCACCGACTTTAACATTGGTCATAACTTTTGAGCAAGTACAGATAGATACTTGATATTTGACATGCATATGTATCTCATAAAGCCGCACATTTTTAGGGGTGACATGTCACGGTCAAGGTCATCCTTAAAGGTCAGCAGTCAAACATATGGGTCAAATCACTGACTTTAACATTGGCCATAACTTTTGAACCAGTACAGATAGAGACTTGATATATGGCATGCTTGTGTATCTCATGAAGCTGCACAGTTTGAGGGGTGAAATGTCAAGGTCATCCTTCAGGGTCAAAGGTCACCAACTTCAAATTGGCCATAACTTTTGAACCAATAGAGATAGAGTCTTGATTTTTGGTATGCATGTGTATCTCATGAAGCTGCACATTTTGAGGGGCAACATGTCAAGGTAAAGGTCATCTTTTAGGATCAAAGGTCACCGACTTTAACATTGGCCATAACTTTTGAACCTGTAGATGCAGAATTGACATTTGGTATGCATGTGTATCTCATGAAGCTGCACAGTTTGGGGGTGACATTTCAAGGTCAAGGTCATCTTTCAGGGTCAAAGGTCACATACTTTAACATTGGCCATAACTTTTGAACCAGTAGAGATACAGACTTGATAGTTGGTATACACGTGTTTCTCATTTGGCTGCACAGTTTGAGGGGTTGCATGTCAAGGTCAAGGTCATCCTTCATGGTCAAAGGTCACCAACTTTAACATTGGCCATAAAGTTTGAACCAGTAGAGATACAGACTTGATATGTGGTATGCATGTGCACCCCATGAAGCTGCACAGTTTGAGGCCTGACATGTCAAGATCAAGGTCATCCTTCAGGGTCAAATATCATATTGAGGGGGCACAGTGTTTCACAAACACATCTTGTTTTTATTACAATATTGTTTTCATAAATCAAAGTGAGTTTCAGACAGTTTAGACATAAGAATTAACACAATAGTTACTAATGCTACAAGTTCACTACAGTCAAACTTCGTCAAGGTCGCACTATTTCAAGCCTTACCTCAATCTAGTGAGGGTGCTCGGGCAAGTGAATTTCATCTGAAATTGTCAATATTCGATCCTATAGATAATTAAAGATATGATATTACAACAGGAAATAGCCATTGTGTTCAATACTTGTTCAAGTCTTTGAAAATTTTAATTGCTTGTGGCTATCAATTACATGATCTGTTTCTATACAGTTTCTTACTGTAAATCCTTTTGCTCATTAAAATTTGAGTATGCAAACCATATTTTGTGTGTTTTTAGCTCACCTGAGCATAGCTCAGGGTGAGCTTTTGGGAGACTTGAATGTCCGTCGTCCGTCTTGCGTCATGTGTCGTCAACAATTTGCTTGTGAACACTCTAGTTGTCACAATTGTAGTCTAATCTTCATGAAACTTGGTCAGAATGAATGTCTTGATAAAATCTCGGATGAGTTAAAAACTAGGTCACTAGGTCAAATAGTAGGAAAACATGTGAACCCTCTACAGGTCACATTTTTAGCCCAATTTTCATGAAACTTGGTCAGAATGATTGTCTTGATAAAATCTCGGAGGAGTTTGAAAAATGGGTTATGTGGGGTAAAAAACTAGGTCACTAGATCAAACAGTAGAAAAACCTTGTGAACACTCTAGTGGTCACAATTTTAGTCCAATCTTCATGAAACTTGGTCAGAATGAAATTCTTGATAATATCTTGGACGAGTTTGAAAGTGGGTCAAGTGTAGTCAAAAACTAGGTCACCAGGTTAAACAGTAGAAAAACCTTGTGAACACTCTAGTGGTCACAATTTTAGTCCAATTTTCATGAAACTTAGTCATAATGATTGTCTTGATAAAATCTCAAACAAGTTTGAAAGTGTTTTATGTGGGGTTAAAAACTAGGTCAAATAGTATGAATACCTTGTGAACACTTTAGAGGTCCCATATATCGGATACCGCGGTAAAATGGTCCGCGTTATAACAGATCTCCAGTGTAATTATACAACAGGGCATGGGTAAAGAAGGAGAAATGTGTTTTAAAATTCAGCAAGAGAAGGGTTAAACAACTGGGAAAGGGTAAAATCAAAAAACTAAACTAATAAGAGTGTAACATCAAGTTAACCCTCTATCTCATGAATATTCATGTCAGATCTGGCTCTACTCTGTTCATAGATGTTCAAAAGGCATCTTTGTGAGATATGTTATTAAATACAAAAATCATCATTGGTTTAAATTATCAAAATTTATTCTTGCCAATATTTTATAGATTTCTCTTCAATAGATCACAGTGTTGGATGATTTAGATCCAGATGAGACACATAATTAACCCTTTCCCTCATATAAACGTGTTTTCACGCATTTGCAAACAGAGTAGACCCAGATTAGACGGCTCCTATAGGAGCTGTCTGATCAGGGTCTGCTCTGTTTGCTAATGAAATTATATAGATCTATTTCTATACTTGTAAAATGACTACAATGGTCTACCTTCCATATTTCATTATCAATATTTTGTCCATGAATATCCATTAGGTATTGAAATTTGTAATAAAACATAGAACAGGGAAAGGGTTAATCTTTTACTCTATAGACACGCCTAGGAGCCGTGTGATCAGTCTTAGTCTGCTCTGTTTACTTATGGTATAATATAGATACATTTACACAATTTCTGCCATGGCCAAAACTTCCTGTGTTCATGGGCTATTATAACCCTTTCGCTGCCAAACTCTGTCGTCTGCTAACTTTGTCGTCTGCTAACTTTGTCGTCTGCTACAAAATTTCATTCTTTTGATTTTCTTCATTTTTGTTTCAAAAACATAGTAACAGTAACAAACAGTTACTCGGCGTCTCATCTGGATCCAAACTGTTTGCATAGGTAATCATAGATCCGGCATTGGCAGAGAAAGGGTTTTAACAGTGATAATCTAATCAATATTTATGATGTCATTATTTCTTACATGAATATTAATGGAGGAAAGGGTTATTAAAGTCAGCGAAACTGTGTCAGTCATTATCACTAATTTGCCATCAGTGTTCAGTATCAAAGGTGCCCGACGCATGCTTGGACTCATCAACTGAAACACCCCCCCCCCCCCCCCCCCCCCCCCACCAAAAACATAAAATTAAAAAAATTGTGATCGAAGTATGTAAAACTAGCCTAAAACTATATAGTTGAAACTTAAACCACTCAGAAAAACAAGAAAAACACGATCCGGAAAAAAAAATTCCTATCGGGTCTATATATGTATTGAAAGGTATCTAACTACGTCAGATTAGCGGCGGAAAATACAACAGTCATGTTTTTCAAGTCTTACAGCAAAGCCAATTCAACACCGATTTCAATCATTTTGGTATTGATCTGTTCCAAATTCCATATGCTAAGCGGCACAGTTAGTGCTTTCCTTAAATATTACTCCGTCTTTTCGCTGTAAGACCGCGAATTTGAAAATACGCTAGAGCGAAACGATGTGACTCCCGTCATGACGCATAGAAGTATATAGGGGCGGTCTGTATTCGTTAAACTTTTCAACAAAAACGCGAATTATGCTGAAACACATTCGAAAAACATTCAACTCACCGCAGTTAAAACGGTGCTGGCTATTTCCAGTCTGCTACGAGACGTCAGTTTTCTTTCTCCTACTTTCGTTTTGAACGGAGGTGGCTATTTCGCTGTGGCCCGGAAGTAGTAGTCAATTTGTATATCGAATAGTTTATGAGCCGGGTCACAGCAGAATGGTCGCATCCGTTCAAAAGGAAAGTTGGAGAAAGAAAACTGGCGCCTCGTAACAGACTGGAAATAGTAAGCGCCGTTTTAATTGCGGTGAGTTTAATGTTTTTCGATAGTGTTTCACCATAATACGCGTTTTTGTTGAAAAGATTAACTAATACAGATCCCCCTATATACGTCTATGTATCCTGGCGGGAGTCACATCGTTTCGCTCTAGCTTTTTTTCAAATTCGCAGTCTTGCAGCGACAGGACGGAGCAATATTTAAGGAAATCACTAATTCTCCCGCTCAGCATATGGAGTTTGGAAGGGATCAAGACCAGAATGATTGAAATCGGTGTTGAATTGGCTTTGCTGTAAGACTTTGAAAAACATGACTGTTGTATTTTCCGCTGCTGATCTGACGTAGTTAGATACCTTTCAATACATATATAGATCTAGACCTGATAGGCATTTTTTTCCGGATCGTGTTTTTCTTGTTTTTTTCTGAGTGGTTTAAGGTTCAAATAGATAGTTTTAGGCTAGTTTTACATACTTCGATCACATTTTCTTTCTTGTTTTTTTCTTTTTTTGTGGGGGGGGGGGGGGGGGGGGTTCCGTTGATGAGTCCAAGCATGCGTCGGGCACCTTTGTTCAGTATCGGTTAATACCATGTCATAAAATTGTTTCTTTAACTTCTTTGTCTGCTGAGCAAATTATTTCTACACATTTTTTTCAACTATTTAATGTTATAAAATTCAAGCTATATTAAATTTGTCTGCCAAAATGCATTAAGTGTGTCAAGCAGTTTGGATCCTGATCAGACACCGAGTTACTCGGCATCTCATCTGGATCTTAACTCTTTGCGTAGGTATTCACTCATCAGCCAGCAACAGACTTAAAAGTTAAACAAATGTTCATGTCTGATGCAAGACATTTTATTAAGCAATACTAACTGTCAATGTTGGTAGTCTGAAGTGAAGACATTTGTAACTTCAACCCTTCCAACACGTTTTAACAGAGTGGTATAGTCCATCCTTGTTAATTGGTAGAGTCTATACAATATGGAAGGGTAAAATTCGTAAGAGGATTTTGAATGACAAACAGTGGAGACCCTGATCAGACTTAGGCTTCTTTAGGAGCCCTCTGATCTGGGTCTGCACTGTTCACAAATGACAGTGCACTCATTTCCCACTTTGAAATGGTTAAATGGTGTTATTTTGTCCCCAAGTGAGTTCACAAGAATATTGAATAAACCAAGACTGTCAGTAACAGAAAAAGATCTCGTGTTTGTGTTTCTTACTCCATCTTTTATTAAGTCTTTGCACGCTAGCGGTGTAATCGTGAGTATCAATACAAACAGTTTAGATCAAGATGAGATGACACAATAATGCAACGCCTTCAGGCTATTTTATACTTAGACTATATTTTTTCCAAGAAATGAGAAATTTTATCTTAAGAGTTGAAGCACACGATCATTGATGCAGATAAAGAATGAGTCACTAATGTCATTTGCGAACAGTTTAGTCCCACATGAGAGGGAAGCCCTCTGATCAGGGTCTGCACTGTTTGTAATGTAGCAATTTTCTGAAGGAAAATTCTGAATCATCATGATAATCATGACTTGTTTCAACCTTTCCTCCATAAATACGCCTTTCTATGCCTCTGTAATAGTTACTTTTTGAAACCACTGTGATAAATAGTTTTAGATAAATAAATGGTTTCAGAACTACAAAATTCTAAAAAAAAGTCCTTTTCTCTTAGTTAATGCTCCTTTTTGGTAGATTTATTCAGAAAGGTTGGATCTAAAATAGCATATGAGGGAATGGGTTAAATATTGGGATAGTCTCTTTGACGAACCATGGTTGATTAGGGAACCAATGGTTAATGATCTGTCTACCCAGAATAACCTTTGGATTAATTCTGAGGTGTCAAACAGTATATTGATTATGAGATTAATCATGAGCACTTTGCTGGCAAAGTTAGGATAGCTTATGCATACAGTTTGGATCCAGATAAGACACCCAAGTAACTCACTGTCTCATCTGGATCCAAAATAATTGACGCTCTGTTAGTGTTTCTTACTAGGAATACAAGAAAAACTTTATTTTCAGTATTGGAGCTGATAACAAAATTTGCAAATGACATTTGCTTAGAATGCTGATGGTTAAAAGAAATTGGATGGAATTGTTTTGTCTGTACAGTGTATCTATATTTCTGATTAATTATCTATCACCTCATTAATCCTTTGGATAATGAATTATTTCTCTGCCCGCACATAGTGAGTAAAGAGACATGTTGTTTTTCTACTTTCTTCCTTGTCTGTCTGCCTGTCATGTTTCTCTGTCCGTCAGTCTCATGTTTCTCTGTCTGTCTGTCATGTTTCTCTGCCTGTCATGTTTCTCTGTCCGTCAGTCTCATGTTTCTCTGTCTGTCAGTCTCATGTTTCTCTGTCCGTCAGTCTCATGTTTCTCTGTCTGTCTGTCATGTTTCTCTACCTGTCATGTTTCTCTGTCCGTCAGTCTCATGTTTCTCTGTCTGTCTGTCATGTTTCTCTGCCTGTCATGTTTCTCTGTCCGTCAGTCTCATGTTTCTCTGTCTGTCAGTCTCATGTTTCTCTGTCCGTCAGTCTCATGTTTCTCTGTCTGTCTGTCATGTTTCTCTGCCTGTCATGTTTCTCTGTCCGTCAGTCTCATGTTTCTCTGTCTGTCTGTCATGTTTCTCTGCCTGTCATGTTTCTCTGTCTGTCATGCTTCTCTGTCTGTCTGTCTGCCTGTCATGTTTCTTTGTCTGTCTGTCTGTCTGTCATGTTTCTCTGTCTGTCTGGGCTGATTTCAATCAAACTTTCACAGTAGTGATGCGGATGGTGGTGGTAGATTATATATACCCTTGAATAAATGGGGATAGGGGTGCTGATACTTCCTCTGGAATGATGGGGATGAGGGATGGTTGTAGTTGGGCATATAGAATGCTGATCTATCCCAAGGGGTAGTAAGGGTTAGGAACAGGAGACAATGATACGTCCCCAGGGATGGTTGGAGTGGGGGATACGGAATGCTGATCTTTCCCTAGGGGTGGTAAGGGTTTGGAGCAGGAGGCACTGATACATCCCCAGGGATGGTTGGAGTTGGGGATAGGGAATGCTGATATATACTCAAGAATGGTGGGGGTGGGGAATAGGATATGCAGGATATGCAGATACATTCCCAGTGAATTGAGGATACAGGGATGCTGATACATCCCCAGGGATGGACCCAACTGGGGATATAAGGATGCTGATTCATTCCCATGGGGGTTGGGGATAGGGGATGCTGATATACTCTAAGGGACTGTTGTGTTTTGTTGTTGGTTGTTTTTTTTTTGGGGGGGGGGGGTTCTGATACATCCCCCTGAGGCTTGGTGGGGTTGGGGATAGGGGACACAGATATATATTCTCAGAGTTGGTGCTTTTGGAGATACAGCTATATCCTCAAGGGTAGTGGAGTTGGGTATAGATGATATTGATACGAGGATTTGTATTCTCTGACATGGTAGCACTCTCCTTTCTAGATAATTGTTGTATGTTTGTCATCTTCTAAAGTTTACAAAAATGATTTTGGTATGTTTGTTTTTCTTGAAAAAAAAACGTAATCAGAGTGTGAAATGCCTTGTAGCCTGAAGAGACAGCAAATTACTTCTACTCTTATCTTGATCCAAACTGTTCTCTTGGGTAATCACAAACTGGCAGGTAGCCTGATTAATTAGGAGTACACTAGAACCTGTCTTAAGTGGACATTCATTAAACAGAGGACTGTGTTAATAGAAAGCTTGTGGTTGCTTAATGCAGGGCAAGGGTAATGCAGAAAGCTCCTATATGAGCTTTTTGCATTACCTTTGACCTGCATTAAGCTACCAACTGTCTTACAGACCAATAATTAGACTTTTTTGACGGCTGCTTAAGACCAGTTCTACTGCAATCACAAACTCACATCTAGCGTGATTAATTAGGAATATTTTATCCGATGACAGCTGGCACTAACAATCGTGTCTTAACTCTTTGGATGCTGAATTTTCAAACTGGAAATGTTCATCATTGTCTAACAACTTGGTATGAAAGTCTCTCAGCAATTACAAGATAATTTGAATGACAAACAGTGCAGACTCTGATCAGAGGGCTCCTCTAAGTGGTTTACACTGTTTACAACATGCCAGTGTACGTCTGTCCTACCTTCAAAAGGTTATCAGAAAAAAATTACAGCTAATGACGAAGTTGTGTGTATTGCATTAAAGCTCTGATCTTTCAACCTTTCAATGCTGAATTTTCATTTTGGAATTAATCCAGTAGCATTTTATTAAAGAGTACACTTTGTATGGAGCAAACCATGCAGACCCTGATCTGAGGGCTCCTCTAGCAGCTCTCTAATCTGGATCTACAGTTTGCAGATAACAGTGAATGCTAAGTAAATGTCCTGCATTGAAAGGGCTAATTATTTCTTTGAATACTTAAGTGTTTCTCATCAATGTTTTTGTTTGCTACACCAAAATTGTTTACATCAATAATTATGAATAGATTACTATGTAGCATGCAATGAGGTAAAAGTCATTTCTTAAATGTGATAAAAAGAGATATCACTGTCCTGAAAGTATGATTTATATATACTGTAAAACCTTTTCTGAACGGGACATTCAAATTGGTATCTACTCCAGTCTCTTAAACATGTGAAAGCTTACTGCAGGATAAACGTCATTCAGAAGGCTCTAAGAGTAGGTTTATACACTCGACTTTCATACTGCGTTATAGAGCTGTCACCTGTTTTTAAGGGTCTAAATTATTCTGATTTAGTAATTCCTCGTTTAGATAAGTTTTACTGTATAATGTTTAGATCAAGTCAGACATTCGTTGTAGATGTGAGTGGTTCTGCTAATGAACAAGTTGATGTCCTGTCATTGAGTATTTATTTTTAATCATTTACTAAATAGATACTAACTATTATAGTTAACAGAGCTACAGATAACGGCGCCTACCGAAATTCTAAAATCGTCATTTCTCCACCAAACCCTATAATGTGACCACTCTTTAGAATCGTCTCAAAGAGACGATTCTAAAGAGTGGTCACAATATAGGGTTTGGTGGAGAAATAAAGGAGCTATTGTTGAAAAATGTCACATTTACGCATATTATCTGGAGCTCTGAGTTACTAAGTATTCATACATGCATTATTTCTGACATAAGTATTCATGAAGAAATGAGTCAACTAAAGTGTTTTCAATATAAAATTTCTGTGCCAAACTTCTGATGATACTCACTAGAATTGTCTGTGGAGTGACAGCCACAAGAAATGTCTCTAAAATTAGGATCACTAGAATTGTATCTGAAGTGAGAACCACTAGAATTGTCTCTAAAGTTTGTGTTTGAAGTGACAATCACTAGAATTGTCTCTGAATTGAGAATCACTAGAATTGTATCTGGAGTGACAACCACTAGAATTGTATCTGAAGTGATAACTAGATTTCTCTGAAGTGACAACCACTAGAATTGTCTATGCAGTGAGAATCACTAGAATTGTCCATGAAATGACAACAACTAGAATTATCTCTGGAATGACAACCACTAGAATTGTCTCTTAAGTAAAAATCACATAAAATGTCTCTGAAGTGACAATAACTAGATTTGTTTCTGAAATGTGAAACACTAAAAGTTTGTCTCTGAAGTGAGAATCACTAGATTGTCTCTGAAGTGACATTATCACTAGAATTTTGTCTGACATGAGAATCTCTAGAATTGTATCTCAATTGACAATCACTAGAATTGTATATGAAATGACAATCACTAAAGTATGAAACACAGCATTGTTGCTGAAGTGAGAATCACTAGAATTTCGTCTTATGAAATGAGAATGACTAGAATTGTCTGTGAAGTGACAACCACTAGAATTGTCTCTAAAATGACAACCACTAAAATTGTTTCTGAAGTGACAATCACAATAACTGTATCTGAAGTGACAATCACTAGAATTGTATCTAAAGTGAAAATCACTAGAATTGTATCTGAACTGACAACCACTAGGATTTCTCTAATGTGACAACCACTAGAATTGTATCTGAAGTGACAACCACTAAAATATCTGAAATGAGAAAAACCAGAATAATCTCTGAAGTCAGAATCACTAGAATTGTATCTGAAGTGAGAATCACTAGAATTGTCTTTGAAGTGAGAATAACCAGAATTATCTCTGAAGTAGGAATCACTAGAATTGTCTCTGAAGTGAAAATCACCAGATTTGTCTCTGAGGAGGCCATTATTAGAATTATCTCTAAAAACTGAATCATTGAAAGTTATTCTCTGAAGTAAGACTCACTAGATTGTCTTTGAAGTGACAACCACTAGAATTGCCTCTGAAGTGACAGTCACTAGATATTTTTTTGAAGTGATAATCACTTGAATTGTCCACGAAATGAAAACCACTAGCATTTTCTCTAAAGTGACAACCACTAGAATTGTTTCTGAAGTGAGAACCACTAGAATTGTCTTTGAACTGAAAATCACTAGAAATATCTCTGAAGTGAAAATTGCCAGAATTGTCTCTGAAGTGGCAATAACCAGCATTTTCTCTGAAACGTGAATCACTAACATTTGGTCTCTGAAGTAAGAATCACTAGATTTCTCTAATGTGACAACCACTAGAACTGTCTCTGAAGTGAGAATCACTATAATTGTCCATGGAATGACAACCGCTAGAATTTTCTATGAAGTGACAACCACTAGAATTGTCATTGAAATGAGAATCACTAGAATTGTCTCTGAAGTGAGAATCACCAGAATTGTCTCTCAAGTGGCAATAACTAGAATTGTCTCTGAAAAGTGAATCACAAAAATATAGTATCTGAAGTAAGAATCACTAGAATTGTCTCTGAAGTGGCAATAACTAGAATTGTCTCTGAAAAGTGAATCACAAAAATATAGTATCTGAAGTAAGAATCACTAGAATTGTCTCTGAAGTGACACGTCACTAGAATTGTTTCTGAAGTGAGAATTACTAAAAGTGTCCATGGAATGGCAACCACTGGAATTTCTCTGAAATGACAACCATTAGAATTTTGTCTGAAGTGAAAAACTCTAGAAATGTCTCTGATGAAGTGAGAATCACCAGTATTGTCTCTGAGGTATGAACCAGTATCATTGTTTCTGTAGTGAGAATCACTAGAAGTTTGTTTATGCAATGAGAATGACTAGAATCGTAGTTGAATTGAGGGTCATTATAATTGACTCTGAATTAAGAATCACTAGAAATGTCTCTGAATGGAAAAGCTCTAGAATTATCTCTCTGAAGTGAAAATCACTAGAATTGTCTCTGAAGTGACAACCACTAGAATTGGCTGTGAAGTGACAACCACTAGAATTGGCTGTGAAGTGACAACCACTAGACTTGTATCTGAATTGAGAATCACTAGAATTTTCTCTGAATTGAGAATCACTAGAATTGCCTCTGAAGTGACAACCACTAGAAATGGCTCTGAAGTGACAACCACTAGAATTGTCTTTGAAGTGATAGCCACTAGAAGTGGCTCTGAAGTGACAACCACTAGAATTGTCTCTGAAGTCACAACCACTAGAATTGGCTGTGAAGTGACAACCACTAGAATTGGCTGTGAAGTGACAACCACTAGACTTGTATCTGAATTGAGAATCACTAGAATTTTCTCTGAATTGAGAATCACTATAATTGTCTTTGAAGTGACAACCACTAGAATTGGCTGTGAAGTGACAACCACTAGAATGGTCTCTGAATTCAGAATCACTAGAATTATCTGAAGTGAGAATCATAGAATTGTTTCTGAACTGAGAATCCCTTAGAACTGTGTAACATGTCATTGTAAAACTGCATCTTTTTAAAATTCTTGTTGTTGTTATTTCTTACATGGCTAACCCTAACAACGCTGACTTTTCAAATGGAATATTCCAAAATTCAAATAGGTCAAGCTTATGGTGAATATTTAGGGATGTTTTCTAAAGAAAAGTGTAGCATGACAAACAGTGTAGACCCTGATGAGAGGGTCAAGTCATTAGTACTTATGGACTCTATAGTTTAATGCTTACTAACTTTTCAATGCCTCCAGATCAGATCGGGAGGGGGGGGGGTAATTATTGTTTTTGCCCTGTCTGTTTATGTCACCAACTTTAACATTGGTCATAACTTTTGAGCAAGTACAGCTAGACTTGATATTTGGCATGCATATATATCTCATAAAGCCACACATTTTGGGGGTGGCATATCACGGTCATGGTCATCCTTCAAGGTCAGAGTTCAAATATATAGGTCAAATCATCTACTTTAATATTGGCCATAACTTTTGAACCAGTAGAGATGCTGAGACTTGATAGTTGGCATGCATGTGTATCTCACAAGGCTGCACCTTTTGAGGGGTTACATGTCACAGTCAAGGTCATCCTTCAGGGTCAAAGGTCAAATTGGGTGGGGGCATAGTGTTTTATAAACACGTCTTAAAATTCAGCATTGAAAGGGTTAATATAAAAAATGACACAATTACTGAAATGGAAAACTCTCACAGATTTTTTACAATTAGCAGATTGGAAGTTTTACCATGTTGCTTCCAATTAGCTTATTGAAAGCATTTTAATTTCATGTGTCATTATACTTATGGAAGTACCAACGATAGGTTATTGTAATATACAATGTAAACCCAGATCAGCATTGAACAAAGTGTTTCTTGCAAGGTTCTGTACTGTTGTTGTTTTTAAAAACCTATTTTGTAGTTTAAACCTAATAAATATTTATGTAAGGAATGTTGACATCATAAAATTTTAATATTCCATCTTTATATCATAGATCGACCTTTTCATGCCTTTGCAAACAGCGTAGATCCATATCAAATGACTCCTGTAGGAGTGATCAGATCAATGCTCAGTTTGCTTATGGTATAATATAGGTTTGATTCTACAGTGTCTGCCAGAACCAAAATGTCCGGTGTTTAATGAGCCATTATAAAAGAAATGATCTAATTGATATTCATGATTTCATTATTTCTTACATGAATATGCAACAGATAAAGGGTTAATACATCCCCTGATATTGACACCCTTTGACGTCCCTTTTAAAGTCACTTTTTGAAATCATTGTGATAAATAGAACATTAAAAAGTTTTGTTCCGTTGGAGCATCTGCTTTATGTATCACAATAGTTTCAAAATTACACAATTCTAAAACTTCCCTATTCTGTAGTAAATGCTCCTTTTCAGTAGATGTATTCAAAGAAGACTAAAATAGCCTATGAGGTAATGGTCTGAAAATAGCATATGAGGTAATTGATTAAAAAGGTGTATACTGTAGTCAGAGAATGTCAGATAGCAATTTAGTGTCTCATCAGACTGCAAAGGAATGACAAACAAAACCACTGTAATACATTAAATCTTCTGATAATTAGTATCTGTAATAGAATTCCGGCCATTCATATACAGTAAAACCCTGCTAATGCGTCCACCAAAAAGGGGCATAATTCTGGGTGACAGAGGCAGGTTGTAGCTTAATGCAGGACGAAAGTTATGCAGAAAGCTCCTACAGGAGCTTTCTGCATAACTTTCGTCCTGCATTAAGCAACCACTTGCTTTAGACGACACCAGTGGCTGTTTATTAAGTGGTCGCATTAGCGGGGTTTCACTGTACATGACATGTAGTTTTTACTCTTTGCATAATAAGTAATTTTGTTGTCTGCTGAATTGCCATCTGCTGCTGAATTGTTGTCTGCAACTATTCATTTTCTGCCTGATGACATTTTTTTCAGAAGTTGAACCTTAGTAACAAACAGTATGGATCTCATAGGGGGCTGATCTGGATCCAAACTGTTTGCATGGGTTATAAATGACATCAGAATCCTTGGCTAGCATTGAAAGAGTTCGCACTTACACAGGGGTAAGGAAGCTTTATTGCAAATACCCTGTCTGTACTGGTTCAATTTCAATTACCCATTTGAAATATAGCCTAGCCATAAAACGGTAATTACATTTAGTATTTCAAAGAATATTTCGTCTGAACTTTACAGAATGTATTTGTTTGCAATATAGGAAATCTAATGGCTGCCAACACATTAGGCCTTTAGCCGTTACTGCCGTACATCTTTACCACTGGGAATGGTCTAATTCTGGAGTTACCTATCAAGTGGTAGCCTAACCATTTCCTTCATATAAACACCTTTTCAGGCATTTGCAAACAGAGAAGACTCAGATCAGATGGCTCCTGTAGGAACCATCTGATAAGGGTCTGCTCTGTTTGCTAATGAAATATATTTAATAGATCTGTTTCTTCAGTTTCTAAAAAGGAACATCCATCCAAGTACTTGTTGTGAGGGATTGGGGCATTATTGGAGTTACTGGCCATTAATATAATTAATAATTAATGAATACATTCAGTATATTCAGACCAAATATAGAACAGAGAAATGGTTAATCCTTTACATTATGATGTATTTGCAAACAGAGTAACCTTAGATCAGACAGGGAGAGGACCTAGGTCAGACAGCTACTAGACTTGGGGCAGACAGCTAGTAGACCTAGATCAGATGGAGAGTAGACATAGGTCAGACAGCTAGTAGACCTAGGTCAGACAGCTAGTGAACCTAGGTCAGACAACGAATTGACCTAGGGAAGAGAGCTAGTAGACCTAGGTCAGACAGCTAGTAAAGCTAAGTCAAACAGCTAGTAGACCTAGGTCAGACAGCTACAAGACTTGGGGCAGACAGCTAGTAGACCTAGATCAGATGGAGAGTAGACATAGATCAGACAGCTAGTAGACCTAGGTCAGACAATTAGTTAACCTAGGTTGACAAGTTGACCTAGGGAAGAGAGCTAGTAGACCTAGGTCAGACAGCTAGTAAAGCTAAGTCAGACAGCTAGTAGACCTAGGTCAGACAGGGAGTAGAGGTCAGACAGAGTAGACCTAGGTCAGACAGCTAGTAGGCCTAGGACAGACACAGAGTAGACCTAGGTCAGACGGAGAGTAGACCTAGGTCAAACAGAGAGTAAACCTAAGGCAGACAGCTAGTAGACCTAAGTCAGACAGCTAGTAGATCTAGGTCAGACAGAGCGTAGACCTAGGACAGACAGATAGTAGACCTAGGTCAGACAGAGAGTAGACTTAGGTCAGACAGAGAGTAGACTTGGGTCAGACAGAGAATAGACCTAGGTCAGACAGAGAGTAGACAGAGGACAGATAGCTAGTAGACTTAGGACAGATAGAGAGTAGACCTAGGTCAGACAGAGAGTAGATCTAGGACAGACAGCTAGTTGACCGAAGTCAGACAGCTAGTAGACCTAGGTCAGACAGAGAGTAGAGGTCAGACAGAGAGTAGACCTAGATCATACAACTAGTATACAGCTCTTCTGAGAACAAACAGAGTAGACCTAGGTTAGACAGCTAGTATACCTAGAGCAGACAGCTAGTAAATGGAACACAGCTCTAGATCAGTGTAGACCTAGGTCAGACAGCTCTTCTGGCAGCTGTCTGATCAGAGTCTGTGTTGTTTGCTTATGGCATGATATATATTCTGACTTGAAATGTAATTCCTGTGTTCATAATGTGCTATAACAATAATTTGTTCACTTAATATACTGATGATGCTTTTTTTTTAAATGAAATTTTATCAGCTAAAGCATTTAGCCCATTCTCTAATATTGACACCTTTTGATTCCTCTGTAAAGGCCACTTTTTGAAACCAATGTGACCAATAGAGCATTTGCTCCATTCAAATGGTTTCAAAACAGCATAATTATAAAAAAAATAAGTTTCTAGTAAATGCTCCTCGTCAGAAAATTACTTCAAAGATGTCACCTATGAGGGAATGGTCTGAAAATAGGCTTTGAGGGAATGGTCTGTATCTAGCCTATGAGGGAATGGGTTAAGAGACACTAATGGGTGTTTAAGTGGTCATTCTAGAGAGAAACTAATGATGTTGAATCATACAAATGATTTGGATCAAGGTGTGATACAGTAATCAGGTATCCAACAATAAGTTATCCATGCACAAGATCTCCAAAGATGGGTATCCAAGGAATAGGTATTCAAGTATTCAAGGACAAGTATAAGGTCTCCAAAGAAAGGATATCCATGGCTACACTATCCAGGGATGGGATATCCGTCGATAGGATGTCTAAGGATAGAGTATTCCAGTACAGGGTATCCATGGATTTTGTACAAAAGGATAGGGTTGTTAGGGTATCCAAGGACAGGATATCTAAGGATACAGTTTCGAAGGACAGGGTATCCAAGGACAGCGTATCCAAGGATACAGTATTCAAGTACAGGGTATCCAAGGATACAGTATTCAAGGACAGCGTATCCAAGGATACAGTATTCAAGGACATGGTATTCAAGGATACAGTATCCAAGGAGAGGGTATCCAAGGATGCATTATTCAAGGACAGGGTATCCAAGGATTCAGTATTCAAGGACAGCGTATCCAAGGATACAGTATTCAAGGACAGGGTATCCAAGGATTCAGTATTCAAGGACAGCGTATCCAAGGATACAGTATTCAAGGACAGGGTATCCAAGGACACAGTATTCAAGGACAGGGTATCCAAGGATGCATTATTCAAGGACAGGGTATCCAAGGATTCAGTATTCAAGGACATCATATCCAAGGATACAGTATTCAAGGACAGGGTATCCAAGGATACAGTATTCAAGGACAGGGTATCCAAGGATTCAGTATTCAAGGACAGCGTATCCAAGGATACAGTATTCAAAGACAGGGTATCCAAGGATACAGTATTCAAGGACAGGGTATCCAAGGATTCAGTATTCAAGGACAGCGTATCCAAGGATACAGTATTCAAGGACAGGGTATCCAAGGATACAGTATCCAAGGACAGGGTATCAATGGATAAGGTGTCTGAGGATTTGGTACACAAGGATAGAATGAATATAGTATTAAATGATAGGATAATTAAGGAAAGGACATCAAAGGATTGAGGATCCAATCAATTTGCTACTTAATCTCCCTTGTCCATCAGTTTGTAAAGTATGAATGCTTTTGCAAGGCTATAAAGCTCATGTACATGTGTGGTCATTATCATTGTATCTCATTTAACCCTTACAATGCTGAGTTTTCAAATGGACTTTTCCAAATTTCAAACAGGTCATGCTTATGGTGAATATGTAGGGATGTTTCAAAAGAAAAGTGTAACATGACAAGCAGTGCAGATTCTACACTGTTTGCAAAGGAAATTAGTGATTTGTATCCCGCGCAGTATGAGTGTCGTATGAATTCATATCAAGCTGCAGGACAAGCATAAACTATCATTTGTGTAGACCCAGATCAGAGGGTCCTAAAGAATAAGTGTTCACTAGGGATCTGCACTGTTTGTCATTCAAAATTATTGAGCAAGTTTAAGACTTTCATACTGAATGGACTCTATAGTTAAACACTGATGGACTATTCCACTTTAAAACTATCATAGAAACACCTTAGAACAAGTGCCCCATCAACCTCTAGGTCTTAACCCTTCGCTTGCTATTCACATCAATATACCTACCTGTAAATAGTGAAGACCCAGCAGGAGCTGTCTCATCAGGGTCTGCACTATTTACAAGTTGATTGTGCAACCATTGCACTCCACAGCAGTGATTGCACAGGGAACTACTTGTACACAGTGAAGGTATATGTAATTATACAACAGGGCATGGGTAAAGAAGGAGAAATGTATTTTAAAATTTAGCAAGAGAAGGGTTAATAGTTGCCCTTCCATCCTTAGTAGCAATAAGTATTGTTTTACCTGATGATTAAGTGATTGTTTAATCAAAGTTAAATTGACCAAGGCAGGAACTGCAGAATCAGATTTTTATATTATTTCATAAGCAAACAGAGCACACCCTGATGAGACGGCTCTTACAGGAGCCATGTAATCAGCACCTTGTATAGAGTAACAGTTAATACTAATTACTCCTTTCACTCTAAATATGCTGACACCCAATCTCCCCTTGTCCACCCATTGCTGACACCCTATCTCCCCTTGTCCACCCATTGCTGATGCCCAATCTCCCCTTGTCCACCTATTGCTGACACCCAATCTCCCCTCGTCCACCCACTGCTGATGCCCAATCTCCCCTTGTCCACCCATTGCTGACTCCCAATCTCCCCATGCCACCCATTGCTGATACCCAATCTCCCCTCGTCCACCCATTGCTAACAGCCAATCTCCCCTTGCCCACCCATTGCTGACACCAAATCTCCCCTCATCCACCCATTGCTGACACCCAATCTCCCCTCGTCCACCCATTGCTGATGCCCAATCTCCCTTCATCCACCTATTGCTGACACCCAATCTCGCATAGCCACCCATTGCTGACATCCAATCTCCTGTTGTCTACCCATTTCTAAAGCTGATTTAAAATAATACAATTTGGCACCATTTTTATAGTTTTAAAATTTGACTTACATAGTAGCAAAATAGTGTAGACCCAGATCAAACTGCTGTGTCAGGTCTGCACTATTTGAATGAATTTGTCTAAGATATATTAAATTTTTATCTTACAGTATTCACTGATACTTTGACTTTTATGCATTATTCTTTTATTTTTCATGTGCTGTTCCGGATGTTTCTTGCAAATAGGTAAGTACAGATTCTATACAAACATCTGTTTTCAACTGATTAACCCTTTCCTCCATAAATACGCCTCTGTAAAGGTCATCTGTTGAAACAATCGTGATAAATAGAGCATTTGCTCCTTAGAAGCAAATGCTCTATTTATCACAATGGTTTCAAAACTACAAAATTCTTTTTGTCTTGTTAATGCTCCTTTTCGGTAGATTTATTCAAAGAGGTTGGATCTAAAAATAGCCTATGAGGTAATGGGTTCACGGCTTAACCCTTTACCTTATGAATATTCATGTAACAAAATATTAGGACATTATGAATATAAATTAAACAAAATTCTATATTGATATTTGTGTTTTTGTCAGGTAATGGGTTATATTTAGCTTAACCATTTGCTCCACAAATACAACTTTCTACATCTTTGCAAACAGAGTAGACCCAGATCAGACGGCTCCTATTGGAGTCTTCTGATCGAGGTCTGCTCTGTTTGCTTATCCCATTCCCACATATTGACGCCTTTTGACGCCTCTGTAAAAGTAGCTTTCTGAAACTATTGTGATAAATAGAGCATTTGCTCCACAGGAGCAAATGCTCTATTTATCACAATGGTTTCAAAACTACAAATTTTTAAAATGTTCCTTTTCTCTTGTAAATGCGCCTTTTCGGTAGATGTAATGAAAGAGGTAGGATCTAAAAATAGCCTAAGTGGGAATGGGTCATGGAGTAATACAGATCTGATTCTATAGTTTCTACTTTCACAAAAAGATCATGACATGCCATGATCATATCTTACATGTATATTCATGAAGTGAAGGGTTGTATGGGATTCTTTATGATGATCAACAACAGTGTAGACCTGATGCCATTATACCTTTGTATGTAATTTGTGTACAAACTACTGGAGATTGGAGAGTGTCTGAATACATAGAGTAATTTGGGTACAAACTACTGGAGATTGGAGAGTGTCAGAATACATAGAGTAATTTGGGTATAAACCACTGGAGATAGAGTGTCTAAATACATAGAGTAATTTGGGTACAAACTACTGGAGATTGGAGAGTGTCTTAATACATAGAGTATTTTGGGTACAAATCACTGGAGATGGGAAAGTGTCTAAATACATAGAGTAATTTGGGTACAAACCACTGGAGATAGAGTGTCTTAATACATAGAGTAATTTGGGTACAAACTACTGGAGATTGGAGAGTGTCAGAATACATAGAGTAATTTGGGTATAAATCACTGGAGATAGAGTGTCTAAATACATAGAATAATTTTGGTACAAACTACTGGAGATGGGAGAGTGTCTTAATACATAGAGTAATTTGGGTACAAATCACTGGAGATAGATTGTCTAAATGCATAGAGTAATTTGGATACAAACTACTGGAGCTAGAGTGTCTAAATACATAGAGTAATTTGGGTACAAACCACTGGAGATAGAGTGTCTAAATACATAGAATAATTTGGGTACAAACCACTGGAGATAGAGTGTCTAAATACATGTACATAGATTAATTTGGGTACTAACTACTGGAGATGGGAAAGTGTCTTAATACATAGAGTAATTTGGGTACAAATCACTGGAGATGGGAAAGTGTCTTAATACATAGAGTAATTTGGGTACAAACCACTGGAGATGGGAAAGTGTCTTAATACATAGAGTAATTTGGGTACAAACCACTGGAGATGGAAAAGTGTCTTAATACATAGAGTAATATGGGTACAAACCACTGAAGATGGGAAAGTGTCTTAATACATAAAGTACTTTTGATACAAACCACTGGAGATGGGAGAGTGCTTAAATATATTGAGTACAAATCATTGGAGATAGAGTGTCTGAATTCATAGAGTTATTTGGGTACACATGTTCATCTGGGACAATTGTTAAATTGGGTGCGTTCGTTAATTTGGGTATACTCGTTAATATGGGTACACTTGTTGATTTGGGTACATTTGTTAATTTGGGTACACTTATTAATTTGGGTACACTTATTAATTTGGGTACACTTGTTAATTTGGGTACACTTGTTTGTTTCCTACAGTCAAATGGTTACTGATGTGATGTTTAGCAGTGTCTCATCCACCTTCGAATATCAAATATTATTACACACTCGCCCATGGTTTATGAAGGGTGAACATATTTCTTGATTAGAAAACAAAAGGCAATGTATTAACCCTTACAGTGCAGGACACGAGTCACTAATGTCCTTTGCAAAAAAGTGTGGACCCAGATGAGAGGGCTCCTAGCTAGAAGAGTCCTCTTATCTGGGTTTGCACTGTTTGTCATGTTACATTTTTCTGCAGAGAAATCTCTCAATATTCACTATAAGGTTGACCTGTTTCAATTTTGGAATAGTTCAGGGTTGTAAGGGTAAATCCTTATCCTGCTCTTAACACTTTATAAACAGTGTAGATCCAGATCAGATTGCTCCTCGCAGAACCCACTGACCAGGGTCTGCAGTGTTCATCATCCAAACTTTCCTCACACAGTATACCCTTGTATAGTTAATAGACTATCGGCTTATACACTCATGGACCAGTTCACTTTGAAAATTCAGAGGGTTAAATTCTGAACATTTTTAACAACTCCTCTGAAATTCGGAGAACCTATTTATTGACTTCATATCCAACAGCTTGGATGAGATGCTCATTGACTTCCATCTCATCTTGCACCAAGCTGTTTGAAAATCCATTTAGAGTGTGTTAAAAGAGTTAATTTTTCGCCTACTAAATTAATGGGAGTAGTTTATAATGAGAATGTAGCAAGGCACTGTATAATAATGATCTTACTTCAAACGGACCTATCAGGACATTAGTGAATAACTAGCTCAATGTCTCCAATACTAAGCAATAATTTTCTCCAATTTTTATACCTTTGTGGGGAAATTGACTGAATAAAACGGCCAAAACTGTATGAAATAACCATTAGATCAAGGAATACAGATGTAAGCATAATGCTTCCTGCATTGCTTTCAGTCCGTCTGTTTAATCCATTCCCTCATAGGCTATATTTAGATCCAGCCTCTTTGAATAAATCTACCAAAAAGGAGCATTAACTAGGGGAAAGAAAAAAGAATAGAATTTTGTAGTTTTGAAACCATTGTGATAAGTAGAGCATTTGCTCCTTAGGAGCAAAATTTTAATGCTCTGTTTATCACAATGGTATCAAAAAGTGACTTTTACAGAAGCATAGAAAGGTGTATTTATGGAGGAAAGGGTCAAATCAACCACCTGTGTACAAACAGCAAGAAGAATTTTTTTAAAAAAAACAACGTTATGCCCACAGAGGCATTTGATCCTTAGAGACAACATTTGTCAGGAAGAACCATGCAGACCCCAAATAGATGTATGATTAGATTCGGCCTAAAAAGGATAAATGTAATTTATTTATTTGTATCTTATCTTTTTGTTTAACCCTTCCAATGGGAAAATTTGCAAATAGTGTAGACCCAGATGAGAGTTCTCCTAGAGAAGCTCTGTCATCAGGGTCTGCACTGTTTATTACACAACATTATGGAGAGAGTAAATCTTAGTATCCTAGAGAGGGTACATTATGGCCTTATGGAGAGGATAAATCTAGTATCCTAGACAGGGTGCATTATGGAGAGGGTGAATCTTAGTATCCTAGAGAGGATGCATTATGGAGAGGGTAAATCTAGTATCCTGGAGAGGGTCATTTATTGAGAGGTTGAATCTAGTATCCTAGAGAGGGTACATTATGGCATTATGAAGAGGATAAATCTAGTATCCTAGAGAGGGTACAATATGGCATTATGGAGAGGATAAATCTAGAGAGGGTGTAATATGGGGAGAGTAAATCTAGTATTCTTGAGAGGGTGCATTATGGAGAGGGAGAATCTAGTATTCTGGAGAGTGAATATAATTGCATTATGGGGAGGATAAATATAGTATCCTTGGGAGGGTACATTATGGAGAGGGTAAATATAGTATTCTGGAGAGGGTGCATTATTACAGTATAGAGAGGGGGAAATATGGTATTATTTAAGAGGGTAAATATAGTATTCTGGAGAGGGTGCATTATTACAGTATAGAGAGGGGGAAATATGGTATTATTTAAGAGGGTAAATATAGTATTCAGGAGAGGGTTAATAGAGCATTTAGGTAAATACAGAATTCTGCAGATGGAAAACATAATACTAGGGTAAATATGGTATTCTAGAGAGGGTTCATACCATAATACTAGGGTAAATATGGTATTCTGGAGCAGGTTTATACCATAATACTAGGGTAAATATGGTATTCTGGAGAGGGTTTATACCATAATTATTCTGTGTCAGGTATTGCATCACAGTGTGAACTAATTTCAAACAAGCAAACGACCTTTGAAGTCCTTGACGATACGGAAATCAATAAGGCAATTCATCGCCCACTGAAAAGGCAGGTCGTAATGAGAAAAAGCGCCTACCTAGCATCCATGACAAAATACTATCTGTACGGATGCTGTGACCATTGATGAAAATGAATATTAGATTTTTTCAGCAACCATGGAATCGTGTATCATGGAATGTTTTCATTAAGTTTTGCACTTCTCTGTCTAATAGTCATACAATTGTTTAAGGCCTGATATGGCCAAATAGTTGTAGTCTTTGAGTGACAATTGTATAAGGCCTGATATGGCCAAATAGTTGTAGTCATTGACTGACAATTGTATAAGGCCTGATATGGCCAAATAGTTGTAGTCATTGACTGACAATTGTATAAGGCCTGATATGGCCAAATAGTTGTAGTCATTGACTGACAATTGTATAAGGCCTGATATAGCCAAATAGTTGTCGTCATTGACTGACAATTGTATAAGGCCTGGCCAAATAGTTGTAGTCTTTGACTGACAATTGTATAAGGCCTGATATGGCCAAATAGTTGTAGTCATTGACTGACAATTGTATAAGGCCTGATATGGCCAAATAGTTGTAGTCATTGACTGACAATTGTATAAGGCCTGATATGGCCAAATAGTTGTAGTCATTGACTGACAATTGTATAAGGCCTGATATAGCCAAATAGTTGTCGTCATTGACTGACAATTGTATAAGGCCTGATTTGGCCAAATAGTTGTAGTCATTGACTGACAATTGTATAAGGCCTGATATAGCCAAATAGTTGTCGTCAATGACTGACAATTGTATAAGGCCTGATATGTCCAAATAGTTGTCGTCATTGACTGACAATTGTATAAGGCCTGATATGGCCAAATAGTTGTCGTCATTGACTGACAATTGTATAAGGCCTGACATGGCCAAATAGTTGTAGTCATTGACTGACAATTGTATAAGGCCTGACATGGCTGAATAGTTGTAGTCATTGACTGACAATTGTATAATGACTGACATGGCTGAATAGTTGTAGTCATTGACTGACAATTGTATAATGCCTAACATGGCTGAATAGTTGTAGTCATTGACTGACAATTGTATAATGCCTAACATGGCTGAATAGTTGTAGTCATTGACTGACAATTGTATAATGCCTAACATTGCCAAATAGTTGTAGTCATTGACTGACAATTGTATAATGCCTAACATTGCCAAATAGTTGTAGTCATTGACTGACAATTGTATAATGCCTAACATGGCCAAATAGTTGTAGTCATTGACTGACAATTGTATAATGCCTAACATGGCTGAATAGTTGTAGTCATTGACTGACAATTGTATAATGCCTGACATGGCTGAATAGTTGTAGTCATTGACTGACAATTGTATAATGCCTAACATGGCTGAATAGTTGTTGTCATTGACTGACAATTGTATAAGGCCTAACATGGCTGAGTAGTTGTTGTCATTGACTGACAATTGTATAAGGCCTGACATGGCTGAATAGTTGTAGTCATTGACTGACAATTGTATAAGACCTGACATGGCTGAATAGTTGTAGTTATTGACTGACAATTGTATAAGGCCTGACAAGGCCAAATAGTTGTAGTCATTGACTGACAATTGTATAATGCCTAACATGGCTGAGTAGTTGTTGTCATTGACTGACAATTGTATAAGGCCTGACATGGCTGAATAGTTGTAATCATTTACTGACAATTGTATAAGGCCTAACATGGCTGAGTAGTTGTTGTCATTGACTGACAATTGTATAAGGCCTGATATGGCTGAATAGTTGTAGTCATTGACTGACAATTGTATAAGGCCTGACAAGGCTGAGTAGTTGTAGTCATTGACTGACAATTGTATAAGGCCTGACAAGGCCAAATAGTTGTAGTCATTGACTGACAATTGTATAAGGCCTGACATGGCTGAATAGTTGTAGTCATTGACTGACAATTGTATAAGACCTGACATGGCTGAATAGTTGTAGTCATTGACTGACAATTGTATAAGGCCTAACATGGCTGAATAGTTGTAGTCATTGACTAACAATTGTTTAAGGCCTGACATGGCTAAATAGTTGTAGTCACTAACTGATAATTTTATAAGGCCTGACATGGTTGAATAGTTGTAGTCACTGACTGACAATTGTATAACGTCTTACATGGTTGAATAGTTAGTCATTGACTGACAATTGTATAAGGTCTTACATGGTTGAGTAGTTACAGTCATTGACTAAGACAATGGTATGAGGCCTGACATATATAACTAAATAGTTACAGTCATTGACTCAGACAATGGTATAAGGCCGGGCATATATAACTAAATAGTTACAGTCATTGACTCAGACAATGGTGTAAGGCCTGGCATATATAACTAAATAGTTACAGTCATTGACTCAGACAATGGTATGAGGCCTGACATGATCAAATAGTTTCAGCCATTGACTGACAATGGTATGTAGCCTTTATAGTCAAATACAATGCAGTTGTAATCATTCACTTACAATGATATGAGGTCTCCACAGTCAAATAGTTAGTCATTGACAATGGTATGTAGCCTCTATAGTCAAATACAATGTAGTTGTAATCATTCACTTACAATGGTATGAGGCCTCCACAGTCAAAAAGTTACAGGCATTGACTAACATTGGTATGAGGCCTTGCATAGCCAAATAGTACCAGTCAGTGGACTGGCAATGATATGAGACCTTGCATAGCTAAATAGTTACAGTCAGTGGACTGTCAATGATATGAGGCCTTGCATAGCCAAATAGTTACAGTCAGTGGACTGGCAATGATGTGAGGCTTCTATAATCAAAATTAATAGATATTGTCACTGACATACAATTACGCCTAAGTTTATTCCTAATTTCGATGCATACTGAATAATTCAAGGACACATTAGTTATAGCCAAATAAGGAAGGTGGAAAAATAAAAAAATTAACCATGTTAGAAAGTAAAGAAACATATTTTTCAAATTCCATTAGCAAACAGCTCGACCCTGAATAACATCTTCTATAAGAGCCATCTGATCTTGGTCTATTCTGTTTTCAAATGTGTGTTAACACATTTATATGAAGGAAAGGGTTAAAATGGTAAGATTCCTGGTGCCAACTAATTATAGTCATTGACAGGGGCCTGGTGCCAACATATATATACATGGCACAACTAGTTATAGTCATTGATAGAGGCCTGGTGCCAACTAATTATAGTCATTGACAGAGGCCTGGTGTCAACTAGTTATAGTCATAGACAGAGGCCTTGCACCAACTATTTCGTCATTGACAGAGGCCAGTTGCCAACTAGTTATAGTCATTGACAGAGGCCAGGCGCCAACTAGTTATAGTCATTGACAGAGGCCAGTTGCCAACTAGTTATAGTCATTGACAGAGGCCTGGTGTCAACTAGTTATAGTCATTGACAGGGGCCTGGTGCCAACATATATATACATGGCACAACTAGTTATAGTCATTGACAGAGGCCTTGTGTCAACTAGTTATAGTCATTGATAGAGGCCTGGTGTCAACTAATTATAGTCATTGACAGGGGCCTGGTGCCAACATATATATACATGGCACAACTAGTTATAGTCATTGATAGAGGCCTGGTGCCAACTAGTTATAGTCATTGACAGAGGCCTGGTGTCAACTAGTTATAGTCATTGATAGAGGCCTGGTGTCAACATATATATACATGGCACAACTAGTTATAGTCATTGACAGAGGCCTGGTGCCAACTAGTTATAGTCATTGACAGAGGCCTGGTGTCAACTAATTATAGTCATTGACAGGGGCCTGGTGCCAACATATATATACATGGCACAACTAGTTATAGTCATTGATAGAGGCCTGGTGTCAACTAGTTATAGTCATTGATAGAGGCCTGGTGCCAACTAGTTATAGTCATTGATAGAGGCCTGGTGTCAACTAGTTATAGTCATTGATAGAGGCCTGGTGCCAACTAGTTATAGTCATTGACAGAGGCCTGGTGTCAACTAGTTATAGTCATTGATAGA
Source organism: Azorinus chamasolen (assembly GCA_963576725.1). Lineage (NCBI taxonomy): Eukaryota > Metazoa > Mollusca > Bivalvia > Cardiida > Solecurtidae > Azorinus > Azorinus chamasolen. The sequence goes on from OY755246.1 coordinate 82,518,777, forward strand.
GGCCTGGCACCAACTAGTTATGGTCATAGACAGAGGCCAGGCGCCAACTAGTTATAGTCATTGACAGAGGCCAGTTGCCAACTAGTTATAGTCATTGATAGAGGCCTGGCACTAACTAGTTATAGTCATTGACAGAGGCCTGGCACCAACTAGTTATAGTCATTGACAGAGGCCTTGCACCAATTAGTTATAGTCATTGACAGAGGCTTGGAGTCAACTAGTTACAGTCATTGATAGAGGCCTTGCGCCTTCTAGTTATAGTCATTGACAGAGGCTTGGAGTCAACACATTTTCACGGATAACTTCTTTATTTCTCCACCAAACGCTATGTTGTGACCACTCTGTAAAATTGTCTCTTTGACACGATTCACACTGTAGGGTTTGATGGAGAAATCATGATTTTAGTATTTGAGTATGCACGTTTAGTATTTGAGTGTGCCCGTTTAGTATTTGAGTATGCACGTTTAGTATTTGAGTATGCACGTTTATCTGTTGATTTTAGTATTTGAGTGTGCACGTTTAGTATTTGAGTACGCACGTTTAGTATTTGAGTGTGCCCGTTTAGTATTTGAGTATGCACGTTTAGTATTTGAGTATGCACGTTTAGTATTTGAGTGTGCCCGTTTAGTATTTGAGTATGCACGTTTAGTATTTGAGTATGCACGTTTAGTATTTGAGTACGCACGTTTAGTATTTGAGTGTGCCCGTTTAGTATTTGAGTATGCACGTTTAGTATTTGAGTATGCACGTTTAGTATTTGAGTGTGCCCGTTTAGTATTTGAGTATGCACGTTTAGTATTTGAGTATGCACGTTTAGTATTTGAGTATGCACGTTTAGTATTTGAGTGTGCCCATTTAGTATTTGAGTATGCATGTTTAGTATTTGAGTGTGCACGTTTAGTATTTGAGTATGCACGTTTAGTATTTGAGTATGCACGTTTATCTGTTGCTCTACATTGACTTACAGTGGTATGTAACCTTGCTGTAACTTATTGTAATCATTTTGGTGAAACAATTCTAGTCAGTTGTAGCAAGAAAAAGTCTGCTTGAGAAATAAGATGATTTGATGGATCAGTATACATATTATCTACAGCCCTGTATTGGCCCTGTATTAAGCCCTTATTGAACCTGTATTTAGCCATGTTTTTAGCCTTGTATTTGCCCTGCAATTAGCCCTGTATCAGCACTGTATTTAGCTTTGTATTTAGCCCTGTATCGGCACTGTATTGAGCCCTGTATCTAAACAGTATTTGGCCCTGCATCAGCCTTGTACCAGCCCTGTATTTAGCTTATGTTGGCCCTGTATTGAACCCTGTTTTCAGCTCTGTATCGGCACTGTATTTAGCCCGTTATCAGCCCTGTACTTAGCTTGTGTTGGCCCTGTATTTAGCCCTGTAACTGCCCAGTACCGGTCTTGTATCAGCCCAGTATTTAGCCATGTGTACCTTCATGTGGTGATCTGACCAATGAAAACTTGGTCACCCTAATGATAAACTTTCTTGATAACCTATGTATATATAATTATAACCTATGCAAAATACAAACCACTCAGTATGTTTAACCCTTTCCCTGTTGAATATTTATGTAAGAAATAATGACATCATTAATAATTATTAGATTAATTTTATTATAGTATATAAACACAGGACATGTTGGAACACAGGCAAGAACTGCAGAATCAGATCTCTAGGTATACAATAAGCCAAAAGAGTAGACCCTGATCAAACGGCTGCTATAGGAGCCGTCTGATCTGGGTCTACTCTGTTTGCAAAGGTGTTTTTATGAGCTAACAGGTGCAGTAAATTGCAGACAACAAAATTTGATATTGTAGACAACTAATTTTGTCAATGACAAATTTCTATGAGGCAAACAAGTTTTGCAGACTACAAAACATCGCAGACATTTTTTTGCAGAAGACAATATACTAGGCAGTCAACAATTTTTGCAGAAGACAATATACTAGGCAGTCAACAATTTTTGCAGAAGACAATATACTAGGCAGTCAACAATTTTTGCAGAAGACAATATTTGCAGATGATAATTACATATGCAAGTAATTAACCTTAAGACTGTCTGAGAAAGAAGCTTTCCAATACTTCATCTACAGATACAAATTTTAATCAGCATTTTGCACGCTAGCACCAAATTTCTTGATTGTCCATACTAACAGTTTGGATCCAGAATAGATAATGAATAATGTGTGTCATCAGGATCCAATCTCTTTGACTCTCAGATCTTGCTTTCTGAATAATAATTGAGAAAATCGAGTTTAACATTTTGTAGCAGCCAACAAATTTTGCAGGCTGTAATAATTACATTAAGTTAATTATATCTTGCCCTTCAGTATGCAGAGACAATATCGGTAGAAAGTGTCATCAAATTTATATTACTAAGAGACAATGTCGGTAGAAAGTCTTGTCAAATTTAGATTACTAAGAGACAATGTTGGTAGAAAGTGTCATCAAATTTAGATTACTAAGAGGCAATGTTGGTAGAAAGTGTCATCAAATTTAGATTACTAAGAGACAATGTTACTGGAAAGTGTCATCAAATTTAGATTACTAAGAGACAATGATGGTAGAAAGTCTCGTTAAATTTAGATCACTAAACATTTGGTAGAAACATGTTGGTAGAAAGTCTCGTCAAATTTAGATCACCTCTCATTTCTAAAGTGTCATCAAATTAAGATTAAGTATCTCTCACACCTTACCGGATTTTAAACGGATAAAAAAATTGCGGCAGACAGTTATCTGGTGACGAAAGTCATCCCCACTGCTTTTCGAGGCTCTTGCGACTGGTGTATGGAGCGCATAAAACTCACCATTACTTCACGATTACAGGACATGTACATGTAGGAAAACTAACAGCCAATCACCGTATATGATAAATGGACATTATTTCCGGGTAAAAAGAAAGTACAACGCATGAGAAACTGACATAAAGTTCTTCGAATGATGTCCAGAACACCGACTAGCCCGTTGCATGTCAGGTAGTAGTCCGGCCACAAATCAGGTCCTCCGGACATCAACGGATACAAACCAGACAAGTCCAGGAGAAGGAACGCACGTCAAGGTGAAGGAACTTATGAGTTCCAAACAAACCGCATTCCAGCACATAGGTATTCCAACAGGAATCTGTTTCCAAAGGCATGAAACAGCATTTGTATGAAGGAAAGGGTTAATTTGTGTTGAGATGAGGCAGAATGCAAACTTTTCGACACCCAGACACTGATTTTGAGGAGAAAATGAAAACAAATATAACACATGATTGTAACAGATGACTTTTTTTCTTCAATTTTGTTGACAACAATTTCTGAGACTGCAAAAAGTTAACCGTCTTTACTCCATTAATATGCCATTACAAACGGGGTCGGCTCTGATTGCTTATGAAATAATATAGGTATGATTCTCCAGTTTCTGCTATGGCCAAACAATTCCCTTGTTCATGTGCAATGATAAAAAATAATCTTAATGATATTGATGATGTCATTACTTCTTACACGAATATTCATACAGTAAGGGGTTTAAGAGTTCTGTCTATGACTATAACTTGTTGACCGATGCATCATGACCGATAGCGTGCGAGTTTGCGCGTGTGCATCTCACTGATCCAAACTGATTGACAAACTAATCATTCTAATTAATCTTTGTCTGCAACAATTGTTGTCTGTTAGAGGTAACGTTTGTCTGCAACAATTGTCGTCTGCTTCAGGTAACGTTTGTCTGCAACAATTGTTGTCTGCTTCAGGTAACTGTTAGCTGCAACAATTGTCGTCTGCTTCAGGTAAAGTAAAAATGGATTGGATTTCAGTACAGTTTGGATCCTGATGAGATATAGTTTAACCCCACATCTCATATTTTTAACCCTTACCTCATAGGCTATATTTAGACTCTACCTCTTTGAATAAATCTACCAACCAGGAGCATTTACTAAAGAAAAGGAAAAATTTAGAATTGTTATTTTGAAATCAATGTGATTAATGGAGCATTTGTTCCTGTGCAGCATAATAATTTTTAATGTTATATTTATCTCAAGGTTTCAAAAAAGGACTTTTTACAGCGGTGTCAAAAGGCGTTGATATGAGTGAATAGGTTACCTCACCCACTGCATGGAAAACAGCGATTTTTTTTTTCAGGCATTGATTATATAACTTCAAATACTACTGCATCATGTGTTGACAGATCATCCGATTCCATTGAGAATGCGATTCGAAAATATTTCATTTTATCGCCCACCAATCTTCGGTGCACATACACTGATGCTCCAGTAATTTTAATCACATCGGAAAAAGCATTGTCTGCTGACACTGTTAGGGGTCAGACAAATAATTCAACTTGTCCAACTATTGATACAGATATGTGTCAAAAATTTAGATATTTATCAGTTTGTTTTACATTTGATGTGGTTCCGGCTGGGTGCATTTAATGTAGCAGACATTTTCAGTGCTGCAATGAGTAAAACATATAACTGAGCAAAGTAATGTTTACTGTGTAACCAAATAAAGCATTCCTTAACACTTACTCTATAAATACACCTTTGCAAACAGAGTAGACCCAGATCAGGAGCCTATAGGAGCCGTCTGATCAGGGTCTGATCTGTTTGCTTATGATATAATATAGATATGATTCTACAGTTTCTGCCACAGCTAAAAATTCCTGTGTCCATGTGCTGTTGTAACAAATTAATTTAATTAATATTCATGACATCATTATTTCTTACATGATTATTCATAGAGTTCAGGGTTCAGATGGAGAGAGTAGCAACTTGTGTAGACTGATCAAACTTCTCCTCAATCCTTTCATTCCCACTTAGGCTATTTTTAGAACTAAACTCTGATTAAATCTACCAAAAAGGAGCATTAACTAAAGAAAAGGAATTTTTCAGAATTGTGTTGTTTTGAGACCATTGTGATAAATAGAGCATTTGCTCCTGTGGAGCAAATGCTCTATTCATCACAATGGTTCTTAAAGTGACTTTTACAGAAGCGTCAAAAGGCATCAATATACCGGAATGGGTTAATGTAAGAAATAATAACATAAGGAATATTTATTAACCCTTTCCTCTATTTTAAACCCAACCTGTTTGAATGAATCTACCCAAAAGGAGCATTTACTAGAGAAAAGGAAAACTTTAGAATTTTGTTGTTTGAAATCATTTTGATAAATAGAGCATTTAATTTGCTCCTGTAGGCGAAAATGCTGTATTTATCACAATGGTTTCAACAGGTGATTTTTGCACAGGCATAGAAAGGCGCATTTATGTAGGGAAGGGTTTATTGAATTTTTATAAGGACATGACTTTTGTATAATTATGTACAGATGAGATTTAGGTATTGGTAGAAACTGCAGAGTTGAATCTGTTATAAATTTATAAGCAATCAGCGTAGACCCAGACCAGACAGCTCCTGCTGCAGGGAACTGTCTGATCTGGATCTACTCTGTTTTCAAATACATGAAAAGTGTTTATATGACATTCTGCATTATTAGTCTGTCAGTAAAATATATACAAGTCAGCACTATTTGCTTAACACTTCTGACTTGCTGAATTTTAATTCACTGTGTACAAGTATTTCCCTGTGCAATCACTGCTGTGGAGTGCACTGGTTGCACAATCAATTTGTAAATAGTGCAGACCCTGATGAGACAGCTCCTGCAGGTATATTGACGTGAACAGCAAGAGAAGGGTTAAGGTTATCTGTCTGAATATATAATATTTGGGCAATTAGGGTAAATTGATGGTTTCAGGGTAGACCCAGATCAGACAACTTCTGATCACAGTCTGCTCTGTATACTTACGAAATAATTCAGATCAGATTCTACAGTTTCAGTCATGATAGTTAGTTCCCTTTTTGTTGAGCTCGCTTACGGTCAGCTAAACATTATGTGTTGCCACAATGTCTGCGTGTATTTTAGTGCGTCTGTGCGGATGTGCGTCGGTCCGTCTGTCTGTCTGTCTGTCTGTCAGGATTTGTCAGGGCTGTGACTCAGATTTGGGTGGAAGGATTTTGAAATGACTTGACAGAATCTTTCTTCTAGAGAGGACGGCATGTTGCGCACAAGAACCAGGTCAGTACCTTAAAGGTCAAGGTCAAAGGTCAAAAGCATGTACTTTTTTGCTTGTCTGGGTTCTAACTCAGAGATGCATGAAAAAGAATTTTTAAACGACTTGCCAGGAATGGTTTTTTAGGGAGGATGGCGTGTTGCATGTAAGAACCAGGTCAGAAACTGAAAGGTAAAGGTCACATGGAGGTCAAAGGTCAAAAACATACTTTTTGCCTAACTCAGATTTGCATTGAATGACTTAAAATGACTAGGCAAAAATGTTCTTCCAGAGAGGATAGCATGTCATATGCAAGAACCAGGTCAGTAGGTGAAAAGTCATGGTCACACATGGAGGTCAAAGGTAAAAAATATGTTCTTTTTTGCTTGTCCTGGCTGTTTCTTAGAGAATGGTTGGATTTTTAAATGACTAGGCAGAAATATTGTTCTTGAGAGTATGGCGCGCAATATGCAAGAACCAGGTCAGTAGTTGAAAGGTCAAGGTCACAATTGGAGGTCAAAAGTAATAGAAACATGTTAAGTTTTGCTTGTCTGGGCTGTTTCTGAGAGAATGGCCTGATTTTTAAATGGCAGACATGTTCTTCTAGTAAGGATAGTATGTTGCATGCAAGAACCAGGTCCATAACTTAAAAGGTCAAGGTCACTCTTAGAGGTCAAAGATAAAAACTTAAACATTTTGCATGTCTTGGCTCTAGCTCAGAGTTTCTACAAATGATGGTGTGTTGCAAGCAAAAACTAGATCAGTTGCTGAAAGGTCAAGGTCACACTTGGAGGACAAAGGTCAAAAACATATACTTTTTGGCTTGTTTGGCTCTTAACACTGGATGGATTTTTAAATGAAAGAAAATTGTCAAGGCTCTTAGTACCATCAGTTTTGTAATGACTTAGCAGAAAGGTTCTTTATGGAGTAAGGGGTTTAACCCATTCCCTTATATTGATGCCTCTATAAAAGTCTTTTCTAAAATCATTGTGACAGAGCATTCGCTCCTATGGATCAAATGCTCTATTTATCACAATGGTTTCAAAACTACGCAATTCTAAAACGTTCCTTTTCACTAGTTAATGCTCCTTATTTCAGTCGATTTATTCAAAGAGGTAGGATCTAAAAATAGCCTATGAGGTAATGGGTTAAGCATTGTGTATCCAAATATTTAGGGTAAGCACAAGACACAGAGAGATATAAGTCCTCTCTTAATGGAAGAATGGCTTTCATTACTTTGGCAGACAAACTTACAGTGCAGGTTACATCACAGTTACGTGGGAAACGTTTGTTCATTTCGTGCTATTACTGTGGCATATCTGCTTTATTTTATGAATTCACAAGTAAGAAATGATAATATTATGAATAATAATTCCCGGTAGCTGATTTTTGTGTCACCTGCTAAGAGGCAGTGTGTCACTTAGGGATCACTTTTCGGTCGTCTGTCTGTCTGTCCATCTGTTTGTCCGTCATCCTTCTGTCCGTCACACTTTCTTTTTTTTGGCTGTCATTTCTAAACTAATCATTATAGAGCTTTAAAATTTCACACGATTGTGTCTTCCTCTCATTGAGGACCATTGATCCTCCGAACACTCTTGTTTATGATGACATAATGAACATAAGTATGTTTGGTAGAAACTGTAGAATAAGATCTAAGATCTACATTACTTCGTAAGCAAACAGAGCATACCCTGACTGATGAGACAGCTCATGTAATACTGTAATGTACGTCACTCGGAGCCAAACTCATGTAATACTGTAATGTACGTCACTCGGAGCCAAACTCATGTAATACTGGAATGTACGTCACTCAGAGCCAAACTTTAAAAGAGGCGTCTAAATGCATCAATATGGGAATGGGTTAACACGTGCTGTACTTGATAAAAATGACTTTTCATATCTTTTAATATCTATATTATAACCAGTTGAACAGAGCAGAACCAGGGTCCCTGCTTATAAAGCTTTTACTTGAGTCTGAGTTTTGTTCTCAAGCTTTTGATTGGTCAGATTTGAGTTCTCAAGCTTTTGATTGGTCAGATTTGAGCCAGAGGCTCAAATCTGACCAATCAAAAGCTTGAGAACGATCTCAGACTCAACTAAAAGCTTTATAAGCATGGACCCTGATCAGATATGGTTCCTACAAGAGCTGTCTAATCTGGGTCTTATTTGTTTGCAAAGATGTATTTATGAGGGAAAGGGTTAATAAAATCATATTATATTTGTGCTTTGACATCTTTTGTTGTAAGATGTCCACAGTGATAAGAAACAGAGAAATAAAATGTTTCCATGGAGACAGAAGTATTCCACCTGATTTCCCCACAGTGTAGTAACATATTCCCTATTCAATATTCATGTAAGACAGAATGACATAATGAATATTAATTAGCTCAATTATTAGACTGTAGACTTTTCAAGGGAAGTTTTTGCTTTTACAAAAACTGTAGAATCAGATCTATATCATGTCATATGCAAACAAAGCAGACCCTGATCAGACGACTCCTCTGATCTGGGTCTACTCTATTCTACTTTTTGCACCACTCTGTTTGCTTTTGAACAATTCTTAAGTTCTATACCTACTGAATATTCATGGACCAAATAGTTATAATGACATATGGATGGTGTAATGCTGTAGCCATTTTAGAACGTAAAGAAATAGATCTATCAAATTCCATTAGCAAACAGAGCAGACCCTGATCAGACGCCTCCTATAGGAGCCATCTGATCTGGGTCTGCTCTGTTTGCAAATGCCTGAAAAGGTGTTCATATGAAGGAAAGGATTAATTGAATTATTATATCTCCTCCATTTTTGGGGAGATATATTGTTTTTGCCAGAGTTGTCAGTCTGTCAGTCCGTCCATCAGTCTGTCTGGCACAAAATTGTATCGCACATATCTCTGAAACCAGTAGGGCTAGAGTCACCAAACTTCACAGAAATGTTCACCAGCATGAGTTGTTGTACACTTGGAATTTTTTAATTTTCTCCCCGATAATTGTTGAGTTATTGCCCCTGATATGATAACTTAAAAATAGAGAAATTTTGTATCTATGAAACCACTAGGGCATAGAGTCACCAAACTTCACAGGAATGTTGACCCCTATTGGTTGTTGTGCACCTGGGTTTTTAGCTCACCTGAGCCAAAGGCTCAGGTGAGTTATTGTGACCGCGATCCGTCCGTCGTCCGGTGTCCGGCGTCCGGCGTCCGTCCACATTTTCAAACGACATTTCCTCTGAAACTACTGACCCGATTTTAACCAAATTTTGTCAGAAGCATCAGTGGTTAGGGGGAACGAAATATTGTTCACATTATGACCCCCGGGCAAAAAATGGCCCCGCCCTAGGGCTTATCAGTTTGTCATAGGAAAATCTTTAAAAATCTTCTTCTCTGAAACTGTAAGGCCTAGACCTTTGATATTTGGTATGTAGCATGATCTAATGGTCCTCTACAAAGATTGTTCAAATTATGACCCACAGGCCAAAAATGGCCCCGCCCATGGGCTTATCAGTTTTTCATAGGAAAATCTTTAAAAATCTTCTTCTCTGAAACTGTAAGGCCTAGACCTTTGATATTTGGCATGTAGCATGGTCTAATGGTCCTCTACAAAGATTTTTCAAATTATGACCCTGGACCGAAAATGGCCCCGCCCAAGGGCTTATCAGTTTTTCATAGGAAAATCTTTAAAAATCTTTTTGTCTGAAACTGTTAGGCCTATACCTTTGATATTTGGAATGTAGCATGATGTAATGGTTCTCTACAAAGATTGTTCAAATTATGACCCTGGGCCAATATGGCCCACCCAAGGGCTTATCAGTTTTTCATAGGAAAATCTTTAAAAATCTTCTGAAACTGTAAGGCCTAGACCTTTGATGTTTGGTATGTAACATGATCTAATGGTCCTATACAAATATGTAGCTTGGCTTGTGGTCCTCTGCCAAGAATGTTCAACTTACGACTCTGGCCTCTGGGCAAAACTTGGCCCTGCCTTGGGGCTTATCAGTTTTTCATGGGAAAAATATGAAATATTATTTTTCTCTGAAACCATTAGGCTTAGACCTTTAATTAATGGCATACTGCTTTGCCTTGTGGTTCTCTACCAATGTTGTACAAATGATGACTTCTTGGTCAAAAATGGCCCCGCCCCTTGGGTTATCTCAGGTGAGCGCTTCAGGGCCTCATGGCCCTCTTGTTTTTAATTGTCTCCCATGGATAACTTTGGAGTTATTGCCCTTGATAACCTAAACCTGGTTTTGCATGTATCTCTGAAACGGCAACATCTCATGCTGGTGAACATTCCTGTAAAGTTTGGTGGCTCTAGCTCAAGCATAAATACGCCTTTCTACACCTCTGTAAAAGTCACTTTTTGAAACCACTGTGATATCAAAATGGTTTCAAAACTACAAAATTCTAAAATGTTCCTTTCCTTTAGTTAATGCTCCTTTTTGGTAGATTTATTCAGAGGTTGGATCTAAAAATAGCCTATGAGGGGAATGGGTTAAGGTTTTGAACTCAGGTTGAATGTCATGTATATATATACATGTATGTGGTGAATGCCATATACGAGTATATAAAACGGGCAACAGGAAATCGTCTTTTTATGAATAGACATAGGACAAAGAAACTCCATTAATACCAAATCATTTGAAAGACTGCATATTGTTGCCGCAGATTTCTGGGATGAGATTTACGACAGTCTGCAAGTCGTACATTTTCCAGCATGCAATCTGATGATTATTTCTGATTTCTTCGCAGACTAAGTAATTGTCGTCCGGAAAAAAAAGTGTGCCAGCTGCAGCTATTCTGTCGCTACAAGAATACATAACAGTGACAAGTAGTCTTGATCTCGATTGGTTGCTGAGTTACTCGGGATCCTAACAGTTGCCTAGGTTATCACAAATTCATAGTTATCATATAAAGACTTAACCCTTCCCATGTTGAATATTCATGAAAGACCTGCATATTTAAAACATAATAGTTTTGAAAATATTGCAGACGACAGTTGAACAGAATCTGATGACAAAATTACTTAGCATGCATACTTAAAAAAATAGTTAATGGGAAAAAATCAGAATTATTTTAGTGAAAAATGGTCAATGGTTAGTTAGCATGCAAAACACAGAAACATTGTCATACTAAGTTGTGTAACTCTTTGTATGAAGGAAATAAGTGTACTGAAATTGACAAACAGAGTAGACCTAGATCAGAGGGCTCTTAGAGGAGTGTACTGACAGAGTAGACCTAGATCAGAGGGCTCTTAGAGGTGTGTACTGACAGAGTAGACCTAGATCAGAGGGCTCTTAGAGGTGTGTACTGACAGAGTAGGCCTAGATCAGAGGACTCTTAGAGGTGTGTACTGACAGAGTAGGCCTAGATCAGAGGGCTCTTAGAAGAGTGTACTGACAGAGTAGACCTAGATCAGAGGACTCTTAGAGGTGTGTACTGACAGAGTAGACCTAGATCAGAGGACTCTTAGAGGTGTGTACTGACAGAGTAGGCCTAGATCAGAGGGCTCTTAGGGGAGTGTACTGACAGAGTAGACCTAGATCAGAGGGCTCTTAGAGGAGTGTACTGACAGAGTAGACCTAGATCAGAGGACTCTTAGAGGTGTGTACTGACAGAGTAGAACTAGATCATAGGGCTCTTAGAGGAGTGTACTGTCAGAGTAGAACTAGATCAGAGGACTCTTAGAGGTGTGTACTGACAGAGTAGAACTAGATCAGAGGACTCTTAGAAGTGTGTACTGACAGAGTAGAACTAGATCAGAGGGCTCTTAGAGGTATGTACTGACAGGGTAGGCCTAGATCAGAGGACTCTTAGATGTGTGTACTGACAGAGTAGACCTAGATCAGAGGGCTCTTAGAGGTGTGTACTGACAGAGTAGGCCTAGATCAGAGGACTCTTAGAGGTGTGTACTGACAGAGTAGGCCTAGATCACAGGACTCTTAGAGGAGTGTACTGACAGAGTAGACCTAGATCAGAGGGCTCTTAGAGGTGTGTACTGACAGAGTAGGCCTAGATCAGAGGACTCTTAGAGGTGTGTACTGACAGAGTAGAACTAGATCAGAGGGCTCTTAGAGGTGTGTACTGACAGAGTAGGCCTAGATCAGAGGACTCTTAGAGGAGTGTACTGACAGAGTAGAACTAGATCAGAGGGCTCTTAGAGGTGTGTACTGACAGAGTAGACCTAGATCAGAGGACTCTTAGAGGTGTGTACTGACAGAGTAGACCTAGATCAGAGGGCTCTTAGAGGAGTGTACTGACAGAGTAGAACTAGATCAGAGGACTCTTAGAGGAGTGTACTGACAGAGTAGACCTAGATCAGAGGGCTCTTAGAGGTGTGTACTGACAGAGTAGGCCTAGATCAGAGGGCTCTTAGAGGTGTCAGTAGAAGGTGTGTATTGACAGAGTAGACCTAGATCAGAGGACTCTTAGAGGAGTGTACTGACAGAGTAGAACTAGATCAGAGGACTCTTAGAGGAGTGTACTGACAGAGTAGACCTAGATCAGAGGACTCTTAGAGGAGTGTACTGACAGAGTAGAACTAGATCAGAGGACTCTTAGAGGTGTGTACTGACAGAGTAGACCTAGATCAGAGGACTCTTAGAGGTGTGTACTGACAGAGTAGAACTAGATCAGAGGACTCTTAGAGGAGTGTACTGACAGAGTAGACCTAGATCAGAGGCTCTTAGAGATGTCAGTAGAAGGTGTGTACTGACAGAGTAGACCTAGATCAGAGGACTCTTAGAGGAGTGTACTGACAGAGTAGAACTAGATCAGAGGACTCTTAGAGGAGTGTACTGACAGAGTAGACCTAGATCAGAGGGCTCTTAGAGGTGTGTACTGACAGAGAAGAACTAGATCAGAGGACTCTTAGAGGAGTGTACTGACAGAGTAGACCTAGATCAGAGGGCTCTTAGAGGTGTGTACTGACAGAGAAGAACTAGATCAGAGGACTCTTAGAGGAGTGTACTGACAGAGTAGACCTAGATCAGAGGGCTCTTAGAGGTGTGTACTGACAGAGAAGAACTAGATCAGAGGACTCTTTGAGGAGTGTACTGACAGAGTAGACCTAGATCAGAGGGCTCTTAGAGGTGTGTACTGACAGAGAAGAACTAGATCATAGGGCTCTTAGAGGAGTGTACTGTCAGAGTAGAACTAGATCAGAGGACTCTTAGAGGTGTGTACTGACAGAGTAGACCTATATCAGAGGACTCTTAGAGGAGTGTACTGACAGAGTAGAACTAGATCAGAGGACTCTTAGAGGAGTGTACTGACAGAGTAGACCTAGATCAGAGGGCTCTTAGAGGTGTGTACTGACAGAGAAGAACTAGATCAGAGGACTCTTAGAGGAGTGTACTGACAGAGTAGACCTAGATCAGAGGGCACTTAGAGGTGTGTACTGACAGAGAAGAACTAGATCACAGGACTCTTAGAGGTGTGTACTGACAGAGTAGACCTAGATCAGAGGGCTCTTAGAGGTGTGTACTGACAGAGTAGAACTAGATCAGAGGGCTCTTAGAGGAGTGTACTGACAGAGTAGAACTAGATCAGAGGGCTCTTAGAGGTGTGTACTGACAGAGTAGAACTAGATCACAGGACTCTTAGAGGTGTGTACTGACAGAGTAGAACTAGATCAGAGGGCTCTTAGAGGTGTGTACTGACAGAGTAGAACTAGATCACAGGACTCTTAGAGGTGTGTACTGACAGAGTAGAACTAGATCACAGGACTCTTAGAGGTGTGTACTGACAGAGTAGAACTAGATCACAGGACTCTTAGAGGTGTGTACTGACAGAGTAGAACTAGATCAGAGGGCTCTTAGAGGTGTGTACTGACAGAGTAGAACTAGATCACAGGACTCTTAGAGGTGTGTACTGACAGAGTAGAACTAGATCACAGGACTCTTAGAGGTGTGTACTGACAGAGAAGAACTAGATCACAGGACTCTTAGAGGAGTGTACTGACAGAGAAGAACTAGATCAGAGGACTCTTAGAGGAGTGTACTGACAGAGAAGAACTAGATCAGAGGACTCTTAGAGGTGTGTACTGACAGAGTAGAACTAGATCACAGGACTCTTAGAGGAGTGTACTGACAGAGAAGAACTAGATCACAGGACTCTTAGAGGAGTGTACTGACAGAGAAGAACTAGATCACATGACTCTTAGAGGTGTGTACTGACAGAGAAGAACTAGATCACAGGACTCTTAGAGGAGTGTACTGACAGAGAAGAACTAGATCACAGGACTCTTAGAGGAGTGTACTGACAGAGAAGAACTAGATCACAGGACTCTTAGAGGAGTGTACTGACAGAGAAGAACTAGATCACAGGACTCTTAGAGGAGTGTACTGACAGAGAAGAACTAGATCACAGGACTCTTAGAGGAGTGTACTGACAGAGAAGAACTAGATCACAGGACTCTTAGAGGAGTGTACTGACAGAGAAGAACTAGATCACAGGACTCTTAGAGGAGTGTACTGACAGAGAAGAACTAGATCAGAGGACTCTTAGAGGAGTGTACTGACAGAGAAGAACTAGATCACAGGACTCTTAGAGGTGTGTACTGACAGAGAAGAACTAGATCACAGGACTCTTAGAGGAGTGTACTGACAGAGAAGAACTAGATCACAGGACTCTTAGAGGAGTGTACTGACAGAGAAGAACTAGATCACAGGACTCTTAGAGGAGTGTACTGACAGAGAAGAACTAGATCAGAGGACTCTTAGAGGAGTGTACTGACAGAGAAGAACTAGATCACAGGACTCTTAGAGGAGTGTACTGACAGAGAAGAACTAGATCACAGGACTCTTAGAGGAGTGTACTGACAGAGAAGAACTAGATCAGAGGACTCTTAGAGGAGTGTACTGACAGAGAAGAACTAGATCACAGGACTCTTAGAGGAGTGTACTGACAGAGAAGAACTAGATCACAGGACTCTTAGAGGAGTGTACTGACAGAGAAGAACTAGATCACAGGACTCTTAGAGGTGTGTACTGACAGAGAAGAACTAGATCACAGGACTCTTAGAGGAGTGTACTGACAGAGAAGAACTAGATCACAGGACTCTTAGAGGTGTGTACTGACAGAGAAGAACTAGATCACAGGACTCTTAGAGGTGTGTACTGACAGAGAAGAACTAGATCACAGGACTCTTAGAGGAGTGTACTGACAGAGAAGAACTAGATCACAGGACTCTTAGAGGAGTGTACTGACAGAGTAGAACTAGATCAGAGGACTCTTAGAGGTGTGTACTGACAGAGTAGAACTAGATCAGAGGACTCTTAGAGGAGTGTACTGACAGAGTAGAACTAGATCAGAGGACTCTTAGAGGTGTGTACTGACAGAGTAGGCCTAGATCAGAGGGCTCTTAGAGGAGTGTACTGACAGAGTAGAACTAGATCAGAGGACTCTTAGAGGTGTGTACTGACAGAGTAGAACTAGATCACAGGACTCTTAGAGGTGTGTACTGACAGAGTAGAACTAGATCAGAGGACTCTTAGAGGTGTGTACTGACAGAGTAGAACTAGATCAGAGGACTCTTAGAGGAGTGTACTGACAGAGTAGAACTAGATCACAGGACTCTTAGAGGAGTGTACTGACAGAGAAGAACTAGATCACAGGACTCTTAGAGGTGTGTACTGACAGAGAAGAACTAGATCACAGGACTCTTAGAGGTGTGTACTGACAGAGTAGAACTAGATCACAGGACTCTTAGAGGTGTGTACTGACAGAGTAGGCCTAGATCAGAGGGCTCTTAGAGGAGTGTACTGACAGAGTAGAACTAGATCAGAGGACTCTTAGAGGTGTGTACTGACAGAGTAGAACTAGATCACAGGACTCTTAGAGGTGTGTACTGACAGAGTAGAACTAGATCAGAGGACTCTTAGAGGTGTGTACTGACAGAGTAGAACTAGATCAGAGGACTCTTAGAGGAGTGTACTGACAGAGTAGAACTAGATCACAGGACTCTTAGAGGTGTGTACTGACAGAGTAGGCCTAGATCAGAGGGCTCTTAGAGGAGTGTACTGACAGAGTAGAACTAGATCACAGGACTCTTAGAGGTGTGTACTGACAGAGTAGAACTAGATCACAGGACTCTTAGAGGTGTGTACTGACAGAGTAGGCCTAGATCAGAGGACTCTTAGAGGAGTGTACTGACAGAGTAGAACTAGATCACAGGACTCTTAGAGGTGTGTACTGACAGAGTAGAACTAGATCACAGGACTCTTAGAGGTGTGTACTGACAGAGTAGGCCTAGATCAGAGGACTCTTAGAGGAGTGTACTGACAGAGTAGAACTAGATCAGAGGGCTCTTAGAGGTGTGTACTGACAGAGTAGAACTAGATCAGAGGACTCTTAGAGGTGTGTACTGACAGAGTAGAACTAGATCACAGGACTCTTAGAGGTGTGTACTGACAGAGTAGAACTAGATCACAGGACTCTTAGAGGTGTGTACTGACAGAGTAGAACTAGATCAGAGGACTCTTAGAGGTGTGTACTGACAGAGTAGGCCTAGATCACAGGACTCTTAGAGGTGTGTACTGACAGAGTAGGCCTAGATCAGAGGGCTCTTAGAGGAGTGTACTGACAGAGTAGGCCTAGATCAGAGGGCTCTTAGAGGTGTGTACTGACAGAGTAGGCCTAGATCAGAGGGCTCTTAGAGGAGTGTACTGACAGAGTAGGCCTAGATCAGAGGGCTCTTAGAGGAGTGTACTGACAGAGTAGGCCTAGATCAGAGGGCTCTTAGAGGAGTGTACTGACAGAGTAGGCCTAGATCAGAGGGCTCTTAGAGGAGTGTACTGACAGAGTAGGCCTAGATCAGAGGGCTCTTAGAGGTGTGTACTGACAGAGTAGGCCTAGATCAGAGGGCTCTTAGAGGAGTGTACTGACAGAGTAGGCCTAGATCAGAGGGCTCTTAGAGGTGTGTACTGACAGAGTAGAACTAGATCAGAGGGCTCTTAGAGGTGTGTACTGACAGAGTAGAACTAGATCAGAGGGCTCTTAGAGGTGTGTACTGACAGAGTAGAACTAGATCAGAGGACTCTTAGAGGAGTGTACTGACAGAGTAGAACTAGATCAGAGGACTCTTAGAGGAGTGTACTGACAGAGTAGAACTAGATCAGAGGACTCTTAGAGGAGTGTACTGACAGAGTAGAACTAGATCAGAGGGCTCTTAGAGGTGTGTACTGACAGAGTAGAACTAGATCAGAGGACTCTTAGAGGAGTGTACTGACAGAGTAGAACTAGATCACAGGACTCTTAGAGGAGCACTCTGGTCAGGGTCTGAACTGTATTTCACTAAAAATCCTCTTGTGAAAGTAAACCCTTTTATAGTGTATGGACTCTGATGTTAGCAACCATTCTCTTATACATGTTTTGACATATTTGGACGCCTCTATAAAAGTCACTTTTTGAAATGAATCAACAAAAACTATTGTGATAAATACAGTAAAACCTCTCTATAATGACCACTAAATTACATCAAGTATTTTGTGGTAAAGGCAGGTGGATGCTTAAAACAAGGTGAGAGTAGAACAGAACACTCCTATAGGAGCATTCTGTTTTACTTTCACCTTGCTTTAAGTAACCACCTGCCCAAAATACCAACTAATTAACACAGTTTAGTGGTCATTATAGAGAGGGTTTACTGTACAGCATTTTCTGCGAAGTAGAAAATGTTTTATTTATTACAATGGTTTCAAAACTACAATGGTTTCACAATATTTTCAAAACCACTCAATTCTAAAATTGTCCTTTTCTCTAGTATATGCTCCTTTCTGGTAGATTTATTCGAAGAGGTTGGGTCTAAAAATAGCCTTTGAGGGAATGGTTTGAACACTGATGGTCTATTCCACTTTTTGCATTTTGCAAACTATTATTTCCATCATTCCTGCTTCTAGTTGAGATGATTGAAAAGCTGATGGAATCTGGATATCAAATAGTGATACCGTGTCAGTGGGGTAATTAGGTATTTAGTGCTATTGAACCTTTTTATGCCCCCCCAGATCAGATCAGATCAGACCGTGTTTTACATCAAACAATGATAGTCCATTCTACATTAAACAATGATAGACCGTGTTCTACATTAAACAATGATGGACCGTGTTCTACATTAAACAATGATGGACCGTTCTACATTAAACAATGATGGACGGTTCTACATTTAACAATGATACACCGTGTTCTACATTAAGCTGAATGATGGACCATGTTCTACATTAAAAAATGATGGACAGTGTTCTACATTAAACAATGATGGACCATTCTACATTTAACCCATTCCCGCATATTGACGCCTTTTGACGCTTCTGTAAAAGTCACTTTATGAAACAACTGTGATAAATAGAGCATTTGCTCCAGAGGAGCAAATGCTGTATTTATCACAATAGTTTCAAAACTACATAATTCTGAAAATTTCCTTTTCTCTAGTTAATGCTTCATTTTGGTAGATTTAATCAGAGGTTAGGTCTGAAAACAGCCTAAGTGGGAATGGGTTAACAATGATGGACCGTTCTACATTTAACAATGATGGACCTTGTTCTACATTTAACAATGATGGACCGTGTTCTACATTTAACAATGATGGACCGTGTTCTACATTTTACAATGACGGACGGCTTAAACAATCGGCATTGAAAGCGTTGATTCATTGAATAGTAGAAATATCAATGAGATGTTGTTCTCCTTCAATAAAGATTCCATCTAGTCACCTTGAGTGTTTCTGACTGCAAACTACAGTAGAGCTGCCCTAAGGGGCCATTCATTTATCGAACATAGGAATCTTAAAAAGCAGGTGGTTGCATAATGAAGGGCGAAAGTAATGCAAAAGCTTCTATAGGAGCTTTCTGCATTACTTTTGATCTGCATTAAGCTTCCACCTGCTGTACAGACCCATAATTAGACTGCTTTTTATACGCCCACCTAATAAAGGTGGTCGTATATTGTCGTGGCCCTGTCCGTCCGTCCGTTCGTTCGTTCGTTCGTTCGTTCGTTCGTTCGTTCGTTCGTCCGTCCGTCAACATTTTGTTTGTCCGCTGTTTTCTGGGAAAACTATTTAAGAGATAATAATGAAACTTCACACAAATGTTAAATGCATCAAGATCTGAAGCTGAGTTGATTCTGTGCTTCATTTGATTTTTCATTTCAGAGTTATGGCCCTTTTACTTAAAAAATATGCAAATAGTTGTCCGCTGTTTTCTGGGAAAACTATTTGAGAGATATTAATGAAACTTCACACAAATGTTTAATGCATCAAGATCTGAAGCTGAGTCTATTCTGAGGTTCATTTGATTTGTCGTTTCAGAGTTATGGCCCTTTTACTTAAAAAAATAATGCAAATACATGCAAATAGTTTGTCCGCTGTTTTCTGGGAAAACTATTTGAGAGATATTAATGAAACTTCACACAAATGTTTAATGCATCAAGATCTGAAGCTGAGTCTATTCTGAGGTTCATTTGATTTGTCGTTTCAGAGTTATGGCCCTTGTCCTTAAAAAATATGCAAATAGTTTGTCCTCTGTTTTCTGGGAAAACTATTTGAGAGATATTAATGAAACTTCACACAAATATTTAATGCATCAAGATCTGAAACTGAATTGATTCTGGGGATCATTTGATTTTTCGTTTCAGAGTTATGGCCCTTGTCCTTGAAAAATAATGCAAATAGTTTGTCCGCTGTTTTCTGGGAAAACTATTTTAAAGATATTAATGAAACTTCACAAAAATGTTTAATGCTTCAAGATCTGATGCTGAGTCGATTTTGAGGTTTATTTGATTATTCGTTTTGAAGTTATTGCCCTTTTACTTTAAAAAAAATGCAAATAGTTTGTCCGCTGTTTTCTGGCAAAACTGTTTGACAGATATTAATGAAACTTCATACACATGTATAATGCATCAAGACCTGAAGCTAAGTCGATTCTGAGGATCATTTGATTTGTTGTTTTGGAGTTATGGCCCTTGCACTTAAAAAAATAATGCAAATCTATGCAAATATGAGGATGGCCATAACTTTTTCATTTGAAAACCTTAATGTGAATTTTCACATATATTGCGGGGGTTTTGATATGTCATTTTATTCTAAAGTTATGGTCCTTGAACTTTGTGTGTTCGTTGCTTTGTGAGTCTGTTGTTTTCTGGGAAAACTATTAAAATGATATAAATGAAACTTAACACAAATGTTTTAAGCAACAAAATTTGAAGCTGAGTTTATTTTGAGGTTCATTCATTTTGTCTTTACAGAGTTATGGCCGTTGCACTTTACAAAAATCTGCAAAAATGAGGATTAGCTGTAACTTTTTAGCTCACCAGAGCACAAAGTGCTCAAGGTGAGCTATTGTGATACCGCTGTGTCCGGCGTCCGTCGTCCGTCTGTCCGTCTGTCCGTCTGTCCGTCTGTCCGTCTGTCCGTCCGTCCGTCTGTCCGTCTGTCTGTCCGTCAACAATTTCAAACGACTTCTTCTCTGAAACCGACAGCCCATTTGTAACCAAACTTGGTCAGATACATACTGAGGGTGTGTGCTTCAAAAGTTGTTAAAAGATAGTGGGCGGGGCCATCGGTCTTGTTGCCATGGCAACTGTACGCAATATCTAGAAAAATCTTCTTCTCCAGAATGACTTGTCCGATTTGAATATAGTTTTCACCAAAATGTTTCTCAGTTGATAGACTTTAAAAGTTGTTAAAAGAATTTTGATCCGGCAAAAAACATGGCCGCCAGAGGGCGTGGTCATTTTTTCCATATATGGTAATATATGAAAATCTTTAAAAAATCTTCTTCTCTGAAACCATATGTCCTAGACCATTGATATTTGGTATGTAGCATTATCTTATGGTCCTCTACAAAGATTGTTAGTCCCCCACCGGTTACCGGTTGGGGGACTATAGGTTTGCTCGATTCCGTCTGTCTGTCCGTCTGTCCGTCTGTCCGTCCGTCTGTCCGTCTGTCCGTCCGTCTGTCCGTCCGTCCGTCTGTCCGTCTGTCCGTCTGTCACGCTTTTTGTCCGGGCCATATCTCCTACAATGTTATGCCAAATTCATTATAACTTCACACATTGAAGAAGCATGATGAGGGCTAGTGTCATTCACAAGGGTCATAACTCTAGCGCCAATATTTTTGGAGTTATTCCCCTTTTACATATTTTTTTGTCCGGACAATAACTCTTTATCTACTGGTTCAATTGATTTGAAACTTCACATATGTAACAATCATGATGAGGGGTAGTGTCATACACAAGGGCCATAACTCTAGCATCAATATTTTTGGAGTTATTCCCCTTTTACATATTTTTTTGTCCGGACAATAACTCTTTATCTACTGGTTCAATTGATTTGAAACTTCACATATGTAACAATCATGATGAGGGGTAGTGTCATACACAAGGGCCATAACTCTAGCATCAATATTTTTGGAGTTATTCCCCTTTTTCATATTTTCTTGTCAGTCCGTCTGTCACACTTCGTGTCCGGGCAATTTCTCCTACAAAGTTAGGCCAAATTCATTATAAATTCACACATTGAGGAAGCATGATCAGGAGTAGTGTCATGCACAAGGGCCATAATTCTAGCACCAATATTTTTGGAGTTATTCCCCTTTTACATATTTTTTTGTCCGGACAATAACTCTTTATCTACTGGTTCAATTGATTTGAAACTTCACATATGGAACAATCATGATGAGGGGTAGTGTCATGCACAAGGGCCATAACTCTAGCATCTATATTGTTGGAGTTATTCCCCTTTTCATATTTTCTTGTCCAGTTAATAACTCTTCATGTACTGGTTCAATTGATTTGAAACTTCTCATATGGAACAAGCGTGATGAGAAGTAGTGTCATGCACAAGGGCAATAACTCTAGCATCAATATTTTTGGAGTTACTCCCCTTTTTCATATTTTCTTGTCGGGACAATAACTTTTTATTTACTGATTCAATGTATGAAAGTAGGTATTAATACCATTCAGGTGGTCATGTATATACCATGGTCAACCACACCATGGGTGGGTGGGGTGGGGAGAGTGGAGGTTTTTTTCAGTCCGGTGGGGGACTCATGTCTTGCATAGCAATACAACATGCCCTTGTTCAAATTATGACCCCCGGGCCAAAAATGGTCCCGCCCAAGGGCTTATAAGTTTTTCATAGGAAAATCTTTAAAAATCTTTTTCTCTGAAACTGTAAGGCCTAGACCTTTGATATTTGGTATGTAGCATGATCTTATTGTCCTCTACAAAGATTGTTCAAATTATGACCCCCGGGCCAAAATTGGCCCCGCCCAAGGGCTTATCAGTTTTTCATAGGAAAATCTTTAAAAATCTTCTTCTCTGAAACTATAAGGTCTAGACCTTTGATATTTTTATGTAGCATGATCTTATGGTCCTCTACAAAGGTTGTTCAAATTATGACCCCCAGGCCAAAAATGGCCCCGCCCAAGGGCTTATCAGTTTTTCAGAGGAAAATCTTTAAAAATCTTCTTCTCTGAAACTGTAAGGCCTAGACCTTTGATATTTTGTATGTAGCATGATCTTATGGTCCTCTACTAAAGTTGTTCAAATTATGACCCCCGGGCCAAAAATGGCCCCACCCTAGGGCTTATCAGTTTTTCATAGCAAAATCTTTAAAAATCTTCTTCTCTGAAACTGTAAGGCCTAGACCTTTGATATTTGGTATGTAGCATGATCTTATGGTCCTCTACAAAGATTGTTCAAATTATGACCCCCGGGCCAAAAATGGCCCCGCCCAAGGGCTTATCAGTTTTTCATAGGAAAATCTTTAAAAATCTTCTTCTCTCAAACTGTAAGGCCTAGACCTTTGATGTTTAGTATGTAGCATGATCTTATGGTCCTCTACAAATACTGTTCAAATTATAGTCACTGGGCCAAAAATGGCCCCGGCCAAGGGCTTATCAGTTTGGAAAATCTTTAAAAATCTACTGAAACTGTAAGGTCAAGACCTTTGATATTTGGTATGTAACATGATCTAATGGTTCTCTACAAATATGTAGCTGTAGCTTGTGGTCCTCTGTCAAGAATGTTTAACTTACGACCCTGACCACTGGGCGAAACTTGGCCCTGCCTCAGAGCTTATCAGTTTTTCATGGGAAAAATATGAAATATTATTTTTCTCTGAAACCATAAGGCTTAGACCTTTAATTAATGGCATATTGCTTTGCCTTGTGGTTCTCTACCAAGGGTGTACACATGATTTCTTTTGGTCAAAAATGGCCCACCCCTGGGGTTACCTCTGGCGAGCGCTTCAGGGCCTCATGGCCCTCTTGTTTATTTAATAAGATATTCACTTCATTTTATGAAAAAATAGTATCACCTTAATATGGAAATCAAGATCTGAAGCACAGATTAGAAAATGTCAACACGTATAACTCATGTTGAATCAGAGAAAGTTTGCAAGTGGGCGTATTATGTACCGTATGCGGTACTCTTTTTGATTGCTGCTTAAGACAGGTTCTACTGTATTTTCAAAGTTACAGTCAGGTGACAGTTTGGTCTCAGGTGGTGGTTCATACTTTCTTCAAGTGGGACCCGAACTGAAGTGCCACATGACTTTAAATGAGATCTGACTTGCAAATTTCAAATTACTCCAGACATTATTTAATACAAATGCAAAATACCAGTCGCATAACACACAAAACACCCGCATCTGATCTCTAGAGTTCTAGAGAAAACTGTGAAAAGAGAATTTGATTTGAAGAAAGTTTCCAAAATGCAGCTTTGCACGTCTGTAAGAATATTTCATGAAAGCAAGTGATGTGTAGAAAGTTAGGAGAAAATATTTGTACATAAGGGTGCAACGATACAGCAAAACCCATATTGTGACATATATTACAATATAATCAACCTGCATTGTTATAAGTATTGCAATACATGGATCTAATAAAAAACGGATAAAACTAATGCCATCATTTATTTTGAAGTGGCTTATTCTTTTACTCCATAAATACCCTGCGCAAATAGAGTATACTCAGATAAGATGGCTCCTGCAGAAACCGCCTGATCAGGTTCTATTGGATTATAAAATATTATATATACATGACATGCAGTTTCTGCGATGGCCAAAATGTCCTCGGTTCTTGTGCCATTATAAAATTAAACTGATCAATATTCAATTATCACATAATCTGCCATGTGAGAGTGCCGAAACGGGGTGCCATAAATCGCAGAAATGCACTAGTGCATTTTTAGCTCACCTGGCACAAAGTGCCAGGTGAGGTATTGTGAGGGGGCAGTGTCCGTCGTCGTGCGTCGTGCGTATGTGCGTCTTGCGGTGTGCGTCGTGCGTCGTCAACAATTTACTTAAACATCTTCTTCTCTGAAACCACAAAGCCTAGAGCTTTGATATTTGGTATGTAGAATCATCTAATGGTCCTCTACAAAGATTGTTCAAATTATGTCCCCTGGACCAAAAATGGCCCCGCCCTGGGGCTTATCAGTTTTTCTTAGGAAAATCTTTAAAAATCTTCTCCTCTGAAACCGTAAGGCCTAGACCTTTAATATTTGGTAAGTAGCATCATCTAATGTTCCTCTACAAAGATTGTTCAAATTATGATCCCCGGACCAAAAATGGCCCCGCCCCGGGGCTTATCAGTTTTTCATAGGAAAATCTTTAAAAATCTTCTTCTCTGAAACTGTAAGGCCTAGACCTTTGGTATTTAGTATGTAGCATCATCTCATGGTCCTCTACAAAGATTGTTCAAATTATGACCCCCGGGCCAAAAATGGCCCCGCCCCGGGGCTTATCAGTTTCTCATAGGAAAATCTTTAAAAATCTTCTTCTCTGAAACCGTAAGGCCTAGACATTTGATATTTGGTATATAGCATTATCTAATGATCCTCTACAAAGATTGTTCAAATTATGTCCCCCTGACCAAAAATGGCCCCGCCCTGGGGCTTATCAGTTTTTTTTAGGAAAATCTTTAAAAACCTTCTCCTCTGAAACCGTAAGGCCTAGACCTTTGATATTTGGTATGTAGCATCATCTAACAGTCCACTACAAAGATTGTTCAAATTATGACCCCTGGGCCAAAAATGGCCCCGCCCCAGGGCTTATCAGTTTCTCATAGGAAAATCTTTAAAAATCTTCTTCTCTGAAACTGTAAGGCCTAGACTTTTGGTATTTAGTATGTAGCATCATCTTATGGTCCTCTACAAAGATTGTTCAAATTATGACCCCCGGGCCAAAAATGGCCCCGTCCTGGGGCTTATCAGTTTTTCATAGAAAAATCTTTAAAAATCTTCTTTTCTGAAACCGTAAGGCCTAGGCATTTGATATTTAGTATGTAGCATTATTTAATGGTCTTCTATAAAGATTGTTCAAATTATGTCCCCCGGACCAAAAATGGCCCGCCCCGGGGCTTATCAGTTTTTCTTAGGAAAATCTTTAAAAATCTTCTTCTCTGAAATCGTAAGGCCTAGACCTTTGATATTTGGTATGTAGCATTATCTAATTGTCCTCTACAAAGATTGTTCAAATTATGACCATTGGACCAAAAATGGCCCCGCCCCAGGGCTTATCAGTTTCTCATAGGAAAATCTTTAAAAATCTTTTTGTCTGAAACCGTAAGGCCTAGACCTTTGGTATTTAGTATGTAGCATCATCTAATGGTCCTGTACAAAGATTGTTCAAATTATGACCCCCGGACCAAAAATGGCCCAGCCCCGGGGCTTATCAGCTTTATATAGGAAAATCTTTAAAAATCTTCTTCTCTGAAACTGTAAGGCCTTGACATTTGATATTTGGTATGTAGCATTATCTAATGGTCCTCTACAAAGATTGTTTAAATTATGACCCCTGGACAAAATATGGCCCGCCCCAGAGCTTATCAGTTTTTCATAGGAAAATCTTTAAAAATCTTCTTCTCTGAAACCGTAAGGCCAGGTGAGCGATTTAGGGCCATCATGGCCCTCTTGTTTATGCAAATGAGCAGTTTGAACCCGGCTGTACTATGCTGTAAAGAAAGGCCAAAAAAGCCATCGGATACAGTCTGTTTCACTAGAACTTTCTATGGCACTTTTTAAGGCTAGGTTTATGTGATTAAAAGAATATTACATTCGTGTTCATTACAAACTGTTTTGATGGAATTCATTTACTGTAATAAATATTACACTTGCTAAAGCTCATTTCATAAAAGGCAGTTTGTAATGAACACTCATGGGTAAGATCCTCTATTTCTTATCATAGAATATTCATGGAGTAAAAGGGTTGATGTCCAAATGATGAGAAAGATTTATGTTGTATCTTAGCCAAACAGAGACAGTCCTACAGCAGCTGTCTGATCAGGGTCTGCTCTGTTAGATTTATGTTGTATCTTAGCCAAACAGAGACAGTCCTACAGCAGCTGTCTGATCAGGGTCTGCTCTGTTAGATTTATGTGGTATCTTAGCCAAACAGAGACAGTCCTACAGCAGCTGTCTGGTCAGGGTCTGCTCTGTTAGATTTTTGTGGTATCTTAGCCAAACAGATACAGTCCTACAGCAGCTCTCTGATCAGGGTCTGCTCTGTTTATAAAAGCAATAAAAGGTGTATCTATAGAGTAAAGGGTTACTTTTAATTCTAGACATTGAATTGATTAGAACTTAAACTGTGGCCTCAAGAAACTAAAAACTATAAATGCAATCTACAAATGTCGTTTAATCTAGAAATAAACCTCTGAACGCTGAATTTTCAAATGGAATCTTTCATATAGGATCAGTTTACTTACATTTTTGGGGTTTCCTTAACCCTTAAATGTTGTATAGCAAACATTTCAGACACTGATGAGAGGACTCCTGTAGGAACCCTCTTATCTGGGTCAACACTGTTTGCAATTGTCTATTAAACTAGATTCCTACATAATAAACGTTCATTATTAGTTTGTAAGGAAAACCTTCATCTCGAAATATCAACTCAATTCCCCTTAGACTCGTGAAAGACGCAGAAATTTACTTTATTTTCCTCCAGTTGTCGTACTTCCGCATTCCAGTGTGATTTAATACGTAGCTTGTCGTCTTTATCCTCTTACCTGTTGAATATTCATTTAAGAAACAATGAATAGTAATTAGATTAATACTTAATTATAAACATAGAGTAGTTTGGCTCATATCACTAAATGGAATCTGTAGAATAAGCTCTATTATAATTTTCAGTAGAATAAGCTCTATTATAATTTTCATAAGCAAACAGAGCAGACCCAGATCAGATGGCTCATATAGGAGCCATCTGATCTGGGTCTACTCTGTTTGCAAATGTCAGAAAAAGTGTTTTTATGAAGGAAAGGGTTAATGAATATTCATGTAAGTAACAGTGAATCTTATTATAGCATCGTGAACAAAGATTTGCTAGACCATGACATTGTTAGAAGCTGTAGAATCTGATTTTTGTTATAACATAAGCAGCGATAGCAGACCCTGATCGGACAGTTCCAACACGATTCATCTGATCTTGGTCTGCTCTGTTTGCTCAGGCATGTAAAAGAATTTATATGAGGGAATGGGTTATATCATTTAAATGAGATGTCAAGGATACTAATCTGGATGGTCACTGGCATTATGTTTTGTACATGTCCATCCATCTGTCCTTCAGTCTGTCCATCCATCCATCCATCCATCCATCCATCCATCCATCTGTCTATGTGTTACGCTTTTATGTGAAGTTGGTTGTCCCATTTTATAGCTCACCTGAGCAAAGCTCAGGATGAGCTTTTGTGAGACTTGAATGTTCGTCATGCATCATGCGCCGTCAACAATTTGCTTATGAACACTTTAGTGGTCACAATTTTAGTCTAATCTTCATGAAACTTGGTCAGAATAAATGTCTTGATAAAATCTCAGAAGAGTTTGAAAGTTGGTCATGTGGGGTTAAAAACTAGGTCACTAGGTCAAATGGTAGGGAAAACTTGTGAACACTCTAGAGGTCACATTTATAGCCCCATCCTCATGAAACTTGGTTAGAATGGTTGACTTAATACAATCTCAATCTAATGGATTTTGAAAGTGGGTCATGGCGGGTCAAAAACTAGGTTACTAGGTCAAATAGTAGAAAAATCTTGTTAACACCCTAAAGGTCAAATTTGTAGACGAATCTTCCTGAAACTGTCCAAATAAAATCTCGGACGAGTTTAAAAGTGGGCAATGTTGGGTCAAAAGCTAGGTCACTAAGTCAAACAGTAGAAAAAACCTTCGTGAATACTTTTTGTTCAATCTTTATGAAACTTTGTCAGAATAATTGTCTTGATAAAATCTCGGACGAGTATGAAAGTGGGTCATGTGGAGTCAAAATCTTGGTCACGAGGTTAAATAGTCGAAAAACTTTGTGAACCTTCTAGAGATCACATTTTCAGCCAAATCTTCATAAAACTTGGTCAGAATGATTGTCCTGATAAAATCTTGGACAAGTTTTAAAGTGGGTAATTGGGTCAAAAACTAGGTCACTGGGTCATATCTTAGAAAAATCTTGTTTACATTACAGCAGTCACATTTTAGCTCAAGCTTGCTCAGAATGTTTGTCTTGATGATGTCAAGGTTGAGTTTGACTATGATGGGATAAAAAAAGTAGGTCACTAGGTCAAAGCTTAGAAAAATCACTCTAGAGGGCGCATTTTTAGCCAAATCTTCATTGGTCAGAATGATTGTCTTGATAAAATCAATATTCTAATTCTTTGAAAATCTTGTTTTCCAGAACCACTGCTCATGATCCACTATCAACATTGTTCAAATATTGTCCCTTAGGTCGATATGGGCCCCATCCTTGGGCTACCCAGCTACAATCTTAAATCTATGGTAATCGGGTGAGCGATTAAGGGCCATCTTGGCCCTCTTGTTGCATTGTCTTATTTCTCACTAACCACTATAGCTATTGTTGCTTATACACATTAAACACCATCCACACTTCATTGCACACCTAGTTAGTTTATGAAGTATGATATTGGTCTGATTCTACAGTTTTCATCATGGCCAAACATTCTTGTGTTCATAATAATTATGTTGTTATAAAAAAATATTTTATTAGCATACAAGATGTCATTG
Source organism: Azorinus chamasolen (assembly GCA_963576725.1). NCBI lineage: Eukaryota > Metazoa > Mollusca > Bivalvia > Cardiida > Solecurtidae > Azorinus > Azorinus chamasolen. The sequence goes on from OY755246.1 coordinate 82,547,816, forward strand.
TTTCATGAATATTCATGAAGAGTAATATCAGGAGTAATACAAAAAAAATAAATCCCTGAGTCTCTCCTCTTGCCCATTTTTTTATAAAGCCTTTCTATGTTCTCTATTTTTTCCAAATTCCAATACCTACTGAATGTTCATGGCCAGAATAGTTTTAACGAAATATGAAAGGTGGAACATTGTAGCCTTTTTAGAACTAAAGAAACGTCAAATTCCATTAGCAAATAGAGCAGACCCTGATCAGATGACTCCTGTAGGAGCCATCTGATCTAGGTCTACTCTATTTGCAAATGCATGTAAAGTTGTTTATAATATGAAGGAAGGGGTTAAGCTAAGTTAAGTCAATTAATTTGTAGCAAATAGTGTAGACTCTGATCAAACGACTGAAAGACCTTATGCATCTGCACGTATTGTCTATGTTTGTCTTTAGGCGTAAGTATGGTAATGTGTATGCTTCATTGACGGTAATATGCTGTAAGAATAATTGGATCTAAACTGAAAATTGTAAAATGATTAATTCTTTCGGATATAAATTAAATGCATCCGAATGCTGCGACTGATTTAGATTATATCAAGATAATTTCTTTTCCAGGGAAACTTTATAACCAAAATTTGAATGCTGATGTTTTCTAAGTTAACCCTTCGCTTGCTGAATTTTAAAATACATTTCTCCTTCTTTACCCATGCCCTGGTGTATAATTACATTTATCTTCACTGTGTACAAGTATTTCGCTGTGCAATCTCTGCTGTGGAGTGCACTGGTATCACAATCAACTTGTAAATAGTGCAGACCCTGATGAGACAGCTCCTGCAGGAGCTGTCTCATCTGGGTCTTCACTATTTATAGGTTCATATATTGACGTGAATAGCAAGCGAAGGGTTAAAGGCTCCTTCGTTATTTTAACACATTATTTCATTAATATTCATGTGAGAAATTATGACATCATGAATATTCATTAGATTTTACTTTTTGCTTAATTTTTATGCCCCCAAAGGTGGGCATATAGTAATTGCATTGTCCGTCCTTCCGTCTGTCCGTCTGTCCGTCCGTCCGTCCGTCTGTCCGTCCGTGTTGACGAGGGTCTACTTGTGCTGCGAATTCCTTGAAAAAATGGGTACTTGTGCTGCAATTTTGTCTTCTGTGACAGTCACACAAGAAAATGTGTCCAAACTGGCTTAAATTTACTTCTGTGACAAATCCTTGGTGTCCATTCAAACTGCAGCACAAGATAGTTGGACACATTGATCAACGTTGGACAGAGTTGGGTTCCATGGGGATTGGACAAGACCACAGTTTTCATTAAGTTGACTGGTGTCTTATTTCATTTGATCAGGGTGGTTGAGACGCATTCCATTTTTCTATGTGTTTTGTTGTATGCGCCTGAGTAATAGAGATCACACTTGGACCAGTCTAGGAAAACAGTCAAATAGTGTAGGTAATTTGAAAGGCCAATTTAAACTTGGGTAAAGTATGTCTCAACAATTTATAGTACAGGAGAGAATAGCTAAAATATCATTAGCTGATCAAACAGAAAACTCCTGGTACAGGATTAATTGTCTTGCAACGATGAAACTCCCATGAAAACGGATGATAAAACGTGTACCCCACCCACTTCAAAATTACGCCTCTACGGTCACTGATACTTCGATTACGTGAGTATCCAATCTTTAAAACAGATTTTCTATTACAGAAATCCTATTTAACGAGTATTTGGATTGTTTTTACATACATAATACCATGCAATTGAATTTACAATCTGTATAATTGGAGAAAATATTATTCATATGTCATTCATGGTTTTTCACCTCATGGCATTTTGTTTCAGCCAGTGCATTTCTGACATTAGTAACTAATAACAGATGCGACATGGCTAACTCGCTAAATGCCAGTTGATTTTTCTGATTGCCAGTGCCAAAATAAGCACATGCTGAAAATGAAAGATGAATTTCAAGGTTAGAGGCTTTTTAAACAGCTTTATACAATGGATAAAACTTTCTTTAACAAGGTGAGTGAAATTTTGCCATTCTCTATCCTTGTTATTCTGCGAGTAGGTATGATTCCATATTAAGATGTATAAATGGAATCTGTCCCAGCCTACTCGTCTTTATAAAATCTCTGTCTTGTCCAACCATCTTGGGAGGGTCTTTTACAAGGGGTGTATACATTGTGGCACTGCCTAGGGGGAACCCCTGCCCAATTTTTCAATTTTGACCCGTTTTGTTTGTTCAAAAGGGTGATTTATCAAGTACACATTTTATTCTTTTATAATCAAAGATTTGAACAAAATTTTAACGTCCGATGCCTCAAAATTGCACCATTCGAAGTGTTATATACTGCCGAGAAATTTTACCGTAAATTGCCTATTAGAAATTAAGATTTCCATATGTACATGGATTTTATTTACACAAGTGTGATTTAAATTAAAAGATAACAGTATAAATATCTCTCAATACCAGTTTGGAGATTCTAAAGTAGATATCTAAAACAACCCTTTGTCATACTTAATTTTTTTGTCTGTTTGAATCAATTAAAGGTGGGTTTTTTTCTTCAGGAGATGCGAGATTGCATCAAAACTACACAATTGCTTTAAATGACATTTCCTCCCAAACCGCTGACCAAATTTCAAAATAACTTCATATAAATGTTCACCATATTGCCCTCTTCTGCTGTCCATGTCTTGTGTGACTCCCAAGTCATTATTTTACTTATGTGACTGTGTTGTCCATGTCTTGTGTGACTCCCAAGTTATATTCCTTTACTTCTGTGACAGTTGTCCATGTCTTGTGTGACTCCCAAGTTATATTCCTTTACTACTGTGACTGTTGTCCATGTCTTGTGTGACACCCAAGTTATATTCCTTTACTTCTGTGACAGTGTTGTCCATGTCTTGTGTGACTCCCAAGTTATATTCCTTTACTTCTGTGACAGTGTTGTCCATGTCTTGTCACTTGTGTGACTCCCAAGTCATATTCTTTTACTTCTGTGACAGTGTTGTCCATGTCTTGTGTGACACCCAAGTCATATTATTTACTTCTGTGACAGTGTTGTCCATGTTTTGTCTCTTGTGTGACTCCCAAATCATATTCTTATATTTCTGTGGCAGCTTTCCTATGCAAACAGTGCAGACACTGATCAGAGGGCTCCTTATCCATTTTTTGCTAAAAAAGTACTGCAGCTACAGTTGCTCAGTTTCACATGCTCATGCATCTTGATGAGTACAGCATGTTGCATTGGAGTTTAGTGACCTGTGACCTTGGCTAAAGTTATAGACAAAAGTACTGCAGCTTCAACTTCATGTGCTGATGTGCCTCATTGAGTACAGCATGTTGCATCACAGTTTGGTGACCTCTGACCTTGACCTCTGTGACCTACATTTACCTTGAGCATTAGCTTTTTTTGCTAGCTCTGTTACCCAAAAGGTACAAGTGCTTCACACACCAGACATACTTTGGCTACAGATGTATGTGGAATCGTGGGTATGCAAGACATTTAATTCTGCAGAATTCTTGTGTTGGGTCACCTATTTTAATAGGATTACCAGGATACTGATTGATCCTTATTAAAAAAAGATATACTAAAATACTGAGGTTAAAAAAAAGATATACTAAAATACTGAGGTAATTCATATGGAATTCATATGGACTTTGGTAATCAAACTTGCCTCTGTGACTGATGTCTAAAAATACTTCTGTGACTGCTGCATAAGTGTGGTGCAGTGCGTACACTTTTTGAGTTGTCACATAAGTAAATTTTGTTGTCACACAGGCATCGCAGTCACACAACTACCCGCCAGTAGGTCCGTCCGTCCGTCTGTCCTTCCGTCCGGAATTCGTGTCCAGTCTGTAACTTCTTCATCTATCAATGGATTTCAATATAACTTGCCACAAATGTTCACCAGACAGAGACGATGTGTCGCTTGCAACTCCCAGGTCAATGGGTCAAAGGTCAAGGTCACAGGGTACAATTACTTTGTCACAAATTTCGTGTCCGGTCTGTAACTTCTTCATCTATCAATGGATTTCAATATAACTTGCCACAAATGTTCACCACACAAAGACGATGTGTCGCGTTCAACTCCCAGGTCCATGGGTCAAAGGTCAAGGTCACAGGGTACAATTACTTTGTCACAAATTTCGTGTCCGGTCTGTAACTTCTTCATGTATGAATGGATTTAAATATAACTTGCCACAAATGATCACCACACAAAGACGATGTGTCGCGTTCAACTCCCAGGTCCATGGGTCAAAGGTCAAGGTTACGGGGTACAATTACTTTGTCACAAATTTGTGTCCGGTCTGTAACTTCTTCATCTATCAATGGATTGCAATATAACTTGCCACAAATGTTCACCAGACAGAAACGATGTGTCACATTCAACTCCCTGGTCCATGGGTCAAAGGCCAAGGTCACAGGGTACAATTACTTTGTCACAAATTTCGTTTCCGGTCTGTAACTTCTTCATCTATCACTGGATTTCAATATAACTTGCCACAAATGTTCACCACACAAAGACGATGTGTCGCGTTCAACTCCCAGGTCCATGGGTCAAAGGTCAAGGTCACAGGGTACAATTACTTTGTCACAAATTTCGTGTCCGGTCTGTAACTTCTTTATGTATCAATGAATTTCAATATGATTTGGCACAAATCTTCACCACACAAAGATGATGTGTCGCTTTCAACTCCCTGGTCCATATGTCAAAGGTCAAGGTCACAGGGTACAATTACTTTGTCACAAATTTCGTGTCCGATGTGTAACATCTTTATCTGTCAATGGATTTCAATATAACTTGGCACAGATGTTCACCAGACAAAGACGATGTGTCGCGTTCAGCTCCCTGGTCCATATGTCAAAGATCAAGGTCACAGGGTACAATTACTTATCTGTGAATGGATTTCAAAGGAACCTGGCACAAATTTAACCACACAAAAACGATGTTACAACTCCCTGGTCCATGGGTCAAAGGTCAAGGTCACAGGGTATAATTTTTGGGGGCATTTGTCATGTGACTGTGACATCTCTTGTTTTAATTTATATTTTATTATGGCATAATTATGACAACAGGATATTTTGACTCATGCAGAAAGTATTCTGACATGAACATTCATGATGTAAAGGGTTAATTGACCACTGTGCTACCAATATGGGACACCATTTTCCAATTATCCAGTAACCTGCGGCTCCCAGCTTCTAGCATGCCCTGCTATTGTAGCATTCATTATAAGCACCGCGTCTTTTCTTTCCTGAGAACAACTATTTGCACGCTAGCAGCATATCCATTAGAACATTTACAAAGAGTTTTATTTCAAATGAGATGTCGAGTTACTTGGCATCTCATCAGGGTCTGAATTATTTGACACTTTTACAACATATGGGACACTTTGACTGTAAAAATGGGAAAGGGTTAATATGACTCGACTGCAATCATCCCATGGGACATTTGCAGTTGACATATCAACCGTTTCCCTGTGGAATATCCAGAGAAGAAATAACAACATTATGAATATGTATAAACGCTTTTTCACACAACTGCAAACAGAGTAGACCCAGATTGGGTGGCTTCTATAGGAGCTATCTGATCAGAGACTGCTTTGATTGCTTAATCTGATTCTACGGTTAAGTCCAAGCAAAACAAAAACTTTGAAAATTTTGGATTATAAAAATACAGCTTGACTGAATTTCAAGTAAATCTTGCTTCCTGTCAGAGTTAAATCAGACATTGTTTTGGGGGCGAGGATAACGGTTAAATAATCAAAAAGTCTAAGTGACCGTGACTATTAATTTTTTTTGTAAAAATGAATTTTTGAGGAATTGAGTACAGACTTTCAGCAGCTGCTGCCAGTGTGTATCAAATATTTGTGTACAGTAAAACCCTTCTTACCAGACATTAAATCTTGTATAAATATCAGTCTTGGAGATCTCGAGACGGGTGGCAGCTTAACCCATTCCCACATATTGAAGTATTTTGACGTTTCTGTAAAAGTCACTTTGGGAAACCATTGTGATAAATAGAGCATGCAAGTTCTCTATTTATCACAATGGTTTCAGAACTACACAATTCTGAAAAATTCCTTTTCTCTAGTAAATACTCTTTTTTGGTAGATTTAAGCAAAGAGGTTGGATCTAAAAATAGCCTATGCGGGAATGGGTTAATTCAGGGTGAAAGTCATGCTCCGGGGAGCTCTCTGCACGACTTTAACCCTGCATGAAGCAGCCACCTGCCTCACCCTGCATGAAGCAGCCACCTGCCTCACCCTGCATGAAGCAGCCACCTGCCTGAAAGTATCTAAATTCTTCTCGACTAGAATTCTGATCTAAGGGATTCTGCTGCATTGTGCTATGTTTGTTATGTCTGACCCTATCTAGGACATTGGAATACAGAATTTGTAAATTTTTAAACTGTCATACATTCTTTTATCGTATTGCAAGGTTATAATTCCGTTTGTTTGACAGAAGGTGTAGACCCAGTTGAGAGGATTCCTTTTATCTGGGTCTACAGTGTTCGCAAAAGTCAGTACACTCATTTCCTGCATTTAAAGGGTTTAACCCTTCGCTTGCTGAATTTTAAAATACATTTCTCCTTCTTTACCCATGCCCTGTTGCATATTTATATATATCTTCACTGTGTACACATATTTCGCTGTGCAATCACTGCTGTGGAGTGCACTGGTTGCGCAATCAACTTGTAAATAGTGCAGACCCTGATGAGACAGCTCCTGCAGGAGCTGTCTCATCTGGGTCTTCACTATTTACAGGTACGTAATATATTGACGTGAATAGCAAGCGAAGGGTTAATATGGTTTATGTTTACTTTGAAATTGAGGCAAATTACAACAGATAAGACAGATTTGCTAGAAGGCATATATTTACTGAACTTTGATTGATATATCGTAACCAGTTCAACTGGAAAATTGATTCCGATACAAGAAATCTCTGACATTGGCTGGGTCTGGCAGATAAATAAAATGTTTCGAGGAAAGTCAGCTTCATTTCCAATACCCAATAAAACACTCTTGAAGGAGTTAGGACCTACAATTTCACTTGCAAATTTCAGACTATTGACACTGTTTATTGAGAGAAAATGCTGAACTCAGGCCATACATCACAATTATACATTGAAACCTCATAATAATGGCCACTAAAGAAAGCCTAATTCGTTTTCTTAAATCTTTTTACTTCATGAATATTTATGCACGTGATAACGACATCGTGAATTTTAATTAACTGATTTTTTACAACTGCACATCAGTAGAATTATGTCTATATCATTTTACAGTTAAACTTCGATAAGTCGAACTTCAAGGGACCGTACAAATTAGTTAGAGATAACAGAATCTGATGTTCAAGTCATCTGATTTCTCATCTGAACAATTTGTCAAGACCACAGCTTAATACAGGTCTAAAGTAAAGCTGAAAGCTCCTGTTGGAGCTTTCAGCATTACTTTACACCTGTATTAAGCTGTCACATGTTGTTCTAGATATCTGTAGTATTACATTTTAGAGCAATTCTGTATTGTAAGTTTTGGAAGACTAAAGTTTTTGTTCGAGTAATCCCGAAGTTCGAGTTATCCGAGTTCGAGATATCTAAGTTAAACTGTATATGTAAACATAGCAGGGCCAGATCTTCTCTGTTCGCAAAGTCATAGAAAGTTACACATAGTATATTCATGAAGTAATGTGTTAAAACAACGAGCCTTTAAGGAGCCTTTAACCCTTTGCTTGCTATTCACGTCAATATACGTACCTTTAAATTGTGAAGACCCAGATGCAGGGGCTGTCTCATCAGGGTCTGCACTATTTACAAGCTGTTTGTGCAACCAGTGCACCCCACAGCAGTGATTGCACAGCGAAATTATTGTACACAGTGAACATATACGTAATTATACACCAGGGCATGGGTAAAGAAAGAGAAATGTATTTTAAAATTCAGCAAGCGAAGGGTTAACTGTATCTTTACTGTAGTGATTTAAAGATCAGTTTTACTGTTGGAGAAAAGATTTGGTTAAATGGCTTGCCACTTAAAGTGTGCTGTGATCAACACCATGCACGCTAGGGATGAATTTGTGAGCTGCAGAAGCATAGATGAAATACCTAAATTAAAATGCTTAGAAACTGCTTAGAACTTTTTTCGTACTGGTTAAGCGCTTTTGAACGCACATATCCTGTGTGAAAAGAGCGCTTTATCAATGTGGTATAATAATAATAATAAAAAAACTGATCTATAATAATTTCAAAAGCAAACTGTCTACCCTGTTTGCAAGAGCTTGAAAAGGCATTAATATCAAGGAAAGAGTTGACATGGTGATCCCAACAATGTACTAGCATCCATATTGTTAACAATATGAATGAACAGTGTTTTCCTTACAATGCATTCTATTTTGAATCTCATCTCTTCAGTATAATTTATTTCACTTTAATTTAAGAAAAATTACTAGTGTTCAGAATGCATTACGGTTTTATAAGAGTTGCCTCCCTTGTATTACTTAATAGCTGTACCCCAATAACATCAGTATTTTGATAGATAAACATAGGCCAATAGTGCATAACTCTTGAGTTCTCATGTAAGAAATCATGACATGAAATCATGAATATTTATTTGTTGACTTTTTATAATGAAATATTAACACAATATGACTGCAAAGGCATTAACCGTTTCTCTCATATAAATGACTTTTCATGCCTTGCAAACAGATAAGACCCAGATCTGGGTCTGCTCTGTTTGCTTATGACATGATACAGTTTTCAAAACAAAATCTTTCCTTGAAAATATTTATGTTATAAAAATATTCACTTAATAAAATATTCTTGGTGTCTTTATTTCTTACATGAATATCAATATGTGTCTTTGATATCTGCAGATGTACATATATATATAACCATTACCTGCTCTTTCAAACAGAGCAGACCCTGATCAGACAGCTACCATAGCAACAGACAGCTACCATAGCAACAGACAACTACCATAACATTGTAACAGACAGCTACCATAGCAACAATCTGATATTGTTCTACTATGTTTGTAAATGTGTTTATATAAAAGAGAGATTTAAGCAGAGTGGATCCTGATGGCGAAGTATCTTACTGAATACCAGCTGTTTGCAAATGGTTGTCTATTTGTATCTAGCATGATATAATTAACACTTTTTATGCCTTTTCATTCTTTGCAAACAGGGCAGACCCAGATCAGGTGACTCCTATAGGACCTGTCTGATCCAGGTCTTAACTCTGTTTGCTTATGACACGACCTAGACCAGTTTCTATAGTATTCTCAAAGCAAACATTCTCCTGAAAACAAATATTCAGCTAATAAATATTCATATATTCACATATTGCATGAATATTGATCAAGTGAGAGGTTAACCCATTCCCTCATGTTAACGACTTTTGACGCTTCTGTAAAAGCCGCTTTATGAAACCATTGTGATAAATAGAGCATTTGCTCCTATAGGAGCAAATGCTCTATTTATCACAATGGTTTCAATATTACAAAATTCTAATATTTTCCTTTTCTATAGTTAATGCTCCTTTTCGGTAGATTTACTCAAAGAGGTTGGGTCTAAAAATAGCTTATGAGGTAATGGGTTAACCAGGTACGACTGGCAAGTTTCTGTTACTATGAGACTACCTGCTGTTAGTGCTGTGGACAAACTAATGAGCGAAACAGCTGTGTACTCTCAGGCAACCATTTTCTGATTAACCTTTGGATTGCGGAATATTCAAAGTGGCATGGCCCACCATGAGTGCTTAAACCCTTTCCCTAAGAAATAACATCATGAATATTATAATGTATACTTCAAAGAAATCTGTTTACTGTGACAACACTGCAGAATCAGATCTATATTATGTCAAAAGCAAAGAGAGCAGATCCTAATGGAGCCGTCTGATCTGGGTCTGCTCTGTTTGCTTATCCCTTTCCTCCATAAGTACGCCTTTCTATGCCTCTGTAAAAGTCACCTGTTGAAACCAGTGTGATAAATAGAGCATTTGCTTCTGTTGGAGCAAATGCTCTATTTATCACAATGGTTTCAAACTACAAAATTCTAAAAGATTTCCTGTTCTTAAATTAATGCTCCTTTTCGGTAGATTTATTCTAAGTGGTTGGCTCTAAAAATAGTCTATGGAGGAAAGGATTAAAATATGATATAAATTTAATATTGTGTCTGAAACCTTTCTGTGTTCATAATTTATCTAATCATTGTTCATGAAATCATTATTTAATTCATGAATCAATTTGCATCAGGTAAAGCATTTAACCCTTTTCTTACTATAAACATTTCACACATCTGAGTACACCCGTACCAAACTGTTCCAATAGGAGTCGTCTGATCAGTGTCTGTTCTTTTGTTATTATAGATCTCGTCTGATCAGTGTCTGTTCTTTTGTTATAAAAGATCTCGTCTGATCAGTGTCTGTTCTTTTGTTATTATAGATCTCGTCTGATCAGTGTCTGTTCTTTTGTTATTATAGATCTCGTCTGATCAGTGTCTGTTCTTTTGTTATTATAGATCTTGTCTGATCAGTGTCTGTTCTGTAAAATTTTGCTTTTGATATTATAGATCTGGTTTTACAATTTTTGCCAAAGCAATACATTTTCCTGAAAAGTTTACAGTGTAAAAGTTGAGCTAATAATATTGATGATGTCATTATTTCTCTGTTGAATCTATTAACCCATTTGCTCCCACAATCCCATATTAGGGACACAGTGTAGACTCTGATCAGATGCCGCATATTGATGTGTCTGATCAGAGTCTACACCGTTTGCTGATAGGAATTTCAGTACAAAACAAAATGAAATTGAAAATTCAGGCCAGGCACCCCTTAAATAAATAAAATGCAATATATTATCATGGAAGAATCCACTGGGAGCAAATTGGTTAAACAGGGAAAGGGTTAAGACTCTCTGGAAAAATCATCAGCGTTGTTGGGGCTCTGAATGTTTTTCTAATAACAAGGAAGTTGAAAGCTTCTTAACCCTTTATATGCAGGAAACAGAATATGTTAGTCATTTGCAAACAGTGTAGACCCAGATCAGAGGACTTCTATAGAAGCTCTCTGGTCAGGGTCTGCAGTGTTTGTTATTAACATTGTACTCTGCGAGAAAAACTGTTGTTTTGAGTGTTTTTCTTCATAAATATTCATAGAGGTAACAGACAGATATATTAAGATTAAGGTTGATAGGCGATGAGGGGTAGTTTTCAAGTAGGGTCAAAGTGGAGATTGTATGACAAGTTGTAGTACACCGACTAAATTTAACCCTTTCCTTCTTAAAGACACCTTTCTATGCCTTTGCCAACAAAGTATAATTATATAGACCCAGATTAGATGGCTCCTAAAGGAGGCGTCAATCAGGGTTAATGCTCTATTTGCTAATGATACAATATAGATGAAATTAATATTGAGGGCTTGGTGCAAAACTATTGTAACTCCTTCACAAAGTGAAGGAGTTAGAATAGTTTTGCACCAAGCCCTCGAATTATGTTTCTACAGTTTCTGTTACCAGCCAAAATTCCTGTGTCCATGACTGCTATTATAACACATTAATCTAATCAATATTCATGATGTCATTATTTCTTACATGAATATTCAAGGGGTAAAGGGTTTGCAATTCTTATTTACTTCTGATTTGTTGGATAATTATTAATCAGGTGTCAAACAGCTTGCCGTTACTCAGCCTTCCTCTCGCGTTGATCGACCGTCACGTCACGTAGAGATGAGCTGTCACGGGACAGGGGATTACCCCGTTATAACTCCATATTTACAGGTACCCCTTTATATGCCTTTGCAAACAGAGTAGACCCAAATTGGGTGCATCTTGTTGGCTTATATGTTACAGATTCTCTACTATTGCCATGGCAACAAGTCTACTTATATATTCTTTAAATCAATATATATTTATTTATATAATAAATCAATTTTATTACTACTTAAAAGTAGTGGAATCTTACATGAAGATGCATGAGGAAAAGTGTTCATCATTAAGGAAGTAGCCTCAATTCAGAGCTATTATCAACCATTTCAGAGCTATCTCCATACATTTCTGTTTGATTTATTTATCAACCGGCCAACAAAAACGTATCAGTTAGAGATAAAACTTTCAGGGATTCAGAGATTTCGAGTACAGCCTTTGAAAACACGTCTGTTGTGATAAATATCGTACCTGGTGGAGCTACATGAAGTTTTAAGTGAGAGGATATTATATGTATAAAAAAACATGGAGGAAAAGGATGGGAATACATCAGCTTACATGTATGTAAACTACTAACACTGTTGTATACAGTAAAAACCTGTCTATAACGGCCACTAAATTGTGTTAATTAGTTGGTATTTGGGACAGGTGGCTGCTTAAAGCAAGGTGAAAGTAAACCAGAACGCTCCTATAGGAGCGTTCTAAATTTTACTTTCAGCTTGCTTTAAGCAGCCACCTGCCTTTAACACAAAATACTTGATGTAATTTAGTTGCCATTATAGAGAGGTTTTACTGTATTCATATAAGAAATAATGACATTATGAATATTATGAGCCGAATTTTTATAATAACATATTATGTACACAGGATATCTTGGTACTGGTAGAAACTGTAGTCAGATTTATAATTTTATAAGCAAACAGAGCAGACCCTGATCAGATGGCTCCTGAAGGAGCCATCTGATCTTGGTCTAGTCTGTTTGCATAGGTGGTTTTTTTTTAAAGGTGTTAAAAGGTGTATCATTCTCAGGAGTATCTATTATGAGGTCAGACATGGTTATGTTTATATACTTAGTGAAAATGATGTCCGCTGAACATTTAAAACTTTCTTAAGTTTCTTTAAATGACAATAGTGAAACTCAAAAGTCTTAAGTTTCTTTAAATGACAATAGTGAAACTCAAAAGTATTATCAGCCTTAGACGCTACTGAATTGACTTAAAAGATGGCTGTGATATGTAAACATGTTTTATATTTAAGTTATTGGGTATACAATCTCTTGAAAGTAGCAGCAGACAGCATTCTTTTCACTGGTTATAAACTTATTAATTTTTTGCGGGGCAGAGTCCAACTGCTGACTTGACATTTAACTCTAACGAACCCTTAACGTGCAGGGGAACAAGAATGTCAGTAATTTGCAAACAGTACAGACCCAGATCAGAGGGCTTCCATAGGAACTAACCCTAACTCTCCCATAGGAGCTAACCCTAACTCTCCCATAGGAGCTTACCCTAACTCTCCCATAGGAGCTTACCCTAACTCTCCCATAGGAGCTAACCCTAACTCTCCCATAGGAGCTAACCCTAACTCTCTCATAGGAGCTAACCCTAACTCCCATAGGAGCCCTCTGATCAGGGTCTGCACGATTTGCTATGAAAGTCATATTCAACAATTCAATTAATTGTTTTGCTGGTTTGCTTCATTAATATTCATAGGGAGGAGTCTAATAGAGGGAGGAGTCTAATATTATAATTTCGTCCATTTGAGTATTTGACCATTCAGCAGATTGATCAGACTGTTTTTAAGGAGTTGTCTGATCTGGATCTACCCTGTTTGCAAAGGTGAAGAAATTAGTATTTATGGAGTAAATGAAGGGTTAATTAGCTTGACCTAGTAGCAAACATGATAGTGACTAGTCTAAACCCTGAACAATCCATTTGATCTGGGTCTACACTGTTTGGTTAGTTTATCAGAATGCTAAGTATAGTTAGAGTACACACAATACCAGTCTGATAATGCAACACTGTGACACTAAAACCAGTCTGACACTGTGACACTTTGACACTACAGCACTGACACTGTGACACTGCAACAATTTGACACTACAACAATATGACACTAAAACACTGTGACACTTTGACACTGCAACACTTTGACACTACAACACTGCGACACTTTGACACTGCAACACTCTGTTGCTGGTTGATTACAACTGACTTTAACCCATTACTTTATGAATATACATGTATGAATTAATGATGTCATGAATATTAATTAGATAAATATCGCATGGAAATGGGTCTACTCTTGTTTGCAAAGGCGTACAAAGACGTATTTATGGAGTGAAGGGTTAGATAAAGATGGACTTGTGTTATGAAGATAATTAAAGGAAAACGTGCAAAACTTATGTAGAGATAAAAACCTGACACATGAGTCATTTATGTTTGTCCAGATATTATATTCAAAATATGGCAGTTACATCGGTTAAACCCTTTCCCTGTTCTATGTTTTTTTCCCCAAATTTCAATGCATACGGAATATTCATGGTCAGACTGGTTATAATTAAATATGGAAGGTGGAGCATTGTTTAGCTATTTTAGAAAGAAAAGAATCAGATCTTTCAAATTCCATTAGCAAACAGAGTAGACCCTGATCAGATGGCTCCTATAGGAGCTGTCTGATCTGGGTCTACTCTGTTTGCAAATGCATGAAAATGCAATTACATGAAGGAAAGGGTAAACTAGTACATTGACCTTAATCAGGGGGTTCCTTTAGGATCCTTCTGAGCTGGGTCTACACTATTTACAAATGCCAGTTCATGTGTGTCAGCCATTCAAACAGTTAGCTATTACTGTACCGTACTCCAACCTGTACTGTTGCAGTCTGTTCTTGCTTTTAATTTACTCCTGTTATTGACCAACTGTCAAATGAGTTACTGGTCATCTAACCCAGATCAAAGCAGTTTGTAAATGTAAATAGTGATTGAATCTCAAACTGAAAAAAATGCAAACAGAAGTTACCTCAAACTGACCAGTTACCTCAAACTGACAAGGTACCTCAAATTGACAAGTTACCTCAAACTGAAGAGTTACCTCTAACTGACGAGTTACCTCAAACTGACAAGTTACCTCAAACTGACAAGTTACCTCAAACTGACAAGTTACCTCAAACTGAAACGTTGCCTCATACTGAAGAGTAAATGAAGAGTTACCTCAAACTGATGAGAGAGTTGCTTTAGAGTGACCTCAAATTGATGAGTTACTTTAGAGTTACCTCGAACTGACAAGTTACCTCAAACTGACAAGTTACCTCAAACTGAAGAGTTACCTCAAACTGATGAGTGTTACCTCAAACTGATGAGTTACCTCAAGCTTACTTTAAACTGATGAGTTAAACTAAAGTGTTACCTCAAACTGATAAGTTACCTCATACTGAAGAGTAAATGAAGAGTTACCTCAAACTTACAAGTTACCTCAAACTGATGAGTGTTAGGTTGAACTGTTGAGTTACCTCAAACTTACTTTAAACTGATGAGTTAAACTAAAGAGTTACCTCAAACTGATAAGTTACCTCATACTGAAGAGTAAATGAAGAGTTACCGAGTTACCTCAAACTGACGAGTAACCTCTGATGAGTTACCTCATCAAACTGAAGAGTTGCTTTAGACTGACAATTAATGATGACCTTTACAAGCTACTACTCTGTAGTATTTTGCAATCTATTAAAGTCAGTTTTGATGAGGGTCTGCTCTTCTTGCTTACAAATTAGTGACAAATCTGACTCTACAATTTTTACCAATACCCGGATAGCATGAGTACATAACAAAATACCATATTATAAAATATCGGCTAATAAAATAGTTATTTCTTACTTTAACCCTTACAGTGCTGGACACATTGGGATCCAAACTGTTTGATACCCTCATTGAATGTTGGTAGACCAATTGATTATTGCATGAAATTGGAAATGTAGTAGTTGAACAATTCTGTAAAAATCATTTGATCAGCAGGCTAAAGGTTAAAGAAAATTGAAGCAAATTAAGATAATAAAATTGCAGCAGACGATAAATGATGAAGAGGTAAAATACCATGACAACAAAAGAGGTAAAATGCTGGTGATTGTAGTATTTAAGTGATATTTGATGTTGACCTATTTAGAAGTATATGACAAACATATCACATAGACAATGAAAAATGTCAACTATGAGTCTCCCCATAAAAATAGTTTCAGATTTAAGGAGGGCAAGGCGACCAGGTCGTTGTTGTAACTATTACCTATCATAGATAAGGGGTATATTTTAATTTTCCCACCAAACCCTATCCTGTGACAGTAGAACCTGTCTTAACCCATCCCGTGTTAATATTCATGTCAGAAATTTTGACATCATTAGTATTTACTAGCCGAATTTTTATAATGGCATAAATTTATGTACACAGAAGGTTTTAGTATTGGCAGAAACTGTAGTCATGTCTGTTTTTAAAAAAAATCTCATAAGCAAATGGATCCGACCATAATCAGACAGCTCCTATAGGAACCTTCTGCATGCTCTGTGTCTGCTCTAGTTGCAAACACATGAAAAAACATTTATATGAATGAATGGGTTAAGTGATCATCAAAAAGCTGTCTAATATTATGGTCTATAGGGCAGGTGGTAGCTTAATGCAGGTCAAACATAATGCAGAAAGCTCCTGTAGGAGATTTCTGCATTACTTTTGCCCTGCATTAAGCAACCACCTGCTCTTTTAACACTCCTATGTTCAATAAATTAATGGCTCCATTTAGTATGAAGGGATAAACACCACTTCACGGAGACTGTGAAAGTTGAAACACCACTTGACAGAGACTGAAAGGATAAACATTTGACAGAGACTGTGAAAGGATAAACACCACTTTACAGAGACTGAAAGGATGAACCCCACTTGACAGACTGTGAAAGGAGAAACACCACTTGACAGCCAGTGAAAGTAGAAACACCACTTGAGAGAGACTGTGAAAGGAGAAACACCACTTGACAGACTGAAAGGATAAACACCACTTGACAAAGAATATGGAAGGAGAAACACCACTTGACAGAGACTGAAAGGATGAGCACCACTTGACAGAGACTGTGAAAGGATAATCACCACTTGACAGAGACTGGAAGGATAAATGTCACTTGACAGAGACTGAAAGGATAAACACCACTTGACAGAGACTGTGCGAACATAGTTAACACAGATCAGACTAAGTCTTGTCCTGCAGGAGCTGTCTGATCAGAGTATACTCTGTTTACTTACGGAATAGTATAAATGAGATTCTATGCATTTCTATGCTACATATGACATTAAGTAAGCAGTGTCATTTCCCATATTCAGTGTCAATCCATGTAAGAAATAATGACATCATGAATTTTATACACTTAACCCTTTGCATGCTGTTCGCGTCAGTATACGTACCTGTAAATGGTGAAGACCCAGATGAGACAGCTCCTGCAGGAGCTGTCTCATCAGGGTCTGCACTATTTACAAGTTGATTGTGCAACCAGTGCACTCCATAGCAGTGATTGCACAGCAAAATACGTGTACACAGTGAAGATATATGTAATTATACAACAGGGTATGGGTAAAGAAGGAGAAATGTATTTTAAAATTCAGCAAGAGAAGGGTTAATTGTTATAATTAACATGTGAACACAGGCAAATCATATCTTTATTATATCATAAGTAAGCATAACAGCCTCAGCATCTTATTGAAGACGTTTGTATAGGTTTGTATAGGTAATCACAAAAAAGTCTTAAGTGTTTGGGTTTTCTATTTAACTACTTGCTTGGTTCAGTGATTTGATGTTTTTTGGTTGAAAACTACATTCATGAGAGGTTAGTTTTTTCTGTTGCTAAAATTGAGAGCTTTTAATATGATCAGTTTATTATTTTGAGCCCTCAAGCTGTGAGTTGAACACATCTACTTTCAAGTAAGTGTATGTGAGTCTACCTCAGTCCATTCACTGAATTAGGAACAGTATTTAACACTTTAATTCATAGATACAGTAAAACCCCTCTAATGCGACCACCAAAATGGGGCCAGGAGAGGCAGGTGGTAGCTTAATGTAGGACTAGAGTAATGCAGAAAGCTCCTATAGGAGCTTTCTGCATTACTTTTGTCTTGCATTAAGCAGCCACCTGCTTATAAAGACAGTGATGTGTATCCATTAAGTGGTCACATTAGAGGGGTTTTACTGTATATGTCTTTAAACACTTTCCTTCAGATAATCACATTGTTCATGCTTTTACAAAAAGAGAAAACAGATCATCTGGAATGGCTCCTATAGGAGTTGTCTAATCAGGGTCTGCTCTGTTTGCATAGGAAAGTTTGTAGATCAGATTCTCCACTTTCTGCCAGGGTAAGACAGTCCTGTACTCATGTACCATTATATATATATAAAAAGTACTTAAGCTAATAAATATTCATGTTGTCTTTACTTTTTACATGAATATTGAACAGGTAAAGGGTTAAAGTGTCTGCAAACAGAGTAGACCCAGATGACTCCATTGTATATACCTAGGGTTGGATAGAAGACAGATAACTCCAGTTGATACCATAATGTATACCTAGGGTTAGGTGAGTGGATAACGGTCATAGCTACAATATACTCGACTGTATTGGGTATTTGCAAACATTTGGACCCGGATGATACACCAAGAAACTACTCCTCTTTTTATGCCCCCAAAGCTAGGCTTTGGCGGCATATAGTGATCGCACCGTGCGTGGGTGTGTGTGTGTGTGGGTGGGTGGGTGGGTGTGTGGGTGTGTGTACCTTTTGTCCCGAGTATATTTCCTTTGTCACATCAGCTACGGATACAAAATTTGGTGTGTGAGTTCATCTTGGGATGGGGGAGTGTCGCGTACCATTTTCATGTCACAGTGACCTTGACCTTGACCTTTGACCTTGATTTTACAAAAAGCTTGTCCGGAGCATATCTCCTTTACCTTACCAGCTACAGATTCCAAATTTGGTGTGTGAGTTCATCTTGGGATGGCGGAGTGTCGCATACCATTTTTAGGTCACTGTGATCTTGACCTTGACCTTTGACCTCGATTCTAAAAAAAAGCTTATACCTTACCAGCTACAAAATGCTTGTCCGGAGTATATCTCCTATACCTTACCAGCTAAGGATTCCAAATTTGGTGTGTGAGTTCATCTTGGGATGGAGGAGTGTCGCGTACCATTTTCAGATCACTGTGACCTTGACCATGACCTTTGACCGATTTTACAAAAAGCTTGTCCGGAGCATATCTCCTTTACCTTACCAGCTACAGATTCCAAATTTGGTGTGTGAGTTCATCTTGGGATGGCGGAGTGTCGCGTACCATTTCCAGGTCACTGTGACCTTGACCTTGACCTTTGACCTCGATTTTAAAAAAAGATTATACCTTACCAGCTACAAAAAGCTTGTGCGTACCATTTCCAGGTCACTGTGACCTTGACCTTGACCTTTGACCTCGATTTTAAAAAAAGCTTATACCTTACCAGCTACAAAAAACTTGTCCGGAGTATATCTCCTATTCCTTACCAGCTAAGGATTCCAAATTTGGTGTGTGAGTTCATCTTGGGATGGAGGAGTGTCGCGTACCATTTTCAGGTCACTGTGACCTTGACCATGACCTTTGACCGATTTTACAAAAAGCTTGTCCGGAGCATATCTCCTTTACCTTACCAGCTACAGATTCCAAATTTGGTGTGTGAGTTCATCTTGCGATGGCGGAGTGTCGTGTACCATTTCCAGGTCACTGTGACCTTGACCTTGACCTTTGACCTCGATTTTAAAAAAAGCTTATACCTTACCAGCTACAAAAAGCTTGTCCGGAGTATATCAACTATACCTTATCAGCTAAGGATTCCAAATTTGGTGTGTGAGTTCATATTGGGATGGAGGAGTGTCGTGTACCATTTTCAGATCACTGTGACCTTGACCTTGACCTTTGACCGATTTTACAAAAAGCTTGTCCGGAGCATATCTCCTATACCTTACTAGATACGGATTCCAAATTTGGTGTGTGAGATCACCTTGAGATGGCGGAGTGTCGCATATCATTTTCAGGTCACTTTGACCTTGACCTTTGACCTCGATTTTACAAAAAGCTTATACCTTACCAGCTGCAAAAAAGCTTGTCCGGAGTATATCTCCTATACTTTACCAGCTACGGATTCCAAATTTGGTGTGTGAGTTCATCTTGGGATGGAGGAATGTCGTGTACCATTTTCAGGTCACTGTGACCTTGACCTTGACCTTCGACCTCGATTTTACAAAAAAGGTTGTCCAGAGAATATCTCCTATGCCTTACCAGCTACGGATTCCAAATTTGGTGTGTGAGTTTATCTTGGGATGGCGGTGTGTCGCGTACCATTTTCAGGTCACTGTGACCTTGACCTTTGACCTAGATTGTACACAAAGCTTGTCTGGAGCAGGGGTGTAAAATTCCACTCGCCCACTCGCCAATGCGAGTAGGTTTTGGAGTCGGTCGAGTGCTTTAAAACATATGCTCGACCTTTAGGGCGAGTGGATTTTTTAATCTGACATTTTCCCAATTGATAACCTCGAGTAAAATACCTTAAAATGCAAATTAAAACGGCTGAAAAGTCTCTGCAAATGTCAGGTTGAATACACAATTTCCACTCTGTCTCGCACTTAGTAATATCTACAAAGGATTTATAGGCATTCCGATTGACGCGCACCTGTTACCTAGCGAGACATATTCGGCTAAGTAGAAATGTTTGGCTCAAAGGAAGTTTATTTGTGTTAAATATTTCGAGTGGTGGTTCAAATACTCAGTCGTGTTATGAAATTAAAATATGCATAGCAGTTTAATAACGTTTTTCAGTACAATAATTGGTTTAGCTGAAAAAATCTTGATTTAAACCATCAACGCTTTCTGTCTAATTTAAACGAGTAAAAATATTAGAGGCCGAAAAAAACGGAAGCACCGTAAGATTTACCCGCAATATGTCAAAATGTCCAAACAAACAAGCTTTCATTCGTTCTCCGGTGGGGAAGAATGGGTTGGGGTGATGACAAAAAGGAAAAAGAAAGAGAAAAGAACCACAGAAACAGTATGATAAAGTAAGAGATCAAGAAAAATGGTCCAATGAGATTGAATGGGCGAAAGGGACTATGGTGGTTTCGTCAAACTACCGGTTCGTCAAACTGGCCTGTATGAAAAAAAATGGTTTCGTCAAACTGGCAATTGTATAGTATAATAGCGGAGGGTGTATTAATTACAGTAATTAGGTTCATACCTGAAAGCAATCGATGTGTTTATGCCACGTTTTGATAACTGTTTGGTCGAAAATAGTTTGGAATCAAAACATTTGCTGAACATTTCACTGATTTAATAGATCATACAAGGTTGTACTGATCCTGCATGACTTAGTGATTTGAAGTTTAAACAGGCTTGTTTTTGGCAATAAAAGTCTATATGCTTTTAATTTTTATCTCCATTCATAATCAACTTCATATGATATAGATCAAACCGGCTTTTAAAGAGTACATGTATGAAAAATCAAGGGCGAGTGAAAGTTGCATAAGGGCGAGTGGATTTCAGTGGTCACTAGTCCTGCAGGGCGAGTAGCTTTTGAAATTTTTTTACACCCCTGTGGAGCATTTCTCCTATACCTTACCAGCTACGGATTCCAAATTTGGTTTGTGAGTTCATCTTGGGATGGCAGAGAGTCATGTACCATTTTCAGATCACTGACCTTGACCTTGACCTTGACCTTTGACCTCAATTTTACAGTCCGTAGCATATCTCCTATACCTTACCAGATACAAAAAGCTTGTCCAGAGCATATAACCTATACCTTAAACATTGACAATAAACCCAGGGTCCTTTTTAACGTTGAGAATGACTTAGGGTCCTTTTTAACTAAGTTGGCTCTTTTCTTAGCTATCATAATCGTCAAAGGTTCTGTTTCTAATGTTAAGAACTGACTCCTGTGTCATTTTTAACAGCATCAAAATTTCATGTTACACCTGCATTACATTGTATTGTTTTTCCGCCAAAATGCATTTCGGTGTCAAACACTTTGGGGGCATTTGTCACCCGTGACGACTCTCTTGTTACCATTCGTCTTGTTTACTAACACTTTCTCCTCAGTCCATATCTACAATCTGCCCCTCTTGTTTGCTAACACTGTCTCCTGGCAGCCTATATCTACAGTCTGCCTCGAACATGCAGTTGTGAATCCAAAATTATTTAATTCACTGCTTACGTGCAAATTTTACGAGATAATTCGTACCAGTACACCTTCATATCAGCTTATATCAGAAATAATATCTTGTAATACACATTATATTGCGATTGGGCCTGATGAATGTAGTATCGACTGCACATATAAATTTATGATATAATAAATCCCTTGCAGTTGTTTAGATACAGAAGAGAATTTTTGAGTTTTCTCATTTTCTCATCAGGATTCAAACTGTTTGACTTTCAGATCATGGTCGTTCTCAAGCTTTTAATTGGTCAGATTTGAATTCACAAGCTTTTGATTGGTCAGATTTGAGCCAAAGGCTCAAATCTGACCAATCAAAAACTTGAGAAAGAACTCAGACTGAACTAAAAGTTTTATAAGCATGGACCCAGGTTTTTGAAACAAACTTAGACATATCGTTTGACATTTACTGTATGACACAGTCATACTGGCTGATGAAGGAGCATGATTCAAATATCTGTACCAAAATTGTCATTTTTCCACTAAAGGACATTAATACATATCAAATATACTAAACTTGTCATTTCTCCACCATGTATGCCCAATGTTGTAACCATTCTTCAGGGTTTGGTGGAGAAATAAGGAAGTATTCTTAACAAAAAAGAGTTTTTACTTTTCTCCCACTTTCGTCCATGGAAGATAGGTATTTTGCCCATGGAAGATACGTATATCTTACATGTTATGTGATGTTCGAAGTTTATCTTCCATAATATTATATGCATATCATGTGACATTACATGACGTCACATTATTATTATGTCGTTATTGTATAATTATACAAGTTCAAAAAATAGCCAAGAGTTTTTGTGACTACATGTATTCCTCTTTATATATTTGAAGTTGGTTTTCATTTAGATATGATAAATATGTGTTTTGCTATGAAATAGATCAGAATATTGGAAGAGTATGCATGGTTCTTCCTTTTGTTTTATCAATTTTTCTCAAAGGATCACTTCACATTCATTTAATGTGACAATAAAAATGATCATGCATGGCCCAAATACGGACACATATTTTTATCCAGCTATTTTAAGAGAAAGGAATTTCATTTTCAATGGATAATTTTATTTATCGGTACATACACACATTCATAATGTACTTTACAATGCCGATTTCTTTGAATTTAGGAACCCAAAGTTCCATGGGATAAGCAGTCTGATAAGTGAGACGAAAATTCACTAGAGACGAAAATTCACTAGAGACGAAAATTCACTAGAGACGAAAATTCAATAGAGACAGCTATAATGAAATAGGAAAAAACAGCTATTTGAAAGTGTGAAATTAATCCATAGTCTAAGGTAGCAGAAAAAGACAACATTTACTCGTAAATTCATATAGGATATAAATATCTGACCCTTGGGATCAGAAAATCACTCAGGCCATAATTATATCCTTCATGAATAATCATGATGGAATTCTTATAATCTTCTCTGTATCTGATAAAATAGAAGAAAGTGCTGTATGAAGAATTGGAATAGATCTGATCTGTTCTAGACTCCAAAGAAAACGCAGCATATAACTCGTGTTTATCTTTTTCCCTGTTGTGTGTTTATTCCAAATTTCAATTCCTACTGAATATTCATGGATAAAATATGGAAGGTGGAACATTGTAGCCATTTTAGAAACTAACAAAACATATAGATCAAATTCCATTGGCAAATAGAGCAGACCCTGATCAGACGGCTCCTATAGGAGCCATCTGATCTGAGTCTACTCTGTTTGTAAATGCATGAAAACATGTTTATATGAGGGAAAGGGTTAACAAACACCGGGGGGGGGGGGGGAGTCAAGATACTGAAAGGTGGAAGAGGTAATCAAGTGTTTGTACTTGATCTTTAACCCATTCCCGCATATTGACGCCTTTTGACGCTTCTGTAAAAGTCATTTTATGAAACCATTGTGATAAATAGAGCATTTGCTCCACTGGAGCAAATGCTCTATTTATCACAATGGTTTCAAAACAACACAAATCTGAAAATTTCCTTTTCTCCAGTTAATGCTCCTTTTTGGTAGATTTAATCAAATAGGTTAGGTCTAAAAATAGCCTAAGTGGGAATGGGTTAAACTGCCATCGTTCTGCTGTTACATGATGATATAGGCTGCAAATAATTCTGTTGAGAATTGCCGAGTATCCTCGAGAATCTATCTGATCAGAGTTAAAAATTTACAGAATTATATATAGGTCTGATTCTACATTTACTGCCAGTGCCTAAGATAACAGGCATACTTTGAAACTCTTAACCCTTTACTTCATGAATAAAATCCAGCTAATAAATATTCATGATGTCATTATTTCTTATATAAATATTCAACAGGAGAAGGGTTAATAAGATCCATTCAAGCTGAAGGGATTGAATTTAGAAAATAATAGTAAATGACATACAGTGTAGATCCAGATCACAGGACTCCCCAGAGAACCCTCTGATCTGGGTCTACAGTGTTTGCACATACCAGTACATTCATGACCAGCATAGAAAGGAAACATTTGAACAACGAGTCTTAAATGTTCTTCATTAAACCGTTCAATATTTATGTAAGAAATAATGACGTCATAATTTTTTATTAGCTGAATTTTTATAAAGTCAACTTTTCAAGGGAACATTTGCTTTGGCAAAGACTGTAGAATCAGATCTATATCATGTGAAAAGCAAACAGAGCAGACCCTAAACAGATGGCTCATACAGGAGCCATCTGATCTGTGTCAGCTGTTTGCAAATGTGTGAAAAATGTGGGAAAAAGCTAACAGATTGGATCTACATAAGATTCCACACATGTAACTATTTGACACTCAGACAAGAGTTTCTCATGAAATTTAACCCTTTACCTGGATAGAAAACATATTTTCATGCCATATTGCAAAAAGAGCAGACCCTAATCAGATGGCTCTTACAGGAGCTGGTCTGATCTGGGTCTGTTCCTGTAGGAGTCATCTGATCAGAGTCTGCTCTGTTTGCTTTTGAAATAATGACAATATAGATTTGATTCTTTATTTTTTGCCGTGGTCAAAATTTCCCATATTCATAAATGACAATTGAAGTATTTGAGTACACATGTTTATCGTTACTCAGTATACCATCATAACAGTCAGATGATAAATATTCATGATTTAAGATATAATTTATATCTTACATGAATATTAATGACTAAAACTTTCCTAGATTTTCTGTTCATACTTCATAACAGCATGACAAAGGTTGAACATATTTCTCTTTCCTACCTCAAGTGCTTAGACTAAAGAAACCATCAAACAAAGTATTATCAGATTTGTTACCTTTGCCAAAAAGTGTTCCTCAATAAATTAAGCATTTTTCATGCCTCACACTGAGATTGGCAGCCGGTTGGTAAAGTTTTGCCACCAAAAGGCATCAAAATCAGGTAAAGGGTTAACACTTCACTCCATAAATATGCAGACCCAGATCAGATGGCGACCTGTAGGGTTCATCTGAGTCCATGCTTATAAAACGTTTAGTTGAGTCTGAGTTCGTTCTCAAGTTTTTGATTGGTCAGATTTGAGCCTTTGGCTCAAATCTGACCAATCAAAAGCTTGAGAACTCAAATCTGACCAATCAAAAGCTTGAGAACGAAACTCAGACTCAACTAAAAGCTCTATAAGCATGGAGCCTGATCTGGGTCTGCTCAGTTTGCGTGTGATATAGATATGATTCTGCAGTTTCTACCATAGCCAAACCTTTCCCTGTCCATTATAAAAATAAATCTCATTAATATTCATGATGTCTTTATTTCTTGCATAAATATTCATGGAGTAAAGGGGAAGGAAGGATGCCCGGGGTGGGGTGGGGGGGATGACTTATCACCCAGGGGATTCTAAAGGATGATTTTCTCTTTAACATGCATTGTGAGGATTTTATGTAAATGTGAAAATAATTGAAACATCTCCCATCAAGCAAGGATGAAATTTGTTATGGCTTTTGTACTGATATTTAAGATCCTACAGTAAGACGCCAAGTAACGTGGTGTCTCATTAATGTTTTGACATTAATATTGGATAAACTGCAAAATGCATGGAAACAAAATCTATTTATTGAATAAAGATAATACTCTTGACACACTGACCATGTTAGTTCAATGTTGTATTGCAAATCAAGGGCTTGGTGCAGAACTATTGTAACTCCTCGAAATGCTACTGTAATGAATATTAACACATTCCCTCATATTGACACCTTAACGCTTCTGTTAAAGCCACTTTTTGAAACCATTGTGATAAATAGAGCATTTCGAGGGCTTGGTGCAAAACTATTCTAACTCCTTCACAAAGAATTTATCACGGTTTCCTTTTCTGTCATAAATGCTCCTTTTTGGTTAATTTATTCAGAGGTTGGGTCTAAAAATAGTCTGTGCACTGAGGAAATAGGTTGATATATATTACAAATACAGTAGAATTGCAACACTTTAAACTATCAAACAAGACTAGTATCATTTCTAGCATTAAAGACACTGGACTCACGGACTGCATGGTGGGCTCTTTATGTAGAGTTAAAGTTACGCAGAAAACCCCTGTAGCAGCTTTCTGCATGACTTTTACCCTGCATTTAGGAGTCACCTGCCAAGACAATCACAATGTTTCTTTGTTAAACATTCTAGTGAACAAGGTTTAACTGTAGACCAAAAATTCTTGTCAGTATAATGAATATTCTGTTAAATAGAATTTCATTATAAATAAAGTTGATTGTATTCTATAAAGGAAAAAATTGATAAATTCTATGTTTATAGTAGACCCAGATCAGATGACTCCTATAGGATCCGTTTAATCAGGGTCTGTTCTGTTTGCTCATTTGATATAATATAGATATGATTCTTCAGTTTCTGTCATGGCCAAAAACTTCCTGTGTCCATGTGCTATTTAACGACCACTAAATTACATCAAGTATTTTGTGTTAAAGGCAGGTGGATGCTTAAAGCAAGGTGAAAGTAAAACAGAACGCTCCTATAAGCAACCACCTGCTAAAAATACCAACTAATTAACACAATTTAGTGGTCGTTATAGAGAGGTTTTACTGTACATATACATCTGATCTTCAGTTTCCGCAAAGGACAAAACTATCCTACGTTCATATTCAAAACAAATCAGCTAATAAATATTCATATTGCCATTATTTCTTATGAATATTCATGAGGATAAGGGTTAAACAATCAATCTAATCTGAATATTCAAGATGTCATTGTTTCTTACATGAATATTCATGAAGTAATGGGTTAATCGGGTAGAGAGCTATGTGGGTATTCAAAAACTCATTTCTAGATCCAAACCAGAAGAGTGGTCACAACATAGGGTGTCGGGAAGAACAAAAAGGAGCAGTTTTTGAAAATAATTTAATTTATCTTCGCCTCTGAGATATCAATTACTTATGATGCTCAGAGTTATGCAAACTCTTAGAAATAATGAAGACATGCGAGGAAAATACATTTGTAACGAGGTTCCAGCATTTTGTTTTGCATTGTTAATGGAAAGGTATTAGCTCTTGGCATCAATAGGAACATAGCCGTTAACTCTTTCACTGCAAGATAGCGTTTGCTACAATTTTTGGTTTTAATTTTCTTTCATTTTCTTTCGAAAATAGTATAACATTATCAAACCGTTTGGGTCCTGATCATGAGTTACTAGGCGTCTCATCTGGATCCAGACTGTTTACATAGGTAAGTCACAGACGGGACATTGGCATCAAGAGTGGACCCTCTGAACCCTGAATTATCAAAGTAGAATGTCCGCGAACTGTCTTTAACTCTTTGCACACTAAGTAATTTTTTGTCTGCAACAATTGTCGTCTGCTTCAATTCTTAAAATAAACTGTCTCTCATTTTTATGCAAAACTATGCGGCATCTCATCTGGATCCAAACTGTTTGCATAGGTAATCACAGTTTCGCCGCTAGCGTGCAAAGAATTCAGTTGTAGAGTCCAATCAGTATGAAAGGCTTCAATGTGCTAGGAGATTTTGAATCCTCAAGGAGCCCTCTGATCTGGGTCTACACTGTTTGCAAATGACAGTGCATGCATCTCCCAGGTTGGAACGGTTAATAAATGCAGATCAGTAAATAACATGGAGTACTTGTGTACTGAACCAAACCAAACCCTATGTTGTGACCACTCTTTAACTCTTCGCTTGCTATTCACGTCAATATACCTACCTGTAAATAGTGAAGACCCAGATGAGACAGCTCCTACAGGAGCTGTCTTATCAGGGTCTGCACTATTTACAAGTTGATTGTGCAACCAGTGCACTCCACAGCAGTGATTGCACAGCGAAATACTTGTACACAGTGAAGATATATGTAATTATACAACAGGGCATGGGTAAAGAAGGAGAAATGTATTTTAAAATTCAGCAAGAGAAGGGTTAATAGCTGTTTGTTACTGTTGTACTGTGCTTTAAGATTAGAGAAAAACTTGAAGACAAGTTACATACCTTTAACCTATTCTGCCATGTTATCGCCTTTTGATAGATCTGTAAAAGTCACTTTTTGGAACCATTGTGATCACAATTTAAATCACAATGGTTTCAGCTTCAAGACTACTTAATTCTAAAAGTGTTCCTTGTTTTTAGTAAATGCTGCTTTTCAGTGGATGTATTGAAAGAGGTTGGATCTAAAAATAGCACATGAGGGAATAGTCTAAAAGTAACTAACCCCTAATATGAGAGAATTACCTCCATAGGCTATTTTTAGATCCAACCTCTTTGGATGCTTCTACCGAAAAGGAGCATTAACTAGAGAAAAGGAAATATTTAGAATATGGTAATTTTAAACCATTGTGTTAAATAGAGCATTTGTTTCTATAGGAGCAAATGCTCTATTTATCACAATGGTTTCAACAGGTGACTTTTACACAGTAATTATCCCTTTACCTGTTGTGTGTGTTTATTCCAAATTTCAGTACCTACTGAATATTTATGGACAAAATATTTATAATGAGATATGGAAGTTGGAACATGGTAGCTATTTTAGAAATGAAAGAAATAGATCTATCACATTCCATTAGGAAACAGAGGAAACCCAGATTAGACAGCTCCTATAGACACTGGTCGGATGGCTCCTATAGGAACTGCCTGATCTGGGTCTACTATTAGACAGCTCCTATAGGAACTGCCTGATCTGGATCTACTATTAGACAGCTCCTATATGAACTGGTCGGATGGCTTCTATAGGAACTGCCTGATCTGGGTCTACTATTAGACAGCTCCTATAGGAACTGCCTGATCTGGATCTACTATTAGACAGCTCCTATAGGAACTGCTTGATCTGGATCTACTATTAGACAGCTCCTATAGGAACTGGTCGGATGGCTCCTATAGGAACTGCCTGATCTGGGTCTACTATTAGACAGCTCCTATAGGAACTGCCTGATCTGGGTCTACTATTAGACGGCTCCCATAGGAATTGCCTGATCTGGGTCTACTATTAGACAGCTCTTATAGGAACTGCCTGATCTGGGTCTACTATTAGACAGCTCCTATAGGCACTGCCTGATCTGGATCTACTATTAGACAGCTCCTATAGGAACTGCCTGATCTGGGTCTACTATTAGACAGCTCCTATAGGAACTGCCTGATCTGGATCTACTATTAGACAGCTCCTATAGGAACTGCCTGATCTGGGTCTACTATTAGACAGCTCCTATAGGAACTGCCTGATCTGGATCTACTATTAGACAGCTCCTATAGGAACTGGTCGGATGGCTCCTATAGGAACTGCCTGATCTGGGTCTACTATTAGACAGCTCCTATAGGAACTGCCTGATCTGGGTCTACTATTAGACGGCTCCTATAGGAACTGCCTGATCTGGGTCTACTATTAGACAGCTCCTATAGGAACTGCCTGATCTGGGTCTACTCTGTTTGCAGATGCATGAAAAGGCAGTTTTATGAAGGAAAACACAATGTTATAATTGCCAATTTCATGGACAGATCTATTGCTTTCCAAACTGAGGCCGACCATGTAAAAACAGCACATTCATCCAGCTATTTCTGATGTTTTTATCACATTTATTTTCATCTACTTCAGGAGTTATTCAGATTACAGATATCACTGCTGCCTTTCACTTTGGCAATGAATGAAAGAAACAAACAATGAGTAATACAATAAATTGTAATCAAGGCACACAGACTGCAGTCTCTTCAGCACTTTGATTGCTTTCGACCTGCTAAGAGATGGCTTATGTGAGATTTTATTGGATGAAACAGGTGTTGCAGATATCTTAAGGTGTATTTATTGGCATGGCGAACATTTACCCATGTTATTGACATGCATTAAATTTTTGCATGTTATAAGTATGTGTCATCTGCAAAAGTTTGCATCTCAACAATTTTCAAAATTTATTTTTCTTCATTTTTTTTTATCACATATATTGTCAGAGTGTTAACCCTTTCCTTCATATAAATGCCTTTTCACGCATTTGCAAACGGAGTAGACCCAGATCTGATGGCTCCTGTAGGAGCCATCTGATCAGAGTCTGCTCTGTTTGCTTATGATATAATATAGATTTGATTCTACAGTATCTGCCAAAGTAAAAATGTCATGTATTTATATACAATTATTAAAATGTCATGTATTTATATACAATTATTAAAGTGTCATGTATTTATATACAATTATTAAAGTTAATCTGATTAATATTAATGATGTCACATTAATAGTGAACAGGTAATAGGTTAAAAAGTTTAGATCAGGATATGATGGTGAGTCCCCAAATAGATACCTGCATCTACAAAATGGCTGTATTTCCTATTCTAAGAGGTTCATATAAGGATGAGTAAATTATAAAAAATTTCAAGAAAAACTCCTTTATTTCTCCATCAGACCCTATGTTGTAACTTTACTCTTTAGAATCATCTGGAGGAGTTGATTTTAAATAGTGGTCACAACATACAGTAGTGTTTGGTGGAGAAATGACGAATTAAGTATCTGAGTATGCTTGTTTATAGATACCCTGTATTCAATATTCTTTTTTTTTTTAATAAACATTCATGCTGTCATTATTTCTTACAGCAATATTAAAATGAATCTATACCCTGTTTGGAAAAATACAGTCCATTTGCAATACTTTAGATTTATATTACATATATAATTTGTTTTTTTTATTACATTGGACAAAAAGTGCAGTTTTTTTGAAATATAAAAGTCTGAAATTTGGCAATTCAGATCTGCAAACAGGTCGTTGCATTCAATAATTGAATTGTTAAATTGCCCTTACTAAGTAGATCGGTGAGAAGTGCGGTGTTAGTAATCATGTCACATTGCACACATGTACAAACTGCAGCATCCAAACTCTATTGTTAGTTTCTGTCCATAGAAATGTGTGTTTGCGCAAGTTTGTGCAAGCTGACAATAGAAGTCACGTGCAGCATCACTTGGTTTCCAAGATTTCATCATTATGATTCAGAAAGCACCAAAAATGTATTCTCTGCATGCAAACTTTTGCAAATACAGTAAAACTTCGGTTATTCAAACACTAAAATATGTATTATTATCGATCTTTAAGACAGGTGGCTGCTTAATGCATGATGAAAGTCATGCAGAAAGCTCCTCCAGGAGCTTTCTGCATGACTTTCACCATGCATTAAGCAGCTACCTGCCTAAAAGGGTCTAAATTCTTCTATACAGAAAATTCGAATAATCGAGATTTTGCTGTATCCACCTTGGGACTGATTAATTACCCCTGTATGTGAACTGTGTAGGAGTCGTCTCATCTGGGTCTGCTCTGTTTGTTTATGATAAAATAAAGATGTGAATATACAGTTTCTGCCATGCCAAACATTCCTGAATCCTTTTGTTATTATAACAATTAATCTGATTATTCCTTTCCCTGTTCCATGTTAGTAATAATGCAATATGGAAGGTGGAGCATTGTAGCCATTATAGATAGTGCAGAAACAGATGTATCAAATTCTGTTAGCAAAAAGAGCGACCCTATAGGAGCCATCTGATCTGGGTCTACTCTGTTTGCAAATGTCCGATCTGGGTCTACTCTGTTTGCAAATGTGTGAAAACATGTTTCTATGAGGGAAAGGGTTACTTTTCATGATGTCATTTTTAGCTCGTCTGTTTCGAAGAAAAGTCAAGCTATTGTGATCACTGGGTCGTTACTAAGGCGTTGTCGTTGCCATCTGGCGTCGTCATCTTCGGCTGCGTACAAAAACTTTAATGTAGCTCATTACTCGAAAAGTATTAGAGGTATCAAGATGAAACTTCATAGTTAAGTAGTTCTCATTGAAGGGAAGATCCCTACATAAGATCCATAATTCTTTATTTCAAAATTACGGAGTTTTTTTTTAAAATCTTTTTATTTAGCAGGACAAGCACAAAATCAGACAAGCGTTGGCGCCGCACACGGCTCTTGTTTAACATGAATATTCATTAAGTAAAGGTAATGGGTCTTTGAAAGCCTGGAAGAAATTGAGAAGTTAGGAAATTAGATAATTTTTAAATTTAACCCTTCCAGTGCTTAATTTTCAGATTGGTATAGTCCATCATTGTTTATTGGTAGAGTCCATACTGTATGAAAGGGTAACATTTGTGAGAGGATTTAGAATGACAAACAGTGCAGACCCTGATCAGAGGGCTCCTCTAGGAGAGTTAGGGTTAGCTCCTCTAGGAGCCCTCTGATCTGGGTCTACATTGTTTGTAAATGACAGTGCACTCGTTTTCAGCATCCGAAATGTTAAGAGAATTTTAATGAAGCACATCTGGTGACTAGACTGAATATATATACTGTTTAACCTTTAGCCTTAACCTGCTAAATAATCGAACCTGGCTGACCTCTCTGAATATGAATTGACCCTTACCTTCATGAATATTCATGTAATAAATAATACCATCATGAATATTTCATAGATGAATTTTTAAAATGGTTACTATTACATGTATATAACACAGGAAATATGACAAATAGATCTATAAATAAGATCAAGGGTTACAGTTTAGTCATATAATATGACGTTCTTTACGTTACGTGGCGTTGCTAACCACTATGGATTCCAAATATTGTTTAGTTACTGCAGTATCATCTACTGGATACTTTAGAAATTCTTTTCTAATTTCATTCTTTTATCAATGATCATAATTATATGACTGTGTTTATATTAAATGTTGATGATTACATGAACAGAAACTGGAAAGTTTGTGTCATTAACTCTTTCGGCGCCAAATTTCTAATTGTCGTCTGCAATCCAAGTTTGTTAAATCATTCAGTAAAATAAGGAAATGAGATAAATAAATGCAAATTTCAAAGGAATAAAGCACATATATAGAGATTGAGACAAATAGTGAAGTCCCTAATCAGACGCCGCCCTGAAAAGGCGGAGTCTGATCTGGGACTGCACTATTAGTCGTGGTGCATTTATGCGACTGCGGCGGTGATTACTGTGTTAATGGCAAATTTTAGATCCATTTTTGGATCCATATGATATGTCGAATAGCTCAGCATCTCATCAGGATCCAGTCTGTTTGAATATGTGGCTCAATCATCTCTGAAGAGTTAAAAAAAGAAAAAAGTAAATTCGGAAAATATAACTTTTCTAGATGACAATTTCTTCTATACTCCATAACCCTTTCCTCATAGACTACAGTCAAACCTGGTCTAACGGCCACCTTTATAAGAGCGCCACCTGTATATGAGCGCCACATTCAAACAGTCCCGTGCAAATTCACTATATAAACTTACTGTATAAGACGGCCACCTGTTAGACGCGGCCAGCGGCCGCATATAATCGGTCCCAAAAGCATTTTTTACCTGTATAAAAACGCCGATATTCGGCGTGCGAGGCCGCGTATTACCTATGCAGAAGTTATCGATTATTTCCCTTTGTCTAAAATACTCTTTGAAAAGGAGGTAGCGAAAAAATCTCGCAGTTTCTCGCCGATTCACGAAGGAAAAGTTTCTTTCGGCAATTTCTTCCTCTGCTTTCAGGGACAAATACATTAAAATTGTTGGATATTTTCGTATTATCGTAGCATGCTAGAAATGTTTAAGACGAATGTTTTGCAATGCACTGACAAAACAAGCCCATAACGAGTAAGAAACTCCCTAAAACTGCCTTTGTATAGAGGGCATCCTGGCTTCATAAATCGTGACGTGAGCGAACGACGCTGACTGCACAGCTATAGTATCCCTTCAAAAAGTGATTTTCATTTTTCATAATGTAAAGATTTATAGATGTAAATGATGTTCGGAATGCATGGGGAATATGGTTGACCTGTTTTCATAACATAAAATGAGATGCGAATAGAACATGTGTACAAAAGAAACCTTACATGTTTTTTTCGTTGTTTTGATTTTAATTCATACTTCCACATATTCATCTGCATGTAATATTGTATTTTTAAATAATTAAAACTATTTCAACATACATGAAATTTTTGTCAACAGTTTAAGGGCAATAGCAGGATATCGTCTTCCCAAATGAAACCTTTATAAGACAGCCACCTGTATATAACAGCCAGTTTCTCTTGGTCCCAAAGGTAGCTGTCTTACACAGGTTTGACTGTATTTTTAGATCCAACCACTTGAGTAAATCTACCGAAAAGGAGCATTAACTATAGAAAGGAAAATTTTAGAATTTTATAGTTTGAAACCATTGTGATAAATAGAGCATTTGCTCCTATAGGAGCAAATGCTCTATATTTCACAATGGTTTCATTAAGTGACTTTTACAGAGGTGTAGATAGGTGTATTTATGGAGGAAAGGGATAGATACACATCTTAACTGTTACCCTGTTTGAGTACAATGACTTCAAGAATATTTATTAGCTGATATTAAGCTCCTCTGTTTCGAAGAAATCTGGAGCTATTGTCGTAACTTTGGCATCCGCGTCGTCTATGTTGTTGTAGTCATCCGAAATCTTAACATTGACCATAACTTCTTCATTTTTTTCATTTACAACCTTCATGTTTGGTATGCATGTTCATCTTGACAAGGCCTATCCACACATACCAAAATGATAACAGACGAGCGTTGGCACCCACTTGCAGTGCTCTTGTTTATCAACACATGGTTTTTTGGCTCAGGCAGAAATTTGAAAAATCATATCATTCTATATTATATTATAAGCAAATAGTGCAGACCCTGATCAGATGTTGCCTATATAAACCCTGTTTACTTATGACATGATATAGATCTGATTGTACAATTTTTGTAAAAGCAAAATATTCTCTTGAAAAGTTCACATTATAAATACGGTATTTATTTACTAATTAAATATTCATATGTCATTATTTCTTACTTGAACATTGAACGTGTACTGTGAGGGTTAAGTGGCTAACATTGGAGCTATTTAGCAAATGAGAAATGAACAAAGGAAGTTGTCAATTTCATACTTGTGTCAGTTACCCTAATTATCCGAAGTACTCCGCAAACTTGATCAGTCTTCTCTCTCCAGCATTTTATAATAAAAAAGTATGTATCTAAATTAAACTGACATAGTAGCAAATAGTGGAGACCCTGATCAAACGGCTCCTTTAGGAGCCGTTTGATCTTGGTCTGCACTGTTTGCGCAAGTTCGTACATCGGAATACTTAGGGTATCTAGGGTAGATGTGAGCTTTGGCTGTTTACATACAAACGCGTAGGTTGTGAACAACTCTATGTGTACTAAGGTTTGGAGCAGGATCGGCTGCTGATTGTGACGTGTGTTGTGAAACTGTCTGGAATATTTATTATGTTTGTGCTTTTAAGAAATCAACAAAACTGTTTTGATACTGATCAATTGCTGAATTTCATTTTTTTTGTTATTATTATTTTTTTATGATCTTAAATTGATCGGCTCTAAATAAGATGTGTAGTGAACTATGGAGTTTTCTTATATCACAGTGACACTCTGTCTTTGCTGCAACTTATTAGAATATGGTCTGTTAGGTCATCTTAGTAAAACTCTTATCTTGCTGCGTACTGAATGATGGAGTTTTCTTATTCCTCCGTGACACACGGTCTTCCTGCCACTCATTAGAATGGTCTCTTTGACTGACAGTCTGATAGGGTTCAATATTCATGTAAGAAATAATGACATCTACTAACTGATTTAATTTTATAACGGCATAATTTATATACGCAGGATGTTTTCAGGCATTGATAGAAACTGTAGTTTCAGATCTATTGTAATATAACAAGCAAACAGAGTAGACCCTGATCAGTTGGCTCCTACTCTGTTTGCAGAGGCATGAAAAAACATTGATATGAAGGAAAGGGTTAATGGAGAAATACAAAAATATTCTGATTAGATTTTCTGCAAATGATTTTGAATTCAGCCAGACTAACATAGACCAAATAGTGCACACCCAGATCACATAGCTCCAGGAGGATCAGGTTGATCAAGGTCTTTTCTATTTGCCAAACAGAGTAGACCCAGATCTGATGGATCCTGCTTTATCTACTGTTCTGGGTAAATGTACGTATTAATCCTTCAACACTTTCTATCCAGGACTCGTATGCATGGTCATTTGCAAACAGTGTAGACCCAGACCAGAGGGCTCTGATCAGGATCTGCACTGTTTGTCATTCGAAATCAATGAGCAAGTTAAACCCTAAATTACTCCTTTACAAAACACCTTTCTACACTGTAGCAAACAGAGTAGACCTGATGGAGCTGTCTTAGTTATGATTCGACAGTTTCTTCCATAGCCAAAATTCCTATGTCCATAATTATGCTATTCTAACAACTTATCTGATTAGTATTAATTATGTCATTATTTGTTTCATGAATATTCAAGGAGCAAAGGGTTAAAGCCTTTAAGATGGAGTGGACTCTTTCATTAAACATGTATGGGCCATTCCACTCTGCAAATTCAGGGTTGAAAGAGTAAAACATTTCCTTAATACAGATGTGTTTTATAGGAGCCGTCAGATCAGGGTCTACTCTGTTTGCTAATGCAATTTGATAGTTCTGTTTCTTTACTTTCAAAAAGTGGACCACTTCCATATTTCATTAAAATTTATGAATATTCAATATTTCATTACAAATCGATGAATATTCAATAGGTATTAAAATTTGGAATAAATATAGAACAGGGAAAGAGCTATTTGCTGAATTTTCAGTTTTCTAAAGGTTACAATGTCATAAAATAGGGTTTATTTGAGAAATGAAGATTTTAGTGTTTCAGTAGAACCTCTCTAAACTGGAATTCTAGTAAAAAAAGAATTTAGATATTTCTAGGCAGACGACTGCTCAATGCATTAAGCTGCTACCTGCCTCCTAGACCAATATATAAACTAAATTTTACGTCCAGTTTAGAGGTGTTTTACTGTATAAATATAATATTATGTCTATCTACAGTTCTGTATCCAGCATGCAGAGATTTGGGATGAACATGTTACTTGTTGGCAAAGAAGATAATGCATGAATTTGACAAATCTGGAGAATTTACTTTCACCGTCACTATAATACTACTTCTGGTGAATTGGTTTTAATGCTTTTCCTGTTCAATATTCATGTAAGGAAACTGGCAGAAACTGTAGAATCAGATCTGTCTTATAAATACTATCAGAAAGCAGAGCAGACAATAGGAGACATCTGATCTGGGGTCTATTGGTAGAAACTTTAGAGTCAGATCTGTTATAATTTGATGCAAACAGAGCAGATCCTGATCAGACTGCTCCTACAGGAGCTGTGTAACCTAATGGTCTGCTGTGTTGGCAAAGGCATAAAAAGGCATTTATCTGATGTAAAAGGGTTAAGGGCATTTCTGTAAGGGAAAGGTTTAACCCATTCCCTCATAGGCTATTTTTAGACCCAACCTCTTTGAATAAATCTACCGAAAAGGAGCATTAAATAGAGAAAAGGCAAATGTTATAATTGTGTAGTATTGAAACCATTGTGATAAATAGAGCATTTTGCTCCTATGGAGCAAATGCTCTATTTATCACAATGGTTTTAAGGAGTGACAATTACAGAGTCATAGAAAGGTGTATTTATGGAGGAAAGCGTTAAGTTAGCACCTATCACTAACTTTTTGCTCTATGAATATTCATGCAAGACAAAAAAACCACATCATGAATATTAATTAGCTGTAATTTTATAATGG
The DNA here is from genome assembly GCA_963576725.1 of Azorinus chamasolen. Classification (NCBI taxonomy): domain Eukaryota; kingdom Metazoa; phylum Mollusca; class Bivalvia; order Cardiida; family Solecurtidae; genus Azorinus; species Azorinus chamasolen. The sequence continues at coordinate 82,585,775 of OY755246.1, forward strand.
CATATGAATACACAAAGCTTTCGCCATGGCAAAATCTGTATTCTTTCAGTAGAAAACAGCAGATCTATTTCAGATGGCTCCTACAGGAGGTGTCTGATCTGGGTCTATTCTGTTTGCAAAGGCGTGAATAGGCATCAGCATTGATAATACAGGTAGTTGGTTCACTGCTGTTTGGATTATCGGGAATTCTTGTCTGTGAATTTGTCTGGTTCGTAATCTACACAGGTGGTAATTCAATAACTGTCTTGCATGAGAGACTGTAACATTTGGAGTTGGCACAACATCTTGTTTGTTATGCAGTTGGCACAACATCTTGTTTGTTATGCAGTTGGCACAACATCTTGTTTGTTATGCAGTTGGCACAACATCTTGTTTGTTATGCAGTTGGCACGACATCTTGTTTGTTATGCAGTTGGCACGACATCTTGTTTGTTATGCAGTTGGCACGACATCTTGTTTGTTATGCAGTTGGCACAACATCTTGTTTGTTATGCAGTTGGCACGACATCTTGTTTGTTATGCAGTTGGCACGACATCTTGTTTGTTATGCAGTTGGCACGACATCTTGTTTGTTATGCAGTTGGCACAACATCTTGTTTGTTATGCAGTTGGCACGACATCTTGTTTGTTATGCAGTTGGCACGACATCTTGTTTGTTATGCAGTTGGCACGACATCTTGTTTGTTATGCAGTTGGCACGACATCTTGTTTGTTATGCATAAAGAGGAGAATACAAGTTATAACTGAAGTTGACTCTTTGCCCGCTAGTGGTTCGTGGTAACAAGTGCGAACAGTTTGGATCCAGATCAGATGCTGAGTAGTTTAATGTCTCGACATGATCAAAACTGCATTTTTGGAGAGAAAGAATTTAAAAGATTTTTCTAAAACAATGTAACAGACATCAGTTTTTCCAGATTGTAATTATTCAGTATACAAAGCTTAAATATAACAGTGAATGTAACATGTGTGATTGTTACAGAAAAGAGACAATTATAATGTAATGACTTGTACAGCAGTTGCTGGAAGGCATCTCTCAGTATTAACACTTCTCTGGCTGAATTTTAAAATACATGTCTTCTTCTTTACCCATGCCCTGTTGTATGATTACATATATCTGCACTGTGTACAAGTATTTCGCTGTGCAATGACTGCTGTGGTGTGCACTGGTTGCACAATCAACTTGTAAATAGTGCAGACCCTGATGAGACAGCTACTGCAGGAGCTGTCTCATCTGGGTCTTCACTATTTACAGGTAGTTATATTGATGTGAATAGCTAGCAAAGTTAACTCTTTACATCATATACACCGGTAGATGTGGCTTTACAAACACAGAAGACTCAGATCAGAAAGCTCCTGTAGGAGCAGTCTGATCACAGTCTGCTCTGTTTGCTTATTAATATATATCTAATTATTAGCATCACCTCTCTTAGGCATTTTGAACGAGTTACAAGACAGGGTTTGTCAAAGAAATATGAAAAACATTTTAATTAACCCTTTCCATCATACAAATGCTTTTTCACGTCTGCAAACAGAGTAGACCAAGATCAGATAGCTGCAGTAGGAGCCATCTGATCAGGGTCTGCTCTGTTTGCTTTTCAAATAATAATCCTTTACTCCATAAATATGCCTTTGCAAACAGAGCAGACCCAGATCAGACGGCTCCTATATAGGAACGGTCTGATCAGGGTCTGCTCTGTTTGCTTATGTCATATAGATATGATTCTACAGTTTCTACCTTTTGTGCCCATGTGCTATGATAAATATTAATCTAATTAATATTCATGATGTCATTATTTCTTTCATTAATATTCATGGAGTTAAGGGTTCATTATAAGTTCTGACTCTACAGTTTGTACATGTGCCATTATACAAAAAATTATTCAACTAATACATATCCATATCTCTTAAAAATTAATATTCAACTAATTAATACATATCCATGATGTCATTATTTCTTACATGAATATTCCACAGGGAAAGGTTTAATCCATTCCCCCATATGCTAGTTTTAGATGCAACCTCTTTGAATAAATAGACCGAAAAGGAACATTTACTAGAGAAAAGGAAAAATTTAGAATTGTGTAGTTTTGACACCATTGTGATAAATAGAGCAATGGTTTCCAGAAGTGATTATTACAGAGGTGTAGAAAGGCCTATTTATGGAGGAAAGAGTTAAATGTTTCTGAATATTAATGAAGTAAAGGATTAAGACTCCTGGTAAGTTTAATGCTGGTTGAAAGCAGTGCAGAGAGCACCAAATGATTGTCTTATTTATTTATTATTTTTTGAGATCTTATTAATTTTATGAATACATCAACATTAATGGCCTCTTTGGGTTGATTCTAATGAGTTGCAGCAAGATACCTGGGTTTGGCGAGGAAATAGGAAGATTAATTTATCAAATGGGCATGTTTAACTGCATACAGGTCAAACAGGGATATTAACCCTTTCAGCGCCAAATTTCTAATTATTATCGTCTGCAATCCAAATTTTGTGAAGACATTCAGTACAATAAGGAAATTAGAAAAATAAATGCAAATTTCAAACGAATAAAGCACATAATATAGAAATAGATAATGAGACAAAAAGTGGAGTCCCTGATAAGACGCCGCCGCACTATTTGTCATGGTGCATTTATTTGACTTCTGCGATGAAAGGGTTAAAGGCAGGTAGTTACTTTAAATGCAGGGCAAAACTAAATACAGAAAGCTCCCATCTAAAGATTTCTGCATTAATTGTCTTGCATTTAGCTACCACCCGACTTAAATTTTTGTTTAACGGTTGTTTATAACCTGTTCCGTCATACAAAAACTCTTGCACACCTTTGCAAACAGAGTAGACCCAGATCTGATAGCTCCTATGGGAGCCATCTTGCCAGGGTTTGCTCTGTTTATGTGCAAAAATTATGAAATTATAATAGATCTGAGACTAAAGTTTCCTGTGTAAATAAGCCATAATAAAAATTTGTCTAGCAGAGCAATGGATAAACATGCATACTACTAAAATGGTCATTTCTCCACCAAACCCTATGCTGTGACCACTCTTTAGAATCGCCTCTTCCTGACGAATCTAAAAAGTGATCACAACATAAGGTTTGGTGGAGAAATATAAAAGTTGTTCTTCAAAATGGTCCATTCCTCGCATCTTATGTGGACTTCTGATCTTATTTAATATTCATGATGTTATTACATGAATATTGTACAGTTAAATTTAACTGTATAATTGATCTCCTATGAAACAATGGCATGTTAGAGTATTCAGTCAGTGAACTAAATTAGTGAACTAAATCACATGGATTCAAAGAGTGAGAAATGGAAATGACAAAGCAAAATGAAGATACATCAAGTGTTACAAATGCAAAAGTTGAGTTTATTCTTGGAGGTGGTAGTAAAACAGAACCTGAAAACGGAAATAATGACTTCAGCAAGTTAGAACGACGTGGGTATGTAGATTTGAACTATTACAGTATTAATCAGTTACTCCATAAATACGCCTTTTCACATTTTGCAAATAGAGTAGAGCCAGGTCAGAAGGCTCCTGTACTGAAGCTGTCTCATCAGTTTCTGCTCTGTTTGCTTCTGACATGATATACATCTGATTTCATATTATACATTAAATCTTTTGTCAAAGCAAACAATTACTTTTCATGTGCCATTATAAAAATTAATGTAATTAATATTCATGATATCATAATTTTTTAAATGAATATTCATGGAGTAAAGGATTGACCCTTTGAATGTTGAATGTTTGTAATGGAATCATTCATCTTTGTTCAACAATTCATTTCAGTATGGAAGGATAGAGTAATTTGTTGGAGTTCAGAGCTCCAGATAAGATGTGTAAATTGGCACATTTCCAAGTATAACTTCTTTATTTCTCCACCAAACCCTATGTTGTGACCAGTCTTTAGAATCGTCTCGAAGAGACGCTTCTAAAGACTGGTCACAACATAGGGTTTGGTGGAGAAATGACGATTAGTATTTGAGTACACACCTTTATCTGTAGCTCTCGGAGATTTTGAATGACAAAGAGATCAGCTCCTGGTCAGAAGACTCCTGGATGTCTACACTGTTTGCAAGTGCCAGTACATTTGTTTCCAAAATTCAAACATAAGCAAACAGAGCAAACCCTGATCAGACAGCTACTATAGGAGTCTTCTTATTTATGTCTACTCTGTTTGCATAGGCATAGAAAGGCATATTTAACACCATTAGTAGATACAATTGGATAACACCATTAGTGGATAAACCCTTTGGTAGAACACCCTGGATAACACCATTAGTAGATAAACCCTTTGGTAGAACACCCTTTGGTAGATAACCCTTTAAAGGCTTTGGTAGAACACCCTTTACTATCTTTCGTAGATGCACATGTTAATGCCTTTGGTAGATACACATGTTAATGCCTTTGGTAGATACACCTTTAACATTTTTGGTAGATACGCCCTTTAAGGTACACCCTTGGTAGATACGCCCTTTAAAGTACACCCTTGGTAGATACACCCTTTAAGGTACACCTTTGGTAGATACACCCTTTAAAGTACACCCTTGGTAGATACACCCTTTAATGCACACCCTTGGTAGATACACCCTTTAATGTACACCCTTGGTAGATATACCCTTTAAGGTACACTCATGGTAGATATACCCTTTAATGCACACCCTTGGTAGATACACCCTTTAATGTACACCCTTAGTAGATATACCCTTTAAGGTACACTCATGGTAGATACACCCTTTAAGGTACACCCTTGGTAGATACGCCCTTTAATGCACACCCTTGGTAGATACACCCTTTAATGCACACCCTTGGTAGATACACCCTTTAAGGTACACTCATGGTAGATACACCCTTTAAGGTACACCCTTGGTAGATACGCCCTTTAATGCACACCCTTGGTAGATACACCCTTTAATGTACACCCTTGGTAGATATACCCTTTAAGGTACACTCATGGTAGATACACCCTTTAAGGTACGCCCTTGGTAGATACACCCTTTAAGGTACACTCATGGTAGATGCACCCTTTAAGGTACACTCATGGTAGATACACCCTTTAACATACACCCTTGGTAGATACACCCTTTAGGTACACTCATGGTAGATACACCCTTTAATGCCTCTGGAAGATACACTCTATAATGCCTGGGTAGGTATACCTTTTAATGCCTTTGTATATAGAGTAAATCCAGATCAGATGGCTCCTAAAGCAACAGTCTGGTCAGGGTCTGCTCTGTTTGCTTTTGAAATAATGTAGATTGGATTCTTTAGTTTCTGCCAAAATTGGCCAAATATACCTTTGTTCATATGTCAATATACAATTAAGGATTATTAATTAACCATACATATTAGTCATGAATATTCATGGAGTAAAGTCAATGTTGTACCATTTCAATATCTACAAACAAAAAATACTGGTTTAGTTCCTGAAGAAGTAGTTTGATCTGGGTCTGCACTGTTTGTCTAAGTTTGTCCAAATATTTAGGACAATTCCGTTAGTCATGGTAAATGTTTTGTAAACAAACTGTCTTACGTTAGTCATGGTAGGTGTTTGTAAACAATTGTCTTATGTTGATCATAGTAGATGTTTTGTAAACAAACTGTCTTACGTTAGTCACACTAGATGTTATGTAAACAAACCGTCTTGAAATATTCTAGCTGTCTGAAAACAAAGTAAAATTGGGCTGGAAAAAAAGAAGATCTCTGCTGCAGTTCATACATTTTCCCATTTCTTAATTTATATAAACTTCTTTTCATGTATTTGCAAAAAGATCAGACCCAGATTAGATAGCTCCTGATCAGGGTCTGCTCTATTTGCTTAAGGTATAATACATATCTGATTCTACAGTTTCTGCTTGAGTGTCAAACAGCTTGTATCACAGATCTGTGTCTGAGTGTCAAACAGCTTGTATCACAGATATGTGTCTGAGTGTCAAACAGCTTGTTGCCTGATAAGATGCAGGTTTATTTTGTAAGTTATCTCCATCAGAATTGTAAATTTCTCTATAGTGCAGAAGGAGGTGACCCTTTTGATGCCATAGGCCAATCCATGATCACCATTGCAGGGAATTTTGAGTCAGATGAGGCATTAGCTTGGTGTCTTGTCATGCAGGGTTCAGATTGTTTGATGTTGTGATTATGTTTTTGAAGCAAAAACGAAATTTGGCAGATGACATTACCTCTGGCAGCGAATGAATTGAAATGTAAATTCCACTGGCTTTTGAAAGCTCATTGACATGCAGGAACTTGGAAATTAGCAGATTAATCACGTTATTTTAAGCACCAAAAACAAAACAGGTGCAAAATATTGTGGTTCAACTGTTGCTAGCTCTTTCTCGTACTATGATAATGAGATCTTATTTCCCTCCTCCTTTCCATGATGAATGGAAAGAATCGAAAGAATCTGCTTGTAACAGACATGGGTTTTTTTTGCAAATGACAATAATCTGATAGTGACAGAGAGCTACAGATAAGGGTGAGTAAACGAATACTAAAATCGTCATTTCTTCACCAAACCCTATACTGTGACCACTCTTTAGAATCGTCTCTTCAAGACGATTCTAAAGAGTGGTCACATTATAGGGTTTGGTGGAGAAATAAAGGAGTTATTCTTAAAAATGTTTGAATTTATGCATCTTACCTGGAGCTTTGTAGTGACAGTCATATAGTCCCTCACTGCAGTGGCTCAAACAGAGGTCTAGAGATAAGAGGCGTAAATTAAGATTAACTTCTTTATTTCTCCACCAAACCCTATGTTGTGACCACGCTTTAGAATCGTCTCGCAGAGACCATTCTAAAGAGTGGTCACAACATAGGTTTTAGTGGAGAAAGGATGATTTTAGTATTTGAGTATATGCACCACAGTTATCTGTTGCTTAGGCTGTTCAAATCCCAATCTTGGCATTTGGGATTTTACATATGAGGAAGCCTTCTAGCTTGAATGTGGTAATTTGGTGGTTCTACCAGGATATCCTTCTGTGCACGAGACTATGCAATTTGTTCCATGCACAAATGCCTCTGGGGTATTTCTGCACCTGTAAACAGCTGGTAGTCGCGATATGACTGATATGTTTTAAAAGTGACGTAAAAATGGATACAAACAAATAAACAAGTAAATTGGAACAATAGTTCAGGTTTCCTGGAGAAATAAAGGTGGTGTAAAGGTTTAATTTACTTATCTCGTTGCCTTTGGTGGGTTTTTGACACTTACAACTGTTTTACTGTTAAGTACATCAGCTAAACTACACTTAACCCTTTTCCGTAGGAGCTGTCTTATCAGGGTCTGATATGTTTGCTGTCTGATCTGAGTCTGCTCTGTTTGCTGTCTGATCTGGGTCTGCTCTGTTTGCTGTCTGATCAGGGTCTGATATGTTTGCTGTCTGATCAGGGTCTGCTCTGTTTGCTGTCTGATCTGGGTCTGCTCTGTTTGCTGTCTGATCAGGGTCTGATATGTTTGCTGTCTGATCTGAGTCTGCTCTGTTTGCTGTCTGATCTGGGTCTGCTCTGTTTGCTGTCTGATCAGGGTCTGATATGTTTGCTGTCTGATCAGGGTCTGCTCTGTTTGCTGTCTGATCTGGGTCTGCTCTGTTTGCTGTCTGATCAGGGTCTGATATGTTTGCTGTCTGATCAGGGTCTGCTCTGTTTGCTGTCTGATCTGGGTATGCTCTGTTTGCTGTCTGATCAGGGTCTGATATGTTTGCTGTCTGATCAGGGTCTGCTCTGTTTGCTGTCTGATCTGGGTATGCTCTGTTTGCTGTCTGATCAGGGTCTGATATGTTTGCTGTCTGATCAGGGTCTGCTGTGTTTGCTGTCTGATCTGGGTCTGCTCTGTTTGCTGTCTGATCAGGGTCTGATATGTTTGCTGTCTGATCAGGGTCTGCTGTGTTTGCTTATGAAATTATATAGAGCTGATCCTATAGTTTTTGTGTAAGCAAAAATGTCCTTTGAAAATTTTACATTATAAAACTTAATGAATATTTATAAGAAGTGATTAATACAATGTTCATTAGGGGTTAATACACTATAGCAAAATCTTGAGGGTGCATCCAACACAGATGGTTAACCTTTAACTTTCAATTAGTCCATCAGTGGTCCAGATACAATCTGAAATTCAAATACTTTCAGGAATAACTCCTTTATTTCTCCAACAAAACCTATGTTGTGACCACTCTTAAGAATCTTCTTGCAGAGATGATTCTTAACCCTTCGCTTGCTATTCACGTCAATATACCTACCTGTAAATAGTGCAGACCCTGATGAGACAGCTCCTGCAGGAGCTGTCTCATCAGGGTCTGCACTGTTTACAAATTGATTGCGCAACCAGTGCACTCCGCAGCAGTGATTGCACAGCGAAATACTTGTACACAGTGAACATATATGTAATTATACAACAGGACATGGGTAAAGAAGGAGAAATGAAATTTGAAATTCAGGAAGCGAAGGGTTAAGAGTGGTCACAACATAGGTATTATTGAAGAAAGAACAATTCTAGTATTTAACCCATTCCCGCATATAGACGCCTTTTGACGCTTCTGTAAAAGTCACTTTGTTGAACCATTGTGATAAATAGAGCTTTGCTCCATAGGAGCAAATGCTCTATTTATCACAATGATTTCAACACTAAACAATTCTAAATTTTTCCTTTTCAGTAGTTAATGCTCATTTTCGGTAGATTTGTTCCAAAAGGTTGGATCTAAAAATAGCCTATGCAGGAATGGGTTAAAGTACACACTGTTATCTGTTGCTCTGATCAAATCCCGATCTGGGCATTTGGGATTTTTCATTTCAGGAAGAATTGGATCTATGTAATTCCATAAACAAACAGAACATACCCTGATCAGACGGCTCCTAGTGAAGCCATCTGATTTGGATCTACTCTGTTGGGTTAACCTATATAAAGTTTTAAAGATTTAGCAACAGGGGAGATAATGATGCATTGGAATTACTTGATGGTGATATAGAGTTGTTTCCCTTTCGAAATACACCATGAATACTATTGTAAGAAATTACAATATTTTAAATAATAAAGCCTGAACACAGGAAATTTTGGCCATTGCATAAACTGTAGTATTAGATGTATATCAGTTTGTAGAAGTTGATAAGATGCTTGTAACTCAGCTATATATCACAATATCTTGTTTTGTAGCCTTACCCCATCTTGTTGCAACTCTTCTAATGAGTTGCAGGAAGATGGGGTGTTGAGGAGATATATAAAAAACATCTTAAACATTTCAACCCAGAAATTTCTGAGTGGAATAATTCATCAGCGTTTTTATGGCCCCATATAGGGTTGACCTTGTCCGTACGTTTGTCTGTACACAAGTCTTGAAGAATTTTGTCTGGACTTTTTCTTGGAAAGTATTTGCGCAATCCACACCAAACTTTACACACTTGTGCGTGGCCATTATATCTTGGTCGAAGTTCAATAGACATGTTAATCGCTTCAGTTGTTTAGGAGTTGCACCCCTTCATTTGCAAAAATGACTTTAAAAATATCTTGTCCGACTCTTTCTTGGAAAGTATTTGTCCAATCCTTTGTGGCCAATATATCTTGGTCAAGTTTGAAAGCCACTTAATTATCTCTCCAGTCGTTGCATACTTTAGAAGCTGTTACAGTCAAAATGTCTTATGTGTCATATACTTCTACACTGTTAGGAGCACTTGCCTGAAACATTCACAGATGTTTCTCCTTTATGTGCATCTTGAATGATGGTTATGGCCCTTACTTTCTGTGACAAAAAATATTAGGTTGGGGCTTCAACTATAGAGTCCAGCTTAAACTTGCCGGAGGATTGTAATGACAAACAGTGCTGCCCCTGGTCAGAGGGCTCTTTCAGGAGCTGTTTTCCAAATGCCAGTCCATGACAGTGCAGACCCTGAGCAGGAGCTCTTTTACAAATGCCATTCTATGACAGTGCAGACCGTGATCAGAGAGCTCCTTCAGGAGCTGTTTTATGAGTGTCCTGCATTCAAAGTATTCAAAGAAGTATGAGTCATGCAGGAAACAGCACATACAGAACAAACAGCCACCAGAACAGCAACACAACAAGAAAACACAGCAAATGTGCATGTCTGTCAAAATACAAAGAGACACACAAAGACAAAACAAACAAACAATAGGGGGAAGATAGAACTGCCACCTTGGAATGGTCAGTGACAATAATCACTTTGGGTTTAGACCGGCTTAAGTGTTAATTATATTTCCTGAATACATTGCTGATGTACACTCCTGCCAAAGTCTGTAAAGCTGAATAATTCAATTTGGCACCATTTTGATTGCTATTGTGCTGAAAAAGTTATGGCTGCCAAAACTATTGATTGGTTTGGTTTTTACTTACATCTAATTTGTATAAGCTTTTGAGAAACTGTTGACGGAGCCATCTGATGAAGGTCTACTCTGAGAAATTGTTGACGGAGCCATCTGATGAAGGTCTACTCTGTTTGCTTATGATATAATTAATATACATCTGATTCTGCAGTTTCTGTCTTGATAGACAATTCTTATAATTATGTGTCGCCTTCCGAGAGGCAGTGTGTAACATAGGGGTCACTTTTCCATTGTCTGTCCGTCTGTCTGTCATCTGTCTGTCTGTCTGTCTGTTTGTCTGTCTGTCTGTCTGTCCATACACTTTTTTTTTTATTCTAACACTTGTCCCAGCAGGTGACATGTGTTCCTTTGAACACTCTTGTGTTCATTAAGTGTCATGATAAAGATTCATTTGTTTCTTTTGCTTAAATATTCATGGAGTAAAAGGTTATTTGCCTCATTTGTCTACCTTTAACTTCCTGCTTTTAGTGTTTACGCAAGCCAGTTTCATGCCAACTGGACATTGACAGATTGTTATAATTTGTGACCATTTTCTCACCCACTTGCTTCCTTTGAGTTCCAAGTTTACAAAGTGCATTGATCTGTCATTAGTGGATTTGTCTGTCTTATGTAAAATTAAGCGGTTGAATGACGAAATTTCAAAGTGGAATGGTTCCTTATTGTTTAACCCTTTGACTGGGGGAAATGAGTGTGCTGTCAACTGCAAACAGTGTAGATCCAGTTCATCTGATCAGGGTCTGCACTTTTTGTTCACAATCCACCAACACATTTAAAAAAATTGTACTAAATAGGCCCTATCATTAACCCTTTCCTCCATAAAAATGCCTTTCCAAGCCCCTGTAAAAAATTACATTTTGAAACCATTGTGATAAATAGAGCATGTGCTCCTATAGGAGATCAGACAGTTCCCATAGGAGCCGTTTCACCTGGATCTGCTCTCTTTGCTGAACAAAGATAATGTGCTATTATATCAATAAATCTTAATAAATATTTATGATGCATGTCATTATTTCTTATATGAATATTCTTGGAGTAAAATTAAAAGGCATTGATATAAGGGAATGGGTTAAAAGATGTCAATATAAGGGAATGGGTTAAAAGATGTCAATATAAGGGAATGGGTTAAAAGATGTCAATATAAGGGAATGGGTTAAAAGACATATATATGAGAGAATGGGTTAAAATATGTCAATATAAGGGAATGGGTTAAACGGTGTAAAAACACTGGAGACCCGTTACAACGCGGTGGTACGGGGACATAAAATTCAACCCGCGTTATATACGGAACCACGTTGTAACGAGTTTTTTTTTATCTGGGTACTTACATAAACCCCCATCTTCCTAATATAAACTAATTTCGAATGAAAATGACTTGTTTACTTTGTTTCCCCACCCACTCACTTTCCCCACCCACTCACATAGCTCTTTCAAATTCTGTTAGCAAACAGAGTAGACCCTGATCAGACGGCTCCTTTAGGAGCCTTCTGATCTGGGTCTACTCTGTTTGCAAATGCGTGAAAACACGTTTATATGAGGGAAAGGGTTATACAAAATTACAAATAAAATCATGTATGTTTTCAAGCAACCAAGTATATTTCATAATACATGCCTGTTGATGGGCCTCTGGGCCTGTCAAGCCCCTAATCCGATTAAACCTGCTGTGTAAAACAATAAACATGGCTGTCACTGTTTTCAGAAAATGAAAGGTCACATGTGATGTCGGGTGTGATTTGTTGGGGTTTTAAATTTTATTTGATTGGTCAAAGGGTACACAACCTTTTCTGTATTAGCATATAACCTCCAACCCAGCACTGAGAGTTAGGGGTTTAGATTTTTAATGATGTTTGTTTTTCATAGTTAAAGTGCGAACTTTTGTGGCTTTGACTGAAAATATTCAGTACATGCGTATCTCAATTATATACACAATTAATTTGTAACGAAAGTTATGCAGTTAAGATTTTACTGGTTCCCGTGCTATTAGGGCATCATGTGCATAGTACGAACCGGTAATCAGTTGTGTGTATTACATTCATGGCGGCATATATACGAGTTGACAGTTGTCAGTTTTTCACACGTATGATTGTCTTCAATTGTTTATGTAGGGACCGGTGTTTGTTTTTATCCTTTAGCCTGCTGCTGGCGGATAAGTTTACCTAAGTTTATTTTATGTTTCATTGCGCTATTCAATCATATTACTATAAATGAGGTATTTACAAAAAAAAAATCGGTGACACAGACTACCCGCGTTATATCGGATACCGCGGTAAAACGGTCCGCGTTATAAGGGATCTCCAGTGTATGAGAGAATGGGTTAAAAAATGTCAATATGAGGGAATGGATTAAAAGATGTCAATATAAGGGAATGGATTAAAAGATGTCTATATAAGGGAATGGGTTAAATGAATCCAATATAATGGAATGAGTTAAAAGATGTCAATATTTCAGGGAATTGGTTAAAAGGTATTAAAAAGGCATCTGTTATGTGCTAAAAGGAGCGGAGAATGCATGATAACCAATACAAATATTTTCGACTCAAATGAGACACCAACCGAATAAAAGTACAAGTAGGAGTCAGGCAGGAAACACCACGTACAAAACACACAGCAGCCGGAATATTCATCAGGTAAATTGTTAACTCGTTACTCCATGAATAATGATGAAAGAAATAATGACATCATGCAATAATAATTAGACTATTAAATTTTTAAAAAAACCCCAACATGAACACAAATATTTAACCAAGACAGAAAGTGTACAATTAGATTATATATATTATGTTCTTAGCTAACAAGTAGACCCTGATCAGATGGCTCCTATAGGAGCCATCTGATCTTGATCTACTCCGTTTTCAAAGGGGTAGAAAGGCTATTTTGTGGAGTAAAGGGTTAAAGGGAGACAACTGTTATCCCTTGGTTGCAGTGTGGTTTCTGTAAAAACACAATTTCTGTAATAAAGAACCATTTTCATTTGACATGGGGCCTATTATGACGGTCATATTGTAAAGTACATTGCTTTGATTACATCCTGCAAGGACTGGCAAAATGACAACCTTCAACAAAATATTACCCCAAAAAAATGCCGTTTCCAAGGCCCATTTCATGTCGGTCCATGTTTCCGTCCCACAAGGGTAATAATTTTCATGTCTCTTAACAGACTAGCAGTCTGGAAATAGTACTACTTTAACCACAATTTACGACTCCATTTTTAAAACCGACAAATATTGCTCGATTATTTTTAGATACCTGCGTCTGTGTTTTTCTCTCGATTGAATCCTTTTAACACAGGATACACATTCACTGTTATTTGCCAACAGATTAGACCCAAATCAAGGTCTGTAATTTGTCAACAGTGTAGACCCAGATCAGGGTCTGCAGTATTTGTCATTCAAAATGATCAAGCAGGTTTATTTATCACAAAGGTTTCAAACTACATCAAAATTCTAAAAAATTTCCTTTGCTCCTTTTCGGTAGATTTTTTCAAAGTGGTTGGATCTAAAAATAACCATTGAGAGAATAGGTTAAGCCTTTCATACTTAGGGGCCTCACTCTAGTTTAAACAGATGGACTTTAGTAAAACCCCTTTCAACTGGAATTCTAGTTGGAGAAGGATTTAGATACAAGGGTCATACTTTTAAGCAGAAGGCTGCTTAACCCTTCTCTTGCTGAATTTTAAAATACATTTCTCCTTCTTTACCTATGTCCTGTTGTATAATTACATATATCTTCATTGTGTAAAAGTATTGTGCTGTGCAATCACTGCTGTGGAGTGCACTGGTTGCACAATCAACTTGTAAATAGTGCAGACTCTGATGAGACAGCTCCTGCAGGAGCTGTCTCATCTGGGTCTGCACTATTTACAGGTAGGTATATTGACACAAATAGCAAGCAAAGGGTTAATACAGGGTGAAAGTTGTGCAGTCTGAAAGCTCCAATGAGCTTTCTGCATGACTTCACCCTGCATTAAGCTCATACCTGTTTCCAAGACCAATATTTATCCTTTTAATGTCAGATTCCACTCTTACAAGGCTACTGACTGACATGGGTTACTGACCGACAGGGTTACTGACTGACATGGGTTACTGACCGACAGGGTTACTGACTGACATGGGTTACTGACCGACATGGGTTACTGACCGACAGGGTTACTGACTGACATGGGTTACTGACTGACATGGGGTTCTTACTGACCGACTGGGTTGCTTACTGACTGACAGGGTTGCTGACCGACAGGGTTACTGACTGTTTTTAGACCCAACCTCTTTAAATAAATCTACCGAAAAGGAGCATTAACTAGAGAAAAGGAAAATTTTAGAATTTTGTAGCCATCTGATCTGGGTCTACCCTGATTGCAAATGCGTATTTATGTAAAGGGTTAAAAATTTAGCTTATCAGAGTTGGAGCAAATATTATTTTCTTCAGCATGAGAATGGTTGACCCTTTCTTTGTTTTATGTTTATTTCAAATTTCAATACCTGCTGAATATTCAGAGACAAAACTGTTAAAATGTATAATGAAATATGGATGTTGGAATATTGTAGCCATTTTAGAAACCAAAGAAACAGATCTATCAGAAGCAAACATAGCAAGCCCTAATCAGATCTGATCTGGGTCTACTCTGTTTGCAAATGCGTGAAAGGGTGTTTATATGAGGGAAAGGGATAAACATATTCATTGTAATGGTGTCTGTTATGGTAATGGTGTCTGTCAAGGTGCTGTCCGATCTAGGTCTTCTCTGTTTGCAAATGCTTGAAAAGGATTTTATATGAAGGAAAGGGTTAACAAGTGGATTGGACAACACTACAAAATCTGTCATCTGTTTGTAATGAACAATCAGCACAAGTTTGTTTCACATGACCTCTGTGATTACTGCTCCATGAGTGTCTATATATGGTTTTGCTAGAGGATTGTGATTGACATAAATCACATAAAACACAACATGGTTCAATAAACTTTCCTTGCAGACTCTTCTATGTTTAACCTTTAGTCTGCTCTGGGTGGATGAGTGAATACCTATGCAAACAGTTTGGATCCAGATGAGATGCCGAGTAACTCGGCGTCTCTTCAGGATCCAAACTGTTTTACACTCTGATTGCAGTTTTGTAGACATATTGATTATAGCTTGAAATTTGAAAATGTAATAGGTGAAACATTCTGTAAAAATAATTTGCTCAGCAGGCTAAAGGTTAACTATTATCCTGTCTGTTTAAACTTAGATATGAAGTAAGATTTACTAACTTCGATTCCTTCAGGCTTTTGAGAAACTACTGACTGGGTGTCAAACAGTTTAGGTTCTGACTGAGTTAAACAGGGAACATGTTGAAAAGGTTTTGACTGTAATTTCATAGACAGTTTGATGTATGAACTCTTTAACATATCCCTTGTCTGCGCTCAACATTAAAAGGTGTAGCTCTAGGACTGGTCGGCCCGGTGTCAGGATAATGTGACTGGGTGGGATGCCCTTTCCATGTGCCCGCGGCAGGGGTATTTCAGTGAGGCAGCACTATAACTTGTCTCATGCGGGTGCCGTCTGCATATAACTGAAATACTGTTGGTCGGACGTTAAACCCAACTCACTCACTCACTCACTCTTTAACATCTCATTGCATTGGTCAGTTAATGATCAGTCTGTATCTAAAAGAAACTGAATGTAAATGTCTGTTTGACACTGAATGTCTGTTTGACACTGATAATGAATCCAAACTGTCTGTTTGACACTAAAACTGAATAAAAACACTGTCTGGTTGACACTGATAATGAATTCAAACTGTCTGTTTGACACTGATAATGAATTCATACTGTCTGTTTGACACTGATAATGAATCCAAAACACTGACACTGATAATGAATTCAAACTCTGTTTAATACTGATATTGAATCCATAACTGTTTGACACTGATAATGAATCTAAACTGTCTGACAAAATGATAATGAATCATTAACTGGATGTTTGACACTGATAATGAATTCAAACTGTTAGTTTGATACTGCTAATGATTCCGAACTGTTTGACACTTTGATCATGAATCCAAGCCATCTATTTGACACTGATTATGATTCCAAACTCTCTGACTTGCTGATCATGAATTCAAACAAATTTTATCAAGTTTTGCAGGTTACAGTTTCTTAGCAAACAAAGAGCTCACCCATAATATATCTACCCCATGAATATCTTGGTAAGAAATAAGGACAATTCTTCACAATATTTATAAGCTTTTTATAATGGCAGAACTCAACCTGTACTAATCCAGAAACAAACAGTGCAGACTTTGATCATTTGGCATATGATCCTTCTGATCCTTCTGATCAGGGTCTACACTGTTTGCAAATATGTTAATAGGCATCTGTATCTGGTAAAGAGTTAACCCTTACAGTATGGGACACGAGTCACTAATGTCCTTGCAAACAGTGTAGACCAAGATGAGAGGACCTTATCAATGCACTAGTGACCTTATCCCTGGTGATGGTGAATAAGTGTGTGAAGCCCTCTCATCTGGGTCTGCAATGTTTGTCATGTTACACCTTTCTTACAAAAATCCCTGTAAGCCTGGCCTGTTTGAATTTTTGAATGAAAATTCAGCATTGTAAGGGTCTAAGATATAAGCGCAGGTGGCGTGGTTTCAAGTCGTACCCTAAATGGTCGTTATGCTGCCAAGGTTTCCTATTTTAGGAGATAATTTAGGTCACTCATTCCATGATATTCCTGAAATTATTATTACGTTGGTAAATAGTTGGATTCTGATATGGTTTGAGCCTGATCTCGTGTGAAATCTTTGCACACTAATTAATGCAGTTTCCAAATATGCTCATTAGCTGAAATTTTGAAAGATTTTTAAAGTCCATTGAGATCTCATCCAAGTCTACTATGTCTGGCCAATTAACCCGTTGGATGCAACGGCCCACATCCAATATAATTTGCAAACTGTGTAGATCTAGATCATGGGGGCTCTTAGAGGATCATCCGTCTGATCAGGCTCTGCACTGTTTATCATTCAAAATCATTGAGACAGTTTAACCCTTTCCTCCATAAATACCCCTTTCTACGCCTCTGTAAAATTCTCATGTTGAAACCATTGTGATAAATAGAGCATTTGCTCCTATAGGAGCAAATGCTCTATTTATCACAACGGTTTCAAACTACAAAATTTTAAAACAGAATCCTTTTCTCTAGTTAATGCTCTTTGGGTAGATTTATTCAAATTGGTTGGATCTAAAAATAGCTTATGGAGGAATGGGTTAATACATTAAGGCTTTTACAAACAGATGGTACCCACATGGCTCCTGTAGGAGCCGTCTGTACAAGGTATCAAACTGGTCGACAGTGCTTATGAAATAATAATATTCTAAGACCTGACTCAAAAGTTTCAACCAATACCAAAATGTAATTGAGCAGAGCAGACCTTGATAAGATGGCTCCTACAGGAGTCATCTGATCTGGGTCTACTCTGTTTGCTAAGGCGTAGAAAGGCGTATTCATGGAAATAAGGGTGAAGGCAAAGACCAATAACAAGAATATGAGGCATGCAAATCTGGTCCAATTGTAAGGAACTGTCATTATGACAATGACATATTGGAGAGTTTGGGCCATTGTCCTAGTAATATGATCTAATTACTCGGGAGTCATGTCAGACTTGACACTCATATGACTTCTGTTAGCACTGGAAAAATATGGTCGAGAGTATGTACTGCAGCATTCAGGACCAGTTTGGGATGGCCTTTATAAACAGCTTGTAGTCTCATCAGGATCCAAACTGTTTAACCCTTCCTGTCATATAAATGTGTTTTTCACACATTTGCTAACAGAGTAGACCCAGATCAGACAGCTCCTTCCTGTAGGAGCCATCTGACCAGTGTCTGCTCTGTTGGCTTATAGGTATGACTTTGCAGTTTTGTCAAATAAAACAATATCTCAATTTTTATATTTTAGAAATTCAGCTAATAAATATTCACAATGCTATTGTTTCTTATAATGAATATTGAACAGATAAATGGTAAACAGCCTGACTGACACTATTACAGAAAAGATATGAAAGAAAAAATAATTGAGATTTTGCAGACTTTGTTTTTTGCATAACACTTTACGTTAACCCTTCGCTTGCTGAATTTTTTTTGCATAACACTTTACGTTAACTGAACTTGCTGAATTTTAAAATACATTTCTCCTCCTTTGCCCATGTCCTGTTGTATAATTACATATATCATCACTGTGTACAAGTATTTCGCTGTGCAATCGCTGCTGCGGAGTGCACTGGTTGCACAATCAACTTGTAAATAGTACAGACCCTGATGAGACAGCTCCTGCAGGAGCTGTCTCATCTGGGTCTTCACTATTTACAGGTAGGTATATTGACGTGAACAGCAAGCGAAGGGTTAACAGTTTCCCTGTGGAATCTTCATGAAAGAAATATTGATATCATGAATATTTGTTAGCAGATTTTTTTTAACTCTTTGCATTCTAGCAGCGAAACTATGATTACCTATGCAAACAGTTTGGATCCAGATGAGACGCTGCATAATGTATGCAGCTAATCAGGATCAAAACTGTTTGTCATCGTGATCATAATTTTACAAAAAAAAAAAATGATAGAAAGTTTATTTTAAGAATTGAAGCAGACAACAATAATATTTGTTGCAGACGAAAAATTAATTAGCATGCAAAGAGTTAAGGGTGACTTATTTGGGACTCTGCCTGTTTTGGAAAGGCATGAATAAGAATTTGTATGACGGATAGGGTTAACCCTTTACACCATAAAATATTTGAATATTTGCAAACAGAGTAGACCCAGGTCAGATCAGACAGCTCTTTTACAAATCATCTGATCAGTGGCTGCTCTGCTTATGAAATAAGATATATTTTTACAGTTTCTTCCATCACAAAATTAATCTGATCTGGGTCTACCCTGTTTGCAAGGACATGAAAAGGTGTTCACATGAAGGAAAACATTAATTTATATTCATGATATCATTTTTTCTTCATGAATATCATGGACAAACTGGTTAATGCCCAGCCATTTTTTTCAGTTGATGTTTCTGTCCAGGTTAAGTTTTCTGTTGAGCTTGTCAATATTCATGATGTAATATTACAGGGTTACGTAATTACGATAAAAGAAATCTCATAATGTTGAGTTCTTGGTTGTACTGAAGACATATTCTGTCTGCGATAATAAAAATGTCATCAGCCTTCAATTTTTAACCTTTTTTCTTATCTTGATGCCTTGTGACGCCTCTGTAAAAGTTAGCTTTTATGCCCCCATAAAGTGGTGGCATATAGGATTGCTCTTGTCTGATGTCCATCCGTATGTATGTCCGTACGCACAACTAGAAATATTTGTCTGGGCTCTTACTTTGAAAGTATTTGTCCAATCCACACTGTTTGTGGCCATTATATCCTGTCATGTTTGATAGCCATGTACCCCACTTCAGTTGTTTAGGAATTGCGGCCCTTTGTTTGCAAAAATGACTTAAAACATATCTTGTCGGGACTCTTTCTTGGAAAGTATTTTTCCAATCCTGACCGAACTTTACACACATGTTGGTAGTCATCATATCTTGGTCAAGTTAGATAACCATGTAAATCGCTTCAGTCGTTTAGGAGTTGCAGCCCTTTATTGGCAAAAAATAGCATAAATCGCTTCAGTTAAGTTGCATTCATGAATATGGACCTTTCTGTGACAAAAAATCTGAAGTTTGGGCATCAGTCTCCTATGAAACATTTTCTAGTTTGAAACTATTATGATGAATAGAGTATTTGCTTAAATAGGAGTAATTAATGCTCTATTTATACCCTTGCAAACTTGTTTCAGCATGTATATTGGAATCACTTTGTTCACTGTAGTTGGTCAGTCAGTTGGTCAGTCCATCTATATATCCTTCATCAGCATTTGGGCAGTCGGCCGATGCATTTGCATTTGAATATGGGTAGCTGGGGTCAGAAATTCCTCCTTCTGTTTTCGAGCTATTGGATTCATGTTTAGTATACATAATAACCATGATGTACAAGATGCCATTTTCATGTGTTTACTGCTAAGCATTGCAGAATAATCTCCCCTTGAACTCTGAGTATTTTTTTTGTCATTCGGGCTTGAAACATTGGTATTTTAATTTTTGATCCACAGGCTGCTGTGCGATTTTGATTTGTGATCAAGGTTACTGTGCAGGGGTATTCCATCACTTTTAGTGATAGTTCTTAGTCTCACTGGTTTCAAAATTATACAATTTTAAAACTGTCATTTTTAAGAAATAAATGCTCCTAATCAATAGATTAATTTCAAAGAGGTTGTGTCTGAAAAAAGCCTATGAGGTAATGTGTCTAAACAAAGCCTATTAGGGAAAGGGTTAAGTTTTTATTGTGGGAGATCACTCGAAACCAAAAGCAGCAACGAGAAAAGAGATAATTGCAGACTCGGTTTTATTGAGTCTGTTCATGAGCAGTTATGAAAAGTGCAACACTACTCACTCCCCCTAGCACCACCTTAAGTGGAATTCAATTTTCAAAACCTAATAGCATAGAAACTAATTAACGCTTTACATAATGAGTATTAAGGTAAGAAATAATACTGCTGATTAGTTAACTAGATGACGTTCTATTGTGGCACAGCGGAGTTGATGAGCTTGCATTCATGACATGAAACTGTGGAATCAAATCAATATTGTTATAGGTCTACTAGTCAGATCTATATTGGAGTAAAGAAATCACCCTTTCCCTACAAACACCTTTTCATGTCTTTGCAAACACAGTAGAACCAGGGTCTGCTCTGTTTGTGAATGAAATCATAATAATATCTGGCTCTACAGCTAGTACCATACATTCATGTTTCCATAATTATGCCAGGAATGCAAGGGATTCAAACAAACCAACTTCTCAACTTAACTTTCCCTGTTGAATATTCATGCAAGAATTAATGGCATCATGCATTATCTGAAGTTTTATAACGGCATAATGTACACAATGTGTTTGAGTATTAGATGTAACTTTTGAGTCAGATCTATGAAAAAAATCACAAATAAACAAAGCAGACCCTGATCAGACACTTTGTATAGGAGTCATCTGGTCTTGGTGTACTTGGCTTGCAAAGGCATGAAAAGGTGTTTATATAAATGAAAGGGTTTAACCCATTACCTCATGGGCTATTTTTAGACCCAACCTTTTGGAATAAATCTACAGAAAACGAAGGAGCATTAATTAGAGAAAATGAAAATTTTAGAATTTTGTAGTTTGAAGCCATTGTAGTAAATAGAGCATTTGCTCCTATAGGAGCAAATGCTCTATTTATTACAATGGTTTCATATAAAATGACTTTTACAGAGTCGTCAATAGTTGTCAATATGAGGGAATGGGTTTAAGCATATATTGTGGTATGGCAAAGAGACGAAACTTATGAATTTAACAACTGCTTAGGTGATTTGAACCAATTTTATTTCCATGGCTGAGTGGTTATGGCCTTCCATTTACAATCGTTTAGTCCCTTACCGCAGTCGGTTCGAATCTGGGTCTGGGCATTTGAATTTTTCATGTGAGGAACCTTCCAGCTGACTTGCAGTAGGTCGGTGGTTCTACCTGGATGTTCTTCTGTGCACGAAACAATGCAATTTGTTCCGTGCTCAGAAGAACCTCTCAAGCCTTCCTCCACCTGTAATTAGCTGGATGTAGTGATATGACTGAAATACTGAAAGTAAAATCCTATAAACCAATTTTATTTTGAATGTTTATTTTTCCATTACATGTTATATCTATTTATAAGCAAAGTGACTACATCTAAACATTATTCTCTGGGACAGTTCACTGCATGTAGATACAACATCAGTGTAGCAGAGCAACAGATAAGCCTGCGTAAAATCGTCATTTCTCCACCAAACCCTATACTGTGACCTGGTGACTCTTTGGAATCATCTCAAAGAGTAGTCACAGTACAGTATAACGGCGTTATTTCGACTCTCGTTTTTCTGAGATACCCTCTTATTCCGAGGGAATGTTGAGGTCCCGGCTCAAATTCTATCAAATCTAATTGAAAATACCTGCATTAATCCGAATAGCGATAATCCGAAAATTCGAGCATGTGTGCTGGTCCCGCGGATCATTCTGGTTCCTTTTATTGATTGTTTATTTCGAGCACGGTGTTTTCCCACCTCCGAGATAATTATTCACACCTTCTCGATACGTTGTCGTGACCTTTTGAAAGATCCGGTCTATGGGACATTAGATCTTCCAAATGTGTGAATAACACATTCATTGAATGCAGACTTTACTTTGGTGTAAATAATGATGAGAATTTAGTAGACTGAAGTCTTAATAAACAAAGAGTCACAATCATAATTCACGGAACCATGAATTTGCATACGTTCACAAACGTGTTGTGATTTTTCGATACCGCTGAAATGGTGCCATATAACGTCTTTCTGCTTTAAATTTAGAAATAGTGCAGTGCTTTTCGTGTAGTGCTTTGAAATTCGCAATATTTTTGTTAATTTTAGACAGTCTCGTTCATGCAGACTCTTGCTACGAGAGATGAACGAGAATAACTATGTCAGACCAAAAAAGCCGAGTGTTCCGATTATTAATTAATTTGGTCACTCGCCCTGATTTTCCTTACTACGAAATAGCACGGGAACGAAACGAAAATGTTTGTTTGTGCACCAACTCAGCACCAACAACTAAATTAATGTCGACAAATGGAAAATATGCAAAATAAACGATATAACGCTATATGCCACGACTGTTCAAGGGATATGTCTAAATGGTTTGAAACAAGTTTTGAGTTCATATTGTGAAGGGTCCGTTGAACGGACCCATACAAATTATATACTGTTCAAAACTTCGGTCGCCGATGTAAATGGTGTTTTCTGTTATCACTTATATAAGGAAAGAATCGATGAATTATATACGCATTGAAGTTTATAATAATGTTAAAAAGTTTACTGTGAAGAAACTTTATGCTTCCTCTTATCGTCAAACAATGCTCTTGGAAATGACACAAAATGCTAGAGATCGGTTATTTCGAGCATTGCGATAATCCGAGGTTTTACTGATTCCCGATGGTGCTCGAAATATCGCCAATATACTGTATAGGGTTTCAAGAAGAAATGAAGGAGCTATTCTTGAAAATGTTTAAATTTACGCATCTTATCTGGAGCTCTGTATAATTATATAACATGAATTTTGTTTTACCTAAATACCTCATTACATTCGGCGGTTGTCGGCAGTGATATGAAAAATTGGTCTTTTTTTCATGTCAGTAGAGGCTAATCAACACATGCTTATCAGATTGATAGATTCCCCATACTTCTGTGAATGGCAATTTCTCAATGTGTCAAGATGCAGGGAGATGTCTTTATTTGTCTAATATTGATTTGGTCTCAAAGGACTTGGTCTGAATCTTGCGAGAATGATTAAAACTTTGGTTCAAATATATTATCTCTTGTGGTGGTATTTTTTATGCAAACAGATTTAAATCCTGAGATGCTAAAATCTCAATGTCTCTTCTGGATTTTATCCTTTACTCTACAAATATTCCTTTCTACACCTTTACAAACAGAGTAGACCCAGATCAAATGACTCCTGTAGGGTCTGCTCTGTTTGCTTATGATATAATATAGTTATTATTTTTTACAGTTTCAGCAGTGGCCAAAACTTCCTGTGTCCATGTGCTATTACAAACTTTTATCTAATTAATATTCATGATGTCATTATTTTGTACATGACTATTCATGAAGTAAAGGGTTTAAGTGTTTAATATTCTAAAAAAAGAAAAGAAAAGAGAAGTAAAACTGAGTTTAACCCTTACAATGCTGACTTTACAAAATGGACTCTTCCAAAATTCAAACGGGTCCAGTTTACAGTGAATATTCAGGGATTTTTCTAAAGAAAAGTGTAACATGACAAACAGTGCAGACCCTGATGAGAGGGCTCCTCTAGGAGCCCTCTCATCCAGGTCTACACTGTTTGCAAAGGACATTAGCGACTTGTGTCCCACACAATAAGGGCAAAATAAGCTATAATCCCTCATGATGATGCCTTTAGAGGCCTCTGTAAAAGTCTTTCAGAAACCATAGCATTTTCCCTATTATAAGTAGTTTCAATACTACACAATTCCAAAATTTTCCTTTTCTCTAGTAATGG
This sequence comes from Azorinus chamasolen, assembly GCA_963576725.1. Taxonomy (NCBI): domain Eukaryota; kingdom Metazoa; phylum Mollusca; class Bivalvia; order Cardiida; family Solecurtidae; genus Azorinus; species Azorinus chamasolen. Next base: position 82,610,214 of record OY755246.1, read on the forward strand.
TCCTTTTCGATACATTTATTCAAAGAGCTTAATTGAGTCCAAAAATAGCATATGAGGTAATGGGTTAAATCAGACATTTTTTTTTTCTGGATGACAATTCTTTAGCAACAGAAAACAAAATATTGTTAAATGTTTAATGTTTTATATCTTGATATGCATTCTGTCACGTTTTGTCTTGTAATTGTGCCGTTCCTTGTTTGGTGCACGCCCTTTCTTTGTGGAAAATGGAACTACAGATAACCATGCACACTCAAATACTGAAATTGTCATTTCTCCACCAAACCCTATGTTGTGACCAGTCTCTTTAGAATCGTCTCTTATTATTACTGAGTGTTGCATCTAGATCCAGATTGATGTATAACAGGATTATTGAGCGTCACATCTAGATCTTAAGCTGATATGTAACAGAGTTATTGAGTGTGACATCTAGATCTTAAGCTGATATGTAACAGAGATATTGAGTGTCACATCTAGATCTTAAGCTGATATGTAACAGAGATATTGAGTGTCACATCTAGATCCAGACTAGTTGCATAGGTTGTAAGCTTTCTGCTAGCGTGCATAGAATCTATGTGGAAAAATCAATGGTATTGGTTTAGTACAAGTATTGGTCATAGAGACGAGCATTTTGTTCAATTTCTTAAGACATCGGTGTTGTGTGGAATTGGTCTGATAACTTGGACGGATAATTTTAATTGGCAGTATTATCAATAACGTTGTCAGTAGAGCGCGAAAGGAAAATAATTTGTGTTTGTTATTCACATCTATGAGTCATCGGTTTTTACCCTTTTCTCGCGGGAAAAAAAATTGTCTGCCAAAACTCCGATTTGTTGCAGCGTTTACTTACTACTGATTTGAACAAGCATTTGAGAACTGGTGACAAAAAATTTGGATCCTGATTTACTCATCATCTGATCTGGATTTAAACTATTAACAAATGCGTCGGTCAGGTCAAGATTATCCTGATAACGGTTCAGTCATCTGTTAACCCTTCTCTTGCTGAATTTTAAAATACATTTCTCCTTCTTTACCCATGCCCTGTTGTATAATTACATAATTATATCTTCACTGTGTAAAAGTAGTTCGCTGTGCAATCACTGCTGTGGAGTGCACTGATTGCACAATCAACTTGTAAATAGTGCAGACCCTGATGAGACAGCTCCTACAGGAGCTGTCTCATCTGGGTCTTCACTATTTACAGGTAAGTATATTGACGTGAACAGCAAGCGAAGGGTTAACCCTTTCCCTGTTCTGTTTATTCCAAATTTCAATACCTACTGAATATTCATAGATAAAATAGTTATGAAATATGTGGGACACTGTGTACCCATTTTTGAAACTAAAGAAACAGATCTTTCAAATTCTATTAGCAAACAGAGCAGACCCTCAGATCAGACGGCTCCTCTAGGAGCTGTCTGATCTGGGTCTACTCTGTTTGCAAATGCGTGAAAACATGTTTATATGAGGGAAAGGGTTAAAAAGACTTTGAAATAAGGGTCTCTAACTCTTTCCCTGTTGAATATTCATGTGAGAATTAACTGATTTTTTATAATGACATATAATTATATGTACACTTGATTGTTTGGTATTGCACTTGGTAGAAATTGTAGTCGGGTCTATTTTAAGTTTTTCAATCATTAGCTAACGGAGCAGACTGTGATTAGATAGCTTCTTTAGGTACAGGGGCTGTCTGATCTGGGTCTACTCATTTTGCAAATGCAGTTAACCCTTTACACCGCATAAATACACCTTTTATATTTATGCCTTTGCAAACAGAGTAGACCCAGATCAGAAGGCTCCTGTAGGAGCTGTCTGATCAGGGTCTGATCTGTTTGCTTATGAAATAATATAGATATGATTCTACAGTTTCTACCTTAGTCAAAACTTACAGTGCACAATCATGAATTGTGCTATTACAAAAAATAATCTTATTAATATTCATGGTGTTGTCAATTCTTAAATGAATATTCATGGAGTAATGTGTTAATAATCATGATATCATTATTTGTTGTTTGAATATTCTTGGTATAAAAGGTTGATTGAAAACTTTCAGTTTAAGACTTATAGAAAAATAGTTTAACCCTTTATCTCATGAATATTCATGATAGAAATAATGATGTTTATCTCATGAATATTCATGATAGAAATAATGATGCCATGAATGTTAATAAGATTGTTATAGGAAGTTTTGATCATGACTTCGCTTGCTGAATTTTAAAATACATTTCTCCTTCTTTACCCATGCCCTATTGTATAATTACATATATCTTCGCTGTGAACAAGTACTTTGCTATGCAATGCACTATCAACTTGTAAATAGTGCAGACCCTGCTGGAGCTGTCTCATCTGGGTCTTCACTATTTACAGGTAAGTATATTGACGTGAATAGCAAGCGAAGGGTTAACTGTAGACTCGTTATACCTACTGTTATATTGTATCCTAAACAAACAGAACAGACCCTGATCAAACGGCTCCTATAGGGATCGTCTCATCTGGGTCTACTCTGTTTGCAAAGGCATAGAAAAGCGTATTTATGAAGTAAAGGGTTAATCCTTACCTCTTGAATATTCATGTACGACACAAATGAAATCATGATAATTTGAATATTCATGTAAGACACAAATGAAATCATGATAATTTGAACATTCATGTAAGACACAAATGAAATCATGATAATTTTTGAAAACAGATGCGACTAAGGCAAGGTAACTTGGCATCTCATCAGGGTCCAAATGAGTTGACTGTCTCATAAATGTGTTCTTGAACAGAAATAACAGAATTGCAGCAGACGACAAATGTTTTCAATTGAACAACAATTACTTAGGTTATAATCTTCGTTGTTGTATGGACTTCCTTGTTTTTCATGTGCCTTTGATAAACAGTGAAACCAAATATTTGCTACAAATAGACAGATATTGTAAAAATTAAGTTAGTGTGGTGACGATACTCAAGTATTTGCGACAGGAAGTTTAACGGAATAGGGATATTTTACAATGGCTACAAGTTCCGTGCCAAAGTTTCAGTTTAGTTTTCATGAAAGTAAAAATGGGAAAGGGGACAGTGATATAAAAGGGGACATTGATGGAAAAGGGGACAGTAGATATCAACTGTAAGTATAACATTGTATTGAACACGCAGAGAAATAGATAAAGAGATGCTTTATTCAGATACATTTCTTCCACCGCACCCTATGCTGTGACCACTCATTAGAAATGTCCCATTGAGAGTGGTCACATTGTAGGGTTTGGTAGAAATCTAAATGAGCTGTTCTTAACCCTTTCCCTCATATAAACGTGTTTTCACGCATCTGCAAACAGAGTAGACCCAGAGGAGCCGTCTGATCAGGGTCTACTCTGTTTGCTAATAGAATTTCAAAGATCTGTGTCTTTACTTTCAAAAATGGCTACAATGCTCCACCTTCCATATTTCATAACATTTATGTCCATAAATATTCAGTAGGTATTGAAATCTGTAATAAACATAGAACAGGGAAAGGGTTAAAAGCAAAAAAGTTTTTTTTAACTCATTTCTCACTGGTAGCAAAACTCTGATTACCTATGCAAACAATTTGAATCCAGTTAACATGCTACATGATATATGTGGCGTCTCATCATGATCAAAACTGCTTGATGCTGTGACCACATTTTTGCAAAGAAATGAGGGAAAAATTGAAGCAGATGACAATTGTTGCAAACAAAAATTTACTTGCAAACATGCAAAATGTAACACATATTTATTCATTTTCTCTTTAGCTCAAGAATGTGCATTTGAAAAACAATGCAAATATAGCATGTAGTGGAGTTGAAAAACAATGCAAATATAGCATGTAGTGGAGTTGAAAAACAATGCAAATATAGCATGTAGTGGAGTTGAAAAACAATGCAAATATAGCATGTAGTGGAGTTGAAAAACAATGCAAATATAGCATGTAGTGGAGTTGAAAAACAATGCAAATATAGCATGTAGTGGAGTTGAAAAACAATGCAAATATAGCATGTAGTGGAGTTGAAAAACAATGCAAATATAGCATGTAGTGGAGTTGAAAAACAATGCAAATATAGCATGTAGTGGAGTTGAAAAACAATGCAAATATAGCATGTAGTGGAGTTGAAAAACAATGCAAATATAGCATGTAGTGGAGTTGAAAAACAATGCAAATATAGCATGTAGTGGAGTTGAAAAACAATGCAAATATAGCATGTAGTGGAGTTGAAAAACAATGCAAATATAGCATGTAGTGGAGTGTTATAATGATCACATGAATTGTTGCCAAATTATTAACTACGTATACGGTGTCACATTTATAGAGCTCCAGATAAGATGCGTAAATTAAAACATTTTCAAGAATAACTTCTTTGTTTTTCCAACAAACTCTATACTGTGACCAATCTTTAAAATTGTCTCAAAGAGACAAAAGAGTGTTCACGTTATACGTATATGGTTTGGAGAAATGACGATTTTAGTATTTTGGTACACATACAACCTATACTATTTGTAGCTGTAACATTTATATTATTCCATAAGCAGACAATGTAGACCTTTTGATCAGATGCCTCTTACAGATCCAGTAGAAGCTATCTAATCAGGATCTTCTCTGTTCGTAAATGTGTGCAAAAGCATTTCTATCATATTAGTTAAATTTTTACCTTAAATAGAGGCACAGTGTTTCGCACATTGCAAACAGAGTAGAGCCAGATCACATGACTGCTATAAGAGCTGTGTGAGCGGGATCTGCTCTGTTTGCTTATGATAACAGTGTAGACCTGATTATACAGTCCAGTTCTTTATTGGCTAGAATTTCTCTTGTTGATACTCCATAAATAGGCAAACAGAGCAGACCCAGATCAAATGGCTTCTACAGTCTTTGCAAACAGTTTAAATTAGACCCAGATCAGTAGGAGCAATTTGATCTGGGTTTGCATCCATTCACTTATGAACTATTATAGATGTGGTTCGACTCTGCAGTTACTATCATGATAAAACATTCCTGTGACCATATGCTATCATAAAGACTGATTTAAATCATATTCATGACATCATTATTTCTTACATGAATATTCATGAAGTTATAAAAGGTTAGCATAACCGTCGGTAATAACCGTTTACCAAATGAATATTCATGTAAGAAATAATGGCATCATGAATTTTTATTAGCTGATTTTTTATAATTGTCTTTTATTCCGGATTCCTTTCCAAGATTTGAATATTGCGACTTTAGTCAGACAGGCAAAATGATTTCATGTGGGCATCCAGCTGTGTTGCGGTTGTTTGAAAATTGTTAGTCTTTATATGTTGACTCAGTCTCGTTGTGCGCTAGCGGCAAATATGCAATTAACCCTTTCAATGCTGAATCCTGAAAAGGACGATTTCAAAATTCAAACAGGTCAAGATTACCATGAATATTCAGGAAAAATGTAACATGACAAACAGTACAGACCCTGATGCACAGCAACAGATACCTGTGCGTACTCAAATACTAAAATTGTCATTTTTCCACCAAACCCTATGCTATGACCACTCTTTAGAATCGTCTCGAAGAGACGATTCTAAAGAGTAGTCACAGCATGGGGTTTGGTTGAGAACTAAGGGAGCTATTCTTGAAAATACGTTGAGGTGTACACACATCTTATCTGGCCCACTGCCAGATGAGCATAAATACTCTTGGGGTCATTATTTCTTACATGGGTATTGACCAGGGAAAAGGGTTAACTTGTACAGCAGAATATGTATTTATTTTTTTAATTTTGAATTAGACTGACATAGTAGCTAATAGTGAAGACCCTGATCAGACAGAATCCTTCAGGAGCAGTATTATCTTGGTCTGCACTCCTTGCCCAAGTTGTCTGAATTCATGTAGTAGGTTCTTATCACAGTGATGCAACTCTTGCAATGCTAGAGGCTGTACGTTTGTATGTCAATTCAATTGATTGTATGTCTCATATACTGCACATGTAGAGATAAAACCCTTCTCTTGCTGAATTTTAAAATACATTTCTCCTTCTTTACCCATGCTCTGTTGTATAAATGCATATATCTTCACTGTGTACAAGTATTTTGCTGTGCAATCACTACTGTGGAGTGCACTTGTTGCACAATCAACTTGTAAATAGTGCAGACCCTGATGAGACAGCTCCTGCAGGAGCTGTCTCATCTGGGTCTTCACTATTTACAGGTAGGTATATTGACGCGAATAGCAAGCGAAGGGTTAAAACGCTTTACTCCATGAATATTAGAATTGTGCCCCTTCAGTTCGAACTCGAAATAATTTTTGTCTGGAAATATTGTCATATACTTCAGTGCTAGAACAGTCATTTCCTGTTAGAAAACTGATCAATGTCTCAAATAGCTTGGGTCGGTATACGGAGATACGGAGTTGATACTTGAGATACGGAGTTATTAGGATTCTCATCGGGATCCAAACTGTTTCCGAAAGTCATCTCAAAAATGCATTTTGAGAATTGAAGCATTTGATAACTTCTTACAGCCAACAATTATCAGGTGTTCACCGAATGAAAAATAATTATTGTTATAAAATATAAATAAATGTTTTAGAAAACACAGTTGAACTTCAGGGGACCATACAAATTACTTTGAGATAACAGAAGTTCAAGTTGTATGATTTCTAATTTCAACAATTTCTCATGTTCACAGCTTAATGCAGGTGGAAAGTAATGCTGAAAGCTCCTGTAGTAGAGCTCTCAGCATTACTTTCCACCTGCATTAAGCTGTCACATATGTTTCTAAATATTCTTAGTGATACAAAATATATGATAGATCTTGGATTTAGGACCGAACATTTACTTGTAGTTATCCAGAAGTTCAATTTATGCGAGTTCGAGATGTCGAAGTTCAACTGTATTCTGGTTCTCATGGGAAAAACATGCAGTCAGAGAGACTATAACTTTGGCAATAAATCTGTTGAACGGAAGTCTATAAATTAGTGAATTTTGAGCCAGAATTTAATGTTCTTAATGTGGGGAAATGTTCTGCTATTCACAAACATTGCAGACCCAGATCAGAGGGCTCCCAGAGGACCCCTCTGATCAGGGTCTACACTGTTTGTCAAATAAATATCACTTCATACTGACTGTATTCTATCATTTTTTGGTGAAAATATTCAACATTCAAAGTATTAACTCGTTTGCTGCCAATGTTACATCTGTGAATATACCTCTGCAAACAGTTTGGATCCAGATGAAACACCGTTTTGATTAGAGCCTCATCAGGATCCAAACTGTTACTGAGCAAATGTTTTTGAAAGAAAAGGGGATAAATTTAAACAAAATGAAACCTGTAGCAGACTACAAGTTTTTGTAGAGGACGGTGTTTGGCAGCAAATGTTGTTTATTTGAATCGGATATAAACTCTGAGCTGCAAATGAATTCATCGCTTTCTCTGGAATCCGAATGATTGCCACTCTAGTGATCTTTTTTAACCCTTTACCTCAAAAATATTTTTCTAAAGAAATATTGACATCATTAATAGGTATTAGCCAATGTTTATGATGATGTAAGGACACATGATTTGATCAGGATCTGCTCTGTTTGGTAGGGAATTTTTTAGATCTGGAATTGTATAGATCTGATTCTTCAGTTTCTGCTAGAGTGAAAACATCTTGTGTATGTATACCATTGTAAAAATTCATCTAATATAATTCTATTCATGATGTCATTTTTTCTTTAATGAATATTCATGAGGTAATGGTTTAAGTAGATATTTTGCAGTAACAGTTTCAATTTTGCTCTACAAATAGAACAAAATAAAAAAAAAAATATATACTTATTTTTCCTTTCAATCATATAAATGCATTTTCATGCCTTTGCAAACAGAGTAGACCCAGATCAGACGGCTCCTATAGGAACCGTCTGATCTAGGTCTGCTCTGTTTGCCTATGGAAAATATGTAGATGTGATTCTACATGTTTTCTGACAAAGTGAAACATCTACATTTTCTTACACTAAAGTAAAACTATCTTGCTCTCATATCCCATTAATTATAAAATATCAGCTTATACATATTCATGACATCATTATTTCTTACATGAATAATCATTTCTCTCATGAATAATCATATGAGAAATCATGAATAATTTTGTGAATGTTATTCATCTAAAGTTTAATATTGACCTTAAGAACAATGGTATATTCTTATGGTAAAAACTGTATATTGTTTCCTGACCCTTACATTGCTGAGTTTTTAAATTGACTTTTCCAAAATTCAAACAGGTCAAGCTTGTGGTGAAGATTAAGGGATTTTTCTAAAGAAAAATGTTTTGTGACAAACAGTGCAGACCCTGATGAGAGGGCTCCTTTAGGAGCCCTCTCATCTGGGTCTACACTGTTTGCAAAGGACATTAGTGACTCGTGTCCCGCACAGAAAGGGTTATGTTATTCCCTCTCTTTGTGTGCTGTGTATGTAAGTTATTCCCTCTCTTTGTGTGCTAATGTATGTAAGTTAATCCCTCTCTTTGTGTGCTATGTATGTAAGTTATTCCCTCTCTTTGTGTGCTATGTATGTAAGTTATTCCCTCTCTTTGTGTGCTATGTATGTAAGTTATTCCCTCTCTTTGTGTGCTATGTATGTAAGTTATTCCCTCTCTTTGTGTGCTATGTATGTAAGTTATTCCCTCTCTTTGTGTGCTGTGTATGTAAGTTATTCCCTCTCTTTTTGTGCTGTGTATGTAAGTTATTCCCTCTCTTTGTGTGCTATGTATATAAGTTATTCCCTCTCTTTGTGTGCTATGTATGATGTATGTAAGTTATTCCCCCTCTTTGTGTGCTATGTATGTAAGTTATTCCCTCTCTTTGTGTGCTACATGTATATATGTAAGTTATTCCCTCTCTTTGTGTGCTATGTATGTGAGTTATTCCCTCTCTTTGTGTGCTGTGTATGTAAGTTATTCCCCCTCTTTGTGTGCTGTGTATGTAAGTTATTCCCTCTCTTTGTGTGCTATGTATGTAAGTTATTCACTCTCTTTGTGTGCTATGTATGTTTTGTCAGCAACAATTAATTGTCAGCTACTTCAAATTTTAAAAAATAAAACTTCTCTCATTTCTTTGCACAAATAAATATGGTCAAAGTGTCAAACAGTTTAGATCCTGATGAGGCGCTGCAAAGAATCTGGATCTAAGTTGTTTGGGTAGGTAATAATGGTTTTGCGGCCAGTGATGATTCTTGAGTCCAATAGAATCTCGGAATAAGCAGTGTTCGTTTAAATTGTTAGATGTAAGTTAAAAATTTAGCAGTGTTAAACCCCCGCAAAAGAAGTTTGAGAGGCCAGGTATATAGGAGTTAGTATGTCGGTCAGTTGGTCTGTCTGTCTGTGGCACCACCTGGCACAAATCTTGTGATGCAAACTACTTCTACATTTCATTACAAATTTACATAAAAATATGCATATGCATTAATTATATAGTGTAGATGTGCATGACACAGTTTCATATCTTGCAGAATCATTTCCCCCTGAACTTTGAATATTTTTTGTCATTTTGTCATGAAACATGGGGAGTTTGTGTCACTAACTCATTCTTTATTCCCCCTAGATCTGATCTGGGAGGCATATTGTTTTTGCCAATGTCTGTTTGTTTGTCACCAACTTTAACATTGGTCATAACTTTTGAGCCAGTACAGAAAGAGACTTGATATTTTGCATGCATATGTATCTCATAAAGCTTCACATTTTGAGGGGTCAGGGTCATCCTTCAAGGTCAGAAATCACTGACTTTAACCTTGGCCATAAGTGTCACAAACTTAGATTTGCATTCAAGGCTGCTGTGCAGGGGTATTCATCATTTTTAGTGATAGTTTTAGTTATTCATGTTGCATTCATCTACCAAATGAACAATTTCAAAGAAAAATTTAAAGTTCGATGTTACAGAATTACTCGAATTATATTGATGAAATGCATAAGCGTGATAATGTTACCTTGACCACTCATAAAATGTAAGACTTATTAGCTATCTGAATATCAATATTTGGCTCTTGTTGTGACCAATGTAGATGAATGGGTACCATTGTTTGTGACAGAATGGGTACCAATGTTGATGACAGAATGAGTACCATTGTAGATGGCAGAATGGGTACCGATTTAGATGGCAGAAGGGGTGCCAATGTAGAAGGGAGATTGGGTACCAATGTAGAAGGGAGATTGGGTACTGATGTAGATGGCAGAATGGGTACTGATGTAGATAGCAGAATGGGTACCAATGTAGAGGGTAGATTGGGTACCGATGTAGAGGGGAGATTGGGTACTAATGTAGAGAGCTGATTGGGTACCAATGCAGAGATGAGATTGGGTATCAATGTAGAGAGGAGAATGGGTACTGATGTAGATGGTAGATTTGGTACACATGTAGAGGGGAGATTGGTGACAGATTTCTATGGTATTGGGTTAACATTTAGAGATTGGGTACTCATGTCGAGCTGAGATTGAGTACACATCCATGTATGTTTCCAAAACTTCCCATTGCTGGTATAAATTATCTCGTTAGTAATATCAATTATTCACAGTCTATTTCATTAGGAACCTCCCTGATAGCATGATGATGGTGCAATCATTCTAAACAATCAATTCTTTAATGGAGTAATTTGTAAGTCTTTCATTGCTAACAGCAAATACAGTAAATACTCTATACTACGAACTCTCCAATACGTACCATTATTGATCTTTAACACAGATGGCAGCTTAATGCAGGGTGAAAGTCATGCAGAAAGATCCTCTAGGAGCTTTCTGCATGACTTTGGCCCTGCATTAAGCAGCCATCTGCCTACAAAGACATAAATTCTACATTACTAAAATTTCGTAGTTTCGAGTTTTTACTGTATATAATAATCTTTGTAAATAGTTTAGATCCAAACGAGACACTAAGTAAACTGACATGTTATCGGTATCCAATCACGTATTTAACAGTGTTCATATTTTTGGAGAAAATAATGGAGAAAATTTGCTTTATGAATTTGTAGCAGATAACATTTTTGCAGTTTCTCAGTGTGCTAGGAGCGAAGTCGTGTCTCCTGCATGACTTTATAATTAACCCTAATCTAGCTGATTGCGACCTTGCCGCCATTTGCAAACAGCTTAGATCCAGACTTGGCATCTCATCAGGATCCATGCTGTTTGACACTTGGTGAGAATTTTCTAAAAAATCTTTGAAAGAATTGCAGGTAAGTCTTGTCTCATATCAGCATTTAGTAGACAATAGTGTTTGACTGGATAAGGTTAGGAATATGTGATTGGAATTGAGTCTGATCCTTTATCTAACAGATCTGGGTCTACTCTGGTTGCGAAGCATGAAAAATTTTATATCAGGGAAAAGGTTAACCTTTACTCCATAATTTTCCTTTCTATATTTGCCTTTGCAAACAGAGTAGACCCAGTGAGTAGACGTCTGGTTAAGGTTTGTTTTGTTTGTTTATATCTGCAGTTTTTGTCTTGGCCAAATATTCCTGTGTCCATGCATTATTGTAACAATTAATCTAATTAATATTCATGATATCATTTTTACTTACATAAATATTCATGAAGTAATAGGTTAAATGATACTTCTTGCTTGTCAAATAAGATGGTTGCTAAGATTATAACAGTCTTCAAAATTACAGCAATCAAACTCTGTCTGTATTCAGCACAGAACGATAACCTGATAACCCCGACAATTAAAATGAAATTTACTGGTTCTAATCAATGAAAATGTCTGCCAACAACTGAGGCTGATGTTGATAAAATTGTCTGTCCTAAGACTTTAGACCGTGCCATCCATTCTTCTGATTTAGTCTGTACCCAACAAGTTGTAAACCTGTCACAAACATCTGCAATATCCCATAATCTAATGGAGACAAAAAACGAGAATCACCAATTTACTAATCTAGTTATAATACTTTAACCCTTTCCCATCTTATTAAGCATTTGCAAAAAGTAGACTCAGATCAGATGCTCCTGTTCGAGTCATCTAATTAGGGTCTACTCTGTTTGTTTATGACATAAGATAGATCTGTTTCTACATCATAAGAATTCAACTAAGAAATATGATAACGATGCATACTGCAGATAAATTAAAACGTTTTCTTTACTTCTCCGCCAAACCCTATGTTGTGACCACTCTTTAGAATCCTCTCTTCGAGAGGATTCTTAAAAGAGTGGTCACGACATACTGGGTTTGGTGGAGAAATGACGATTTCAGTATTTGAGTAGGCACATTTATCTGTTGCTCAGCTGATCTGATACACTATTCTCTGCCATTGTATGCAGACACTATTCTCTGCCATTGTATGCAGACACTATTTTCTGCCATTGTATGCAGACACTATTCTCTGCCATTGTATGCAGACACTATTTTCTGCCATTGTATGCAGACACTATTTTCTGCCATTGTATGCAGACACTATTCTCTGCCATTGTATGCAGACACTATTTTCTGCCATTGTATGCAGACACTATTCTCTGCCATTGTATGCAGACACTATTCTCTGCCATTGTATGCAGACACTATTTTCTGCCATTGTATGCAGACACTATTTTCTGCCATTGTATGCAGGTATGATTTCTGATTGATGCGCCTCATTAGTGTGGTTTATTTCAGTGCAAATGCCAAATCTGTTCTAATGAAGTTTGAGTTTTTACAAATTTATAGATATGGATGGGCTGAATTCTATGTACGTTTCTGTTAACCGTTTACTCCATAAATACGCCTTTCTGTGCCTTTGCAATCAGAGTAGACTCAGATTAAATGACTCTTACAGGAGCCATCTGATCAGGGTCTGCTGTTTGTTTATGAAATAATATAGATATGATTCTTCAGTTTCTGCCGTGGCTAAATCTCTCTGTATTCATGTGCTATCGTAAAATTTAACCTAATTAATATTCATGATGGCATTATTCAACAGGTAAAAGGTTATTCTTTCAAAACTGGTGAAATGGGTAACCTACAACATATAACTACAGTAAAACCAGAGTGACAGTGAGTGAGTGAGTGAGTGAGTTGGGTTTTATGGCACTGCGACACTGAATAGATCATATAGTGCCGATGAATGATGAGATGATAATGATGATGAGGGATGATATCAGGAAGATGATTTCGGCTAATCTCATTCGTTGGAAAGCAGCGCATGGGATCAAAACCACCTTCCTGCCTTCCTTTTAGTTCTTGGCAGTGGGGATAATCTCTGTCAAATAAACAAAAACATCCCCTGTGACAATTAAGCCCCAGAACCACGGCAAGGTTGGAAGGTCTCTGGGGCCAGAGTGACAGATATACATACATACTAAAATCGATTTCTCCACTAAACCCTATGTTGTGACCACTCTTTAGAATCGTCTCAAAGAGACGATTATGAAGAGTGGTCACAACATGGGGATTGATGGAGAAATAAAGAAGTTATTCTTGAAAATGTTTTAATTTATCTGCACCTCTGGTAAAACCCCTTCTACACTGGAATTTTAGTGAAACGCTTCTTGAGACTTTTTAAGCAGGTGTCCGGTTTACTGTTTACCTTTTGAAGGCTGCCTCCATGTCTTTGTAAACAGAGTAGATCCAGATCCGGCAGAGCTACAGATATCTGTGCATACACTCAAATTCTAAAATCTTAATTTCTCAACCAAACCCTATGTTATGACCACTCTTTAGAATTGTCTCAAAGAGACGATTCTAAAGAGTGGTCACAACATGGGTTTGGTGGAGAAATAAAGAAGTTATTCATGAAAATGTTCTAATTAGTCGCATCAAAGTAGCGTTGGTTTTCTTTTAAAATTATGTATTCTACTGTGAGTCTCTACCATGACCAAAAGATCCTATGTTTATAATTATGCAATTATAAAAAAAAAATCCTCCAATAAATATTCATTATGTCATTATTTCTTACATGAATATTCATTAGGTAAAACGTTGAGCAAATAGCAGTCTCCATTAAATCAGGTCATGTAATTTGAATTGTAAAATAGCAATTAAAGGACAGCAAGTTTGAAATATAAAGTTAAAAATGACTTTAATGTCCCACGTCTCTCGGAGAAATATAATTGTTATGTTTGTGACTGAATTAATTGGATCATTTATGTGAAACAAGATGATGTAAGCAGCTGTGGCAGGGAAAACTGCTGTTTAGGTAAGCCCTGGACCTGATCAATATTTGTGTAAGAAATAATAACATCATGAATATGTATTAGTCCTTTACTCCATGAATATTCATGAGAACGTTATGATTATGATGAATACTACTTAGGGTAACCCTTTCCCTGTTCTGTGTTTATTACAGATTTCAATACCTACTGAATATTCATGGAGTAAAAGGTTATTATGAAATATGGAAGGTGGAGCATAATAGCCATTTTAGAAAGTAAAGACACAGATCTTTGAAATTCTATTAGCAAACAGAGTAGACCCTGATCAAACGGCTCCTATAGGAGCCGTCTGATCTGGGTCTACTCTGTTTGCAGATTCGTGAAAACATGTTTATATGAGGGAAAGGGTTAGTTGTTATAATGGCACATAGACACAGGAGTTGTTGGCAAAAACTGTACAACTATATCATTATTATATCATAAGCTCCTACAGGAGCCATCTGATCTGGGTCTACTCTGTTTGCAAGGACGTTAAAAGGCAACGGTTAACCTCTGAAAGTATATTGAATTTGGATAACTCTAACTTCAATGTAAACTTAAACATTTATACAATTTATACTAGAATTAGTAGTACAGACTTTTAACTCTAAGATTCACCACTGCACATAATTTTACAGGCATATGACTGCTTGATGCAGGTTGCATGTAATGCTGAATGCTCCTGCAATCAGAGTAGATCCAGATCAGATGATCAGAGTCTGCTATGTTTGCTCATGATATAGCATAATAAAATTATTAGATATGGTTCTACGTTTTTTGCCATGTAGCCAACAATTCCTGTGTCCATGTACCATTATAACAATTAATCTAATTAATATTAATGATATCAATAGTTCTTACATGAATATTCATGGAGTCGAGGGTCAAAGTTTGAGGTATCAAGGGTCAGATATTTAGTTTGATACTGCTATCTGTGAACAATACTTATTGCTAGGTTAGTTTGATACTGCTACCTGTGAACAATAATTATTACTTGGTTAGTTTGATACTGCTACCTGTGAACAATACTTATTACTTGGTTAGTTTGATACTGCTACCTGTGAACAATACTTATTGCTTGGTTAGTTTGATACTGCTACCTGTGAACAATACTTATTACTTGGTTAGTTTGATACTGCTACCTGTGAACAATACTTATTGCTAGGTTAGTTTGATACTGCTACCTGTGAACAATACTTATTACTTGGTTAGTTTGATACTGCTACCTGTGAACAATACTTATTGCTTGGTTAGTTTGATACTGCTACCTGTGAACAATACTTATTGCTTGGTTAGTTTGATACTGCTACCTGTGAACAATGGTCTTATTGCTTGTTATGGTTTGTGGAGTTTGTTTGATTGTAATAAAGTAGACCCTATCTTGACCCTTTCCTCCATGAATATTCATGTAAGAATAAATGGCATCATGAATATTAATTAAGATTGATTTGTTATAATAGCAGAGTCGTGGACACAGGCAATGTTGGTAGAGGCAGAAAATGTAGAATCATATCTATATTATATCATAAGCAAACAGAGCAGACCCTAATCAGATTGCTCCTATAGGAGCCGTTTGATCTGGATCTTCTCTGTTTTCAAACGCGTAGAAAGGCGTATGTATGGAAAATAAAAGGTTAAGATCCTGATGAGATAATCATTTGGAGTAGGATATTATAATTAGTAGTTTGGATCCAGATGTAATAATTTGGAGTAGGAAGTTAGTAGTTTAGATCCAGATGTAATAATTTGAAGTAGGAAGTTTTAGTTTGGATCCAGATGTAATAATTTGGAGCAGGAAGTTAGTAGTTTGGATGCAGATGTAATGATTTAGAGCAGGAAGTTAGTAGTTTGGATCCAGATATAATAATTTGGAGTAGGAAGTTAGCAGTTTAGATCCAGATGTAATAATTTGGAGTAGGAAGTTAGCAGTTTGGATCCAGATGAGATGCCCAGTAAATGTCTCATTAACACTTTGCATGCTAAGGAATTTTTTGTCTGCATTAATTGTCGTCTGCTTCAATTCTCAAAATAAAATTTCACTCATTTCTTTGCAAAAATATGGTCAAAGTGTCAAACAGTTTGGATCCTGATGAGATGCAGCATTATGCAGACATGACCTACAAGAGCCATCTGACGTGGGCGTACACTATTTATAAATGTCTGTTAACTCATTTTCCTGCATTCAAAGGATGGACCCATTCCTTTTTATATTAAATCCCTTTACAAATAGTGTAGACCAAGATCAGTCTGACATCTCCTGTATGAGTTGTCTGATCATGGTCTGCTCTGTTTGCTTATGACATGATATAATTATAAGTCTGATTAGAATCAAAATTATTCCTTCGAGAATTTTATATAATAAAAATTCAGTTAATAGATATTCATGATGTCATTATTTCTTACCTGAATATTGAACAGTGAAAGGATTAAGTAAACGTTTCTGTCAAAAGTAAGAATAATTGGAGTAGTCAAAAGTGGGACTAATAAGAAGTTGTCAAAAGTGAGAGTAATTTGGGTAGTCAAAAGTGGGACTTATTCGAGTAGTCAAAAGTGGGCAGGACAAATTGGACTATAGTATAGAATAAGGTAATGAATAAAACCTTTGAATGTGGGACACGCATGCACTGTCATTGACATCCACCATATACTAAAAGCAGAGGACTCCTAGAGGAGACCTGATAAACGTCTCATAAATGTTTGTTCTGTTTTTGTTCTGTTTGTAATTCCAAATCCTCTTGCATATTAAGCCTTTCATTTATACAAAATTAAAAATTCCTGGTATGATGCCCTGGCAGACTAAGAGCCGTCTGATCAGAGTCTGCTGTGTTTACTTATAAAATTATAATAGGTCTGACTCTACAGTTTCTACCAATACCAGGAATCCCTCTGTACTATTGATAAGCCTTAATAAAAAATCAGTTAATAAATATGCATAATGCCATTATTTCCTACATGAATATGCAACAGGGAAAAGGTTAACCCTTTCCCTCATATAAATTTGTTTCACACATTTAATTTGCAAACAGAGTAGACCTAGATCAGACAGCTCCTATACTAATGGAATTTCATAGATCTGTTTCTTTACTTTCTAACATGGCTACACTGTTCCACTTTCCATATTTCTTTTGAACTATTTTGTCCATGAATATTCAGTAGGTATTGAAATTTGGAATAAACAAAGAACAGGGAAAGGTTATATATACACATTGATGGGCTATCCACTCTAATTGAGCAATGAAAGGGTTAACTGTGAAGTGTTTATAAGCTAAGTTCAGGAGCTGTGTGTATATATATTATGTGTGGTTTTGAGTGATGGCCAATCAGGAATATGCAAGAAGGTACATGTAGTTAAATATCTTTATTTTTATTTTTAAGAGAGCTCTTTATTTTATCTTCTATGTTTTACACTTCTCCTTCCTTTTTCTTTCATAATGCTTTTTATATTTTCTTTTTCCTGTGTCTGTTCTCTTTTTCTCTGTTTTTATCTTCCTTTCTTCTTTACCTCTTCTTGTCTTCTTCATTAAAGGTTTAATAACTTTAGCCCTTTAAATAATGAATATTCAATGTATAGCCCAGATGGTCCAGATAAGATGCATAAATTAATACATTCTCAAGAATAACTCCTTTATTTCTCCACCAAACCCTATACTGTTACGATTTTAATATTTGAGTATACACCTTTATCTGTAGCTCTATGGTCACAGTATAGGGTTTGGTGGGGAAATGACGTTTTATTTTATTTTATTATTTGAGTACACACCTTTATCTGTAGCTCTATGGTCACAGTGTAGGGTTTGGTGGAGAAATGACGTTTTAATGTTTCAGTATGTGACTACTTATCTATAGCTCCGTGGTCACTCACAGTGTAGGGTTTGGTGGAGAAATGACGTTTTAATGTTTCAGTATGTGACTCATCTTACTTATCTATAGCTCCGTGGTCACTCACAGTGTAGGGTTTGGTGGAGAAATGAAGATTTTAATGTTTCAGTATGTGACTCATCTTACTTATCTATAGCTCAGTGGTCACTCACAGTGTAGGGTTTGGTGGAGAAATGATGATTTTAATATTTATGTATGCACCTCAGATTATCTGTAGATCTGATAGACCTTATGGTTTTAACCCTTTACTCCATAAATACACCATTCTACATCTTTGCAAACAGAGTAGACCCAGGTCAGAATCTGTTTCTGTTTGTTTATGAAATAATATATTTAATGTGCATACAGTTTCTGCTCAATGTGTCATAATTAACTCTTTGCTTGCTGTTCACGTCAATATACCTACCTGTATAAATAGCAGGAGCTGTCTCATCAGGGTCTGCACTATTAATAAGTTGATTATGCAACCAGTGCACTCCACAGCAGTGATTGCACAGCGAAATACTTGTACACAGTGAAGATATAATTATGTTATTATACAACAGGGCATTGGTAAAGAAGGAGAAATGTTTTTTAAAATTCAGCAAGGGAAGGGTTAACATTAAACTAATTACTGATTATGATGTCATTATTTTTATCATTTAAATACTCGTGAAGTAAAGGGTTAATTATCAAATCGATTTAATATGAAATGTTTGAATTTGCTGAAGGATGTTGAGTGATGTTGGTCTGCACTAATTGCAAATCGAATGACAGTGCACTCATTAACCCTTTCCTTCATAGAAATATGTTTTCACGCATTTACAAACAGAGTAGACCAAGATCAGACAGCTTCAATAGGAGCTGTCTGATCTGGGTCCGCTCTGTTTGCTAATAGATTTTGATACATCTGTTTCCTCACTTTCTAAAATGGCTACACTGTTCCACCTGCTTTATTTCATTGGAACTATTTTTTAGGGATAATTCAGTAGGTATAGAAATTCAGAATAAACATAGAACAGGGAATTTAGAATAAACATAGAACAGGGAATTAAGAATAAACATAGAACAGGAAATTAAGAATAAACATAGAACAGGGAATTAAGAATAAACATAGAACAGAGAATAAAGAATTAAGAATAAACATAGAACAGCGAATTAAGAATAAACATAGAACAGGGAATTAAGAATAAACATAGAACTGGGAAAGGGTTAATCGTTTGACACATATGCACAGTTATTTGCATACAATGTAGACTCAGATCAGAGGGCTCCCGTGATCAGGGTCTTCACAGTTTGTCATTCAATATCCTCTAGCAAGTTTATTCAAGGTTTTTCATACTGAGTGGACTCTATAGTTAACCCTTTACTCTATGAATATTCATGTAAGAAATAATGACATCATGAATATTAATTAGATTTTGTATAATGGCATAATTTTTATGAACACAGGAAATTTGGGCTATGGCAGAAATTGTAGTCATATATGATTTCATAAGCAAACAGAGCAGACCCTGATCCGATTGGCTCCTGGTCTACTCTGTTGGCAAATGCATGAAAAGATGTTTGTAAGAGAGAAAGGGTTAACTCATTCACACATATTGACGTCTCTGTAAAGGACTTTGTGAAACCATTGTGATACATAGAGCATTTGCTTCTATATATCTAAAAATAGCCTAATTATTCATGGACAAAATGGTTAAATATAAATGAAATATGGAACTTGGAACATTGTAGCCATTTTAGAAAGTAAAGACACAGATCTTTCAAATTCCATAAGCAGACAGAGTAGATACTGATCAGATGGTTCCTAAGGAGCCATCTGATATAGGTCTACTCAGTTTGCAAAAGGGTGAAAACATTTATATGAAGGAAAGGGTTAATAAAAATGTGTTTACAACAGTTTATGAAAGACAATTCTGAAGAGTGGTCACAACAGAGGGGTTTGTGTAGAAATAACAGAGCTACTCTTTAAAACGTTTTAATTTAAAAATCTTATCTGGGCTTCTAAAACCTTGAACTTCTGCTCGAGTAACAAGCTATCAATGAGATGAAGTTTGATTGAATATTTTCTAGAGATGCTAAAATTGTTTCAAATGATCATAACTGAAAATTGGCAGACAAACTGACGCCATATTGTAAAGTTTGTTAAATAAAAGTGTGAGCTCTTTCCATGCTAAGTATTGAATTTGTTACAAGCTGTGCAGTTTGAATGTAGAACAGATACATAATAATACTTATAATTGAGAATTAATACTTTCCCTCGTACAAACTTGTTTTCACGCACTTGCAAACAGAGTAGACCCAGATGAGACGGCTGCTAGAGGAGCCGTCTTATCAGGGTCTGCTCTGTTTGCTAATAGAATTTGAAAGATCTGTTTCTTTGCTTTCTAAAATGTCTACAATGTTAAACCTTCCATATTTCATTATAACTGTTTTGTCCATGAATATTCAATAGGTAATGAAATTTGTAATAAACTTAGAACAGGGAAAGGGTTAAAGCTATTTATAGTTACTAACACTTTACTTCATGAATATTCATGCCAATAATGATGATGTCACACATATTTAAAGTGTCTGAATATTTACAATGCCTGAATATCAAGGGTGTCTGAATAAGCCGGTAGTTTGAATACTTAATGCAAATAGTGTCTTAATACTTGCACTATCTGAAAAGTTTGGGTGTCTGAATAACGTAGGTGTCTGAATACGTGTTTTTTGTTGTTTTTTTTGTTTTTTTGTTGTTGGTTCTTTTTTTTTTTTCTTTTTTTTTTTTTGGGGGGGGGGGGGGGGGGGGGTTGAATACTTAATACATAATTATGGTGTCTGAATACTTTGCACTCTCTGAATATTTTGGGTGTCTGAATACTCTGAATATTTAATGTATGTGGTGTCTGAATACTTTACACTGTCTGCATATTCGGGGTGTCTAAATATTTACAGTGCCTGAATAGTTAATGCATATGGTGTCTGAATACTTGGGATGTCTGAATACTATGAATATAGTTATGAGGTTAACAACATTCTCAATGACTCACCTTTTCAACACTGACTATTTCAAAACTCCCAACAGGTTAACCTTACCATGAATATTCAGGGATTGTTTTAAAGAAATTAGCATGACAAAACAGTGCAGACCCTAATGAGTCTGACAGATTGTATGTACCATAGTCACATTAAATCATACCTTCATATTGACGACTTTTGACGACTATGTAAAAGTCACTTTGTGAAACTATTGTGGTAAATAGAGCATTTGCTCCTATAGGTTTCAAACTACAAAATTGCAAAGTTTTCCTTTTCTCTTGTTGATGCTCCTTTTCAGTAGATTTATTTAAAGAGGTAAGCTAAAAGTAGCCTATGAGGCAATGTGTTAAGTAAAACTAACTCAGTTTGGTAGCAAACAGTGCAGACCCTGATCAGACTTCAGAAATAGTTTCTGATTAGGGTAATGGGGACACAGTTTACTGTACATACAGTTTGGGTTGAGATGTCATGTTGGGTACTACTGAGATGTCATGTTGGGTACTACTGAGATGTCATGTTGGGTATTACTGAGATGTCATGTTGGGTATTACTGAGATGTCATGTTGGGTATTACTGAGATGTCATGTTGGGTACTACTGAGATGTCATGTTGGGTATTACTGAGATGTCATGTTGGGTATTACTGAGATGTCACGTTGGGTACTACTGAGATGTCATGTTGGGTATTACTGAGATGTCATGTTGGGTACTACTGAGATGTCATGTTGGGTACTACTGAGATGTCATGTTGGGTATTACTGAGATGTCATGTTGGGTATAACTGAGATGTCATGTTGAGTACTACTGAGATGTCATGTTGGGTACTACTGAGATGTCATGTTGGGTACTACTGAGATGTCATGTTGGGTATTACTGAGATGTCATGTTGGGTACTACTGAGATGTCATGTTGGGTACTACTGAGATGTCATGTTGGGTATTACTGAGATGTCATGTTGGGTATAACTGAGATGTCATGTTGAGTACTACTGAGATGTCATGTTGGGTACTACTGAGATGTCATGTTGGGTATTACTGAGATGTAATGTTGGGTACTACTGAGATGTCATGTTGGGTATTACTGAGATGTCATGCTGAGATGTCATG
The DNA here is from genome assembly GCA_963576725.1 of Azorinus chamasolen. Lineage (NCBI taxonomy): Eukaryota > Metazoa > Mollusca > Bivalvia > Cardiida > Solecurtidae > Azorinus > Azorinus chamasolen. The sequence continues at coordinate 82,632,293 of OY755246.1, forward strand.
TTGGGTATTACTGAGATGTCATGTTGGGTATTACTGAGATGTCATGTTGGGTATAACTGAGATGTCATGTTGAGTATTACTGAGATGTCATGTTGGGTATTACTGAGATGTCATGTTGGGTATTACTGAGATGTCATGTTGAGTACTACTGAGATGTCATGTTGGGTATTACTGAGATGTCATGTTGGGTATTACTGAGATGTCATGTTGAGTACTACTGAGATGTCATGTTGTGTATTACTGAGATGTCATGTTGAGTATTACTGAGATGTCATGTTGAGTACTACTGAGATGTCATGTTGTGTACTACTGAGATGTCATGTTGAGTACTACTGAGATGTCATGTTGAGTACTACTGAGATGTCATATTGAGTACTACTGAGATGTCATGTTGGGTACTACTGAGATGTCATGTTGGGTATTACTGAGATGTCATGTTGAGTACTACTGAGATGTCATGTTGGGTATTACTGAGATGTCATGTTGGGTATTACTGAGATGTCATGTTGGGTATTACTGAGATGTCATGTTGGGTACTACTGAGATGTCATGTTGGGTACTACTGAGATGTCATGTTGGGTATTACTGAGATGTCATGTTGGGTACTACTGAGATGTCATGTTGGGTATTACTGAGATTTCATGTTGGGTATTACTGAGATGTCATGTTGGGTATTACTGAGATGTCACGTTTGGTATTACTGAGATTTCATGTTGGGTATTACTGAGATGTCACGTTGAGTACTACTGAGATGTCATGTTGGGTATTACTGAGATGTCACGTTGGGTATTACTGAGATGTCATGTTGAGTATTACTGAGATGTCATGTTGGGTACTACTGAGATGTCATGTTGGGTATTACTGAGATGTCATGTTGGGTACTACTGAGATGTCATGTTGGGTATTACTGAGATGTCACGTTGGGTACTACTGAGATGTCATGTTGGGTATTACTGAGATGTCATGTTGGGTATTACTGAGATGTCATGTTGGGTATTACTGAGATGTCATGTTGGGTATTACTGAGATGTCATGTTAGGTACTACTGAGATGTCATGTTTGGGCATTACTGTGATGTCATGTTGAGTACTACTAAGATGTCATGTTGAGTACTACTGAGATGTCATGTTCGGCATTACTGAGATGGCATGTTGAGTACTACTGAGATGTCATGTTGGGCATTACTGAGATGTCATGTTGAGTACTACTGAGATGTCATGTTAGGTACTACTGAGATGTCATGTTAGGTACTACTGAGATGTCATGTTGAGTAACTTAGATGTTACATGACTACTCTTTACAATTGTCTTGTGAAGATCCAAACGGCTTGTCACTCAATATTTTGGGGGAGATAGAGAAGAAAAACAATACTTGAGAATTGTAGCAGATGACATTTTTTTTAAGTCAAAGTGAATTAAATTTGAATTGATTTCTCCAAACTGTGGATCCTGATAAGATGCAGAGTAACTGGGCGTTTAATCAAGGCATCCATTTTATTTGCAGATGAAATCTTGAACTCATGACAGCTGCCATAGAGGTTAATTACCCTTTCAACACTGAAGTTTCATAGTGCAATAGTCCATCATTGTTTGTTGGTAGAGTCCATACCGTGTAAAAGGGTAACATTTTTTAGATTGAATGGCAAACAGTGTAGACCCTGATCAGAGGGCTCCTAGGAGCCCTCTGATCTGGGTCTACATTGTTTGCAAATGACAGTGAAATCTGTTCTTATAGTCAAAGGGTTAAAACATTTACAGACCTCGTGTCTGGAAATGTATTGAAAATAAGCCGTATTGATTCTCTGTGACATCAGAAAGCTATCAATCATAATACGGAATTCCTTTCTTTCAATCACTTGAGTGCGCCACCAGCTTGAGAGGTCGCTAATAACAGAGTAGTGATGATCTGAAGATAGATAATCGGCATTGGACGGAGATAAAACACGACCCTGGACAGAGATAAAACATGACATTACATGATCAATATAATCACCATGTTTGTTGCTGTCAAATGCATTGTTTATTTTGAGGACTTCATTGTAATTATTAAATATACATACATTAACCCATTACCTCATAGGCTATGTTTAAATCAAACCCATTACCTCATAGGCTGTGTTTAGATCCAACCTCTTTGAATAAATCTACCGAAAAGGAGTATAAATTTACTAGCTAGAGAACATGAAACTTTTAGAATTGTTTAGTCTTAAAAACAATGTGATAAATGGAGCATTTGCTCCGATGGAGCGCTCTATTTATCACAGTGTTCAAAAAGTGATTTAACAAAGGCGTCAGTATGAGGGAATGGGCTAATTGTAGTAAAAAAAGGGACAGACAAGGATTGCAAACAGTGCAGACTCAGATCAAATTGCTCCTGAAGGATCATTTTGATCAGGGTCTACATCATTTTGATCAGGGTCTACATCATTTTGATCAGGGTCTACATCATTTTGTTCAGGGTCTACATCATTTTGATCAGGGTCTACATCATTTTGTTCAGGGTCTACATCATTTTGATCAGGGTCTACATCATTTTGTTCAGGGTCTACATCATTTTGATCAGGGTCTACATCATTTTGATCAGGGTCTACATCATTTTGTTCAGGATCTATATCATTTTGATCAGAGTCTACATCATTTCTCACTCTGTTGTTCTAAGTTTAAGTGATGAAAATGTGCCAAATTGACTTATTCAGCTTATATAGAAATACAAATTTCTAAAAGTATCTTTTTCTCTAGTTAATGCTCCTTTTCGGTAGATTTATTCAAAGAGGTTGTATCTAGAAATAGCCTATGAGGTAATGAGTTAATTGCATCAAAATTTATGGCTGAAGAAAATGATTTTTATGACAAAGAATGTCTTCACTGTTTGCAAAGTTCTTCCCACATATTAACCCTTTCCTCCATAGGCTATTTTTAGACCCAAACTCTTTGAATGAATCTACCCAAAAGGAGCATTAACTAGAGAAAGGGAAAATTTTAGAATTTTGTAGTTTGAAACCATTGTGATAAATAGAGCATTTGGTTTCATTAAGTGGCTTTTACAAAGGTGTAGAAAGGTGTATTTATGGAGGATAGGAATAACTAACAGACCTTGATCAAAGAGCTCCTATAAAATATCATGTGAATGAGTTCCTGCCTTTAATTAACTGTAGTCATTTTTTAGGTATTTAAGAACTAAATTCAGGTAGGAAGGTTTCCTAAACTACAGGGCTTGATTTGATTATGGCTTATTTTCACGTCTTCATGATGGAACAAAGATCCATCATAATGGAATGTGAACATTGTAATTATGATGGATCCGCATGTCGTAATTGGAGATGCTTTTTATTACAGTCTGTTAATGAGAAAATTCTGTTCTAAGAGCTTCAACAAATAATCCTGAAAGAATTTAAACCTTTCGCCTTCTGCCAGGAGATATATGATTACCTGCGAAAATGGTTTGATCCAGATTAGACGCCGTGTAACACGGCGGCTCATGAAGATCCAAACTATTTGATACCCTTATTGTGTTTTAGTAGATAAACTGATTGTTCAATTATATCCCAGTTACAGTTAGCGAAAACAAATGATTCTGATAGACTGCCCTAACACTGGCTTTTCGCTGTTGAATATTCATGGAAAAAATAATGACATCATTAATTTTCACATCTATTTCTCATGTTTTCTATTATTATTTTTTTCAGAAAGCACAGCAGCGGTGACCTACACAGTAGACTGAAGACACGGAAACTGCTTGGAGTTGGTGAGACCGATGACGGCGATGTCCACAGGTCAAAGGTAAGAAACTGAATCGTTATGTAACAGTATAACTGGATACTTAAAAAATTACAGTAATGAAGAACTCGATCAAATGCCTTTGTAGTCAGATGGCTGCTTAATGCAGGGTGAAAGTCGAGCAGAAAGCTCTAGGAGCTTGTTACATGCCTTTCACCCAGTGTTAACCCTTTCCTCCATAAATACGCCTTTCAATGCCTCTGTAATATAAACCACTTCTTGAAACCATTGTGTTAAATAGAGCATTTGCTCCTATAGGAGCAAATTCTCTTTTTATCACAATGGTTTCAAACTACAAAATTCTAAAACTTTTCCTTTTCTCTAGTAAATACTCCTTTTGGGTAGATTCATTCAAAGAGGTTGGGTCTAAAAATAGCCTATGGAGGAAAGAGTTTAACACTTTCCCTGTTCATTGTCCATGTAAGAAATGAGGACATCATGAGAATTAATTAGAGAGTTAAATATTTATATTAATGCATTATGGAACACAGGATTTTGTTACCGTAGATACTGTAGACTCGCATCTATATAAATCCATAAGGAAACAGAGCAGACCCTGATCAGATGGCTCATAAAGGAACTGTCTGATCTGGGTTTACTCTGTTTGTAAAGGTATAAAAAGGTGTTTATAATTATGAAGGAAAAGGTTACCTGTAGAGCCAATTCAGTATAGTTTGTGAGAGGTTTTTGAATGACAAACAGTGCAGACCTGATCAGAGGGCTCCTCCACAGTTTGCAAATGGCACCTAACTTAACCCATTTGCTCCCAGTGGATTCTTCCATACTTATATATTGGATAAGTCTATTTTTTACCTAAGGGAAGTCTAGTCTAAATTTTCATTTTGTTTCGTTTTATATTGAATTTCATATCAGCAAACGGTGTAGACTCTGATCAGACGCCGCATTATGCGGCGTCTGATCAGTCTACACTGTTTGCCTACGTCCCATATATGAGATCGTGGGAGCAAATGGGTTAAGTTTCCATGGGAACTACTTCCTACATATGTTCAGAAAGTTGTCCAAGTTTCAGAACTAAATTCAACCTGCTACAAAAATAATTTCAGCTTAAACTGTTCTTTCACAATTTTTACCTATACTTTCGATTATTTCACAAGTAAGCAAAGTAAACCCAGATGAGACTGCTCCTGCAAGAGGCGTCTGATCAGAGTCTGCTCTGTTTAAGACATTAAAGTCGGGTATTTATGGAATATAGGGTTAAACGTTTGATTTTGGCTCGGTTTTAACCCTTATCCTGTCAACAACAATGTTTGCTCAGTCCAACTCTAATATAAAGTGAGTTCTTTTTACAGAGGTCCAGAACTGATAAGATGTGTAAATTGAGTCATTTTCAAGAATAACTCCTTTGTTTCTCTATCAAGCCCTATGCTGTGACCACTCTTTAGAATCGTCTCTTCGAGAGTGGTCACAACATAGGGTTTGGTGGAGAAATGACGATTTTAGGGTTTGGTGGAGAAATGACGATTTTAGTATCTGAGCATTCGCATTTATCAGATCTGTTGCACTGTACTTATTTGTGATTCATTCAACCTTCTGAGAAACTACAGACTTTGTATCAAACAGCTTGGATCCTGATAAGATGCTGATTTACCCTGATCTGGATACAAACTGTTGTTTGCAAATTCCAGAACGCTCATGACTAGCAAGTGAAAAATTAACATGCATTACAAATTTATTTCTCGTAATTGGAAGCTGCACATGTTTTGATATAAAAGCAAGATATTTTTATTGCAAACAAGATCAGATTTCAATAAATGCTCCATGAAAATAGCTCTACTTTCATTTAAATAATTGCCTCATGGCATTAAACTGCAGTCTATTTGAGTTGTTTCTGTTAATAGAACTGCACTGATAGAAAAGGCCCTTACACCTTTAACAATTCCACCTTTTTATGTCTTTGCAAACAGAGTAGACCCAGATCAAACAGCTCCGAACGGGCCATCTGGTCAGTCTGTTACAGATCGTTCTCAATTACTTTTTAGCACAAAGTATTTGGATCCCTCTGTCATGATTGGTCATGTGTCATCAACAATATCTTTAACCTGTCCTCTATAAATACGCCTTTCTACGCCTCTGTCATAAATAACCACTTCTTGAAACCATTGTGATAAATAGAGCATTTGCTCCTACAGGAGCAAATGCTGTATTTATCACAATGGTTTTAAACTACAAAATTCTAAAATCTGATCAGGGTCTGCTCTGTTTGCTTATGATACTATAAATATGATTCTACAGTTTCTCCTATGGCCAAAAATTCCCTTGTTGATGTGCTATTATAACTGTTAATCTAAAAATATTCATGATATCTAATTAATATTCATGATGTCATTATTTATTACCTAAATATTCATGGAGTAAATTCAGGGTTAAAAAATGCCTTCTACACCACTTACTGCATTCTCACCAAATTTCAGAGGAATGATTTTGCAGGTGAGTCTCTTGCCGATTAGTATAAATTATTCCGATCTGCTTCACAATTAGGCAATAAAGCTAAAAATAGATTTTAATAAGCAATTCTTTTAAAACAAAATATCCTCTTAAACTACAGACTGGATTTGCACCACAGGAATGATCTCTAGGTGACCCACAATCATATTTGTATAAACCATTCCGATCTGCTGCATAAGTAGGTCATATGAGCTATAAATAGATTTTAATTGAAGTCACATTAGCTAAAAATAGATTTTAATTGACAATTTCTTTAATTAAAGTGACATCCCCTTAGACTATAAAATAGATTTCCACCAAATGTCACAGGAATGCTCTGCAGGTAACCTTTTTTATGCCCCCAAAGGCGGGCATATAGTAATCACATTGTCCGTCCTTCCGCCTGTCCATCTGTCCTTCCATCCGTCCCAAATTCATGTCCGGTCGGTAACTTCATCTATCAGTGGATTTCAATATAACTTGCCACAAATGTTCACCAGACAGAGACGATGTGTCGTGTTCAACTCCCTGGTCCATGGGTCAAAGGTCAAGGTCACAGGGTACAATTTTCGGGGGGCATTTGTCACGTGACTGTGACATCTCTTGTTTCAGATTTATCTTAATCATTTGGATCCATTTCATAATTAGGTCACACGAGTGAAAAATAGACTTTATTGAACTATTTCTGTCACAGATCATCTGTAACAGAGCTCCAGATAAGATGCATAAATTAACACATTTTCTAGAATAACTCTCCTTTTTCCAAACCATATGCTATTACCACTCTTTAGAATTGTGTCTTCGAGACAATTCTTAAGAGCATACACAACATAGGGTTTGATGGAGAAATGGGGATTTTATCATTTATCTGTAGCTCTTTGTAATGTGCTAGACTTAGTGCTACTTGTATATGGTTTTGTTTGTTTGTTTCAGCTACACTATTACCTGTATACGGTTTTTGTGTCACCTGCCAAGAGGCAGTGTGTCACTTAGGGGTCACTTTTCCATCGTCTGTCTGTCTGTCCGTCTGTCTGTCAGTCAATCTTTCTTTTTTTGGCTGTCATTTCTAAACTAATCATTATAGAGATTTCAAATTTCACATGTATCTTCCTCTCATTGAGGACCATTGATGTAACTAAGGTCCATCACTCTGCATGTAATACTTTTTTGAGTTATTCCCCTTTGTTCTGATTTTCGTCACACTTTCTTTTTTGGCTGTCATTTCTAAACTAATAATTATATAGCTTTCAAATTTTACATGTGTCTTCCTCTCATTTAGGACCATTGATGTAACTAAGGTCCAACACTCTGCATGCAATACTTTTTGAGTTATTCCACTTTGTTCTGATTTTTGCACCCCGGCATATTAACAGTTTTTGTGCCAGTAACGAGCAGGTGACACAGCATCATCACTGTGTTCCTCCGAAAACTCTTGTCTTTGTTAAATGTTTCAGCTACACTATTACCTTTATATGGTTTTGTTTGTTTGTTTGTTTCAGTTACACTATTACCTTTATATGGTTTTGGTTGTTTGTTTCAGCTTAGCCAGATACTGGGTCACAGTGACCAGTTATATATCCGACTACCGGGCGGCCTTCGACTGTGGCAGATCGTTCTCGCTGTGCTCTTCTCCATCATGTCTGTATGGGTAAGAAAGTTACACCCCTTTTGTTACCCTGTACCATTTCTTATACAGTTGACTCTTAACCCTTTACCCAATGAATATTCATATAATGATATTGATATCATGAATGTTGATTGGCTGCAATTTTTTATAATTGCATATCAATACAAGAAGGTTTGGCCATGACAGAAACTGGAATTGGATATACAGTAGAACCTCTCAATAACAGCCACTAAATTACAGTAGAACCTCTCTATAATGGCCACTAAATTATATCAAATATTTTGTGGTAAAGGCAGGTGGCTGCTTAAAGCAAGGTGAAAGTTAAACAGAACACTTCTATAGGAGCGTTCTGTTTTACTTTTACCTTGCTTTAAGCAACCACCTGCCCAAAATACCAACTTATTAATGCAATTTAGTGACCATTAAAGAGAGGTTTACGTATATTATTCCATAAACAAACAGAGCAGATCGGATTCTATACTTTGTTTGCTAATGAAATAAAAAAGGATCTGATTCTACAATTTCAATATTGGTAAAAAAAACATTGTCCATTTGCCATTTTAAAATCTTAGTAAAATCTTATTAAATGAACGTGCATGAAATCAAGTACAGTTGAACTTCGATATCTCAAACTCGGATAACTCAAACTTTGGGATAATGCGAAGTAAAATTTTGGTCTTTCCAAAAATTACAATACAGAATTGTTCTAAATTATATCACTATGTATATCTAGAAACACATATGACAGCTTAATGCAGGTTAGAAGTAATTCAAAAAACTCTTACAGGAGCTTTCAGCATTACTTTATACCTGCATTAAAGCTGTAGACTTGAGACATTGGGAGACATTGTTCTGGGTCCATGCTTATAAAACATTTGGTTGAGTCTGAGTTCGTTCTCAAGATTTTGATTGGTCAGATTTGAGCCTTTGGCTCAAATCTGACCAATCAAAAGCTTGAGAACTCAAATCTGACCAATCAAAAGCTTGAGAACAAAACTCAGACTCAACTAAAAGCTTTATAAGCATGGACCCAGATTAGAAATCGGATGACTCAAACCTCTGTTATTTTGAAATAATTTTTTTGGTCCCTTGAATGATCATGAGCTGGTCGTGATACGACTGAAATGCTGTTAACGACGTATAACCTGATAAAAACCAAGCCAAACCCTTGAAGTTTGAAATATATTATTTATAACCTGTATTATATTATGATAGACAACTAAGCATTCAAACCAGAGTGAGTCAAAGATGACAAGTGATCAGGAAAGAGATGAAATGAAATGAACACAATTAAAAATGAAATCCAGTGAACACATTAGAGATGAAATCAAGTGAGCACATTAGAGATGAAATCAAGTGAGCATGTTAGAGATGATATCATGTGAGCATGTTAGATATGAAATTATGTGAGAATGCTATAGATGAAATCATGAGTGAGCATGCTAGAGATGAAATCAAGAGTGAGAATGCTAGAGATGAAATCAAGTGAGCATGCTAGAGATGAAATCAAGTGAGCATGCTAGAGATGAAATCAAGAGTGAGCATGCTAGAGATGAAATCAAGAGTGAGCATGCTAGAGATGAAATCAAGTGAGCATGCTAGAGACAAAATCAAGTGAGCATGCCAGAGATGAAAACTTCGAACAGTTTGGATCCAGATAACAGATCAAGCAAAATTAGCAGTTATATTTTAGACATATTTTGAAAACAGAATTGAAAATGCACTTGATGAATTGATAGTTATTTGGTGACCACAATCAATAAGTACTGTATGTAAAGAGTTCATTCTTATGTTTTTCAGGCATTACTTTTCCCCACCCACTACTTCAACACAATGTTTGAGGTGGATGGATCCACGTTTACATTTCCAATCAGACTGTACGCCACAGCTCTTGTCTGTAAGTATATCACTGATACTGTTTTCATTTCCAATCAGACTGTACGCCACAGCTCTCATCTGTAAATATATGACTGACGCTTCATTTCCAATCAGACTGTACACCACAGCTCTTGTCTGTAAGTATGTCACTAACACTGTTTTCATTTCCAATCAGACTGTACACCATAGTTCTTGTCTGTAAGTATATCACTAACACTGTTTTCATTTCCAATCAGACTGTACACCACAGCTATGTCACTAACACTGTTTTCATTTCCAATCAGACTGTACGCCACAGCTCTTGCACTGATACTGTTTTCATTTCCAATCAGACTGTACACCACAGCTCTTGCACTGACACTGTTTTCATTTCCAATCAGACTGTACACCACAGCTCTTGCACTGACACTGTTTTCATTTCCAATCAGACTGTACACCACAGCGCTTGTCTGTAAGTATATCACTCAGACACTATTCATTTCCAATCAGACTGAACGGCACGGTATTTATCTCCTCCATAAATACACCTTTCTACACCTCTGTAAAAACTACACGTTGTAACCGTTGTGATAAATAGAGTATTAAAATTTTTCTCCCATTAGAACAAAATTGCTCTATTTATCACAATGGTTTCAAATTACAAAATTCTAAAAAAAATTCCTTTTCTCTAGTTAATGCTCCTTTTCGGTAGATTTATTCAAAGTGGTTGAATCTAAAAATAGCCTATGAGGGAATGGGTTAAGTATATCACAAACACACTTCATTTCCAATATGATTGTATGACACAGCACTTGCCTGTTTTCTTTCACAGAGTTCTAAACCATTATGATTTTAACAATTAATGCACTTACTGTGCTTCATCACTCAAATCCTGTCAGTGTATAGTTTGGGTGAAACAGATTATAAACAGACAGACAGACAAATATTAAGACATTGATTTCAACCCGAGACAAATTAAGAATTTTGGGATGGGTATTCCTGTAGTTGTTGGGTATTCCTGTAGTTCTGTAGTTGTTGGGTATTCCTGTATTCCTGTAGTTGTTGGGTATTCCTGTATTCCTGTAGTTGTTGTTGGGTATTCCTGTAGTTGTTGGGTATTCCTGTAGTTGTTGTTGGGTATTCCTGTAGTTGTTGGGTATTCCTGTAGTTGTTGTTGGGTATTCCTGTAGTTGTTGGGTATTCCTGTAGTTGTTATTGGGTATTCCTGTAGTCCTGTAGTTGTTGGGTATTCCTGTAGTTGTTGTTGGGTATTCCTGTAGTAGTTGTTGGGTATTCCTGTAGTCCTGTAGTTGTTGGGTATACCTGTGGTTGTTCTTACATGAATATTCATAGAGTTATGGGTCAAATAGATTCAACACATTTAAATGAAAAAAAAGTGTTAACCTGTTCCTTGTTCTATGTTTATTCAATTTCAATACTTTCTGAATATTCATGGACAATATAGTTATAACGAAATATAGAAGGTGGTACCTTGTAGCCATTTTAAAAACTAAAGAAACTGATCTATCAAATTCCACAAGCAAACATAGCAGACCCTGATCTGGATCTACTCTGTTTGCAAATGTGTGAAAATTTGAAGGAAAGGGTTAAGCAGCATACAGTGTAGATCCTGATCAAAGATGATTCTTCAGAAATAGTTGGCTCTGGTTTATCTATATTTGCCAAGGTTTAACTGTCCAAGTATCTAGAATATCGAGGGTTTGATATTGTGGATTGAGATGTGATCAATAATTAGTCTATGAGGGAAAGGATTGGACCTTTAAGCACTGAATGGACAGAGTGGTAAAGCCAGTCTGTGTTTAACTATAGGGTCTTCTCAGTATGGAAGACTTAATCCATTACCTCATAGGTTATTTTTAGGCACAACCTTTTTGTATAAATCTACTGAAAAGGAGCATTAACTAGAGAAAAGGAAAATTTTAGAATTTTGTAGTTTGAAACCATTGTGATAAATACAGCATTTGCTCCTATAGGTGCAAATGCTCTATTTATCACAATGGTTTCACAAAGTGACTTTTACAGAGTTGTCAAAAGTGGTCAATATGAGGGAATAGGTTAAATTGATAACAAACATTGCAGACCCTTATCAAAGGATTTTTTGTAGGCCTCTGATATGGGTCTACACTGTTTGCAAATGACACTACATGCATGGCCAGCATTCAAAAGCCTAAGTCTTTGGACATGCAATTCTATGAACAGAAAGGTGGTAATGAAAGGAGATCATTTAATTTCCGTTAATCGATCCAATGTTGGTTGTTCATGGATATTGATCAGTTTGGTTGTACAGGAGTCAATAATTAACCTTGTGCGTGCTGTGTTGTGGTGACTGTGATTGAACCTCTGCTACACTGTGTGACTGTGATTCAACCTATCCACTATAATTTATGAGCTGTTAGGTCGTGGTCTACTATATGAGCTGTTAGGTCATGGTCTACAATGTATCTACTATATGAGCTGTTAGGTCACAGTCTATAATGTATCTACTCTATGAGCTGTTAGGTCATGGTCTACAATGTATCCACTATTTGAGCTGTTAGGTCATGCTCTACTATAATGAGCTGTTAAGTCATGGTCTACATTGTATCTACTATATGAGCCACATTATGAGCTGTTAGATCATGGTCTACAATGTGTCTATTATATGAGCTGTTAGGCCATGGTCTACAATGTATCCACTATATGAGCTATTAGGTCATGGTCCACTTTATGAGCTGCTAGGTCATGGTCTACAATGTGTCTTATTATATGAGCTGTTAGGCCATGGTCTACAATGTATCCACTATATGAGCTATTAGGTCATGGTCCACTTTATGAGCTGCTAGGTCATGGTCTACAATGTGTCTTATTATATGAGCTGTAAGGTCATGGTCTACAATGTATCTACTCTATAAACTGTAAGGTGACGGTTTACTATGTATCTGCTATATGAGTTGTTAGGTTGTGGTCTACAAACTATCCAGTATATAAGCTGTTAGGTTGTGGTCGATAATGTATCTGCTATATGAGCTGTTAGGCCATGGTCTACAATGTATCCACTCTATGAGCTGTTAGGTCATGGTTTACAATGTGTCTATTATATGAGCTGTTAGGCCATGGTTTACAATGTTTCTACTCTATGAGCTGTTAGGCCATGGTCTACAATGTATCTACTCTATGAGCTGTTAGGTCAAGGTCTACAAACTATCCAGTATATGAGCTGTTAGGTTGTGGTCTACAATGTTTTGCATGAACAAACCATACAAATTATAATATAAGATAAGTGTCCTTATATTGTTTTTAACTTTTAAGGTATAGCAGTGATGTACTGGAGCACAGTCCAGGCAGCCGATCGTGATGTCATCAGACTGGTTCTCTTGTCCAGTGTGGTATTCTTCATCCTACAGACGATTGGTATGTATTAAATTAAGCATTTGATTGACTCTAATCATTGAATAGTAAGATAATGTTAGACTGGTTTAGGCAGTGAACAAGTAAAAAACTGGATTTGTTCCATAATATGTCTGTATTGTCTCTGCTAAATGTTCCACTCTAATAAACACCCCATTTATCCTGAGGGAAACTGATATTGAATAAATCTTCTAAAACCCTGTATAATAACAATTAAATATAGAAAAAACAGGTGTTTGAAAATAGGGATGTGACTTAATGAAGTCTGAAAGCAATACAGTAGACTCCTAGGAGCTTTTTACATTTCACTCATTCTGCATTTAAAAACCACCTGGATACGAAACGCAACAAGCAGCTAAAAACCCATTACCTCATAGGCTATTTTTAGATCCAACCACTTTGAATAAATCTACCGAAAAGGAGCATTAACTAGAGAAAAGGAAAATTTAGAATTTTGTAGTTTCAAACCATTGTGATAAATAGGGCATTTGCTCCTATAGGAGCAAATGCTCTATTTATCACAATGGTTTAAACAGGTGACTTTTGCAGAGGTGACAATATGAGGGAATGTGTTAACCCATTCCTTCATATAAATGCCTTTTCACTCATTTGTAGTCCGGTTCTACATTTTCTGCCTGTGCAGGTATGCCATTGTAAAACCATAGCTAATAAATATTCATGATGGGATTATTTCTTGCACAAATATTAACCCTTTCCTCCACCAAATACGCTTTTCTACGCCTCTGTAATATAAACTTCTCGAAACCATTGTGATAAATAGAGCATTTGCTCCTATAGGAGCAAACGCTGTATGTATCACAATGGTTTCAAACTACAAAATTCTTAAATTTTACTTTTCTCTAGTAAATGCTCTTTTTGGGTAGATTAATTCAAAGAGGTTTGGTCTAAGAATAGCCTATGGAGGAATGGATTAAACAGGGAAAGGAATAAAACTGTTACATTTTAGTGCGTTTATTGGAGACAATACAGTATATTAGAAAAGTCATTGTTGCTCTATATATGTTTCTCAGACATTAACTCTTTTGGCACCAAATTTAAAAGTGTCGTCTGCAATAATAATGTCATATTAAATATAATTATAAACTAAATAATATAGGTATATTAGTAAAACATTTGTTTTTAAAAACCTTTATGCTTGGGCTAAAACAATACCGAAAACAGTGAAGTCCCAGGTCAGATGTCGCCGTGGAAAGGCGGCATCTGTCCTGGGACTGCACCGTTTTCAATTGTGCCAACAGTGGACATTTGCGCTGAAAGAGTTAAATGTTTATTATAATGAATAATTAGTAAACTGTTGCAAATTCATCATTTTAACCCGTTACTCAATGGGTATACCATTTAATACCATTACATTAGGGTAGACCCAAATCAGGCAGCAACTATAGAAGCCGTCTGATCAGGGTCTGCTCTTTTTATTTATCTGGTCAGCTTTCGCCTTGCCTAAAATTACTTGAGTTTATATCTTATCATAAAAAATTATCTTAATAATGTTCTTGTTTTCATTATTTCTAATATGAGTATTATTTCTAAAATAAATATTCATTAAGTAAAGGTTTCACTATCTACACTACACCACTGATGTAATAATAAGTTGACATTTGTTTTCAGCATGTTTGTGCATTTGTTTGTTTGAATTTCAGAATTACTCCACTTAGCCTGGGTTCATAAATGAATTCATATTCAATGCTTGTCACTTTAAGCTTATCTTTCTTCAAGCAGAGCTGTAAACCCTTAAATATGTGAATCTGTTGCCGTGGAAATGATGTTAGCATGATAGAACTACAATTGGTTAAATTTTCTACAATCTTTTTCATATCACAAATCTTGTTATTGTGTGACTGGCTTTTCAATATTTAGAAATGAGTCGCTGAGCACATCATCAGCTATTTCAAATGCAGGTGTTATGTGGAATATGTATACCTGTAGCATACCTGTCATTTCTTATCCATAGTTTACCAGTCTATAGTGGCCTTCCTTGAATTCCCCAAGCTCTTAACCCATTCCTTTATATCAACGCTTTTTCATGCCAAACAGAGTAGGCCCTAATCAGACAGCTTCTGTAGGAGCTGTCTGATTAGGGCCTACTTTGTTGGCTTAATTGAAATTATAGATCTGATTCTACAGTTTCTACCATTACCAAAAACTCTTATTTACATGACACTGTTATTTACATGACACTGTTATCTGTTATTTACATGACACTGTTATTTACATGACACTGTTATTTACATGACACTGTTATTTACATGACACTGTTATAAAAACCCAGCTGACAGATACTAATGTTGTCATTATTTCTTTACATGAAATTTTAACATGGAAAGGATTACTTGAGCTCTTTGTGTCTGTAGAGAAAGTGGATTTTATTAACTCCTTGTATGCTTGTAGCATATTTCCTATAAACTATCCAAACGGAGCTAACAGAGCAGATCGTCACTGATTGGACAGCTCCTACAGGAGCCACCTGACTCTGTTTGGAATTAACTATTTGCACGCTAGCGGCAAATCTGTGATTACCTATACAAACAGTTTGGATCCAGATGAGATGCCGCATAATGCGGCTTCTCATCAGGATCCAAACTGTTTGTCAAAAGAAAATGAGAGAAAGTTTATTTTAAGAAAAGAAGCAGACGACAATTGTTGCAGACTAGAAATTACTTGATAGATATGGTAGACATTGTTATACAATGATATACGTATATATGTGTATTGTTGTCCATTTTCATTCTTATAGCATCTAGGATATATATTTATATTACCAGAGCTGCAGATAAGATACACATTTAGGACTGCCAATAAGAAACATATTTAGGCCTGTAGATAAGAGACATTTAGAACTGAAAATAAGACACATGTTTAGGACTACAGATAAAAGCCATATTGAGGACTGCAGTTGAGAAACAGAAATTACTTAGGACTGTAAATAAGAGACATATTTAAGACTACAAGTAAGAGGTGTATTTAGGAATGCATGATATAAGAGACATATGTTTGGCAGGACTGCATATAAGAGATTATAAAGGACAACAAATGAGAGAGATATTAAAAATACAGATAAGAGGCATATTTCAGACAGCAGATAAGAGACATGTTGGGACAGCAAATAAGAGACATGTTTAAGACTGCAGATAAGAGACATATTTCAGGATTTGCAGTTAAGACATATATAGGACTGTAGATAAAAGACATATAGGACTGCATTTAAAGCCATTTAAATCAGCAGTTAAGAGACAAATTTTGACTGCAAATTTGAATCATATTAAGGAACGCAGATAAGTCATTTGGGGCTGAGTAACAGTTAAAATACTACTTTAAATATGCAGATAAGATACATATTTTAGGACTACAGATAAGATACACAGAGGACAACAGATTTTAGCTATACCCTACAGATTATGTTCTTTTTGTAAAATATTTTTGTGTAAGATTTATTTCTGATACAGGGAGGAAACTTTGTTTTACCCTACCCTTTAAAGGGAAGTAACTCATTATAACTTGTGTATCCCACACTTAAACTCTGTCTTTATGCAGATCGCTGTCTCATCAGGATCCAAACCGGGTGAAATGTAGATCCTATTATTATACTCACCAAATTCCCTTTGTAGAGCATATAGTCACTGCTTTGTCCGTCCGTCCCGTCTGTTTGTCCGTACGTCATAACTTTGTCCAGAGCATAACACAAAAACTATAATAGGTATCAACATGAAACTTCATAGGTAGATAGATCTCGATGAGGAGAAGTGCAGTGCACAAGAATCATCACTCTCTTTTACATAATTGAGGAGTTACTGCCTTTTGTTATTTTTCGTACTTAAATTTTGTCCGGAGCATTACTCAAAAACTATAATAGGTATCAACATGAAACTTCATAGGTAAGATAGATCTTGATGAGGAGAAGTGCAGTGACTAAATGTTGTTATCTGCAAGAATAGTTTAGTCTCCAAATATTGTCATCTGCCTGACATGCTAAAAGTAGATTTTTTCTTACATATATCCAGAGTGCCAAACAGAATGGATCTAGATGAGACCCTGAATTTCTTCTGGATGCAATCTGTTTGAGAAGGTGGTCAAGCAGTTTGACACTCTTGAATGAATGTTTTAAGAAAACTGAAAGTAAAAATAACTTAAAGGTTACAACTTTGGCAGACAACAAAATGAGGGCTTGGTGCAAAACTATTGTAACTCCTTCACAAAGTGAAATTCATAAGGATAAGGTGTAATAACTTGACAAGGTGTTTTCAAAGCTACCTGTTTCTGTTTAGCCATTTCAATCCTGAGTTTGCAGTGGAATAGCCCATCAGTGTTTTAACTATAGAGTCCACATTAAACCCATTCCCTCATAGGCTGTTTTTAGATCCAACCACTTTGAATAAATCTACCCAAAAGGAGCATTAACTAGAGAAAAGAGAATTTTTTTATTTTGTAGTTCGAAACCATTGTGATAAATAGAGTATTAAAATTCTCTATTTATCATAATGGTTTCAACAGGTGATTTGTACAGATGCGTAGAAAGGTTATTTATGGAAGAAATGGTTAAACTGTCTCAATGAAACTTGCTAGATGATTTCTAATGATAAATAGTGCAAACCCTGATCAAAGGGCTCCTCTATGACCCTCTTACCTTGGTCTACACTGTTTGCAAATACCAGTGCATGCATTCAAAGGGGTTAAGTCCCCTCTACTAGTAGTAGATTCTCTTACTACAGTAAAACCTCTCTATAACAGCCACTAAATTGTGTTAATTAATTGGTATTTAGGGCAGGTGACTGTTTAAAGCAAGGTGAAAGTAAAACAGAAAGTTATTGGAGCGTTCTGTTTTACTTTCACCTTGCTTTAAGCAGCAACCTGCCTTTAACACAAAATACTTGATGTTACGATGAATTAAGTGGCCGTTAAAGAGAGGTTTTAATGACCCATGCAAAAAGTTTGGCTCAAGATCAGTCCAACACAATATTAGCCTGGATACAAGATCCAGGCTCTTTCTCACTCAGACTCTACTTCTTCAAAAATATCAGAACAAAAATTAGTAGTTTTGAAAATGTTGCAGATGACAATTAACCCTTTCCTACATAAATACGCCTTTCTACACCTCTGTAAAAGTTATTTTATGAAACCATTGTGATAAATAGAGCATTTGCTCCTATAGGAGGAAATGCTCTATTTATCACAATGGTTTCAAAACTACACACTTCTAAACTTTTCCTTTTCTCCAGTAAATGCTCCTTTTCGGTAGATTGATTCAAATAGGTTGTGTCTAAAAATAGCCTATGGAGGAATGGGTTAAGCAGATGACAAAACTACTAAGCATGAAACAAGTTAATGACTTGATTGTAATCTTAATGCTTTCTTTTAAAATCCTTCAGCACAAACTATTTTTGATCAATATATAACAGATTATGTCATTTCTTTAACATGATGTATGGCAACAAGTCTAAGTGAAAATGTTTCTAACTTCCGATTTGTTTTGTAACGTACTAATGGATCATGACATCGAGCAATCGGTTAAATCTCACTCCTATTATTCTTTATCTGAGAGAAAAAACATCACTCATGATATGAAAATATGGCTATTTATTTCTGACACTAATGTTTTTAGCTCACCTGGCACAAAGTGCCAGATAAGGTATTGTGAGAGGGCAGTCGCCGGCTTCCATCGTCGTGCGTATGTGCGTCGTCAACAATTTACTTAAGCATCATCTTCTCTGAAACCACAAAGCCTAGAGCTTTGATATTTGGTATGTGGAATCATCTGTCTATCAGTTTTTTATAGGTAAATTTTAAAAATCTTCTTTTCCGAAACTGTAAGGCCTAGACCTTTGAAATTTGGTATGTAGTATCATCTAATGGTTTTCTACCAAGATTGTTCAAATTATGACCCCAAGACCAAAATTGTCCCGCCCCTGGCATCATCTAAAGTTCTTTTATTAAGATTGTTAAAATTTTAACCTCCAGGCCTGAAGTTATGGCCTTTGGTTTCATATTGGCCCCAATCTGACTTATTTTTACATAGAAATACAGTGTATGCATAAGTCTATAGTAACCAGGTGAGTGATTAAGGGCCATCATGGCCCTCTTGTTCATATTTTCTTGGTAGTCCATCTGTCACGCTTCGTGTTCGGGTCATATCTCCTACAAAGTTAGGCCAAATTCATTATAACTTCACACATTGAAGAAGCATGATGAGGAGTAGTGTCATGCACAAGGGGCATAACTCTAACATCAATATTTTTGGAGTTATTCCCCTTTTTCATATTTTTTTGTTCAGACAATAACTCTTTATCTACTGGTTCAATCGATTTGAAACTTCATATATGGAACAAGCATGAGTAGGGGTAGTGTCATGCACAAGAGCCATAACTCTAGCATCTATATTTTTGGAGTGATTCCCCTTTTCATATTTTCTTGTCCAGTTCATAAAGAGTTATTGACTGGTTCAATTGATTTGAAACTTCTCATATGGAACAAGCATGATGAGGTGTAGTGTCATGCACAAGGGCAATAACTCTAGCATCAATATTTTTGGAGTTACTACCCTTTTTCATATTTTCTTGTCAGTACAAAAACTTTTTATTTACTGATTCAATGTATGTATATTGACGACTCTGTAGAAGTCACTTTGTGAAACATTTGTGATAAATTGAGCATTTGCTCCTTTAGGAGCAAATGGTCTATTTATCACAATGGTTTCAAGCTATAAAATCCTAAAAAAAATTCTTTTCTCTAATTAATGCTCCTTTTCGGTAGATTTATTCAAAGAGGTTGGATCTAAAAATAGCCTATGCGGTAAAAGGTTAAATGCAATCATTACCAGTTCCATGTTGTCAACATCATGAAAAGGGAAACCATTGAATGCATATATGACCAGTTCCATGTTCATTATATGTTGTCGACAGTCATGAAACAGGCAACTATGAAGTTTTTTTTGTTATATGTTGTCAACATTCATTAAACAGGCAACCATGGAGTTTGTTGTATGTTGTCAACATTGATGAAACAGGCAGTAATGAAGTTCATTATATGTTGTCAACAGTCATTAAACAGGCAACCATGGAGTATGTTGTATGTTGTCAACAGTCCATGGAGTTTGTTGTATGTTGTCAACATTGATGAAACAGGCAGTCATGGAGTTCATTATATGTTGTCAACATTCATTAAACAGCAGTCATGGAGTTTGTTATATGTTGTCAACATTCATGAAACAGGCAACTATGAACCTAAATTATATGTTGTCAACAGTCATGAAACAGGCAACCAGGGAGTTCATTATAGTTGTTTTGACAGTTATGAAACAGGCAATCATGGAGTTCATTATATGTTGTTGACAGTCATGAAACAGGCAAGGCAACCATGGACTTCTTTATATGTTGTTGACAGTCATGAAACAGGCAACCATGGACTTCTTTATATGTTGTTGACAGTCATGAAACAGGCAACCATGGACTTCTTTATATGTTGTTGACAGTCATGAAACAGGCAACCATGGACTTCTTTATATGTTGTTGACAGTCATGAAACAGGCAAGGCAACCATGGACTTCTTTATATGTTGTTGACAGTCATGAAACAGGCAACCATGGACTTCTTTATATGTTGTTGACAGTCATGAAACAGGCAACCATGGACTTCTTTATATGTTGTTGACAGTCATGAAACAGGCAACCATGGTATTCATTACATGGAGGGTATAGCTCAACACTGTTGTAACTACATTATTCAACTTTTACCATATGGATATATTCATGTAAAAATAACTACATTATGTCAATATAATTGTTAGCTCATTTGAACACGAATGTGTTTTGGCCATGTCAAAAATTGGAAAATTCCACATATGTATTATGTAATTCCTTGACCAAATAAATTCTTCGATTGTAATTACAATAGTTTTGTGCTAAATGTTCCACTTGTTTGTCAACAGTAAGAAAGGAGACCCCCATGTAAAGATGATGTATCATGCGTCATCATGCATTGCAAGGCAGACAACACGAGTCTGTTTCATGTTTGACTAGTCATATGAGTAATTCCACAATGGCTGGATCGTCTGTTTGTCTGTCTTCAGTTTTGCTGCCATGGTTCTCTTCATCACCCAAAGTTTCCTCCCTGTGTTCACTCTTGATGTTCTTGGTGCGGCTTGTTATTGTATGTGTCTCCTCATACTACTATTGGATTACGTATAAGGACAGGAAGTCGAAGGATGTGCGCTACTACCGGTAGCGTCTGCCTACCAGGACAAATCCACCATTAAATCCACCATTTCTATCATGGTATGGCCAGCATTCACTGCACTTTGACATTCTCTTTTATTTTGATATTACTAATAACATGCAACGGTTTCCTTCAACTTTCATCTTTGCAGTCTATAACCTGTACTGTGTGAGATGGTTAACCCTTTACTCCATGAATATTCATGTAGGAAATAATGACTTCATGAATATTTATTAGATTAATTGTTATAACAGCACATAGACATAGGAACTTTGGG
The DNA here is from genome assembly GCA_963576725.1 of Azorinus chamasolen. Taxonomy (NCBI): domain Eukaryota; kingdom Metazoa; phylum Mollusca; class Bivalvia; order Cardiida; family Solecurtidae; genus Azorinus; species Azorinus chamasolen. The sequence continues at coordinate 82,653,908 of OY755246.1, forward strand.
CCATGAGTGTATTAACCCATTCCCACTTAGGCTATTTTTAGACCTAACCTCTTTGATTAAATCTACCAAAAAGGAGCATTTACTTGAGAAAAGGAAATTTTCAGAATTGTGTAGTTTTGAAACCATTGTGATAAATAGAGCATTTGCTCCATAGGAGCAAATGCTCTATTTATCACAATGGTTTCACAAAGTGACTTTTACAGAAGCGTCAAAAGGCGTCAATATGCGGGAATGGCTTAAATGCTATAACTTTCCCTGTTCTATGTTTATTACAAACATTGACGTGTATGTAGTGACGAAATATGGAAGGTGAAACACTGTAGCCATTTTAGAAACTAAAGAAACAGATCTATCAAATTTCATTAGCAAACAGAGCAGACCCTGATCAGACGGCTCCTATAGGAGAAGTCTGATCTGGTTCTACTCTGTTTTAAAAATGAGTGAAAACACGTTTGTATGAGGGAAAGGGTTATAAAGCAGTTTAGTCTTACTGAGTTTACAGTCTGTATCAGAATCTGCTTAAACCCAGTTGAATATTCATGTAAAAAATCATGGCATCATGAATATGCATTACTTTAATTTTTTAATAGAATATGTTCAAGAGAACTTTTGGTGTTGGTAGAAATTGTAGTCGGATTCATAAGCATGCAAACAGACCATAATCAGACGGTTTCAAAGGAGTCATCTGATCTTAGTCTACTCTGTTTGCGAAGATGTGAAAGAACATTCATATGAAGGAAAGGGTTAACAGAACATTATGCAGAACTTATCAGAATATTTTGCTTGCATTATAACACAACTTATCAGCATGGCTAGCTTTCATTATAATGCACAACTTATCAGCATGTCTGACGTGCATTATAACGCACAACTTGTCAGTATGTCTGGCTTGCATTATAACACACATGTTATCAGCATGTCTGGCTTCCTTTATAATGGACATTTTTTTTAACTTATCAGTATGTCTGGCTTGCATTTTTATTGCACAACTTATCAGCGTGTCTGGCTTGCATATTTATTGCACAAATTATCAGCGTGTCTGACTTGCATTATAACGCACAACTTATCAGTATGTCTGGCTTGCATCATAACACGCATCTTATCAGTATGCCTGGCTTCCTTTATAACACATCTTATCAGCATGTCTGGCTTCCTTTATGAAGCACAACTTATCAGCATGTCTGGCTTGCATTTTTATTGCACAACTTATCAGCATGTCTGGCTTGCATTTTTATTGCACAACTTATCAGCGTGTCCTGCCTACAACCATTTTGCGTTACATTGATACTGTTTTGTGAATTTATAATACTTCTTTGCATTATGATGAAATGATTTTGAAATGACGACTTTTGACGCCTCTGTAAATCCCACTTCATGAAACCATTGTGATAAATAGAGCATTTGCTCCTTAGGAGCAAATGCTCTTTTTATCACAATGGTTTTAACACTACATATAATTCTAAACTAACTTTCCTCTAGTTAATGCTCCTTTTCGGTAGATTTATTCAAAGAGGTTGGATCTAAAATGGCTTATGAGGTAATGGGATAATCAGATTTTGCATGCCACTCCTTGTATCTTTATTAGCTGTTGAATATTATATAAACTGTTTTTTTGTTGCTTATTTTGTAGTTTATGGAGTTAATAAGATTTGCAAGCAGCGTAAGCTTCAAATAAAAGAAGTTGCAATGAAGGGATTTTAATGGAACTCCCTGATCTGGGTCTACACTATGGCAATTTGTATAGACCCTAATCATAGTACCTCTCTGATCTGGGTCTACACTATGGAAATTTGTATAGACCCTGGTCACAGGACCTCGTTGATCTGGGTCTAAACTGTGGCAATTTGTACATACCCTGTTGGAATTCATTATAATATACACTAGTTATTGTAGTCTATTATAATATACACTAGTTATTGTAGTCTATTATAATATACACTAGTTATTGTAGTCTATTATAATATACACTAGTTATTGTATAATATACACTAGTTATTGTACAATATACACTAGTTATTGTAGTCCATTATAATATACACTAGTTATTGTAGTCTATTATAATATACACTAGTTATTGTAGTCTATTATAATATACACTAGTTATTGTAGTCTATTATAATATACACTAGTTATTGTATAATATACACTAGTTATTGTACAATATACACTAGTTATTGTAGTCCATTATAATATACACTAGTTATTGTAGTCTATTATAATATACACTAGTTATTGTAGTCTATTATAATATACACTAGTTATTATGTCTCCCCCCATATTTATATGGGGGAGACATATTGTTTTTTGTGAGAGTTGTCTGTCTGTCCGTCTGTCTGTCCGCACTCACCAATGGGTAGTTGTGTGACTTTTTCTAACTAGTCACACAAGTAAAATCATTAACCTGGCCATCTCTTGTGACATTAACCTGGCCATTTCTTGTGACATTAACCTGGCCAGTTGTGGGACATAGGGTTAGGGTTAGGGTTAGCTTCCAGATCATTCTTTTCCAAAGTTAGAGCCAAAAATAGTTTTTCTTGTGGGACTAGTCCCACAAGAAAAGATCAAAGGAAAAAGTCACACAACTACCCATTTGTTAGTATGTCCGTCTGTCCGTCTGTCTGTCCGTCTGTCTGTCACACTTTTTGTCCGGACGATAACTTCAATATGCCTGATGCCAGTTGATTGAAACTTCATATATGGAAAGAGAATAATAAGAGGAAGTGTCGTGCACAAGGTCCATAACTCTGGCTTCACTAATATTGGAGTTATTGCCCTTTGTAAAAAAAAACACACTTTTTTGTCCGGATGATAACTCCTATATGGCTCATGCCAGTGGATTGAAACTTCATATATGGAAAGATCAGGACGAGAGGAAGTGTCATGCACAAGGTCCATAACTCTGGCTTCACTAATATTGGAGTTATTGCCCTTTGTAAAAAATATCATAATTTTTTGTCCGGACAATAACTTCAATATGCCTGATGCCAGTTGATTGAAACTTCGTATATGGAAAGAGCATGATGAGAGGAAGTGTCATGCAGAAGGTACATAACTCTGGCTTCACTAATATAGGAGTTATTGCCCTTTGTAAAAAAAATCACACTTTTTTGTCCGGACGATAACTTCTATATGGCTCATGCCATTGGATTAAAACTTCATATATGGAAAGATCATAACGAGAGGAAGTGTCATGCACAAGGTCCATAACTCTGGCTTCACTAATATTGGAGTTATTGCCCTTTGTAAAAAAATCACAATTTTTTGTCCGGATGATTACTCCTATGTGACACATGCCATTGGAGTGAAACTTCATACATGGAACGATCATGATAAGAGAAAGTGTCATGCATAAGATCTATAACTCGAGCTTCAATAAATTTAGAGTTATTGCCCCTTGTACATTTGTTTAATTCTTTCTTGTCCGGACGATAACTCCTACATGGCTCTTGCCATCGTATTGAAACTTCATGCATGGAAAGAGCATGATGAAAGAAAGTGTCATGAACAAGGTCCATAATTCTGGCTTCAATACTTTTGGAGTTATTGCCCTTTGTTACATTTTTTGGCCGATCAATAACTCCTGTTCGACTGATGCTATTGGAATGACATTTTATTTTTGGAAAGAGCATGTTGAAAGCAAGTGTCATGCACAAGGGCCATAAATCTGGTATCAATATTTTTGGAGTTATTAGCTGTTATCATTTTCTTCTTGAAAAATGTAGTGTGGAAAACGCATAATGAGGGGAAGTATCATTCATCAAGACCATAACATTTTTAGTGATTTCCCTTTACATATTGTTTTTATTAGAGGGGAGACATCCGTTTTTGTGACAAAAACCTCTAGTTGTAGTCTATTATAATATACACTAGTTATTTTATAATATACACTAGTTATTGTACAATATACACTAGTTATTGTAGTCCATTATAATATACACTAGTTATTGTAGTCTATTATAATATACACTAGTTATTGTAGTCTATTATAATATACACTAGTTATTGTAGTCCATTATAATATACATTAGTTATTGTAGTCTATTATAATATACACTAGTTATTGTAGTCTATTATAATATACACTAGTTATTGTAGTCCATTATAATATACACTAGTTATTGTAGTCCATTATAATATACACTAGTTATTGTAGTCTTATTATAATATACACTAGTTATTGTAGTCCATTATAATATACACTAGTTATTGTAGTCCATTATAATATACACTAGTTATTGTAGTCCATTATAATATACGCTAGTTATTGTATAATATACACTAGTTATTGTAGTCCATTATAATATACACTAGTTATTGTAGTCTATTAAATGAAGATACAAGGGTTATGATTGAAGTCATTATCAAATCGTCGCTGTGCTGACATACCTCGTATATCCATTTTGACCGAAAATCGTTTCTTCATGATTTCTGATTTAAATGTACAATGCCCACATCCTGTCAAAATTTCGGAGCAATCGACCAATGAAAAGTGTCAAAACTCACTTGTGACTGAACCTTATCTATATCTATTGGTCTGAGTTTTTCAATATCAAAACCTCGTATAAATTTTACTCTTCAAACAAGCAGAGCAACTACATTAGACATATCAAAACACATGCAGATTAGGACAGTGCATCTATTGTGGTACATAGAGCATAGGTATGTCTTTTTCTTTGTGTGTCAAGGTACAAAGCTTTAACTCAAGTGAAATGTAAATTGTTGTATATCATGATCGCCGGATAAAAAATAAAAGACGAAATATCGTATAAGTGGTAAAAGCTCGTATATACATAAAGTGAACAAAACTTGGTACAAAAATATCGTACATTTAAAAAATCGTCATATTATTGATAGAAAAAATAAAGTTTTATTAATGATAGATAAAATAAAGTTCCATCTATTAATTTGTGTTTTAATATGGTACCAGAATATAGACCTTATTTGTCACAAAGACGAATTCATAAAAATAATCAGTTTTTTGCTTCTCCTGAAAAGTAGTTATTTTCATTAAACAAGGTTTTGTCAGCACAGCGACGAAATACTAATTAGAATTACCGGTATTTTTAATTAAGATACAGGAGTTATGTTGGAATTTGTTATAATACACTAGTTCGAATTTATTAAATGAAGACAGGAGTTATGTTGGAATTCGTTATAAATCACATACTAGATATAGGTATTTATTCAACTAAAATGCAGGAGTTGTTTTGAATTTTTTATTAAACGCTAGTTATATATGGGAATTTATTAAAAGTACTCCTTGAAAACCCATGTAAGAAATAATAATAACATGAATATTAATAACATGGATATATACTTGAATGATTGGCCATTGATTTGTGGCTGTAGAATTATACCTAATATATATATATATATTTCATAAGCAAACAGGACAACATGAGCCTTCTGATCTGGGTCTGCTCTGTTTGCAAAGGTGCAGAAAGGTGTATTTACGGAGTAAAGGATTAAAGGAGCTCTAGTTTATTAACCCATTACCTCATAGGCTATTTTTAGACCATTACATCATAGGCTATTTTTAGACCATTACCTCATAGGCTATTTTTAGACCATTACCTCAGGCTATTTTTAGACCATTACCTCATAGGCTATTTTTAGATTGAACCTCTTTGAATAAATCTACCGAAAAGTTTACTAGAGAAAAGGAAATTTCTAGAATTGTGTTGTTCTGAAACCATTATGATAAATAGAGCATTTGCTCCTATGGAGCAAGTGCTCTATTTATCACAATGGTTTCAAAAAGTGACTTTACAGAGTTGTAGAAAGGCGTAATTATGGAGGAAGGAGTTAATGAGTAATAGCATAAACAAATACAATTTTATGTATAATGCAATGAATACGTGATACTGCATGTCTTTTATAAATTGACTTGATCTGTAGTTGTCTGCCCATTTGTCTGTTGGATCCTGGTTCCTGGTTCCTTGCCATGGTTTTTCACTATGCATCATTTTACAAATTATTATTTATTATGATGTGATACATGTTTGTGAACCATATTATGTTTTTTGTTTGCCGAAATAAATCTATCTATCTATCTAACATCATTTTGCATGTTATACCCATTTTCAGGCTCTTTTGTAACTCGAGTAACATTTACAAACACAATTTATCGGTGTTTATCTTCTTGAGAAAGGTTTATATATTTTGATTTTCAGTTTTCCTCATGGTTTGTTTTCTTTGGCAAATTGAATACTTAATAACATCATGAATATTGATAACATGGATACACTATCTCATTAATATTCATTAGACATTTTAGAGTAATTAGTTGACATTTTACAATTGCATAATAATGAAATTTTTGTCTTTGACAGAAATGGTATTATCAAACCTATTAAACCCTTTCCTCCACAGGCTATTTTAAGATCCAACCGCTATGAATAAATCTACAGAAGAGGAGCATTAACTAGTGAAAAGGAAATTTTTAGAATTTTGTAATTTGAAACCATTGTGATAAATAGAGCATTTGCTCCTATAGGAGCAAATGCTCTATTTACCACAATGGTTTCTAGAAGTGGTTATTACAGAGGCATAGAAAGGCGTATGTATGGAGGATGTGGTTAACCCTTTCCCTGTTCTATGTTTAATATGGAGTTCAACACCTATTGGATAGTAATAGACAAAATAGTAATCTTGAAGGTGGAACATTGTTGTCATTTTGGAAACTGATCTATCAAATTGAATTAGCAAACAGAGCAGACCCCGATCAGATGGCTCCTATAGGAGCCATCTGATCTGTGTCTACTCAGTTTGAAAATCGATGAAACATGTTTATATTTGGAATGGGGATAATTTCATAGGCAAGCAAACACAGCAGACCCTACTGGAGCCTCCTTGTGTTAGGGTCTTCTCTGTTTTTAAATGTCTCAGTATCAAGTAGTAATGTTAACCCTGTTAAAGTATAATTCTGTTGTTATGTTGAAACCTTGAGGAGCTTTCTGATTAATACCTGTTCTGTAAATAGTAGTAGTAGAAGTAGCAGTTGTGGTAGTAGTAGTAATTGTAGTGTTTATAGTGGTGGTGGTAGTAGTAATAGTAGTAGTAGCAGCAGTAGTAGTAGTTACAGTAGTAAAAGTAGTAGTTGCAGTAGTAGTAGTGGTAGTAGTAAAAGTAGTAGTTGCAGTAGTAGTAGTAGTAGTAAAAGTAGTAGTAGTGGTAGTAGTAAAAGTAGTAGTTGCAGTAGTAGTGGTAGTAATGGTGATGCTGGTAGTGGTGGCAGTGGTGGTGCTGGTAGTGACGGCAGTGGTCTGGTGCTCAGGTAGTGGTGGCAGAGGTAGTGATAGTGGTGGTACAGGTAGTGGTGTTGGCAGGGGTGGTGCTAGTGGCAGAGGTAGTGGTGGTGGTGTTAACCCTTTCCCTAATATAAACCTGTTTTCCCGCATTTGCAAACAGAGTAGACCCGGATCAGACGGCTCCTATAGGTGCCGTCTGATCAGGATCTGCTCTGTTTGCTAATAGAATTCAATAGATCTGTTTCTTTGATTTCTAAAATGTCTACAATGTTCCACATTCCATATTTGTTTGTAACTATTTTGCTAGTGAATATTCAGCTTGTATTGAAATTTGGAATAAACATAGAACAGGGAAAGGGTTAATGGAGACAGGGTATGGGGACAGAGGTAGTGATAGTGGTGGTACAGGTAGTGGTGTTGGCAGGGGTGGTGCTGGTAGTGGTGGTGCTCAGGTAGTGGTGGCAGAGGTAGTGATAGTGGTGGTACAGGTAGTGGTGTTGGCAGTTAATGGAGACAGGGTATGGTGACAGAGGTAGTGATAGTGGTACTAGCAGTAATACTTGCATTAGTCGTTGTAGAAGTAGCAGCTGTTGCAGCAGTAGAAATAGTAATAGTAGTGACATCCAAAATAGTAGTAATTGTAATCATAGTAAGAGTAGTAGTAGTAATAGTAGTATTAAACGTAGTGACATCAAAAGTAGTAGTAGTTGTAGTAATAGTAGTTCTTCCAGTAATATGCTACTGCTTGTATGACTAATGCTACTGCTGCTACCACTATGACTACTGCTACCACTACTGCTGCTGTTGATACTGCTACTGCTGCTGCTGCTACTACTACTGTTACTACTACTACTGCTGTTGCTACTACTGCTACTGTTACTACTACTGCTGCTGCTACTACTACTTCTGCTGCTGCTACTTTTACTTCTGCTTCTGCTGCTTAGTCTGCTACTGCTGCTGACTATTACTACTACTACTACTACTACTACTACTACCTAAATTCATTTGATTAGGGTTAAAGTCATTTGATTTGGGTCTGTGTTTGCTTATTAGCATATATGTATATTGATCTATGTAGTTTCCATGCCATAATGAAATATTCCTCTGTATTTAACGCCATCAAAACATTCAGCTAATTGCTATTCATGGTGTTATTATTTCTTACATGAATAGTCATCAAAGAAAGGGTTAACCATTATAACTATTTAAAATGATCGTTATACTAAACTTGTGCAGGATGATGTTAAATCTTTCAGCCCTGATGAAAGTCGAATATTTTATATCTTGATAAGACGCCCAGTGCTTATTTACTCGTCGCCTCAACTGGATCTAAAATGTCTGTTAATGTCAACAAACAAGCTCGTAAAAAAACTGTAATTATGTCGGTTTCACGCTCAAACCTCCGTATGATAATAACAACCAGAGCTACAGATAGAAAGTGTGTACCCAAGTAAAAAAATCATCCTCTCGCGACCAAACTCTATGCTGTGATCACTCTTCAGAACTCTCTTTAAACCCTTTCCTCCATAGGCTATTTTTAGATCCAACCTCTTTGGATACATCTACCGAAAAGGAGCATTAACTAGAGAAAATGAAATTTTTAGAATTTTGTAATTTGTAACCATTGTGATAAATAGAGCATTTGCTCCTATAGGAGCAAATGCTCTATTTATCACAATGGTTTCAACAGGTGACTTTTACAGAGGCATATTTATGGAGGAAAGGGTTAAGATAATTCTAAAGAGTGGTCACAGTACAGGGTTTGGTAGAGACAAAAAGGAGCTATTACTGAAAATGTATAAAAATTCCTATAAGGACCTCTGATAATAATTGTACGTTTTTTTGTTTTTCAGTATCTGCAGTGGCTCAATTCTCAGCACAAGAATCGTTCAGTCACTGGTCGCTAAATCTCCTGGGCATGCACATACTCTTTGCACTGATTGGTTACTATTTTTACTGGTGTGTAACGGGACACAGATACGGAAGTCTGAAACGAACAACATCCAGTAAAGAACTCGCTGACAAAGAACAGTGATGAGGCTTATGTAAAAGACAATGTGATTGGATGTGATCTAAAGCATTTGATTGGATATTTTTGTAATTTCTTCTTTGATTTAATGTTTCATAACAAGCATTCTGATTGGATAATAACAAGCATCTGCATTCTGATTGGATAATACTTCCATGAAAAGCTACTGGATGGTTTGTGGAATGTTTGAAGAAAAAACTGTTGAATCGCATCTGTGTTAGTTCACAAGCCAACAGAGGAGATCCTGATCAGAGTACTCCAACAGGAGCAGTCTCATTTTGATCTAATGTGTTTACAGAGACATTAATACTTTCTCTCATATAAACAGGTTTTATGCATCTGCAAACAGAGTAGACCCAGGTCAGATGGATTTTATAGGAGCCGTTTGATCACAGGGTCAGCTCTGTTTGCTAATGGAATTTGAAAGATCGGTTCTTTACTTTTTAAAATGGCTTCAATGTTCCACCTTGCATATTTTATTATAACAGTTTTGTGCGTAAATATTCAATAGATATTGAAATTTGAAATAAACATAGAACAGGGAAGGGTTGAAATAAACATAGAACAGGGAAGGGTTGAAATAAACATAGAACAGGGAAGGGTTGAAATAAACATAGAACAGGGGAGGGGTGAAATAAACATAGAACAGGGAAGGGGTTAAATAAACATAGAACAGGGAAGGGTTGAAATAAACATAGAACAGGGAAGGGGTGAAATAAACATAGAACAGGGAAGGGGTGAAATAAACATAGAACAGGGAAGGGGTTAAGGGACATTTTTGTAGAGAAATGGGTTAATCAGTGCTATGGATATATTTTGAAAGGAAACATTTGGGACTAAATGTCAGGTACTTGTTGATGTTCTGTTGTGACAGTTTCAAAGTTGAGTGTAGGTATTGCAATATATGCATTATTTGTTTTGTATGAATGTCATGTCACAAGACAATAACCCTTTCAATGCTGTTTTCTCACAGTGGAATGGTCCATCAATGATTAACCCTTTAACCCATTCTCTCCTACTGACGCTTTTTTGTGCATCTGTAAAACTCCTTTATTGAAACCATTGTGATAAACAGAGCATTTGCTACATAGGAGCAAATGCTCTATTTATCACAATGGTTTCAAAACTGTACAATTCAAAATTTCTCCTTTTCTATAATTAATGCTCCTTTTCAGTAGATTAATTCAAAGAGGTAGGGTCTAAAAATAGTCAGGAGGGAATGAGTTAAATGCTAACTGTACAAAGTGGAATGATCCATAACTGTTTGACAAACAGTGTAGACCATGAACAGGTCTTTTATAGGAGCTCTCCAATCTTCAACTACAACCAGTGTAGACCATGAACAGGTCTCTTATAGGAGCTCTTCAATCTTCAACTACAACCAATGTAGACCTTGAACAGGACTCTTATAGGAGTTCTCCAATCTTCAACTACAAACAGTGCAGACCTTGAACAGGTCTCTTATAGGAGCTCTCCAATCTTCAACTACAACCAGTGCAGACCTTGAACAGGTCTCTTATAGGAGCTCTCCAATCTTCAACTACAACCAATGTAGACCTTGAACAGGACTCATAGAGGAGCTCTCCAATCTGAAAGTACATACAGTGCAGACACTGAACAGGACTCCTGTAGGAGCTCTCCGATCTTCAACTACAAACAGTGCAGACACTGAACAGGTCTCTTATAGGAGCTCTCCAATCTTCAACTACAACCAGTGTAGACCTTGAACAGGACTCATATAGGAGCTCTCCGATTTGCAACTACAAACAGTGCAGACATTGAACAGGACTCCTGTAGGAGCTCTCCACTCTGCAACTACAATCAGTGTAGACACTGAACAGGACTCCTGTAGGAGCTCTCCGATCTGCAACTACAATCAGTGTAGACACTGAACAGGACTCCTGTAGGAGCTCTCCAATCTTCAACTACAATCAGTGTAGACACTGAACAGGACTGCTGTAGGAGCTCTCCACTCTGCAACTACAAACAGTGCAGACACTGAACAGGACTCCTGTAGGAGCTCTCCACTCTGCAAGTACAAACAGTGCAGACCCTAAACAGAGGAATCCTTTAGGAGCTCTCCGATCTGCAACTACTGCTGCTACTACAACTTTCTTGTACACTTGTTTCCCCACATTCATTAGGTTAAACAGGACACACAAGTCACAAATGCCCTTTGAAAATTGTAGACCAAGACGACAGGGCTGTTAGGGGAACCCTCTTATCAGTGTCTACACTGTTTTTAGCTCACCAGAGCACAAAGTGGTCAGGGTGAGCTTTTGTGATCACCTGATGTCCGTCGGCATGCATCGTCCTTCATTCATCGTCCGTCGTCAACAATTTGAACCTTTAAGAATTTTCTCTTCTGAATCTACAGGGTTTTCAGCTTTCATCTTTGGCACATAGGATCATATTCAGGTCCTCTTCAAAAGGTATATAAATTATGCCCCTGGGGTCAAAATTTGCCCCGCCCCAGGGGTGCCTTGTTTTCAATAGAAACATATATTAAAACTTTGAAAACCTTCTTCTCTGAAACTGGAAGGTTCTCAGCTTTCATATTTGGCACATAGCATCATGTTCAGGTCCTCTACAAAAGTTATATAAATTATGCCCTTGGGGTCAATATTGGCCCCGCACCAGGGATGGCTAATTTTCAGTAGAAACAAATAGAGAAAACTTTGAAAATTTTCTCCTCTGATTGTCTGGTGAGCGATGTCAGGGCCATTCTGGCCCTTTTCTAAACCTTTTTCTCCATGACAAATCTTGCAAATAATGATGACATGAATATTAATTACAATGTAGATTGTTTTAATCGCACATGGACGCAGGAAGTTTTGACCATGGCAGAAACTGTAAAATTTATCTATATTTTCTCATAAGCAGACAGAGGAAAACAAAGGAACAGATAAGATGAGTTATTAAGAAGCTGTCCTAAGCGGTCAGTCATTTATTGCTCATAGGAGTCTTACAATGCAGCTGGTTGCTTAATGCAGTACAAAAGCATGTTCTCTGCATTACTATTGACATGCATTAAGCTACCATCTGCCTTACATACCCGTAATTATGCTCTATTTATCACAATGGTTTCAATAGGTGAACTTTACAGAGGCGTAGAAAGGTGTATTTATGGAAGAAAGGGTTAACCCTTTCCTCTATAATCTGTTCTGTTACAAAATCTATTATGTTAACTTAACTAGGGTGCGTGGGTAGTGTTGCACTTTTAATTACTACTCAAGAACAGACTCAATATAACCAAGTCTGCAATTTTCTCTTTTTGCATTTCTACTTTTGCTTTCGAAGGATCACCCATTTTCAGAATATATTAATTCTAAATTCAATGGAAAAAAGGTGATAGAGAATCAGATTTGTTACATATAAGCAAACAGAACAGACCCTGATCAGACAGCTCTCTCATCTGGGTCTATTCTGTTTGCAAAGGCATAAAAGTTGAATTCTGGAGAGAAGTGATGTGACCATCATGTCCCTTTCTATTGTCATCCTGTTTTTGTTTTTGAATATAGTGATATTTCCTGTTTCAAAGTGTTGCGAGATGACATTAATCATTTAGATGTATATGTTTAATGCCTTTACGAGAAGAGTTGACCAAAGTAAGACATCCCATATTTAGAACTGTATTATCTGGGTCTTCTCTGTTCACAAATACATTCTATGCAGGAAAGGGATGATTATGTGCAATTAACCTTTTTCTTCATATAAAAGCCTTTTCTCACCTTTGCAAACACAGTAGACTAAGGTCAGATGTCTGCTGTAGGAGCTGTGATCAGGGTCTGTTGTAGGAGCTGTGTGATCAGGGTCTGCTGTATGAGCTGTGTGATCAGGGTCTGTAGGAGCTGTGTGATCAGGGTCTGTAGGAGCTGTGTGATCAGGGTCTGCTGTGTTTGCTAATGACATACTATAGAATCTGTTCCTACAGTGTAGGGCAAAGCCAAAACATCCTTTGAAATGTTTAGAAATTAAGTGTATGCATATTCATTAAGTAATCAATCCATGCATAAATATTCATAAAGTAATCAGTCCATGCATAAATATTCATTAATTCTTTCGCTGCTACGATTTTCCACTTTCCATTTTTCTTCATTTTTGTTTCGAAAAACAGTCGCAGTAACAAACAGTTCGGATCCTGATGAGACGCCGAGTTACCCCGCGTCTCATCTGGATCCAACCTGTTTGCATAGATAATCATTAATGCAACATTGTCAGCGAAAGAGTTAAGGAAAGGATTAACTCAACAGTATGCTAGTTGTTATGACTCTGTGGATGTACGAAGGTATGTACGGTATGTAAACTCATGAGAAACGTTTCAATATTTGTAAACTTATGGTATTTTTGTTTGTGTTTCAAGGTTTTTATCCCCCATACTTGTGGTCAGCTGCCCAAGTCCTCTATTATCTACATAGATCATGCATTTTAATATATATATGGTAATAAATGTTTCCTACCTAATGCAGTTTATTTTACATATCATATTCCTTTATTGCTTATCTCCCTTGCCTCAACGCTGGACTGAACCAAATTGGCATCAGAAGTGCAATTTGTGGGATAAGGGAGGCCAACAGTGTAATAGTTGACTAATACTTACTTGCCTTAACTCTTTCTCTGTTTACTCAGTACCTATTGAATATTCATGGACAACATAGTTAAAACGAAATATGGAAGGTGGAACATTGTAGCTATTTTAGAAAGTAAAAAAACAACAACAGATCAAACGTATTGAAGCCATCTTATCTGGGTCTTCTTTGATACCAATGCGTAAAAAGCATCTTTATGAAGGAAAATGTTATATACCTACGTGTATATTAAATGAAAAAACAAAACAAATACAAAAGTTTTATACCAAACTGTTTAATGAAACATCCCTTTAACCGATTATATATTTATATACAGTGGCTACTTACATTGTATTTGAAAAAAATGTTCTTAGCGTCCATAAACAAAGAAAGATGATTCCCATTCTGGGTTTATATGTCAGGTGACAGCCCAACCCAGGACAAGAGTCTGGCATAGAGCTCTCGCATTCATTTTCAGTACATGGTTAAATGATTATTTAATCATTTATTCCATAAATACCCCTATTATGCCTTTACAGAGTAGACCTAGATGTGATGGCTCCTGGAACAGCTGTCTGATCAGAGTATACTCTGTTTGCTTATGGAATAATTTAAAATGGTTTTTAGTATTTGCCGTGTCCAACATTTCCTGTGTTCATGCACCATGATAAAAAAGACATCATTAATATTCAGGATGCCATTTCCTACATGAATATTCAAACAGGATCAAGTGTACACAATAAATTACCAGCAAATACTTTTGAAAGGTGTCTAACATTATCTCTGTACACTGGTGGTTAATTCATGATTGCCCGTACAAACAATTTCAATCCACGTGATATGCCAAGTAAGTCTGCCTCTGATCAGGCTCTTGGCTGTTTGACTCTTCGAACTGTTTGTGCCATGGCTAAATAGTCATCAATTTTATATTATTTATGTCAATGTTCTGAATATCATGAAGTATAGTGTAAAGCGTGTATCCTAATTACTAATCTACTTAATTTTGGTTTTGCTTGATTTTCAAATTGTGTCCCAACAGGGGAGGTACGCCAGAACAAGTTGATGGCAATATCACTTTAAGAGTTGCTTCCCTTAAATATGGCATTACATCTACCTTCGGTGTAGGCATGGGAAATCAAAACTATTTGCATGTATATCTCAAATGAATATCCTTCATCTAAGTTATCAGATTATACCAGTGTAAGGGCAACTTCGAAACTGTATTTTAGTTTTGACATTCACACATTATTTCACTGGTCGGCGTTTAACACTTTGGATATTCAAATTAACACAGCCCGTCAGTCTCTGCTACTAGGCAGGTAATTCAGCATCAGCCATTCCCTCATACGCTTTTTTAGACCCAACCTACCGAAAAAGAGCATTTACTATCAAAAAGGTTTTTTTTAATGATTATGTTATATTGAAATCATTTTGATAAATAGAGCATTTGCTCTTATGGAACAAATGCTCTATTTATCACAATGGTTTCAAAAAGTGAGTTTTACAGAGGCGTCAATATGAGGGAATGGGTTAAACCTGCTAAATGACCTGGAATGAGACACTGTGCAGATTCAAATGGCTGGTCTAGCAACCATCGGTTCTGTATCTACACTGTATGTAAATGCCAACTGTTTACAGCATTTAAAGGGTTAAACTTGATGAATTCAATTCAATGGCCACAAGTTCACATTGATCAGACCAAACACAGGCCGTTGGCCATAGCAGCTGACCGTTGTAAATTTTATGTGTTTCTTGATATAAACGACTTTTCATGCATTTGCGAACAGAGAAGCCCCAGGGCAGGGTCTATTACTTATGAAATTGTGATATGTCCGACGCAACAGTTACACCAAATACATCTCTGAGTACATATAAAAAATCAGCTAATACATATTAATGATGTCATTTATCTTGTAACACTGATATTCATGAGGGAAAAGGGTATCTATATATAGATGAACAACTTCCTGAATATCCTCTTGACAGCTTGTCGCTAAAGTATCCGGTAAAAGACTACTTCCTAAACAAGAGGACCATGGCGACCATAGATCACTCATCTGATTAGGGGCCATTATTAACCCCAGAGAAAATTTGAAATTTCTGGGTAGAAGTCCTCAAAATGATACTTCATACCATATAAGAGAGCTTCAAGCCTTCTGGTTTCAGGAGGTTTTCAATATGAGGTATATGTCATACGGTTTTAGAGAAGAGTTTTTGCTAGATATTTCTATGGACAAACATAATGCTTCTTCCCCAGAGCCATGCTTTGCACAATGTTGGTAGAGGTATTCAAGATGATATATAAGAGCTCTAAGTTTCCGATTCTGTTGAACCCCAGTGGTGGGGCCAACATTAACCAAAGCAGCATAATTTCCAGAGGACATCAGGCTCAATATGATGATACACACTAAATATGAGAGCTCTTTGTCATATGCTTTTTGAGAAGATTTCTAACTTTATCGCTATATATTTCTGTTGAAAACATGGTACCCGGACATTAGGCCAATATTAACCCTAGATATATACTTTGAACAATCTAGGAAGATGATTTCAAGATGATGCTTCCTACCAAATATAAGAGCTCTATGCCTTCTATATTCAGAGACGATATTCAAAATTGTCACTAGATATGCCTAATGAAAAGCATAGTTTCCCCAGGGTGTTTCCAATATTAACACCAGGGGCATAATATGTACAATGTTAGTACAGATCTTCCAGATGATGCTACACACCAACTATGAAAGCCCTATACTGTCCAGTTTAAGAGTAGAACATTTTCAAAGATTTTCTATATTGTTCTCTTAAGGGGGTCAATATTAACCTTGTCAGGATACTGGATTGTGCCCCAATGACCAAACCTAACCTCAGACCTTTTTTAAAAGTTGTGGACGTTCTGTAAGGTGGTGATGTCTTGAGCAAAACACATCACACGGTTTGAAACTATGACATGAATGTGACTGGGATATGCTAGCCGATGGTAACAGTATAATGTTCTGAGGCTACTTTGCATGAGACAAACACTATGAAACACAAACTACTACTTTATGCACAAAACATATGTCATGATGATCAATATCTCTGCATTGGGACCAACAATAAAACTATAGACTAAACTATGTAATAGATACAGTACGAGTCGTACTACCAAAGTGTCTTCTTACAACCGTTATCAGGACAGTTTGTTCGCATGACCGAAGACGTGTCCGAGGCGTAGCCGAGGACACTTGTCTGAGTTCATGCGAACAAACTGTCCTGATAACGGTTGTAAGAAGACACTTTGGTAGTAAGACGAGTACATGTATCTTACTTGTACGACAGTACGTTGTAAACTTTTAATTTTGATTAAAAATGAATATTTCACAAATGAGTACAAAATGTTTCCCCTTGGTTCACCCAATTCAAATCCTAGGTAGATAGGTTTTAACCACAAGAATCACGTGCGTACAAAAGTGTCCACTTACAACCGTTATCAGGACACTTTTTCAATAGCTTTGCTGGGGGTCTGTCGTACAAGAACAATTACTACAGTCCCAAGCCAGTGAGACGGCTGGTCAATGATTCAAAATACAAAATGGTGCTTGGAACACAATCCTCAAGCTATGTAAGGAAATTTTATAACTGCGAGATATAACGCTAGAGTGTTTGAGTTGTCATGATACCCTTAACATCACATTCTGCTGAAACCTATGGTGAAACTATCATGACTTCAAAGCTATGTCTCAGACCTTGTTCTAAACTATGCTTGGAACCATGTCTCGAAGCATGTATGGAATGCTTCGAAACCTATCTTGATCAGTATTTTGTCTGGAACCCTTCTGGAAGTATTTAATAAAACCTAATGCTTTGAAGCCTGCTTGGAGTATGCTCCGAACCTGTGCTCGAAACACAACCTGAGACAGACTGTTCAGCAACCCGCTGAAACCTCAACTCTATATGTTGGGACTTGTAACCAATAACCCCAGACCGAGTATAACCCCAGCCTAAGCAAAGCTAGTTCAATGCATCAGCTAATCCGAGACCAATATGAAAATAGCAGTATGAAGTTATTACCAGACTGTTGGACAGTCTAAACGTAACTCCAGGGACAGTTACTTAGATCACTCAAAAGGAATCGGTACATGTAACTGCACAAATACGTCGCCAAAACAACCGATATATTCGCTAGTTAGCAAAACATCAACAATATAGCTTCTATATATGAGAAGCCGTCCCTGAAGGTCCTTATACATATTCAGTACTCTGAATCAGTTTGCGCCAATTTCGTTATTTGTATACAGCTTCCATTCATATGAGTAGATTTCAGCATATTAACAGTGTTTTATTCATAATAATTAACTTGATTGACCAACCGCCTCCCATATTTCAATATATACACATTATTAACTTTTACATGGTATAAAACATAATGCAGTTAACTTTAAAACACAACAACGTAATCAAATTTTACAACAGTCAAAAAGGAAGATAATCCTGTATATACAAAAATACAGATAACTGAAGTCGCTGCTTACCTAGCGATATATACTACAGGTTTTCTTGACAAACCCCAGGGAAATAATTTGAACAATCTCAGTAGAGGACCTTAAACTGATGTTTACACACTTATAATTATTAACTACTGGAGTATTCTATGAAAATCTTTGTAAAGGTCATCCAGTTGATGTTTCATAGGAAATATATCTGGTTTCTGGTTTCAAAGAATTTTCAAAATGTTAAGTTTCCGATTCTGTTGAAACAATGGTACCCCAGTGGTGGGGCCACCATTAACCACAGGAGCATAATTTGACGAATCTTAGTAGAGGCATCAGGCTCAAGATGATGCTACGCACTAAATATGAGAGCTCTTTGTCATACGCTTTTAGAGAAGATTTCCAACTTTATCGCTATATATTTCAGTTGAAA
The DNA here is from genome assembly GCA_963576725.1 of Azorinus chamasolen. NCBI lineage: Eukaryota > Metazoa > Mollusca > Bivalvia > Cardiida > Solecurtidae > Azorinus > Azorinus chamasolen. The sequence goes on from OY755246.1 coordinate 82,672,657, forward strand.
ACATGGTACCCAGGCATTAGGTCAATATTAACCCTAGATATATACTTTGAACAATCTAGGAAGATGATTTCAAGATGATGCTTCTTACCAAATATGAGAGAGCTCTATACCTTCTATATTCAGAGATAATATTTAAAATTGTCCCTAAATATTCCTAATGAAAAACATAGTTTCCCCAGGGTGTGTCCAATATTAACTCCAGGGGCATATTATGTACAATATCAGTACAGGTCTTTCAGATAATGCTACACACCAAAGGTGAGAGCTCTATGATGTCTGGTTTAAGAGTAGAACATTTTCAAAGATTTTCTATATTGTTCTCTTGAGGGGCCAATATGTCTCAGACCTTGTTCTAAACTATGCTTGGAACCATGTCTCAAAGCATGTATGGAAAACTTTTAAACCTATCTTGATCAGTGTATTTGTCCGGAACCCTTCTGGAACTACTTAATAAAACCTAATATTTTGAAGCCTGCTTGGAGTATGCTCCGAACCCGTGCTCGAAACACTACCTCAGGCAGACGGTTCAGCAACACGTTGAACCCTCAGCACTATATGTTGGGACTTGTAACCAATAACCCCAGACTGAGTGTAACCCCAGCCTAAGTAAAGCTATTCCAATGCCTCAGCTAATCTGAGACCAATATGAAAATAGCAGTATGAAGTTATTACCAGATTGTTGGACAGTCTAAACGTAACTCCAGGGACAGTTATTTAGATCACTCAAAAGGAACCGGTACATGTAACTGCACAAATACGTCGCCCAAACGACCGACATATTCGCTAGTTGTTAACTCTATCAGCCAAAAATCAACAATATAGATTCTATATATGAGAAGTCGCCACTGAAGGTCCTTATACATATTCAGTACTCTGAATCAGTTTGCGCCAGTCTCGGTATTTGTATACAGATTCCATTCATATGAGTAGATTCCAACATATTAACAGTGTTTTATTCATAATAATTAACTTGATTGACCAACCGCCTCCCACATTTGAATATATACACATTATTAACTTTTACATGGTATAAAACAAACAAAATGAAGTTAACTTTAAAACACAACAACGTAATCAAATTTCACAACAATCAAAAAGGGAGATAATCCTCTATATACAAAAATACAGATATCTCAAATCGCTTACCTAGCGATTATACTACATGTGTTCTTGACAAACTCCAGGGAAATAATTTGAACAATCTCATTAGAGGACCTTAAACTGATGTTTACATACTTAGAATTATTAACTACAGGAATATTCTTTGAAAATCTTTGTAAAAGGTCATCAAATTGATGTTTCATAGGAAATATATCTGGTTTCTGATTTCAAAGAATTTTCAAAATGTTAAGTTTCCGATTCTGTTGAAACTATGGTACCCCAGTGGTGGGGCCACCATTAACCACAGGAGCATAATTTGACGAATCTTAGTAGAGGACATCAGGCCCAAGATGATGCTACACACTAAATATGAGAGCTCTTTGTCATACGCTTTTAGAGAAGATTTCCAACTTTATCGCTATATATTTCAGTTGAAAACATGGTACCCAGGCATCAGGTCAATGTTAACCCTAGATATATACTTTGAACAATATAGGAAGATGATTTCAAGATGATGCTTCTTACCAAATATGAGAGAGCTCTATGCCTTCTATATTCAGAGATAATATTTAAAATTGTCACTAAATATTCCTAATGAAAAACATAGTTTCCCCAGGGTGTGTCCAATGTTAACTCCAGGGGCATATTATGCACAATATCAGTACAGGTCTTCCAGATAATGCTACACACCAAATGTGAGAGCTCTATGATGTCTGGTTTAAGAGTAGAACATTTTCAAAGATTTTCTATATTGTTCTCTTGAGGGGCCAATATGTCTCAGACCTTGTTCTAAACTATGCTTGGAACCATGTCTCAAAGCATGTATGGAAAACTTTTAAACCTATCTTGATCAGTGTATTTGTCCGGAACCCTTCTGGAACTACTTAATAAAACCTTATATTTTGAAGCCTGCTTGGAGTATGCTCCGAACCCGTGCTCGAAACACTACCTCAGGCAGACGGTTCAGCAACACGCTGAACCCTCAACACTATATGTTGGGACTTGTAACAAATAACCCCAGACCGAGTATAACCCCAGCCTAAGTAAAGCTATTCCAATGCCTCAGCTAATCTGAGACCTCTATGAAAATAGCAGTATGAAGTTATTACCAGATTGTTGGATAGTCTAAACGTAACTCCAGGGATAGTTACTTAGATCACTCAAAAGGAACCGGTACATGTAACTGCACAAATACGTCGCCAAAACAACCGATATATTCGCTAGTTGTTAACTCTATCAGCCAAACATCAACAATATAGCTTCTATATATGAGAAGCCGCCACTGAAGGTCCTTAAACATATTCAGTACTCTGAATCAGTTTGCGCCATTCTCGGTATTTGTATACAGATTTCATTCATATGAGTAGATTTCAGCATATTAACAGTGTTTTATTCATAATAATTAACTTGATTGACCAACCGCCCCCCACATTTGAATATATACACATTATTAACTTTTACATGGTATAAAACAAACAAAATGAAGTTAACTTTAAAACACAACAACGTAATCAAATTTTACAACAATCAAAAAGGGAGATAATCCTCTTTATACAAAAATACAGATAACTCAAGTCGCTGCTTACCTAGCGATATATACTACAAGTGTTCTTGACAAACCCCAGGGAAATAAGTTGAACAATCTCAGTAGAGGACCTTAAACTGATGTTTACACACTTATAATTATTAACTACAGGAGTATTCTATGAAAATCTTTGTAAAGGTCATCAAGTTGATGTTTCATAGGAAATATATCTGGTTTCTGGTTTCAAAGAATTTTCAAAATGTTAAGTTTCCGATTCTGTTGAAACAATGGTACCCCAGTGGTGGGGCCACCATTAACCAAAGGAGCATAATTTGACGAATCTTAGTAGAGGCATCAGGCTCAAGATGATGCTACACACTAAATATGAGAGCTCTTTGTCATACGCTTTTAGAGAAGATTTCCAACTTTATCGCTATATATTTCAGTTGAAAACATGGTACCCAGGCATCAGGTCAATATTAACCCTAGATATATACTTTGAACAATCTAGGAAGATGATTTCAAGATGATGCTTCTTACCATATATGAGAGCTCTATGCCTTCTATATTCAGACAATATTTAAAATTGTCACTAAATATTCCTAATGAAAAACATAGTTTCCCCAGGGTGTGTCCAATATTAACTCCAGGGGCATATTATGCACAATATCAGTACAGGTCTTTCAGATAATGCTACACGCCAAATGTGAGAGCTCTATGATGTCTGGTTTAAGAGTAGAACATTTTCAAAGATTTTCTATATTGTTCTTTTGAGGGGCCAATATGTCTCAGACCTTGTTCTAAACTATGCTTGGAACCATGTCTCAAAGCATGTATGGAATACTTTGAAATATATCTTGATCAGTGTATCTGAGAACACTATGAAAATAGCAGTATGAAGTTATTACCAGATTGTTGGACAGTCTAAACGTAACTCCATGGACAGTTACTTAGATCACTCAAAAGGAACCGGTAGATGTAACTGCACAAATACTTCGCCCAAACAACCGATATATTCGCTAGTTGTTAACTCTATCAGCCAAAACTCAACAATATAGCAATTATAAATGAGAAGCCGTCCCTGAATGTCCTTATACATATTCAGTACTCTGAATCAGTTTGCGCCAGTCTCGGTATTTGTATACAGCTTCCATTCATATGAGTAGATTTCAGCATATTAACAGTGTTTTATTCATAATAATTAACTTGATTGACCAACCGCTTCCCACATTTGAATATATACACATTATTAATTTTTACATGGAATAAAACAAACAAAATGAAGTTAACTTTAAAACACAACAACGTAATCAAATTTTACAACAGTCAAAAGGGAAGATAATCCTGTACATGTATATACAAAAATACAGATAACTCAACTATATATGAAATATATACTACATGTTTTCTTGACTAACCCCAGGGAAATAATTTTGAACATTCTCATTAGAGGACCTCAAAATGATGTTTACCCACTAATATAACGCGAATATAATTTTATGGTATCCCTAGGGTGGAGGCCAATATTCACCATGCGGGCATTAATTGATTAATCCTAATAGAAAACCTCCAGACCTCAAATACCAAATATGACAACTCTTGACATGCTGGTGCCAGGAGCTTTTAAGAACCTTCATTAAATATTTGTATTGAGAACATGGTATCTGCGGGTGGGTTGGATGCTGATGTATGTACAATACAATACATCTAAATGATTCCTTTACTTTAGTTGAAATCTCTTAACAGGTTGGATGCTGATATATGTACAAAACAACACATCTAAATGATTCCTTTACTATATTTGAAATCTCTAAACAGGTTTGATACTGATGAGACGCCGAGCTATTTGACGTTTCACCGAGGTCCAACCTGTTTCAGTGTTTGTATAGGTCATCACCAATTAACATTAAATAATGCAACGTTGAAAATGCAAATGTACAATTCAAAAGTTCAATGAGGTCAAGCTTACCGTGAATATTCAGGTATTGTTCTAAAGAAAAGTGTAACATGGCAAACAGTGCAGACCCTGATGAGAGAGCTCCCTTTGAAGCCCTCTCATCTGGGTCTACACTGTTTGCAAAAGAAATAAGTACCTGAATTCCGGCATTACCCTACGCGCGCTAAGTAATTCTCTTTTTTCGAATCGCACCTCGGTCTGCTATGCCCCTGTGCTTATTTCGTTTTACTTAAATGTAAGTATGAAACATTCTCAGGTATCTGATTGGTCAGCCGGTGAGTCGAACTCGAATTCTGGTGAATCAAATACTTGGGAAGAAGTTCTATAATCAAGTGTCAGATGTTCTTTAACCTTGGGACTTGACCTTATTCTACACGGTCTACAAATATACAAACATACACTGATAAGCATCAGACACGGAAGATCCAGATCAGACAACGCTTATTGTCTGTGACTGATCTGGGTCCACAGTGTATAAGCCAGATCTAGTTTTCGCAAGATTCAGCTCGTGCAATTCACTTCACTATAACCCTTTACTTGATGAATATGAATGGACGAAATAAGGAGTCTGGATTGAAAGAATATTCCGTTGCTGAAGTTTAAAATGACATTAAGAACAATAGATTTGTTTTACCATGATGACAAAAACTGTATTATTTCATAAACAAGCAGAACAAACCCTGATCAGACGGCCGCTATATACATATAACAAGAAATTTAATTTTAGCCATTATCTCGTGAATATGAATACATAATTTGTCTGAAATACATTTCATACATACTTTTGTCCATGAGTACTATCTTATTGTTTGTACTAAAATATAAAAAAAAAATCAAAACTCATTGCCATGGCAATCAGTAAAGAATCTGTAACAACAACACAGAGTAGCCCCTGATCAACAGCTCCTACATGAGTAATCTGACCGGTGTCTGTTCTGTTTGCAACATATCTACTTAAGGCTTATATATAAGCGTACAGCTAGCTACATGTCAATTAAAAAGTAGGGGCAAACACACTCACAAAGTAAAAAGTAGGGGCAAAAACACTCACAAGGTATTACCACATGGCAGATAACAGATTTTTGATATACCTACATCAAAGAAACAAAATATGACAAATCTACATGAAAACATTGTGTAAAATATGCACAAAATGTGATTTAACCCTTTCCCTGTTCTACATTTATTCCATTTTTTTTTAAATAATACTGAATATTCATGGACAAAACATTATAATGATATATGGAAGATAGAACATTGTAGATCTAGTCACTTTTTAAAGTAAAGAAACAGATCTTCTACATTCCATTAACAAACAGAGCAGACCCAGATCAGACGATTCCTATAGTTTAGCAAATGCGTGAAAAAAGATGAAGAAAAGGGTTAAATCTCTAACAGTATTGTATCTATTCAAATACAATATAAAACATATCCAAAAACAATATAAAACATATCTCTCAAACGAATATAAATACAGTGCTCCCTCTCTACAGCGACACCCTTTGGGATACGAATATTGTATGTGCTGTTCAGAGGGAGTTGTTATAGGGAGGGAAAATCAAACATAATTAGCTTGTTTGCAGATCCCCAGATAAGGTGTATTTCGAGAACTAAAACAGTTATGCCTCCATCAAATCCTATGTTGTGACCACTCTTTAGAATCGTCACAAAGTGACGATTCTAAAGAGTGGTCACAACATAGGGTTTGATGGAGGCATAAAGAAAATACGATGGACAAATTGTTTCTGGAGCCTTGTTGTTTCGGAAACAGTAATATGCGTTTTTGTAAGGAGGGAATCGTTATTGAGAGGGCCGTTGTAGGGAGGGATCACTGTATATCAAGGACATGGGACAGAGCTATTGTAATTACATATTATGAGCTGGATACCTTTATACACAGTCTAGATTGAGTTCAATCGGCTTTATCAAACTCTAAACCTTTTTCACAAGGATTATATTTTTTAAAGAAGTGCACGAAATCCACTTGTGAAAATTAACACATTCACTCTAAGACAAGCATGCACTGTCATAAAAGTTTGCTTCATGCTTGCCAGAATGAGTTACAATATGTTTGCAAACATACCCCTAGATGTTAGGTCATGAGAAAAGGTATTGCATTAACCATATCCAGACTTAAGTCAGCGTGACGACAATTATTGGTCTACACATGTTTTATCCAACCTAATAAACAGGGTAGACCACATTTAAACAAATACTCTTTACATGTCCAATGTGCATTTCAACCTTTCCCTCATATAAACTTTGTTTTACGCATTTCCCAACAGAGTAGACCCAGATCAGACAGCTCCTAGAGTAGCCGTCTGATCAGGGTCTACTCTGTTTGCTAACAAAATTTGATAGATCTGTTTCTTTGCTTTTTAAAATATCTACAATGTTTCACCTTCCATATTTCTTTATAACCATTTTGTTAATGAATATTCAACAGGTACTGAAATTTGGCCTAAATACAGAACAGGGAAAGGGTTAAGAGATAATGGCATTATAGATATTAATGATTTGTTTCTATTAATAGTATATACAAACACACGTCATTTTGGCTCTGACAGAAACTGTACAATCATATCTATATAATGCTATTGGCAAACAGAACAGACCCTGATATGCCCTCTCCTATAGGAGTCGCCTGATCTAGGTCTACGCTGTTTACAAATGTGTGAATATGAAGGAAAGGGTTAATAACATGTTAGTTGGTATTTATAGACTCCTATCAGTCTAACAATCAGCTACAATACAGCCTAAAACATGGTCTAAACATGTCAACCATGTTATTGTTCAATATTCATTCAAAACATAATGACGTCATCAATGTCAATTTGCCATTTGGGAAAGAAAAGAAACATGTCTATCAAATTCCATAAGCAAACAGAGCAGACCTGGGTCTAGTTGTTTGCAAATGCGTGAGAAGACGTTTATATGAGGGAAAGGGTAAATATATACCGAAGGAACCTTTCTGTCAAATATGATCCATGGACAGGTTAAGCCCTTACTCCATGAATATTCATGTAAGAAATAATTGCATCATGAATTTGAATTAAATTATTGCATACAGGAATGTGTAACCTTGGCAGAAACTGCTGCAAAATTATATCTATTCTTATTGGATTATTCCATAAGCAAACAGAACAGACTCTGATCTGATGTCTGATCTGGGTCTACTCTATTTGCAAACGCGTAAAAATCGTATTTATGAAGTAAAGCGTTAATACTTCCAGCCCTGGCCTAGCTCAGGTTAATAAATATACGCGAGAAGAGAAATTTGCAAGTAATAGTTATGTACACGCAATTAACAATGAATAATACGAGAACATAATAAACCAACTAGCCCAGTCATTGACAGCCAATGCAAAGTATCAAAGAGCACATAGCAAGTGCATGTTTTGACATCATATCCTTTTGTGTTATTTTTGTAACCGTTCAAACATTAGACCAAGATTATATCAGACCAAAGTTTAAGCACAAAGGTAGTTATAGGCAACTATGTACACTGTTTACATAAAGGAGATATTTAAATATACATATATACCGATATCTATAGAGCTAACGTAACCTTGTACAATAATTATGTGATATTTGGTTTTCAGTGCAAAATACTGCCTTGTTGTATACCACTGAAAACCTTTGAACATGGGAAATCAGTTTACTGACATTTGCAGATAATGTTGACCCAAATCGGTGGATCCCTACAGGAGATTTCTGACCAAGATCAGCACTGTTTTGTGTACTGCCATTTGCAGACAATGCAGTCCGAGATCAAATGATTCCTACGGGAGCTCTTGGATCAGGATCTGTACTACGGGAGCTCTTGGATCAGGATGTTTTGCTCTTCAGTGTACTAGCATTTGCAGACAGTGTAGCTCGAGATCAACAGATTCCTGCAGGAGCTCTCTGATCAGTGCACTGACATTTGCAGTCAATGCATACCCAGACCAGCGGATTCCTACAGGAGCTCTCTGATCAGGGTCTGCACTGTTTTGTCCTTCAACATCTCCTGCCAAATTGTACCCTTTCATACCGATTGGACATTCGAGTTTGAAAACTTTAAAGCATTAATCCAACATAGCTGACATAACTGGTGTCACCCATGTCAGCCAAACAGAATTAGCCCCGTTGGTGCCTAACAGTGCCAAACATAATAAGCGTTCAAAAGTGGGGGTTAATTTTGATGTATGCTGTTTGCAAGGTGTTAAGTTCGTTTTCTGTATGACAGGGCTCATAATGTTTATGTAGTTTTACAACAATACAAGATACATGTTTAATCCAACAACAATAGTCTTGTTTGATAGAACAAAAAAGGGACATAACTTGGCATTAAATGTCATCAGAGTTATTCCCCTTATGGCACTGCCTTTTATATTTGTCAAAATTTCAAGTAATACAGCACATGCTCTAGACCTTACACCGGTATCCATGTTATATAGTACAAAACAAAGGGTCACAACTCGGCATTGGTAAAAACAAACAATCTTTAGATTACACTGCAATGTGTAATAGAAGTTTAATGTACTTAAACAAACTTGTGTAAAACTGTATGAAAAGAACAATTTAATTCGGTTTTGTATACTTCGTTATTTGCTGCATGACAGCACACTTTAATGTATCGACACATCCTTCATTCCTCCTGCATCCCTTCTGTATCTGTGGAAATGCTGTGGCTTCTTAAGACCTGAAATTATTCATTGTAGTTATTGTTACATAAACAAACAAATGAGCTGAAATGCAGATATCTGAAAACAGTGTCATGATGTCTCAGATGACAGCATGGTTTTAGCAATTTTGATAAATGGCCACCATAGCTATTCTTACCAAATGACAATGCAATTGAAATTGTACCATTATTTTGGAGAAGATTGTGAAAGATTCCATATAGACATAACTTTGTTTTAGCTCCATCCTGGCTGCAATGTCTTTTTTGTATATCAGTTAGTATCAGCAATCTTGGGAGAAGGTCATCAGATGTCTATTCTTAATAAATGCAATTCAAACTGGGTCAATAGCTCTTTAGTAGCATTTTAAAATGTCCCAATAGCCATATAAGGAAATTTAGACCCGTCCAATGCTGCTATGCACATATTCAGTACACAGAACACTACTCCTACCAATTTCTATCAAATAGAAACAGTGAATTTTGAGAAAGTTTTTAAAGGCTTTCTGTATCTTGGTAAATCAGGCGGTTTCATGAATCCTTATTATTTTAGCTATTTTGATACACCATCTTACAAGGGATGTTCATACAAAGTCTGCTTGCAAAAGAATCATTTGTTGGGAAGGAGATGTTTGTTAACGACTCACAAGGACGGACGATGGGCATATTGCTATCAAAATATCTCACCTTGTGCCAGGTGAGTTAAAATGATGCATTCTTTAATGATTCGTTTTAATGTGTTTTGCTACTGCATTTAATCAAAGCTCTAGCTTAAAGTTTGATACCAGTCACATGCAGATCATTCCCGTGGAATGTGGCAGTTTTTATTCACTGAATTACTCGGAGACATTAGGCCCCATTCCCCTCGGTAAAGTATGTTTTTCCCTATCTTGAAAAACAAATCACCTCTTGCCGGATGTTCAATTGTGAAAACAAGTTGATTCGCCATCAACTTATATGAACAACAACCGTATTTCAACATCTATAGAAATTGTGTAGTAATGTGGTGATTGGTCCGGGAGTTAGACTACTCCGCGGGCCGGAAGTACGTCACTTGACATCCACGTGGGGGAAACTAGTGTGCTTCTAATTTCATTCTTATAAGCAGCATACACCAGACGTATAATCATTAACAGGAGAAGTAACGGAGCGATCAGACTACTAAACCCATAAGTTGACTAGTGCTACGAGTATTTAGTTTGCAGTATTATTATATTTCCCTAAGTACAACATTGGTGGCAGTTGTTTTTCAAGAACCGGCGAATTATTTATTTTTCTTCACGCTACCTTGAATTAAAAGGAGGCAAGGAATACGGTAAAAGCAATTGCAAGTCGGGATTGTTTTAATAAGCGAATTCTGAGAAATTGAATTGAATTTTAACGAAAGCTGTTTCAAAATGTTTTAATCGATTCTTAACGGAATTGGTTTGACACTTTTGGAATCATGTTTTGACGAACGCCACCGGTTACTCATTTTTTTGCCAGAAAAGGTAGTGCATACATCTGCAAACCATGTTTTGCCAAAAGGTAGAGCAAACCATGTTAGCCCTTTCTTTCCACACACCGCCAGAGCAGAAGCCGTCTGGTAGCAAATTGCCGACAATTCCATTGTATATCCCTCCAAAGGGAGAGCCATGGGAACTGAAGACCCCTTCTTATTTCACTGTCCCTTCCAGACGTTATTGTCGTTTTCCCTCCAAACAGCGACTTAAGTTTGGAGATGAAACTTCCCCCTCTCGTTTACTCTCTCGTCCGACTGAAGGTTCAACTTCAAGCAGACTGGCCTACGGGGGCACAGATACTTCATTAAGTCCCTGTCTAAGTTTCTGACTTATGATGGAAAAGGTAATTTTGAGTCATTCCGTTTGAAGTACCATATATATGCCATAGCTGCAAATTGCATATAGGATGTCTATTTAAATGGTCTGTGCTGTTGTCTGACGGGCAAAGAAGCAGAATTGTATAGTCTGCTGTATAAGCGAGAGCAGTCCCTTTCGTTTGACACCCTTTTAGTAAACTGGAAATAAGATTCGGAGAACATGAGCTAGCAGAAGTCACGCAAGTTCGTTTCAAACTACTCAGGTAGGTGGCGAGTCTTTGGAGGAATGGGCTTACAGAGTGCTCATCCTTGGCAGCCGTGCATTAGTTTCCTTTCCTGAAAGTTTTCAAAACAGGTGGTAAACAGATTTTGGACAGAGAAGCGTGACATCAAGTCTGCATGAGTAAGCAAAGGACCCTTAAACAAGCCATACAAACGGTACGCAATCATCAGCAGGTCCATTCTGCAATGTTTGATAAGGACAGCAAGAATGTGTACGCAGTGCAGCAACAGGAAACTTGTTGTATGCAGTGCAATCACCTTCACAGGATCCAGCAATTTGTGAAGGTGCTGAAGGATCTAGAGGAAATGTTACCAAATAGCTTTCTGAACAGACCGAGCTGTAGACCGCCTCAACGAAGGAACTTCTACACTTGCGGTGAGCTCAGACATTTAAGCCGATAATGCCGAAAGAAGTCGTTAATCGACAAAGGGGTGGTGATGCACCCTCCCCCCAAAACAAACACACTCAGTAAGTATGACCTGTCCCAAAAAGTTTAGATTTGCCACTAAGTCTCCCACTAATCTCCCCAGGGTAACAATAACAATTCTACTGAAAATGTCCGTATAGAGCACCAATCAGATCCGGTGGTTGTCTGTCAGGTTCATTCCGCCATTCAACTCATTCAAACAAAGAAGGAGACCAGTCTTTAAACGCTGTATTGGATACAGCCGCACAAGTGACCATAATCTCAGATAGGGTCTATCAAGCTTCCTGTAATAAGGAAGGTAAAGTTATTAGCCGCGGGTAGGGAAATGTCCATGCCGGGTTTTGTTGCGGGACCAGTGAACTTTGAAATAGGAACTGGTATAGTGAAGAAGTTTACTTGGCTCCTGTTGAATAAGCAATGCTCTTGTGGTTTAAAATTCTTCGGAATAGGGGAAAGCTATTCTTGATATTGGGCGGGGCATATTGTTTTTCGACGGGGTGGAACTTAACCTAGAAAAAAATCTGGTAAAACCCAACTGTTTCCCGAGTATCAGTAAAAAAAGAAGTCTAGTGCCTCCAAACTCAGTCGTGAAGGTAAAATGTAAGATGAATGAACCTCTTCCGGATTATGTCATGGCGTCTAAGGGCAAAACAAAATTCTGGATGCCTAAGGTTGTTAGGTCTGAGGGGCCTGCGCCAATCGTTTATCTTGTGATAGGGAATGGAAACTGGAAGTGCTTACCCTGTCCTCAAGAATCTGGTAGAAATCAGGTAACACCAGATCACTTGTAGACGCTTTATGAGATCGCATTCAATGATTTAGACGAGTAGCAAAGAATCCAATTAGCTCAGGTCCTATTGAGTTTCAAGATGTTTCTGTCCAAATTAGTTTTGATCTGGGCAATATCACAGCTGTAGAACATGTAGTTGAGAGTGGGGGTCCCAAACCAATAAAGTAGCGAATGCGGCGTACGCCTGTTTGCTTTCTTGATGAAGAGTGAGTGAATGAGTGGGGTTTAACGGCACCGCGACACAAAGAGGTTGGGCACCAACTGTAACCGTGTTTTCTTATAAAGAAACATACCCGCTCAGACCCGGGATCGAATACGGGACGCCAGGTTTGCAATGATGCAGTATACCACGTCGTCATAAAAGTGCGCTTGTACAGCAAGGCAATACAAGTGATGATAAACCTACATCATGTGACATACTCCCCAGCAAATTGAAATTCGGACCGAATTTCTATGGGTATGAGAACGACTGGGAATCGAACTCGGAGCTCACACAATCACAGTCCCTGTTGGGCGCCAAATGTAACATGGTGAAACTGTTGTGACTCGACTGGGACTCGAACCCAGGGCCTAAGGGCATCTGGCTTACCATGCAAACACTCTACCGACTGAGCTACCAAGTCACACAGTAAATCCTATCACTATAATATCTACTCGGCTACACATATAGCGCCGACGTTCTTCGGGAGGAGGAAGCCCATCTTAAGTCAACTCCTGGACAACTCCTGCTTGAATCATATTTTAATATGGGTTCAATCAGTTGTCCGGTGGTGTATGGACAATTGCGCCTTGAATGGTGTAACTGTCAAGCATGTGTATACATTGTCGTTGATCGACGACTGTCTAGATACCGTCTCAGTTGGTGTCCGGTTTTTATAACATGGGTCCATGCTTATAAAGCTTTTTAGTTGAGTCTGAGTTCGTTTTCAAGCTTTTGATTGGTTAGATTTGAGTTCTCAAGATTTTGATTGGTCAGATGTGAGCCAAAGGCTCAAATCTGACCAATCAAAAACTTGAGAACGAACTCAGACTCAACTAAAAGTTTTATAAGCATGGACACTGATGCGAACTCAGCTTACTGACATCTCAAAGTAAGAGAGGAGAACAGGAAGAAGAGACAGCATTTGTAACCAGGTACGTGCTGTACGAGCACACCAGGAAGGACTTTGGATAATGTGGGGCTTACGATACCATCTTCTTAGCTATGAACCTGATATTAAGGGGCTTGAAATGGAACACTATGCTAGTCTTCTTAGATGACGTTATCGTCTTGGACAATAGTTTCTCGAATTATATGGTAAATCTCGGAGGCGCATTGCTACGGTTTAGGCCGTATGGGCTTAAACTGAAGCCAAGGAAGTGTGATCTATTTCTAAGGGAGATGGATTTCCTTGGTAGAACAGTTGGTAACCATAAGCGTGTCATAACAGAGGACGATATCAAGGCGGTACGTGATTGGTCCGTTCCTACCTACTTGTGCCAAAGACGTATAGGGGTTAGCACAATACCATATAGGGTTCATCAAATACTTCTCTTAACGTGCGTCCCCATTGTACACAGTTTTTATGTTTTACACCAAGGCTTCTGATTTGGTGATTGGAGCCGTCATGTCTCAAAACCAAGATGGACAGGATGTTATAGAATACAGTACGTTTGCTTTAACAAAGGAGCAACGCAGGTATTACGTTACGAGAAAGGAACTGCTAGCAGTAGTGCGTTTTACTAGGCAGTTTTGACACTATTTGCTAGGGAAACCATTTTTGTGCGTACTGGCCACTAGAGCTTGAGATGGATGACCAAGTTAAGGGAGCCACAAGGGCAGTTGGCGAGGTGGCTGAAGGAGCTGTTCCATGATCCGGAAGTATCAGGCAGGTCGTGATCATTGAACTGCAGATACAATGTCATGGTTACTCGAAGGATAATGCTCTCGTTCACATGAAGTGTCACGATAGGAGCAGTTGCCTTGTAGAGGGTGTAAGTATTGCAAAAGATCCAAAGAAAATTGGGGATCCTTCATGGAAGAAGTGGGCTATGCGGTGCCTTTGGTGACCGGCATTGGTTGGCTTGCTTCACTGATCATGGAGCCGTCTCAAGTATTCCAAGTCCAGGATAACAAGGTTAAACTTGATTCATTAAGTCCTTGGGACAGTACCGAGACAGAACACACGACCATGGTGAACAGCTGTACAAAGGAGCAGATGTTGGGCGGGCCAATTTCGGTGGTCTCAGACCTCGATTATTGGTCTGGCCATGAAGGTGAAGTCTCAGAAGAGACTTGGCGATCTGAAATACCATTGACACGGAGCATGTATATTCACCGAAGGGAGAGGTTGGGAGCACGAGCGGTGCTGGTATGGGAATATGGTCGGTGTCAATGTGATAAAAAGAAATAAAATTGAGCCTACAGTTGCAAATAATTCTCCAAAGGCTGATAAATGTTCAACTCCATATCACAGTCGGGGGTTTACCATAAAAGAGCTCATTGAATTTCAAGGTAAAGACAAAGACTTGGACCAGTTGATAATGAGGGATAGTGTCCTGTATGTACGTGACCCACGCTCTGGAGAAAAAAGACGTTTGGTTCTACCTTGCGACCTAAGGGTCAATGCTTTTTCATGGAACCACTGAATTCCGTCTGCTGATCATCAGGGGAGCCAGAGGACGAGGGAGAGGAAGATAGAGAAGTTTGCTTGGTATGGAATGGAGAGTGAGATAGCTCGATTTGTTCGGGTAGCGCATTATGCAATCAAAATAAAAAGTCTGGCAGACTGGAAAGTGGCCCCTTACTGAATACCAAGAAGAAGCACCAATGGAAAGGGTGCATATACACTTCTTGGATTCTTTACCACGGACGGCAAGAGGTAACGAGTACATTGCATATGCTGATGATGGTTGATCAATTCACCAAATGTGTGGAATGTATACCTTTGCCGACTCGGTCAGCAGAGGTAACTGCAAAAGCCGCACTAGACCAAATTTTCTCGATTTAGAATTACATTCAAAATCTTCTCTACATTCCAAATCCTCTCGAATCAGGGTCGGAATTTCGATTCGAGAGTGTTCAATGAACTGTGTAAGGTTCTGCAAATCAGTAAGTCAAGGACCACATCGTATAGACCTTTTTCAAATGGCCATCTAGAACGATACAACAGTAATCTCTTGGGTGCTGTAAGGTGTTTCATTGGTACACCACCAATACGATGTGTTTGTCTAGCAAACTGCTTGTGCTCTGACGCCCTCTGTTAACAGAGTGACTGGCTTTAAAGCCAATATGATAATGTTGAGATTTCCGTGTAAACAGGATTTCAGCGACCCTGATTCTTTTACCCATGGGATTGTGGCGAAAATGCAATAGCTCACGAGGCTATACGTAAAGGCACGAAAAACGACTTCAAATAAATATGAAGCTTCCTGAAGGTGCTGGTACGAAATTACCAGGTTGGCGATGTCATATACCTCCTGGACACAGCAGTGCCTAAAGGCAAATGTAGGAAACATTTGCCCGCCTTGGAAAGGTCCTGCAGTTATAGTTTCAAAGCTATCTTAGATCCTTTTCAGGGTAAAGCTTAGGAAGGCATTTTTCGTGGTCAATCATGATAGGGTTAAGCCATGTTAGGATAGAGATTACTCAGTGGATCAAATCTTCGGAGAAACATCCTGAGAGAGTTGCGACAGGCGCACAAGGTGACGATAGCGTTTATAGTTTGTATAGGAAGCCCTGATAGGGACGATTCATGATTCAGTGCAACTGTGTGGAATGGTATCATGGTGCCTGTGTTAATGTTACTCCAACCAATGCGTATTACATTCATACTTACAAATGTTCTGACTGCAAACAGAAACTTTTCTGTAACATAGCTCCCGCTATGTGTTTTCAGATCATGTTTTCTAGAGCAGCATAACCTTCACATTCTTCAGCTTCATCACCAGGGGACAGCATAGGGGGTATAGTAATAAACACCTGCCGTTTACTTCCATATACCTTGCTTGGAAGGTGACAGCTTGCAGGGACAAGTAGTGGGCCATTGCGGCACTTCTTTGCCAAGTGTAGGGAAGGTCGTGGGTTCGATCCCCAGCCGCGACAGCCCAAGACGTCGTTAAAAGTTGGTACTCGTAGCTCCCTTGTCTACGCTCGACATTAAAAGGTGTAGTTCTAGGACTGGTCGGCACGGTGTCAGGATAATGTGACTGGGTGGGATGCCCTTGCCATGTGCCCGCGGCAGGGGTATTTCAGTAAGGCAGCACTATAACTTGTCTCATGCGGGTGCCGTCTGCAAATAACTGAAATACTGTTGGTCGGACGTTAAACCCAACTCACTCACTCACTCACTCTTTGCCAAGTAGCCGTGTCCAGGCAGCTCAGAAAGTCAGGATGGCTTGCCACTACTGCCAAGATCATTGACAACCTGCATTTTTATAGCCGAGGTTTAATCACTAAGGAAGTCAGCGCCTTGACGACCAACATAACCTCAGAGTCTACTTCAGGCCTAAGCAGGGATATTCGCCTGGACAGTAACCCCAAGATGGAGAGGTTTGCGTTGACTTTGGTAATAACTCAGTTATCATGGGCAGACAATTAAAAACACCGATGCACAACAGCTCATGCTGGTTAACATCCCTGTGAAGTTTAATGACCCTAGCGCTACTGGTATCGGAGATACGCGCGACACAAAATTTCTCTAATCTTATCATATCAGCGGCAAGAACTCAACAATTTAAAGACCCAGGTGCACAACAACATATGCTGGTCAACATTCCTATGAAAGTTGGTGAATCTAGCTTTAGCGGTTTCAGAGATACGCGCGGCACAAAGTAAATTGTGTCTGATTTTAGGTTATCGGGGACAATAATTCCATAGTTATCAGGGGGATAATTAATAAACCCAATGTGCAAAACAATTCATACTGGTACACATTCCTGTGAAGTTTACTGACTCTAGCCCTACTGGTTTTAGAGATATGCGCGACACAAGTTTGTGACAGACAGACGGACGGACATACAGACGGGCATACAGACAACTCTGGTAAAAACAATATGTCTCTCCATAAAGGGGATGTGTGCTTGTTCCTTCATTCTTTAATTCTCTTGACCTTCCATTGCTATTCTAGGAAAACCGCATTTTAGGTGTACCAAGCGGTTGCCCCATGATCATATTATAAATCTGCTTATTCGTGTTAACGATGAGCCGGCAGGTGACAAATATGTAAATTACGCGCGATATTTTGTAAACAAAACATAATTTCAATCATTAAATTTCGCCACGTTCGACGGATTTGTCGTTGTAAATGCTGACTAACAAACACTAACCTATACATAGATTCTGAGACACTTACATACGAATATTAAACCTGAAACTCCACTCATAAGTAATCATGAAGTTGTTATTTCTTACATGACCATTGAACGTATATGCCATTATAAGATTCAGTTGATTAACCCTTTACTCCATAAATAAGCATTACTACACCTTTGCAAACAGGAAAGACCAGATGGCTACCGTACAGGGTCTGTCTGATCAGTGTCTGCTCTGTCTGCTGAAGCCTTACAATATAACATAGATATATGTTCTATAGTTTTCCGATAAGGCCTGTGTTCATGCGCCTTTTTCTGATTAATAATCATAATTTCATTATTTCTTACATTAATAGTTCATGGAGTAAACGATTAATATTTATTCGGTGATACTTTTTATATAAATAGTTCTATTCATGTGGAAAATTATTAAGATATTAACTTATCTCTATTTTAGCTTAGTTTGCCTTTATACGAGAAATACAATTGAAAGATACCGAGAAATACATGGAAATTAACATATATTTGTAGTGGACGACAATTTTGACAGACAAATGTTACTCAGCATGAAAGTATTTTCAGATAGAAAGTGTTTACTTACCTCCATGTTTGTTCTCTATTCCAGTTCATACACTCTAATGTTATTACTGTATTCAGAGTCGCCACTGTCACTACTTACATACAGCTTTCCAGTGTCGTATGTTATGGCGTAGGGCTGAAGGATCCCATGCTTCTGTTCTGTAAGAACAGTTTCCAGCTGCCCATTGGACAACTGCATAACACAATTATTACCATGACTACATATGTATAGATGTCCATCATGGTCCAAGGTTATGCCCCGTGGCCGCTGTAACATGTCATTTTTATACTTTAAAACCATACCATTTCTTCTATTCAAACACACAATATTGTTGCTATCATCACTCACATAGATTTCCTTTTTGTATCCATTAAATGTTATTCCAAATGGACCTGTAAATAGCGTGTCTTCTGTAATACTGTCTGAGTCAATTTGTCTTGACAAGTTACCATCCACATCGCAAATATGGACTGAATTAACAGGATTACCACAGGTCAGGAAGAATTCTCCTGCATTATAAAAGAGGCCATTATAACAACCTGGTCCCAAATAACCATCTGGTAGAGTTACAGATGTAGTGTATGTTAACAATGACAATGGTGACAGTGACATGATCTGAATCCACTTGTAACCAAACAACGTTACAGCAAGCTTTTTATCACCAACTATTGTAATGTCTACCGGCGGTATCGTTAAACTGACTCTCTCAGATTTTTTTCCATCGTTCATGTCTATAATTTTAACACATTGGTTCTTGTAATCAGTCATTGCCAGTCTTCCATCATTCAAGACAACAATTCCATTAATAAGACAGTCGTTTGCATCTGATGATGTTTTAACATTGATGACAGTTGCTGGTTGTGTCCTGTCTCTTGGCGGTGTGGACCTTTTCGCCCCGTCCTGAATAACATTCCTAGGATAAACAATATTTCTAGGATCTACGAGATGATATTCCGATGGAGGTAACAATTCAAAGAGCAAGCCGCCACCCAAACCCAAATCTAGTATCTTCCAGGGCGCACCCATGCGTTTTTTTCGTATTTTATACACAAATCACAGATAGTGTTGAAGTCTTCCGCTTACTGCGCCATGAGCATCTTTCTGGAAATCTACGATATTTTCTGTATTTTCTGTTCCTTGTTCATGCCCTAACAATCAGACGGTTGTGATTGTTGCCTAAATGACAACGTTCGCCCGTCTTTTGCTGAGACAACCATTACATCTAGTCATGAATATTCAAGTTTGATTGACAGCTCAAAAGCAACGTAGCTCTAAGCCAACTATCACCTGTATTCAGCTGAGACAACCATCGCCCGTACATATGGCGATTTACGGACGTTACGTATTTCTACCAATTCGTCTAGCTTAATTCGTATAGTGAAAGAGAAGACGTTTCGTCAAACAGTTTGGATCCAAATGAGACGCTGGATAATATCCGAATAACTCGGGGTCTCATTTGAATCAAAACTGTTTTTGCGTTGCTATGCGAGGAAATAATACACTAAAGTGTGCATATAGTAATAATTAGTTAAATTAAAAACTGGCACGTGATTTGTTCCTGAAGTGTTGGAATAGTAAAGGTAAATATTGGCAATGAAAAGGAATATTTTTGTTATTTTCTCTTCCAATTTTAATATATTACGATTTTTAATATATACATATACAAAAGAACTGCACGAGGGACCAAAAACTCATTAATCGTTATCTACCTTCCATAAAGTCGTCTCATCTGGATCTGTAAATAAACTTTTCGAAACTTTGATTATTTTCTTATAAAAATGAAAATAGTTACCTTCATTTCGTACTAATAGTTAAAGAAATAAGTTTGATAATGCAAACTTTCTGATATTTAATTTAAAAAATGTATTTCTTTAAAAATATACAGGGGATACGCATGTGAAAACAATGCAAAAATTATCACAGAAACAAAATATAAATTAGCATCATCTGACAGAAAGAATCTTACTCTATCCATGATGAAATAATTTACCAGGTTCCAATACATTTTTGCGTTTATGAAAATGACATTGCAACTGTATGCTGAAAAACAAAACAATTCAAGTTTATTCTATTTTCTAAAGACTTTGATTGAATTATCAAGTGTTGCCTTGCATCACTCATATGACAGTTTTGAACCTAAAGACGTGCCAGTAGGTACTTTAATTAATACACAGGTAACTATTTACTTGCATAAACTGGCAAAGAATGTGCATAAACACACTTTAGGGTATATTTTCTTAAGCCATCACTTGCATTATTCAGTGTTGCCATCCGCAGCTCATCTGACAATCATGTGCCAGTCTTTATTGCAGGCTACTTTAATGTCCCCAAGAGTAAATGGCACAAACGATAGGTGTGAAAACGTTTCCCCCATATATTTGCTTTGTAGATCAAACCCCTCCTCTCAGTAACATCTCAGCCTATACAGGGAGGACAACCATCACATATAGTACCATGTGTACATGGATATTCGGGGTATACCCAGAGGACAACCATTAACGGTAGTACAATTTGTACACGCCTGTGTAAGTTTATGCACGTATTACAACCATCACATGTAGTACCATTTGCACACGGTTGTAATGGCATATACTAAGAGGACAACATCACCGGTAGTACCATGTATATAGTGATGTTGTATGATGTTCTACACAGAGGACAACCATTACCGGTAGTACCACGTGATGTTTCGGGATCATTAGTTTTGATGTTATTTGTATTGAAAATTGAATACTGCTTAAGTCGGTGCTAGGGGGTATGAGAAGTGTTGCACTTTTAATACTGCTCATGAACAGACTCAATAAAACCGAGTCTGCAATTTTCGCTTTTTGCATTTCTACTTTTGCTTTCGAAGGATCACCCATTTTCAGAATATATGTACTTCACAAAATCAGGTGTTAACTGCTTGTGTGTCGGCCGAAAAAGGTCGCCCCGTACTTCATTATCAGTGTTGTTATATTTTCTGGTCCCTCGGGATCATTAGTTTTGATGTTATTTGTATTGAAAATTGAATACTGCTTAAGCCGGTGTTAGGGGCCGTGAGTAGTGATGCACTTTTAGTTACTTCTCATGAACAGACTCAATAAAACCAAGTCTGCAATTTTCTCATTTTTCCTTTTTCATTTCTACTATTGCTTTCGAAGGATCACCCATTTTCAGAATATTTGTAGTGTGAAGGTTGAAGTGTGAAGTTCGAAATGTGAAGTATGAAGTTTTAAGTGTGAAGTATGACGTTTGAGGTGTACAATTATTGGTACCTGTGATATGATTGTCATCGGGGTATAACCCTATATAGCCCTGTACACATTGCACTACCTGTGATTGTTGTCCTCTTTGTATAACCTTATACAGCCCTGTACACATGTTACTGCATGTGATGGTTGTCCTTTGGGTATAACCATATACAGCCCTGAACAAATTGTACAACCATTACTAGCTGTCTTATACAACATGTATAAATGGTACTATCTGTGATGGTTGTCCTCTCAGTATAGACCGATACAAATGTGTAGAGATTGCACTACCTGCGATGGTTGTCCTGTGTGTATAACCTTAAACAGTCCTGTACATATTGTACTATCGGTTATAGTTGTTCCCTGTATAGCCTTGTACACATAGTGCTACCTGTGATGGCTGTTTTCCGGGTATAAGCAAATATAACCTTGTACACGCGGTACTACCAGTGACGGTTATCCTCTGGGTATAAATTCTGAAGGGAGGTGATCCCCCGAAAGCAAAAATTGCAACACAAAAAGAGAAAATTGCAGACTCGGTTTTATTGAGTCTGTTCATGAGCATTAATTGAGAGTGCAACACTGCTCACGCCCCCTAGCACCGGCTTAAGCGGTATTCAATTTTCAGAACAAGTACTGAAATTCATGATCTCGAAGGATCAGATGGTATAACAACACTGAGGATGAAGTACGGGGCGACGTTTTACGGCCGCCACACAAGCACTTAATAAGTTAACCCTATATAGCCATGTACACATGGTACTACATGTGATGGTTGTCTTCTGACCTGGGTCTACTCTGTTTGCAAAGGTGTAGAAAGGGCTATATATGGAGTAAAGTATTAACCTTATCAACCCTGCATTATCAAATGGATCAGCCCATCAATGTTTAGCCCAACAGAATCCACTCAGTATAAAATGATTAAACTTGCTAGATGATTTTGAATGACAAACAGTGCCGACCCTGATCAGAGGGCTTCTCCAGGAACCCTCTTAACTGGATCTGCACTGTTTGAAAAGTCCAGTACCTGCGTGTCCTGCATTTACTCATTCTCTCCTAGGCTATGTTTAGACCCAACCTCTTTGAATGTATCTACCGAAAAGGAGCAATAACTAGAGGAAAGGTTTAACCCTATATAATCCTGTACACACGGTACTACCTGTGATGGTTGTTCTCTGGGTATATCCTTACTTAGCCCTGTAAACATGGTACTACATGTATATGTAATTGTTGTCCTCTCAGTATATGCCTATACAGTCGTGTTTAAATGGTACTTCCTGTGGTTGGTGCCTTCTGTATATAACCTTATAGAACCCTTTACA
Source organism: Azorinus chamasolen (assembly GCA_963576725.1). NCBI lineage: Eukaryota > Metazoa > Mollusca > Bivalvia > Cardiida > Solecurtidae > Azorinus > Azorinus chamasolen. The sequence goes on from OY755246.1 coordinate 82,695,649, forward strand.
CATGCAACTACTTGGGGTGATTGTCTTCTGTGTATAACGTTACACAGTTGTGTACACATGGTACTACCGGTGATGGTTTCCTCTGGGTATAAGCTTATACATCCCTGTACGCATGGTACTACCTGTGGTGGTTGTCCTCTGGGTATATCCCTATATTGCCATGTAAACATGGTACTACATGTGATGGTTGTTCTCTCAAAAATATCACTGAAAGGAGAAGTTTGGAGATGTCCGATATGCATCTACACTGTCCGATATGCATCTACACTGTCCGATATGCATCTACACTGTCCGATATACATCTACACTGTCCGATATGCATCTACACTGTTTGCAAAGGCATAAATGAGCGTAAGATAAAGTTTTAACCGTTTGACTGGGACTGGTATATGAGTTGTCATTTGAAAATATATAGGTGAAACGTTTTCAATCCTACCGCGCGGGACCGTTGGTGCTTTTAAAGGCTTATGCAAGTTTTTTATTTACCTTTGTATATATTAAAGTAGCCTGCCATAAATACTGGCACAATGTTAGGTTCAAAACTGTTATATGAGCGGTGGGTGACAACACTGAATAATTCTAGTAATGGCTTAGAAAAGGCAATAGATTCTAGCTTCCAGCTTACACATACTTTGCCAGTTTATGCAAATACATATTTACGCGTGTGTTAAAGTACATACTGGTATTGGTTAGGTTCAAAACTGTCATATGAGTGATGCAATGTAACACTGAGGTAAGTCTTCAGAAAATAGAATAAACCTAAATTGTTTGGTCTCGGCTTACACTTTCAATTTATTTCATCACTGATAGAGGAAGAAATGTATAAATATATCAATTAGTTTCTGCTTCAATCGGGCGTGCGCAAAATGGTAATTAAGTACAGTAAAAAAGCTGTTCTTAGACTAATTTGTTCCTTCAGCACAAAAGAGTTAGATGTGGGCGGTAACAATATGAGAAAGGGCGGTTTCAAAAGATACCGGCTACGGTTGTACTCGGTTGATAGTTGAGATCTAGCCTTTGGTGTGATGTGACCCCGGTGAAGAATTGCTTCCGGAGTAAAAAGTAGTTTGTAGAATTTCAGTGCTTTAACTGTGAACCAATTAAGATGTGTCTCTTAAGAACCTGGCAGAATGAGTTATTGTATATTTTCAAGTTATTGTGTGTATTCTCTACCCATTGGGGTACTTTTTGTGTGACTCTCTTGCAGAACTACTTCCTCTGGTGGATATTCGGAAATATGTGGTGTGACCCCGGTGAGCAATTGCTTCCGGTGACCCCGGTGAGCAATTGCTTCCGGAGGTCGTAGTACAGTAAGAAGTAGTTCTTTAGAAATGCAGTGCTTTAAATATGAGCTAATAAGTGTCTCTTAAGAACTTAACAGGCTGCATAATGGCATATTTCCAAGTTATTGTGTGTATTCTATGCCCATTGGGGTCTTTTTGTGACTCTCTTGCAGGACTACTTCCTCTGGTGGATGTTTGGAAATATGTATGTGGAGCGTCAGAATGGCCCAAATTTAAAGCGAAAATAGACGGTGTGTTCATACTTTGTGTGTAGTGAAAAAAGTCAACGTTCTTGACCTTGTTTTCTGGTGATCATCTAGAGACTGTGTTTGGACTAAATATGAATGTGTTAAGAGGGTATAACCCAAATTTATGCCTGGAAGTAGCTAGGGGTGCAGTAAAATGCCTGTTTTTACATAGAATAAAGAAGGGCAAAAGTGACCGGGCTCACACCATGTGTGTGCAGTTGTAGAATGGCTAAAACTATAGCGAAAATAGACGGTGTGTACATACTTTTGTGCCTAGCAAAAAGTCAACAAATTTTACCTTGTTTTCTGGTGCTCTAGAGACAGTGTTTGGAGCAAATATGAATGCGTTAAGAGGGTATAACCCAAATTTATGCCTGGAAGGAACTAGGAGATGCAGAAAATGGCTGTTTTGATATAGAACAAAGAATGACAAAGTTGACCGGGCTCACACCCTTTTCGGTTAGAGAAGGGATAATTTGATTTAAAATTTATAATATCCCTAATTATAATATCGGAACTCGTGTGACATGGTTACGGTCATTTTCGTTTACTAATTTGTTTTGATATAGCGCATCATCCATGGACATTTATTTTCTTCTTAAGATGAAATTGAATCAGTCATAATTAAATTAAGTAGCATAAATAATAATGATGATTATAATAAAAAATGATAATAGTAGTAATAACTATACTTACAATATATATTATTGTAAATATTATAACAATAACTGAGTTTAGTTAATATGAGGTGAGGTGAAATGAGATGAGGTCAGGTGAGGTGATATGAGCTAAGGTGAGATGGTAGGGTGGGGTTGGGTTGGATGGTTTATGTAGGTGGATACTAGGATAAACTGAATTGGGATGGAATAGGACAAAGTGACGTGAGGCGATGCAAGATGAAGATGCAGTTGTGTGCAATGTTATGGACTGGGGTCGGGTTGAGTGAATGGAATGTGTTTGATCTGAGCTGATCTGAGGTGAGGTGAGTTCTCTTATAATGCGTTTAAATGGGTGGCGTGGAGTGAACCGTCTGCTATGTTCCCTTATGGAATAATATAAACCTGATTCTATAGTTTCTGCTATGGCTACATATTCTTGTAGGCATACTCAAATGCCATTAAAATAAAACAAATATCCATGGAGTAAAACGTTAACAATATAAAAAAATAAAGATGTAAAATCCTGTTTTTGTGTGGCTAAAGTTTTTTTTATTCATTTACTTTAATTGTTGGTAGTCATTTTTGCGTGTGGTATACTCTTCGAATATTTCGATTTCAACCGTTTACACCATAATCCGATTGCTTACGCTATTCCATAAAACGAGTACACCCAGATCCTGTAGGGTCTGTTCTGTTTGCTTATGAAATATTATAGATATACTTCTACCATTTTTACCATGCGCAAAAATTCACGTGTGCATATCGTATTATAGAACAAATCCAAGTATTATTCATTTTATCAATAATTCTTGCATAGATATTCACTGAGCAAAGGTAACTAATCACAGTTAAATAAAGGTTGTATTACATTTAGTTATTACTTCCCTTGAATGATCATTTAACAAAAAAATTTGTCATGATTTGTTTTGATACATTCGATCCGTAACCATATAACACTAATGCGCCATACTATAAAGTTTACTTGTGAAGATTTATACATGTATATCAGCCCCAGTACTGACAATAGTAGTGGGATATTAGTACTCAATGTAGACCCAGAATCAATTTCGATTCATACATCATACTAACTTGAGAGTTAGCTGTTATTCTTTAATGGCAGCCAACACTGCGTAACTGTACCGATGATACTATTGACAGTATCTAGATTTGGACTTTAGACTGAGTTTGTGAAAGTGGTACCGGAATTACAGTTTTTGAAAAGTCTGACATAAACTTATATCGAGAGTCTCAACTCGAGATGCGACTCATGAAACAAATAAATTCTTTGATACAGTTCATCGCTGAGCATGGTGACACAATCAGACTGTCAGACAATTTAGACAAGCGAAGTTTTCCGCAAGCGTAAAGTGGCTGCATAAAACATGTTTAAGTAGAGTACGAGATAAAACAGAGGGAAACATTATTATTTTGTAATTTTGATTTTGCAAGGACATATAAAGTTCTGACCAAAGATGATCAACTGACTTCTGAAATAGAAGCAGCTGTTCTCTATGAAACTATTCTACAGGTATGGATTTTATTCCAGCTGCTTTTGCTTTGTTTTATAGCATTTATAACAACATTTGCAAACATTCTGGACCCAGATGAGGCGCCGAGTAACTTGGCATCATTAGGGCCCGATTTGTTTGCATTAGTTTTGAATGGATATGGAAGGGGAAAATGAAATGCAGCAGGCGACAATATTTGCAGACATTAATTGCTCAGAGTTCAGATGGTATTTGGAGTACATGATGATGGACAGCAAATGACCTGCATAATGTTAACACCACATCAAATATTTCTTTGGCATTAGTGAGGCTAAGTGAGCACAGTGAAAAATATTGCAGCTGCATCTTTCTGGGGTGTAAATCTGGAGTGTAGTCTCGCAGTAAATTACGGTCATTTTGAAATTCCATAAAAATAAGTGCGACGGCTGGAGAAAAATATATTACAATGCAGTAAATAAATGAAATTATAAATAAAAACTAATTGTAATTATCTATCACACATTTAAATAAATACTAATCTCATAATAACTCATGGGAACTTTCAACTCCCATCAAAGAGTGACTGCGGCAAATGTAACCCGACGTCTTGTCTAGGTCTATACTATATTGTGCCCGCATCATGATACAAGTTCGGGTTGAAATAGAATTGTAAAATACATTGTACCTTGATCCAGTTTTATGTAACAGATCAAAATCTTCTAACACTCTAAGATACCATATAGTATTATGATTATTATGAACGAGACACTTGTTTTAAGACATCTTTCACAATACATATTTATTCAATCTTACAGTCATCAACAGCTATGAAAACAATGATCATTTCGGTTAAAACTACACATGCGTTATGAATAACACCCTTGACTTAAAAATGTAGAACATGACCAGTCGACGAATCTAAAATAATTTATTAGTATCAAATGGACGGAATAAAACATGACAGCATTAAAGATGTATTATGCGCATTTTCGTATAATTCGATCAACACCAGAAGTTGTACACATATACATATATTTAATGAAAATAATGCGTATAACAGGATATATTTGTTCAGCTAAATATATCGGCTAAATCTGTTAAAGGAGTCTGCTTTTTAGAAACGTGGATTTTGTTCCGAATGACACCGAATCTATTCCGGAACAAAGCTTTGAATATTAATTAGGTTGTTATCACATGTACTAATCACTGACACTGTTTGTTGAGCTACATATACATCGAATAAGTACTTCTGGTATGCAAATTTGAATCTTACGACGGCATCCGGTCAATGGCGAACGCTGTTTCGTTGGTTTCCGTAGCAATCCATTTCTCCTAATGTAATCGATACAAACAACCATTTACTTACTGTGCTGTTTAGAGTTAAGTTAGTATTAAAATACATAGATTTCGATTCTGAAGTCAGTTTGAAATACAAAATTCGCGGAATTTTGCGCGGCATACATCTTTAACAAAATCCTATTTATTTACAATGCTGCACATGTTTAACATCACATACAGCTACAGTAAAATCTCGATACTTCGAAATTTTAATAATGAAGAATTTATGTCTTTGTAGGCTGGTGGCTGCTTTTTAGAGGAACTTTTTGTATGACTTTCACACTGCCTGCATAAAGCTGCCATCATTGTTAAAGATAAATAATGGTACGTATTTGAGTGTTCGTAGGATTGAGTTTTCACTACAATTTATCTATGCTGAACATTAACATAACATATTAGAAAAAGAATTTGAGACAAGATTTATTTAAATGTTACCATTATACATGCACTTTACCACTGTATTTGCCATCGCGGTTGCTGTAGATTAGTCGGAGAGGGGATACGTTTATTTATATTGTTTGTCTTTTAGGGTGGGGATGGAATAAGTGTGAGGTTGGGCGCCCAAAAACCGGTTTACCCCCCCCCCCCCACCCAGTGACTTTTGTCACTGACCGTTCCAAGGCGGTACTTCCATCTTCCCCTATTGTATGTTTGTTATGTCTTTGTGCGTCTCTTGATGTTTTTTATAGTTATGTACATTTTTGCTGTTTCCTTGTGTTGCTGTTCGGGTGGCTGTTTGTTCTGTATGTGGTGTTTCCTGCATGACTCATTTTTGTAATTTTAGTATTCGAGTTTCGTATTCTGGTGCCAATATTTGCAAGGCGAAACTAATAGCCTGGCTGCAAATTCTCAAACACAGAATGACAGAATATGTCACACAGTCCTTTTCCTTGCATATACCTTAACATGTAATATAAAACAAAATACCATTTTAACATAAACAATATAGAGATAAACGTTTGTTGAAAATAAGTACGGATTAACAAGTAATCTGTTTCTTCGAAGACGAAACCTTCCAGCATTGACAGACAGTGTAAACGTTAATAACTCTCCGTGTTGGAACAAGACGTATGATTAGGGTGCGGCCTGTTTGTGGTTATAAACCTCTATGCGATAACAATTGCAAGATGAGACCCCGAGTCATTGAGTGTCTCATCCCGGTCAATACAGTGACATGTTTAATGTATTTTTAATAGAAAGCAATGGATAATGTGTTATGAAGATTGAAGCAATGGATGCATTAAGTTACTAAATGTTGAAAGGCCCAAGAAGCACATGCAGTGTTAAAATCAGGATTGATCCTGACTGTGCCCCACGTGCAGATGTAGGTATACATTGTTTCCAAATATCCAGAAGTTCCATCTCCCATGACGCCCGAAAAATACACTCACAACTGGATAGTCAGTACTTTCGGCCTGACAGTGTCTTGTAATAAAATGGCGGCTGACTCTCCTCGTCGTGGAGGTTCTTGTCGTATCCTCGACTCGTCTTGAAACTCGGTGCCCAAGAAGTTGTGGGAGGTGGGTCAGGCATGGAGCTCAGAGGCTTCTCATCCACACGCTTTTTCCTAAAGGTATGTAAGGCAAAACATATTATAGGTGAAATCGCAATTTCCATTTACATCGAGGACGAAGATAAGGGTCTACTCTGCTTTACACTCACAAATAGTGTTAGCATTCATCATATAATAGTGATCAGCACGGTACCGAATTCACAGCTCGTTTTGAGACTGGGGACGAAATTGTAAACTTCCATCCTGATCAGTCACCCTGTCCATTGCACTATGAGGGATACAGATCTTTCTTTTAATCATTATCATTATAATCATTATTTTCAAAGTCATAAGTGTCATTGAGTGTCATACAGCGGGACTCACAACAACGGCACGCACCATTACCATTATCTTTTTAGCTCACCTGAGCCAAAGGCTCAGGATGAGCTATTGTGACCGCTATTTGTCCGTCGTCCGGTGTCCGGCGTCCGTCCACATTTTCAAACGACATCTCTGATGAAACTGCTGACCCGATTTTAACCAAATTTTGTCAGAAGCATCAGTGGCTAGGGGGAACGAAATGTTGTTCACATTATGACCCCCGGGCCAAAAATGGCCCCGCCCAAGGGCTTATCAGTTTTTCATAGGATTTTTTTTAAAAATCTTCTTCTCTGAAACTGTAAGGCCTAGACCTTTGATATTTGGTATGTTGCATGATCTAATGGTCCTCTACAAAGATTGTTCAAATTATGACCCCTTGGCGAAAAATGGCCCCGCCCCAAGGGCTTATCAGTTTTTCATAGGAAAATCTTTAAAAATCTTCTTCTCTGAAACAGTAAGACCTAGACCTTTGATATTTAGTATGTAGCATGATCTTATGGTCCTCTACAAAATTTGTTCAAATTATGACCCCGGGCCAAAAATGGCCCTGCCCCGGGGCTTATCAGTTTTTCATAGGAATTTTTTTAAAAATCTTCTTCTCTGAAACTGTAAGGCATAGACCTTTGATATTTGGCATGTAGCATGATCTTATGGTCCTCTACAAAGATTGTTCAAATTATGACCCCCGGGCCAAAAAAGGCCCCGCCCAAGTGCTTATCAGTTTTTCATTTGAAAATCTTTAAAAACCTTCTTCTCTGAAACTGTAAGGCCTAGACCTTTGATATTTGGCATGTAGCATGATCTAATGGTCCTCTACAAAGATTGTTCAAATTATGACCCCCGGTCCAAAAATGGCCCCGCCCAATGGCTTATCAGTTTTTCATAGAAAATCTTTAAAAATCTTCTTCTCTGAAACTGTAAGGCCTAGACCTTTGATATTTGGCATGTAGCATGATCTAATGGTCCTCTACAAAAATTGTTCAAATTATGACCCCCGGGCCAAAAATGGCCCCGCCCAAGGGCTTATCAGTTTTTCATAGGAAACTCTTTAACATTCTTCTTCTCTGAAACTGTAAGGCCTAGACCTTTGATAGTTGGTATGTAGCAAGATCTAATGGTCCTCTACAAATATTGTTCAAATTATGACCACGGGCAAAACATGGCCCCGCCCAAGGGCTTATCAGTTTTTCATATGAAAATCTTTAAAAATCTTCTTCTGAAACTGTAAGGCCTAGACCTTTGATATTTGGCATGTAGCTTTGGCTTGTGGTCTTCTGCCAAGATTGTTCAACTTACCTCTGGGCGAAACTTGGCCCTGGCTTATCAGTTTTCCTGGAAAACTATATCATTTTTCTCTGAAATCATAAGGCTTAGACCTTTAATTAATGGCATACTGCTTTGCCTTGTGGTTCTCTACCAAGGTTGTACAAATGATGGCGCCGTCCCTAGGGTATCTCAGGTGAGCGCTTCAGGGCCTCATGGCCCTCTTGCTATAATATTTACTGAACAAATTCATCATCACCATCATAATCATTATCATCATCATTAAAACAATAATTACAATATATTGATCACAACCATCACGGTGATCAATGTTGTGATATATATCTGTCACACTGGACATTGACACGTTTTTCTAAAAGGATTTGGCGCAGTTACTCGACTATTTCCGAACAATTCCGTATGGTTCTAAATGTTCAGTGTACTTACCGGCAACAGCAGCATTTGGAGAACCTCGTGTCCTCTCGGAGACAGTTGCAGTCCTTCCAGAAATACAGACAGACAGCAGTGACTACCAGGACAACCCCTAAAACCACACCCCACAGAATCAGCTGTTCCCTCCTGTGAAAAATTAACCATGAGAAAAGATGACAAAGTGCATTGGGGCGTGTGGTGCTACGACATTGAATAGGTCAGAACAAGTCACTGACGGGAGCAACAAAAAGGGTTTTGCTAACAATGATTGGTAAAAACATAACAGTTATGGATGATGATGACACAATGAAAACGGTCTCACCAGATACACACGATATGTATTGAATCTAAATCACCCTCCTGTTCTTCATTTTAGTTGTAGTCAAAGTTGTGGGTATATGTATTAAATAGTGTTTTTTCCGTATGCGTGTGTATGCGTGCGCGCACGTTTGCATGTGTGCCCGTGTTTATGCGTGTGTGATTGCAGGCTTGCAGGCGTCTGTGTGCGTGCGTACATGTGTGCGTGCGTGTGTCTCGGGTGTGCTCTGTTTGTTAAACTACAAGAACACTCGTATCAAAGAAACCAAAATGGACAGAATGGACACAGAAAGGTCTGTTTACAGTCGAATGTTTGTTTGCACATTGGATAAGTCCGAATTCTGGCAAGACATGTGTAGCAAGGTTTAAGTTACCTTTGTTAGTTATTGAAACTTTATATGTGCTATTCATTTAAATGATTGACAGCTAGTTTGGATCCATATCAAGGTGTGGAATCTGAAATAACTCTGATAAATTTGAATGCCAAACCCAAAACTGTATATGGGCATTATTTAAGATATAGGTTTAACCCCAGATACAGTATGTGGACATAATGTATGATATAGGTTTAACCCCAAATACAGTAGGTGGACATAAAATATGATATAGGTTTAACCCCAAATACAGTAAGTGGACATCATGTATGATATAGGTTTAACCCCAGATTCAGTATGTGGACATAATGTATGATATAGGTTTAACCCCAAATACAGTAAGTGGACATAATGTATGATATAGGTTTAACCCCAAATACAGTAAGTGGACATAATGTATGATATAGGTTTAACCCCAAATACAGTAGGTGGACGTAATATATAATATAGGTTTAACCCCAGATATTGTATATGGACATAATGTATGATATAGGTTTAACAGATACAGTATGTGGACATAATGTATGATATAGGTTTAACCCCAGATACAGTAGGTGGACATAATCTATGATATATGTTTAACCCTCGTCCTATTGAAAAAATGAATTTGCTGAAACCTTAATTTGTCGAAATATTTTCTGAATACCGATTGTTCAATTCTTTACCCATTCCCAGCTCTATGTTGATTATTCATACCTACTATATATTCATGGACAATTCAGAAATTAAAGAAACAAATCAATCAAGTTCCATCAGCAAACATATCAGACCCTGATCAGACTGTCCTATAGTTTACAGATGCGTAAAAACACATTTATATGAAATAATGGGTTAGGAACAATTGACCCAGAGTCCATTAACTTAGATTCTTATGAGGCGCCATGCTACTCGGCGTCTAATCTAGGTCGAAGATGTTTGTGTATGCCAACAAGGATGACGGTTAAATAAAATAGGTATTTATGTCCTGAAATCACGACAAACACAATCAAGTGTCACTAGTAGGTCGATAGCTTTCATGAGTGCGACCGCAATAAAATTGACAAAAGATTGGATATTGACATTTGAAAATTAGATGAATTTCCGATAGTCATTTCCAAATTGTCTGGATTCAGATGGAACAAACGAAGTAACTGGTATAAGATATAGCAGACGACCTTTCAGCTTAGTTAAATTATAATAGTGTCGATCTACAGACGCATATAGCAACTGACAACGAGCTGAAATTTAAATGCGAACCATAATGCAGTTCGTTCGCCGCTACTGCTTAGAATACGCCTTTGCCTATGTTTGATTACCAAATGTGTAAACATTTACTTTCAAACGATGAAGCAAAGTTTGAATATAAAATAAACAACTAACACATATTCTAGATTTGTTTCTGGCCTTCGGTGCATTATTTCCGTTCACCTTAGATCATGTTGTGCCTTCCGTGTACCTTAGAACATATTGGGCATTCTTCCACTACCTGTAGTAAACCGGACGTCGCGATAAATGGAAAAGTAGTAAAGTCAAGCAGGCAAAGCCACATACAAGACGCAACCACCACCAAAACACCGATAGACAGCATGACACACATGACACACACACACCCAAACCCACACTCACACACAAAATGAACACAGAAAACACCAAAAGACACACAAGAACCAGAGACAAACGTTCCACACATGAACAAAACCACAAGCACAAAGACGCAAGGCAAACAAAAGGAAGGGTGACAAAGAGAGTACCGCCTTGACACGGTCAGTAGCAAAAACACCACTGGGGGTTTAAACCGGTTTACGGACGTCCTAACCTCACACATCTCTCAAAGTCACCCTAGCTTTACAAATAGTGTATATAAAGGTATCACCGCTGGACTTACCCACAACATAGACGACGGTGAACACAGGACAACATGTAAAACATAGCATAATAAGTGTGACAATCCGGCAAATATGTACTCAATGACTTTGCTGAAGTCAGAGCACCTGCAGGTAAGCCGTAAAAGGCACGACAGGGAAAAAGTAATACATGAGTCTGGTAAGCTCATCCTGTATCCAAGTTTAAGAGTATACCATCATAGAGTACTACCCTCGGCCTGTCATCGCGTAAGCAAAGAGGGAAGCGTAGTCGAAATACTGTTGACATTTTACTCCATGAATATACTTGTAAAACATCATGACAAGATTATTATTTAAATTACTTGCTATTATACGGATACAGGGACATTTGGACATAGCAGAAACTGTAGAACCATATTTATGTCATACAAACAAACAGCAGACCTTGATGAACAGCTCCAATAGGAGCGATCCGTGTGTATTCTGTTTGCAAATGCGTAGAAATGCCTAATTATGGAGTAAAGGGTTAACTCAACCTAAAACATCGATACAAACAAACGCGAAACATGTTGATGAGGTAGATGACTTACAGGGTTTTCTTGCTGGTGGGCTCGCAACACGTGAACTCGTTGTCTTCCTCGCAGCAGTCGCTCTTGTCGCCTTCACAGTAGTAGATATTTTCATCCACTTCGCCCAGATCTTCATTCTTGTGACACTTTGTTGCATCTGTTTATATAATATTCTGGATAAGTTTGATATTCACCTCAACATCATGAGTGTGCATATTTTGAGTTCAATTCAAAATTTGATCAATCATATATTACAAAACGAACTAGGACGTGTTATATCCACTGCAAATAGCATACACAGCAAACGTAATTGTTAGTGGAATATAGCAACTAAGTATAGCCAGGGCCACACAATATGGCCTTTTCGTACCTTCTGTTTCATATTCCTAATGTCATGTGTCAGGAAACAAAATAGCGACCGTCTGCTCGTATTATCTAGATGGCCAACTGAATGAGTTCCTTTTGATACTCAATGAACCAACGCTTTGGAAATTAGCTGATTAGGATCTACACTGTTTGCCGACTTGATAGTCACCGTTTATACCGGTAAGTGTTAAATGAAGTAATGGCAATAGAAACTGTAGATACTGATGAGTAGTAGACTAGTCAATGTCAATAGAAACTGTAGATACTGATGAGCAGTAGACTAGTCAATGTCAATAGACACTGTAGGTACTGATGAGTAGTAGACTAGTCAATGTCAATAGAAACTGTAGATACTGATAAGCAGTAGACTAGTCAATGTCAATAGAAACTGTAGATACTAATGAGCAGTAGACTAGTCAATGTCAATAGAAACTGTAGATACTGATGAGCAGTAGACTAGTCAATGTCAATAGAAACTGTAGATACTGATGAGCAGTAGACTAGTCAATGTCAATAGAAACTGTAGATACTGATGAGCAGTAGACTAGTCAATGTCAATAGACACTGTAGGTACTGATGAGCAGTAGACTAGTCAATGTCAATAGAAACTGTAGGTACTGATGAGCAGTAGACTAGTCAATGTCAATAGAAACTGTAGATACTGATGAGTAGTAGACTAGCCAATGTCAATAGAAACCTGTTAAACCACTCAATGACAAAAGGTACTGTAAATTCTGATGAGTGTTACTTAAACCAGTCAATGTCAATAGGTACTGTAGATACAGACGAGTTTTAAACCAGTCAATGGGAATAGGAAGTACAGATACAGATTAATGACAAGAAAGCATTGATGTAAACATCAAAGGGCGCCATTATAAAGGATAGCCATACTGGCTTTGTTAAAATCTATAGTGAAACAAAAATGCATAGAATATGAGTAATCATGCTACTTATGTGCTGCACTAATCCTTTCAATAAAGATACGTTTCTGCTATTGAAATAGTGTAAACATAAACGAAGACAAATGAAAGATTTTTACATGAAAATATACAATGATTGGCAGTATTTTAATTTAATCATGAAATCAGTCAAAGGTTTAGTTTAGCACATTGCTGTTGGAATTACTACACCCTATCAAACAATGAAATAATTATACTTAAAACAACTAAATTAGTTTGTCCAAAGCTTTTCAATACTGTGAATTTAAGAAATGAATCAAAGACCGAATTTTTCCAAAGCTTTTCAATACTGTGAATTTAAGAAATGATTCAAAGACCGAATTTTTCCAAAGCTTTTCAATACTGTGAATTTAAGAAATGATTCAAAGACCGAAATAGTTTCAGTTGTAGTTTTGATTGATAATTAGCACGTTTTTATCATTTATTTTAGTTGATTATTTACGGATCAGTCATTATTAAATCTTAGAAAATAATAGTAATTTTCATTGTAAAAATGCATATATATATTTATAAAGTCTGATAAGATAAGCTTAATATAACACACCTATTTGCAACAAATCTGGAGTTTAACTGTGAAAAAGAAAATGGTTTAAAATGCCAAACGTGGCACTAAGCAATGTCGATTTCTAATTACACGACATTAAAATATGTTCAATTATGGTCCCAATGTGCTCCTTTTTCACATTTTATACAATAACGTACTTAAATTCAATTAATCAATACCTTAAAACTAAAATAAAGTCTTAAGGAAAATTGATTAAAATGCCATACGTGGCACTAAGCAGTGCCAAATTCTAATTACACGACATTAAGATATCTCCAAGTATGGCCCCTATGTGTTCCATTTTTCACATTTTATATAATAACGCACATAAATCTAATTAATCATTACTTCAAACCTAAAAGAAAGTCTTAACGTATAGCTGGGGTTCTTTAAATTTTAACACATTAACATTCTGTGAATATCGGGCTGAACATTTCTTGAGGTGGGTGATTTTCATGAAAATGTGATGTGCATACGTTCCAATAAACGAACTCCTTAGCGTCACCGTATTACGGTGCAATAGACTCGATCTTTCTTTCAAGTCGATAATTAACTAAAACACTCCTTTATACACCGTAATGTATGGGAATTGTACTTTTAATTGGGCTATACCTAAACCTGCAATTAATCCGCATTAAAACAAAAACTGCACAGTGGACTGTGCATTTACCGTAAAAAAGTGTAATACTTTCCTAGACCTTTAGGCAATCCTATCGCACCTGATTTTCGAAAGGATCAACCTTTTAATATCAATAATGCATTCATTTCTTTTAATGAAATCAAAACAGAAACATGCTTATTTTTATTTCTTTACTTCTGATATGGTATTCACCCTCTTAATCGACCAGTACATACAATTTACATTGCTCAAACAAATAACTTTCATTTTCTTTTCAACGTTACAGAAATGACTGCTCCTCCCATTAGCTGAACATTTCGTAAGCCCATATAGGCGCCACGCGTAATGCGCAGGCGCCAATAACCCAGCCAATGTTAACCCTTTCGCTGCCAAACTCTGTCGTCTGCTAACTTTGTCGTCTGCAACACATTTTCATTTTTTTTTTTTTTTCTTCATTTTTATTTCAAAAACATAGTAACAGTAACAAACAGTTTGGATCCTGATGAGACGCCGAGTTACTCGGCGTCTCATCTGGATACAAACTGTTTGCATAGGTAATCACAGATCCGGCATTGGCAGCGAAAGAGTTAAAGGGACAACGTCGGCGGTGCTTTTCAAACACCACATTCATCAAGACCGTTTAAGCATCACTGGAATACTACATTAGCCATGATGTATTGTCAAGTGTAGTCACTTGTCGAAACTCTGTTTCTCCAATCAATAGAAGATCTTACTCGAACTTTGAATAATTTACATTATGAGACAGACATTCAAAATACTTATTTACTTCACCCACGTATCCTATAAGATAAACATGTCAAGAATCCCAAACTTTCGTGATCAATCTATTTTTTCATGTTAAGTGTTCTTGCAAAATCTGAATGGAACACTCATCGCTTTTTTCCGCTCTCTGATTCGAATTCGCAAACAGTTTGGATTCAGATGAGAAGCCGAGTAACACGCAATCAATTGGTTCTCAAAACTTTTGATCGAACAGTAAAATTGAACCAGACCAATGGTTTAGTAGATGTATTTTTTTGTCTTTTCTATAGTGAAGTTATATGTTATCCCACTCCCTCCCTAGACTATTTTCAGATCCACCATATTTGAAGAAATCTACCGAAAAGAGCATTAACTATAGAAAAGGAGAATGTTGTCATTTTTTCTATAGCGACGTTACATATTTGTTAGAGCAACAGATAAATCTGCGTACCCAAATACTAAGGTCGTCCTTTCTCCACCAAACCATATTGTGTGTCCACTCTTTAGAACAACCCCTTTGATTCTAAAGCGGGGTCGCAACATAGGATTTGGTGGAGAAATAAACAAGTTATTCCTGAAAATGTTTTGATTTACTCATCTTATCTGGATCTCTATATTTATGTACAGTAAAACCTATATCTATAACGGCCACTAAATTGTGTTTCATAGTTGGTATTTAGGGGTTCTGTTTTACTTTCACACTGCTTTAAGCAGCCTCCTGCCTTTAACACAAAATGCTTGATGCAATCTAGTGTCCGTTATAGAGAGGTTTTACTGTATTAAGTATTTACCCACCCGTAAACATACACATCCATAAAATCACGAACGGTACGAAAACCTGCCTGAATCGCCCTTCCATGGTTAATGTTGCTCTGCTTTGAAAAAGTCCCCTGACTCCTGTGTTATGATGGTAAATAAGTGACGTCACTAAATTACAATTCTCTTCAATTGTCTCTTTGGACACGATCGTTGAATTTGTAACATCTACGCAAACAGTTTGGATTCAGATTTAACGTCTTGTTCTTTAGCTCCAACTTTCAATCCACTTGACACACTGATTGTATTCGTGAAGCTATACGTTCAAAAAGTAGATCAGACGACAGTTCTAGAATTACCTCCCGTCACACAGCTAACGAAACCTCAATATTTAACCTTAGCCTGCTTATAAAGTTATTTCTACACATTGTGTCACTCACTCGCTCCATTTTTATAATTCAAGCTACAATCCGCTTGTCAATTAGGGTATCAAACAGTTTGGATCATGATGAGTTACTCGACTTCCGATCAGGATCCAAACTGTTTGCAAAGTTAATCACGGAACTATGTGCAGCAGACTAAATGTTAAATCAGGTGTTAAAACAAATATAAGCCACTGTAGCAATGTTTGCTATCCAGCTTCAAGTCATCTTAAAATCAATATATCAAACCGGGAACCAGCAGAGCGAATCAAACCGGGAACCAGCAGAGCGAAGCATATGTCCTCAATTACAGTGAAACCTCTTTAACAACAAAACAAACATTCTAACTTTGAATCTGGATTAGATACAGAATAATCTTGGGACTGAATCGATAAGAGCATAAGCAATACAATCTTAGAAAAAAGTAAAATACTTGGCGGTGGCGCCCCCCTGATTCCCAACACTTGGGATCAGGTTGGCGCCATATGGCCGACAGCGAAATCCGAACAAAACATTTATGTGTACAATTTAAGAACACATCTAATAATATTTATATTCAACTATAATTTTAAAAGGACTGCAATTCTGATAGAGGCCCCGGGTGTCGCAATTGTAGACGATGGCTTGATTACTGATCTCCCAGGATCTGCCGTAGTTGAATTGGCGATACATCCGTTCTCGGGGTTGCAGCTCTATATAACAAGCTTATGTCAAATTTGCATGTGATTTATTCAGTCTGGAGCCTTCCGGGGGCATATTTTAAATTCAAGCCTTTTGGGGCATATTTTGTAGCCTATTGGGACATACTTTGAAGCCTATTTGGGCATATTTTGTAGCCTATTGGGGCATACTTTGAAGCCTATTGGGGCATATGTTGAAGCCTATTGGGGCATATTTTGTGGCTATTGGGCCTAATAATTATAAATTTGGGATACCACTTCGGATGGCTGTCAAAGGTCGCCCTTACACGACTACTTGTCCGGTGTACCTGCTAGCCAATTGGGCAAGCACGGTGGGATCGGGAACCATGCCCAACAGAGCCACTCTCCATGATTAGTTGCAAATCAGAAGACAAAGGAACAAAGGAACTTGGGCGGTCTTTGACTATGTCGCTTCTATCAATGACAAATCGGTGTGCAGTATGCCGCTTCTATCACATACACAATACACAAATATGAAGAGCTCAAACTCGAATAACAAACGATTATTGTTGAACAATAATCGCATTTATAGTTTACTTTCAGTCCGAATGACCGCTCAGCCGACTGTACATGTACTCCCCTGGTAATTAAGCCATTCGTCTACTGATCAACATACGGCGTGATTAGTACTGATTACGCAGCCGCATTACCGGCTAGTGACCGTCACAGTTACCCATTTTAACCCTTGGATGAAGAGGAGACAACCTCATGTGAGTGGGAGACACTGAAAAGCGTCTCTGAAATTTCGAGTGGTCCAGTCTGGATTCGATCCCCGGACGCCTGGGTTACCAGTTCAACCACCACCAGGTCACAAAACACAATATCCGTATAATTAGACGATAACATTTTAGAAGTAGGCAGGTTTGATATAACAAATGACGAATTGTTAGCAGTATGTGGTGTTGGTATAGGTAACGATGACAACTTGTAACCATCAGAAGTCTTGGAATAGCAGATGCCAACTCGTTAGCAGACGACCATTTGTTGACAGTATGCTGTTTTTATTTAAAATGACATACAATTAAACCTCTTTACAGCGATAATTCACATGGTGTCTAAAGACAGATGTTAGCACAATGCCTGGTTCATGATTGGCAGAAAACGCCTAAGCATGAGACTCGCTTAGGAGTTTTCTGTATCACATTAGGAGTTTTCTGTATCACATTAGAAGTTTAGGAGTTGTCTGTATCACATTAGAAAGTGTCTGTATCACATTAGGATTTCAGGAGTTTTCTGTATCACATACGGAGTGTTCTGTATAACATTATAAGTTGTCTGTATCACATTAGGAGCTCAGGAGTTTTCTGTATCACAAAAGGAGTTTTCTGTATCACATAAGGAGATTTCTGTATCACATAAGGAGTTTCTGGTCACATTAGGAGTTTCTGTATCACATAAGGAGTTTTCTGTATCACATACGGAGTGTTCTGTATCACATTAGAAGTTGTCTGTATCACATTAGGAGCTCAGGAGTTTTCTATATCACATAAGTAGTTTTCTGTATCACATAAGGGGTTTTCTGTATCACATGAGTTTTCTGGATCACATTAGGAGTTTCTGTATCACATAAGGAGTTGTCTGTATCACATTAGGAGTTTAGAAGTTGTCTTATCATATTAGAAGTTGTCTGTATCACATAAGGAGTTCAGGAGTTTTCTGTATCACATACGGAATGTTCTGTATCACATTATAAGTTGTCTGTATCACATTAGAAGCTAAGTGTTTTCTGTATCACATAAGGAGTTTTCTGTATCACATAAGGAGTTTTCTGTATCACATAAGGAGTTTTCTGGGTCACATTAGAAGTTTCTGTATCACATAAGGAGTTTTCTGTATCGCATTAGAAGTTGTCTGTATCACATTAGGAGTTCAGGAGTTTTCTGTAACACATAAGGAGTTTTCTGAATCACATAAGGAGTTTTCTGGGTCACATTAGGAGTTTTCTGGATAACACTAGGAGTTTTCTGTATCACATTAGGAGTTTTCTGGATAACATTAGGAGTTTTTCGTATCACATTAGGAGTTTTTATGGATCACGTAAGGAGTTTTCTGTATCACATATGGAGTTTTCTGTATCACATATGGAGTTTTCTGTGTCACATAAGGAGTTTTCTTATCACATAAGGAATTTTCTGTGTCACATTTGGACTTTTCTGTATCACATTAGGAGTTTAGGAGTCACATTTGCCGCATAGATATTTGTGTTCTCATATGTTTGTACTTACACATTTACAAGGAAATATTTGGTTATGACAAAAACTTCACAATCTGATTGTAGCATTCCATAAGTAAACTGAGTAGACCCGGATCTGACGAATCCTACAAAAGCTATCATGTCTGCCTTTACTATGTTTGCAAAAATTACAAAGATAGAAAGGATTAAACCTGTCCACCATAGATACGCCTTTCTACGCCTTTGTAAAAATCACCCGTTGAAACCACTGTGATAAATAGAGCATTTGCTCCTATAGGAGCAAATGCTTTATTTATCACAAAGGTTTCCAACTACAAAATTTCAAAAAATTTCATTTTCTCTAGTTAATGCTCCTTTTGGGTAGATTTATTCAAAATGGTTGGATCTAAAATAGCCTATGAGGTAATAGGTTAACAAATACCAATTTGTTTGAATCCTTTCCCTCATATAAACGCCCTTCCATGCATTTGCAAATGGAATGGCCACAGATCAGACGGCTTTTATAGGAGCCGTCTGATCAGGGTCTGTTCTGTTTTGTTAACAAAACGTGATAGATCTGTCTGTTTAATTTCTAAATGGCTACAATATTCCACCTTCCATATTTCATTATAACTATTTTGACCACGAATGTTCAGTAGGCATTGCAATTTGGAATAAACATAGGAGAGTATAGGGTTAACTAAATCCACTATGCGTGTGATACCAATCTAATTTGTTCTGGTATAGATTATCTGCACCCAGACACCCTGATTATTCCCTGACAAGCTCTGACATGATCGGACAAGCTCTTTGGCTTCTGAACCTTTTGTGTCGCAATATTGATAGGTGCTCGCGATTTTATTTGCTATTAGTAGGGTAGGAAAGCCATCGTCAATAACACAATGGTACAATGGCTGATTACTGAAGGGACATCGATTGTGATAGATCGATTTTGTCCTAGACAGTTTACCTTTTCCGCATTTATCATGGTAGATACGGACTAAACTTGTCAAGATTTTTTTATCCAATGTAATGTCAAGTAAATTGGTGTCTCATCAGAATCATAACCGTTTAACCCTTCTCTTACTGAATTTTAAAACATATTTCTCCTTCTTTACCTATACCCTGTTGTATAATTATATATATCTTCACTGTCTACAATTATTTCTCTGTGCAGTCACTGCTGTGGAGTGCACTGGTTGCACAATCAATTTGTAAATAGTGCAGACCTTGATGAGACAGCTCCTGCAGGAGCTGTCTCATCTGGGTCTTCACTATTTACAGGTAAGTATATTGACGTGATTAGCAAGCGAGGGGTTAATATCTTGACACTGTTGATTGAAATGTAGCTCGTATTTGCAATATCGGAGCATGTTTCAGACGACAATCAACTGTTGACCTAACCGTTAATAGAAGCTATAAGAGAGCCTGGTTCAAAGCAATTATTACCTAAAATCTACTCTGTTGAAATCTACTTAGGTTATGGTTAATTCAAAGCATATATTGATGATGGATTTACCCACAAAAGCCAAAATGTCGTTTAATAGCTAAGTACATTTAACAACCCTAGCCTGCCTGTTCTCAACGCCTTTCTGGTGTAATTTTGATATATATCGGAAAGATCGGACCAATATCAACTGACTTGCATTTGCAAAAAAACTTGATATTGATGAGAGATTGAACGAGAAACTTGATCTGCATCCACTCTCTCACTGAAATAGCCCATAATTTGGAGAAACGGACGTTAATCAACAGAACCAAAACATAAGGACTGTTTTGTATTGGTAGGAACTACAGATTCAAAGTTGCATTAATGACGTAATTAATATTAATATGTTATAGCCTGAGCTTATGAACTAAGGAAGTTTTAGCCAAAGCAGAAACTGTACAAGCGATTCATATTGATTGATAAGCAAGCAGAACACAATCGTACCAGACGGCTCCCAAATGAGTCGTCTGATCTGGTTCTACTCTGCATGCAAAGGTGTGAAAATGAGTTTGAATGACAGAGGTGTTCAACATAAATGGATAAACCCATTCCCTCATATTGAGGACTTTTGACGACTCTGTAAAAGACACTTTGTGAAACTATTGTGATAAATAGAGCATTTGCTCCTGTAGGATCAAATGCTCTATTTATTACAATGGTTTCAAACTACAAAATTCTAAAAAATATATTTTCTCTAGTTACTGCTCCTTTTCGGTAGATTTATTCAGAGAGAATTTATCTAAAATAGCATATGGGGTAATGGATTAAGTTTGTCTTCACTATATCTTACATTAACACATATTATTAGTATTTTCATAAACAGTTTCGATGCTGACGACCCAAGAAACTATTTATTTATTTTTCACTGGATTTGAAAAAGCAGGCGTTTTGTTAGTTCAGGTCAAACACAGTGCAGAATACTCTAATAGAACCTTATGCGTTGCTTTCGTCCTTGATAAAGCTACCATCTGCCTTCAACACACATAATAAAACGTTGTTTTATGGTCAATTCATACAGAGTTTATGTCATCTGCCCCAGGTTTCATTTTTATTGTTCTTCCTTGTTCTATAATATACATAGTATCAACTAGTTTGTATCTCAACTTACCCTCAGTCTCATCTGAGTCTTAACTGTTTGCCAAAGTAATCAGTTTTATTTTTTTTATTTTTCTTCCTTTTTGCTATCATTAACATTATCACAGTATCAAACAGTTTGGTCCCAACTTACTCAGAGGGTCACCTCGGTCCTAACTGTTTGCAAACGTGAATCGCAAATGTATTAACCCTTTCAGCGCCAAACTAATCGTCATCTGCAATCCAAATTTGTTAAATCATTCGGTAAAAAGGAAAGGAGATAAATAAATGCAAACTTCAAAGGAATAAAGCACAGATATAGAAATATAGTTTGAGACAAATAATGTAGTCCCTGATCAAACGCCGCCTTGAAAAGGCGGCGTCTGATCTGGGACTGCACTATTTGTTGTGGTGCATTTATGCGACTTCGGCGGTAAAAGGGTTAACATCATATACACTTTTAGTTTGCTGAGCAATATTTCAAAGATAAAAATGTCCTCAACATCTGTATAATTCAAAACTGATTGATCATATAATTCTTTTCAGAAAGGCGACCGTAGTGTCTAACAGGTTGGTTCCAGTTGAGAAAACAGGTTACTTGTCCTCTCGTCCTCATCTTAACCGTTTGCAAACATATAATCATTGATTTGTACGCTGCGTGTTATAGGATTAGACGGTAGATCCCCTCTAAAGTGACCACCCAATGAATCAACAAAGTGGCTGTAACAACAGGTGTAGTGCAAGCTCAAAGTAATGCAGTAAGTTCATGTAGTAACTTTCGGTATAAGTTTTGTCCTATATTAACCCTTCTCTTGCTGAATTTTAAAATACATTTCTCCTTCTTTACCCATGCCCTGATGTATAATTACATATATCTTCACTGTGTACAAGTATATCGCTGTGCAATCACTGCTATGGAGTGCACTGATTGCACAATCAATTTGTAAATAGTGCAGACCCTGACGAGACAGCCCCTGCAGGAGCTGTCTCATCTGGGTCTTCACTATATACAGGTAGGTATATTGACGTGAATAGCAAGCGAAGGGTTAAGCTTCAATTTGCATTTTGACACAGAATCAGCCACTAGAGGGCCTCAATGTACTTTCAATTCTGTCATATTTATAAGTTATTCCTCTCCCTCATAGAAAAGCCTTTCTTTTTATGTTTTTTTATGGACCAAAATCACACGACCAATGTAGAAGGGTCTGATCAGGGGTTGCTCGGTTTGCTTATGAATACATATTGATGCCATGCTATAGTTTCTGCTATGGTCATATGTCGGGCTATAGTTTCTGCTATGGTCATATGTCGGGCTATAGTTTCTGCTATGGTCATATGTCGGGCTATAGTTTCTGCTATGGTCATATGTCGGGCTATAGATGGTCATATGTCGGACTATAGTTTCTGCTATGGTCATATGTCGGGCTATAAATAATTCTCATTAAAACAAATCAGTCACGAATTCTTGTATAACTATCTATGAGGTAAAGTTTTTTTTAAAATTACACATGGATAATGAAAATTTAAACTACTCTAGGTCGAAAGTTCCGAAACCGGAGTACCCAGAGAAAACCGACGTGACCTGGCCTGAAAAACGACCTAGATGCTCATATAAAATCAGTAGTTGATCGTATGATACTGATAAACTTTAGTTGATGGCCATCAACGATATGGGTTTAGATATTTTCATAATTTTGAGGACGTATCGATTAAAGGTGGGGGTGGGGTGGGGGTGGGGTCGGGGTCGGGGTCGGGTAGCAGTTGGACAGCTTCCATCATTGAATAGTCGGATACCACGAAATGCTGAAACGACATAAGTTACATTTACCAAACTCAAACAATCGCGACATACCGGTTACCAATCATGCGTAGAATCGATATCAAACCCATCTCCAACACATTTGAAACATATATTTATTGAAAGAACAAGTAAAGAAATTGGGAAATTCCAAGAAAACCAGGAGTAAATATAAACCGAAAGACAAGTGTTTGCTGCATAGCGATCGGATATTAGCCCTTACCCTGCCAATTACGACCGTATTTCACATGCAAGCAGCTTGGATCCAGATGAGACGTCGAGTTCGGCTCAAAGCTGTTTGACACCCAGTCTACATTTCTTAATGCAACCAAGGTTTTAACTCGTCGTGAAAAAAGACCCGGGAACTGACAACATTGACAAACTCACAGGTTGGAAATTGTCAAAGGTTGTTTTGATCAAAATCTGGTTTTGAAATTGTGCCCATCGGGTAATTTTTCGACTGAGTCAAAATGTTATGTAATAACTGCAACGACTGTACACTTTCATATATAGCCCGAACTCAAGATCGAACAATGTCTGCATTAGAAAGAATGAAACACAATAAAACCTATCTAAAGAGACCATTTTACGAAAAAGTATAGATGTCTTTAAAAAACAGGTGGTTTCTTACAGCACAAAAAGAATACATTAAACTCATTCAGGAGCTCTCTTCATTACATTTACCCTGCGTTTAGCTACCACCTGCCTTGAAGGCCCATAATTTAACCTCTTTTCTTGGTAACATTACATGATTTATCAATATCTATAATTAGGTCTTTACTCTTAATTGTCGTTATATGAACTGTGTCTAAAAATAGCAGCACAGGTTGTGTATATTAGCCTACCATCTATTCTGTATAATTATAAATAACCCTTTAACTGAAGATTTATATTTGAAAATCGTAAACCAGGTCGAAATATTGCACAGCTGTGTGTAACAAACAGTTCATTAATGGAACTGATCATTCTTTGTATATGTATTCAACACATTAAAAACGAAAGTAGAATGATCGGGATTTCCGAAAATGTTTTATCAGGCATATTGTCATGAAATCAGATTTGTTTGGTCATTTATATTCTGAATTTGGAGGAGTACATTAGCTGCTTGATTTTTAAGGTATGTGTTTGATAATGTTCATCAAAAATATTCATTTTTTGTATAAACAGGGGTAGATCCTAGTTAAATAGCTCAGTTAGCAGCTGTCTGATCAGTATATGTTATGTGTACGTATATGTTAACCGATAGGGCCCCTATTAGTTAACCATTTCCCTGTGTTTTGCGGTATTTTATGCAAGAAATAATGACAACGTGAATATTTATTAGGTCTTTATTTATAATGTATTTTTTTCAAGAGGATTTTTTGCTTTGACAAAAACTGTAGAATCAAATCAAATTGTATGTCAAGACCCTATGGGAGCCGTCTGATATGGGTCTACTCTGTTTGCAAATGCGTAAAAAGGCGTTTATATGAGGGAAAGGGTTATTTCATGTTAACGGTAGGCATTACTACATGTTGTCCCATAGCCGAGAATTAGCACTCAGATGAATGAAGGTTTAAACATTTTAATTTTCAGCCTTAAACCTAATGTTCTGTAACCTGTAAATGGGCCAACAACTTATGTAAACTGGATCTAGATCAGACGCCGATATATAGTAGATAAACTGGATATAGTAGACTCTGAATGAGAGTAATAGAGATGTTCTTTTGCACAGAGACTAGATTCAGACCAGATTCCAGTGGTTTTTGTTTTCACTGAAATATACGGAGAAATAAGGCCCCATTCCCCCATCTTTAAAAAAACCCTCTTGCCGAAAAATAGTTAGTTAGACTTAGTTAATTTCAATTCTGGAATAAGTAAATGGTTGTATTTGAGCTACTTAATGCTAAATTGGCCATATTAACGTGATTAGGTAAGATTTTAAAACAAATAGATTATACATGTACATCATCAATGAAAGAAAACGTCCTCTTTTGGCTTGTCATCGCTACAATGTCCCCCGGTTGTGGGCCCGGACCCCTTTCCCATCAGAACTAGGGAAAAACCCTGGATTCTGTACGAGCCCTCTGATCACGGTCTTCTGTGTTTAATTATGAACTAATATAGAGCTGATTGCACATTTTTGCTTTCATTTGCCGTAACAGAATTCACGTAATTGCTACTAATTATGTCACTTTTTGTTACCTGAATGTTCATTAGGTTTAATGTAAACTGTAATATTGACTTGTGTGACAATGTAGAACCAGTTTAAGGTATGATAAGGTTCAACACCGTTTGTCATTCATCAGAACCTATTCTGTTATATTGACTTGTGTGACAAACAATGTAGAATCACCTTAACGTATGATCAGGTTCGACACCATTTGCCGCACGTCAGAAAATATTGTGCACTGTTTATTTGCGAGACTTGTGTAGAACCAGATTAATGTATGCTTGAATTTCACATCGTTTGTCACCCATCAGAACCTGTTTGTAATGTTTACTTGTATGACAAACACTGTAGAACCAGATAAAGGTATAATCAGGGTCTCTGTTGTATGCTATCTATGATAACCTATAATTATTTTGCTAACGTATGTGACAAATAATTTTCGAACCTGATCAGTTTCAACGTTTTAAGTCTTACCCCGCTCTGAAAGTGACCCGTTGTCTAACCCTGGTTCAAGCTGTTTACAAGCGCGGACCAGGTCGTGCAATGTGGAAGAATTAATGTTAAATGAGGCGAACGATCATGTTCTACACTGTTTGCCTTACATGTTAGTTTTTGTGTAGCGGTCCTCATTTCTACATGTTGTTTACCTCTCAGGCCTGCGTAAGAGGAAGTCACACGAAAAACAATAAAGAAATACGAGAACCTGTTTGAGTCATAAATGAACCCTTCTCATGCTAAAAACTCATGTTTGTCTAAGCGCCTATCTACTGAACGTTCTCTAGACTTCCAATTCGTTCAAACTCTTTAGAAACTATTGACCGAGTGTAAAATAGCCTGAGACGTCGAGGTACATATGATAGTGTTCAATAACTGGGATCCTGATGATACGTCAAGATACTTATTATACGTATGAGCTGAATGTCATGCAGCCAGATGAGAGAGGAAGTGGGAACCAGCCAACTGCATCGACTGTTAAAAGTAGTTATGTGGTAACACTTTATTCTATGAATATTTATTTCAGAATTTATAACACGAGATAGATAGATCTAGGTATCTGGGTACGGTATTCGGTCTTTTCTGTTTGCAAAGGTGTCACCGCGGGGTTACTATGATGCGTATTGTTTTAACTCTTTTGGTGCCAAATTTAAAAGTGTCGTCTGCAATGATAATTTCATATTAAATATAATTCTAAATTAAATAATAAAGGTATATTAGTAAAACATTTGTTTAAAAAACCTGTATGCTTGGGCTAAAATAATACAGAAACAGTGTAGTCCCTGGTCAGATGTCGAAATTTTTATTTAGGATGTTAGTCCAGCAGTAGCTTGAAACCTTTTCCCCGTGACTATTAATTCGTTATTTAATAATGGAAAACGAATACTTGAATGTTTGTCTATGGCAGAAACTATAGTTTCAGATCAAAATTGTTTCAAAAACAAACAGAACAGGCTGATCAGATAGGAGATGTCAGATCCGGATCTACTATGTTTGCAAATTCGTCTCTGAATATTAAGTTACTGCCAGGGCTCATATTAACACAATTTAGAGTACCACGTGCACCAGGGCATTAACTCACCAATCAGTGTCCTCAATTTAGAGTACGCGTGCACCAGGGCATTAACTCACCAATCAGCGTCCGCAATGTAGAGTACCGCGTACACCAGGGCATTAACTCACAATCAGCGTCCGCAATTTAGAGTACCACGTGCACCAGGGCATTAACTCACCAATCAGCGTCCGCAATTTAGAGTACCGCGTGCACCAGGGCACTAACTCACCAATCAGCGTCCACAATTTAGAGTACCGCGTGCACCAGGGCATTAACTCACCGATCAGTGTCCACAGTGTAGAGTACCGCGTGCACCAGGGCATTAACTCACCGATCAGTGTCCGCAATGCAGAGTACCGCGTGCACCTGGGCATTAACTCACTAATCCGTGTCCACAATGTAGAGTACCGCGTGAACCAGGGCATTAACTCACCAATCAATGTCCGCAATGATTGCATTAACTCTTTTGGTGCCAATGTCGCCTGCTGGCACCATTTGAAACAGTGCAGTCCCAGGTCAGATGCCGCCTTGAAAAGGCGGCATCTGACCTGGGACTTTACTGTTTTCTGTATTAGTTTAGCCCAAGCATACAGGTTTTTGAAACAATGTTTTAATACTATACCTTTATTATTTAGTTTAGAATTATATTTAATATGAAATTATTATTGCAGACGACACTTTTAAATTTGGCGCCAAATGAGTTAAACTAATTTCCCCCAGTGGTAGATATTTTATAAACAACTCTTTGTTTAGTTAATATTCAAATAATGGGACGCCTATTTTGATTATTTAGAAAAGGAGGGACCAGTTTTAATCATTCATCTGGTTATGGTTTAAGCACTTCTATAGTCAAAGCTAACTTGTTTCTGTTTCTTAGGATGGTTCTCGGCTTTCGAGTAGTACGAGGTCCAAATTGGAACCAGGGAGACAAAGATGGTGGGCAACACTTTGTGGGAACAATCACAGAGATAAAAGCAGATGGCTCGGTCATTGTGACGTGGGATGTAGGGGAGATAACCATCTGTCGAACAGGACAGGAGCAGAAGTTTGATTTGAATTTATTTGACAGCGCTCCTAGAGGTATTGTTATCACACACATATCTTATTAATGTTTTTTATCAAATTGATATATTATTAATGATATTTTAGAAGGACAAGCTGAACAATACCCCTTAAAACTTTACAAACAGAGACTTAACCCATTCCCTCATAGGCTATTTTAGATACAACCTCTTTGAATAAATCTACCCAAAAGGAGCATTATCTAGAGAAAAGGAAAATTTAGAATTTTGTAGTTTGAAACCATTGTGATAAATAGAGCATTTGCTCCTATAGGGCCCCTATAGGAGCAAATGCTCTATTTATCACAATGGTTTCACATAGTGACTTTTACAGAGTCGCCAAAAGTCGTCAATATCAGGGAATGGGTTAAATACGAACAGTAGGCACAACTGACCGATTTATCAAAATCTACTAGTCGTCAGCAAATTATATCTCGCCTATCCAGCGCAATTCTAATAGGTAGCAGGAAGTCGCCTCTTATCTTCACTTCTTCACTACTAGTCAGGTAAACACTAAACAGACATGTCTTCTATGTGAGTGGATCAAACCTCAAATGTTTCAACACGTCTTATCGTAGAAAATGAATGAATAGTGTGATGCAGGAACAAACAGACGGACTGAATACCACCTTATTTATGCTATTTCATTCCTTACGTTTTAACCCTTTCCCTAATATAAACGTATTTTCGCGCATTTGCAAACAGAGTAAACCCAGATCAGACGGCTCCTAGAGGAGCCGTCTGATCAGAGTCTGCTCTGTTTGCTAATAAAATTTGATAGACATGTTCCTTTACTTTCTAAAATGTCTATAATGTTCCACCTATATTTCTTTATAACTATTTTGTCAATGAATATTCAGTAAATATTGAAATTTGGCCTAAAAACAGAACAGGGAAAGGGTTAAGATATGTAAAAGCATATCTAGAATGCTCTCTATAATGAAGTTTTATTCTGATCAATTAACTCATAAATTCTTTGAATATTCATGTAAAAAGTCACATGATGAATTTTAATTAGAATGACTTTTTATAATGCAATTTAAACGCAGGTTTAGGCGTTTTTTTTCTGCATGACTTTCATCCTGTTATAAACTGTCGAGCTTTCTACATGTCTTTCATTTTGCATTAAACTGCCCAGTTTTCTACATGACTTTTACCCTGTATTAAGCTGTCGAGCTTTCCGAATGACTTTCATCTTGCATTAAACTTCCAAGCTTTCTACATGACTTTCATCTTTCATTAAACTGTCCAGCTTTCTACAGGACTTTAACACTACATTAAGCTATCGACCCATAAACCCAATGAATACTCATGTAAGATAATGACTTGAATATTAAATAGATGCAGTTTTAAAATGACATATGAACGCAGGTTCGGCTGGGGGCTTTCTCCTTAAATGACATATGAACGCAGGTTTGGCTGGGGGATTTCTGTTGACTTTCATCCTGTATTGAGCTCTCAAATCTGCCACATGAATTAATTTATTAAGCTTATTATTTATATTCATGGATACGCATTGTTTGCAAAAAATAATTAAATCTATAGATCAGATGGTAGGAGCCGTCTGATCAGCTCTGTTCTATGTGCTAATCTGATTTTACAGCTTCAATACATGCATTTGTAAAAAAAAACTGGCCCGTACTAATATGCCAGATTTTTATTCGTTTTAAAATTATCTACTAAATATTCGTGATGTCATTATTTCCGATATGCATATTCATGATGTAAATAGTAAAACAGTGTTCTGCACACTGATTGACCGTTTTAATACATGCATATTAGTATTTCGTATTATAAATCAGAAATATGATATTTTTATCAAATAGTTATGATCCTGATTAGACGCCGAATGAAACTCGTATGAATTTATGCTGTTTGCACATATTATCCGAATTTCGTCCACGGCAGGTAAATGACACGTTTGTTTTGGAAACATTCCAAGTATGAAATCAGCTACTTTATATAGAGATTTGAAATATATAGTCACACTGCATTGTATATATATGTATTGTGTGTGTGTCTTTGTTAACATGTTACCTTAACACGTTTATGTATCAGGAATATCTAAACGCGGGATATGTCGGTTATGGCATAAATAAATATCCCGATCTAGAAAAAAAACAACGGAGGAGACCCTGATCAGACACCTCTTACGTGAACTGTCTGATATTCGTCTATTCTGTTTGTAAAGGCGTATATGCGTCTATATGAAGTATAATGTTTACCCTTAGACAGTTTTTATACCTAGTTTATTTGCCAACTTGTTCAATGCGAAACATTACCCATAATCCTGCTGTAAAATTGTCGTCTGCATGAAACGACGTCCCTTCTGCATTTGTTATCAGAATATAACAACATTATGTGATTAGAAATGGAATAAAAGTTTTGAGAATTGGAGTAGACGATACGTGTGTGCAATCTAACATGTTGTTTGTATAGTTGTATAGCTGATTATGTGAGTTTCTGCCCATTCTGGGATAATTGGACATCCCAGAGAAGAGAAAGTTGATACAATAAAGGACTGATACATCAGACCTAAGTTTAAAAAGTCTTATCCCAAAGACTCGGTCCAGGAGGGGATCGAGTCCGCGACCCTGTGTATTGCAGTCGAGCGCGAAAGCACTCTTATATCTAACATATACACTAGATAATTTCTTTTTATATATGACATTCATTAACCAGGGACGCCCACCAGATAGTTTAATTGAGCGTGTTAACCACTCGACTAACATGTACACTACATACATATGGCATAAAGTAATCCGGGACGCCTGGCATTATAGTTGAGAGTGTTTTCCACTCGATTAAGATGTACACTACAAAAAATTGATATAAATAAATCAGGGGTCCCTGGCATTGTAGTTGAGCGTATTCATCATTCGACTATCTATGTACAAACAACACATATATGACATACATCAACCTGGGATCACTGGTATTGTAGTTTAGCGTGTTAACCACTCGCCTATCTAATATGTATACATACATGTATATATGGCGTACATTAACCTCGGACCCTGGTATTGTAGTAGAGCGTGTCTAACCACTCGCCTATCTAACATGTACACTTCATAGTACAAGTATCTATGTCATACATCAACTTGGGACCCCTGTTATTGTAAATTTTGATGAAGAGATGTGATCCCCCGAAAGAAAAAATTGCAACACAAAAAATGCAGTCTCGGTTTTATTGAGTCTGTTCATGAACGGTACTTGAAAGTGCAGTCTTGCTCAAGCCCCCTAGCACCGGCTTAAGCGGTATTTAGTTTTCAGAACAAGAAGTACTGAAAATCATGATATCGAAGGATCAGAATATATAACAACACTGAAAATGAAGTACGATGCGACGTTTACGTCCGCCACACAATCACTTAACACCTATTGTTGTGAACATTATACATTCTGAAGGAAAGTGATCCCCGAAAGCTAAAATTGCAACACAAAAAGAGAAAATTGCAGATTTGGTTTTATTGGGGCTGTTGTTAAGCGCGTTAACCACTCGTCTATCTATCATGTACACTACATATAATGACATACATTAACCCCTCTAATGCTGAAAAAGTATTGTATGCATAATCTCTCATTTTGAAGTCTGGTCCTAACATAAAACAACTTTCTACTTTGTACTAGATTCCGAAACTACATAAAACCCTTAACCCTTTCGATCAAAGAACATGTAAAACGTTAAGGTGATAAAATATATGAAAATTCTGGTATTGTCCATAAAAAATTCAAATGATGTTTTAACTAAACTTCAACATGAACAGTATAACATTTCTTCACTGAGCTCTTATGGTTTCTCTACACTCTATACTACTCTACCTCACAATCTTATAAAGGAGAAACTGATTAAATTAATACAAAAACATTTGCCAGAGAAAACAAAATGTTCATTGCTTGTAATGTTCAACGTTCATTCTTTTCGAATTCAGAAGTCGAACATTACACAATGTGGACTTGCTTTGATGTTTGTAGATCTCTTTCCTTTCTTTTAGATAATATATTTGTGCATTATGGGGATACCATATATCGTCAAGTTGTTGGTATATCCATGGGTACAAATTGTGCCCCTCTTGTTGCTGATTTGTCTTTGTATTGCTATGAGAGGGATTTTATGATTAGCTTAAAACCTGATACACAGGCCGATATTGTTAATGCTTTTAATAAAACGTCAAGGTATTTTGAATTTAGATAATCCTTATTTTGAAACTATGGTTTCTTCAATTTACCCAAAAGAACTGTCTTTAAACAAAGCGAATCAATCTGACATTATAACTTCATTTTTAGATTTGAATCTTTCAATTAAAATGATAAAGTTTCGTTCAAAATATACTATAAAAGGGAAGAGTTTAATTTTAAAATTGTTAATTATCCTTTTCTAGATGGAGGTGTACTCCGTTCTATATCTTATGGGGTTTATATTTCTCAACTTATTCGGTTTGCCCGAACCTGTTCTTTGCTAGAAGATTTTATCAGTCGTAATTTAGTTATAACTGATAAACTTCTTAAGCAAGGTTACAGATATCACAAACTTCGGCAAACTTTTTCTAAATTTTAATATCGAAATTTACCACTCATTAGTAAATATAATTGCAATCTACTTACGTTTCTGCAACAAAGGCATTTCTCAACCAGACTTTTATGGGGCTGTTATCTACAAACTTAAGAAAAGTCGGGGTCATATCCATTTTCATGATTTGTTTATAAAAAAACCGGGTTAAACCCCCAGTGGTGTTTTTGCTACTGACCGTGCCAAAGCGGTACTCTCTTTGTCACCCTTCCTTTTGTTTACCTTGCGTCTTTGTGCTTGTACGTAATTTTGTTCATGTGTGGTATTTGCAAACAGATGGGATCAAGATGAGATACTGAGTAACTCATCTTAACCCTTCGCTTGCTGTTCACGTCAATATACATATCTGTAAATAGTGAAGACCCTGATGAGATAGCTCCTGCAGGAGCTGTCTCATCAGGGTCTGCAGTATTTACAAGTTGATTGTGCAACCAGTGCATTCCACAGCAGTGATTGCACAGAGAAATAATTGTAAACAGTGAGTATATATGTAATTATATCACAGGGCATGGGTAAATAAGGAGAAATGTATTTTAAAATTCAGCAAGAGAAGAGTTAAGTCTTGTAACATGGCGTCGCATCCACGTCCAGGCTGTTTGACACTCGGTCAACATTGTTTCAACATAAAGTTAGTGACATTGAAGCAGATTAGAGTAATGTAGACAGAATATATTTCAACAGAGTTAAACGATTTTAAAGTTGATAATTTTATGTTCATTTCTTCGAAGGTATTCGTCACATGTATATACGTTGTGAAGGTTGTGATAAAGAAGAGATAACAGGAACGCGATGGAAATGTGATATATGTGACAACGCCAATCTGTGCACGCCCTGTTACTATGACGACTGCCATGATACTGCGCATGCGTTCATCCGCATTGACTATCCTGGGTCTGAAGGGTATGTACTGTGTATAGGAAGGATGATGAGAACAAGCTTTTGATTGGTCAGATTTGAGTTCTCAAGCTTTTGATTGTCAGATTTGAGTTCTCAAGCTTTTGATTGGTCAGATTTGAGCCAAAGGCTCAAATCTAACCAATCAAAAAACTTGAAAAACGAACTCAACTAAAAACTTTATAAGCATGGACCCAGATTACGATTCTATTTCATGAATATTCATGTAAGAAACATTGACATTAATAGTGATGAAATGTTTTAAAACATGCATACGCAAGCAGAACTATTTGGTCTGTCGAGTCAGATCAACACTATTTTATAAGCACACAGAGCAGAACCTTATCAGATATCTTATAACGGAGCTGTCTGAGATCTGAGACTGGATCTGCTCTGTTCTCAAAGTCGTTAAAACTCATTTGTATTTATCAAGAGCGTTACGCTAAGCGAGATAAGACATTCAAGGAAATGATACAAATACATGGCAAACGCACCAGGATTAAATTATACAATTAATACATCATCAGAAACTAACACATTAATATCTTGACTGTGGGACACGCATACGCAGCCACGTGCAAACCGTGTAGACCTAGACCAGATGGACCAGAGAGGAGTAAGGTCTCTGGTCACGGTCTGTACTGTACTGTAAGGTCTCTGGTCACGGGCTGTACTGTAAGGTCTCTTGTCACGGTCTGTACTGTAAGGTCTCATGTCACGGTCTGTACTGTAGAGTCTCTGGTCACGGTCTCTACTGTAGGGTCTCTGGTCACGGTCTGTACTGTAAGGTCTCTAGTCACGGTCTGTACTGTAAGGTCTCTGGTCACGGCCTGTACTGTAGTATCTCTGGTCACGGTCTGTACTGTAAGGTCTCTGGTCACGGTCTGTACTGTAGGGTCTCTGGTCACGGTCTGTACTGTAAGGTCTCTGGTCTCGACTGTAGGGTCTCTGGTCACGGTCTGTACTGTAGGGTCTCTGGTCACGGTCTGTACTGTAAGGTCTCTGGTCTCGACTGTAGGGTCTCTGGTCACGGTCTGTACTGTAAGGTCTCTTGTCACGGTCTGTACTGTAAGGTCTCTTGTCACGGTCTGTACTATAAGGTCTCTTGTCACGGTCTGTACTGTAGGGTCTCTGGTCACGGTATCTATTGTAGGGTCTCTGGTCACGGCCTGTACTGTAGGGTCTCTGGTCACGGGCTGTACTGTAAGGTCTCTTGTCACGGGCTGTACTGTAGGGTCTCTGGTCTCGGTCTCTACTGTAGGGTCTGTGGTCACGTTCTGTACTGTAGGGTCTCTGGTCACGGTCTGTACTGTAGGGTCTCTGGTCACGGTCTGTACTGTAGGGTCTCTGGTCACGGTCTCTACTGTAGGGTCTCTGGTCAAGGTCCATACTGTAGGGTCTCTGGTCACGTTCTGTACTGTAGGGTCTCTGGTCACGTTCTGTACTGTAGGGTCTCTGGTCACGGTCTGTACTGTAGGGTCTCTGGTCACGGTCCGTACTGTAGGGTCTCTGGTCACGGTCTGTACTGTAGGGTCTCTGGTCACGGTCTGTACTGTAGGGTCTCTGGTCACGGTCTGTACTGTAGGGTCTCTGGTCACGTTCTGTACTGTAGGGTCTCTGGTCACGGTCTGTACTGTAGGGTCTCTGGTCACGGTCTGTACTGTAGGGTCTCTGGTCACGTTCTGTACTGTAGGGTCTCTGGTCACGGTCTGTACTGTAGGGTCTCTGGTTACGGTCTGTACTGTAGGGTCTCTGGTCACGGTCTGTACTGTAGGGTCTCTGGTCACGGTCTGTACTGTTATTGAATTTAAATTATCTACCTCATTTAACTCTTTATAAATAATATTTCGTCTGCAACAATTGCCGTCTGCTTCAATTCTAAGAATTAAAATTTATCTGATTTCTTTGCAAAAATATGACTAAAGTGACAAACAGTTTAGATCCAGATGAGACGCATCTCATCTGGATCAAACTGTTTGCATATGTAATAACGGTTTCACCACTAGCATGCAAAGAGTTAAGCTTTGTAGACTATATAGTGAACTATATAGTTTAACAGTGATGGGTATGTCCATCTTGAAAATTCATTGGTGAAAGGGGTAATACAAGATATATGTACTGGGACAGGAATGTCCCAATTGGCATATAGACCTTTTGAATGTGCCCAATATATATACAATTTGAATGCCCACATTATCACATGGACATTTTAAATGGCCCCCACTATCACATATCTGATTTGAATGCCCCCTACTATCATATATAGATTTGAATGTCCCCGCTATCAAATAAACATATTCAAGCCCCACTATCACATATATCTTTGAATGCCCCACTATCTCATATAGCTTTTGAATGCTCCCAATATCACATATACCTTTTGAATGCCCACACCATCACATAGACCTTTTGAATGACCCACTATCACATAGACCTTTTGAATGACGCCACTATCACATATATTCTTTAAAATTTCCCAGTATTGCATAGAGCTTTTGAATAATCCCACTGTTACATAGACATTTTGAACGCTCCAGTCATCTCATATATTTTTGAATGACCCATCTATTACATAGACCATTTGGATACTGGCACATCAATCTTTTGAATTCCATCATTGACACATATAACTTTTGTATCTCCCATTGGTACATAGACTTTTTAAATACCACATTTGCACATGCTTTTGAATGTCCAATTGGCACATAGACCTTTTGAATACCCCATTGGTATATGTAACCTTTGAATGCTGCATAGGTACATAATTATATCTTTTGAATACCCTCATTGACATACATGATATACATTTTGAATACGGTTACCCACACTGGCACATAGACCTTTTGAACACCCCTCTGGCTCATTATACCATTTTGGATTCCCCATTGGTACATTGACCTTTTAGATGCACCATTAACAAAATTATTTTGAATACGTTTTATACATTTACACATATACCTTTTGTAAACCCCATTGACACATATATCAGAGAGACCCTATAGACATATTCTGGCCAGGGCCTGCACTGATTACCTTTCAAACTCCTCCAGCTTAAATCAGCCTTTCATTCAGAATGAACACTACTGTTAACCCATCACCTCATAGGCTATTTTAGATACAACCTCTTTGAATAAATCTACCGAAAAGGAGCATTAACTAGAGAAAAGGAAACATTTAGATTATTTTTAGTTTGAAACCATTGTGATAAATTGAGTTTTTGCTGCTATAGGAGTAAATGCTCTATTTATCACAATGGTTTCACAAAGTGATTTTTACAGAGTCATCAAAAGTCGTCAATATGAGGGAATGGGTTAAACAATGAACTGTGATTTACCATTGGATATTCAAAGGACTAACGTATTTTTTATTCAAAAGGGAGAAGGTAGAAAACAGATCGTCAAGTCAAAGGGCCAGGACGATGGGACTTTATCCAGAAGCGGAAGTCACCAGGGGCCCGCACTGGGAATACGACGATCAAGATGGTAACTTATGTTTCACATCTGGCACAAACATTAGCATTATCTCGACTAGATTTGTATTTACATACAGTTTGGTTCCCGATGTGTGGCCGAGTAACTCCTCCAAGTCTTATTAGGATCTAAGCTATTGGATACTACGTAACTTAAATATATTGGGAGTACAGAAAGCATGCACAACTCGGTAGACTAGGCAGATATGATGATGATGATATACAATGATGATTCTGTATGTCAATGGAGAAAGCATGCACAACTCGGTCGATTAGGCAGATATCATTTCTACGGCAAAAAAGCTTGATGGATGATGATTCTGTATGTCGATGGAGTAAAGTATTCTGCAAATTTGTGAGCTGTTTCAAATAGTGATCAATCAGTTTTAGAAAGATGTTTCTAAACAATATTTCAGAATGTCATACAGTTGGAATCTTGAACTTGACGTTGAATTACTCATTGACAGGTGACATGCGAAAGGTCATTTGTTTTTGTCTATTAAATGTTGTCGGTGCAATATTAATTTAGTTAATATATTGACTACTTTCTAGAGAATTGTATACAAATTCTGATATTCCCAACTGGGTTTTTATACGTCGGTGATTCTACCGAGGTGTTCCTCTGTTCATTGAACAATGCAATTTGTTCCGTGTGTGTACCATCACATGGCAGCTTAATATGAGCATAAAACTAAATTTTTGTCCAAGGATAGTTTAGTAAACTTTTTAACAAAACGCTGACGTCGCTTTTAAGCTTGACGTGTAATTTTGAAAAGAACATCAATATATTGTCAGTCTTGGCTTTTTCGTCCTGCAAACCGTCCAATTGTTATCCTGTATCAAACTCTATATTAATTAATATTTACATTCGCCCTGCAACTTCCTTATATAACCTTATTCTAAAAAGAAAGTTGCATAACCTCATGAACACCGGAAGCACGTCATTCATTTCTTAAATATAAGAAATACAATGGAATATAAATATAAGAAATAAATGACGTGCTCCCGATGTTCATGGGTTATGCAACGCATAGCTTTACGAGCAAAGATTTACGTGAAGCCCTTCGGGCTTCACTAACTTTGCTCGTAAAGCTATGGTTTGCATAACCTCATGAACACCGGAAGCACGTCATTCATTTCTTAATTGAATGTCTCCCCTGAAACCATATGTTTGCAGGAGTGGTCATAACACAGGGTGAAGTTGAATAATTGAATGTATTGTATTGTCGTCTGCAAATGTTGTCATCTGCTACAATTTTCTTTAGTTCTTTACTTTACTCTCCCTTTTCTTCCAGACCCCTTTCCACATCAGCAAACAGTATGGATCCTGATGAAATCGCCTCAGCTGGATCCAAACTGTTTGCATTGGTTATCAAAGATGTGACATTGGTAGTGAGAGAGTTTATAATCGTTCATGCGAGACTCAGCCAATTGGTAATATTTACATTCGCCCTGCAACGTCCTTATATAACCTTATTCTAAAAAGAAAGTTGCATAACCTCATGAACACCGGAAGCACGTCATTCATTTCTTAAATATAAGAAATACAATGGAATATAAATATAAGAAATAAATGACGTGCACTCGGTGTTCATGGGTTATGCAACGCATAGCTTTACGAGCAGAGATTCACGTGAAGCCCTTCGGGCTTCACTAACTTTGCTCGTAAAGCTATGCGTTGCATAACCTCATGAACACCGGAAGCACGTCATTCATTTCTTAAGTGAGAGAGATTATAATCGTTCATGCGAGACTCAGCCCATTGGCAGTGAGAGAGTTTATAACCGTTCATGCGAGACTCAGCCCATTATGAATGTTAATTGAAGTGTTGGTGTTTTGTGTAAATTCTAAGATAAGGAAACCGCTATGGCAAACAATTGAGAGACCAGATCTATAGCATAAAGGGAAGCAGACCAGACGCTTGTTAGACCGTCCTAACACGAGTTGCTCTGTCTCAAATGGTGTAATAATGAAGCAATATCAATAAATGGCTGCGAATTTTAAATAGTCGAAAACCATGATGGCAATTGGGGCGGTATACGCCCTTCACAGACACTTTAATTGAGCTAAATAATATTTTTAAATGTTACTCATTATGCATCATAAAAGGTCATATTGTTCAGTAAATGTAATATGTTTACTTTTGAAAGATTTGAATACGTGTGCGTTTATCCCTTTACTTCATAGGTGCGTATTTCAAACAAGGTAGACCCAAATCTCACGGCTCTCCTGAACGCGCTGTAATTATGATCTGATCTGTTTGCCTCTGTATAACGAATACGCTTCTCTGTTGTCATGACAATATTATTCCTTATTTTATAAGTTAACCTTATATCTCTGTGAAAGATATATTGCTGCTCAAACTTGGATCTGTTCAAGTTTAACTGCAAGAGCTTTTGAGAATCGATTGACCGAATGTCAAAGAGCTTGCATCCAGAAAAGACGCTGATTTTTTCTGCGACTCCTTTGGAATCAGACTATTTGCAAATTCGATTCACGTTCTGGACAGCGGGATAGAGTTAATGCAATGATTAAATTAACTGGGCTTCAACAATAGGCTGATTCTTTCATGAATTTTAATGGCGTAATGGGTTAACATTTTTAGAATTTATGTATTTCACAACAGCAAATGTTACGTGCTTGCGTACCTCATTTCTTAGTGTTGCTATACTTTCTGATTTTCGGGATCTTTGTTGCGATATTATTTGTTTTGAAACTTGAATACCACTAATGCCGGTGCTAGGGACATGAGTAGTGTTGCACTTTTTATTACTGCTCATGAACAGAATCAATAAAACAGAATCTGCAATTTTCTCTTTTTGCACGGCTGATTTTGCTTTCGTGTGAACTCATTCTTTCAGAATTTAAAATGATAACATCTATGTTATTTCAGGAATAATTAATTGTATAGGTATTATTAAAGACGTGGTGGATTCTGATAAAGGCTTGACGGCTTGTCGAGACATCGTTCTCGTGACATGGCCCCATGATGATGAGCGTGCGCATGCGTACAGGGTTGGTCACAGAGGAAAGGTGGACCTGTGTTGTCGCAAGGTGGCACCCGGTGCTGACTACTATCACGACCATGTTTCTCGTGTTGGTAATTCGTCTATTTGTTTTTCTATGTAGTTCACTGTTTGATCCTTGCTTTATAGGTTCGTTTAGGTTCGCCTTGTAACAGTTTGGCGAACAGAGTAGACTCAGGCCAGTTGGCTGCATGAATAATATGGGTCAAACGATCTTGATCAGATAATACTTTGTATATCTAAATTATACCACATATGCACATCATTCAAGATAATCCCAAGCATAATTGAATACCAATAATAATATTAACATAACGATGGACCAACCATAATATTATTTGGATGTTTATTTCATGGATTATCATCTAATAAACCTACTGTTGCGAACAGTGAAACTGTCACTATGCTTTTGAGATTACATTTATGTTGGGTACCCCATTACCTGTTCCAAGAACCAATTCTCTTGTTACAAAATATAAAGAAATACTTCGTCTGTTGCAGTTAGGTTACAACAGCAACAATGTCCGTTGAATGAGTTCGTCAATTAGTAATATACCTTAAATAATTTCTTTTGATGGTGAAGATTATAAAGACTTATTGATGCAGATTATTTTTTTCGGGCAGTGGATTCGGATAACCTTCTTGAACAGAAATCCCAGACAGAAATCATACAGTCTTTAACACGATGTTTTTGTGGCATGGTCTTTCGCAATATTTGCTCTTAATAGGTGAATAGCTGCACTTATATTTA
Organism: Azorinus chamasolen; assembly: GCA_963576725.1. Classification (NCBI taxonomy): domain Eukaryota; kingdom Metazoa; phylum Mollusca; class Bivalvia; order Cardiida; family Solecurtidae; genus Azorinus; species Azorinus chamasolen. The sequence goes on from OY755246.1 coordinate 82,736,451, forward strand.
ATTCATTTAAGAGGGGGTTCAATAGGGTTTATTTCCCAAGAGATACACATGCTTGTATGTATAATTACCATGCCAAATGGTACGTTGTCCAGGAAACCATATCATAGCAGTCTATACTCTCAAGTGCAATTGTCATGCCAGATGGTTTAGTCAAGAAATAGCGGTTCAGGCTGAACCCATGAGTTTTCATGTCAAATTATACACAGTCATAAAGTCAGCATCGTTAAAATATAGGCTAGCAGGCTGTTAATACCTGACAATACACATTCATGGCGTCAGCATCATAGCAGCCCAGGCTGACATGTTTGTCATGACAAACGATACACAGTTGTGCAGTTAGTATTATAACAGTCTAGGCGGACACGTGCGTTTGTTTGCACAATAAACGAAACACAGTTGTGAAATTAGTATGGCACCACAGACAAACCTGCCGTTCTAGATATGCCAAACGATACACACTTGTAAAATTAGTATTGAAACAGTCCAGGCCTGCACGTGCGTTTGTCAACACAAACAATACAAAATGGTAAAAACGGTACCATAGTAGTACAAGGTACAAGGAAAGTTAACGACGATAAAGTTACGATTATATCACGAAAGCAGTATCACAGATGTACAGACTAGCTGGTGCATTTGTCAGCACACATAAAAGTACAAAAATGAATCATGCAGGAAACACCACACACAGAACAAACAGCCGCCCGAACAGCAACACAAAGAAACAGCAAATGTACATAACTATAAGAACATCAGGAGACGCACAAAGACAAAACAAACATACAATAGGGGAAATATGGTAAGTAAACAGAAGTTTAAAACTTTATAGAATAGATATATGCATTGCTAGTTCTATTCTATGTACTGGCACTATTTCAAGCTAGTGAAAAGTCACTTTCCAAATGCTGGTATAATTCAAGCACTCTTTTGTTCTTTAAGATATGGGACAATTCATGAAATGGCATGACACATTCGAGGTATATACCGTTGGAGAAAAGGTTTATATCGACATGTCAGTCGAAGAAATTCGAGAGAACTTTCAAGCACAAAGTGAACTAAGCAAGGTGATGGAACAGGTAAACGAACGCTACACAGACACAGCAGGGTAAAAGGCATAAAACTAAAAAAGGAACTTTTACATGATTACACCTTGTATTAAGCAGACATAGGCCTAAAACGATTAACGTTTTCCCACTCAAAAGTTATGCGTGTATTTATCTCATAAATGTAAAAGAAGTGTAAAACTCCATTAATGACTTAACACGTAAAACGCATGACGGTGCTTCCATCCTACCCTTTATTTTTGCTTGTTATGTCTTTTTTCGTCTCTTATTTGTCTTTTGATAGACTTTTCGTCATGGTGCTTTTTGGGTGACTGTGTATTTTGAATGTGGTGTTCCCTGAGTGATTCATACATTTGCTTTTGATAATTGAATATAATCAGTTATATTGGAGGTAATTAAATATAATAAAGTACCGATATTATAAAGTAGAAGCAAATATTGACTTCATATGTTTATAAACTACTTATTTTTTCTGAGTAACAATGTGTCCATTATGAACTACTTTTGTTGCCTATACACCGAAGTCCCATTACGAACTACTTTTGTTGTTTTTGTATTAATGTCTCATTATGAACGTCTTCGGATGTCTGTACAACAGTCTCAATATGACAGAATTCTTTGTTAAAAAAATATGATAGTAGGAAATCCTTCAAATGCAAAAGCAGCAATGCCAAAAGTGAAAATTGCAGACTTGGCTTTATGAACAGACTCAATAAAACCGAGTCTGCAATTTTCTCTTTTTGTGTTGCAATTTTTGCTCTCGGGGATCACCTCCCTTTAGAATTTATATTCTTCACAACAGCAGATGTTAAGTTCTTGTGTGGTGGCCGTAAAACGTCGCCCCGTACTTCATTCTCAGTGTTGTTATACCTTCTGATCCTTCGAGATCATGAATTTCAGTACGTCTTGTTCTGAAAATTGAATACCGCTTAAGCCGGTACTAGGGGGCGTGAGCAGTGTTGCGCTTTCAATTACTGTTCATGAACAGACTCAATAAAACCGAATCTGCAATTTTCTCTTTTTGTGTTGCAATTTTTGCTCTCGGGGATCACCTCCCTTCAGAATTTATTGAGTCTGTTCATGAGAGTTATTTATAGTGCAACACTACTAATGATTCTTAGTACCGGCTTAGCGGTGTTCAATTTTCATAACTAGTAATATCGAAACTAATGACCCCGAAGGACCAGAAAGTATAATAACACTAAGAATCAAGATCTCGTTACCACAACTTCCCATTATAAAATTGTTCCTATAATGAATTACTTTTGGTGTCATTATGAACTGCTTACGTTGTCTGTACAACAGTTTCATAAACTACTTATTATGAACTATTTCTGTTAAGTATATATCAATTTTTTTTATGGACAACTCTTGTCGTCTATACAGCAATTTCTCATTATATATTATCTATGTTTTCTGTACAATAAGGTGAACTGCTTCCGCTGTCTGTGCAATAGGGACTATTTATTGGTTTATAACCACTTCTGTTGTCTTTATATACCAGAAGGTCCCATTTCGCCTCAAATGTAATACAAAAAGTACAAAAATAAGTCATGCAGGAAACACCACATACAGAACAAACAACCGCCCGAACAGCAACACAAGGAAACAGGAAATGTTCATAACTATAAAAACACCAAGAGACGCACAAAGACAAAACAAACATACAATAGAGAGAAGATGGGAGTGCCGCCTTGGAAGGTCAGTGACATAAGTCACTGGGGGTCAAACCGGTTTTTGGGGCCCACCTCACACTAATTCCATCCCCACCCTAAAAGACAAACAGTGTAAATAAACGTATCCCCTCTCCGACTACTCTACAACAACCGCGATGGCAAATACAGTGGTAGAGTGCATGTAGAACGGAAACATTTAAGTAAACAACCTGTATCCACCTATCGCTAGTGTACTCAATGATTGAGCTGCACCCAGAATAACTGTAGAAAAGTGATAAAGGGTACGGCAAAAACGAAATAGTACAGATATCCGACGTTCTCCTTCCGTGTCTGGATTTAAGAGGTCGCCCTTATAGAGTACTAAACCTTATTTGTCGTACATGCAAAGAGGCCAGCATGATTGCCAACTGTAAAAGGGTTGGCAACCAAATATGCAGTATGTTGTAGTACTATATGATCATAACCCTTTTAAGGAATTTTAAGTATTTGATGAACAAAGTGAGAAAATGGGTATGTCGAATAATTTCACTAAGTTTGTAAATCACATCACCATAAAATTCAGGAATCGCTTTGAGATTACATTAGTACTTGCCAATAAGTGAGAGATTTCGGTTGCAAAATTTAGAGAAAAAGAAAGCTTTCTTAGTTTATGGTATCTATATCCTTGCTTAAAGGGGATGTCCCTACATTTGACGCGTTTCATAACCACCTAAAGTATATAAAGCTCATTTGTTTATATGCGGAAATGTAGTATACCGCAAGAACACCCATCCAATTACCATTTATAATGACAAAATATCCATGTGTTTGATATCGCTGATCCCGATTTTACTCCCCCGAGGTTTTAGTTTTATTCGGGTTGGGTTTTAGTTTCGTAACTGTTCCTCCTATTCGCGTTTCTCCGACCACTTCCGAGAAAAGCTATTACGTAAACAATGAAGGGATCGTGTGAACATCGGCAAAACGCGGAAGATTTTAACGGAAAAGGCCGATAATATTGTGTTGTAGAACAAAAATAAGTATCGATGAAAACGGTTTATTTGTATCACAGGGGCTTTTTTCGATATAAGTTTCAATTGGCAACCTTCATAATAATGATTGAGCGTAACAAATACCAAGTTTTACGATATTATTGAAAATATGCGTGCACTGTAGGGACTTCCTCTTTAAGCAGCTTTTCAGTTAAAATGAGATTTCGACTGTTAAAATCGTCAATAGATGAACAAGCTCTAGCAAGACGAATAAGTTGAGATATATAATCCTCGCAAGATGGGGCACTGGGAACATCTCCGTCAAGATGAGAGAAATTTATAATATTAAAATCAAAATCATCTCTTTTGTCATATATTTTAGAATAAATCATTCCATTATCAATTTTAAGGTCTAGATCAAGAAACGCTGCATAATTGTCGGACGGGTTAGCTTTATTCAATTTGAGTTCTTTAGGATAAATTGTAGGAATCAGAGCATCAAAGAAAGGGTTATCTAAGTTAAAAATATCCAAATATCGAGAAATTTCATAGTACACTGTTGTGCCACGAGCAACATATTGTTGTATAAGTTAATAGGTTTCTGTACAAACAACACCGTAATTAATTAATGCATTATGCCCCTTAGTTGGCATACATACGTTTACCGTTTCAACCAGGGACGCACATGTAATGTTATATTCACATCGTCTGATCTTGGTCTACACTGTTTTCTATTCAAAATCGTGTAGTAAGTCTAAGCATTTGATAATTAGTGGACTCTATAGTTAAACAGTGATGGATTGTTATTAGTGGACTCTATAGTTAAACAGTGATGGATTGTTATTAGTGGACTCTATAGTTAAACAGTGATGGATTGTTATTAGTGGACTCTATAGTTAAACAGTGATGGATTGTTATTAGTGGACTCTATAGTTAAACAGTGATGGATTGTTATTAGTGGACTCTATAGTTAAACAGTGATGGATTGTTATTAGTGGACTCTATAGTTAAACAGTGATGGATTGTTATTAGTGGACTCTATAGTTAAACAGTGATGGATTGTTCAACGTTGACCATTCGGTGTTGAAAGGGTTCATTCTTAATCGTAATTATTATTTATAAATATATTCTTTAAGACGCGGTCTCTTTCTGAAAAATAATCTTTGTATCGACAAAAAAGAAAGCAAAAGACAAAAAGATACACACAAAGCATAACAAACAAAAGGTAGAAGATAGAAGTACCGCCTTGGAGCGGACCGTGACAAGTGTCATTGGGGTTTAAACCGGTTTAAGGGCGCCCAATCTCACGCTTATTCCATCTACATCCTTAAATACAGTGTAAATGAACTTATCCGACTAATCTACAACAGCGTTGGCAAATACATTGGTAAATTGCATGTAAAATGGAAATATATTTAAGTGAAACACACCGGATCCACCTGTTGGTGGTGTACTCGGTGACTGAGCTGCAGATAGAAATGTAATAAAGGGTACGACAAAACCGAGATAGTGCAAGGCTATCACATCACCATTCCGTTGCCGGATTTAAATGGAAATCTTTCTAATGAAAAGAGGGCAGCGTGATTGCCAATATTTTTAATATAGTATATAGCATCCCCTTCCCCTTAACGCACGCTTATGTTAAGCAGAAGAAAGGTTAGTGATTCGCAAAAGTCTAAGCAAGTCTTTCAGTAGCTCGTCAATAAAGAAAGCCTTTTGAGCATAACAAGCCAGAAATTATGTTGTTTTTCGATGGCAACTATCTTCTGGATTAATCTAGTAATTTTTCGCATTGCTAGTTTTGCTTTCGAAGGGTCTCCCACTTTCAAGATCTTTAATGAATTCGTGAGGAAGAGGTGTATACAAAGTTGATGTGAAAAACATTTTGTGTTTCGTTATGATTTCTGAAGAGTTTTTAATCGACCAGATGTTATTATACGCCCGTTTGAAAAAACGGGACGTATTATGGAATAGCGCTGTCTGGTTGTCTGGTTGTCTGGTTGTCTGTCCGTCTGTCCGTCTGTACGTCTGTAACATCTCTAACTCAAGTTCCGCTTGGTGGATCCTTCTCAAATTTTAACACAATGTTTATCTAGACATCCTACAGTTGCCTGCCAAGTCCCGGTTTGTTTATCCAAGGTCAAGGTCACACAATTGGACTTCAAATTTTTGTTTAGCAAAAAAATTAACCAGTCTGTCTGTCTGTAACATCTCTAATTCAAGTTCCGCTTGGTGGATCCTTCCCAAATTTAATCATAATGTTAGAAAGGTTTAGTACTCTATGAAGGCGACCTCTTAAATCCAGAAATGGAAGGAGAACGTCGGATATCTGTACTATTTCATTTTTGTCGTACCCTTTATTACTTTTCTACAGTTACTCTGTTTGCAGCTCAATCATTGAGTATACTAGCGATAGGTGGATACAGTATGTTCAATTAAATGTTTTTTTGTTATACATGCACTTTACCACTGTATTTGCTGTCGCGGTTGTTGTAGATTAGTCGGAGAGGGGATACGTTTATTTACACTGTTTGTCTTTTAGGATGGGGATGGAATAAGGGTGAGGTTGGGCGCCCATAAACCGGTTTAAACCCCCGGTGACTTTTGTCACTGACCGTTCCAAGGCGGTACTTCCATCTTCCTCCTATTGAATGTTTGTTTTGTCTTTGTGCGTCTCTTGTTGTTTTTTCTACCCATGTACATTTGCTGTTTCCTTGTGTTGCTGTTCGGGCGAGTGTTTGTTCTGTATGTGGTATTTCCTGCATGACTCATTTTTGTACTTTTATCTAGACATGCTACAGTAGCCTGCCAAGTCTCGGCTCGTTTATCCAAGGTCAATGTTGCTTAATTGGACTTAGAATTTGCGTTTAGCATTTGCGTTAAGCAAAAATGTTAACCTCAATTTATGTGGAACAAGTCCACTTATTTACATAACACTTTGAGATAAAGCTTTGAAACTTGGAACACTTGTTCACCATCACAACCTTCTCCTGTAGGCAAGAGTAAATAACTCTGTCAAGCATTTTGACCGAATTATGCCCCTTTTTAACTTAGAATTTTTGGTTAAGGCTTTGTTAAAGTCCATTTATTTACATAACCCTTTGAGATAAAGGTTTTAAACTTGGAACACTTGTTCACCATCATAAGCTTCACCTGTAGGCAAGAGAAAATAACTCTGTCAAGCATTTTGACCGAATTATACCCCTTTTTAACTTAAATTTTTTGGTTAAGGCTTTGTTAAAGTCCACTTATTTACATAACCCTTTGAGATAAAGCTTTTAAACTTGGAGCACTTGTTCACCATCACCAGCTTCACCTGTAGGCAAGAGTACATAACTCTGTCTAACATTTTGACATGATTATGACGCTTTTTAGCTTGGAATTTTATGTTAAGGTTTTGGTTAAAGTCCACTTATTAACATAACCCTTTCAGATAAAGCTTTTAAACTTGAAACATTTGTTCACCATCAGAAGCTTCATCTGTAGGCAAGAGTAAATACAATGCAACTCTGTCAAGCATTTAGACACAATTATGGCACTTTTCAATTTAGAATGTTTGGTTAAGGTTTTTTGTTAAAGTATGCCTATTTACAACCTTGAAACTTGGTCGCAAAATAGGGCTTAGAATTTGAGTTCAGCAAATACGTTAACCCCAGTTAATGTTGAACAAGACCCCGACGGGCGTATATTGTGTCCACTGGCACTCTTGTTTATTCCATAATGTATAGTTAGGTTTATTACAATAGAAACAGTAAAGCAAGAAGTCAAAAGTATAGACACTTTGTAGTTGTACAAAAGTTATAATTATATGGTTTTAATGTAGTTTAGGTAACCAATACATTTTAGGAAGACGATGCATCTGATATTGATCCAAGCCGTTTGCAAACAAAACTCTCACCAAGAGCAAGAGGTTATATAAGTCTGCACTCAATTTCAAGGATATGCTTTGTAATATTTAAAACAAGCTCAAAATACGACCAGTCAGATACTTGATAATTAATTTAGTCCCAAACTCAGAAGTCAGTTGGGGAACAGTAGGATAAGGGTCGATAACTCTTGCCTGTTACAGCTGTCTGGAGCCATCGGTGTCATACAATGCCTGAACCCTGGAGAAGAACACGAGGTTCTGTTTGGTGACGTCTCAGTGACCCTGAAAGAGAGATTCTTAAACAAGGTATTTATTTTCAGTACGACCTCACTATAGCAAGAAATGATGACAATGAATTAGAGTTAGCTGAATTATTGTTTTGACATTATAACCAAGAGGATGTGTTCATCATGACTGAAACTATGTCAACAGATCTATGGTGATCTCGAAGAAAAATTCTCCACTCCTTTGACTCTTTACCTGATCTAAACAGATTTTATGAATGATTTGACAGATCATACTGTCCATACAGGGGCTATATGACCAGGATCCACAATGTTAGGTTATGGAATTGTATTGACCCGATTCTACACTTTCTGTCAAAGTCATAGCATTTATATACCTTTGTCAAACATTTGCTAATAAATATTAATGATGTAACACAACGTCAAAGAATTGACGTTAGAAAGAAAAACAATGATTAGATTGTCCAACAATTTAATTATGTCTCCCCCATATTTATATGGGGGAGACATATTGTTTTCGTGAGAGTTGTCTGTCTGTCCGTCTGTCTGTCCGTCTGTATGTCTGTCCGTCTGTCCGTCACACTTTTTGTCCGGACGATAACTTCAATATACCTGAGTTGATTGAAGCTTCATATATGGAAAGAGCATAATGAGAGAAAGTGTCATGCACAAGGTCAATGACTCTGGCTTCACTAATATAGGAGTTATTGCCCCATGTAAAAAAATCACACTTTTTTGTCCGGACGATAACTTCAATAAGCCTGATGACAGTTGATTGAAACTTCATATATGGAAAGAGCATAATGAGAGGAGGTGTCATGCACAAGGTCCATAACTCTGGCTTCACTAATATAGGAGTTATTGCACCTTGTAAAAAATGCACACTTTTTTTGTCCGGACGATACCTCCTATATGGCTCATCCCATTGATTGAAACTTCATATATGGAACGATCATGACGAGAAAAAGTTTCATACACAATGTCCATAACTCTGACTTCACTAATAATGGTGTTATTGCCCTTGTAATATTTTTTCACATTTTTTGTCCGGGCGATAACTCCTATATGGCTGATGCCATTGGATTGAAACTTCATACATAGAAAGATCATGATAAGAGAGTAATGCTCAAGATCCATAACTCTGGCTTCACTTATATTGGAGTTATTGCCCTTTGTAAAAAAACATAATTTTTTGTCAGGATGATAACTCCTATATAGCACATGCCTTTGGTGTGAAACTTCATACATGGAAAGATCATAAGAGAAAGTGTCATGCATAAGGTCTTTAACTCTGGCTTAGTTATTGTCCCTTGTACATTTGTTTAACGCTTTCATGTCAGGACGATAACTCCTACATGACTCTTGCCATTGTTTTGAAACTTCATACATGGAAAGAGCATGATAAGAGAAAGTGTCATGAATACGGGCCATAACTATAGCTTCAATACTTTTGATGTTATTGCCCTTTGTTACATTTTTTGTCCGATCAATAACTCCTGTTCGACTGATGCTATTTTAATGACATTTCATTTATGGAAAGAGCATGATGGAAGTAAGTGTCATGCACAAGGGCCATAACTCTGGTATCAATTTTTTTGGAGTTATTAGCTGTTATCATTTTCTTCTTGAAGAATGTGGTGTGGAAAGCGCATAATGAGTGGAAGTATCAGTCATCAAGTCCATTACATTTGTAGTGATTTCCCTTTACATATTGTTTTTATTAGAGGGGAGAAATCCGCTTTTGTGACAAAAACCTCTAGTTCATATTGTAATACGTCAACAGAGTGTCAAACAATTCAAATTCTATTGTCGTATTTGTGCTTCAATATTCGGGATGAATTTGTTTTTATAACACATGTATTTTATTAGAAAGACGTTATGAGTGCGACGCTAAGTTAATCGGCGTGTTATCCAGATCCAGACTGTCTGCATAGGTAAACACAGAATCGTTTGTAGCAGACTAAAGGGTAAATATGTTGTTCTTTGTTGTCCAGGTCCAATCCCATTGTGTAGGTTACATTGTTCTTTGTTGTCCAGGTCCCATCCCATTGTGTAGGTGACGTTGCTCTTTGTTGTCCAGGTCCCATCCCATTGTATAGGTGACATTGTTCTTTGTTGTCCAGGTCCCATCCCATTGCGTGGGTGACTTTGTTCGTCTGATAGAAACCACGGCAACGATTAAAGTTTTGCAACGACAACATGGCGGATGGGATGACGACATGGAAAAGGTATTTCGTAGAATTACTATTCATGAATATTATTTCGATCCTTATTATGATAAACTAATGACGTTAGCACAATGTCTGATGTAGAATTTTGTGAAATTACTGATCTAGTATCAAAAACAGCTCGGATCCTGAATACGGTATGTCGCATCTGTATCTGAGTTGTTGCACTGTCTGTTCAGGTCATGTTAAACAGGGCAAGAGTCAACGATTTGTAAATAGTATAGGAAATGAGTTCATTGTCACTGTCAATGGCTCGTATGTGATTAACTATGCATACACAAGGATACAGATGACGTACCGAGTTTTAGCATATTATCACGTTCCAAATAGTTTGTTACTGTGTGGTTTGAAGTTAAAGAGGAGATCATTAAACAAAAGCAAATAGTAACAGACGTGTTCTGCTATAGTATATGCGGTGTTTCTCCTAGCTTAACAATGACGTGACTTGATGGACGTAAGATAAAATTCACTTTGAAATCAAGTTTGAAGGCTAATGAAGATTTTCGGCCAATCATCAAACCAGATGTTTTTTTTAAAAAACAAATATCGAGTCAATTGTTAATTGGTTCGAGATATGACGATATTTTGATGCTTAATTCCAAAACTGGTAGACAGGGTGGCAGTTACCTTCAGTTTCGGTCAATATAACACTGACCAGGTTCATAAATTGGAATATTCACCTCATCGCTACATACTAACGGAATACACGCAAAGAAACAGAACTGAAGTCAGACAGGAGGCGCAACATGAAAGTCCACAGCAACACCGGGAACAAACGAAGCGCACCAATTCCCAAACCTTCATGGAACTGTTTCTTGTCTGGTCGCCATCAAAATCCCCAATGCTGTATGACAACAATGTGTCGCAGCACCATTAAACCAAACTCAAGCAAAGTCTTCAAAAATTTTCGCCCCTTACTCCATTCCCGGTGTTGTTATATATTCTGGTACTTCGGGATCATCAATTTCAGTGTTTATCGTTTTGAAAATTAAATAACGCTTAAGCAGGTGCTAGGGGCGTGAGCAGTGTTGCACTATTGATTACTGTTCATGAACAGACTCGATAAAACCGAGTCTTATTTTCTCTTTTTGCATTGCTGTTTTGCTTTTAAAGGGTCTGATCTTATCAGAGGTTTTTTGTACAAAGCAGTGTCATGGATAAAGGTCGAATATCGTTACAGATTGCAGGACAGATTGGTAAAGTCACTGTTATTGACACCGACGGTGATGTTGGTGTGAAGTTTAGAAATGGCAGTTTTGTTTTCCATCCAGCTTGTCTTATACCGGCTGCCAGTGACACATATCTGGACAACACAGCAGGTAAGAAACAAACAATTGTACTTCTTTTTCTTGTCCTTTATGTTTTCTAAATTCCAGTACCTACTGAATATCCATGGACAAAATAGTTATAATGAAATATGAAAAGATGGAACATTGTAATCGTTTTTGAAAGTAAAGAAACAGGTCTATTAAATTCCATAAGCAAACAGCACAGATCCTTAACAGACGGCCCCTCTCCGGACCTAGTCTGCTTGCAAATGCGTGAAAAGGCTAATAAAAACCGATTCAGGATTTTCAAGGCAGGTGGTAGCTTAACGTATGATGACATATATATACGGAAAGTATATGACCTTTCTGCATTACCTGTGTATTGTGTTAACCCATACAGACATCTTTTGGCACCTTTGTAATCAAAGTAGATCCAGATCAAGCCACTCCTGTAAGAACTGTCTAATCAAAATTTGCTCTATTTGATAATGGAATAATTCTGTCTCAGCTAAACGATTCCTTGTTAATGTGTCGTTAGAAACTTTCAACCAACGAATTTCTGGCTGTAATATTTTGTTTGTAAATAAAATCCGTGAATGTGTGACCGTCAAAGCCCGCTGTCACATCGTTTTGGCATTTTCGAGGTCATCCGTGAGATTCCGTAGTGGAATCGCCGAGACGATCCGTGAATGTGTGACCTAGGCATTACGAACGAATATCTGTGTAGTGGGATCGTGTAGTGGGGATAAGGCAGGCATGGAAAGAGTGACATGCGCGAGGCCAATGGTGACAAACGTGATAATACGGCAGGCAGTGAAAGGTGAAAACGCGATGATAAGGGTCACAGGGAAAGAGTGACATACAGGGACAGGGAAATACCCGATTGTAAGGAAGTTAGGGAACTGCGTAAGTGTAAGGGGACAGGGAAATACATGATTGCAAGGACGGCAGTGAAATGTGTAAGTGTAAGGGGAAAGGGACATACATGATTGTATGGACGACAGGGGATAGTGACATACGTGATTGTAAGGAAACAGGGATAATGTGATTGTAAGGAGGGCATGTAAATATGTAATTGTAAGGAACACAACAAAAAGTAACAAACGAGACTGTAAAGAAGACAAGGAAATACGCGATTTTAAGGAAGATAAGGATATATGTGATTGTAAAGACGACTGTTAGGAAAACAGGGAAATGTGACTATTGCAAGGATAATGCCGGTAGATATAATCACATGACAAACGGCTTAGCTATTTACTTAACTCGTATAAATTCTAACAGTAGGAGATCTTTCGAAAGCAAAACAGGCAATGTGAAAAAAGACAATTGCAAATTCGGTTTTATTGAGTCTGTTCATGAACATTTATTAAAGTGCAATACTACTCATGTATCCTAGCACCGACTTAAATTCAAAACTACAAGCATTGAAACGCAGGATCCAGAAGGAAATAATTACTTTATGAATATTAAAATAGCGTTATGTTTAAAATGGCTGATAAAATGTGTTCGGCTATGGCAGAAACTATAGAACCAGAGTAGTGTTAAGCTATTCAAAACGATCTTAATCTGATCTAGTTCCAATGTGTTTGCAAAAGTACAAAACGTGCCTTTATGAACATGATTATTGTGAAAACGACTATAGAAGATACTTAGCAAAATAATGTTCGGGTTACACTTATATAAGGGGACCTCCGTGGCCAAGTTCTTATGGACAAAGCCTCTCACCGCTGTGGGTTCGAATCCCATTCTGTTCATTTGGATATTTCAGGCGAGGAAGCCTTCAAGCTGGCTTGCGGTAGGTCAGTGGTTCCACCTGGATGCTTTGTGCACGAAACAATGCAATTTGTTCCATGCACATAAGAACATCTGGGCTCTTACTTCACCCAGAATTAGCAGGACGTCGCGATATGATTGGAATATTGTTAAAGTTTTTGCATTTATTTCTCTTATCTAAGAGTATAGAACTGTTTCAAATATCATTTTACTAATAATCCGTCGTGGGAGGACCAAGTAACTGGGCGTTTCATCAGGATCCAAGCTGTTAGAAACTCTTGGGAACTCTGATTACGACGAGAAATGAAGGACATGCTATTTTTTCAAAGTTGCAAAATTGCTTATCAGGCTGAATATTTTACCCTTATATTAAACTGATCCTAGTGTGACGTAATGGATCCTAATGTGACGTCGAAGTTGTTTACAAATACTATTCAGGAAAGATACGTGTAGCATGAGATTGACAAAGCATATGGATGGATTAAGAAAGTTTCATTGCTCTTACCCCGTTAGAGTTCAACGAACATGGTGAAGACAGGGCGAGTTCAACCGGAGCTTCTGCACAGGCAAACATACACAACAGAGGCAGTACTACAGAGAACCCAGAATACCTGGACTCTTTCGGTGGGCTTCTCTTTCTAAAGAAACTAGCAGCAGAGACAGCATTGTGTAAGGCTGCTATTGTACAAGCTTTGACTACAAACCATGCGTCAGAGGTTAAAAGATTGCTGGAAATGCACCCTGAATTAGTAAGTGTCTCCGTGTCTTGAATTTAATATGGATCTAAAATGTTTCAGTTGGTTATCATGAATTAAGGAGTAGCGTGCAGATGGTTAACATGACATCTGGCACTTATGTAACCAACATAATGGTACTAGTATGAGTAGTAAACGTTGAAGTAGTAGCAGCAGCAGCAATAGTTTTAGTAGTAGTAGTTGTTGTGATAGTAGTAGAAATAGTAGTGGTGGTAGTAGAAGTATTTTTATCAGTAGTAGTAGTAGTGGTAGTAGTAGGCAGCAGTAAAAGTAGAAATAGTAGAAGCTTAAAGAGCAATAACTCTTTACCTATGGATGATAGTATAATGATTCCTCTCAGGATTATAAACACTCATATAGTGTTTAATACATGTATGTTGTAACTATGTAAACGCTTCAAAGTTCTTGCCAATGGTAATGAGAACATCAACGACAAAGATGTCAACAACGACAAAATTGACGACAATAACGACGAAAACTCACAACAAAAACAGCAACATCAATGACGATATCAACAGCAACATCAATTATACAAATAACGACCCCAACGACGACAATGATAACAACAATGTCTATGACAATGACAACGATAACAAAAATGACAACGACTTCAATTACATTGATAAATGCAATAGCAAACACAAAATCCACAACGTCGACAATGATAAAACTGGTACGAACAAAGAAGATAATAAAAAACGCAAAACCGATATTGCCTATGAATACACCAACGATAACAAAATATATAACAATAATAAATATACATCGACAACCATAAAAATGACAACTAAACAACGTTGACAACAACATTAACTTCAATGACGACGCTGGCGACAACAATGAGGAGACTAGCAAAAACGACAATAACGATAACATAGATGAAATCACAAAACCAATGATAATACACATGTAACAAGTTAAATTACAACAAAATCAACGAGAACGATGACAACGACGAACACAACACGAACAACGAGGAGGCAAACGAAGACATCAGTCATGCGAAACACGACAACAATGACAATAAAAAATACAACGAAAAAAACGACTATGAATACAAAAACGAGAACGACGCCAACGACTACGACAGCAATGCAATACATTGGGGTTCTTCCTTCGGAAAAATCATAATGGCGATATTCAAGTTGGAGTTATTTAGAGTAAAGCCTTCCTTTAATGACCACTGAAAGCAATCAATATCTACATACTGCTTGATTCTAATAATTTGAACATATCAAATTTCATTAAAACAATTAGCAGACCACATTACGAGAAAATAGTTTAGTTTTAAACAGCTACTAAAACACAGACCGGCAAATATGAAGAACATACTTTACTCATTGAATATGCATGTATGAAATGACTTTATGAATGCTAATTAACTGAAATTGCATAATGTCATATGAACAAGGTAATTTAGCAAAGACGGAAACCGCGGAATGCTATTTATTA
Source organism: Azorinus chamasolen (assembly GCA_963576725.1). Lineage (NCBI taxonomy): Eukaryota > Metazoa > Mollusca > Bivalvia > Cardiida > Solecurtidae > Azorinus > Azorinus chamasolen. The sequence continues at coordinate 82,751,748 of OY755246.1, forward strand.
TCTTGTCTATTATTTAATAATGGAAAAGTAGTAAAGTCAAGCAGGCAAAGCCACATACAAGACGCAACCACCACCAAAACACCGATAGACAGCATGACACACACACACACACAACCACACACCCAAACGCACACACACACACGAAATGAACACAGAAAACACCAAAAGACACACAAGAACCAGAGACAAACGCCCCACACATGAACAAAATCACAAGCACAAAGACGCAAGGCAAACAAAAGGAAGGGTGACAAAGAGAGTACCGCCTTGGCACGGTCAGTAGCAAAAACACCACTGGGGGTTTAAACCGGTTTACGGACATCCTAACCTCACACTTCTCTCAAAGTCACCCTAGCTTTACAAATATTGTAAATAAAGGTATCCCCGCTGGACTTACCCACAACATAGACGACGGCGAACACAAGACAACATGTAAAACATAGCATAATAACTGTGACAATCCGTCAAATATGTACTCAATGACTGCAGGTAAGCCGTTAAGGGCACGACAGGGGAAAAGTAATACATGAGTCTGGTAAGCTCATCCTGTATCCAAGTTTAAGAGTATACCATCATAGAGTACTACCCTCGGCCTGTCATCGCGCAAGCAAAGAGGGAAGCGTAGCTACCGACTGTAAAAGGGTCGAACCCTTTATTCCATGTACATTTACGTAAGTTATAATATAAGTGCATATGAATATAAATTAAATAAATTTGTTAAAATAGCATGTTAAAAGTACATAAATGAGTCATGCAAGAAACGTCACATACAGAACAAACAGTCGCCCGAACAGCAACACAAGGAAACAGCAAATGTACATAACTATAAAAACACCAAGAGACGCACAAAGACAAAACAAACATACAATAGGGGGAATATGGAAGTACCGCCTTGGAACGGTCAGTGACAAAAGTTACTGGGGGATTAAACCGGTTTATCCCCACCCTAAAACATACAGTGTAAATAAACGTATCACCTCTCCGACTAAACTACAACAACCGCGATGGCAAATACAGTGGTAACACAATAATTCTTTTAGCCATTGTAGAAAATGTATCATCAAATCCATAAGCAAATAATAATAGTTTCTTATCAAATGACCCATGCATAAGCTTTCTAATCTATGTTTTCAAAGATATTCAAATGCTAAATAATAGGGGGTAAATGGTGAAATGGGCTCCTATCTTTAAAAAAAATAAGAAATAGCCATTGTTTCATTGATGGCTATAACATTGTTGCATTGTATTCATTTCAGAAAGATTTCCAGATCAGTGGAATTCCATGTCTGTGTGCTGCGGCCCACGAAGGATTTACAGATATTGTTGGAATATTTCTAGATGCAGGGGCAGATATTAACAGTCCAGACCCTAATGGAAACTACCCACTTCAAGTTGCACTTGCAAAGTAAGTTGATCATATACCGATTCACTGTTAGCTAATATTGAAAGTGTAGACATCATGACTGTAGATACCAGTATTTGAAACTCTCATATACGTTAATTCTCTAGCTCGATCAGTATTCATAGTGCTGATATCAGGAATGTAGACTTCAGTTTTTGTACCTTTTTGATTCTTATTTCTCAGCCTCGACCCAATTTGTAGATATGGGCATTGCTTCGTCGAAGATATTCAAATGCATACTAATCCTTTAATTGATGGATATTCATTCAATACTCCTCCAATTATGAGTATAAAATAATTTAATTATTGTATCCACAATATGAAATAACGATATTAGGAAAGTTATTGCAATGGTAAACTAATTGGGTATGTAACAAAACAGGCGCTGATCAGAAGCCTCTTGCAGATTTTCCCTGCAAAATCATAACAGGAAATGGCACGAGGGAACATGGGTACAGATATACAAAACGCCACGAGAGAATGTATGTACTGTTGGGTCTTTATCTGAACAGAATATTACAGGGTCATGCCTGGCTCAAGATTTAAAAGATTAAAATATTAAATGTCTGGCTCCAGATTTAAAAGATTTAAACCACACAAAATGTTAAACACAAAAGAAGACAACAAAACGTACGAGTGTTGTTGTGCTGTCCTGGTGGATGTGGGGTTTCCTGCATGACTAATTTATGTACTTTAATGCAACATCTTAATTATTTACACCATGATTATTCATGTGAGAAATGATGACTTTTAATCACGACTGTTGAATGGAGTAAATATTGGTCATCGATGTATTTGTAAAATCAGATATCATTCTCAGTGTTGTTATACCTTCTGATCCTTCGAGATCATGAATTTCAGGACTTCTTGTTCTGAAAATTGAATACCGCTTAAGCCGGAGCTAGGGGGCGGGAGCAGTGTTGCACTTTCAATTACTGCTCATGAACAGATTCAATAAAACCGAGTCTGCAATTTTCTCTTTTTGTGTTGCAATTTTTGCTTTCGGGGAGTCACCACCCGTCAGAATTTATAATCTTCACAATAGCAGGTGTTAAGTGCTGTGTGGCGGCCGTAAAATGTCGCCCCGTACTTCATTCTCAGTGTTGTTATACCTTATGATCCTTCGAAATCATGAATTTCAGTCTGCAATTTTGTCTTTTTGTGTTGCATTTTTTGCTTTCGGGGTATCATCACCATTCAGAATTCATATATTATAGTGTAAGCAAACAATAAACATAAGCCTTACAGGATGAACCTGTTTTATTACTGTGATTCCAGTCAATAGTTTGATAAAGTAGTAACATGCAAATCTGTAATCTGTTTTGTGTATTTTACTAGGAGGAACGTTGACACGGCAGAGCTACTACTAGATCGTGGAGCAAGCGTAAATATTGCTACATCTGACAAAGTAACGCCCCTACACATGTCTGCGGCTTTAAATATGACCGACATACTACAACGTCTTCTAGACAAAGGCTGTGATCCCAATGTACAGGTGAACTAAACAACTTCTTTGCTGAATCCTATACTACATATAACCACCTTTAAATGCTTTGCAAAAAGGATAAAGAGTAGGCCTGGATCAAACGACTTGTAGCGTCTGATCAGGGTCTGATCTGTTTGATTATGGGCTTATTCTAAGTTTTTAAGACAGGTAGTATCGCAATACATTGCAAAGTTAATGCAGAAAGTTCCCATACGAGCTCTTAGTGATGCAGAATGCGAACCTTAAGTAGTTAATAAGCACAAGCATTTATTATTCAAATTAAATGGTTGTTATAGAGGGATTATAATGTATATGAGTAGCGTGTAGTGAAAATGCAAGCGTCATGTGGATATGGTTATTCATTTATTTCAATCCTTAAGAACCAATGAATTAATGCTTATTAATCAGCTTATGGTCTAGGTCTGTAGTAGGAACAGGACCCTGTGGTTTGGGTCTACAGCACGGGTACAATTTTGAACATTTACACGAACCATTATTGTGTATCAAAGACAATCGAAGGACAATATAATCTCGTCCACAGGGATACTATATATTTCAAGGAACAGACACACAGTTTATGGGGTAGGATGTACCGTGTTTTACGTGGTAAGCGATATTGATTTCATTGTTTTCTACAACATGACTACGTCCACTTAATGTTGACCCAGATAACACACCGAGTGTAGAATATAAGAATTTGAAAATGCCATACATTTACATTGGCCACCATGAAGTATTGATACTGTAGTTTTACACTCAGCTTTTCATCTATTCATAGGACTCTTCAGGGGAGACGCCCTTACACAAGGCTATATTTAGAAGGCATGACGAAAGTGCTATTTTGCTTATTCAGTTTCCAGGAATAAACATGTGGCTGAAGAATCAGATACTAATGAACTCGTTAGCATTTGCCTGCTTCACAGGACACAAACTGTAAGTGCAATGCTCTTCATTACTTCTAGTTTTATTTCTCAGATAAATCTTACCTTCTCGGTATTTATTAGAATCGCATCGAAGACACCCTCAATTTCTTCTATTCTATTTTCTGAGACATTTTATGCGTTACAGATGTGTTACAATATGGCTTTATATCGGTTTACAAGTGTTACTATTTTGTTACAATGTGTAATGATACACGTGTTATTTATCTTTTGTTTCCTTAAACATATCAAAAGTACAAATATGAGTCATGCAGGAAACACCACATACAGAACAAACAGCCACCCGAACAGCAACACAAGAAAGCACAACAAATGTACATTGCTATCAAAAACATAGAGAGACACACAAAGACAAAACAAATATACAAAAGGGGGAAGATGGAAGTACCGTCTTGGAATGGTCAGTGGCAAAAATCACTGGGGGTTAATATGGAAAAATAATCAAACAGGGAAAGCCACACACGAAATGACACTGCACCAAACACCATCAAACAAGAAACGGTATAGCTACAAGACAAAACATAACAGGACGCATATCAAGACGAAAAACATTAAACATTAAGCATATCAAACAACAAAATTGACCATAGGCTGAAAGCATGAGTACCGCCTTGGAACGGTCAGTAACCAAAATAAGCTACTGGGGGACTTAAACCTGGTTTACGGGTACCCAACCTCGTCCTTATCCCACTTTCACCAACGTCAAAATGTAAATAAATTCCCCCTCCAGACAACTTCACAACATGCATAAAGATGTCTGCCAAAATGAAATGACTTGAAAATAAAAGTTAGAGGTAAACAAGCGACGTCATCATTTAAATGACGTCATTATTTAAAAGTACGGGAAAACTATATTAAACACTTCTACACCGATATTTTATAAAAAAAATAAAATCGCAAGAAGATACAAATACTAGTGTATATTAAGTATGCACAACTGTTTTGTTTGAAAAAGAATAAACTTGACATCGTAGACATGTACTCGATGACTATTCAGAGCAGCTGTGGAGAAGTCATTTGGAGTACGACAGGACTGGTTTAGGGGCGTCCAACCTTACATTTATTTCATCCCAACCCTAAAAAACAGTGTAAATAAACGTAAGTGAATATAAAACGAAAACATTTACGTGAAACAAACTGTATCCACTTATCACTAGGGTACTCAATGACTGAGCTGCAAACATAGTAAATGTAACAAAGTAATAAAGGGTACGACCAAAAGGCAATAGTACAGATATCCAATGTCCTCCTTCCGTTTCCGGTCGATTTCATAGATTACCGAACATTTCATGTCGGCATACATGCAAAGAGGCAAGCGTGATTGCCAAGGGTAAAAGGGTTGACTACATGCAGTAGATTGTTGTACTATAGGTTCATATCCCTTTTTAATGAACACATTGAGAAAATTGGGTATGTCAAATAATATTACAATGTTTGTAAATCACATCATCATGAAATTCAGGATGTGAAATACCGTGTCGCTGGAGCGCCTTGAGATTACATTTGTACTTGCCAATAAGTGAGAGATTTCGATAATAAGATTTAGAGAAAGCTTTTCTTAGTTTATGGTATTTATATCCTTGCTTAAGCTGCTTTTCAGTTAAAATGAGTTTCGACTGTTAAAATCGTCAATAGACGAACAAGCTCTAGCAAAATGAATACTGAATAAGTTGAGATATATAAACCGCATAAGATGGGACAAGGGGAAGATCTCTGTCAAGATGAGGGAAATTTACAATATTTAAATCAAAATCATCTATTTTAGAAGAAATCTCTCCATTTTAAATTTCAAGGTTTTGATCAAGAAACATATGTGTCGGAAGGGTAAGCTTTATTCAATTGTTTTGGTAAATTATGGGAATCAGAGCATCAAAGAAAGGGTTATCTAAGTTAACAATATCATCCAAATATCGAGAAGTTTCATTGAAGGCTTTTATAACATGCTCTTGTGATTGTGGATTCAAATACATGAAATCTCTTTCATAGCAGTACACAAACAAATCGGCGACCAGTGGGGCACAATTCGTACCCATAGGAATATCTATCATCTGACAGTGTATAGCATTCACACAAGCTTTTCAGTAAAAAAAAGCTTTATTTTTTAAATTCTTTTATTTTTCTCGGCAAATACATTCTGGATTAAATTAGTAAGTTATCTTTAACTAAATCCTGAGGAAGGGTTATGTACAAAGTAGAAAAATCACATGTGCTAACAGCGGATGTGAGAAACCTACACACTCAAACACATTTACATACATGAACACAGAAAACATTAACAAGTACTAGTGATAAAAATTCCATACATTAACACAAAGCACAAGTATAAAGACACAAGACAAACAAAAGCAAGGGTGACAAAGAGAGTACCGGTTTGGCACGGTCAGTAGCATAATCACTACTGGAGTTTTAAACCGGTTTACGGACGAACTAACCTCACACTTATCCCAAAGTCATCCTAACTTTATAAATAGTGTAAACAAAGGTATCCCCGCCGGACTTACCAACAACATAGAAGACGGTAAACACATGACAGTATGTAAAACATAGCATAACAACTGTGAAAATCCGTCAATTATGTACTTAATTATTAGATGAGTCTGGTAAGCTCATTCCGTTTCTGAGTTTAATAGAGTATACCATCAAAGAGTACTACCCTCGGCCTGTCATCGCGCAAGCAAAGAGAGAAGCGTAGCTACCGACCGCAAAAGGGTCAATAGCCCAACATGCAGTGCGTTGCAATATAATTGGGTCATAACCTTTCTTCTTAAAGGTATTAATGCGTTTTATAAACAAATCATGAAAATGGGTATGACCCCGAAGTTTGATTAAGAATTCTGAAGAGTTCTCACAATAGAATTTCACCTGGAAGAAGTCAAAAGAATAGATCATTTAGTAGTTGTACAAAAGCTAGAATTTGCAATGAAACGCGCTTTATATGTTTTTATGTAGTTTTGGTAACCAATACATTGTAGGAAGTTTATGTTATGTAATTTCAATATCAGTTCCTAGTTGTTCACATTTTTTGACATGGTCTGAAGCGATGGTCTTTTCGTCAGTAGTAACAGAAATGTATGACTTTGGTATTAACAATTTCCTGCTTCATGACATCGATATAATGTAATCGTCAAATGATAATCACACCAAGTTTAAAATATGGTTTTGTTTTTGTATATTCTTAATAAAGTTTGAATGAGAATATACGTCGAAAGCAAAAGTAGCAATGTGAAAAGAGAACAATTTATTGCGACTGGTAATGAGTTTTTGAAATATGCGTTTAAATAATACATTTTTTCCGGAGCAAACTATATCGTAGTGGTAGACCGGTGGACACACGCTCGTATATTGGTTATTAATATCTGTCAATTTTTTATGCTATAAATGACACCTATTACTGATTTAGTTTTGGTGTAATGTTGGAGCTATATTACTGGTGTTGAGCATGCAAGGAAATGTTTTACTTATAGGACTCTTCATTAAATATGATGTCACTTGTTTACTGTTTCAGATTATTTCAATATTATTTGGTATTATTTGTCTCTCGAGAGAATTTTGCTTTATGACTTTGTTGAATGGAAAAGTAGTAAAGTCAAGCAGGCAAAGCCACACACAAGACGCAAACACCACCATAACACCGATAGACAGCATGACACATACACACACAACCACACACCCAAACGCACACTCACACACGAAATGAACACAGAAAACACCAACAGACACAAGAACCAGAGACAAACACTCCACACATGAACAAAATCACAAGCACAAAGACGCAAGGCAGGGTGACAAAGAGAGTACCGCCTTGGCAAGGTCAGTAGCAAAAACACCACTGGGGGTTTAAACCGGTTTACGGACGTCCAAACCTTACACTTCTCTCAAAGTCACCCTAGCTTTACAAATAGTGTAAATAAAGGTATCCCCGCCGGACTTACCCATAACATAGACAACATAGACGACGGTTAACACAGGCCAACATGTAAGACATAGCAATATAACTTTGACAATCCGTCAAATATGTACTCAATGACTTTGCTGAAGTCAGAGCACCTGCACGTAAGCCGTTAAGGGTACGACAGGGAAAAAGGAATACATGAGTCTGGTAAGCTCATCCCGTATCCGAGTTTTAGAGTATACCATTATAGAGTACTACCCTCGGCCTGCTATCGCGCAAGCAAAGAGGGATGCGTAGCTACCGACTGTAAAAGGGTCGATAACCAAACATGCAGTGCGTTGCAATATAATAGGATCATAACCTTTCTTCTTAAATGTTTTAATGCGTTTTATAAACAAATCTTGAAAATGGATATGACCCCGAATTTTCCTAAGTTTGTAGATAACATCCCCATAAAAGTCCGGTTGAGAAATGCCTTTTTGCAGTAACGTCCGTAGATTGCAATTATATTTACTGATGAGTGGTAAATTTCGATAATAAAATTTAGAAAACATTTTCCGAAGTTTGTGATATCTGTAACCTTGCTTAAGAAGTTTATCAGTTATAACTAAATTACGACTGTTAAAAATCTTCAGGCAAAGAACAGGCTCGGGCAAACCGAATAAATTGAGAAATATAAATCCCATAAGATGTAGAATGGGGGCATATCTCCATCTAGAAAAGGATAATTAACAATTATAAAATTAAAATCTCTTTTATCGTATATTTTGGACGAAACTTTATCATTTGTAATTGAAAGATTCAAATCTAAAAATGAAGCTGTAATGTCAGATTGATTCGCTTTTAGCTAAGCATAAAATTCCTCTCATAGCAATACAAAAACAAATCTGCAACAAGGGGGAGCACAATTTGTACCCATGGGTATACCAACAACTTGAATATATATGGTACCCCATAACGCACAAATATATTATCTAAAAGAAAGGTAAGAGATCTACAAACATCAAGGTTTGATTAAAGCGTGAGGCTTGATATCAGCAAATATGGTTTTAGCCCTCAGTAGTCCGTCTTGGCTACTGACTTATTTGACAATTACGCATAAAGTTTAAATTTCCATCAAACTCCTTACTTGATAACATAGCCTCAAGGCCTTTTACGCCTTTGTGAACAAGAAGACCCAGGTCAGACAGCTACTAGTTTGTGAGGCCATAATGAAATATGAAGATTTATATTGTTCTACATGATCATTAGTGTCATTATTATTACTATTATTATTATGTCTCCCCCCGTCTGTCTGTCCATCACACATTTTGTCCGGACGATAACTTCAATATGCCTGATGCCAGTTGATTGAAACTTCATATATGGAAAGAGCATAATAAGAGCAAGTGTCATGCACAAGGTCAATAACTCTGGCTTCATTAATATAGGAGTTATTGCCCCTTGTAAAAAAATCACACTTTTTTGTCCGGAAGATAACTCCTATATGACTCATGCCATTGGATTGAAACTTCATATATGGAAAGATCATGACGAAAGGAAGTGTCAGGCACAATGTCTATAACTCTGGCTTCACTAATATAGGAGTTATTGTCCCTTGTAAAAAATCACACTTTTTTGTCCGGACGATAACTCCTATATGGCACATGCCATTGGAGTGAAACATGGAAAGATCATAATAAGAGAAAGTATCATGCATAAGATCCTTAACTTGGGCTTCAATAAATTGAGAGTTATTGCCCCTTGTACATTTGTTTAGCGCTTTCTTGTCCAGGCGATAACTCCTACATGGCTCTTGCCATCGTATTGAAACATCATACATGGAGAGAGCATCAGGTCCGTAACATTTTTAGCGATTTCCCTTTACATATTGTTTTTAATAGAGGGGAGACATCCGTTTTTTGTGACAAAAACCTCTAGTTATCATTATTTTAATTTTCATTATTAAAATTATCATTATCAGTACAATTATTATCATTATTATAATTATGATTACTATTATGTGTTCTGTGTTTGCTTATATGTCTCGTACATCTCTGATACTCGACTGTCATGAATAATTGTTAAATGTTATATTTTTATCCAACAGACGGTATGATTGATATTCATAGCGAGTATATTCTTGCATGAACATCCATAAGATAAAGGGTTAATCATTTGCTATACTTAGAAGATGCAATATGTGTAGGCGGTGCACGTCCAAATGGCACATTACTCACGTGACTCACGGTACACAGATAACACATAATATTGTAACAACTTAGGTAATATCTTTACAGGGCTGTGGACAAGCTGATTTCAAAACAGCCATTGATGGTCAACTCGCTGTTTTCGAAGGCTTCCTCTGGCTACCTACCCTTGCATATAGCAGCTGTAAATAACCATGTAGATGAGGCAAAACTCTTATTGGAGAAGGTATCCGAATGCCATACCATTTAAATTCTTATCAGGGATATGTCTGCTGAAACATATATGGGAAATGTTTTCTTATGCCCGACTATTGTGTTCTTTTATTGAGCATCAAACTGGGATCCTGATAGTATTCATGATCATAAGTTCTTACATGAATACACATCAAGTAAAGGGTTAATACAAGATAAAAAATACTCTGTCAGTAACAAATGCCGAATTATATTAAAGCATGAGGTCATAGACCGGTAATGAACTGAGCTAATAACTATTGAAATAAAGCAAATGGCAAAGAAAAACTGAAGTAGTTCTTTATGTCAACGCTAAACTCTAACATCTTGGTGCTCCATTGTAATTTACAGAACCTTTAGTATAGGATTTGACTGAGTGATATAATATTGTTATATGCAATAACATGCTCAATAAAACCGAGTCTGCAATTTTCTGTTTTGCAGTGCTGCTTTAGCTTTCGAAGTATCTCCTACTTTCAGAATGTATGTACTTCACATCAGCAGGTGTTAAGTGCTTGTCTGGCGACCGTAAAATGTCGCCCGTACTTCATTCTCGGTGTTGTTATACTTTCTGGTCCTTCGGGACCATTAGTTTCGATGTTAATTGTTTTGAAAATTGAATACCGCTTAAGCCGGTGCTAGGGGCGTGAGTAAAATTGCTCTTTTACGTACTGCTCGTGAACAGGCTCAATAAACCAGAGTCTGCAATGTTCTCTTTTTGTATTGCTGCTTTTGCGTTTGATGGATCTCCCACTTTAAGGTATTTCCAGCAAAGGCCGTTTGTTTACTTTCTTTCAATTTGACCTTCATATTAAAATTGATTAAATCTATATTTTTAACAATTTTTCAGCAATTATTTTAATACAGTTATTAAGTAAATGTCCTAGTGTAGTTCATAATCAAGTTTTAATATTAAGGTCAAATTGAATAGAGGTAAACGAATGGTCATTGATGGAAATACCTTAAGAATGTATGCACTTCAGAACAGCAGGTGTTAAGTACTTGTGTGGCGGCCGTAAAACTTCGCCCAGTACTTCATTCTCGGTGTTGTTATACTTTCTGATGCATCAGGATCATTAGTTTCGATGTTTTTTCGTTTTGAAAATCGAATATCGTTTAAGCCGGTGATAGTGGGCGTGAGTAGTGTTGCACTTTTAAGAACTGCTCGTGAACAGGCTCAATAAAACCAAGTCTGCAATTTTCTGTTTTTGCATTGCTGCTGTTGCTTTCTAAGGATCACCTACTTTCAGAAGTTTAGTATTACGATATTACAATATACAGCACCAACAATACATGATTGGATCGAGTAATATGTGATTGTGATATATATGTACGAGGAGCAAAAATATAGGATTCGACTGAGTACTATGATATTGTAATATACAGTACCGACAATACAGGGTTGGATTGAATAATGTGATTATTATATACAGAACCAACAATACAGAATTGGACTGAATAATTTGTTATTGTAATATATAGTAACATAGGAGTGTACTGAGTACTATTCGAGTTTAACGCATTACCTTATATGCTATTTTAGATACAACCTCCTTGAATTAATCTACCGAAAAGGAGCATTAATCAGAGAAAAGGATTTTTTTTAGAATTTTGTACTTTGAAACCATTGTGATAAATAGAGCATTTGCTCCTATAGGAGTTTACATAGTCGTCAAAAGTCGTCAATATGAGGGAATGGGTTAAAGACTGGCACCGCGTTAAAAGTTCTTATATTGATCGTTGCGTTTTATCTTTTATTCAAATAGGGACAGGCAAACGTGAATGTGTTTAATGATAGTAAAGTCACACCACTCCACCTGGCTGCCTCTGAGGGTTACTACAGCATGGCTGAACTGCTAGTCAATCATGGTGAGACCATAATGATTTAAAGTATTCATTGTCAACTTGTAACAGACTAGAACATCAAACATATTATACCATAATTGCCCTGATTATTTGAACACCAAATCATTGGATTTGTAAAGTAGAATAAGTAAATGCGGCACCATGTTGATAATAACTTTTAATTAGACTGATAAAATAGCAAAGAGTGCTAACTCAGACAAAATTGTTCCATCTGGGTAGGCAGTCTGGTGGCAGGAGTATATTTTGCAGGAATGCGTACATCAGGTTGTTCTATGTAATTCTTGCAAACATATTATCATTTACCATTTAACATTAACTTGGTGTTTCTGTACTTTCTATTCTTTTAAAAATAAAATGGACCAGTATCAGCCTTCTCCCTAATGAGATACTGGCTGAACTGAGTATCCTGCGCTAGCTTATTTTCAGATTTCAGATTAAACCAGTGTCAATTTAGAAGTTTTGCAAACTGTGAATATCAAGGTCAGTCGGTTTCGACATTCATAAAATTAAACGTGTCAATTACCACAGAAAACCAGGTAGATCTTGATTGAGGCAGCTTATATAGGATATACCATTTGAATCATGTGATAACCTTCATTGTCATTTACACATTATGCAAACTATAAGGTATATTGTAGGTGCAGTTTGTACTCTGAGGGATTCTGATGGGGACACACCTCTACACACCTGTCTAATGAGTCGACGACAGACAAATGCACTGGTAAGAGTTAACCCTTTGTTTGTTAACCCTATATGTTATTTACAAACAGACCAGACTCATACTAGACATTGCCCTGCTCAGGATCAGCTCTTGTTAAGTTACATATCTGATTCTCTGTTGTCTCATAGAGACATGCATGCCAAATTCTATTATTCTTTTATGATAATATATTGTGACGCGTTGCACAATTATCCTTTAAGTAATGGTTTAAATCTGCTAATGAGTAGATACACATTCGTTTATACAACATATATACAGCAGCATGTCACAGGTGTGACATTTCATCCAGATAATGATAACACCAGTCTACACATTGCCAGGTTTACCAGGCAGCATTTGGCACAGTTCAATATCAACAACCTTCCATGGCTAACATATTCCCCTGATCTCAACCCGATATATCACATCTGGGATGAGTTTGTCAACAAAGCGAGAGCAAACCACCAAATATTCGAATATTCGGGGATTTATACCGTTAATTTATACGTCGCATTACTTGAGATTCGAATACAATGCTGGAATTATGTCTTTTGATCCCTATCATCTGCAATATTATGCCGAATCTCCGATAATTGGATCTTAAAAGAGATCAATTTCTATTCATAATGATGAGTTAATAGCTATCATCTTTTAAATTCCGTAAAAACTAACTTTATTGCGAAAATGAATTTCTATTTTAACACGAGGTGTATGTCCAAAAATGTTAACAGAGGATGCATGCTTTCTAGCCATTGCAAATTCTATGACACCAAGCCTATATAAAGCTAAAATGGGTCATTCTTATTTGAATATTAAGCATTTGAAGGAGTTTAGCAATTATTTGCTCTTATAGACGCCGTTTAACGTATCAAATGGGATATATCAAGAGTGTTTTTATCATAACCCATTGCCATTGACTTATTTTACAGAACCTGTTTCTTGCGGGAATGGAAGACCGGGCAGAAATTGATGAAAGAATCAAAATTGCAATTCTTCTCATGAAACATTTAGCACCTCTCAATGTTGTTAACAAAAAAGGCATAACTCCGCTTAGTGGATGTTGCTCACAGCGTCTACGGAATGCTGTAGAAACATTTTCTCGACAAGGTAGACAACGTACTATTTGACGTTCAGTTAATTGGAAGACAAGGCAGACAATGTAATATTGGACATTCAGTTAATTCAGTTAATTGAAAGGCAGTTAATAAGTGTTCCTTTGTTATTTTTGATTTTATGTCTTTATGTAATTTTTAGTCATAAAGTAATTTACATTTTACAGGTTTAAAAGCTTGCTCATTTTATCAATATCATATGTAAATAATTTCTTAATTAATCGTAATGTTTTCAATAACTGTGACTTTGTCCTGGTAACAAAAATGTCGGTCAGTAAATCATTTAACAAGGTAATCAATTCCGTTCTGGGGAAATTCTGGTTTTGAATTCGGTAAACAGTGTACTAGCATTAACAGTGTTGACCTAGATCAGATAATTACCTATCAATATATACAAATTAGTGTTAATGCAAACGTATAAGCTGCCGATTGTTAACTGTGTAAACCCAGATAAAGGGCTCCTAAAATAACCATCTGAGCAGAGTGTCTTAGTAGCTATCTGAACTGGGTCTACATTGTCTGCAAATGCCAGTACACTCACTTCCTGTATTTCATTGGTCATTCTCAGTGTTGTTATATTCTCTGAATCATTAGTTTTGATGTTATTAGTTTTTAAAATTGAATACTGCTTAAGTCGGTGCTAGAGGCGTGAGTAGTGTTGCACTTTTTATTACTACTCATGAACAGACTCATTTAAACCGAGAATTTTCTTTTTGAACTTCTACTTTTGCTTTCGAAGGATCACAAATTTTAAAAATATAATTAAAATAGTTTCAGGTACGAAGCAGTCCCAAGAAGAACAAAACAATACATAGTTCTACATGATGAAACTCCTGTGTGTATCATTTGACTGCTTGGAGGGTGAATATCTTGCGTACTTAAAATTAACTATGAGGAGGAAAAATTTTGAGAATTTGCAATTAGCTGTTAGGATGATAAATATTGTGAAATTAACATTAAATGTGGGGTGACAAATATTTTGTACTGATTATCAACTGTGGTGATGACAAATATAGTAGACAATATCGGTGGACTGATATTCAATTGTGATGGACACACATCTTGACCACGTGTTTGTGCAGCTGGTGGATGATAAATATTGGAATTGTTTTTTGTATATTTAAATACTTAAAATCGGTTCCAAGAATGACAAATATTGATCAGATTTTGTGTACATGGGGTCAGGTAAGAGGATGTGCACTATTAGCTACGTTTATGTGCACCTTTAGTAAGTTGTAAGGATAACATATATTTACCATGCATTTGTGAACTGGAATTCAATTGTGGGGATAAAAAACATTATTCACGTTTTTGTGTAAAATAAAATCAATTATGAGAGACATATTGACCGCCTGTGTATTTTGTGTATTGAAGTCAGTTGTGATGATAAAAAAGTAAGGTACCAGTAACAGTCAAGCGCGATACCTACAAATGATGACACAAATTCATATCAGCAACGTGTTTGTGTACTTGAAATTAGTTGTGATGATGACATAGTTTGGCATGTATTCGGATTTGATATTAGTTTTGTGGATGGCATTATTATACTGGGAGTATTTTGTGTACGATGAAATCGGTTTTATGGTGTTGTGATACTTCATCATATAGTGCCAATGGAGGATGGTGTGTCGGTGAATGATGCATGCGTGTGTATTTAAAATCAGCTGATCAAAACTTAAGAAGTGCGCTTATGTTTTTTATACCAACTGTGCCTAAACATGAAGGCTACACTGGTGTTTTGTCATCTGTGTTTGTGTTTCATCAAATGTGTGGCTCAACTTGAAGAATTGCGCGTTTTGTAACATTTGTGCCCGAATATGTAAAGCGTACATTGTATTTGTGTGTTTAATATCAGATGTTCTTATATATGCGCAAACTTCAGGAGCACGTGTGTTTTATACCATCTGTTGTCATGCCTTAACACGTATGTGTCTATATGTGTGTCTGTGTGTGTTTGTGTGGTGTATGTGGTGTGTTGTGTGTCTGAGTGCGTGCGAGCGTGTTTGCTCGTATGTGTGTTCGAGCGTGCGTGCTCTTGTTTTGTACCGGATGTGTGCACATTATGAGAAGCCTTATCAGGTTAAGCTGTGCCCAGACTTAAGAACACTTGTATGTTTACATCACTAGTGCTAATGCATGAGAAACGCACTTGTGGATTTACTTCAGCTTTGCCAAAACATTCGAAGCGTGTTTGTGTTTTTATAGTAGATTTGTCCACAATATGCAAATTCTGCTCCTGATATCAGTTATGTCCAACATTGGGTAGTTCCCTTGTGTTGTTACGTTTGCTGAGCCCAGACCTTAAACGCGTTTTTGTTTACGAGTTCTGTCCACATTTTATTAATATATCAGCTGTGGCCAAACTTGAGAAGCCCGTTTGTGTTTCTTTATACCAGCAGTGTTATTACCTTTGGCATTTTGTGTGCCCAGTTTCTGGTGTTTCTATACAAAGGTAGAAGTATCGGCCGAACAACATCGCGAAAAACAAACAACAGCAAACGTACATGGAAGCATGCTTTTACAATTAAACGAGTTGTGCTCAAACACTGGATAAAACCTCAGGAAGAAAGTACAACGTGCACTATACCAACTTTATGCCAAATGGAATTTACAACACAGATAATGATTTTGACCTCATCCGTTTTAACCATTAATGAAGTGATTTTACTATTATATAATATATGTAAAAATATATATTTAACTTTTTTCCAAATAGTATAGAATCCAATGTATGTTACACAGGGTAGACTCCGCTCATGAGGCTGCTATAAGTTCTGTCTGATCTGAGTATTGTCTATGTGAGCTATAATGCGTCGTCTAGAGCTACGAAATAAATAACTAAATGTGTGGTAAACTAGAAGAAAGTCAAAAATACACATTTGAGTGCTAGGGGGCGTGAGCAGTGTTGCACTTTCAATTACTGCTCATGAACAGACTCAATAAAACCGAGTCTGCAATTTTCTCTTTTTGTGTTGCAATGTATGCTCTCGTTGGATCACCTTCTTTCAGAATTTATAATCTTCACAACAGCAGATGTTAAGTGCTTGTGTGGCGGCCGTAAGACGTCGCCCCGTACTTCATTCTCAGTGTTGTTATACATTCTGGTCCTTCGAGATCATGAATTTCAGTACTTCTTGTTCTGAAAATTGAATACCGCTTAAGCCGGTGCTAGGGGGCGTGAGAAGTGTTGCACTTTCAATTACTGTTCATGAACAGACTCAATAAAACCGAGACTGCATTTTTCTCTTTTTGTGTTGCAATTTATGCTCTCGTTGGATCACTTTCTTTCAGAATTTGCATGAAAAGAGTTTAAAAATCAAAAGTAGATTTGTATTTACTTACTTCCATGTTTGTTCTCTATTCCAGTCTGTACACTTTAATGTTATTCATGTATTCAAGATTGTAACTGTTACTACTAACATACAGTTTTCCTGTGTTGTATGTTTTTTTTGCTTTCGGGGGATCACCACCCTTCAGAATTTATCCTTCTTCCTGCACTGATCTTCTATTGCTCAGAGCTTGATATTTTACACTGACTCCAATTTCTCTTTATCATTTAACCTGCATAAAAAATTATTTTCAGAATTATTCACCTACTACATTTTCAATAGTCAAGCTATAATCAATATGTCTACCAAACTGCAACCAGGGTGCCATACAGTTTGGATCAATCTGTTTGCATAGGTCTTCACTCATCCGCCCGTAGCAGGCTAAAGGTTAATCTCAAGAATTGGGTTTCATTAAATCAAATACACAATGTAATAAAAATGCCTTATGAACATCCATTAAGTGAAGAGAGAAATTTCCCAGAAGATTGCAGACTCGTTCAAATTAAGTCTGTTCATGAGTAGTAATTAGACCATTTGCGCCCAGTGGATTCTACCATATTTATATATTGAATTAGTCCATTTTTTATCTAAAAGATGCCAGGCCTAAATTTTCAATCTCGTTTTGTTTCATATTGAAATTCCATGTAGGCAAACAGTATAGACTATTATCAGACGCCGCATTATGCGGCGATTGACCAGATTCTACACTGTTTGCCTACGTCTCATATATGGGATCGTTGGCACAAATGGGTGAAAGTTGCAACACTACTCACGTCCACTAGAACTCGCAAGCGATATTCAGATTTCATGTTAAGACATTGAAACTTGTGATCCAAAAGGAACAAAAATATAACAAAAGTACAAATTTAAGTCATGCCGGAAACACCACATACAGAACAAACAGCCGAATGTACATAACTGCCAAAATAAATACAAAGAGACGCACTAAGACCAAACACTAAAAATAGGGGAAGAAGGAAGAACTGCATTGGAACAGTCATTGACAAAAATTACTGGGGTTTAAATCGGTTTAGATTTTAAGTGGTCGCTTTCTTTGAGTACTAAACCTTTCATGCCGGTGTTACATTAAATATTTACCCTGTTGTAAAAGGACCCGGCGGGTCAATTTTCAACGTTGAAAATCGACCAGGACACAATTTCAACACCAAATTTTGATAAAAACAGCCGTTGAAAATTTGCCACCCGTTAAATTTTGAGAAACCTTGTTGAACATCACAACAAGGGGGTGCGTGGATCCAGCGAATGGTCTAGATCCTCTTTAATCCCCTCCCCATCAAAAGACGTCCCTCTAAACACCAGGTCAGTTTTCGACATTAAATATTGACCCAAACAATATTTCACTTGTTCCCATTGCCTGCTAATCGCAACAATGATAATGTGTACGGAAACAGCTTTGGTTAACTCTTCATCTTATCTGGATCGAATCTGCTTGACGTTATAGTCATTCTCCAGTTATTGGCACAGCTGAGATTTATTTTCGTGAAAAATAAAAGTTGCTCCAATGATGTTTAAATGCATATAATATTAATATTTAGATATTCTAGAAACCATCTGAAAAGTTTGACTCACGCCATTGTTAACATCTTCGACTGGGTGTTAAACTAGTTCTGAGGCGTCCAACCTCACATTTATTCCATCCCCACCCTAAAAGACAAACAGTGTAAATAAACGTATCCCATCTGCGACTAATCTACAACAACCGCGATGGCGAATACAGTTGTAAAGTGCATGTAAAACGGAAACATATTTAAGTGAAGTAACTGTATCCACCTATCGCTAGTGTACTCATTGGTTGAGCTGCAAACAGAATAACTGTAGAAAAGTTTTAAAGGGTACGACAAAAAGTCTTATCACAATAGAAAAAGTACAAAAATTAGTAATGCAGGAAACACCACATACAGAACAAACAGTCGCCCGAACAACAACACAAGGAAACAGCAAATGTACATAACTATAAAAACATCAAGAGACGCACAAAGACAAAACAAACACACAATAAGGGGAAAGTGGGAGTACCGTCTTGGAACGGTCAGTGGCAAAAGGGATTGGGGATTAAACCGGTTTATGGGCGCCAAACCTCACGCTTATTCCATCCCCACCCTAAAAGACAAACATTGTAAATAAACGTATCCCCTCTCCGACTACTCTACAACAACCGCGACGGCAAATACAGTGGTAAAGTGCATGTATAACGAAAACATTTAAGTGAACAAACTGTATCCACCTATCGCTAGTGTACTCAATGATTGAGCTGCAAACAGAGTAACTGTAGAAAAGTAATAAAGGGTACGACAAAAACGAAATAGCACAGATATCCGACGTTCTCCTTCAATTTCTGGATTTAAGAGGTCGCCTTCATAGAGTAATAAACCTTTCTTGTCGGCGTACATGCAAAGAGGCCAGCGTGATTGCCAACTGTAAAAGGGTTGACAACGAAACATGCAGTATGTTGTAGTACTACAGGATCATATCCCTTTTTAATAGAAGTTTAGATGCTCTTTTATCTTCGTTAAAAAACAAGTCAAAAGTATAGACAATTTTGTAGTTGTACAAGATCTAGAATTTGCTATGACACGCACCTCATATGTTTTTCTAACTTTTTATTTAGTTTTGGTAATCAATGCATTGTAAGAAGTGTAATTTTAATATCTGTATCAAGTTCTTCACAGTTTTTCCCATGGTTTGAAACGATTGTCTTTTCGTCAGTAATAACTGAAATGTGTGACTTGGTATTAATAATTTCCTGCTTCAAGACATCAATATAATGTAATCGTCAAATAATAATCGCATAATTCGATGAACAAA
Source organism: Azorinus chamasolen (assembly GCA_963576725.1). Taxonomy (NCBI): domain Eukaryota; kingdom Metazoa; phylum Mollusca; class Bivalvia; order Cardiida; family Solecurtidae; genus Azorinus; species Azorinus chamasolen. Next base: position 82,771,722 of record OY755246.1, read on the forward strand.
AACGTATTTTGAACGGAAATCCTATAAACTTTTTTTAAGATGTCTAAAAGAAATTTAGGTTTAGGTGGAAGAAGGTGTTCATTTGAGCTATAAAATGAAATGTGTTTGTCAATTATATCAAAACTTTGTTTTTTCCAGTTTGAAAGAGCATTAGACTCAACATGTTCTCTTCGACAACATTGCTAAAATGTTGTAAATGGAAAAGTAGTAAAGTCAAGCAGGCAAAGCCACATGCAAGACGCAACCACCACCAAAACACCGATAGACAGCATGACACACACACACACAACCACACACCCAAACGCACACGCACACACACACACACACACACACACACACACGAAATGAACACAGAAAACACCAAAAGACACACAAGAACCAGGGACAAACGTTCCACAACATGAACAAACCACAAGCACAAAGACGCAATGCAAACAAAAGGAAGGGTGACAAAGAGAGTACCGCCTTGGCACGGTCAGCAGCAAAAACACCACTGGGGGTTTAAACCGGTTTACGGACGTCCTAACCTCACACTTCTCTCAAAGTCACCCTAGCTTTACAAATATTGTAAATAAAGGTATCCCCGCTGGACTTACCCACAACATAGACGACGGTGAACACAGGACAACATGTAAAACATAGCATAATAACTGTGACAATCCGTCAAATATGTACTCAATGACTTTGCTGAAGTCAGAGCACCTGCAGGTAAGCCGTTAAGGGCACGACAGGGAAAAAATAATACATGAGTCTGGTAAGCTCCTCCTGTATCCAAGTTTAAGAGTATACCATCATAGAGTACTACCCTCGGCCTGTCATCGCGCAAGCAAAGAGGGAAGCGTAGCTACCGACTGTAAAAGGGTCGATAACCAAACATGCAGTGTGTTGCAATATAATAGGATCATAACCTTTCTTTTTAAATTTTTTAATGCGTTTTATAAACAAATCATGAAAATGGATATGACCCCGAATTTTCCTAAGTTTGTAGATAACATCCCCATAAAATTCTGGTTGAGAAATGCCTTGTCGCAGTAACGTCCGTAGATTGCAATTATATTTACTAATGAGAGGTAAATTTCGATAATAAAATTTAGAAAAGTTTGTGATATCTGTAACCTTGCTTAAGAAGTTTATCAGTTATAACTAAATTACGTCTGTTAAAATCTTCAAGCAAAGAACAGGCTCGGGCAAACCTAATAAGTTGAGAAATATAAACACCATAAGATGTAGAACGTGGCACATCCCCATCTAGAAAAGGATAATTAACAATTAACAAAGCCTTAGCAATCTGACCTCGACAAGAGTTAACATCTATCAAGGATGGTATCTTTATTCAGAAGAGATCGTAGACGTTTATCTTTAATTATCTCGAAATTACCAGTAATCACATGACAAGATGGAGAATAGTAAATTTAAAGGTGGCACAATCTCACTTATCAGGTATACTATCATTAATATTAAGGTCGGCGACACTTTTATTATAGTTGAAAATTGTATTTCTGGTGGGTTTGTTATATATATAGCAGATAATAGGTGGTTCTGTAATTTAAAATTATTTAGGAATAGTGTCAATTACACTTTTGTCTCTAAATGTACTTTGGAGGTCAATCAAATCAATACCTTTATTAATAAAAGTAATTTTCAAAAGGAATATCTTTCGTGCTCAGATAATTTGTCAATGTGCGGTCTGAAAACATGTAGAGTAAAGCTTTGTATCAAATTAACCGTTCCTATGAGAGGATCTGATCTAAATATGATTTTATCGGTTGCTCGTCAATTTCTTTTTAATGAAGATATTGATAAGGAGGAACATCTAGAAAGCATGGCATGTATACCAAACGCTAGACGTAAACTATGTAGATCCAGAGTAGCCATCTTCATACGAGATATTCCTTTAACCCTTAGCTTGCTATTCACGTCAATATACCTACCTGTAAATAGTGAAGACCCAGATGAGACAGCTCATGCAGGAGCTGTCTCATCAGGGTCTGCACTATTTACAAGTTGATTGTGCAACCAGTGCACTCCACAGCAGTGATTGCACAGCGAAATACTTGTACACAGCGAAGATATATGTAATTATACAACAGGGCATGGGTAAAGAAGGAGACGTGTATTTTAAAATTCAGCAAGCGAAGGGTTAATATTACCATTTTAATGTTAAGAACGTGATCGAGATTTAAGTTTACTTAAATATATTATATATTATATATTAAATATATTATTATCAGGATCTTTTGAAATATTTCCAGTGTGGTAAATATTATCATTTAAGCCTATAGGAAACGGTGTTTGCAAATTCTTAATCCAATTTAATTCAGTTATAAATCTAGCGTTCGATTTTAAAACACTGAAATAAAGTACGGGGAGGCTTTTTACAGCCGCCACACGAGCACTTCACTTAACACCTAACTTCTGAAAGACGGAGATCCTTCGAAAGCAAAAGTGAAAAGAGAAATTTGCAGACTCGATTTTATTGAGTCTGTTCATGAGTAATAAATAAAAGTGCAACACTACTCAATTCCCCTAGCACTGGCTTAAGCAGTATTCATATTTCAAAACTAATACCATCAAAACTAATGATCCCGAGGATCATAAAATATAACTACACTGAGGCGACTTTTATTGAAGTAATGTTTGTAATTTAACCCTTCGCTTGCTGAATTTTAAAATGCATTTCTCCTGCTTTACCCATGCCCTGATGCACATACATTTCACTGTGTATAAGTATTTCGCTGTGCAATCACTGCTGTGGAGTGCACTGGTTGCACAATCAACTTGTAAATAGTGCAGACCCTGATGAGACAGTGCAGACCCTGATGAGACAGCTCCTGCAGGAGCTATCTCATCTGGGTCTTCACTATTTATAGGTAGGTATATTGACGTGAATAGCAAGCGAAGGGTTAAGCAGTATTTATTTTTCAAAACTAATACCATCAAAACGAATGATTCCGAGGATCAAAAAACATAACTTCACTGAGGAGAGGTTTATTCAAGTAATGTTTGTAATTTAACTTCTGAAAGTAGGAGATCCTTCGAAAGTAAAGGCAGCAATGCAAGAAGAGAAAATTGCAGACCCGGTTTTATTTAGTCTGTTCATGAGCCATCATTTTTATAACTCGACAAGTGGAAGCTTAATGCAGAACTATTCCTGCATTATATAGGATCTGCTTATACAGGCAGCTGTTATCTATTAATGGACTGGTGTCCGCGTGTACGTTTTCGGATGAAAACATATGCATGCAGGAAAAAAGCTTCAATATCATGTATACTATTACATGGTATACATCAAGTGACATATTTTGTCAGATCAGGATGGAAAGTTTTTGCAAACATGCACCATACATTATGTGGCAAAAATATCGGTTAGATATAGTGAGACATAGATAGTGGACAAAATAGTATATCATACCATTACATCTACAGGTAAGTCAAGTGTTGATAGTAACTAAAAGTATATCATATGAGACATAGACAGTGGACAGAGATAATATACCATTATCTTTACAGGTAAGTCCAAGGTTTATTATGATTATGGGGTTGCACTGTTTGACACACGTTAGGGTAGCACTACGTAATTTGTCGTAAAGAAGTTGAAGTCTACAGCATTTTGTTATGAATCTGATTCACCTATTGCTGTGTACTGCTACACATGTCTGGGTCTACATATTACAATGCGGTAATACACGTTACTCAGTGAATGGTTCAGACACATCTGCGTCTACAATGCGCTGATATTGGACGACTCATACCCATCTGAGTCTAATGCGCTAATATTGGACGACTCATACCCATCTGAGTCTAATGCGCTAATATTGGACGACTCATACCCATCTGAGCCTTATGCGCTAATATAGGATTTTTCAGGCGATGGCATATCGAGGGTTTGGTGCAAAACTATTATAACTCCTTCACAAAGTGAAGGAGTTAGAATAGTTTTACGCCAAGCCCTCGATATACATCTAGGTCTACAGTGTGTGATGTAAAACATTCAAATACATGTATAGACTTATGGTTCACAAATCCGGGTGGCACTAACACGCTGCGGGACTAGTGAATTCCTCGATACGTTCAATAAGGAGCGGTATCAGAAACTGTTGTCGATGTAGATAATGTTTTGGTATGCGATATAATCAAATGTTATTTCTTTATTTATGGTATACAGACCGTCTGATCATGTAGATCTAGTAAATATCAGAAAATGGTGACAACATATAAAACGAATGCGAGAGAATGTGTGCAGGTTATATGAGTTGGTATAAGATATATCTGATTTCAGTTTTTAAAATCTAAATCATGGTACATGTACCGGATGACCATGTAGATCAAGTAGATGTCAGAAAATAGTAACACAACAGATAACGAATCCGAGTAAACATGTACAGGTCAAAATATGTTTGAATGAGACAGATATGGTATCAGTTATTAACTTCGAATGATTGTATGGGGATCAGCTGACCATGCTCGTAGATCAAGTTAGAAAGTGGTAACACAACAGATAACGAATGAGACAAAAAATATACAGGTCAAAATATGTTTGTATGAGATAGGTCTGAATCCGATAATTCAACTTTTGATTCATGTTACACCGCAAACGATTTTTATTTGATAGAGAGGAAACAATTTTATGTTACAACCTAGGATCTGGATCCATATTGTAAACTTAGTGCTTTTTTCCATTGTTATGTTGCTTTTTTAAAGCGCTGCCGCGGAATTCGTGAAACATATGCAATCAGATGTCGAATAAATTGCCGTTTTCGACACCATATACCATAGGTGAATATGTTAATGGTAGTAAGATACAAACGATACAAGGGGAACATTGTTGCCCTAGGATGCGAGAAAGTAGGGTCTTGATGGTTCTCTAATAGGAGACAAGAATGTCATGATGGCCCTCTAGTAGGACACAAGGGGTTACATGTTGACCCTCTAAAACGAGACGAGAGTGCCATGTGAGGCCTCTAATACGGGAGAAGAGTGCCATAGTGGCCCTCTAATATGATACAAGATGGTCATGATGGCCCTATAATATGATACAAGGGGGTCTTGATAGCCCTCTACTATGAAACAAGCGTTTCATGGTGGTCCTCACAAAAGTGTCTTGATTGCCTTCTACAACGAGACAAGACGGTCATGATGCTCCTCTAATTAAAAGCAAGAGTATTATGCTTGTCCTCTAATTCGATACAAATTCTGAAGGGAGGTGATCCCCCGAGAGCAAAAATTGCAGTAACAGTAATTAAAAGTGCAACACTGCTCACGCCCCCTAGCACCGGCTTAAGCGGTATTCAATTTTCAAAACAAGAAGTACTGAAATTCATGATCTCGAAGGACCAGAAGGTATAACAACACTGAGAATGAAGTACGGGCGACGTTTTACGGCCGCCACACAAACACTTAACACCTGCTGTTGTGAAGATTATAAATTCTGAAGGGAGGTGATCCCCCGAGAGCAAAAATTGCAACACAAAAAGAGAAAATTGCAGACTCGGTTTTATTGAGTCTGTTCATGAACAGTAATTGAAAGTGCAACACTGCTCACGCCCCCTAGCACCGGCTTAAGCGGTATTCAATTTTCAAAACAAGAAGTACTGAAATTCATAATCTCGAAGGACCAGAAGGTAGGCCTATAACAACACTGAGAATGAAGTACGGGGCGACGTTTTACGGCCGCCACACAAGCACTTAAGTATGTCATTATGGTTCTTTAATACGAGACAAGAATGCCATGATGGTCTCCTAACACGGTAAATGGTGCCATGACGGCCTAATACGATAAAAGGGTCATGATGGACCTCTTATAAATACGATATAAGGGGACATGATGACCCTTTAATACAATACAAGAGTGGCATGATGACCCTCTTATATGTAGCAGGAGTGTCAATAATGCCCTCTTATACGATAAATTGGGTCATGATGGCCCTCTAATACGCGACAAGAGTGGCATGACGACCCTCTAATACGAGATTAGAGTGAGTGTCATGGTTGCCCTCGACTACGATACAAGGGGATAATTTTAATATGGGTCTAGTCTGTGTTTCTAATACAGTAGTATCTTGTGACATGTTTGCGATCAAAAGCACCGGACAGTTCATTTAAGTATGTAAGTACGCAAAGGCAAGGGTCCTGTTGAATATTTAACTAAGCTTAAATCGGTCAAAATGACTGGATTGTATACTTGTTTGCGTTGTGGCTTCTGAGGGGTTCTACTGTATAGAGATAGTAGTGTCACAATTGTATATTGTAGAGATATTGAGAATGACCTCATCTTTAGAGAGTTGTTACTGTATATAGAGATAGTAGTGTCACAATTGTATATTGTAGAGATATTGAGAATGACCTCATCTTCAGAGAGTTGTTACTGTATATAGAGATAGTAGTGTCTCAATTGTATATTGTAGAGATATTGAGAATGACCTCGTGTTCTGAATCGATAGCAATAGATAAATCGAGTTTGCTTTAAACTGGTTCAAATCTACCACGTACTCTTTATGCCAAGGGTGAATTAACCCTGCAAACCGTACAGATCCGGATGAGACGGAGTGTTACTGAGTTTCCTGTATATTTTAATCCCAGGTCAAAAGACAAAATATCGTAAATATTTATCATTGGAATTTTTAAAATGACATAGGTACACAGGAGGTTTTAGTATTGGTAGAAACTGAAATCAAATATATAATAAATCGATATAAGTGTGTGAGAAAAACGTTTACATGAGAGGTAAACCATTCGAATAAAAAATAAACACAACGAATGAGACTGAATAGCTCATCAGAATCCAAAACTTTCTCCCGCTATGCGCGTATTTGCAATCAGGATCCACATAAATTGTGGAGTAACTTGGCGTCTCATCAGGATCTAGTCATCTCAAGCTAGTTGTATTGATGGCACAGTTCATACAGATTTGGGTCTACAAATTGTAATGCGCTAAATAGTACAGTATTTACATGGCATATGATAACCCAAACAGATCTAGGTCTACATATTTTATTGTAGAAATTTAGGTCAAAGGGTAACTCTACATGTCGTATTAAAATCGCTGACGAATTTGGAAATTGCTGATAACTGTTGATAAAGAAGGGTATCAGAAAATGTAGACACAGATAAAGAGCAGATCAAAATATGTTGGTATAAGATAAATCAGCCTTCAGTTATTAAACTTTGAGTTATAGCACAGGGAACAGACGACCATGTAGATAAAGGAGCTACAGTAAAACCTCTCTATAACGGCCACTAAATTACATCAAGTATTTTGTGTTAAAGGAAGGAGGCTGGTTAAAGCAAGGTAAAAGTAAAACAGAACGCTCCTATTGGAGCGTTCTGTTTTACTTTTACCTTGCTTTAACCAGCCACCTGCCCTAAATACCAACTAATTAACACAATTTAGTGGCCGTTATAGAGAGATTTTACTGTATGTCGAAGTATGGCGATGACAGATCTATACACAATGAGAAAAAACTTGTACAGGTCAAAACGTGTTGAAAAGAGATAGATCTGGCATCAGAATAACAATTTGACTTGTTATATTTTCTGGTCCTTCGGGATCATTAGTTTTCATGTTATTAGTTTTGAAAATTGAATATTGCTTAAGCCGGTGCTAGGGGGCGTGAGTAGTGTTGCAGTTTTAATTACTACTCATGAACAGACTAAATAAAACCGAATTTGCAATTTTCTCTTTTTGCATTTTACTTTTGCTTTCGAAGGATCACCCATTTTCAGAATATTTGAACGATTTAAACAAATCAGAACATCCCCTTCTGACCGTTCCTCTGAAATCTGTTCAGAATTCAGTGAGTGATTTCAGAGATGTCATTAAAACCTATCGTAGTTCCTATGAACTAAGTATGCAGGACGAAATGAAAGGTACACATCTGATAAAGGTCAACTGCAGCTCATTGCTGTGAAATATGATGACGATCCAGTCAGTTGTTAAGAATGATATTAAGTGTTTTAACCATTTACTCCATGAATATGTTTGTAAGAAATAATGACATCGTGAATGTTAATTGTTATAATAGTACATGGACATAGGAATATTTGGCCTTGGCAGAAACTGTAGAATCATGTATTGTATGATAATCAAAAAGAGCAGACCCTCCTTAAGGAGCTGTCTGATCTTGGTCTACTCTGTTTGCAAATGCGTAGAAAGGACGTTTTTATGGAACAAAGGGTTAAAGAAACGATTGATGGCGGAGACATGACGTCACAATAACTCACATTGGCACGTTGTGCCATGTGAGATAAGAAGTGAGTTAAATGGCAAAAGACATCAACAAATGTACTTATGATATAATCCACTTTATTGCCATTTAATACTACAAGCAACTTATCAATCATTTCCAATTAGGTAAAGTATAACAAAAATAGCACAGAGCAATTCCAGTAAGCACTTGAATGTACAGTAAAACTTCTCTTAAACAGCCACTCAAAAATGTTGCAATATGTTATCAATTAAGCATCAATATTGCCTTCAATTAAGCAGCCGTGTTTATTCACCAAGTGGCTGCTCTATAGATGTGCTACTGTCTCAAATGTAAACAGCAGCAATATTACTTACATTATTTATAATATTTAAAAAGCTGACATTATTACAATTAGCCACTGATTATTACGCAGTCTGGGTCTGGATCAAAACCGCTCCTTTTTTCTCGCAAATATTTGCTGCACATGGCCAGAAATAGTTTTTATAGATTTGGAAAATAATTGGACATTCTGATTTAACTATATCAAACTGAACTTTAACATTCTAACGAAATGTTTATAAGAAACTGCTACTTTTGCTTTCGAAGGATCTCCTACTTTCAGATTTTTCCACCAACAGTTTGGATCCAGATAGATAGCGCCATATATATGTATTGTTACCTAAGAGTTAATACAGGTTTTGAAAAACTACTATTCGAGTGTCAAACAGCTTGCATGAGGCACTGAGTTTCTTTTTTAATACCTGCGCCTTTGAAAATGCTGATCATTGTCACACTTTGCATGATCAACAGAATATAAACCCTTTACTCCATGAATGTCTATGTAAGAAATTAATGACGTCATGAGTATTAATAAGTTAAACTTATGTACTGGCACGTGAACACTGGAATATTTGGCCATAGTAAAAACAGCAAAATCAAATCTATATTATTTCATAAGCAAACACAGCAGACCTTGATCAGACTGCTCCTATGGGTGCCGTCTGAAATTGGTCTACCCTGTTTGCAAGGGCGTTGAATGGCATTTTTATGGAGGAAAAGGTTAAAAAGCATAAAACATTGACAAAATATAATACGAAGAATATTACATTGAATAACTCATCAAAATGAAAAACGCTTAAACTTACTCACGTTATGCAAGTTTTTATTGGTATTTGCAACAAGGTTGGATCCAGATAAGTTGCCGAGTAGCTCGGCGTCTCATCAGGATCCAAACTGCTTCCACTAGTTTCTCGAACAATTAGGCCAACTAGATATTGTTTAAGAAATTATTTCAGTGAGATTTTCAGCTGCTGTCATTTTGATAGTATGACAAGGGTTAACAGATTAGATAATTTTTTGAAAATAATAAGAATCAGAAAAGTGTGTCAATAGGACACGTCCCGGTGTCCCCTGGGCAACATTGTTTTTAATCAAGCACTTTTCACGGTATTCTATATAATAAAGCCATGTTCGAAGCACCATAACTCTGGAATAAATGGTTCGAATAAAAATTAGTTTCTTTGCGCACATCACCATTGTTCATCTGTGAAAGTTTGAAATACAGTAAACTCCTCCTTCAAATTTCATTATATAATGAATAATCGTGGACAAAAATGTGGAAGGTGAAACAGTATAGCCATTTTAGAAATTAAAGAAACATCTATCAAATTCTATTAGTAATCAGAGCAGACCCTGATCAGACGGCTCCTCTAGTAGCTGTCTGATCAGGGTCTACACTGCAAATGAGTGAAATGCATTTATAAATGGAAAGGGTTAATAAAAATCACAGCAAATGGGAGATTGACCCGAATTAATAGTTGTAAAAGAAAGGATGAGGTGATAAACATTAATAAGTTTATTTTAATAATGGCATATGAACATGCAAGAAATGTTTTGGCCATAAAACTGTAGAATGAGATCTATATTAATCCTAATAACACACATAGCAGACCCTGACAGGAACTGTCTAATCCGCCATTATGTTCAATAAGACGTAAATGTCGGACTTAATTCAAAACTAGGTGATCAAAGTCTGTCAATTACAACCCATGACTCAATTTAATCTCTAAACGTTGACCCATTTCCTGGTCATAATATCTAAACTTTAACCGATCTTCTGCTTAACAAATCCTGGCTGATCTTTGTAAACTGTTTGGATCCAGATGAGACACAATGGAGCTCAACTCTGATTGTTGTCTAATTGAGTGTGTCAACTGTCACACACAGCCAGCCATGTGAAGCCCACTGCCAATACAGCTTGATACAACTTGCTAAACCATTATTTTAAGACTCTGAAGAAATGAAAAATATTTGGAATTGCTGATTCCTAGCTGTTTCCAAAACTCTTACCCACGAGTCAAAACAAGCTCTACACAAATTAACTCAGAAAAAGCTCTACCCAAATTAACCCAAAAAAGGACACATAAAAATAATTACACATGCTAATGGTCTATACCATTGCGAGTAAGACATGAAACAGAAATCATCAAATACAAAGAGTAGAACCTACCTGAAGCAGCCATCAAAGTGGGGTCTAATCAATGGTCTGTAAGGCAGATGGTAGCTTAATGCAGGGCAAAAGTAATGCAGAAAACGCCTACAGGAGTTTTCCGTTTTACGTTTGTCCTGCATTAAGCTATCACCTGCTGCTTTTTAAGACTCTTGTGTTCAATAAATGAATGAACACTTAATACAGGTTCTACTGTATTTCGACTAACACTTAATTAATTAGTTGATTCCCTTTAACTGCATACATGACCTAATTGGGACAAACCATTTGACAAATGAAAATAGGTTGCAGCCTCCATGTTCCACCCTTTGTATGTTGGGCACGCATGCACTGTCATTTACAAACAGAGTAGACTCAGAGCAGAGGACCCTTACAGGAGCCCTCTGGTCAGGGTCTGCACTGTTTGTTATTCAAAATCCTTCAGCAGGTTTACACCTTCCATAATGAGTAGACTCTATATTTGAAAACCTTTGAACATTTAATTCAAAAGAATAAAGGTACTATGTAAATAGGTAAATATACTTATTTAGACAACACATATTTAGTGTTCAAAGTAAAGTACCACAGCAGAGAGTGTCCATAGAGGAGCCGTCAGATCAGGGCCTGCACTGTTTGTTATTCCAAATCCTTCGTCAAGTTTACTCCTTTCATAAACAGTAGACTCTAAGGGTAGTATGAAGTTTACTTTTGTAGACAGCATATATTTAGTGTTCAAAGGGTTATCACTAATCTCAATCTGTTATTATGACAATTGTAAGACAAATATGACTGATTACATATTATGATAATTTTAAATATATGAAACATGTAAAGTAAACCCTTTTCTAAAACTAGAATTTTAACTCCTTTCTTCATAAAAATGCATTTTCATGCAAAAAGCTCCTCTACAAGTTTTCACCTCCCATCAAGAAGTTGCCTTCCTTAAAATATCTAAATTCTTCTTTACTAGAATTCCGGTTTAGAGTGGTTTACTGTACACTGTTACATGTATAATGTAAAACAAACAACAACAATGTTAGAACAAACATATATAAAGTATGCAATAGGGAAAGTGATTTTGTAAACAGTGTAGACAAAGACCAACTACAACCTCAGTGACACGGAATTTGATCAGGATCTGAACTGTTTAAACTTACCAGTATCTGCATTATTATTGATCAAAACATTAATCACACTTATTATATAGACGCCATGTTTATGAGGCTTTGGATAGTCCTTGTCTACGATACTTGCTAACACTCTACAATACATATACATGTATATATGCATGCCTACCCGGCCCAGAGACTTCATAATATCTATTCAGTATACTTGACTACCTGTGGTCTCACATAAATACAAATCATAGACCACATTATTCTCAAAGAACCTTTATATTTATATACACGTATTCACGCATTTGCAAACAGAGTAGACAAACAGTAGACAGTTTCTATAGGAGCCGTCTCATCAGTGTCTGCCGTCTTTCCTTGTGAAACTATTATAAATCTAACCCTATAGATCATTTCTGTAACAGAATATAGTCTGTGTGCATGCACCATTATGAAAATTCAAGTAATAAATATCCATGATGTCATTATTTCTTATATGAATATTCATGCGGGGAATGATTAGCCACTTTAACCATTTCCCTGTTTAATATTCATATCAGATATAATAACATCAAAAATACTTAGCTTAAAAATATTTCATACTGATGTATGTACACAGAATTTCTTGACCTCATTTGTACAAATAATTTCTTGGTTGACATACACAGACACTGTATTGTCAGATCAATTATAATTCCATTAGCAAACAAAGTAGACTCTGAACAGGTGGATCCTATAGGAGCCGTCTGATCTGGGTCTACTGTTGGCAAATGCACAAATGGCTTTTATATGAAGGAATGGGTTAACTCTTTGCACACTAAGTAATCTTCCATCTGCAGCAACTGTCATCTGCTATAATTCTGTAGCTAACATTTCTCTCATTTCTTTGCAACAATATGGTCAAAGTGTCAAACGTTTCGACTCCTGATGAGATGACATACTATGTGGCGCCTCATTTGGATCCAAAATTCTTTTCATGTGTAAGTTTCCCCCACTAGTGTGCAAATAGTTAACCATTAATCCATTCCCTCATATGAACGCCTTTTGACGCTGTTTTCTATTAACCATTAATCCATTCCCTCATATGAACGCCTTTTGACGCTGTTTTCTATTAACCATTAATCCATTCCCTCATATGAACGCCTTTTGATGCTGTTTTCTATTAACCATTAATACATTCCCTCATATGAACGCCTTTTGACGCTGTTTTCTATTAACCATTAATCCATTCCCTCATATGAACGCCTTTTGACGCTGTTTTCTATTAACCATTAATCCATTCCCTCATATGAACGCCTTTTGACGCTGTTTTCTATTAACCATTAATCCATTCCCTCATATGAACGCCTTTTGACGCTGTTTTCTATTAACCATTAATCCATTCCCTCATATGAACGCCCTTTGACGCTGTTTTCTATTAACCATTAATCCATTCCCTCATATGAACGCCCTTTGACGCTGTTTCCTATTAACCATTAATCCATTCCCTCGTATGAACGCCTTTTGATGCTGTTTTCTATTAACCATTAATCCATTCCCTCATATGAACGCCTTTTGACGCTGTTTTCTATTAACCATTAATCCATTCCCTCATATGAACGTCTATTGACGCTGTTTTCTATTAACCATTAATCCATTCCCTCATATGAACGCATTTTGACGCTGTTTTCTATTAACCATTAATCCATTGTCTGATATGAATGACTTAGAAAAAAGTTATTTTTTTTAAATCATTGTGTATATGAGCAAATACTCAATCTATTTATCAGAATGGTTTCAGAACTAAACCATTCTAAAATGTTCCTCTTTTCTGTTAAATGCTGCTTTTTGGTAGATTTATTCCAAGTGGTTGGTTCTAAAAAGTACGTATATGAGAGAATGGTTAAAAACAGCATCCTGGATTGCTTATTTGTAAATGCAAAAGTACACAAAACTTAATGAACACAATAACAGTTAGACAAATTTTATACATTCCACATTAACCCTTTAACTCCTGAATATTCATGTAAGAATTTAAAGAAATAATGACTATCAATATTACACATGTAATTATAATATATTTATTAAAGCATATGAACACAGCATTTTTTTGGCCATATCGAATCATAGCTGTATTCCATATTCAAACAGAGCACACAGTACATATACTCTGATCAGATGATTCAACCTATAAGTGCCATCTGATCCGAGTCTACTCTGTTTGGAAATGCATGAAAAGGCATCGCTATGAGGTAAAGGCTTAATGAACGAAAACTTCTAGAGAATTTGATAAACATTGTAGACCCTGAATCACATCCTAGACTCAGAAATGTGCACTGTATTTAAAACCATTTTTTAAACCCTTTACTTCACGAATATTCATGTCAGACACAATTACTACATGACTATCAATTGGCCGGATGATTTAGCAAAGAAAGACATGTTTGGACATAGATTGTTAACTCCAATCTAACGCATTTTATAGCATGAAGAGCAGACCCTGAACAAACGGTTACTACATGTACATGAGCCGTCTGGCATGGGTCTAATCTGTTTGTAAGTAAAGGGTTAAATAATCTTCAGAGATATCAATGTAAAATTGTGCAAAAAAATTATGTGTCTTGTAAACATTTATTTACAAATACAAACATGCACTAAGTATATGTCAATAACTAGCTACAATGGACAGCATATACAAAACCAGTCTCTACCGACTAATAAATGTAGAGATCAGTTATCAAAACACAAAATGTGAATCATTTGGTCTACAAGTATCCTGTGTTAACCCATTCCCTCATATTGGCGACTTTTGACGACTCTGTAGCTGTCACTTTGCGAAACCATTGTGATAAATAGAGCAATTGCAATGCTCTATTTATCACAATGGTTTCAAACTGCAAAATTCTTAACATTTTCCTTTTCTGTAGTTAAAGAGACTGTATCTAAAATAGCCTATGAGGTAATGAGTTAAGCATGCTGGGCAAATTAATGTTTACCCTTTTCCAACAGTAAAGATTCTGATTGAATTGATCTTCAATTTCTTTATGCCATATCAAGAGAGTAGCAGTGTATTTATCCTGAAGGCACACTAATTTACTCAAAATCTCAGGTCTTTGGTAAAATACATGTACATTTATGACTCATCAATACAATATGCTAATTCACTGAACACCATTATCAAACAGGCACTTGGGTATATCAATGTATTATCTCAATACATATAAGATATATACTCATGAATGTCTAGATCAACTATGTACATGTACATGCAATAAGTCTAGACCAGCTATGTACATGTAACAGCAGTTTTGGAAAAGATATGCACATGTACATGTAACTAGTTAAGATCAGCTATATACATAACTTAACCCTTTCCCTCAAAAACGTGTTCTCAAGCATTTGCAAACAGAGTAGACCCAGATCAGACGGCTCATAGAGGAGCCGTCTGATCAGGGTCTGCTCTGTTTGCTGATGGAATTTGAAAGATATGTTTCTTTGCTTTCTAGAATGGCGACAATGTTCCACCTTCCACGTTTCATTATAACTACTTTGTTCATGAATATTCAATAGGTATATTGAAATTCGAAATAAACACAGAACAGGGAAAGGGTTAATTTTTAGTAATATATGTAATCCCTTCTGAGTCTACTCTGTTTGCAGAATCATGAAAAGGGAAACGGTTGGTCTCAAACTGGCACTAAGTCTTGTAATACAGTTTTTGTTTTACAATGTTTGAATTTGAATATCCAAATTTAGACTCAAATTGCTAGTGAGTATGGGTCCTGTGAACAACTGGAAATAGCAAAACATAGAACGGGAAAAGGGTTATCACAACATACTGATTGGATATAACCTTTGTAGCATTTAACACTTTGTACATATTTACAAATGGTACGAATATAGAGCTTTCATTTCTGACTTTTCTTGTTTTGCATTTCTACTTTTGCTTTCAAAGGATCACCTATTTTCAGAAAATATGTACTTCATAACAGTAGGTCCTAAGTGCTTTTGTGGCGGCCGTAAAAAGTCGCCCCGTACTTCATTCTCAGTGTTGTTATACTTTCTGGTCCTTTGGGATCATAAGTTTTCATGTTATTATTATTGAAAATTGAATACTGCTTAAGCCGGTGCTAGGGGGCGTGAGTAGTGTTGCACTTTTAATTACTACTCATGAACAGACTCAATAAAACCGAGTCTGCTATTTTCTCGTTTTGCATTTCTACTTTTGCTTTCAAAGGATCATCCATTTTCAGAATATATGTACTTCACAACAGCAGTTCCTAAATGCTTGTGTGGCGGCCGTAAAAAGTCGCCCCGTACTTCATTCTCAGTGTTGTTATATTTTCTAGTCCTTTGGGATCATAAGTTTCCATGTTATTATTATTGAAAATTGAATACTGCTTAAGCCGGTGCTAGGGGGCGTGAGTAGTGTTGCACTTTTAATTACTACTCATGAACAGACTCAATAAAACCGAGTCTGCAATTTTCTCGTTTTGCATTTCTACTTTTGCTTTCAAAGGATCACACATTTTCAGAATATATGTACTTCACAACAGCAGGTGTTAAGTGCTTGTGTGGCGGCCATTAAAAGTCGCCCCGTACTTCATTCTCAGTGTTGTTATATTTTCTGGTCCTTTGGGATCATAAGTTTTCAGCGGTGCTAGAGGGCGTGAGTAGTGTTGCACTTTTAATTACTACTCATGAACAGACTCAATAAAACCGAGTCTGCAATTTTCTCGTTTCGCATTTTTACGTTTGCTTTCAAAGGATCACCCATTTTCAGAATATTTGTTAATATTCATCTGCATACAAACTGGCCTGGATATATAAGATTCACCCTAGATCACTTGTCTGGCCAACATCTCATGGCTTCTGCACAATCATTGCGTCTTGTCTCTTAGCTTAGGCCTGAAAAAATATATAGGAAAATAATTCATCTTGAAAGATTTACACAGAAGGCTAAGACCTTGGGGTTAAGAATGGCCTGTAGTTATTGTATAGCTTTGTTAACTTGCTGAAGATGCAAATGAGTGTCAGTGTAGAATTTGACCAGCGGTCAAGTGAGGTCTTTCAACACTACTAAACATTAATTACTAGGTGAGCTCTTTCATCACTGCAGGAGTTTTATGTGAGCCTTTTCAACACTACAGAACGTTTTATGTGAGCCCTTTCGTTACTACAGAGTATTAACCAGAGTCCTTTCATCACTACAGAACCTTTATGTGAACCCTTTCAACACTACAGAACTTTTTATGTGAGCCCTTTCATTACTACAGAGTATTAACCAGAGTCCTTTCATCACTACAGACTATTTATGTGAACCCTTTCAACACTACGGAATATATATGGGAGCCCTTTCATCACTACAGAACTTTCATGTGCGCCCTTTCATCACTACAGAACCTTTATGTGAACCTTTTCATCACTACAGAATATTCATATGTGCCCTGTCATCACTACAGAACTTTCTTATGAGCCCTTTCATCACTACAGAACCTTTATGCAACCCCTTGTATCACTACAGAATATTCATATGAGCCCTTTCAACACTATAGGTTGTCCTCTAACATAAATAATCTATAGGTGGTTCATTAACCCATTACTCATGAATATTCAATTAGATTAACTGTTAAAATAGCTCATGGACAGTCAGGAATGTTTTGCCATGGCATTAACTATGTAAGCAAAGAGAGCAGAAATTGATCAGACTCTAACGACTAAAGAGCTGTCTGATCTGGGTCTACTCTGTCTGCAGATGCATAGAAAGATATATTTATGGATTATTTTAATGATCCGTATGTGCTCCCTATAATACATGTACATGTGTATTTTATAATCTATAGGTGGTTAGTCCCATCATGTTATCTACACATTGATTGACTATATACATGTATTTAACAAAATAGAAATTGGATGTGAAAGCCAACAACGGCTAAATTATTTTTAACCCTTTTAAATTATAAGAAACGATATCATGAATATTTGTTAGCTAATTGTTTATTAAATGACAAAATATGTAAAGAGAGGATGGTTTTGGAATTGGATAAAATCATAAGCATGGAGAGTAGTTACTGTAGACCCTGGTCCGATGGCTACTACAGGAGCCCTTTTGATCTGGGTCTACTCTTTTGAAAGGCTTGAAAAAAGTGTCAAACGACTCGCTGTAACTACTGCATGGAATTTCATTAAACTTCACAGAAATGATATTTAGATGGTTTTCTAGCTATACATTGGTTTTAATGTGCTACATAAGTACATGCACATGTAGATAACTTTTCCAGAATTGACAAACAGAGTAGACCCTAATCAGACGGTTCATATTATGTCTACTCTGTTAGCTTTGGTCATAAAATAGACCCAGGGCTTAATTTTAACATTTCGGGAAGATAACCAATTACCGCTGAAATTGGAAAATTTTACAATGTCTCATTTGGGTTTTATTTCAGCTGACAGAATATTTCAGCAAATTCCCTCCTACATTAATGTCCATTGCAGAGACTATAAAGGCCAACACCTCTAAAATTCATAAACAAACAGTAGAACGGTACTAGACCCAGATCAGACAGAGCTCTGCTGTAGGAGCTGTCTGATAATTGGTCTACTGTTTGGTTTTGGTTTTTAACGTTTTGAACAGAATTTTCTGGCTAAACACTTTTTCCTCTTAAATCCATGGGTATATTTTTCAATCAAATCTGGGGGGAAAATACTTTTTGCCATTTAGAACCTCAGTAGAGCCCAATAACGGCTATAAAATCACTTAAAAAGCCAGGAGATCTAGTTCTACAGTTTTTGTCACACTGGCACATGGTTTGGAGCTCTAGGCCAATCAGATGCCTCAAAAAGTGTTGACGTGTTTTGAAAGTGTCATTGACTTGTAAACATACCCTACAATGATTTTTTTTACAAATTTTCTTGCACGAGTCCTGGGACTCGATAAACAACGAGTCTGCGAGTCCCCAAACTGAAAGAATGAGCAAATTTTAATATTCTATGAAAACACATTAAAGCACCTAGTCAAAGGTATTTATAAGACTGTACTTTTCATACTAATAGCTGATGATAAACTCGGTATTGATAATAATTAAAATATACTTCAAAATTAAATTTTGTTAGAAATTTCAATGCATTATTGGGACTCACATAATTTGAAACTTTGCATCCTCAGAGAATTTTACGAGTACAGGACTCGGGACTCGCAGGTAAAAAAATCACTGAGTCCCTATAACATGTCTTTGATCAAAATTATTCTAAAAAAGAAATATCTCTTATATACCGTTTATTTATTTAACTTCCCCTATTTTGCTCTCAATTTTCCCCTATCAAAGGCAGCCCTTTTTTATGCCATTTTTGGGGCCGATATTAGGCCCCATTCCCCAAGCCAAATCATATACTTTTTTCCCCAAAATCTGGTAAAATTTCCCCACCTCGTCGTATTTTTGAAGGCCGATGTTCCGAATTATTTCTGTCCAAACAACTGTTAACCCTTTCCCTCATATAAACGTGTTTTCACGCATTTGCAAACAGAGTAGACCCAGATCAGATGGCTCCTAGAGGAGCCATCTGATCAGTGTCTACTCTGTTTGCTAGTGGAATTTGAAAAATCTTTTTCTTTTCTTACTTAAATGGCTACAATGCTCCACCTTCCATGTTTCATTATAACTATTTTCTCCATGAATATTCAATAGGTATCGAAATTTGGACTAAATATAGAACAGGGAAAAGGTTAAAGATGCACCGAGATTCGTAGACGTAACTTCTGTATATGTGAGATATTCCGATAGTAGGGAAATTGGCGAGTAGTTCCGAATGTGAGTCATCATCGCTAGACGCTTATTGATTTGATACTAAAAAAGTCAAGCGTCGTCGGGACAACGTGTTTTCTGTACACATCGAACATGTCTCATAATATTTGTTGTTATGTGAAAAAATTAAAAAAGAATGACGGAAAGGGATCTTTTAAGATTGACTTTATGTTTAAGCAAGCTGTCATGAATCAGTCTAGCTCTCGGGCACAAATGTCTAACGACAGTGAAATCGTAAATTCTGAGGAAACACCTGGACCATTGGGATCGTGCGCGGATGTTAGCAAGTGTCATATTTATTATAGTAAACAAGTTTTATGAAAACAATTTGTAACTAGAGGTTTGTTTTTGTCACAAAAACAGATGTCTCCCCCTCCCATCCTCTTTCCACTGTATAGAAGATATAAGTGTACACTTGTCTCCAAGTCTTGTCATATGCAAACAGTCTAGTCCCAGATCAGAGGGCTCCTAAAGAGCCATCTGATCAGGGTCTGCACTGTTTGTAATTTTGAAATATATTGGAAAAACAACCCTTAAATAATAGTCAAAAATGGACTTACTGGACTTAATTGGAAATATTTACCTGGAAGTTTCAATTTTGAAATACCAGTGAGGAATGAGTTAAAATAATCCCTGGTTTTTGTTGCCTATGAAGACTGTTAAAGTGTAATTTTTCCCAAAAAGGCCCAGTTACGTTGCAAAATTTTTCCCCAAAAGGCCCTGTTATGTTGCAAATTCCCCAGTTTAAAGGCCCCGCCAGTGAAAAAACACGGATAGAAATTGTGAATGACAGAAGAGTGCGGACAGTCAGGAAATACCAATATATAGCTCACCTTGGCACTGTGTGCATGGAGAGCAAATAAGAACAAAGTTGACAATGTGTTAACCCCTTACTCCAAACATATGCCCGCATCCTTCAGCTCATAATTTATACAACAATTAATCTAGATGTAATTGATATTCATGATGTCATTATTTCTTACATGAAAATTCAGTGCGCTAACCTTTAATTTCCCTGTTTATTTCATTATGTTTATTTCAAATTTCAATCCCTACTGAATATCCCACAGACCGCCATTTCGTGGGACTACATGGTCTAAAAGGTAAAAAAAACTGATTTGGTCGATTTGGTGTTATATTATATAATATAACACTAAATGGACCCAATCAATTTTTTTTACCTTTATATAACACTAAATCGACCCAATCAATTTTTTGACCTTTTAGACAGAGTTGTAGACCAACGAAATGGCCCCCTGTGGAATATGATTATCCCATTAATTTGCACACAGAGCAGACCCTGATCAATCTCAATCTGATTTGGGTCTACTCTGTTTGCAAGTGCTTGAAAAGATGTTTATATGAAGAAAAGGGTTTCAATTTACAGATTAACATTTATAGCAAACTAATTACAAGTTCTATCCAATATTCATTATCTATTTAACCCTTATAACGCTGAAGATTATTCAAATGGACTATTCTAAAATTCAAACATGCCAATCTTATGGCGAAATTTTTATTGAGGGTATTTTCTAAAGAAAAGTGTATCATATGACAAAGAGTGTATACCCTGATGAGAGGGCTCCTCTAGGAGTCCTCTCATCTCGGTCTACACTGTTTGCAAAGTACATTAGTGAATCGTGTTCCGCACTGTAAGGGTTAAACCCTACCTTCATATACATACATGTGTACATGTATGATACAAAGTTGATAAAAACCTATCCATGGTTTTGCAAACAAAGTGGACCCAGGTCAGACAAGTTTCTACAAATGATAGGATCATCGCCCTTTATTCCATAAATAATTAATACACCTTTCTATGCCTATGCAAACAGAGTAGACCCAGATCAGATGGCTCCTATATGGACTAATATAGATATGATTCTCTGGTTTCTGCCATGACAGAATTTCCCATGTTCTTTAGTCATGATAAACAATGAATTAATTTATATTCATGATCATTGATGATCATGCCATTATATTTCATTCATTAACATGCATGAAGTAAAGGGATAATATACTGTGTGCAACAGTTACACATACATACGTGTCATTATAAAACTTCAGCTAATGCATATTCATAATGTCATTTCTTCTTACATGAATATGTAACATGGTGAAAAAGTTGTGACTCGACTGGGACTCGAACCCAGGGCCTCTGGCTTACCATGCCAACACTCTACCGACTGATCTACCAAGCCACACAGTAAAGCCTATCAACTTATTTCACCATAATCTCTACCCGGCTACAAATATATATTAATGTTCAGAGAAGAGCCACGAGAATGCTCATAAGTCATATGAGAGGTTTAAGCTACAGTGAGAGGTTAAAGCAACTCGGCATTCCGACCCTGGAGTACAGGAGGGACAGAGCAGATATAATTCAGGCATTTAAACTTCTGAAAGGTTTGGACAAAACAGCTGCCACCCTGCTATTAGTAAAAGATGATATTAGAACAAGGGGTAACAATATGAAACTTGGTAAGCCAAGGGCTAGAACTGAACAGAGAAAGGGTACGTTTAGCCATAGGGTAATAGACCTCTGGAACTCTCTCCCCAACAGTGTTGTTCAGGCACCCACACTGAATATATTTAAATCAAAGCTGAATGGGCACTGGGGGTCACTAATAAAGCTAATAAGTTTGATGCCGAGTGTTATTACCCATATAAGTGAAGACGTGTCGACATTGACAAAAGACAGTAAAGCAGTATAGAACTGTATGGAACTGTGTGTAGTATGTGTATACATATGAAACGAAGGTGATAATCAATGTTCACTATTAGCGAACGGATAGTGTAGTTATTTTAAAATATGAAATGAACAGAACTGGTACACATGCAAGTGAAGTGATCAATAAAGAACATTACTGGAACCGGTGTACAAAAATTCAACTGAAGAGAACAAATACAAATGGGCCGAAGAAGCTGCAAAGCTTATGCAACACAAATAAGACATACATGTATATTCAAAAATAAATATCTACCCAGGGCAGAATTATTAAACCTTTTAATGTTATTTATATATTGTATACATTTACATGTATAACAGCTGCTCCAAAAATTTCAAACTCAAAACAGAATTTATTTTAAAAGTGTTATTATATGAAATTATTGAATTCTAACTCTATGAATATTTAATTTATGTAGCAATTATGTGGTTTTAATTAAATAAAGATTGTAATGTTATATATAATAGTACATTGCACCAGGAATGTTTGGCTGTGTCAGACCCTGAAGATTCATATCTACATACATATCATAAGCAAACAGAGCAGATCCAGATTAGATGGCTCCTACAGATCAGAAGCTATTTGATCTGGGTGTACATGTAGACCAGTGTATGCACATTTGTAGAAGGCAGATTGATTGAGTGAAGGACCAGGATAATTATATCATAAGCAAACAGAGTAGACACTGATCAGAAAGCTCCTATCATAAATAGGACCCGTCTGATCTGGGTCTACTCTGTTTGCAAATGTAGGTGTATTTATGGAATAAAGGGCTAAGAGACCCAAATAATTTACAGTGGTTGGGAAAGGCATGCGCCATGCGCCATTGGCGCATTGAAATTAAAAATGTCCCATTGATTTTGCCATCGTATGCGCCATTGTCACATTCTGTTTTTTCGGCCCCAACTGGTACAAAATAGAAGGATAGATCATCAGTCGTAACTACTAGTCATATTCCGTCAGAAATAGTTGAGGTGTTGCAATTGTATGAATCATTTGATCCGCTCAGTAGACGCTCATTGTGAGTCAGTAAATCTTGCAAAGTGCGTGTGACGTCACGATTGTAAACGCTTATTAAAATATTGTATGCAGGTTTTCTCATCGTAAAATTGATGTATCATAAAAATACTCAATGTACAGTGTTAAGGGTACAACTGCATGAAATAGTACTAGTCAAACCTTAACTGCACTTATCTTGGAACAAAATACGACATTAAACTCCTTTTCATTTCAGTTTCTTAACACTTACGATGCTGACACACACAAAAATTATCTGCTCATATATTTTGAAATATTGTCCAAATTTCCCACAACTGTGGTGAATGATTGCTAAAACCTATGTGCATATTGAATAACAGTCGCCCTTTGATGATAGGGGTTAAAATAAAACGAGTGATTTCTGATGGTTGTTGACACACTCACTGACCTCGAAAAACATCCTGTAACCCTTTGCCTGTTATGAAAATTTGCACATGTGAAGAATCCCGTCTGCTTCTAATGCCTTTATTAAAACTTCACAAATTCGTTTTTATTTATTGTAAAAATGTTGACTGAGCGTCAAATATGTTGGATCTGGATCAGACACCGAGTTACTCTGTCTCTCATCCGGATTTAATACGTTTGCATACATGCCATGACGCTTGCGGACCAGCAGATTAAGGGTTAAAAGTGTCAAATAGCCATGGTGAAATAAACACAACACAAACAAAACAAAATCAAACATAGGGCAGGCTACACGTTTATAAATACTTGTGAATGTGATGCTGGAAGTGAATTACACACACGCTCACGTATGTCCACGAAATTGAGGAATATGCCACACAAAAAGTCAGTAGAATATTGGTGCAGTTCATTCTTTTTTCTTTCTTTCTTAAATTAGTAAAAGGTATTCTCTTACTTTTGTGGTAATTCAGATAGGTCACATATTTCTTACACCTAGTTTAACATTAGGAAACTCGTAAGGATGAGTGCATGAATTAAAATTGAACAGTGCACACACTTTGCTGGTTTTCTCGGCATAATTTCGAACCTGAAAATGGACAGCTTATTGCTGACTATCTGTGTCACATTGTGTAATCACCGATAAAGGTGAGAAATTAACAATAGAGCAGGAACGCTGTAGCATAAAGGTGTGAAAATACGACGTGCGACAATCTTAAGCACTGCCAATCTCACCGATCCGAGTCAATCCGACATAAACAATGGGATTAATGAAGGTAGGGGCCTGTCTACACATCCGAATATTTCAATTTTCCGAGTTTTTCTTTTCCTTATAATTGCATCATTTTTATATAGAAAACAATAGGCAGTGTACTGGGACTTTGCAATTCATACGATTTATCCCGTCATTATGAGGAAACGATATCCGAATTAATGCAATTAGACTGTAGCTGGTGTAAAATAGAGTCACTTCTATTGTAAATATCTTGAAATTTTATTTCACCTTTTCGTGCATATTACATTTACAATACAAGTGATATAATATGTTATCATTATTGACTGTGTAACTGATTTGTGTAACGAGTTTACGAATATTGTGAAGTTTTTTACTAAATGTTCCATTGGTTTTGAAAATGTCCCATTGATTTTGCTGACGGAAGGGACATTGTCCCATTGAACAAAATTCTTTCCCGATCACTGAATTTATATTCTGAAATTTTTTTACATGGCATCTGATCTGGATCCAAACTGTTTGCAAATGTGGCCATTTAAGTTCATTACTTGTGAATATTTTGTTACAGTTACTTATCAACTCTTACAATTAAGTGCTTCTAGTGGAGAATTCATGAAAAAACTACCCAAACTGTTTGGATCCAGATGAACAACCCCCCCATCAGAATCCAAAATGAACATGTTGTCCATTGCAAAGTTCTGCATTATTTGCAGAGAAATACAAGAAAAAGTAATTTTGAGATTTGTAGCAGACGACATTTTTTTGCTTACAAAAATTTCATAGCAGTACTTGAACCTGTTACTCTATAATTTGGTACACTATGAGCTTAAATTACTACTTTGCAAACAAAGAAGACCCAGATCAGATGGCTCCTATAAGTAATGTATGTGTCTGATCAGGGTCTGATGTTTACTATAAATGGAATACCGTAGGTCTAATACAGATACATATGTATGATTGTACAGCTTCTGTTGTGGCTAAAACTCTTATTATGCTATATCATAAAAGTCTGTTAGATCCTAATTAATATTCACGAGGTCAGTATTTCTATATAAATATTCATGGAGAAAATGGTTAAACAATAAACATATTAACTTAATTTCAACTCCATGTTTTTCCTCTATTTGAGTTGGTAAAGTTCGTCTTTATAACTACTGTAACACCCCATGATACCGGTGGCCTCACGATACCGTGTAAATATAAATCTCGCCATCTGCCAATTGTCAACTTTGTCAAGCACTAGTAACTTCTGCTATTCTAATGTGAAATTATTTTTCACGCTATAATGGAGCGATTACATGTTCATGAAAACTTGTTCTAGAGTCCTTGTCATGCGTAGAAGTGATGAGTTAAAGTGCCACCACTGTAAAAACAGTTATTAAACTTCCATGTTGAGATATTGTGCTACTGTTAGTTAATTTTCCTGTTATATTGAACTTTTCGGAACTTGAAAAAAAGATAAACGGTTATAATATGTTATGTGTGACTTTGAGTCTATGTGAAAATGTACATTTAAAGCAGTGTGAACACGACTTTCCATACTACGACAATTTTTACCATTGCACCGGTTACATGGTCCATTGGAGTTGGTTCCCTTACGTCATTCAATGTGATCACTTTATTTTGACATTTCTCAGACTTAGTAATATAAAAGAAATAATCTTGTACTTGAGACAATTTGAAAGATTAGAGACAAGTGAAGGAAAGGCTTGCTGATTTTTTTCAGTTAAATTATATTTTCTTTGTATGAGTGTTGAGTTCATTAAGTACACCGCATGAAATAGTACTAGTCAAACCTTAACTGCACTTATCTTGGAACAAAATACGACATTAAACTCCTTTTCATTTCAGTTTCTTAACACTTACGATGCTGACACACACAAAAATTATCTGCTCATATATTTTGAAATATTGTCCAAATTTCCCACAACTGTGGTGAATGATTGCTAAAACCTATGTGCATATTGAATAACAGTCGCCCTTTGATGATAGGGGTTAAAATAAAACGAGTGATTTCTGATGGTTGTTGACACACTCACTGACCTCGAAAAACATCCTGTAACCCTTTGCCTGTTATGAAAATTTGCACATGTGAAGAATCCCGTCTGCTTCTAATGCCTTTATTAAAACTTCACAAATTCGTTTTTATTTATTGTAAAAATGTTGACTGAGCGTCAAATATGTTGGATCTGGATCAGACACCGAGTTACTCTGTCTCTCATCCGGATTTAATACGTTTGCATACATGCCATGACGCTTGCGGACCAGCAGATTGAGGGTTAAAAGTGTCAAATAGCCATGGTGAAATAAACACAACACAAACAAAACAAAATCAAACATAGGGCAGGCTACACGTTTATAAATACTTGTGAATGTGATGCTGGAAGTGAATTACACACACGCTCACGTATGTCCACGGAATTGAGGAATATGCCACACAAAAAGTCAGTAGAATATTGGTGCAGTTCATTCTTTTTTCTTTCTTTCTTAAATTAGTAAAAGGTATTCTCTTACTTTTGTGGTAATTCAGATAGGTCACATATTTCTTACACCTAGTTTAACATTAGGAAACTCGTAAGGATGAGTGCATGAATTAAAATTGAACAGTGCACACACTTTGCTGGTTTTCTCGGCATAATTTCGAACCTGAAAATGGACAGCTTATTGCTGACTATCTGTGTCACATTGTGTAATCACCGATAAAGGTGAGAAATTAACAATAGAGCAGGAACGCTGTAGCATAAAGGTGTGAAAATACGACGTGCGACAATCTTAAGCACTGCCAATCTCACCGATCCGAGTCAATCCGACATAAACAATGGGATTAATGAAGGTAGGGGCCTGTCTACACATCCGAATATTTCAATTTTCCGAGTTTTTCATTTCCTTATAATTGCATCATTTTTATATAGAAAACAATAGGCAGTGTACTGGGACTTTGCAATTCGTACGATTTATCCCGTCATTATGAGGAAACGATATCCGAATTAATGCAATTAGACTGTAGCTGGTGTAAAATAGAGTCACTTCTATTGTAAATATCTTGAAATTTTATTTCACCTTTTCGTGCATATTACATTTACAATACAAGTGATATAATATGTGATCATTATTGACTGTGTAACTGATTTGTGTAACGAGTTTACGAATATTGTGAAGTTTTTTACTAAATGTTCCATTGGTTTTGAAAATGTCTCATTGATTTTGCTGACGGAAGGGACATTGTCCCATTGAACAAAATTCTTTCCCGATCACTGAATTTATATTCTGAAAAAATTTTACATGGCATCTGATCTGGATCCAAACTGTTTGCAAATGAGGCCATTTAAGTTCATTACTTGTGAATATTTTGTTACAGTTACTTATCAACTCTTACAATTAAGTGCTTCTAGTGGAGAATTCATGAAAAAACTACCCAAACTGTTTGGATCCAGATGAACAACCCCCCATCAGAATCCAAAATGAACATGTTGTCCATTGCAAAGTTCTGCATTATTTGCAGAGAAATACAAGAAAAAGTAATTTTGAGATTTGTAGCAGACGACATTTTTTTGCTTACAAAAATTTCATAGCAGTACTTGAACCTGTTACTCTATAATTTGGTACACTATGAGCTTAAATTACTACTTTGCAAACAAAGAAGACCCAGATCAGATGGCTCCTATAAGTAATGTATGTGTCTGATCAGGGTCTGATGTTTACTATAAATGGAATACCGTAGGTCTAATACAGATACATATGTATGATTGTACAGCTTCTGTTGTGGCTAAAACTCTTATTATGCTATATCATAAAAGTCTGTTAGATCCTAATTAATATTCACGAGGTCAGTATTTCTATATAAATATTCATGGAGAAAATGGTTAAACAATAAACATATTAACTTAATTTCAACTCCATGTTTTTCCTCTATTTGAGTTGGTAAAGTTCGTCTTTATAACTACTGTAACACCCCATGATACCGGTGGCCTCACGATACCGTGTAAATATAAATCTCGCCATCTGCCAATTGTCAACTTTGTCAAGCACTAGTAACTTCTGCTATTCTAATGTGAAATTATTTTTCACGCTATAATGGAGCGATTACATGTTCATGAAAACTTGTTCTAGAGTCCTTGTCATGCGTAGAAGTGATGAGTTAAAGTGCCACCACTGTAAAAACAGTTATTAAACTTCCATGTTGAGATATTGTGCTACTGTTAGTTAATTTTCCTGTTATATTGAACTTTTCGGAACTTGAAAAAAAGATAAACGGTTATAATATGTTATGTGTGACTTTGAGTCTATGTGAAAATGTACATTTAAAGCAGTGTGAACACGACTTTCCATACTACGACAATTTTTACCATTGCACCGGTTACATGGTCCATTGGAGTTGGTTCCCTTACGTCATTCAATGTGATCACTTTATTTTGACATTTCTCAGACTTAGTAATATAAAAGAAATAATCTTGTACTTGAGACAATTTGAAAGATTAGAGACAAGTGAAGGAAATGCTTGCTGATTTTTTTCAGTTAAATTATATTTTCTTTGTATGAGTGTTGAGTTCATTAAGTACACCGGTACCGTGGGGACCCAGGCTACATTTTTGCAGAGAAAAATCAAACACAGGGAAAATAAACTTTGATATTTTTGGCTGAAAAATATTACTTAATACTCAAGTTAATAGCATAAAAAAAAAGTTTAAAAGATAAAAAACTGTTTACTTACCTCCATGTTTGTGCTCTATTCCAGTATGTACACTTTAATGTTATTCCTGTATTTAGGTTTGTAACTGTCACTACTAACATACAGTTATCCAGTGTTGAATGTTATGGCGTGGGGTCTCAGGATCCCATCCTTCTGTTCTATACAAACATTTCCCAGCTGCCCACTGGACGACAACTGGATAACACGATTATTATCACGACTACATATGTATAGATGTCCATGTTGGTCCACGGTTATTCCCCATGGCTCCTGTAACATGACATTGGTATACGTCGCCATCACACCACCGTCACTATTCAAACACACAATTTTGTTGCTCTCATAATCAGTCACATAGATGACATTTTTATCTCCACGCAATGTTATTCGTGAAGGATGTTTAAATAATTTGCTTTTCATAAATCTTCCAAATATTCCTGTGTTTTCCTTTATTATAAGTGAGGCCGTCATAAACACCTGGTACAGTTATAGTGTGACGCGCTGATAAAGTTGGTGACACAGACAGGAACTGGATACGGGAACGATACAGCATTACTGCCAGCTGGTCCTCATCAACCATTGTAATGTCTTTCGGCTCTGATGTTAATGTGACTTTCTCAGATTTTTTTTCATCTGTCTTGTCTATAATCTTAACACATGTGTTGTTGTAATCAGCCACTGCCAGTCGTCCATCTTTCAATACAACAACGCCTACAATGTCACAGTCATTTGTATCTGTAGATGTTTTCACGTTGATGTCATGGAGGTACTTGACAGCTGCTGGTTGGTCAACCAGTGACATAGTTCCGAGAGAAGTTAACGATGATGTAAGAGCATCAAGCTGGTTATCACGGGTGAAGACGAATTGTTGTTGTTTGATTGATTGACTAATACGGGTGACCTCTTTTTCCAGCGCTGAGATCTTGTCTTTGGCAAATTTCAAGGCGATGAAGAGCTGATTGTAATGCTTCAGCTCGTCTTTTCTGTCCAAGTCGGAGCTAATTTGATTAACCTGTGTTATCAGATGATCGAATTTTGAAGTTTGATGTGCAAGAGAATCCAAATGTTCTTTTTGTTGTCTTGAAGCGTCATTAAGAAATCTTTCTTCCAGTTTATCGATAAATTGGTTGATGTCTTTTCGAAACTTTTTCACATCAGCAACAGCCTTGTCGTAGCTTTCCGCAGATTCTTGTTGACACTGTTTTAAACAACTTTTACTGAACTTTAAATTATCAACGAGTATCTTCGCATTGGAGGAAATCATTTGAAATTCTGCACTTTGCGACATTTCGCTGGAAATCTCTGGTATGTAGGACACTTTGTCTCCACATCTTCTGTGGTGTAGAGGAACACAAACACTGCACCCAAGTTGTTGATGTTGGTTACAGTAGAATTTAATGGGCTCATTTGGGTGTTTCTGGCACAGGTCCGTCAGTGGGTCCGCAGCCCCGGAAGATCCTTGAAGTTGTTTTCTGCCTTTTGGTCGGGTGGACATTGTCGACGTGTCCTGCACAACATGATTATTTAAAGCTGATGACATTTTATGGAAGTTGTTACACTGAGAACACAAATATTCTCCACAATTCGTACAATAAACGACCGCCTCCATTCGTTTTTTGTCTTTGATACATAAATCACAGATAATGTCGAAGTCTTCCTCCGACCCCGCCATGAGCGTTCTTCTGAAAACATGCGACATGTTGGATATTTTGGACTATTTTGATTTTCTCTTCCTTGTCACGCCCAAATAATCAGACGACAAATTGAGATGGTATAATTTGAGTTGAAATGGCGTATAGCCTGCGGGACTCGTTTTTGCGGCCATTTTGTGGACTTAATAACTGAATTGTCTGGAAATTATGCGACATCCATGAACAGATGTTTTAATTCCTAAGATGAATTTGAGGTAGCCATTATTAAGTTCAGTAGCAGCAGCAATAATATTAGAGATCGAAGTAGTAGTAGCAAAATGGTATATAATGATAGAGCTAATAATGATGTAATAATAATAATAATAATAATAATAATAATAATAATAATAATAATAATGATGATAATAATAATAATAATAATAATAATAATAATAATAATAATAATAATATTGATAAAAAAAAAATTGACTCTAATAATACTATATAATACTACTAATGATAATGATAATTTATAGATCTAATAATTACAGTAGTAGATTAGCAGTAGAAGAGTAGTAGTAGCAGTATTAGAAGTAGACTCTTCTGCCTGTTTCACCCAGTAGTAGTAGCAGAAGTAGTAGTAGTAGTAGTAGTAGTAGCAGCAGTAGTAGTAGAAGTAGCAGTGGTAGTAGTAGTAGTAGTAGTAGTAGTAGTAGATCTAATAGTAGTAATAGTGAGTGAGTGAGTGACACTAAATAGGCCATATTGCACGGATGAATATTGAGATGACATGATGATGACGGATGATATCAGGAAGATGATTTCTGCTAATCTCATTCGCTGCAAAGCAGTGTATGGGATCAAAACCACCAACCTGCCTTCCTTTTAGTTCTTGGCAGAGGGGATAATCTCTGTCAAATAAACAAAAACATCTCCTCTGACAATTAAGCCCCAGAACCACGGCAAGGTAGGAAGGTCTCTGGGATAGTAGTAATAGTGGTAATAGTAGTATTGTAGTAGTAGTAGTAGTAGTACTTAGTCCGAGTGTTACCGACATGTGAAAGGCTAGTTATCAACACTTTTTTTATAATCCGCTTGGTTTATTAAAAAATGTAGTGGTAGTGTAATTGTATCTATTATCGGATTATGTATAATAAAAAAGTCGCAGGTTTGTTCACTACCAATCTAATCTCTTCAGTATATATAGAGGTTATTACACGGATGTCTAGGGCTGCAGAGTTATATTTTCCCGCCACCTAATTGATATTGGCCGGAGAGCTTTGGCCCGATGGTCAATATCAAGGTAAGGGCCAATATCACTCTGCGGCCATAGTCACCCGTGTAAATTATACCCCCACAAACAGAGTTTGAGGAGGGTATACTGGAATCAGCCTGTCGTTTGGTTGGTCGGTCGGTGGGTCGTCGGTCGGTCTGTCTGCAAAATCTTGTACTTTCAAATCATGTGTAGTGAATGTGCAAGACGCAAATTTCAGGTCTCTGTGACCTTGACCTTGACTTTTGGCATTGAAATTGGTCTTGAAATTGGCAGTCAAAATCTTGTACTTTGAACTTCTCCTTCACTTTCAACCTGATTCATTTGATACTTGGCATAAATGTTACTCAGGAGTGTTAGATGTGTAAGACACAAATTTCAGGTCTCTGTGACCTTGACCTTGACCTTTGGTCTTGAAATTGGTCTTGAAATTGGCAGGCAAAATCTTGTACTTTGAACTCCTCCTTCAATATCAAAATGATTCACTTGATACTTGGCATAACTGTTATTTAGGAGTAGTAGATGTGCAAGACACAAATATCAGGTCTCTGTCACCTTGACCTTGACCTTTGGCCTTGAATTGGTCTTGAAATTAGCAGGCAAAATCTTGTACTTTGAACTCCTCCTTCAATTTCAACCTGATTCACTTGATACTTGGCATAAATGTTACTCAGGAGCAGTATATATGCAAGACATAAATTTCACGTCTCTGTGACCTTGACCTTGACCTTTGTCCTTGAAATTGGTCCTGAAATTGGCAGGCAAAATCTTGTACATTGAACTCCTCCTTCACTTTCAACCTGATTCACTTGATGCTTGGCATATATGTTACTCAAGAGTAGTAGATGTTCAAGACACAAATATCAGGTCTCTGTGACCTTGACCTTTGTCCTTGAAATTAGTCTTGAAATTGGCAGGCACAACCTTGTACTTTGAACTCCTCCTTCACTTTCAACCTTATTCACTTGATACTTGGCATAACTGTTACTCAGGAGTAATAGATGTGCAGGACACAAATTTCAAATCTCTGTGACCTTGACCTTTGGCCTTGAAATTGGTCTTAATATTGGCAGGCAAAATCTTTTATGGCGAACTACTCCTTCCATTTTAACCTGATTTACTTGATTTTTGGCATAAATGTTACTCAGGAGTAGTAGATGTGCAAGACACACATTTCAGGTCTTGTCCGGAGCATATATCCTATACTCTATTTTCTAGCATTACCAAACCTGTTGTGTCAATACATATTGGGTAGTAGATATTCAGGTCTCTGTGACCTTGAACTTAATACCAGGCCTTGAAATGGAAAAAGAACCAGTGTCATTCTGCAAAATCGGACCAGCGCGAACATTTTCATTTTTCGGGAACGAGTCATGTCAAAATGCCAATGGTGACAGTCTATTCTGGGATGCGCCTTTGCGTACAAATCACAAATGGCGCAGAGAGAATTCCATCTTAAGGCAATGCCGCCACACAAAATCCCAAATACCCAATCCCTAAATATATAATTTTGTCCCCCACAACGAAGTTTTTATATCCCCCACAACAAAGTTTGGTGGGGTATACTGGAATCAGATTGTCCGTCTGTCTGTCCGTCCGTGGACACACTTTTGTCCGGCCTTCTTCTTCTACAGTTTTGCTTCAACTTTGTTGAAAGTTCATTATAGCCAGCCATATGACTATATAAACCTGTGCACCGCATATTTCCATTATGATTGGACCACTACTTCAGGAGTTATCTCCCATTTTTAGTCCCCTACTAATGTTTTCCGGTTTTCTAGATTTTTTATGGAAGTGATTGGAGATATCAACTCTATATTTAGTACAAAGCTGAATCTAAATAAGTTACAGCTTATGTATCAATCTCAGTCCGGTTGTATAATTATTTCTAAAGTTATTGCCATTGAACTTTACTTTTTTTCTTCAAATTTTGGATTTTCCAGACTTTTTTGGAAGTGGTTGGAGATATTAACTTTATATTTGGTACAAAGCTAACTCTAGATGATGATTTACAGCTTAATTCCTAATCTCAGTCTGGTTGAATAATGTTTGCCAGAGTTATGACCCTTGGACTTTAATGTTTTTACGAAAAGGTACCTAGCTTTAGAACTTTGGAGTTGACAAAAATCTCATGAAAGGGTCTTATTTCTCTGAATTCTGAATTATTCTACATTTTTATTACATAAATTGGGTTGGGGCATGTATTGTTTTCAAGTCTCTTCGTGTTTCTGTATGTACATATGTTCAGATAGATGATAGGTATTCTGACAAGCAGACAGGTGGGGGTATTCGTTAGCCTTTGGCTTACAGTTCTAGTTACATTTGTAAAACATTGGCGGACATTTCAGCAGATCGGAGATAGAACAGAGATAGAACAGACACTATCAGCATAAAAACGGTTTTAAAAGCTCTTAAAAGCTATCATGACGGATGACGCCAAACTGATTGTTTTTCACTTAATACGAATAATGGGCGATGGAACTAGCAGCTAGACTTCACTTTACCGGTACTTGTACTGTGTATGTGCATAAATCTGAATCGAATCGGGCGAGGATTGTGGTTTGGGAAATTGAGGCTAATTGCGTATACGAGCACAAGTTTGACAACATTTGCAGCATCAGAGAAGAATAACACCTTCGCCTCGTATCCGTGTTCTGTTGTTATATATTTAGAACAATTTTCTTGGCAGTGGGCATATATCGGTTATTGGCCCATCGCTATAGGTCCGTATATGCCCGATCGGGCAATAATACTCAATTTTCCGACTGATATAGGACCATTTTGAGTGTAAAAATGTTACTTTTTATAGTAACAAATGTATTAACTAAACATATACTAATAGAAGTTACAGAATATGAATATATTATTTGTGCGAGTGGCAGCGGCCTGTTGTTGTGGTAGGCGTGGCTACATGTTAACGGACTGACCAATGTAACAGTAGTAGTAGCATTAGTAGTAGTAGTAGTAGTAGAAGAAGAAAAAGAAGAAATGGCATAAATAGTCGTAGTAGTAGTAGTAGTGATATTATTATTAGTAGTAAAATGTAGTAGTAATAGTAGTAGTAGTAGTAATAGCAGTAGTAATAGCAGTAGTAGTAGAAGCAAAAGAAGAAAAAGCATAAATAGTAGTAGTAGTAGTAGTAGTTGTAGTAGTAGTAGTAGTAGTAGTAGTAGTAGTAGAAGTAGTAGTAGTAATAGTAGCAGCAGTAGTAGTGGTAAGAAAAAGATAGCATGAATTGTTGTTGTTGTAGTAGTAGTAGTAGTAGTAGTAGTAGTAGTAGTAGTAGTAGTAGTAGTAGTAGTAGTAGTAGCAGTGGTAGCAGCAGTAGTGATAATTGTTGGAGCAGTAGCAGCAGCAGTAGCAGTAGTAGTAGTAGTAGTAGTAGTAGTAGAAGTAGTAGTAGTAGTAGTAGTAGTGGTAGTAGTAGTAGTAGTAGTAGTTGTAGTAGTAGTAGTAGTAGTAGTAGAAGTAGCAGTGGTAGCAGCAGTAGTGATAATTTTTGGAGCAGTAGCAGCAGCAGTAGCAGTAGTAGTAGTAGTAGTAGTAGAAGTAGTAGTAGTAGTAGTAGTAGTAGTGGTAGTGGTTGTAGTAGTAGTAGTAGTAGTAGTAGGAGTAGTAGTAGTAGTAGGAGGAGGAGGAGGAGGAGGAGGAGGAGTAGTGGAGGCAGAAGAAGGAGAAGAAGAAGAAGAAGATGATGATGATGAAGAAGATGATGAAGAAGAACTATAAAATATACATTTATAGTAGTAGCATTAGTTGTTGTTGTTGTCGTCGTAGTCTTCGTAGTAGTAGCAGAAGCAGCAACATTAGTAGTAGCAGTATATTTAGCAATAGTATTACTTCTACTACTAGTAGTAGTAGTAGTATTTGTAGAAGAAGAAAACATAACATTTATAAATAGTAATAGTCGTAGTCGTCGTCGTAGTCATCGTAGTAATGGTAGTGGTAGTAGTAGTAGTAGCAGCAGTAGTTATGTAATAGTAGTAGTAGTAGTAGTAGTAGTAGTAGTAGTAGCAGCAGCAGCAGTAGAAGTAGCATTATTATTATTATTAGTAGTAGTAGTAGTAGTAGTAGTAGTAGCAGCAGTAGTAGTAGTATCAGCAGCATCATTATTACTATTAGTAGTAGAAGTAGCATTCGTAACTATTTGTCGTATTTCACCAGGCTTAGGAATATTTGGTAGAAATAGCTGAGGTGTTCAGTAAAGAAGAAGTAGTAGCAGTAGTAGTAGTAGTGTAGTAGTAGTAGTAGTAGTAGTAGTAGTAGTAGTAGTAGTAGTAGTTTGGTTTGGTTTTTATCGGGTTTTACGTCGTTTTAACAGTATTTCAGTTCTATCACGATGTTCAGATAATTACAGATGGGAGAAGACCCCAGTGGTTCTTCCGTGCACAGAACAAATTGTCTCGTGCAAGCGGCGGCAAAAGTTAGACGAGTTCATTTATAATGCGTTTCAATGAATGGCGTGGAGCGAAATGTCTGTTGTGTTCCCTTAAGGGATTACACAGTTCTGCTTCTGTAGTTTCTGTTGTGGCCAATAGTCCTGTGTTTACATACTATTTAAATAAGAAACATCTTATCAATATTTACAGATATTCATGGAGTATATGGTTAACTAAGACGCTAAGAATGAAACACAGATATAAGATCCTGTTTATATGTTGGTTTACCTTTGTGTTTGTTTTGCTTTGTTGTTGTTCTCTGTGATATTCACTGCATAAGCTTAGGTTTAAGCAAAGGCATATCTGGAAGTATCAAGTATAATTTTGCGTGTCTAATATGAAACAGACAAAACGCTCCTAGATATAAATATCCACCAAGATACTTATAACAGAGATATGTACACATGTATTTGGTCCGTTTATAAATACTAAGAAGAAACATTACCAAGGTAACTAATCACTTGTGAATAAATTTTAATGTTGCGTTGTATTTGTAGTTAACTCCCTTGAATGAATATAACAAAACTGTCATGAAATGTTTTCTGATACGTACTATTCGTTACCAAGTAACACAAATATAGACACGCCACACTATAGGTTGATGTACAAGATACATGAACTGTATGAGCGTACTATCAGCCGGTACTGACAAGATAAGAAAATGTGCAATCAATGTAGACCTAGACTCTGGTCATCACTCTAAACCATACTAAGATTTTATAAGGAAGCGCAGTATGCTGCTATTATTTATGACAACCATCACTGCAAAGCTGTACAGGTAATATTATGGACAGCATCTAGAGCTCAAATATGGAGCTTAGGTTTTAGTTTTTTGAAAGTGGTACCGATGTAACAGACCAGTTCCCACTTAGTCTAGTTTCACCCCTCCCCAGCCTGGGGGTGGGCCTAGGCCTTCATTTCTCCCTTATGAAATGATAATATATTTTTAATGGGGAAGGGTTGATTTGGCCTTTTTATACCCCCCCCCCACACACACACACAAACCAAGTTTTGGGATATAAAGGAGTCACGTTGGCGTTCCGTTGGTCGGTCTGTCGGTTGGTCTTTTGACTTTTTTTGTAATTTTGGCTTGAAGCATGGGTATTTTGATTTGCTAGCTTCTAGAATTGTAGCTTCTCTCTGTATCCTACTTGGATGGGATGGGGCGGTGGAGAATATTGACAAAGGCGTGTCTTGTACCCTGTCAAATGATCTTATATTTCCAGATAGGAAAATCACCTGTTGAATGTTTTTCTCCCGTGTCAAATGGTTATAATTTTTTGGGATGTGTGTTGTGGGTGGAGGATTGGCCTATGCATTTTTTCTATGAAATGGTAATATTTACTGAGATTATGAGTGGGGAAGAAAATGCCAAGGATTTTTTTTCTTCTGTGAAATGATTTTATTTTCGAATGTGTGTGTGTGTGTGTGTGGGGGGGGGGGGGGGGGTAGCCTAAGCTAGTTTTTCTCCCCTGTTAATATGTTTATATTTTTCAAAGAGTTGGGGGAAGAAATAGACCAGGCCAGTGTCTCTCTCCTGCAAAATGCTTATATTGTAGAGGAGTTGCGGGGAAGATATAGAATAGGCTAGTTTTATATTTTTCAAAGAGTGTTGATGGGAGAAGAAATAGCATAGGCCCGTTTTCTCTCCCGTGAATATGTTTATATATTTCAAAGAGGTTGGGAAGAACTAGCCTTGGCCAGCTTTCTCCATTTCGAAATGCGGTTATGCTGATATTTCAGAAGAGAGTTTTTTTCCACCCTGTGAATATATTTGTATATTTATCTCACCAGAATACAAAGTGCTCAGGGTGATCTTTTGTGATCGTCTGATGTCCGTTCGCTTGCGTCGGGCGTCGTTCGTCGTCCAACAATTTGAACCTTTAAAAAATTACAGGAGTCTTAGCTTTCATCTTTGATACATAGCGTCATGTTCTCGCCCCCGTTTCACGAACTTTCTTAAGTAATTACTTTATACCAGACTTAACTTATTAGGGATATTACACTTATATTTAGAGAAGATATGTCAAATAATTTTATCTTAATAGTAACCTTAGAGATATTTTGTTATATTTTGAATTGAAAATACCGGTTTTCGCAAGGAACAGCTAGTTAAACCCAAAATGAATTTGATAAGATTCTTAAGTGTGTTACAAATTCTTAAATATTGTATGTGCTTTAGATCACCTTCAGTTATTATCAAGTACAATAGTTGTTCCTAAAATGATAACGGAACAAAGTCCTTTGTTTCACAATAAACACTAATTTATGAAAAGCTATTCACTTGTGACTTTTTTTTAAATTACAAGCTTAGCTAAGTAATTACTTAAAAATGTTCGTGAAACTAGGACCAGGTCCTTTACAATAGTTATATGAATTATGCCCCTTGGGTCAAAATTGGCTCGCCACAGGGATACTTTTTTTATAGAACATTACAGTCAAACTTTGAAAATCTTCACCTCTGAAACCGGAAAGTTCTCAGCTTTCATATTTGGCATATGGCATCATGTTCTGGTTCTCTACAAAATTATGTCTCTGGGGTCATATCTAGGCCTACACTTTTGTAGCATAGTGTCTCATCTAGGTCTACAGTATTATGGCCAGGTGTCTCATCCAGGTCTACACCATTGTGGCCAGAAGTCTCATTCAGATCTACATTATTGTGGCCCGGCGTCTCATCTAGGTCTACACCATTGTGGCCAGGTGTCTCGTCTACACCATTGTGGCCAGGTGTCTCGTCTACACTATTGTGGCCATGTGTCTCATTTAGGTCTACACTATTGTGGCCATGTGTCTCATCTACACTATTGTGGCCGGTGTCTCATCTAGGTCTACACTATTGTGGCCCGGCGTCTCATCTAGGTCTGCACTATTGTGGTCATGTGTCTCATCTAGATCTACACTATTGTGGCCAGGTGTTTCATCTAGGTCTACACTATTGTGGCCCGGCGTCTTATCTAGGTCTACACTATTTTGGCCATGTTTCTCATCTAGGTCTACACTATTGCGGCCCAACGTCTTATCGAGGGTTTCACTACTGCGACCTGGTGTCTTATCTAGGTCTTCACTACTGCGACCTGGTATCTTATCTAGGTCGTTACAGTTGCGGCCCGGTGTCTCAGCTAGGTCTACAATATTGCGGCCTTGCGTGTTATCTTGGTCTACACTATTGTGCCAGCATCATGATACTAGTTTTAGATAGAATTGTAAAATATTTTGATATGATTTATCTAGTTGTACAGTGTAATAGATTATAGTTACGTACAAAACACACCTTCAACAAAACTATTACTAATTCTGTTCATTATGAAATCAATTATAGTTCTAAAATACCATAAATTATATGAAATAAACACACGATTTGAAACATATTTCAAACAAGGTAATTTTTTATCTTAAAAAGTCTATGACAGAAAAGAACGAGATTTTGGGTTACATTTTAATCCCCGCCACACGCAAACCAACTTTAAGTCTTATACAAATGTAGAAACTGACCAGTCAATGTAAATATAGAACCTGAACAGTGGTAACTGTTGAACCTGCCTCACCGTCTTAAATCTATGACCTGTTTTGTAGAGTATTTGGAATCAGTCCGTAAATGTAAAACCTGACAGGCCTACGTAACTGTAGAACCTGTCTGACCAACATAAATGTAGAACCTTTCTGACCAACATAAATATAGAACCTGTCTGGCCAACATAAATGTAGAATTTGTCTGACCATCGTAAATGTAGAACCAGTCGTCTAACCAGCATAAATATAGAACCTGTCTAACCGACATAAATGCAGAATCTATCTGACCAACATAAATGTAGAATCTGTCTGGCTGACATAAATGTCAAACATGTCTAACTAACATAAATGTAGAACGTGTATGCCCGACGTAAATGTAGTATCTTTCTGACCGGGGTAAATGTAGAACCTGTCTGACCAACATAGATGTAGAACCTGTCAGAGCAATGTAAATGTAGTACATGTCTGGCCAAACTATATGTAGAACCTGTCAAAAGAATGTAAATGTAGAATCTGTCTGGCAAATCTATATGTAGAACCTGTCAAACGAATGTAAATGTAGTACCTGTCTGGTCAATCTATATGTAGAACCTGTCTGACCAACATATATGTAGAACCTGTCAAACAAATGTAAATGTAGTACCTGTCTGGCCAATCTATATGTAGAACCTGTCAAACGAATGTAAATGTAGAACCTGTCTTTCTCACATAGCTTCCCATATCTCCGAGTTAGAACAACGGGTTAAGATTCCCTGATCTGTAACACGTGTAAGATCACTTTAGAACATATAATGACTTCATACATCATATATGACGTCAAACCATAACAACCAATGTTTACATGTCATTTAAACGGCGAAAATACACTTCTTTGTTATGTGAGAATAAGAATCTGATGCTCGTTGTCTTTTAAGATCATGTTCCTAAACTCACTAAGAAAATGTTATTAAGCTCGCCAAGGCTCGCTTATCGACATTTTCTATGGCTCGTTTAGAAACATGTGATCTTAAAAGACAACTCGCAACAGATCCTCTATGACCAAACATAGATGTAGAAACTGTCAAAAGAATGTTTAAATGTAGTACCTGTCCGGCCAATCTATATGTAGAACCTGTCAGAGCAATGTAAATGTAGTACCTGTCTGCCCTACGCAAATGTCAAACCTGTCTGACTAACATAAAACACTTTACTGGGTGACACACAGTATAGAGCCTGATCAGTCACAGTGTTATCACATGGTCTGATCAGTCACTGTGCTAACACATAAAACACTCTACTCGGTGGCACACAGTATAGAGCCTGATCAGCCACAGTGTTATCGCATGGTCTGATCAGTCACTGTGCTAACACATAAAACACTCTACTCGGTGGCACACAGTATGGAGCCTGATCAGCCACACTGCTAACACATAAAACACTCTACTGGGTTACACACAGTATAGAGCCTGATCAGCCACAGTGCTAACACATAATACACTATGACGTATAGCAAACAGTGTAGAAACAATGCAAACCCGGTGGCTTCACTGGTTTTATAAACCTTAAGGTTTTCGCAAAACAAAACCCAATAATGTACTTACAATGTATTAATGCAATCTGTTTCAAATCTACTCGATATTTGCTAAATACGTTGAATAAGTTTTTAGATCCACATAAAATATACCTTCTAATCTGAACCATTACAATGACGACAACATTCTGTCATTTTCACACAGACTTGCTGACTTCTT
This sequence comes from Azorinus chamasolen, assembly GCA_963576725.1. Lineage (NCBI taxonomy): Eukaryota > Metazoa > Mollusca > Bivalvia > Cardiida > Solecurtidae > Azorinus > Azorinus chamasolen. Next base: position 82,813,467 of record OY755246.1, read on the forward strand.
TCGTTTCTCGTCAGAATAAAGTATGTGGGACACCCGGTCAGTATTGTCATGAGCGAATTACACAATGTATACATCGAACATCGGGCAATGCATACAGTACAGAAGTGCCTCGGACAATGCTGGTAGTATAGACATATCTCAGACAACGTGAATGTTACATACGTACATCGGACAATGCTGGTAGTATAGACATATCTCAGACAACGTGAATGTTACATACGTACATCGAACAATGTACACAGTACAGACGTTCCTCTAACAATGCACACAGTACAGACGTTCCTCTAACAATGCACATACTATAGTACAGACGTTCCTCTACAGTACAGACTCATTGTGGACATACATATATAGTACCTCTGGCAACGTAAACTATACAGACGTACCTCGGACAATGCATACATTACAGACGTATTTCGGACAACATAGAATATACAGACTTACCTAGGTCCATGCCTTGGACAATGCATACAGTATAGACGTACCTTGGACAATGAATACAGTGCAAACGTACCTCGCACAATTTATACAATATAGACGTACCTTGGATAAGATATACAGGTAGAGAAGTACCTTAGATAATGCATACAGGTAAAGACGTATCTTGGACAATGCATACAGGTAAAGACGTACCTTGGACAATGTTTACAGTACAGAGGTACCTTGGACAATGTATATAGTACAGAGGTACCTAGGCCATTGTATACAGTACAGACGTACCTTGGATAATGAATATAATAGAGACGTACCTTGGACAAGGTATACAGTACATGCGTACCTTGGACAATGTATACAGGAAAGACGTACCTTGGAAAATGTATACAGTACAGACGTACCTTGTTCTAATCAAGGTTTCGTTATTATACATCGAAAGGTGGACATTTAACGCAGACCTTTCCTACCTTTATTTACGAATTGTTCATAAATGCAACTGCAATCTGTCAACGGACTGATGTCTGCGCATAAAGTGTTTTGGATGGACACTCATGCATTACAAACTCTATATCCTGTAAACTATTACATTTAGCTACCGAATAAATATCGGCTGAAAAGTGTTTGGCAGACACAGTTGTATGACATTAATACAAAATGCCAGATCTGTGTCTACTGAAAATAGGTTTAATCGTTGGATGGCTCTTAAAGATCTGGGTCTACAGTTTGCAATGCGCAAATACATGTTTTCAGAGGCGGGGGGGGGGTTACTCGTTTACTACTCATACATTTCTAGTTCTGCAATGTACTGATATAGGTTTGCTAAGGGGATGGCTTATACATCTCTGGGTCTGAAGTTATACAGTGCATATACAGGTCTTCACATGGCATAACTCACGCGGATCTTGGTCTACATTTGCTGTACATGCGCTAGTACAGGATTTGTCAGCGGTTGACCCATACAGATCTGGATCTACAGTTTTTAATGTAGGAAAGACGGCTAACAAATACGGCTCTCGCTGAAACACTAACGAATAATAATGGAACTGCTGAACACATAGATAACGAAGAATATCGGAAATTGCTGACGGCATAGATGAGTAACAGGTTATAAATATTGGTATAAGACACATATGGCATCAGTTATTAATCTTTGAATTATAGTATAGATCATGTACATCAAGTAGATATCAGAAATTTGGTGACACCATAGATTGCGAGAAAACATGTACAGGTCAAAATGTGTTGGTATGAGATAGATATGGTATCAGTTATTGAAATTTGAATGATGGTATAGGGACATGCTGACCATGTAGACATATAATATAACAAATTCGAGAAAACATGTACAGGTGAAAATATGTTGGTATGAGTTAGGTCTATATCCAATAATTAAACTTTTGAATCATTTGACTCTACGAATTATTTTTATTTGAAACAGAAGAAAAACGCTTGCTGAAGCAATCTACGATTTGGATTCAAATTGTAAACGTAGTGCTTTATTTGTCATCTTTAGTTTGCTCTATCTTTGAGCGCTGTTGGATAATTCGTGAAACATTTGCAACCAGATGTCGAATAAGGTGCCGCTTAATTACCTTGCTCCCTCCCTACAACGGTCCTCTCAATAACGATTCCCTCCTTTCATGCAACAATTCATGCATGTCACTGTTTCCGAAACAACAAGGCTCCAGAAACAACTTTTTTTCTATCGTATTTTCTTTATGCCTCCATCAAACCCTATGTTGTGACCACTCTTTAGAATCGTCACTTTGTGACGATTCTAAATCTTGAGTGGTCACAACATAGGGTTTGACAGAGGCATAACGGTTTTAGTTCTCGAAATACACCTTATCTGGGAATCTGCAAACAAGCTAATTATTTTCCCTCCCTATAACAACTCCCTCTGAACAACACATTCAATCTTCGTATCCCTAAGGGTGTCGTTGTAGAGAGGGAGCATTGTATCGTACACACTGTTTGACACCATACCATGGGTGAATATATACATGTTAGTATGATACAAGGTGTGCGGTGGTCTAGTGGTTATGCGCTTGACTATCAGTCCGGAGGTCCGGGGTTCAAATCCCAGTCCTTACCGGAACTTTTAGAGACGCTTTTCCGTGTCACACACCTGCACCTCCTCTCCACCCAGGGGTTAAATGGGTACCTGTGAGAGTCACTCGCTGGTACTGCGGCTGCATGATTGCGCCATTTGTTAGCAGTGCTCAGTATTGTAGGCCGCTGATTCAATGACCTGGGGAGTAACTGTACAGTCGGCTGAGCGGTCATTCGGACTGAAACTAGACTATAACTAGGTACTTTACTTTTGATATAAGGTCATTGTGACCCTCTGATAGATACAAGAGGGTCATCATGGTCCTCTATCGCCCGCCATGTTAAAGTGTGTCATAGTGACCCTCTAATATGATTCAAGAGGTCAAGACGACCCTCTAATACAAGACAAGAGTTACATGATGACCCTCTAATACGAGACAAGTGTGTCATGATGACTCTTTAATACGAAACAAGAGTTACATGATGACCCTCTAATACGAGACAAGAGTTACATGAAGACCCTCTAATACGAGACAAGTGTGTCATGATATGATGACCCTCTAATACGAGACAAGTGTGTCATGATGGCCCTCTGATACGAGACAAGAGTGTCATGATAACCCTCTGATACGACACAAGAGTGCCATGATGACCCTCTAATACGAGTAAAGAGTGTCTTAAAAACCCTCTAATACGAGAGTAGAATGCCATTATGGCCCTCAAATACGAGACAAAATGTCATGAAGACCCACTATTACGAGACAAGGGTGTCATGATGACCCGCTGATACGAGACAAGAGTGTCGTGATGGCCCTCTAATACGAATAAAGAGTGTCTTGAAAACCCTCTAATACGAGAGAAGAATGCCATGATGGCCCTCAAATACGAGACAAAATGTCATGAAGACCCTCTAATACGAGACAAAGGTGTCATGATGACCTCTAAAAAGATACAAGAGTACCACGATGGTCCTCTATCCCCCAATTTGTTAACAGGTGATTACCTAACTGATAATACGAGACAAGAGGATCTTGATGGCCAATTATAGCTCGCCTTGTTTTATAGTGAGTTATTGTTATGTATATGTATCACGTTGTTCACGTTGACAAGTTTGTCAGACAAAACGTATTTAGTGTTGCTGTGTACGGCTATACTAATTAATAAATAATGTGTGAGAGTGTAAAACTTATGTGATAAATAATGTGTGAGAGTAAAACTTATGTGATAAATAATGTGTCAGAGTATAAGATACTATTTTTAGACTTGCTGTCCAGTCTGGGTCTAACCTGTGTTCACAATACAGAAGTGGCTTGGAAACGACATGTTAGTGATTTAATTTGGTTTATACAAGCATCTGACGGTCCGTTTAAGTATACAAGTATTGACAGTGGTAGACAAATCGCGTTTGCGTGATACTGGTTCAAATCTACCAAGTAATCTGTAGTATGCCAAGGGCGAATTAACCCTGCAGACAATATAGATCCTGATGAGACGGAGTGTTATTCAGTTTCTTGTATATTTAAATACAAGGTCAAAAGACAAGAAATATTTATTAGCGGAATGTTCATAATGACATAGGTACACAGGATGTTTTGGCATTGGTAGAGAATGAAGAGTCAAATTTGTAATGCGTCAGTACAGTATTTGCATGGCATAACTCAAAGATATATGGGTCTACAAAATTTATCGAAGAAGTGTAGGTCAACGACTTACAAGTACGGGTCACATTCAAATTGTAACGTATTAGGGAACTGTTGAACTGTTGATAAAGAAGGGTATCGTGAAATGTTGTCGACACTGATAAAGAACAGGCCAGAAAGTGTTGGTGTAAGATAAATCAGGCTTAAGTTATTAAACTTTGAGTTATGGTATAGGGAACAGTTGAATATGATATATCGGAAACTGGCCATGACATAGATAGAGAATGAGAGACCGAGCTGATAAAAGATCACCCGCAGATAACACTTGTGAAACATGATAAAAATTCAGTCAGTTGTTAAGCAGAGAAGTGTCTTAAAAGAAATTATGGACAACGGAGTATGGCGGTCCCAATAGCTCACCTTGGCACTTTGTGGCAGGTGAAATATAACGCAAAACACATGAACAAATATATTTATGAGTTAGTCCACTTTATTGTCATTTAATACTGCAATCATAAATCAATCATTTTCAATTACAGTTGAACTAAGATATCTCGAAATTCATGGGACTATACAAATTAGTTCGAGATAACAGAAAGTCGAGTTACCCTGTAAGAGTTTTCAGCATCACTTTAATCCTGCATTAAGCTGTCAAATGTGTTTCTTGATATGCAATTGATAAGCAATTCTGTATTTTAGGTTTTGATAGGGCCGAACTTTTAGTTTGAGTTATCCCAATGTTCGAGTTATCCGAGTTCGAGATATCGAAATTAAACTGTAGGTTAATTATAACAAATATAACACATCAATTCCAGCAAACGCTTGTAAATACAGTAAAACCACTGTACAACAATCGCACAAAATAACACCGTAATTCGAGCAAGCCATTGAATATACAGTAAAACCTCTCTACAACAGTCACACAAAATAGCACAGTAATTCGAGCAAGCCATTGAATATACAGTAAAACCTCTCTACAACAGTCACACAGAAATGTTGCAATGTTATTTTCAATTAACCCTTTCGGCACCAAATTTCCAATTGTCCTCTACATTCCATTTATTGTTAAATTGCGTCTGATCTGGGACTGCACTATTTGTTGTGGTGCATTTATGCGACTTTGGCGGTGAAAGGGTAAAGTTGCCATATTTATTCACCAAGCAGCTGCTCTAGAGAGGTATTACTGTAAATTAAATCTAAAATGCTGCACTATTACTGACACTATTTCCATAATTTATAACTGACATTATTATCGTTTGGATTTTAATCAGCCATTGAATATGACACGGTCTGGGTCTGGATCAAAGGTCAAAACCGCTGATTTTTCGCAAATATTTGCTGCACATGACCAGAGCACGTTTTTATCTCTTATATGGACGCCTTTTGACGCCTCTGAAGAAATCACTTTTTGAAATCATTGTGTAGAACTCCGCTAATGCGACCACTTAATGAATAAACATTGGTGTCTTTATAAGTAGTTGGTTGCTTCGTGAAGGGAAAGAGTAATGCAGAAAGTTCCTATAGGAACTTTCTGCATTACTTGTGCCCTGCATTGAGCTACCACCTGCATCTATCACCAATAATCATCATGTTATACGTGGTATTTTACTGTTTATAGAGGATTTGGTCCATATACGTGGTCGCAATAGTGGGGGTTTGCTGTGTATAGAGCATTTATCAAAATGACTTTAGAACTAAACCATTCTAAACGTTTTCTATTAAATGCTCTGTTTTGGCAGATTTATTAAAAAAAGTTTGGCTCTTAAAGCATATGAGGGAATGGTTAAAGACAGTATCCTGGATTGCCTATTTGGACATGCATAGGTACACACAAACATAAAGAACATATTCAATGTTAGACAAATCGATTCTATATTTACTCTTTGCCTCATGAATATTCATGAATATTGGCCATGACAGAGGTTGTTGACTCTAATCTTTAGAATGTTATCAACAAAAGAGCAGCGCATTATCAGAGGACTACTTCACGAGCGGTTTGACATGGGTGTAATCTGTTTGCAAGTGAAGGGGTGAATCAAACATGCTTGGCAATCTAATGTCTTCAGTACTCTGTACCCCATGTCAACAGTAAGGACTCTTCCATTTCCTTTATGCTATACCATGAGAAGAGCAGAGTTTTGATTCTAATGACGCACTAACTTACTCAAAATCCCAAAATACATAACCCATCACCAGAGGCTGCTAGAGGTATATCATGTATATTTCATAAAACTTTATACTATGTACATGATCATCACTATGTATATGTAACAATCCTCTCTGGGTACTTTTCCTGTTGGATAAATGACTTCATGGATATTTATTGACTGAAATTTCTAATGACTTATGTACATTTAGGATTTGTTCTACATGTTGGACATGTACATATATTTTTCATAAACCAAGCAGACCTAAAGTAGTGGTCTGATCGGGGTCTATTCTGTTATAAAAATATATTCTTGAAGGAAAGAGTTAAACATTCAAGATATTAGCACAGACAAAAAGTGTTGGATCTGATTAAACTGTATAATTTAATAAGCAAACAGATGATACCATCAACAAAGTGAAACATAGCATAAGCAGTCAGGAGCTATCAAATATGAGTCTACTCTGTGTGTGGAAACTGCTGGTCCTAAATTTGCGCTTGTAAAACAAGCCTATATTTTTCAATGTTTTAATTTGAATCTCAAATTTAGACTTAATTCGCTAGTGAATATGGACATATTCCTTATATAAATATGTTTTCACTCAAATTGTAAACAGAATAGACTCAGAGCAGACAGCTCCTATTAGAGCCATCTGATCAGGGTTTGCTCTGTTAGCAAATTAGATTAGAAAAATATGTTTCTAAATACGTTTTAAATGGCTACAATGTTTCACTTTCTATATTTCATTATAACTACTTTGTCCATGAATATTCAGTCGGTACTGAAATTTGAAATAAATAGAACAGGGAAATGCTTTTCACAACATACTGTATCAACACTTTGTACATATATACAAATAGTATTAACATAGAACTTTCATTTCTGACTTCTTCATATTGACTGCATACAAACTGGATTGGATTACCCGAGATCACTTGTCTAGTCAATATATCATTGCATCTGCACATGTACTGCGCCATATCCTAGACCTGAAACAATATATAAAAGAAAGAAACTAATTCATCTTGAAAGATTAACACAGTAAGCTGAGTCAAGCAGACATCCGAAACATGACGACTGTTTCATTTCTATACTGACACTAGCCTACTTCTTAATCAAGTTCACATCAAGTTACTCTTAAATTCGGAAACGGAAGATTAGAAGGACGTCATTGTTGTCGTACCCTTTATTACTTTTCTACAGTTATTCTGTTTGCAGCTCAATCATTGAGTACACTAGCGGTAGGTGGATACGGTTTTTTCAAGTTAATATGTTTTTGTTTTACATGCATTTTACCACTGTATTGTTGTAGATTAGTCGGAGAGGGGACACGTTTATTTACACTGTTTGTCTCTTAGGGTGGGAATGGAATAAGTGTGAGGTTGAGCGTCCCTAAACCGGTTTAACCCCCAAGTGACATTTGTCACTGACTGTTCCAATGCGGTACTTCCATCTTCTCCCTATTGTTTGTTTGTTATGTCTTTGTGTGCACCTTTGAATCTTTTATATACATGTACATTTGCTGTTTGTCGTCGCGGTGCTGTTTTGGCGGTGGTGTGTTTTGTATGAGGTGTTTCCTGCATGACTCATACATGTACCTTTATAATATCTACAGACCATTGTTAACACCACATAACTTTTGTATGGGCCTTTCAACACTACAAAATATTTATATGTCTGAGCCCTTTCAACACTACGGAATAGTTATATGACCGAAACCTTTCAACACTGCAGAACCCTTATGTGAGCCCTTTTAACTTTACAGAACTTTTATATGACTGAGTCCTTTCATCACTATAGAATATTTACTTGAGCTCTTTCAACACTACAACTTTCATATGAACTTACTTTAGATCTTCCCCTAATATAAATAATATATAGATGGTTCCCTAACATGAATAATCTAGTCCATTAACCCATTACTCCATGACTATTCATGTAAAAGTACAAAAATGAGTCATGCAGGAAACACCACATACAGAACAAACACTCGCCCGAACAGCAACACAAGGAAACAGCAAATGTACATAGGTCGAAAAAACAACAAGAGACGCACAAAGACAAAACAAACATACAATAGGAGGAAGATGGAAGTACCGCCTTGGAACGGTCAGTGACAAAAGTCACTGGGGGTTTAAACCGGTTTATGGGCGCCCAACCTCACCCTTATTCCATCCCCATCCTAAAAGACAAACAGTGTAAATAAACGTATCCCCTCTCCGACTAATCTACAACAACCGCGACAGCAAATACAGTGGTAAAGTGCATGTATAACAAAAAACATTTTATTGAAAATACTGTATCCACCTATCGCTATTGTACTCAATGATTGAGCTGCAAACAGAGTAACTGTAGAAAAGTAATAAAGGGTACGACAAAAATGAAATAGTACAGATATCCGACGTTCTCCTTCCATTTCTGGATTTAAGAGGTCGCCTTCATAGAGTACTAAACCTTTCTTGTCGGCGTACATGCAAAGAGGCCAGCGTGATTGCCAACTGTAAAAGGGTTCACAACCAAACATGCAGTATGTTGTAGTAATACAGGATCATATCCCTTTTTAATGAATTGTTTTATATTTTTGATGAACAAAGTGAGAAAATGGGTATGTCCAATAATTTTACGAAGTTTGTAAATCACATCACCATAAAATTCCGGATGTGAAATACCGTGTCGCAAAAGTACCTTGAGATTACATTTGTACTTGCCAATAAGCGAGAGATTTCGATAGTAAAACTTAGAGAAAGTTTTTCTTAGTTTATGGTATCTATATCCTTGTTTAAGCAGTTTATCAGTTAAAATGAGATTTCGACTGTTAAAATCGTCAATAGATGAACAAGCTCTAGCAAAACGCATAAGTTGAGATATATAAACCCCGTAAGATTGAGCACGGGGAACATCCCCGTCAAGATGAGGAAAATTTACAATATTAAAATCAAAATCATCTCTTTTGTCATATATTTTAGAAGAAATCATTCCATTATTAATTTTAAGGTCTAGGTCAAGAAACGCTGCATAATTGTCGGACGGGTTAGCTTTATTCAATTTGAGTTCTTTAGGATAAATCGTAGGAATAAGAGCATCAAAGAAAGGGTTATCTAAGTAAAAAATATCATCCAAATATCGACAAGTTTCATTGAAGGCTTTTATAACATCTTCTTGTGATTGAGGATTCAAACTCAACATGAAATCTCTCTCATAGCAGTACAAAAACAAAGCTGCGACAAGTGGTGCACAATTCGTACCCATGGGAATACCAATTACCTGACGGTATATAGCATTCCCATAACGTACAAATATGTTATCCAAAAGAAAGGTTAGTGCTTCGCAAACTTCTGAGCAAGTCCAATTGGTGTAATATTTCATTTGTTCGTCAGTAAAGAAAGCTTTTTCAGCATTACATTCCAAGAATGATGTTTTTTCTCGGGCAAATACTTTCTGGATCAAGTAAGTAAGCTTATCCTTAATTAAAATATGAGGAAGAGTTGTGTACAGAGTAGAAAAATCGTACGTGCTTACAGTAGATGCAAGATACCTTTTGTTCTTAAGTTTGTTTAAGACTTCTGAAGAGTTCTTAATAGACCAGAAGAGATTTATTCCAGAATTTTCATAAGTCTTATCACAGTAAAATTTTACATGTTCCTTTACCTTCGTTAAACAAGAAGTCAAAAGTATAGCCAATTTAGTAGTTGTACATGAACTAGAATTTGCAATGAAACGCGCTTTATATGGTTTTTTATGTAGTTTTGGTAACCAATACATAGTAGGAAGTTTATGTTGTGTAATTTTAATATCGGTTCCAAATTGTTCACATTTTTTGACATGGTCTGAAATGATGGTCTTTTCGTCAGTGATAACTGAAATGTATGACTTGGTATTAATAATTTCCTGCTTCAAGACATCGATATAATGTAATCGTCAAATAATAATCACATTATTTGATGCCTTATCAGCAGGAACAAAAACGTATTTTGAATGGAAATCCTGTAAACCCTTTTTAAGATGTCTAAATGAAATTCTAGGTTTAGGTGGATGAAGGTGTTTATTAGAGCTGTAAAAAGGAAATGCGTTTATCAATTATATCAAAAATTAGTTTTTTCCAACAAGAAAGGGCATTAGACTCAACATGTTCTCTTCGACACCATTTAATACTAAAATTTTGTAAAGCCTCCGCAATCTGAACTCGACAAGAGTTAAAATCTATCAAGGATGGTATTCTATATTTGGGACCTTTATTCAAAAGAGATCGTAGAAATAATGACATCATAAATATTAATTACACTAATTGTTATAATAGCACATGGACACTGCGGGCTAGTGTAATATTATACCATAAGCAAACGAAGCAACCCTTTATCAGACACTATAGGACTAATGAGTCGTCTGTCTGATCTGGGTCTACTCTGTTAGCGGAGGCATAGAAAGGCGTATTTGTGGATTAACTGATCTGTATGTTGTCCCTATCATACAAGTACATGTATGGGTTGTTCCTATCATGTTATACGAATTAATTGACTAAATAGATGCATGTAACAGAATAGAAACTGGAAGTGAAAAGCCAACAGCAACTGGGTCCATGCTTATGAAGCTTTTAGTTGAGTCTGAGTTTCGTTCTCTTCGAGATCATGAATTTCAGTACTTTCTGTTCTGAAAATGGAATACCGCTTAAGCCGGTGCTATGGGGAATGAGCAGTGTTGCACTTTCAATTACTGCTCCTGAACATACTCAATAAAACCGAGTCTGTAATTTTCTCATTTTGTGTTACAATTTTTGCTTTCGGGGGATCACCTCTCTTCAGAATTTAAAAGACAACGAGCATCAGATTCTTTTTCTCCCATAACAAATAAATGTATTTTTGCCGTTTAAATGACACGTAAACATCGGTTTCCATGGTTTGACGTCATATCTGATGTATGACGTCATATATACGTTCTAAAGTGATCTTACACGTGTTACAGATAAGGGAATCTTAACCCGTTGTTCTAACTCAGAGATAAGGGAAGGTATGTGAGAAAAGGTGTTTACTTACCTCGATTTGTGTGCTCTATTCCAGTGTGTACACTTTAATGTTATTCTTGTAATATTCAGGATATTTACTCCAACAACTAACATAGAGTTTTCCAGTGTTATATGTTATGGCACCGGGCTCCAGGATCCCATCCTTCTGTTCTATAAGAACATTTCCTAGCTGCCCACTTGACGACAACTGGATAACGCAATTATTACCAAGACTACATATGTATAGATGTCCGTGTTGGTCAACGGTTATTCCATGTGGCCACTGTAACATGTCATTTGTATACGTCGCCATTACACCACCGTCACTATTCAAACACACAATTTTGTTACTAGTTTCATCAGTCACATAGATGACACTTTTATCCCCACTCATTGTAATTCGTGAAGGACATTTGAATAATTTATGTTTTATAAATCGTCCAAATATTCCTGTGCTGTCTGAGTCTGGGTCAATTTGTTGTAACAAGTTACCAGACACATCACAAATATGAACTGATCTAACAGGATGATAACAGGCCAGGAAGAATTTTCCTTCATTATAAGCGAGGCCATTATAATGACCTGGTCCAGTAATAGTGTGACACGCTGACAATGTTGGTGACACAGACAGGAACTGGATACGGTTGTCACGAAACAGCGTTACAGCCAGCTGGTCATCACCAACCATTGTAATGTCTTCAGGCTGTGATGTTAATGTGACTTTCTCAGATTTTTTTTCATCTGTCTGGTCTATAACCTTAACACATTTGTTAATGAAATCAGTCACTGCCAGTCTTCCATCGTTCAATACAACTACCCCATTAACGTAGCAGTCTTTTGTATCAGTTGATGTTTTAATGTTGATGTCATGGAGGTACTTGAAAGCTGCTGGGTAGTCAACCAGTGACAGAGTTCCGAGAGAAGTTAACGATGATGTAAGAGTATCCAGCTGTTCATCACAGGTGAAGACAAATCGTTGTGATTTGATCGTTTGACTGATACGGGTAGCCTCTTTCTCCAGCGCTGAAATTTTGTCCTCTGCAGATTTCATGGCGATGAACAGTTGGTTGTACACTTTCAGCTCGTCTTTTCTGTCCAAGTCGGAGCTGATTTCATTAACTTGTTTTATCAGATCATCGAATCTCGATACTTGATGTGCAAGTGAATACAAATGTTCTTTTCGTTGTCTCGAAGCGTGATTTAGTAAACTTTCTTCTAACGCATCGACAAGCTGGTTGATGTTTCGTCGAAACTTTTTAACGTCAGCCACGGCCTTGTCGTAGCTTTTCGCTGATTCTTGTTGACACTGTTCTGACCAACTTTTATTGAACTTTAACTTATCAACGAGTTTCTTCGCATTGGAAGAAGTTTTTTTAAATTCTGCACTTCGTGATATTTCACTGGAAATATCCGGTATGTAGGACACGTTGTCTCCACAAGTTCTGTGATGTAGAGGAACACAGACACTGCAACCAAGTTGTTGATGAGAGTTACAGTAAAATTTAATGGGCTCATTTTGGGTGTTTCTGGCATAGGTCCATCAGGGGGGTCCGTAGTCACAGAATCCCCTGAAGGCTTTTGTCTGCCCTTTGATGAAGTGGACATTGTCGCCGTGTCCTGTACAACATGATTTCTTGAAGCTGACGACATCTGGTGAAAGTTGTTACACTCAGAACACAAATACTCTCCACAATTCGTACAATACACGACCGCCTCCATTCGTTTTTCGACTTTGATACACAAATCACAGATAATGTCGAAGTCTTCCTCCGACCCAGCCACGAGCGTTCTTCTGAAAACTTGCGACATGTTGAATATTTGAGACTGTTTTGATTTTCTGTCCCTTGTCACGACCAAACAATCAGACGATAGTGAGATAAGGGATAATTTGAGTTGAAACTGCGGGACTCGCGGGACTTGTTTCAGCAGCCATTTTGTGGACTGATTTGTTTTGATGTAGAGCGTCATCCATGAAAAATTATTTTATTCCTAAGATGACTTTGAGGTGGCCATAATAATAATAACATTGTTAAGAACAGATCTAATAAATAATAATAATAATAATTGTAAATAAAATACACGTAATTAATAGTAGATGTAGTAGAAAAAGAAGAAAAAGTAGCATAAATGGTAGTAGTAGTAGTAGTAGTAGTAGTAGTAGTAGTAGTAGTAGTATTTGTAGTAGTAGTAGTAGTAGTTAGTAGTAGTGGTAGTAGTAGTAGTAGTAGTAGTAGTAGTAGTAGTAGTAGTAGTAGAAGTAGCAGTAGTAGTAGCAGTAGTAGTAGCAGTAGTAGTAGTAGTAGTAATAGTAGTAGTAGTAGTAGTAGTAGTTTGGTTTGATTTTTATCGGGTTTTTACCTCGTTTTAGCAGTATTTCAGTCACATCACGACGCCCAGCTAATTACAGGTGGGGGAATACCCAGGAGGTTGTCTGTGGTTCTTCTCTGTTTGCGGTATTCACTGCATAAGTTTCGGTATTAAGCAAATATTATATCCATGGAAGTATCAAACATAATTTTGCGTGCCTGTTATGAGACAGAGAACGCATTCCGAGATATAAATATGCACCAATATGCTTATAACAGAGATATATGCCTGTTCATAGGACATCTATCAAGGTAAGTAATCACTGTTGAATAAAGGTTGTATAGCATTTTGTAATTACCTCCCTGTCATGAAATGATTTCTGACACATTCGATTCGTAACCAAGTAAGACAAATATTGACACACCATACCATAGATTTATGTACAAGATACAAGAACTGTGTGAACTTAATATCAACCAGTACTGGCAATATTAGGAAATGTACAACCAATGTAGACTCGGTTGGCAGTCATCACTTTAATACCACGCTTATGTTTTGTTAGGAAATGTAGTAAGCTGCTATTATCTATTGACAGCCAACTCCGCATAGCTGTACCGGTAATATTGTGGACGACATATAGAGCTCAACTATGAAGTTTGAGAAGTTTTTGGAAGTGATATCGTGTCTCGACTTTTTGCCAAGTCCGATAGTAACTTATATCGAGTCCCAGTTCAAAACACATCTCATGGCACGAATAATGTTTAATCTAGGTCTACACTGTTGTAGACGCATCATGATACAAGGTAGGGGTTGGGATCAAGAATTGTGCAATAACCTTGAAATTATTTATCCAGTTGTCCAATGCAATAGATCAAACATAAAAACATCCCTTCAACAGAAATATGACTAACCTGTTCATTATGAATTCGATTCTAGTTCTGAAATACCATAAATTATTATGAAAGAAACACACGATTTAAAACATATTTCAAACAAGGTAATTCTAAATTCTCAAAAAGTCTTTGACAGAAATACAATGAGATTTTTGGTTAAATTTTAAGTCTCGCTTTACGTAAACTAATCTTAAGACTTAAACAAATGTAGAACCTGATCAGTCGTGTTGAACGTGTCTCACCGTCTAAAATATATGACCTGTTTGACCGACGTAAATGTAAAACCTGACAGTCCTACGTAAATGTAGAACCTGTCTGACCAACATAAATGTAGAACTTTTCTGACCAACATAAATGTAGAATCTGTCTGACAATCGTAAATGTAGAACCTGTCTGACAAGAATTGTCTGACCGACATAAGTGTGGAATCTGTCTGACCAACATAAATGTAGAATTTGTCTGGCAAACGTAAATATAGATTTTATCTGACCAACTTCAATGAATAACCTGTCTGGTCGATATTAATGTCATAAATGTCTGGCTAGCATTAATGTAGAATCTGTCTGAGCAACATTAATATAGAACTTGCCTGGCAAATGTAAATATAAAACACTAACGCTTACACCTGACTGGACGATGTAAATATATACCATGACTGGTCAATAGGATACATGTAGAACCTGTGTATGTGTGTGGGATCGTCCGTGTATGTGGGTGAAATCGTTCTTGTATGTATGTTCGTTCGCATATATGAATATGTTCACCGTGTCCTGAACAACGTGTATGTTGATGAGTTCGTCCGTGTATATGGGTGAACACTTCCATGTATGTAGATTAGTTCGTCCATGTATGTTAGATGAACCCGTCTGTGTTTGTGTGTCAGTTCATGTTGATGTGTTCGTCCATGTATGTTGATGAGTTCGTCCGTGTATATGGGTGAACACTTCTTTGTATGTTGATAAGTTCGTCCTTGTATGTTGGATGAACTCGTATGTGTTTGTGTGTCAGTTCATGTTGATTAGCTCGTCCTCGTATGTTAGATGAACCCGTCTGTGTTTGTGTGTCAGTTCATGTTGATGGGTTCGTCCATGTGTGTTGTTGAGTTCGTCCGTGTATGTGTATAAGTTTGTCCATGTACATAGGTGAACTCGTCCATGTTTGTTAGTGACTTTGAATACCGCTTAAGCCGGTGCTAGGGGGCGTGAGCAGTGTTGCACTTTCGATTACTGTTCATGAACAGACTCAATAAAACCGAGTCTGCAAATTTCTCTTTTTGTGTTGTAATTTTTGCTCTCAGGGGATCACCTCCCTTCAGAATTTATAATCTTCACAACAGCAAGTGTTAAGTGCTTATGTGGTGGCCGTAAAACGTCGCCCCGTACTTCATTCTCAGTGTTGTTATACCTTCTGATCCTTTGAGATCATGAATTTCAGTACTTCTTGTTCTGAAAATTGAATACCGCTTAAGCAGGTGCTAGGGGGCGTGAGCAGTGTTGCACTTTCAATTACTGTTCATGAACATACTCAATAAAACCGAATCTGCAATTTTCTCTTTTGTGTTGCAATTTTTGCTCTCAGGGGATCACCTCCCTTCAGAATTTTGTCTGTGTATATGGATGGAATCCTACGTGTATTTGTATAAGTTTGTCCATGTACATAGGTGAACTCGTCCATGTGTGTTGGTTACTTTGTCTGTGTATATTTATGAGCTCCTTCATGCATATGGATGATTTCATCTATGTATATAATGAACTCGTCCGTGTTTGCGTGTGACTTAATCCATATATGAGTTCGTCTGTGTATATGGATGGCATTCTCCATGTATGTGCGTGTGAGTTCGGCAGTGTATATACGGGCGAACTCGTATGTGCATGTGGAATAGTTCATCTATGTAAATGGGTGAAATTCTCCATGTATGTGGATGGGTTCGTCAATGTATATGGGTGAACTCGTCCATGTTTGTCTGTGAAGGTGGGTGAGCTCGGCACTGTAAATGCGAGTTCGTCAATGTATGTGGGTGAGTTCATCCGTGTATGTGGGCGACTTTGCCCGTCTGTTTGAGTTCATACAAGTATATTTGTATGTGTATTAGTGTGTCCATATATGTGGATGAGTTGCCTGGTCATGCCAATAAGAGATTGTGTGTCACCTACAGGGACCATTTTGTTTAAAATCATTCGATATTGTCTCATCATCAA
This sequence comes from Azorinus chamasolen, assembly GCA_963576725.1. Taxonomy (NCBI): domain Eukaryota; kingdom Metazoa; phylum Mollusca; class Bivalvia; order Cardiida; family Solecurtidae; genus Azorinus; species Azorinus chamasolen. The sequence continues at coordinate 82,830,138 of OY755246.1, forward strand.
TGTCTACTTTCTCATTCTAAGCGTTATTCTTTTTGGCCCTTCGAGATTATAAAGTGCAATGCTTTATTTACGAATATTGAATACTGCTTAAGCAGGTGCTCGGTGTTTAAATAACTGCTAATAAACAGACGCAATACACTGTCTTTGCTTTCGAGGAATCTTCTACTTTCAGCATTTATATGTTGTTGTACGAGGGACATTTTACAAGTAATGCAACTGATCACGGTGGCGCCTCGCTTTGCAATGAATTCGCGTAAAACGTATACCAGTTCATTCGAGACATTCATTCTATACACGGACATAACATATGTGCTTGAGTACGTGTTGTATTCATGATAATACAGTGTAAAGGCAGCTGAAATTCGAGGATATATAAATACTCGATGCTAGCTTGGCGTATCTGCGAAGGAGATTTTTTGATGAATTGTGTGATATTCATGGGCAGAATGATGTATCGTATGCCAAAGTCACAAGATGTGTTAAGAAAGTTTGAACGCGGTCGTGACTCTATTAATGATGCACAAAAACCGGACCCCATTGTAGTGATACTGCCACTAATATAGCAGAAAACGTATGCGATGTGGTCAGGTCTGATGCAAGAATAACTGTTCTTAAGATATTTTGTTGGGTCGGCATTTCAGCCGCAAGTGTATTCCGCATACGAAAGTGTAATTTGAAACAAGATCCGTATTACAGCTAGATGGATCTCTCATTTATTGTCGGACAAGCAAAGCCGTGTCCGACTTGAAACGGTCAGAAAACTGCTCAAATGTTTCCAAAAGATCACAGAAAGCAACTTTCTGACATTATTACTGGACATGAGACATGGACACTTTTTTGGGCCTTCCGTGAATATTTTAACAACAAAATATGGGCAACCAAACACTGTCACCACCTTTCAATTGCCACAAAATGACACGTGCCAAGAAAGCAATGTTTGTTAATGTCTTTGATACCCGTGGTCCAGTTATGCAACTTTCTGTAACAACTAGAAAGTATGCGAGTTATTTTATAAAGAGAACGTGTTGAAGAAACTTAAACAACAATGTTTGAACGACATCCACACATAGTGTTTAAGCACCTATCTCTACTATATGACAATGCCACTGTGCATAAGTCTGCTGTTGTGGTCTCGTGTGTATTTTTGTTTAAGAAAGAAAGGGTACGAGTTCTCCCACATGCATCCTATTCCCCCAGAATAAGCCGCATGTGGTTGTTTTTGGTTTCTTACATTGAACAAAAACATTTAGCTGGTAGACATTATAGTTCTGGGCATGTCATAGGGTCTGTTGTTTATAAGTGCATGTTTGGTATACCTGGAAATGAGTATGAAAATGCATTTGAAAATTGGAGAAAACGTTTGAATAGTTGTTTACGTTGCAACGGCGATTACTATGACACGATAATAAAATTAAAACCTAGCAAAAGCGCACTTTGTATTACCTCAGTTGCTTAACTTCTGAAATGCCCTTGTAAGAGCTACCAGAAATGTGTGATTCACTTCATTCACTTTGTCGCATGAATTACATGTGTTTGACCACAGTCCACACTGAAAACATCATCAACCATGGCAACAGTGATCATATACATCTTGGGATATAGAAAGAGTAGAAAGTCACGTGTATATTATCAGCATTTTATTTTGTAGCATCATTTTAATATAAACTTGATAATTACAAACAGTATTTACATAGTTTTCATAACGTATAGTAGAACCATTCTACAACGGCCGCTAAAAGAATGGACATGAGTGTGTTTAAGAGCCAGTAATTGCTTAATACAGAATGAAAGTTATACAACCTGCTTCTAAAACATGTGGTTCCTTAATGCAGGACGAACAATATGCAAAATAGTCCTAATACAAATCAGTACCTAAGGCATAACCCGTGTGTTTCAGAAAGCTCCTAAAAGATTTGGTTGCTTAATGCAGAACTAACGTGCAACGTGTTACAGTGAGCTCCTAAGACACGTGGTTGTTAAATGTAGATGGAATGCGTTGCAGAAGGCCCTAAGATGTAGAATGAATATTATGCAGCAAACTATTAAAACAAGCAAGTTACTTAATGCAGGTCGACTTTTCACTGGTCGATGTTTATTCCTAATACCAATACCTACTGAATATTCATGTTCAAACTAGTTTTAATGAAATATGGAGGTGGAGTAATGTAGCCATTTTAGAACGTAAAGAAACTGATTTTCACGTAGTCGAACTTTAAATGCTCACTGCACGTGGTAACCACTCACTTTAACAGACGCACGTGTAACCACTCACTTTAACAGACTCAAAATAACATATAAACTAAAAAAAATTCACAGATGTCAACATCAAAGTACCATACATGTACATTGTATGTCAAATTAGCTGTCTGTCATTACAATTACATGTATTTGCACATATTGATATTATATTGGATCTAAGCAAATGCTGATGATATTTGCATTAAGGTTGAATCAAAATGAGACGCCGAGAAAATTCGATGATTTATCATGATTAAGAACGCATGTGTCTGCCAATTTCATATGTACAATCAGGACTTGTACTTCACTCCAACGGACACTCAAAGCAAATCTAGCTGCTAATTTTTTAATCATTTTCCTCATATAAACGTGTTTTTACGCATTTGCAAACAGAGTAGACCCTCTGTCTGCTCTATTTGCTTATGGACTTTGAAAGATCTGTTTCTTTACTGTCTAAAATGGCTACAATGGTCTACCTTCCATATTTCATTATACATGTATTTATTTTGCCATGAATATTCATTAGGTATTAGAATTTGACATAAACATAAAACAGGGAAAGGGTTAAGACAATGTGAAGCTTATTGAAGAAGGCTCTAACACGCCAGACGTTTGGCAGGATATTACGAAATTACATCCAAAAGTGCACAGCAACATATGCGTGTGAAAATCACGTGACTGCTAATATTTAAATAACACTAATATAGAAAGTTCCTACTGGAGTTTTCAACATTTAGTCCTGTATTAAGACCCACATGTATATGTATTTTGTATCTATTGTATACTGTACATAGTTAGTCCTGTAATGAGACCCACATGAATATATATACTGTAGTTAATCATATATTGAGACCCACATGAATATATGTACTGTAGTTAATCATATAATGAGACCCACATGAATATATATACTGTAGTTAGTCCAGTATTAAGGCCCACATGTATATGTATACTGTAGTTAGTTCTGTATTAAGGCCCACATGTTAATGTATTTTGTATCAAACGTATACTGTATATAGTAAGTCCTGTATTGGGACCCACATGAAAATATATACTGTAGTTAATCATGTATTGAGACCCACATGTATATATATATACTGTAGTTAGTCCTGTATTGAGACCCACATGTATATGTATACTGTAGTTAGTCATGTATTAAGACCTACATGTATATGTATACTGTAGTTAGTTCTGTATTAAGACCCACATGTATATGTATACTGTAGTTGGTCCTGTATTAAGACCAACATGTATATGTATACTGTAGTTAGTATATGTATACTGTAGTTAGTCCTGTATTAAGACCCACATGTATATGTATACTGTAGTTAGTATATGTATACTGTAGTTAGTCCTGTATTAAGACCCACATGTATATGTATACTGTAGTTAGTATATGTATTCTGTAGTTAGTCCTGTATTAAGACCAACATGTATATGTATTCTGTAGTTAGTCCTGCATTGAGACCTACATGTATATGTATACTGTAGTTAGTTCTGTATTAAGACCAACATGTATATGTATTATTTGCATCAATTGTATACTGTATATGAATTAGTCTTGATTTTGAACACACACTGCCATGCATTTATATCATATATAATGTAGTTTACGTTCCATTTGTATTTATTTATATAAATACAGCTCCATTACTATCCAAAGTCCACAAATAAACCACCTTTCGCATTAACATTCAGCTGAGCAAATTATTTTTTCAGAATTTGTCACCCACAACATTTTCATAATTCATGTTATAATCAATGTGTCAGAATGCAAACCAGTGTATCAAAATCTTTAAACCATGACGAGACGCCGAATTACTCGCCGTCTTGTTAGGATCCAAACTGTTTGCATAGGTAATTACGCACCCGTTCGGTCCGGTGTAGGATAAAGCTTAATATCATCCAGATAGACAAACGGTCTGGACAAGTTATGACAAGCCTTGTTCGTTGAATAGTATTACAACAGTACCATTGCACTTATTGAGCAAGCTTTTGTGTTTGCAAATAGATCCGCTCTTGTCAAACACGGCGCCGACCATGTATGGTGCCACACTGATCACAGTGATTTGATTGGTTGAGATACTGTTCACTCTAAGGGGAAATAACTGCTGTGGTAAGTTTGGTCTGGTACCATTGTACTGGAAAAGCAAATCACGTGATGGCAGGTGAATTAAACATATGAGCACTGTTGATTCTTGACATTTTTAAATCGTAACAATTTACAGTCATTTTGCATATGCTCCGAAAATTCCCATTGAGACACTGTGTTCCCTCGCTTTGAATCGTAGAGCAGCTATGCTTGAACTACGTAACTCCGTGTTTTCCCGTGGATCTATGTCCTGTGAGTTCATAACGTTTGCCATCGATGTGGGGGATTGTGGGTGAACCGGATATGATGCAAGAAGATTTCCGGCATGTGCAAGACTCATGAAGTTGTGCATGTTTTGATGGGGTATCATACAGTTGTTGTCTGGCATTTGGTATGAATTCTGACCGCCATTCTTCCATGTAGCTGCTGCATCTGTAATATAATAAACAACCGTCGTTAGATTTGTAAACGTGCAAATTTGGTATCCGTTTGCAGCTGCACATGCCATGTATTTTTTCTGTTTCATGATACATGCATGAGTATACGCTTGTGGTGCAAAGTATGATGTTTACAAAGAATACTTTGCAATCTATTAATTTTCTGGTCCTTCGAGATCAAGTACGGAGCGACTTTTTACGGCCGCCACTCAAGCACTTAACACCAGCTGTTGTGAAGTACATGCATTTTGAAAGTAGAGGATCCTTCGAAAGCAAAAGTAGCAATGCGAAAGGTGAAAATTACAGACTCTGTTTTATTGAGTCTTTTCATACCATTTTAATAGGTGTGCACAGGGTTGACTGTAAAAGTTACATTTAAAGTCGTATGACTATGGGTCTACACAGACTGACACATATAAGAGTACCACTACGTAAGCATTGCCCTCTAAAGCAAGATAAGGTCTAGGGTAAAATATGCATAAGATTAAGTGACAACTCTAATATTCATAAAATGGGTGATCCTTCGAAAGCAAAAGTAAAGAGAGAAAATTGCAGACTCGGTTTTATTGAAGCTGTTCAAGTCTACATTGTCCAATGCGCTAATGTGGATTTTCTCATAGAATGTCTCATAAAGTGTCCTGAATGCTCTAATGCAGATTTTCTCGTGGGGTGTCTTATAAAGAGTCTAGTGCCCTTATACGGACTTTCTCATATAATGTCTCATACACATCTGCGTCTATAGTCTGCAAGTTGCTGATACCGTTGGCTGATACAGATCTGTGTTTACAGTTTGTAATGTTCAAATTCAAACTTTTCTCATAGTATAGCTCCTACAGATTTAAGTCTACATTTTGTAGCGTGCTAATAGATATTTTCTCATAGTATAGCTCCTACAGATCAATGTCTACATGTTGTACTGTGCTAATATATATTTTCTCATAGTATAGCTCCTACAGATCTAGATCTACATTTTGTATTGTGCTAATATATATTTTCTCATAGTATAGCTCATACAGATCTAAGTCTACATTCTGTAACACGCTAATTAATACAGGTTACATTATGAGATCGCTAATACGCACATATCTGGATCTTCGAGTTATGACAGATTAACACACATTGCCTAGATGGATTGCTCATTCAGACATACGTCTTCAGTTTGCTAAGCGCCAATACAGATTTTCGACCTGGATGACTCATTCAGACCTAGGTCTTCAGTTTGCTAAGCGCCAATGCAGATTTTCTACCTGGATGGCTCATACAGATCTGGATCTATGTATTGCAATGCGTCAATATAGGTTTTCTTATGGGATGGCTTATACAAATCTGGACCTACCGTTTCCAATGCGCCAATGCAGAGTTTCTCATGGGGTGACTCATACTCATCTGGGTTTTGTTTGACCTTATATAACTTAAACTTATGTCATGAGAGTCATACAGATTTGTTTAAAGTATTCTAATAAAAGTTTTCTTATGGGATTTCTGAAACAGATTTGTGTCCAAGGTTATAAATTTTTGAGTCTGAGTCTGATAACATTCTCAAGTATCTGATTAGTCAGATTCTGAGCCAGCTCAGAATCTGACCAATCAGATGCTTGAGAATAATCTCAGACTCAAGCAAAAAGTTTCAGGTCTACAGTATGCATAGGTAATCGCACGGGGAGGCTAATAAAAATCTTGGTCTTCCGTTTGTAATGCTCTAGAACAACGTTTCTCATGAAATGACTCATGCAGATCTAGGTCTACAGTTTGCAGTGAACTAATAGAAGTTTTCTCATGGGACTTCTGAAACAGATCTTGGTCTACATAGTGTTATGCTTTAATGCATTTTTAAGCCATGGCTGAAACAAGATCTGGGTCTACATCTTATAATGCGCTAGTACAAGTTTTCTTACAGGAAGAATCATACAGATCTTGGTCTATATTGGAAAATGCGCCGAGGAAGAGATTCTAAAGGGCTGGTTCAAACATATCTGGGTCGACAGTTTGTAATTCACTAACACCGGTTTTCCCTTGGGTTAACGTATTCATATCTGGGTCTACAATTTTACATTGTGCTGATCAAGATTTCTCTAGGGATGGCTCATACAGATCTGGGTCTACAGTTGTAACACGCTTATACTGTTTCAAATGGGATAGCTCACACAGATCGTTGTCTACCGTTTGTAATGCGCAAATACAGATTTTCTCAGGGGATGGCTCGTACGAGTACATATCTGGGTCTACACTATGTAAATGCGCTGACACATATTCTCACAAGGGATGGGTTGATAAATTGTATGAAAATGTTTTCAAGTATCAAATAAAAGTATGTAAGTGATTTATCTTCCTTTTTGCACAAGTGGATTAACGAGTATGGTAAAAACGAAATACAGATGTTATATTTGGTTAACCCGTAACCTGATAGAGGCACTTTTGAAAACGGAGTAGACCCAATTCAAATGACTGTCGTTGGAACCATCTGATCACGGTTGCTCAGTTTGCTAATACATGTAACATAATATAGATCCGTTTCTACAATTTCTGTCGTGGTTTCGTTGGGTTAATGTCATTTTAAAGAACAGGAAATAAAATGAAAGAAATGACAAAGAACAGGAAATTAAATGCAGGAAAAGAAGGAGGTGCCATTTGAATTACTCTTTTGTCTATAGTTTCGACAGGAAAATAATGTACGGTTTACAGCTTCAAATCGACAGCCTCTACAGGCAGATTTTATATGGATTGTTATAACAACAACCTCCAGTAGTAAACAAGGGTCTCAAAAGAATATTTCTATCAATAACATACATGCAACATAGCAATCTGAGCTGACTTAAAGTAGTCGTTTGATCCGAGTCTATTCTGTGCGCATATACGTCCAAAGGTGACAATATCTGATGAAGGGTGAGGCAAACAATTGTCTGACAAGAGCATATCTAATAATAGTTTACTGTGAGTGTTTGTTTAAGTGGTTCATGTGGTAAACAAAGAACGTTGACTTCTTCAAAGTCGTTTTGAATAAAACATGCACATTATTACTGTATAACCTGTCTTAAGCGGCATCAAAAAGAGGTCTTATTATGGATCTGTAAGACAGGTGGTAACTAAATGCAGGTCTAAGGTAATGTAGAAAGCTCCCATAGGAGCGTTCTGCATTACGTGTGCCCTTCATAAAACAACCACCTGCTTTTTAAGACTCATATGTTTAATAAATGAATGGAAACTTAGGAAAAGTTCTTCTGTATTCAAGTACACCCTCACTGACCTTTCCAAGGCGGTTCTTCCAAATCCCCCTTGTTTGTATTGTTTTGTGTGTCTCTTTTTTACATGTACATGTGCTTTTCTTTTTTTGTCATAGTGCTGTTCGGGCGACTGTGTGTTTGTTTGTGTTGTTTCCTGCATGACTCATACATGTACTGCTTTCAGTTATTGATAGCCCAGGTCCATGTACATGTTGAACACTATGCAAACTGTGTGTATACATGTACTCTGATTTGACGATGCGTTCAAAAGGAGGTCGCTGACGAGGGCTTACAAAGTGTGCGTGTCTTCCTGTGACTCTAGTCATTAACATAAAAAGTGTCATTAGAAACCCGGTACTACTGCACAGCAAAGAATGTAGACCAAAATTAATGACCAAATATTCTGAAAATGGATGATCCTTCGAAATAAAAAGGTAGTAAAGCAAAAAGAGAAAATTGCACATTCGGTTTTATTAAGTCTGTTTATGGGTAGTAATTAACAGTGTAACACTACCCATGCCCCTAACACCGGCTTAAGAAGTATTCAATTTTCAACAGTCTTTTACAAGATGACTGCATTTCAATTATTCTAAAGGTAGATCTACAATATTATAAGCTAGAGCTACTCTGAAAAGTATCAAATGGCACAGATAGACAATGGCAATGGTCAAGTCTTTTACAAGGCTTTGCAATGTTTGCATTTATAAGTAGATAGTGAAGTCAATTTACTTTAACAAGTGTCAAATAATGTAGAACCAGACCAGTATTTAAGTAGTCTTTTTACCCAGTCCCACTAGGCCTTACGACCCCTTAAGACCTGTTTACGATTGCTAGCGACCTCTGGTCGCCGATAATCGTACGAAGGTCGCACGACAAGTCACTGTTAATCGCAGGTGATCTTCAGTAATCGTTGGTCATCGTTTCCAATCGCGCAACCAGTTTCAGTCGTTGTACGAAGGTCTCCAACAATCTTTAACTGGTCGTTTGTGATCTTCCCAACAATCGTACGACTGTCAGCGACCTTTGTACAATTACCTACGACTGTCGTGCGATCACCAGTGACTGCCTAAAGATTACCCGCGACTAGTCATAGACCACGTAACCACACAACAGGTCGGCAATGATTGTTGAACTTGGACCCCGGACAGGGTTAGGCAAACATTTAAAAGATGCATAACTGCCAATGCACAGTAATGCCTTTCTAAAGCTAACTTTCAATAGACACCTGTTTGACACACTTTGATATATATGGAGGCTTATAGCAGAATGTATTTTATCACTGTAGCTATTTAGAAAATAAAGCAAAAGATCGTTCACATTCCGCTGCCAAACAGCATTCTGTTTTACTTTCACCTTGCTTTTAACAGTCACTTTCCCTAAATACCAACTATTTAACACAATTTAGTGGCCGTTATAGAGGTTTTACTGTATGTCGAAATCTGGCGATGACATAGATCTATACACAATGAGAGAAAACTTGTACAGGTCAAAACGTGTTGAAATTAGATAGATCTGGCATCAGAAAAACAATTTGACTTCAACGATCGGAGATGTCGTCATTAAAACCTATCTATGAACTAAGTATGCAGCGGACGAAACGATTTGTACAAATCTGATAAAAGGTCAACTGCAGATCATTCCTGTGAAATATGATGACAATCCAGTCAGTTTTAAGGAGGATATTAAGTGTTTTAACCATTTACTCCATGAATATGTTAATAAGAAATAATGACATCATGAATGTTAATTAGATTAATTGTTATAATAGTACATGGACACATGAATATTTGTCCTTGGCAGAAACTTTAGAATCATGTCTGTATTATATCATAAGCAAATAGAGCAGACCCTGATCAGACGGCTCCTTAAGGAGCCGTTTGATCTGGGTCTACTCTGTTTGCAAAGGGGTAGAAAGGCCGTTTCTATGGAGTAAAGCGTTAAAAGTAAACTATTGATGGCGGAGACATGGCGGTCACAATAGTTCACATTGGCACATTGCGCAATGTGATATAAAAAGTGAGTTAAAAGGCAAAAGACATCAACAAAAGTTCTTATGATATAGTCTATTTTATTGCCATTTAATACTACACGCAATCACATATCAATCATTTCCAATTAGGTAAAGTATAACAAAAATAGCACAGAGCAATTCCAGTAAGCACTTGTACGTACAGTAAAACGTCTCTTAAACAGCCACTCAAAAATGTTGCAATATGTTATCAATTAAGCATCAATATTATCTTCAATTAAGCAGCCGTGTTTATTCACCAAGTAGCTGCTCTAGAGATGTGCTACTGTACAATCTCAAATGTAAACAACAGCAATATTACTGACATTATTTATAATATTCATATCTTACATTATTGCAATTAGCCACTGATAATGACGCAGTCTGGGTCTGGATCAAAACTGCTGCTTTTTTCTCGCAACTATTTGCTGCACATGGCCTGAAATAGTTTTGATTGCTTTGGAAAATAATTTGACTTTCTGATGTTACTATATCAAACTGAACTTTAACATTCTAACGAAATGTTCATAAGAAAGTGCTAAGCTTGCTTTCGAAGGATCTCCTACTTTCAGATATTTTGCAATTAACAGTTTGGATCCAGATAGATGGCACCACATATATGCATAGTTACCTTAGATTCAATAAAGGTTTTTTGAAAAACTACTATTCGAGTTTCAATTTTATACATGCGCCTTTGAAAACGTTGATCATTGTCACACTTTGTATGATCAACAGAATATTACCCCTTTACTCCATGAATGTATATGTAAGAAATATTGACGTTATGGATATCAATTAGTTTAACTTATATAATGGCACATAAACACTGGAATATTTGGCCATAGTAGAAGCTGCAGAATCATATCTATATCATTCCATAAGCAAACACAACAGACCTTGATCAGACTGCTCCTATGGGTGTCGTCTGATACTGGTCTACTCGGTTTGCAAAGGCGTTGAAAAGCATATTTATGGAGGAAAAGGTTAGAGCACAGAACACTGACACAATATAATACGAACAATATGACATTAAATAACTTATAACAATGCAAAACGCTTAAACTTCCTCACGCTAAGCAATTTTTTACTGTTATCTGCAATCAGGTTGGATCCAGATAAATTGCCGAGTAACTCAGAGTCTCAGCAGGATCCAAACTGCTTGCCACTCAGCCAATAGTTTCTAAAACAATCAGGCCAACTGGTTTTGTTTTAAAAAATAAGTGCAGTGGGATTTTCAGCTGACGTTATTTTGATAGCATGAGAAGTGTTAACAAATGAGATAAAAAAGTGAAAATAATAACAACCAGAAAAGTGTGGCAGCATTGATTTTAATCAAGCACTTTTCGCGGTATTCTATATAATAAAGCCACGTTCAAAGCACCATAACTCTGGTACAAATGGTTCGAGTAAAAATTATTTTCTTTGGGCACATCATCATTGTTCATCTGTGAAAGTCTGAAATACAGGAAACTCCCTCTAAACCGGATGCTAAATTAAGTAAAGATATCGTTTAGGAGACATGTAGCAGCTTATAGCAGCTTGAAAATAACACAGAAAGCTCCATGAGCTTTCTGCATGACTTTTACTCTGCATTAAGCAGCCGCCTGCCTTAAAGTATCCACTTTTCTCTATTTAATTCTGGTTTAGAGGGGTTCTATTGTAAATAATTTTTAAATTTCATTATGTAATGAATAATCGTGGACAAAAAGTGGAAGGTGGAACATTGTAGCCATTTTAGAAACTAAAGAAACATCTATCAAATTCTATTAGCAATCACAACAGACAGCTACTAGAGGAGGGTCTACATTGTTTGCAAATGAGTGAAATGCGTTTATAAATATAAAGGAAAGGGTTAACAAAGTAAACACAATAAACGGGAAGATTAACCCTTTACCTAATGAATATTCGTAAAAGAAAGAACTAGAACTATCACTAAAGGTGATGAATACCCCCACACGGCAGCCTTGATTGCAAATCCAAGTTTTGAACATGTTACAGGACCAAATAACAAAAATACCCAAAGTTCAAATAGAGAAAATTCTGTAATTTATGCCAAGTATCAAGTGAATCATGTTGAAATTGAAGGAGGAGTTCTAAGTACAAGATTTTGCCTGCCAATTTCAAGGCCAAAGGTCAAGGTCAAGGTCACAGAGACCTGAAATTTGTGTCTTGCACATCTACTACTCCTGAGTAACATTTATGCCAAGTATTAAGTAAATCAGGTTGAAAGTGAAGGAGGAGTTCAAAGTACAAGATTTTGCCTGCCAATTTTAAGACCAATTTCAAGGCCAAAGGTCAAGGTCAAGGTCACAGAGACCTGAATTTTGTGTCTTGCACATCTACTACTCCTGAGTAACATTTATGCCAAGTATCAAATGAATCAGGTTGAAACTGAATGAGGAGTTTGCTGTACAAGATTCTGCTTGCCAATTTTAAGACCAATTTCAAGGCCAAAGGTCAAGGTCACAGAGATTTTAAATTTGTGTCTTGCACATCTACTACTCCTGAGTAACATTTATGCCAAGTATCAAGTGAATCAGGTTAAAATTGAAGGAGGAGTTCAAAGTACAAGATTTTGCCTGCCAATTTCAAGACCAATTTCAAGACCAAAGGTCAAGGTCAAGGTCACAGAGACCTAAATTTTGTGTCTTGCACATCTACTACTCCTGAGTAACATTTATGCCAAGTATCAAGAGAATCAGGTTGAAATTGAAGGAGGAGTTCTAAGTACAAAATTTTGCCTGACAATTTCAAGACCAATTTCAAGGCCAAAGGTCAAGGTCACAGAGACCTGAAATTTGTGTCTTGCACATCTACTACTCCTGAGTAACATTTATGCCAAGCATCAAGTGAATCAGGTTGAATGTGAAGGAGGAGTTCAAAGTACAAGCTTTTGCCTGCCAATTTCAATACCAATTTCAAGGCCAAAGGTCAAGGTCAAGGTCACAGAGACCTGAAATCTGTGTCTTGCACATCTACTACTCCTGAGTAACATTTATGCCAAGTATCAAGTGAATCAGGTTGAAATTGAAGGAGGAGTTCAAAGTACAAGATTTTGCCTGCCAATTTCAATACCAATTTCAAGGCCAAAGGTCAAGGTCAAGGTCACAGAGACCTGAAATTTGTTTCTTGCACATCTACTGCTCCTGAGTAACACTTATGGCAAGTATCAAGTGAATCAGGTTGAATGTGAAGGAGGAGTTCATAGTACAAGCTTTTGCCTGCCAATTTCAAGACCAATTTCAAGGCCAAAGCTCAAGGTCAAGGTCACAGAGACCTAAAATTTGTGTCTTGCACATCTACTACTCCTGATTAACAATTATGCCAAGTGTCAAGTGAATCGGGTTGAAACTGAAGGAGGAGTTCGCCGTACAAGATTTTGCAGACAGACCGACCGACCGACCGCCCGACCGACCGACCGACCGCCCGACCGACCGCCCGACCGACCGACCGACCGCCCGAACGACCGCCCGACCGACCGACAGGCTGATTCCAGTATACCCCCCTCAAACTCTGTTTGTGGGGGTATAATGAGGTGATAAACATTAATAAGCCTAATTTAATAACATGAACGTGCAAGAAATGTTTGGCCATAACACTGTAGAATCAGGTCTATATTAGTCCTAATAACAAACAAAGCAGACAATGACAGGAACTGTCTGATCTTCTCATTCTGATTGCAAAGGGGTAAAAATCGTACTTAATTCAAAACTAGGTGTCTAAAGTCTATCAATTACAACACATGACACAATCTAATATCTGACATGTGACCCATTTTCTGCTTATCAAATCCTAACGGACATCTGTAAACTGTTTGGATCCAGATGAGACACAATAGTGCTCAACCTCTAAGTGTTTCGACATTTGTTATAGATAAAGCACATCCAGCACATTGCAAAATGTAGTATAATACGATTTGATAAATCTTTAATTTGAAATTCTTTGAAGATCTGAAAATATTTGTAATCACTGATTCCAAGCTTTTTCCAAAATGTTAATATTCTGAAAGTGGGTGATCCTTCGAAATCAAAAGTAGCAATGACAAAAAGGGAAAATTGCAGACTCGGTTTTATTGAGTTACCGGCTTAAGCAGTATTCAATTTTCAAAACTTAAACAATCAAAACTAATGGCCCCAAAGGACCAGACAATATAACAACACTGAGAATGAAGTACGGGGGCTTCATTTTACAGTATTGATTTTACACATTTGTTTCCTTTCCCCTTTGATTACTGAAATCTGTCAAAAGAGAACTAGGCTATAAAGATGCACAGACATAATGACAATCAAGCTAAAGGTCTATAACCATAGTGAGTATGACATACCGTATATCCTCTTATAGACGCTCCCGGGCAGAAATCATCAAATTCAAAGAGTAGAACTTGCCTGGTGCAACCATCAAAATGAGGTCTAATTATGGGTCTGTAAGGCAGATGATAGTTTAATGCAGGGCAAGAATAATGCAGAAAACTTCTACAGGATTAAGGTACCGCCTGCTTTTTAAGACTCCTACATAAATGAATGAATGACCAATTAGCACAGGTTCCATTGTATTTCAAATAAAATTTAATTCATTGACTACCTTTAACTGCATACATAACCTTACCCGGAAAACCATTTGACAAATGAAAATACAGTTTTGCCACATGAAAGGTATGTATTTAGTGTATAGAGGATATAACCTCCATATTCCACCCTTTGTATGTGGGACACGCATGCACTGCCATTTGCAAACAAAGTAGACCCAGAGCAGAGAGACCTTAGAGGTGCCCTCTGGTCAGGGCCTGCACTGTTTGTTATTCAAAATCCTTCAGCAAGTTTACTCCTTTTATAAAGAGTAAACTCTTAGGGTAGAATGAAGTTTACTTTTGTAGACAACATATATATCAGTGTTCAAAGGGTTATCAATAATTTCAATCTGTTATTATGACAACTGTAAGACAAACATGACTGATTACATATTATGATAATTTTAAACATATGAAACATGTAAAGTAAACCCTTTCTAAAACTAGAGTTTTAACTCCTTTCATCATAAAAATGCGTTTTCATGCAGAAAGCTCCTCTACGAGTTTCCACCCCCCATTATAAGAGACCGCCTTCCTTAAAATATCTAAACTCTTCTTGAATAGAATTCCGGTTTAGAGGGGTTTACTGTACACTGTTACATGTATAATGTAAAACAAACAACAACAATGTTATAACAAACATATATAAAGTATGCAATAGGGAAAGTGAATTTGTAAACAAAGACTAACTGCAACCTCAGTAACACGGAATTTGATCGGGATTTGAACAGTTAAAACTAATCAGTATCTGCATTATTATTTTTCAAAACATTAATCACCTAATTAGAAGCCATGTTTATAAGACTGGCTAGTCTTTGTCTACGATACTTGCTAACACTCTACAATACATATACATGTATATATGCATGCCTACCCTAGAGACTTTATAATATCTATTCAGTATACTTTACTACATGTGATGTCACATAAATACAAATCATAGACCACATTATTCTGAAAGAACTTAAACCTTTATAATTATATATATACACGTATTCACGCATTTGCAAACAGAGTAGACAGGTCCTATAGGAGCTGTCTGGTCAGGGTCTGCCCTCTTTCCTTGTGAAACTATAAATCTGACCCTACAGATCATTCCTGTAACAGAATATACTGTGTGCATGTACAATTATGAAAATTCAGGTAATAAATACCCATGATGTCATTATTTCTTATATGAATATTAATGAGGGGAATTATTTAATTAGTGAGCTACTTTAACGTTTTGCCTGCTCAATATTCATATCAAATAATAAGATGACAAATACTTATTAGCTTTTTTATCATAATGGTGTATGCACACAGGATTTCTTGACCTCATTTGTACAACTAATTTCTTGGTTGACATAAACAGACACTGCATTGTCAGATCAATTATAATTCCATAAGCAAACAAAGTAGACTCTGATCAGATCCGTCCTATAGGAGCCATGTGATCTAGGTTTACTGTTTGCAAATGCACAAAAGGCTTTTATATGAGGGAATGGGTTAACTCTTTGCACACTAAGTAATCTTCCATCTGCAGCAACTGTCATCTGCTATAATTCTGTAGCTAACATTTCTCTCATTTCTTTGCAACAATATGGTCAAAGTGTCAAACGTTTCGACTCCTGATGAGATAACATACTATGTGGCGTCTCATTTGGATCCAAATTTCTTTTCATTAGTAAGTTTCCCCCCTAGTGTGCAAATAGTTAACCATTAATCCATTCCCTCATATGAACGCCTTTTGACGCTGTTTTCTATTAACCATTAATCCATTCCCTCATATGAACGTCTTTTGACGCTGTTTTCTATTAACCATTAATCCATTCCCTCATATGAACGCCTTTTGACGCTGTTTTCTATTAACCATTAATCCATTCCCTCATATGAACGCCTTTTGACGCTGTTTTCTATTAACCATTAATCCATTCCCTCATATGAACGCCTTTTGACGCTGTTTTCTATTAACCATTAATCCATTCCCTCATATGAACGCCTATTGACGCTGTTTTCTATTAACCATTAATCCATTCCCTCATATGAACACCTTTTGACGCTGTTTTCTATTAACCATTAATCCATTCCCTCATATGAACGCCTTTTGACGCTGTTTTCTATTAACCATTAATCCATTCCCTCATATGAACGCCTATTGACGCTGTTTTCTATCAAACATTAATCCATTCCTTCATACGAACGCCTTATAACGCCTCTGAAAAAAATCACCTTTTTAAATCATTGTGATAACTGATATTTGCTCCAAAAGAGCAAATGCTCGATCTATTTATTAAAATGGTTTCAGAACTAAACCATTCTAAAATGTTCCTGTTTCTAATTAAATGCTCCTTTTTAATAGATTTATTCCAAGAGGTTGACTCTTAAAAAAGTATATGAGAGAATGGTTAAAGGCAGTATCCTGGATTGCTTATTTGTAAATGCAGAAGTACACAAAACTTTATGAACACATTCAAAGTTAGACATACATTCTACATTTACCCTTTAACTCATGAATATCCATGTTAAGAAATAATGACTATCAATATTAATAAGACTATATTTATTAAAGCATATGAACACACGATCTTTGGCCATGGAAGAAACTGTAGAATCAAAGCTGTATTGCATAATATGGATCCATATTCAAACAGAGCAGCACACACTCTGATCAGATGATTCCTACTTCAAGTACCAACTCATCTGAGTCTACTCTGTTTGGAAATGCATGAAAAGGTGTTGATATGAGGTAATTTCAGGTAAAGGCTTAAAGAATGAAAAACTTCTAGAGAATTTGGAAAACATTGTAGACCCTGAATCATCATAGACTCGGAAGTGTGCACTCAGTATGCAAAACTAATTTTTAAACCCTTTACTTCACGAATATTCATGTCAGACACAATAACTACATGACTATCAATTGGCCGGATGTTTTTATCAAAGAAAGACATGATTGGACATAGATTGTTAATTCTAATCTAAAGCATTTTATAGCAAAAATAGCAGACCCTGATCAAGTGGCTACTACATTAGCCGTCTGGCATGGGTCTAATCTGTTTGTAAGTAAAGGGTTGAATAATCTTAAGAGATATCAATATAAAATTGTGTAAAAATAATATGACGTGTCTTGTGAACATTTATTTACAAATATAAACATGCACTATATAAGTATATGTCAATAACTAGCTACAATGGACTACATATACAAAACCAGTCTCTACCGACTGATAAATGTAGAGATCAGTTATCAAAACACAAAATGTGAATCATTTGGTCTACAAGTATCCTGTGTTAACCCATTCCCTCATATTGACGACTTTTGATGACTCTGTAGTCGTCACTTTGTGAAACCATTGTGATAAATAGAGCATTTGCAATGCTCTATTTATCACAATGGTTTCAAACTGCAAAATTCTTAACATTTTCCTTTTCTCTAGTTAAAGAGACTGTATCTAAAAATAGCCTATGAGGTAATGGGTTAAGCATGCTGGGCAAATTAATGTTTATCCTGGTCCAACAGTAAAGATTCTGATTGAATTGATCTTCAATTTCTTAATGCCATATCAGGAGAGTAGCAGAGTTTTTATCCTGATGGCACACTAATTTACTCAAAATCTCAGGTCTTTGGTAAAATACATGTACATTTATGACTCATCAACACAAGATGCTAATTCACTGAACACAATTTTCAAACAGGCACTTGGGTATATCAATGTATTATCTCAATACATATAAGATATATACTCATGAATGTCTAGTTCAACTATGTACATGTACAGTAACAAGTCTAGATCAGCTATGTATATGTAACAACAGTTTTAGATCAGATATGCACATGTACATGTAACTAGTTTAGATCAGCTATATACATAACTTAACCCTATCCTTCAAAAACATGTTCTCAAGCATTTGCAAACAGAGTAGACCAAGATCAGACGGCTCGTAGAGGAGCCGTCTGATCAGGGTCTGCTCTGTTTGCTGATGGAATTTGAAAGATCTGTTTCTTTCCTTTCTAGAATGGCTACAATGTTCCACCTTCCATGTTTCATTATAACTACTTTGTTCATGAATATTCCATAGGTATATTGAAATTTGAAATAAACACAGAACAGGGAAAGGGTTAATTCTTTAACATATTAAAACTGTTAGTAATACATGTATAGGCAAAAGCTGTAGCATCTCATAAACAAACAGGGAAGAGCATCAACAAACAGAGCATAAGCAAACAGGAGGCGTCCCTTCTGAGTATACTCTGTTTGCAGAATCATGAAAAGGGAAACGGTTTGTCTCAAACTGGCATTAAGTCTTGTAATACAATTTTATTTTACAATGTTTGAATTTGAATATCAAATTTAGACTCAAATTGCTAGTGAGTATGGGTCCTGTGAACATTGGGAAATCGTAAAACATAGAACAGGAAAAGGGTTAACACAACATACTGATTGGATATAACCTTTGTATCAATTAACACTTTGTACATATTTACAAATAGTATGAATATGGAGCTTTCATTTCTGACTTGTTAATATTCATCAGCATACAAACTGGCCTGGATAAGATTCACCCTAGATCACTTGTCTAGCCAAGTCATCTCATGGCTTCTGCACAATCATTGCGTCTTGTCTCTTAGCTTAGGCCTGAAAATATATATATATATATATGAAAATAATTCATCTTGAAAGATTTACACAAAAAGCTAAGACATTGTGGTGTTAAAAATGGCCTGTAGTTATTGTAAAGCTTTGTTAACTTGCTGAAGATGCAAATGAGTGTCAGTGTAGAATTTGACCAGCGGTCATGTGAGGTCTTTCAATGCTACTGAACATTAATTACTATGTGAGCTCTTTCATCACTGCAGGAGTTTTATGTGAGCCTTTTCAACACTACAGAACGTTTTATGTGAGCCCTTTCATTACTACAGAGTATTAACCAGAGTCCTTTCATTACTACAGAGTATTAACCAGAGTCCTTTCATTACTACAGAGTATTAACTAGAGTCCTTTCATTACTACAGAGTATTAACTAGAGTCCTTTCATCACTACAGACTATTTATGTGAACCCTTTCAACACAACGGAATATTTATGGGAGCCCTTTCATCACTGCAGAACTTTCATGTGCGCCCTTTCATCACTACATAACCTTTATGTGAACCTTTTCATCACTACAGAATATTCATATGTGCCCTTTCATCACTACAGACTATTCATATGTGCCCTTTCATCACTACAGACTATTCATATGAGCCCTTTCATCACCAGAGAATATTCATATGAGCCCTTTCATCACTACAGAATATTCATATGAGCCCTTTCAACACTATAGGTTGTCCCCTAACATAAGTAATCTAAAGGTTTTCCCCTAACATGAATAATCTAAAGATGGTTCATTAACCCATTACTCATGATTATTCAAGTAAGAAATAATGACATCATAAATATAAATTAGATTAACTGTTTAAATAGCTCACGGACAGTCAGGAATGTTTTGCCATGGCATTTATAACTATGTAAGCAAACAGAGCAGAAATTGATCAGACTCTAACGACTAATGAGCTGTCTGATCTGGGTCTACTCTGTCTGCAGATGCATAGAAAGATATATTTATGGATTAAATGATCCGTATGTGCTCCCTATAATACATGTACATGTGTATTTTATAATCTGTAGGTGGTTAGTCCCATCATGTTATCTACACATTGATTGACTATATACATGTATTTAACAAAATAGAAACTGTATGTGAAAGCCAACAGCGGCTAAATTATTTTTAACCCTTTTAAATGTTCATATAAGAAATGATATCAGGAATATTTGTTAGCTAATTGTTTATTAAATGACAAACTATGTCGGAGAGGATGGTTTTGGAATTGGATAAAATCATAAGCATGTAGAGTAGTTACTGTAGACCCTGGTCAGATGGCTACTACTGGAGCCCTTCTGATCTGGGTCTACTCGTAACTGTTTTGAAAGGCTTGAAAAAAGCGTTTATTTTAGGAAAAGTGTTAAACGACTCGCTGTAACTACTGCATGGAATTTCATCTAACTTCACAGAAATGATATTTAGATGGTTCTCTAGCTATACATTGGTTTTAATATGCTACATAAGTACATGCACATGTAGATAACTGCCCAGAGCTTAACGTAGATTTTAAAACCAGCAGGTCTTTCATTTCCTTCATATACTGTAAACACCTTTTCCAGAATTTACAAACAGAGTAGACCCTAATCAGACGGTTCATATTATGTCTGCTCTGTAAGCTTTGGTCATAAAATAGACCCAGGGCTTAATTTTAACATTTTGGGAAGATGACCAATTACCCCTGAAAATGGAAAATTTTACAATGTCTCATTTGGGTTTTATTTCAGCTGACAGAAGATTTCAACAAATTCCCTCCTACAAATGTCCATTGCAGAGACAATAAAGGCCATCACCTCTAAAATTCATGAACAAACAGTAGAACGGTACTAGACCCAGATCAGACAGAGCTCTGCTGTAGGAGCTGTCTGATAATTGGTCTACTGTTTGGTTTTGGTTTTTAAAGTTTTGAACAGAATTTTCTGGCTAAACAATTTTCTCTCTTAAATCCATGGATATGTAAAATTCAATCAAATTTGGGGGGAAACATACTTTTTGCCCCTATTTCCCCATTTTTAGTGCTCTCACAACACAATTTCCCCCTATCAAAGGGCCCCGCCACCATTATTTCCCTGTTTTATGTTTATTTCAAATTTCAATCCCTACTGAATATCCAACAGGGGGCCATTTTGCGGGTCTACATGGTCTAAAAGGTCAAAAAAATTGATTGGGTCGATTTAGTGTTATATTCGTGGGTCTACATGGTCTAAAAGGTAAAACAAATTGATTGGGTCGATTTAGTGTTATAAAATATGACACTAAATCGACCCAATCAATTTTTTTTACCTTTTAGACCATGTAGACCCACGAAATGGCCCCCTGTGGAATATGATTATCCCATTAATTTGCACACAGAGCAGACCCTGGTCAATCTAATTTGGGTCTTCTCTGTTTGCAAGTGCTTGAAAAGATGTTTAAATGAGGAAAAGGGTTTCAATTTACAGATTAACATTTTTAACAAGCTAATTACAAGTTCTATCCAATATTCATTATCTATTTAACCCTTATAACGCTGAAGATTATTCAAATGGACTATTCTAAAATTCAAACATGCCAATCTTATGGCAAAATTTTGATTGAAAAGTGTATCATATGACAAAGAGTGTATACCCTGATGAGAGGGCTCCTCCAGGAGCTCTCTCATCTGGGTCTACACTGTTTGCAAAGGACATTAATTAGTGAATCGTGTTCCGCACTGTAAAGGGTTAAACCCTACCTTCATATACATACATGTGTACATGTATGATACAAAGTGGATAAAAACCTATCCATGGTTTTGCAAACAAAGTGGACCCAGATCAGACAACAGAGTTTCTACAAATAATAGGACCATCGCCCTTTATTCCATAAATAATCAATACACCTTTCTATGCCTATTCAAACAGTGTAGACCCAGATCAGATGGCTCCTATATGGACTAATATAGATATCAGGGCTCAACCTGGAGCTTTTCATTTAGAGAGAACTTTTATGATATTGAGGGAGACTTTGTATCTCCCTATATGTTCTATATAATAAAACTTCTCCCTCAGCTAAAAACAGGGAGAAGTCAGCAGGGTTAGAGAGACTTTTTCTCCCAAATCACCCTCTTTCTTGAGCCCTGGATATGATTCTCCAGTTTCTGCCATGACAGAACTTCCCATGTTGTTTTGTCATGATAAACATTGAATTAATTAAAATTCATGATCATTGAAGTCATTATATTTCATTCATTAACATGCATGAAGTAAAGGGATAACTATACTGTGTGTAACAGTTACACATACATACGTGTCATTATAAAACTTCAGCTAATGCATATTCATTAGGGATGGAGAATCGGACCAAAATCATAATCGATTATCGAATTGAATCGAACATTTATTATCGATAAAAAATCGATAATTAATTGAAAATACATTCAGAGATTCTGTGCATGTAAAGCTTGATGTAACAAGCTAATACCTAACTAAGCTTTTGTGTCAACCAAACAGTATGCTGTGACCATTCATTAGAATCATCTCGAAGAGATGATTTTAATGAATGGTCACAGAATTCAGCTTGGTAGAGGCTTATTATAAAGGTAAAATACTTTTATATACTTCTCAATTAAAAATACAGTTATATTCCCATTAAAACGCTTATGAAAATTTCTGACGCTGCTATACAGATTATACAGTCAGTAATCGATTATGGAAAAATTACTATCGATAGTAAATCGAAAATACTTTTCGATCAATCATCGATTATAACCGATTATTGGAACAACACTAATATTCATAATGTCATTTCTTCTTACATGAATATGTAACACATGGTGAAAAAGTTGTGACTCGACTGGGACTCGAACCCAGGGCCTCTGGCTTACCATGCCAACACTCTACCAACTGAGCTACCAAGCCACACAGTAAAGCCTATCAACTTATTTCACCATAATCTCTACCCGGCTTCACGCACCCCTCTACTCAAGAATTCGTCCCGAATTCTTACTCAAAGAACACTCCACGAGTTTCTCATTATTACACATTATCTTCCTACTATCTTCATATAATTCACCCTGTATGTTATTTACGTTGGGCGCCAAATGTAACATGGTGAAAAAGTTGTGACTCGACTGGGACTCGAACCCAGGGCCTCTGGCTTACCATGCCAACACTCTACCGACTGAGCTACCAAGCCACACAGTAAAGCCTATCAACTTATTTCACCATAATCTCTACCCGGCTACAAATATATTAATGTTCAGAGAAGAGCCACAAGAATGCTCATAAGTCATATGAGAGGTTTAAGCTACAGTGAGAGGTTAAAGCAACTCGGCATTCCGACCCTGGAGTACAGGAGGGACAGAGCAGATGTAACTTCTGAAAGGTTTGGACAAAACATCTGCCATCCTGCTATTAGTAAAAGATGATATTAGAACAAGGGGTAACGATATGAAACTTGGTAAGCCAAGGGCTAGAACTGAACAGAGAAAGGGTACTTTCAGCCATAGGGTAATAGACCTCTGGAACTCTCTCCCCAACAGTGTTGTTCAGGCACCCACACTGAATATATTTAAATCAAAGCTGAATGGGCACTGGGGTCACTAATAAAGCTAATAAGTTTGATGCCGAGTGCTATTACCCATATAAGTGAAGACGTGTCGACATTGACAAAAGCAGTATAGAACTGTATGGAACTGTGTTTCCCTTCAAACTCTCCACTGCCTTAACAGAAAACTCAAAACACCAAGAATACAATTATTATTATAATTGTATTTGTAACGAGCACTTGGGCAAACCGAGCTGAATAATCAATAATAATAATAATAATAATAATAATAATCAATGTTCGCTATAAGTGAACGGACAGTGTAGTTATTTTAAAATATGAAATGAACAGAACTGGTATTCATGCAAGGGAAGTGATCAATAAAGAACATTACTGGAACCGGTGTACATAAATTCAACTGAAGAGAACAATTAAAATACAAATGGGCCGAAGAAGCTGCAAAGCTTATGCAACACAGATAAGACATACATGTATATTCAAAAATAAATGTCTACCCAGGACAGAATTGTTAAACCTTTTAATGTTATTTATTATTGTTTACATTTACATGTATAACAGCTGCTCCAAAAAATTCAAACTCAAAATAGAATTAATTTTTAAAAGGCTTTTATATAAAATTATTGAATTAACTCTATGAATATTTAATTTATGTAGCAATTATGTGGTTTTAATTAAATAAAGATTGTAATGTTATATATAATAGTACATTGAACCAGGAATGTTTGGCTGTGTCAGACCCTGAAGATTCAGATCTACATGTATATCATAAGCAAACAGAGCAGATCCAGATAAGATGGCTTCTACAGAACAGAAGCTATTTGATCTGGGTGTACATGTAGAACTAAGACTAGTGTATGCACATTTGTAGAAGGCAGATTGATTGAGTGAAGGACCAGGATAATTATATCATAAGCAAACAGAGTAGACCCTGATCAGAAAGCTCCTAAATTATAAATAGGACCCGTCTGATCTGGGTCTACTCTGTTTGCAAATGTATAGAAAGGTGTATTTATGGAATAAAGGGCTAAGAGACTCAAACAATTTATATTCTGAAAAAAAATTACATGGCATCTGATCTGGATCCAAACTGTTTGTGGCCATTTAAGTTCATTACTTGTGAATATTTTGTTACAGTTACTTATCAACTCTTGTGCTTCTAGTGGAGAATTCATGAAAAACTACCCAAACTGTTTGGATCCAGATGAACACCCCCCCCCCCCCCCCCATCAGAATCCAAAATGAACATGTTGTCCATTGCAAAGTTCTGCATTATTTGCAGAGAAATACAAGAAAAAGTAATTTTGAGATTTGTAGCAGACGACATTTTTTTTGCTTACAAAAATTTCATAGCAGTACTTGAACCCGTTACTCTATAATATGGTACACTATGAGCTTAAATTACTACTTTGCAAACAAAGAAGACCCAGATCAGATGGCTCCTATTTAAGTAATGTATCATGTGCTTGATCAGGGTCTGATGTTTACTATAAATGGAATATATTTAAGAAATGAATGACGTGCTTCCGGTGTTCATGAGGTTATGCAACGCATAGCTTTACGGGCAAAGTTAGTGAAGCCCGAAGGGCTTCACGTGAATCTTTGCTCGTAAAGCTATGCGTTGCATAACCTATGAACACCGGGAGCACGTCATTCATTTCTTATATTTATATTCAATTGTATTTCTTATATTTAAGAAATGAATGACGTGCTTCCGGTATTCATGAGGTTATGCATCTTTCTTTTTAGAATAAGGTTATATAAGGACGTTGCAGGGCGAATGTAAATATATATGTATGATTGTACAGCTTCTGTTGTGGCTAAAACTCTTATTATGCTATATCATAAAAGTCTGTTAGATCCTAATTAATATTCACGAGGTCAGTATTTCTATATAAATATTCATGGAGAAAATGGTTAAACAATAAACATATTAACTTAATTTCAACTCCATGTTTTTCCTCTATTTGAGTTGGTAAAGTTCGTCTTTATAACTACATTTTTGCGAAGAAAAATCAAACACAGGGAAAATAAACTTTGATATTTATAGCAGACAACATTTTTGGCTGAGAACTATTACTTAATACTCAAGTTAATAGCATGAAAAGAAATTTTAAAAGATAAAAAACTGTTAACTTACCTCCATGTTTGTGCTCTATTCCAGTTTGTACACTTTAATGTTATTACTGTATTCAGGTTTGTCCCTCCCACAACTAACATACAGTTTTCCAGTGTTGTATGTTATGGCCACGGGTAACAGGATCCCATCCTTCTGTTCTATACAAACATTTCCAAGCTGCCCACTGGACGACAACTGGATAACACGATCATTAGCATAACTACATATGTATAGATGTCCATGTTGGTCCACGGTTATTCCCCGTGGCCCCTGTAACATGTCATTGGTATACGTCGCCATCACACCACCGTCACTATTCAAACACACAATTTTGTTGCTCTCTCTATCAGTCACATAGATGACTTTTTTATCTCCACGCAATGTTATTCGTGAAGGACATTTAAATAATTTGCTTTTCATAAATCTTCCAAATATTCCTGTGTTTTCTGAGTCTGGGTCAATTTGTTGTAACAAGTTTCCAGCTACATCACAGATGTGAACTGATACAACAGGACGAGCACAGACCAGGAAGAACTTTCCTTCATTATAAGTGAGGCCGACATAAACACCTGGTACAGTTATAGTGTGACGCGCTGATAAAGTTGGTGACACAGACAGGAACTGGATACGCTCGTCATCAAACAGCGTTACTGCCAGCTGGTCATCACCAACCATTGTAATGTCTAACGGCCGTGATGTTAATGTGACTTTGTGTGATTTTTTTTCATCTCTCTTGTCTATAATCTTAACACATTTGTTGTCGTAATCAGCCACTGCCAGTCGTCCATCTTTCAATACAACAACGCCCCAAATGTCACAGTCGTTTGTATCTGTAGATGTTTTCACGTTGATGTCATGGAGGTACTTGACAGCTGCTGGTTGGTCAACCAGTGACAGAGTTCCGAGAGAAGTTAACAATGATGTAAGTTTATCAAGCTGGTTATCACGGGTGAAGACTAATTGTTGTTGTTTGATTGTTTGACTTATACGGAAGACCTCTTTTTCCAACGCTGAGATCTTGTCTTTGGAAAATTTCAAGGCGATGAAGAGCTGATTGTAATGCTTCAACTCGTCTTTTCTGTCCAAGTCGGAGCTAATTTGATTAACCTGTGTTATCAGATCATCGAATTTCGATGTTTGATGTGCAAGGGAATCCAAATGTTCTTTTTGTTGTCTTGAAGCGTCATTTAGTAATCTTTCTTCCAGTTTATCGATAAGTTGGTTGATGTCTTTTCGAAACTTTTTCACATCAGCAACGGCCTTGTCGTAGCTTTTCGCTGATTCTTGTTGACACTGTTCTAAACAACTTTTACTAAACTTTAAATTATCAACGAGTATCTTCGCATTGGAGGAAATCATTTGAAATTCTGCACTATGCGACACTTCGCTGGAAATCTCTGGTATGTAGGACACTTTATTTCTACAGTCTCCATGATATAAAGTAATGCAGGCACTGCACCCAAGTTGTTGATGAGGGTTACAGTAGAATTTAATGGGCTCATTTGGGTGTTTCTGGCACAGGTCCGTCAGTGAGTTCGCAGCCCCGGAAGCCCCTGGAAGTTGTTTTCTGCCTTTTGGTCGGGTGGACATTGTCGACGTGTCCTGCACAATATGATTATTTAAAGCTGACGACATTTTATGGAAGTTGTTACACTGAGAACACAAATATTCTCCACAATTCGTACAATACACGACCGCCTCCATTCGTTTTTTGTCTTTGATACACAAATCACAGATAATGTCGAAGTCTTCCTCCGACCCCGCCATGAGCGTTCTTCTGAAAACATGCGACATGTTGGATATTTTGGACTATTTTGATTTTCTCTTCCTTGTCACGCTCAAAAAATCAGACGACAAATTGAGATGGTATAATTTGAGCTGAAATGGCGTATAGCCTGCGGGACTCGTTTTTGCGGCCATTTTGTGGACTTGATAACTGAATTGTCTGGAAATAATGCGACATCCATGAACAGATATTTTAATTCCTAAGATGAATTTGAGGTAGCCATTATTAAGTTCAGTAGCAGCAGCAATAATATTAGAGATGGAAGTAGTAGCAGCAAAATGGTATATAATGATCGAGCTAATAATGATGTAATAATAATAATAATATAATAATAATAATAGACTAATAATAATAATAATAATAATAATTATAATAATAATAATAAAAAAATAATGATGATGATAATAATAATAATGATAATAATAATAATAATAATAATAATAAAAATAATTGACTCTAATAATACTACTAATGATAATGATAATTTATAGATCTAATAATTACAGTACCTCGACAACCGGTAACGCCAGGATAGTAGATTAGCAGTAGAAGAGCAGTAGTAGTAGCAGTATTAGAAGTAGACTTTACTGCCTGTTTCACCCAGTAGTAGTAGCAGAAGTAGTAGTAGTAGTAGCAGTAGTAGTAGAAGTAGCAGTGGTAGTAGTAGTAGTAGATCTAGTAGTAGTAGTAGTAGTAGTAGTAGTAGTAGTAGTAGTAGTAGTAGTAATAGTGAGTGAGTGAGTGACACTAAATAGGCCATATAGCATGGATGAATATTGAGATGACATGATGATGACGGATGATATCAGGAAGATGATTTCTGCTAATCTCATTCGCTGCAAAGCAGTGTATGGGATCAAAACCACCAACATGCCTTCCATATAGTTCTTGGCAGAGGGAATAATCTCTGTCAAATAAACAAAAACATCCCCTGTGACAATTAAGCCCCAGAACCACGGCAATTAGGTAGGAAGGTCTCTGGGATAGTAGTAATAGTGGTAATAGTAATATTATAGTAGTAGTAGTAGTAGTAGTAGTAGTAGTAGTAGCTAGTAGTATATACTTAGTAGTAGTAGCAATAGTAGTAGTAACTAGTAGTATATAGTAGTAGTAGTAGTAGTAGTAGTAGTAGTAGTAGTAGTAGAGCAAGTCCGAGTGTTACCGACATGTGATAGGCTAGTTATCAACACTTTTTTATAATCCGCTTGGTTTATTAAAAAATGTAGTGGTTGTGTAATTGTATCTATTATCGGAGATGGGGTATGTATAATAATAAAGTCGCAGGTTTGTTCACTACCAATCTAATCTCTTCAGTATATAGAGGTTATTACACGGATATCTAGGGCTGCAGAGTTATATTGTCCCGCCACCTAATTGATATTGGCCGGAGAGCTTTGGCCCGATGGTCTATATCAAGGTAAGGGCCAATATCACTCTGCTGCCATAGTCTGTCGTGTAATAGCCTGTTTATTATACCCCCACAAACAGAGTTTGAGGGGCCCGTGGTATGCTGGAATCAGCCTGTCGTTTGGTTGGTCGGTCGGTCGTCGGTCTGTCTCTCCGCAAAATGTTGTACTTTCAACTCATGTGTAGTGGATGTGCAAGACGCAAATTTCACGTCTCTGTGACCTTGACCTTGACCTTTGGCCTTGAAATTGGTCTTGAAATTGTCAGGCAAAATCTTGTACTTTGATCTCATCCTTCACTTTCAACCTGATTCATTTGATACTTGGCATAAATGTTACTCAGGAGTAGTAGATGTGCAAGACACAAATTTCAGGTCTCTGTGACCTTGACTTGACCTTTGGTCTTGAAATTGGTCTTGAAATTGGCAGGCAAAATCTTGTACTTTGAACTCCTACTTCAATTTCAACCTGATTCACTTGATACTTGGCATAAATGTTACCCAGGAGTAGTAGATGTGAAAGACACAAATTTCAGGTCTCTGTGGCCTTGACCCTGACCTTTGGCCTTGAAATTGGTCTTGAAATTGGCAGTCAAAATCTTGTACTTTGAACTCCTCCTTCAATTTCAACCTGATTCACTTGATACTTGGCATAAATGTTACTCAGGAGTAGTATATATGCAAGACGCAAATTTCACGTCTCTGTGACCTTTACCTCGACCTTTGTCCTTGAAATTGGTCCTGAAATTGGCAGGCAAAATCTTGCACTTTGAACTCCTACTTCACTTTCAACCTGATTCACTTGATACTTGGCATACATGTTACTCAGGAGTAGTAGATGTGCAAGACACAAATTTCAGGTCTCTGTGACCTTGACCTTAACCTTTGGCCTTGAAATTGGTCTTGAAATTGGCAGGCAAAATCTTGTACTTTGAACTCATCCTTCAATTTCAACCTGATTCACTTGATACTTGGCATAAATGTTACTCAGGAGTAGTATATGTGTAAGACACAAATTTCAGGTCTCTGTGACCTTGACTTTGACCTTTGGTCTTGTAATTGGTCTTGAAATTGGCAGGCAAAATCTTGTACTTTGAACTCCTCCTTCACTTTCAACCTGATTCACTTGATACTTGGCATAAATGTTACTCAGGAGTAGTATATATGCAAGACACAAATTTCAGGTCTCTGAGACCTTGACCTTGACCTTTGGCCTTGAAATTGGTCTTCAAATTGGCAGGCAAAATCTTGTACTTTGAACTCCTCCTTCAATTTCAACCTGATTCACTTGATACTTGGCATTAATGTTACTCAGGAGTAGTATATATGCAAGACATAAATTTCAGGTCACTGTGACCTTGACCTTGACCTTTGTCCTTGAAATTGGTCCTGAAATTGGCAGGCAAAATCTTGTACTTTGAACTCCTCCTTCACTTTCAACCTGATTCACTTGATACGTGGCATAAATGTTACTTAGGAATAGTAGATGTGCAAGACACAAATTTCAAATCTCTGTGACCTTGACCTTTGGCCTTGAAATTGGTATTAAAATTGGCAGGCAAAATCTTTTATGGCGAACTACTCCTTCACCTTCAACCTGATTCACTTGATTCTTGGCATAAAATGTTACTCAGGAGTAGTAGATGTGCAAGAGACAAATTTCAGGTCTTGTCCGGAGCATATATCCTATACTCTTACATCTAGCATTACCAAACCTGTTGTGTCAATACATATTGGGTAGTAGATATTCAGGTCTCCGTAACCTTGAACTTAATACCTGGCCTTGAAATAAAAAAAAAACAGTGTCATTCTGCAAAATCGGACCAGCGCGAACATTTTCATTTTTCGGGAACGAGTCATGTCAAAATGCCAATGGTGGCAGTCTATTCTGGGATGCGCCTTTGCGAGATTCACGCATACAAATAACAAATGGCGCAGAGAGAGTTCCATCTTAAGGCAATGCCGCCACACAAACTCCCAAATCCCCAATCCCTAAATATATAATTATATCCCCTACAACGAAGTTTTTATATCCCCCACAACAAAGTTTGGTGGGGTATACTGGAATCAGATTGTCCGTCTGTCTGTCCGTCCGTGGACACAATTTTGTCCGGCCTTCTTCTTCTACAGTTTTGTTTCAACTTTGTTGAAAGTTCGTGTATAGCCAGCCATATGACTATATAAACCTGTGCACCGCATATTTCCATTATGATTAGACCACTACTTCAGGAGTTATCTCCCATTTCTAGTCCCCTACTAATGTTTTCCTGTTTTCTAGACTTTTTATGGAAGTGATTGGAGATATCAACTCTATATTTAGTACAAAGCTAAATCTAAATAAGTTACAGCTTATGTTTCAATCTCAGTCCGGTTGTATAATTATTTCCAAAGTTATTGCCATTGAACTTTAATTTTTTTCTTCAAATTTTGGATTTTCCAGACTTTTTTTGGAAGTGGTTGGAGATATTAACTTTATATTTGGTATAAAGCTAACTCTAGATGATGATTTACAGCTTAATTCCCAATCTCAATCTGGTTGAATAATGTTTGCCAGAGTTATGACCCTTGGACTTTAATTAATGTTTTTACGAAAAGGTACCTAGCTTTAGAATTTTGGAGTTGACAAAAATCTCATGAAAGGGTCTTATTTCTCTGAATTCTGAATTATTCTACATTTTTATTACATAAATTGGGTTGGGGCATGTATTGTTTTCAAGTCTCTTCGTGTTTCTGTATGTACATATGTTCAGATTGATGACATGTATTCTGACAAGCAGACAGGTGGGGGTATTCGTTAGCCTTTGGCTTACAGTTCTAATTACATTTGTAAAACATTGGCGAACATTTCAGCAGATCAGAGATAGAACAGAGATAGAACAGACACTACATGTATATCTCTCAGCATAAAAACGGTTTTAAAAACTCAATTGACAGATGGCGCTATCATGACGGATGACGTCAAAATGATTGTTTTACACTTAATACGAATAATGGGCGATGGAACTAGCAGCTAGACTTCACTTTACCGGTACTTGTACTGTGTATGTGCATAAATCTGAATCGAATCGGGCCAGGATTGTGGTTTGGAAATTGAGGCTAATTGCGTATACGAGCACAAGTTTGACAACATTTGCAGCATCAGAGAAGAATAAGACCTTCGCCTCGTATCCGTGTTCTGTTGCTATATATTTAGGACAATTATCTTGGCAGCGGGCATATATCGGTTATTTGCCCATCGCTATAGGTCCGTATATGCCCGCTCGGGCCATAAGACTCAATTTTCCGACTGATATAGGACCATTTTGAGTGTAAAAATGTTACTATTTATAGTAATAAATGTATTAACTAAACATATACTAACAGAAGT
Organism: Azorinus chamasolen; assembly: GCA_963576725.1. Taxonomy (NCBI): domain Eukaryota; kingdom Metazoa; phylum Mollusca; class Bivalvia; order Cardiida; family Solecurtidae; genus Azorinus; species Azorinus chamasolen. The sequence goes on from OY755246.1 coordinate 82,862,521, forward strand.
TACAGAATATGCATATATTATTTGGGCGAGTGGCAGCGGCCTGTTGTTGTGGTAGGCGTGGCTACATGTGAACGGACTGACCAATGTAACAATAGTAGTAGCATTAGTAGTAGTAGTAGTAGAAGAAGAAAAAGAAGAAATAGCATAAATAGTAGTAGTAGTAGTAGTAGTGATATTATTATTAGTAGTAAAATGTAGTAGTAATAGTAATAGCAGTAGTAGTAGAAGCAAAAGAAGAAATAGCATAAATAGTAATAGTAGTAGTAGTAGTAGTTGTAGTAGTAGTATCGTACATTCACCTTCTATCGAACCTCACCTGTTTATCGAACCTTTCGTTTTTTTGTGTTTTTACGCATGTACAAGTGCACACTACGTCATAAAATCATGAGTACCGTTTCTTTGTCTGTAAACAACGCCTCGTAGCTTTAAAAACGAAATATACGTCATAAACAGGTCAATACAGCTTATTTTATATGCTAAACATGAGAAAACTCTTACTACGTTAAAGAATATCAACATGAATTGAAAAGTGTACCACATTAAAAATGTTTGACAGCTCTGACCCCTTCAGCTTATGCAAAGGTCGCGTGCCCATGATGAAATAACGTGACTATGAGTATTGTGTTACAGTAAACAGTTTTTAAAATAAAGGTTCGATAAGCAGGTGAGGTTTTTCTGGCAGCCATTTTTGTTTTTGTTATGCGGGTGGTGGGGAACACTGGATTGTTTGGGGATTAATAGATGGGGATACAAATATTTAATTGTTTCAGGGTATGTATAAAAGATTATTTTGAACGGCTGATTTATTTTTTTCTTCAATATTCACAGTAAACGTTTTTTGTTCCTGGTCAAAGGTTAAGAGGTTCGATAGACGGTAAGACCATGCTAGTAGTAATAGTAGCAGCAGTAGTAGTGGTAAGAAAAAAATATCATAAATTGCTGTAGTAGAAGTAGAGGTAGTAGTAGCAGTAGCAGTGGTAGCAGCAGTAATGATAATTGTTGGAGCAGTAGCAGCAGCAGTAGCAGTAGTAGTAGTAGTAGAAGTTGCAGTAGTAATAGTAGTAGCAATAGTAGTAGTAGTAGTAGTAGTAGTTATAGTAGTAGTAGTAGTAGTAGTAGTAGTAGTAGTAGTAGTAGTAGTAGCAGTAGTAGTGGTAGTAGTAGTAGTAGTAGTAGTAGTAGTAGTAGTAGTAGTAGTAGTAGTAGTAGCAGTAGTAGTAGTAGTAGTAGTAGTAGTAGTTGTAGTAGTAGTAGTTTTAGTAGTAGTAGTAGAAGTAGTAGTAGTGGAGGCAGAAGAAGAAGGAGGAGAAGAAGAAGAAGAAGAAGAAGAAGAAGAAGAAGAAGAAGAAAAGAAGAAGAAGAAGAAGATGATGATGATGATGATGATGATGAAGAAGAAGATGATGAAGAAGATCTATAAAATATACATTTATAGTAGTAGCATTAGTTGTTGTTGTTGTTGTCGTCGTAGTCGTCGTAGTAGTAGCAGAAGCAGCAGCATTAGTAGTAGCAGTATATTTAGCAGTAGTGTTACTTCTACTACTAGTAGTAGTAGTAGCATTTGTAGAAGAAGAAAACATAACATTTATAAATAGTAATAGTCGTAGTCGTCGTCGTAGTCATCGTAGTAATGGTAGTGGTAGTAGTAGTAGTAGTAGCAGCAGTAGTTATGTAATAGTAGTAGTAGTAGTAGTAGCAGCAGCAGTAGTAGTAGCAGCATCATCATTATTATTATTATTATTATTATTATTATTATTAGTAGTAGTAGTAGTAGTAGTAGTAGTAGCAGCATCATTATTATTAGTAGTAGTAGTAGTAGCATTCGTAACTACTTGTCGTATTCCACCAGGCTTAGGAATATTTGGTAGAAATAGCTGAGATGTTCCGAGTAAAGAAGAAGTAGTAGCAGTAGCAGTAGTAGTAGTAGTAGTAGTAGTAGTAGCAGTAGTAGTAGTAGTAGTAGTAGTAGTAGTAGTAGTAGTAGTAGTAGTAGTAGTAGTAGTAGTAGTTAGGTTTGGTTTTTATCGGGTTTTACGTCGTTTTAACAGTATTTCAATTATATCACGATGTCCAGATAATTACAGATGGGAGAAGACCCCAGAGGTTCTTCCGTGCACAGAACAAATTGTCTCGTGCAAGCGGCGGCAAAAATTAAACGAGTTCATTTATAATGCGTTTTAATGAATGGCGTGGTGCGAAATATCTGCTGTGTTCCCGTGAGGGATAACACAATTCTGATTCTGTAGTTTCTGTTGTGGCCAATATTCCTATGTTTACATACTATTTAGATAATAAATATCTAATCAATATTTACAGATATTCATGGAGTATATGGTTAACTAAGACGTTAAGAATGAAACACAGATATAAGATCCTGTTTATATGTTGGTTTAACTTTTTGTTCGTTTGCTTTGTTTTGTTTGTGGTTGTTCTCTGTTTGTGATATTCACTGCATACGCTTAGGTTTAAGCAAAGACATATCTGGAAATACCAAATATAATTTTGCGTGTCTAATATGAGACAGACAAAACGCCCCTAGATATAAATATCCACCAAGATACTTATAATAGAGATATGTACATATGTATTTGGTCCGTTTATAAATACTTAGAAGAAACATTACTAAGGTAACTAATCACTTGTGAATACATTTTAATGTTGCGTTGCATTTGCAGTTAACTCCCTTGAATGAATATAACAAAACTGCCATGAAATGTTTTCTGACACGTACTATTCGTTACCAAGTAACACAAATATAGACACGCCACACTATAGGTTGATGTACAAGATACATGAACTGTATGAGCGTACTATCAGCCGGTACTGGCAAGATAAGAAAATGTGCAATCAATGTAGACCTAGACTCTGGTCATCACTCTAAACCATACTAAGATTTTATAAGGAAGCGTAGTATGCTGCTATTATTTTATGACAACCATCACTGCAAAGCTGTACAGGTAATATTATGGACAACATCTAGAGCTCAAATATGGAGCTTAGGTTTTAGCTTTGTGAAAGTGGTACCGATGTAACAAACCAGTCCCCCCTCAGTCTAGTTTCACCCCTCCCCAGCCTGGGGGATGGGCCTAGGCCTTTATTCCTCCCTTATGAACTGATAATATATTTTTTAATGGGGAAGGTTTGATTTGGCCTTTTTATACCCCCACAAACCAAGTGTTGGGATATATAGTCACCTTGGCGTTCCGTTGGTCGGTCTGTCTGTCGGTCGGTCTGTTGACATTTTTTTTTGTAATTTTGGCTTGCGTCGTGCGTCGTTCGTCGTCAACAATTTGAACCTTTAAAAAATTACAGGAGTCTTAGCTTTCATCTTTGACACATAGCGTCATGTTCTCGCCCCCGTTTCACTAACATTCTTAAGTAATTACTTTATACCAGACTTAACTTATTAGGAATATTACACTTATATTTAGAGAATATATGTCAAATAATTTTATCTTAATACACCTTAGAGATATTCGGCTATATTTTGAATAGAAAATATCGGTTTTCGCAAGGAACAGCTAGTTAAACCCAAAATGAATTTGATAAGATTCTTAAGTGTGTTACAAATTCTTAAATATTGTATGTGCTTTAGATCACCTTCAGTTATTATCAAGTACAATAATTGTTCCTAAAATGATAACGGAGCAAACCTCTTAGCCCTTTGTGTCAGAACAAACACTAATTTATGAAAAGCTATTCACTTGTGACTTTTAAATTACTGTCTTAGCTAAGTAATTACTTAAGAATGTTCGTGAAACTGGGGCAAGGTCCTTTACAATAGTTATATAAATTATGCCCCTTGGATCAAAATTGACCCGCCATAAGGATACCTTGTTTTTTTATAGAAAATTACAGTCAAATTTGAAAATCTTCACCTCTGAAACCGGAAAGGTCTCAGCTTTCATATTTGGCATATGGCATCATGTTCTGGTCCTCTACAAAAATTATATAAATTATGTCCCTGGGGTCATATCTAGGTCTACACTATTGTGGCCTAGTGTCTCATCTAGGTCTACAGTATTATGGCCAGGTGTCTCATCCAGGTCTACATCATTGTGGCCAGGTGTCTCATTCAGGTCTACACTGTTGTGACCTGGCGTCTCATCTAGGTCTACACCATTGTGGCAGGTGTCTAATCTAGGTCTACACTATTGTGGCCCGACGTCTCATCCAGCTCTACACTATTGTGGCCATGCGTCTCATCTAGGTCTACACTAATGTGGCCCGGTGTCTCGTCTACACTATTGTGACCATGTGTCTCATCTAGGTCTACACTATTGTGGTCCGGTGTCTCGTCTACACTATTGTGGCCATGTGTCTCATCTAGGTCTACACTAATGTGGCCAGGTGTTTCATCTAGGTCTACACTATTGTGGCCAAGTGTCTCATCTAGGTCTACACAATTGTGGTCATGTGTCTCATCTAGATCTACACTATTGTGGCCAGGTGTTTCATCTAGGTCTATACAATTGTGGTCATGTGTCTCATCTAGATCTACACTATTGCGGCCAGAAGTCTCATCTAGGTCTACACAATTGTGGTCATGTGTCTCATCTAGATCTACACTATTGCGGCCAGAAGTCTCATCTAGGTCTACACAATTGTGGTCATGTGTCTCATCTAGATGTACATTATTGTGGCCAGGTGTTTCATCTAGGTCTACACTATTGTGGCCCGGCGTCTCATCTAGGTCTACACCATTGCTGCCATGTGTCTCATCTAGGTTTACACTATTGCGACCTGGCGTCTTATCTAGATCTACACTATTGTGGCACATTGTTTCATTTAGATCTTCACTATTGCTTCCATGTGTCCCATCTAGGTCTATACTATTGCGGCTCTGTGTCTCATCTAGATCTACGCTATTGTGATCAGGTGTCTTTTCTATGTCTACACTATTGTTGCCATGTGTCTCATCTATGTCTACACTATTGTGGTAAGGTGTCTCATCTAAGTCTACACTATTGTGGTCAGGTGTCTCATCTAGGTCTATGCTATTGTTGCCAGGTGTCTCATATAGGTCTACACTATTGTGGCACGGTGTCACATCTATGTCTACACTATTGTGGCCATGTGTCTCATCTATGTCTGCACTATTGTGGCCATGTGTCTCATCTATGTCTACACTATTGTGGCCATGCGTCTCATCTATGTCTGCACTATTGTGGCCATGTGTCTCATCTATGTCTACACTATTGTGATCATGTGTCTTATCTATGTCTACACTATTGTGGTCATGTGTCTTATCTATGTCTACACTATTGTGGCCATGTGTCTCATCTATGTCTGCACTATTGCGGCCATGTGTCTCATCTATGTCTACACTATTGTGGCCATGTGTCTCATCTTTGTCTTCACTATTACGGCCCGACGTCTTATCTAGGTCTTCACTATTGCGGCCATGTGTCTCCTCTAGGTCTTCACTATTGCGGTACGGTGTCACATCTAGGTCTACACTATTGTGGCCAGGTGTCACATCTAGGTCTACACTATTGTGGCCCGGTGTCTCGTCTACACTATTGTGGCCAGGTGTCACACCTAGGTCTACACTATTGTGGCCCGGTGTCTCGTCTACACTATTGTGGCCATGTGTCTCAGTTAGGTCTACACTATTGTGGTCATGTGTCTCATCTAGGTTTACACTATTGTGGCCATGTGTATTATCTATTTCTACACTATTGCGGCCATGTGTCTCATCTAGGTCTTCACTTTTGTGGCCATGTGTCTCATCTAGGTCTTCACTATTGCGGCCCGGCGTCTTATCTAGGTCTACACTATTGCGACCTGGTGTCTTATCTAGGTCGTTACTGTTGCGGCCCGGTGTCTCAGCTAGGTCTACAATATTACGGCCTTGCTTGTTATCTAGGTCTACACTATTGTGCCAGCATCATGATACTAGTTTTAGATAGAATTGTAAAATATTTTGATATGATTTATCCAGTTGTATAGTGTAATTTTTATTTTAAGTCTATGACAGAAAAGAACGAGATTTTGGGTTACATTTTAATCCACGCTACACGCAAACCAACTTTAACCCTTCGCTTGCTGAATTTTAAAAAAACATTTCTCCTTTTTACCCATGCCCTGTTGGATAATTACATATATCTTCACTGTGTACAAGTATTTCGCTGTGCAATCACTGCTGTGGGCTGCACTGGTTGCACAGTCAATTTGTAAATAGTGCAGACCCTGATGAGACAGCTCCTGCATGAGCTGTCTCATCTGGGTCTTCACTATTTACAGGTAGGTATATTGACGTGAATAACAAGCGAAGGATTAAGTCTTATACAAATGTAGAAACTGGCCAGTCGATGTAAATATAGAACCTGAACAGTGGTAACTGTTGAACCTGCCTCACCGTCGTAAATCTATGACCTGTTTTGTAGAGTATTTGGAATCAGTCCGTAAATGTAAAACCTGACAGGCCTACGTAACTGTAGAACCTGTCTGACCAACATAAATGTAGAACCTTTCTGACCAACATAAATGTAGAATTTGTCTGACCATCCTAAATGTAGAACCAGTCGTCTAACCAGCATAAATATAGAACCTGTCTAACCGACATAAATGCAGAATCTATCTGACCAACATAAATGTAGAATCTGTCTGGCCGACATAAATGTCAAACATGTCTAACTAACATAAATGTAGAACGTGTATGCCCGACGTAAATGTAGTATCTTTCTGACCGGGGTAAATGTAGAACCTGTCTGACCAACATAGATGTAGAACCTGTCAGAGCAATGTAAATGTAGTACCTGTCTGGCCAAACTATATGTAGAACCTGTCAAAAGAATGTACATGTAGAACCTGTCTGGCAAATCTATATGAAGATCCTGTCAAACGAATGTAAATGTAGTACCTGTCTGGTCAATCTATATGTAGAACCTGTCTGACCAACATATATGTAGAACCTGTCAAACAAATGTAAATGTAGTACCTATCTGGCCAATCTATATGTAGAACCTGTCTGACCAACATATATGTAGAACCTGTCAAACAAATGTAAATGTAGTACCTATCTGGTCAATCTATATGTAGAACCTGTCTGACCAACATATATGTAGAACCTGTCAAACAAATGTAAATGTAGTACCTATCTGGCCAATCTATATGTAGAACCTGTCTGACCAACATATATGTAGAACCTGTCAAACAAATGTAAATGTAGTACCTATCTGGCCAATCTATATGTAGAACCTGTCAAACGAATGTAAATGTAGAACCTGTCTCTCTCACATAGCTTCCCATATCTCCGAGTTAGAACAACGGGTTAAGATTCCCTGATCTGTAACACGTGTAAGATCACTTTAGAACATATAATGACTTCATACATCATATATGACGTCAAACCATAGAAACCAATGTTTACATGTCATTTAAACGGCGAAAATACACTTCTTTGTTATGTGAGAATAAGAATCTGATGCTCGTTGTCTTTTAAAGTCATAATATTGCTCAAAATCGCGATAAATTGCGTAATTTCATATAGCTCTCATATTTGTCTATAACACAATATGAACTATCAAATCAGTCATCATGCAGAAACAAAGTCGAAAGAAGCAACATGTAGCGAGTAATTGATTGTGTAATTAGCACCGATAACACGGATTTGTTGACATTTTTAACGCTCACGAACTACACCGACTTTTCTCGGCTGCGCTCGGAATGAATCGGATGTACCGCATTAAGATGTCACATGATACACCAAAATGTCGGTCAAGAATGCCTTTATCAACATCCCTGTTGAGACGAAGCGTTACAGCACCAAGAGCATGGCAAATAAGAGGTGGCGTAAGACAGAGAGGCGACTGGCTTGACATATTTTAGCTAGAGTTTCATTCAAGGAATGCCAGGAAAGAACGTACGATGGTCAGAATATGTAAATTCAGCATGTATTAGTTCTAAACGATATCGATATGATTTCGACATCACGATGCCAGCTATAAGCGGTAGAGGCCACCCGTCTATTGATCTATTTAAGGATATTTCAGTTCAATTCACTGAAATGTTTATGCAACAACAACTAATCGTATCTATATACCGCCATTCAGTGAGAAAATAATATTTGAAGCTTTCATTTGTTGCCAGTCATTTCGTGACAAATCTAGTTCGTAATTTTTTTGTACCGTACCTTTACCTTTTCGTACACCTAGTTCACATGCAAAACTGATATATTCAAACAAGTATATAACACATTTAGATCTATTGGCCCGGTTTCTGCATAAAATCGAACTTTGATCTACGAAGAAACAACGTGACAAAAGTGTAAAGTGTAAACAGAAATATACAAGAATGGCTTTGAATGACAACATACAGCAGATGGGTTTCATTGCAGATGTATTTACCATATTAAGTAAGTACAACATCGTATCTCATTTACACAATTATGCAGAGTATGGCATTTTTCCTAGTAAATATTCTTGGAAAAGAATTGTTAATAATGCGATTACCGAGTTTCACAACACACTATGGCTTCAACGCACATCGGTAGACAGTGATTTCTGCAGATTTCGAAGTCTTCACTTTGGTATCACTCTCGCAGACGTGTGGAGACTTCCGCAAGACGTCATTAGTCAGAGCAATAAATGCCTAATTGCGCGAATTTGGACGTATGTAGAGTACAAGGACTTCATCTGCGCTTTATGCAATTCTCAAACCCGCGACTTGTGCAAACATGTTATTACAGAGTGCCAATCCCTCGAAAGTGACAGGAAATGTATTTTTGATTTTCTAAGCTACCACTTCTCACCTGCCATTAGAGCCTCGTGCCAGAGCAACTCTGAAATGCTATTGCAAATAATGCTTGGTAGTACGGTCTATACACATTATACTGATGACACCTATTATGAAAATGCAATTCGCTTATTCATCCCATTTGTCGTTAAAACCCTAAAACTGTATCACAGACGTTACGGGCTTATTCACTGATGTAAATATATAACAATAACAGGCATAATTAACTGTTTTTCATTTTCGTGTTTCCACCTCTCTAGTTTCGTTTCGTTTTGAGGGTGAATACAAGCGAAAATACAGTGTGCTCAGACAAATTCATTTGTTGATGGTCCAGGTCAAGATATCACAACTCCTTAAAGTTTGAAAAGGGGTTGGGGCGTCTTCACTTCAAACCATCGGTACTTGTAAGTCCTATGCTATTTAATCATGTGATAAGCACGTTGCATTCTGCATTATGCTCTCCTTTGTCATCTCTATTACCTTCTATCCAACAATCTTATGACCCTATATTTTCTCATCCAATCCAACTTCTTTGTTCTTTTTTGTCTTGACCTACCATTTCGTGTAATTCATACTAACTGTACATGTACATATGTTATTTGTGTTAACATTGTATTTCAATTGTTACTATGTTATCAAATCTCCGTGAAGAGGAAATAAAACGTATATATATATGAGGGAGTATAGCTATTGACCAGACCAATTGATCCACTTTTGCAAAAATCAAAGGTCACAGATATGTTATAGCCATGCACAATGTGGCATATTAGATTAGATACGACTAACTCTTTACTCCATGAATAGTCATGCAAGAAACAATATCATGAATCATGAATATTAATGTAGTTATAACAACACTACCAGCACTGGAAATTTTGGCCATGGCAGAATGTGTAGAATCATATCTCTATCATAAACAAATGGAGCAGACTCTGATCAGACGACTTCTAATTTCGGTCTACTCCGTTTGCATAGGCATATTTTTTGCAGTAATGCATGAATACACCTGTCTATGCCATAGCAAACAAAGTAGACCCAGGTCAGATTACTCCTATAGGCCCGGAGCCATTAGATCAGGGTTTGCTTTGTATGCTTTTGCAATTATAAATTATGATATAGATCGATTCTTTATAGTTTCTGTTTCATGTGTTCAGGTACATGTATAAAAATTAACCAATTGACACTATATGTCCTTACTTCTTACATGCATATCCATGGGGTTAATATAGATCTGATTCTACCGTTTCTATCATGCCAAAATTCCTGTCAATTTGGTATTATAGCAAATAAGCAATAAGTCTTATTAATAATCATGATGTCATTACATGAATATTCAGGGAGTAAATGGTTAAGACTATTGTTTCTTATCATATGATAATGTGCAGAAACATTATCTTGGAATGTGTGAATTTAGGTTAGGATACTATATGTAAATCATAAAATATGCCAAATTCAACATTCAATTATTAAAAAGATATTATTTTTTTTATTAAATTCTACAAATCACTGTGTGGCAAAATGATATATGTAGTGAGCCGGACTGAATTATGGTACAAAATGGCAATGTTAAGATGATAAGAAATGATGATACTAAATGCCATTATGGTTGCACAAAATCACCCACTCTCCATGATTGACTGCCATTAGAAATTTCAGACTATGTAGATTTTGGAGAAAAAAAATGTTGAAAGGCAGAATAGATTGATGCTTTTTATTTCATTCACTTGCATGGACATCTCATCAAATTCAGTATTTATAAGTGAGCTGCACAATGACAAAACCGGCTTTCATGCCATACTAAGTGTTAACCCTTTCCTTCATATTACCTTTATTCAAACATTTGCAAACAGAGTAGACCCGGATAAGACAACTCCAAAAGGAGCTGTCTGATCAGGGTCTGCTCTGTTTTGTAATGGAATATTTGATAATTGTGTCTTAATTTACTTTCTTAAATGGCTACAGTGTAATACCTTGCACATTGCATTTTAATGGTTTGGTTTATGAATATTCAGTAGATACATGTATCAAAAATTGGAATAAATATATAACAGGAAAAGGGTTAAGAAACAGAAAAAATGTAGCTGATCTGGCTCTTCAGTGTTTGAATGCCACTAAGGCTAGTTTTGTCAATACACAGCTCAACAGTATCAACATGAGTGTCAATATATTTAAGACAACTACTTGAATGGTTGAATGAGAAATATCAAAACATAAATATTGTTATTTTTGTATGTTTCCCTCCACTATCATCTTCCTTTGGCAATTTAGCTTTATGAAAGATTAATAGAAAGTAGCAAATAAGATACAAAGAAACAAGAAACATGTCAACACTTTGACTTAACCATTTCCCTGTTCATTATTCATGTAAAAATAGTGACAATATAAATATACATTAGCTCAATTTTCATAATGTAAATTTTCAAGGGCTGTTTTGCTTTGACAGAAACTGTATAATTAGATCTGTATCATGTCAAAAGCAAACAGAGCAGACTCTGATCAGATGGCTAATATAGGAGTCATTTGCATATGCATGAAAAGGCATAATTCATACGAGGGAAATAGATAACACTATAAATTGCATAACAGCAGCATTCACTGTAATTTAAAGATCAGTAAGACATTCTGCGATCGAAATGTGATAGAAATGCAGATCATTTGTGAAAATAAAACCTGAATATAAGCCCTATACTGTTATTGTCTTTTATTTCAGAATGCCATTGCTTGTATAACAGAGGGCAATGTTGAAAGACATTCCTCTAAAACAGACATATATGGTCAATCCATAATAAGGACTAAACCATGTTAATTCAATGAAGAAAATACCATCTCCATTCAGATGAGAAATGGTCAGACATGCATTGTTAATGTCGAGGAATAACAGACTGTTGGAAGATATTTTCCAAGAAAGCTGTTTTACACTCTACATGGTAAATATACACCACTAAATAATAGCAATGAATTATCCTGTCACTTCATGTAAAAGTACTGCTAAGCGCTATGGTATTTCAAACCATAGAAATTTGCAAACCAGCTAGACGCAAGACCTAGATCAGCTACTGCATTGAAATTGGGGAATCTGATCAGCTCACTGTTGCCAAATTTTCAGTTTTGCAGCTTATCTCGGTCTACACTGCTTTTAGCTTGTAATTTTTCAATTAAGTGATCCAGCAACAACACAGCAAGTATAATCTCATAGACACTAGCTCATAATGTTCTGCAGGTTTAGTGAAAAAGATCTTTATAAAATTTAGCATCAAATCATTATGCAAACAGGTACTTGGTTAAAAAGAACTTGTTGATAGTAGGGCTTAGAGTTTGCAAAGTGAATTCTTTAGAGTACACCAACAATTTCTATTGAGTTGCAAAAACCATTTCACCATTCACCTAATACTGATGCCATTTTATGTATCGGCCAGATGAGATGGCACCAGTGGGATCTGTCTTATTAGATTATGCCCTGTTTGCTAATAGAAATATATACAGGTGGATCTGAATCTACATTTTCCTGTGCTCATTTACAATGAAAAAAAATCAGCCGTTGGTCTTTTTTATTCATCCATGAATATTCATGAGATAAAGGGTTAGACCTATTAGGTACTGCTTCATAAATACATGAATATAACATTTAAAATGCTTCCATGTGTGTTTGTGAAGTTTTTGCCATGTGGTCACAGAAAGCTTTATTCAATTTTCAGGACTTCAAGATTCTCATCTTAGCTGAAAGTGTACTTTCCTTGACCAGGCTGAAAATCTGGAGTAATGGATGGAAGTTGCTAGCCATCATGTTGCATACAGACAATTTGTATTGTGGAATCATGGACCAGGAACCATGTGGTCATACACTCTTCTAATATATACGGGGTTAAGACAAGCTTCCAGATGCATGTGTGCGACTAATAGGCAAGAGTCAGTCCAGATGCATATGATTAGAGCTTTTAGATGTGTTCAAAGTTCATGTTCAAAACACGTCAGCTCTTTTGTAACTCTCAAATAACACTTTGTACTAGAGTATAAATTATTGAGTTTGTACTATAACATTGTCCTTTGTCCAAAACTTCTGGATCTCATAAGAAATGAATCCTGCTGGAGCATCAACTTTTATACATGTAGATTACAAGCAGTATAGACTGAAAATCAGCTGAGATATGTGAAACATGCTCTGTGAATACATTGCTTGCAACAGTGGTGGAATTAAGCTGCTGGAGGATGCAAGTTTAGATCAAGCTTTCATTTTGTAAAATGCCAAACCCTTTACCAGATGAGATGTATTTTAAGCATTTACAAACTAGATCCAGATCAGACAGGTCCTGTGGGAGCAATCTGGTCAAGCTCTGCTCTTATGTTTATGAATTAAATGGACTCAATTAACATAAGTCTGATTCATTTGTTTCTACACAGGTGGCAGTTTAAGAAAGGGTGAACGTTTTTCACTCTGGATTAAGCTGCCATCTACAAAGGCAGATCTAATTTCTTCTTTACTTATGGGTTTGGAAGCATTTTATGATTTTACTATATAACAATTATAAAACTCACTATATTCTTATATGCATGAATAGTCATCAGGTAATGGGTTACACACTGTATATCACTGTACACTATGAAGAACTGTGCCAGTTGTCTTATTATATAGGAATATTATTTTGGGTTCATCCTCCTGTTAGAATTTAAGCATATTTTCTAAAACAACTGCAAACAATGACTTGACTCTTTACCTCGTATAAACACATTTTCACGCATTTGCAAACAGAGTAGACCTCGATCAGACGGCTTCTATAGGAGCTGTCTGGTCAGGGTCACAAGGCTACAATGTTTCACCTTTTATATTTCATTTTAATTATTTTGTTCATGAATATTCAGTAGGTATTGGAATATGAAATGAACATAAAACCAGGAAAGGGTTTAGGCTATGCTCTAGACAAAGTAAGTTGATCTTGATTTGAAAAGTCAATGAACTCATGTGCCACGTTTTTGCAGTTTATTAGCCAATTAAAAGCATTGTATGAATGGTATGACAACAAATGTATGAATGGTATGACAACCAGTATTTGAACATTATTTATAAAGTCCACAAATCTAATAACTGTCTGGTCACTTGCCAGCATTAATTACTGGCATAAAATTTGCTGTATTAGTACTGCAAACAGTGCAGATCTGCATAACATAATATTTTGCAATGCAGCAGCTGATCTATGTTTACTAGAATAGTAATGTCCTTAACATTGTTTCAAAAGCCATACTAATCATTTCACGTTCAGTAATATCAATTCATTCATTTTGAAAAACAATGCTAACTAGCTATCATAATAAATCTTATTCGTGGGATCAATTAGCCCTTTTGCCTTTTCACACCTTTGCAAACAGAGTAAACTCAGATCAGATCTGTGGGAACTGACTAATCAGGGTCTGTTGTTTGGTAATGAAATTATAACATACTTCATTATACGGTTTACGGACGTTTCGCTACACAGCGTTTCGCTACCCTGACCATTTCACTACCCTGACCATTTGCTACCTCATTTCGCACCCTTACGGGAAGTCATTTCGCTACCCTGTCAACCAATTAATTAGGCAGTAGCTTAATGCTGGACAAAAGTAATGCAGAAAGGACATAGCGGAGCTTTTTGGATTACTTTTGTCCTGCATTAAGAAGCCACCTGCTAATATTGTCTACTTGTTTCCTACTAGTAGTAGCCAGTTACTAGTAACCACCTTTTCCTACATAAGTTACTAGTACAACTACAAGTAGCCTGTTACTAGCAGCTTGCTAGTAGTAACCAACTTTTCCTACTAGTAGCGACTAGCCAGTTACTAGTAGCGAAGTACAAGTAGCCAGTTACAAGTAGCCAGCTTCTAGTAAACAAGTTTTTCTACTACTAGTAGCCAGTTACTAGTAGCCAAGTTCTCCTACTACAAGTAGTAAGTTACTAGTAGCCAGCTACTAGTAACCAAGTTGTCCTACTACTAGTAGACAGTAACTAGTAGCCAAGTTCTCCTACTACAAGTAGCCAGTTACTAGTAGACAGCTACTAGTAACCAAATTTTCCCACTAGATCTAGTAGTAGCCAGTTTCTGGTAGCCAAGTTCTCCTACTACAAGTAGCCAGTTACTAGTAGCCAGCTACTAGTAAGCAAGTTTTCCTACTACTTGTAGCAAGCTACTAGTAACCAAGTTTTCCTACTACAAGTAACCAGTTACAAGTAGCCAGCTACTAGTAACCAAAATTTCCTAATACTAGTAGCCAGTTAATAGTAGCCAAGTTCTCCTACTACAAGTAGCCAGTTACTAGAAGCCAGTTACTAGTAACCACGTTTTCCATCTACTAGTAACAAAGTTGTCCTACTACTTGTAGCCAGTTACTAGTAGCCAAGTTCTACTACAAGTAGTCAGTTACTAGTAGCCAGCTACTAGTAACCAAGTTGTCCTGCTACTAGTAGCCAGTTACAAGTAGCCACGTTCTCCTACTACAAGTAGCCAGTTACTAGTAGTCAGCTGCTAGTAACCAAGTTTTCCTACTACAAGTAGCCAGTTACTAGTAGCCAGGTTCTCCTACTACAAGTAGCCAGTTACTAGAAGCCAGCTACTAGTAACCAAATTTTCCTACTACAAGTAGCCAGTAACTAGTAGCAAGCTATTTGTAACCAAATTTTCCTACTACAAGTAGCCAGTTATTAGAATAAAGCTACTAGTAACCAACTTTTCCTACTACTAGTAGCCAGTTACTAGTAGCCAAGTCCTACTACAAGTAGCCAGTTACTAGTAGTCAGCTACTAGTGACTAAGTTTTCCTACTACTAGTAGCCAGCTACATGTAACCAAGTTCTTCTACAAGTAGCCAGTCAGTAGCCAGCTAGTAGTAACCAAATTTTCCTTCTACTAGAAGCAAGTTACTAGTAGCCAAGTTCTCCTACTAAAAGCAGCCAGTTACTAGTAGCCAGCTACTAGTAACCATGTTTTCCTACTACTAGTAGCCAGCTAATAGTAACCATGTTCTACTACAAGTAGCCAGTTACTAGTAGCCAACTAGTAGGAACCAAATTTTCCTACTACTACTGGCAAGTTACTAGTAGCCAGGTTCTCCTACTACAAGTAGCCAGTTACAATAGCCAGCTACTAGTAACCAAGATTTCCTACTACTAGTAGCCAGTTACTAGTAGCCAAGTTCTTGTACTACAAGTAGCCAGTTACTAGTAACCACGTTTTCCTACTACTAGTACCCTGTAACTAGTAGCCAAGTTCTCCTACTACAAGTAGTTAGTTACTAGTAACCAAGTTGTCCTACTACTAGTAGCCCGTTACTAGTAGCAAATTTCTCCTACTACAAGTAGTCGGTTACTAGTAGCCAGGTACTAGTAACCAAGTTGTCCTACTACTAGTAGCCAGTTACAAGTAGCCAAGTTCCCCTTCTACAAGTAGCCAGTTACTAGTAGCCAGCTGCTAGGAACCAGGTTTTCCTACTACAAGTAGCCAGTTACATTTAGCCAGGTTCTCCTACTACAAGTAGCCAGTTAATAGTAGCTGGCCACTAAAACCAAGTTTTCCTACTACAAGTAGCCAGTTACTAGTAGCCAAGTTCTCCTACTACAAGTAGCCAGTTATTAGAATAAAGCTACTAGTAACCATATTTTCCTACTACTAGTAGCCAGTTACTAGTAGCCAAGTCCTACTACAAGTAGCCAGTTACTAGTAGCCAGCTACTAGTACAAGTAGCCAGCTACTAGTAACCAAGTTTTCCTACTACTAGAAGCCAGTTACTAGTAACCAAACTCTTCTACAAGTAGCCAGCTAGTAGTAACCAAATGTTCCTACTACTAGAAGCAAGTTACTATTAGCCAAGTTCTCCTACTATAGTAGCCAGTTACTAGTAGCCAGCTACTAGTAACCATGTTTTCCTACTACTAGTAGCCAGCTAATAGTAACCATGTTCTACTACAAGTAGCCAGTTACTAGTCGCCAACTAGTAGGAACCAAATTTTTCTAAAACCACTGGCAAGTTACTAGTAGCAAGGTTCTCCTACTTCAAGTAGCCAGTTACAATAGCCAGCTACTAGTAACCAAGATTTCCTACTACTAGAAGCCAGCTACTAGTAACCAAACTCTTCTACAAGTAGCCAGCCAGTAGCCAGCTAGTAGTAACCAAATGTTCCTACTACTAGTAGCAAGTTACTAGTAGCCAAGTTCTCCTACTAAAAGCAGCCAGTTACTAGTAGCCAGCTACTAGTAACCATGTTTTCCTACTACTAGTAGCCAGCTAATAGTAACCATGTTCTACTACAAGTAGCCAGTTACTAGTAGCCAACTAGTAGGAACCAAATTTTCCTACTACCACTGGCAAGTTACTAGTAACCAAGATTTCCTACTACTAGTAGACAGTTACTAGTAGCCAGTTACTAGTAACCACGTTTTCCTACTACTAGTACCCAGTTACTAGTAGCCAAGTTCTCCTACTACAAGTAGCAAGTTACTAATAGCCAGCTACTAGTAACCAAGTTTTCCTACTACAAGTAGCCAGTTACTGGTAGCCAAGTTATCCTACTACAAGTAGCCAGCTACAAGTAACCAAATTGTCCTACTACTAGTAGCCAGCTACTAGTAACCAAGTTTTCCTAAGACTTGTAGCCAGCTACTAGTAACCAAGTTCTCCTACTACAAATAACCAGTTACTAATAGCCAGCTACTAGTAACCAATATTTCCTATTAGATCATCTTCTAGTAGCCAGTTGCTGGTAGCCAAGTTGTCCTACTACAAGTAGCCATTTACTAGTAACCAGCTACTAATAACCAATCTTTCCTATTACTAGTAGCCAGCTACTAATAATTAAGTTCCCCTGCTACAAGTAGCCAGCTACTAGTAACCAAATTTTCCTACAACTAGTAGCCAGTTACTAGTAGCCAAGTTATCCTTCTACAAGTTGTCAGTTACTAGTGGTCAGCTACTAATCAAATTTTCCATCTTCACTTAGCCAGTTACTAGTAGCCAGCTACTAGTAACCAAGTTTTCCAAATACTAGTAGCCAGTTGCTAGTAGTCAAGTTCTCCTACTAAAAGTAGCCAGTTACTAGTAAACAAGTATTCCTACTACTAGTAACCAGTTAGTAGTAGTCAAGTTCTCCTACCACAAGTAGCCAGTTACTAGTAGCCAGCTGCTAGTAACCAAGTTTTCCTACTACTAGTAGCCAGTTACTAGTAGCCAAGTTCTCCTACAATAAGTATCCAGTAACTAGGAGCCAGCTATTAGTAGCCAACTTTTCTGTTCTTTTTTTTCAATATTCCTATAGTTCTTTTTGGTATCTGAATATCAATATTTATTATATGTTAATAAATTCGACTCTCAAATCACTAACCACCCCGCAACAATATTGGTTTTCCTATTAAATTTGATAGGAACCGAAACGTACAGGTAGCGAAATGGTCAGGGTAGCGAAATGACTTCTCAGTGGGTAGCGAAATGACTGTAGCGAAATGGTATGGGTAGCGAAATGTCTGACAACCAATTATACATCTTCTACCAATACCAAACATTCCTTTCTACACAAGTATGCCTATATTAAAAGTCAGCTAATAAATGTGCATGTTTTACATTTTTTAAAGTCATAATATCGCTCAAAATCATGTTAAAATCGCGTATTTTCTAACATTGATATATTATCCTTGATACAAATAACCATGGAATCCATTATAATAACACTGTTTTGTGTAACCGGTCGTTAGTAATCAGTTTATGAATGTGTTGATTTCTTATACTGCTATCATAGCACTATACGGCTGTTGTTTACATTTTGAAAATACTTCGGCTTGCCGCGGAAATCTCGATTGGTGTCGGGAGGTCACGTGGGTGAATAATTAATTTCTGATACAAACACAACAACATGGCGGTCGGAGGCTGGCAAGCGTAAGCGATATTCGGTGAATTCGCCAACAGAGAGAAAAAGACGACGACAAGATTCCTATAAAACGATCAACAGAACCTGGAATGTATCAGAACACTATTTTGAACGATGGAGAATATTGAAAGATGACATCGGTGTGAAAACAGATTCAGAAATAGCCAGATTTCTACCCAGTTACAAACCACGGTACAATTCATCTGTTTTTCTGTCTGGTTGAGTACAAGGATTTCGTCCATTAATACAAACATGTTACATGTTTGTATTAATGGACGAAATCCAATTGATATGTTTATAAATAAACTTTAAATTTGTGTTATTTAATCTTATTGCACAGCTCATTTGCAGAAAGAGAATTACTCATGGAGTAACTTCGACACATGTGATTTCGCCCACAGACATGTAAATTTTTATAATGGTAGATCTACAGTATACACATAACAGTTTCTGTTTTTGTGTGTAATGTATGTATCCATTCTAAATGTATCGAGCTACTTTCGGTTTTGGACGATATCCCGGCAGACGGCAACAATCACAAAATTAGCATGTCGTCTTGTAACTTCTAGGTTGACATCAGTCTCCCTTTACTTTTCTGAATAATCATCATTAATGAGCTGTAAGACAGAATGCTAATTTTATGATGGTTGCCGTCGTACAGCTGGGATATCGTTAAAACCGAAAGTAGCTCGATATCACCATTTAGAGTACACAAATTTAAACTACAATGGGATGAACTCTTTACAGTAATTACTAGAGTAGAATTTACATTATTTTATGGGATGGTTAAAAGCATATAAGATCGGTTGGAGTTTATTTTTGTCAGTGCAACACAAAAATATTCTGTATTCCAGCAATTTGCAAATAGTGAATGAATCGATGAGGATGGCATGTATTTTCATTATGAACAAATAAAAATCAGATACAAGTTAATCACACAAGTAACCCTTTCCCTGTTGAATATTTGTGTGAGAAATAATGACATCATGAATATTATTAGCCGAAGTTTTATAATGGCATGTGTACACAGAGTCACAGACATTGGTATTGGTAGAAATTGTATCTAGTCAGATCTTTTATAATTTCATTAGCAAAAACAGCAGATCCTGATCAGACATATCCTCTAGGAGCTGTCTGATCTGGGTCTACTCTGTTTGCAAATGCTTAAAAAGGCATTTATATGAAGGAAAGGTTTAATGATAAATAGAAAATGAATAATTATCTCTCTTTATAGTTTCACCATGTCATAAATTAATGAATTATTTTTCCTCAAACCAAATTGTAAAAGCAAATATTGTCAGTTTCAGCCCTTTACCTGTTTAATATTCATGTAAGAAATAATGGCATCATGAGTACGGACAAGTATTAGCTACATTTTCATAAGTTTTTGATGGTATATGAACACAAAACAGGTATTTTCTATTTGCAATGTCATAACAATACACTATTATGCATTTGTATATGAAAGTATGGGTAAGGATTAACTGAATCAACTATGTACAGTAAGGGCAATGTAAAAAGATACTTGTCATATTGTGCATCTTTAATTTTGTTTGTCATATTTTCATGTCTTTTGTCAATGGATTTTTGACTGGGGCTTGCATATGATATGTCTGAAAAAATACATGTATTGCCATTATATGCCTTATGTACATGTATCATTATTTATAATTATTATAGTAGTGTTAGCTGAACACTAAATATCTTATTTCCCTTACAGTAATACTTGCATAAGCATAAGACGGCTGCCATGTCAGGGACCTCATGCAAACAACAAAAAGCTGCCAAGCCTGGTACTTGAGGAATTTCAACATTAAAACAGACAACACCAATGCAGGCAAAGGGACAAACTGATGGAAATCAGAACATTGGAACTATCTTCAGTGGCATCAGATAAAAGGTGTGGTTTATGTAAAACTTAACATTTCCTCAAGGATATACTCTGATATGGTTGACCCTTTACCTGTTTGGATCTTCATGTCAGAAATAATAGCATGGTCAGATTTACTATAAAACAGATCAGATTCTGATCAGACAGATACTACAGGGGCCATCTGACCTGGGTCGACTCAGAAAATGGACGAAAACACATTTGAGGGAAAGGGCTAAAAGAGACTATTTCATATTGCTTATAAACTTGAATACTTTTAAAACATAAATGGTCCTGGTATAGAACACTACTGATAGGTATGATTTAACTGTTACCATAGAATTATAGATCCTTACCATAGTACTTAAATTCACCAGCTACTCATTGCCATAAGTCAGTGAATTTAAACATGGTTTTTTTATATGTGGTATGTTATTATCTATAGGCAAACAGTTTTTGTCTTGTCAAAATGTTTTAACATGCATGATTTGGGATGTTTTTTAATCTCCTGAATTGAGATTGGTGACAGGTCATATCAAAATAATTATTAATAGCCAGATGACAAATTTTGGTCAAAACCTCTGTTGGGAACAAAGTGTTTTTCAACAAACACATCTTGCTTAGCAAGCCTAGCTCAAGATGGACAGCTCACTGGTCATTTTCATTGCTAATCAGTGTTACTCCATGGCATTACATCAATGTTAACCCTTTCCCTCATGTAAATGCCTTTTCATAATTTGAAAACTGTAGATTCAGATCAGAAGGCTGCTGTAGGAGCTATCTCATCCAGGTCCTGTGTTTCCTTATGTTATATTGTATGTAGATTGTCCTAATTCTGCTTTTTTGTTATCATAAAACATCTGTATCCATCAAGCCATTATGGAATTCCAGCTAATTGATATTCATAAAGTAATTATTTCTAACATGAAGTTCATAAAAGCTGTTGACAAGTGAATCATAAAACTAAGAATAAGTATAATGTACATCCACAGTTGGTTTGTTATGGATGATCATGCTTTTTAGCTCACCAGTAGGTGGCCAGTTTTCTATAGAAACATGCAGTGGAAACTTTGGAAACCTATGAAACTGAAGGTTCTCAAATTTCGTATTAGACACACAACATCATGTTCAGGTCCTCTACAAAAGCTATATAAATTATGCCCCTGGGGTCAAAATTGGCCCAAACCCTGGATGACAAGTGAACACTCTAGAGGTCACATTTATAGCCAAATCTTCATGAAAATTGGTCAGAATGATTGTCCTAATAAAATTTGTTACATATGGTCAAAAAGTAGGTAACTGGGTCATATCTTAGAAAAATCTTATTTACACTCCAGCGGCCACACTCAGAGTGTTTGTCTTGGTGATATCAAGGTTGAGTGTGATCATGGGTGGGGTGGGAATAAAAAGTAGGTCACGAAGTCAAATCTTAGAAAAAATACTCTAGATGGCACATTTTCAGCCCAATCTTCATTGGTCAGAATGATTGTCTTGATCAATATTCTAAATCTTTGAAAACCTTGTTCTGCAGAACCACTGCCCATGATCCACTATCAACATTGTTCAAATATTGTTCCTAAGGTCAATATTGGCCCTACCCATTTGCTACTCAGCAGCAATCTTAAATATATGGTAATCAGGTGAGCTATTAAGGGCCATCTTGGCCCTCTTGTTTGATCATTCATTTTGGACAAGGAAGATATTCAAATGCAAATATTCACCCAAATCGTAGAAGTACACATATAAATATTTTTTCAGGGTTGCCGAAGTCCTAAGTTTTGAGGATTGCTAGGGTAGGGTGTCAAGGAAGCAGACTTCAAGATCTTTCTTGAATCCGTTTGAGTAAGTTTTATAATTGTCTTATTGGTTAGGTGTAGTATTCTCTCTGTGTCTGTCTGTCTGTCCATCTGTGTGTGTGTGTGTGTGTGTGTGTGTGTGTGTGTGTCTCTCTCTCTTTCTCTCTCTCTCTCTCTCACTCTCTCTGAGCAAGCATTTTGTGGGATTACATATAAAGGTCAAGGTCATACACCAAGGTCAAGTTATGAGTCAAATTTAGTTGCTTGCTTCAAAGTTGACATCTTTTGGAAGTGAACATCTTGAGGGGTGTTTTTATTCAGGTCAAGGTCATACATCAAGGTCAGAGTTTAAATTACAGGTCAAATTTAGATACATTGCAAATACATACAAATGTACTTCTAATTTGGCATGTTTGTGTAAGTTGGCATGTTTGTGTAATTATCATAAGTGAACATTTTGACTAGGGGTGACTTATTAAGATCAAGGTCATACATCATAGTCAATGGTCAAATTACAGGTCAAATTTAGATTGGCGATAATTTTGGTCACCATTCAACATGCATACTTCAAACTTGGCAAGCATGTTTAAGCAAACATTTTAGATGGTGTCTTTTTAAGGTCAAGGTCATACATAATAAAGGGGAGGGGATAGTGTTTCACATACACATCTTGCTAAGCTGAAGTTTTATAATGGCATGTGTTGGATACTTTTGTATTGATAGATACTGTAGAGTCAGACCAATTATAATCTTGTTGGTTACGGAGCTGACTGATTAGACAACTTCTGCAAGAGCTATCTGATCTAGGTCTGCTCTGTTTGCAAAGGTATCTGAGGGAAAGAGTTAAAAAAAATTGTTGATGCAGAAGTTATGCAAGAAGGTCCATCATAAATATCGTATGACCCCGGGGCATTTATTAGCAATAATAATGTATATGCTGCAGTTTGTTTGCATTTACAGATTTTCATATTCCAGAATACACATCAAGAAGACAAATATACCGTCTTCAAAACAGTTTTACAGTAAGCGAGAACTGTATTGCATATCTGAAATTGCAAACAGTGTATACCAAGATCAATTATTGCGGTCCAATGTGTCATTTGATCAAGTTCTATACTGTTGTGATTGTTAGTTTTTGTCTACGAAATGTGAATATGCTAATAATGTTCATTATACCCCCATTTTGAAGAAAAATGGGTGTATTGCTTTTCACATGTCGGTCGGTCTGCCAGTCAGTCGGTAGATCGATGGTTTCTGATCAATAATTAATAAACGACTTGGCATAGAATCTTCAAACTTGCTGTGGTGGTTGGTCGTGACAACTAGATGACCCCTATTGTTTTTTAGGCCACTAGATCAAAGTCACCATAACCTTAACTGGTGAAATTGTTTCCAATCAATAACTGCTCAAGGGTTTGCCTTAGGATCTTTAACTTTGCTGTGGTGCTCGGTCATGACCACTAGATGATCCCTATTGTTTTTAAGGTCAAAGGTCAAGGTAACCATGACCTTAACTGATGAAATGGTCTCTGATCAATAACTGCTCAGGTGAATGGCTTAGGATCTTCAAACTTGCTGTGGTAGTTGGTCATGCTCACTATATGAAGCCTATTCTTTTTGAAGTCATTAGGGCAGACGTCAAGGTCACCATGACCATAACTGTTTAAATGGCTTCCGATCAAAAACTGCTCATGGGTTTGCCTTAGGATCTTCAACTTGCTATTGTGGTTGGTCATGACCACTAGATGACCCCTGATTTTTAGGTCTCTAGGTCAAAGATCAAGGTCACCATGACCTTAACTGGTGAAATGTTTTTTGATTAATAACTGCTTAGGATCTTCAAATTTGCTGTGGTAGTTGGTCATGGCCACTAGATGACCCCTATAGTTTTTGAGATCACTTGGTCAAAAGTATAGGTCACCATGACCTTAACTGGTGAAATGGTTTCTGATCAATAACTGTTCAAGGGTTAGGTTTGGAAACTTCAAACTTGCTGTGGTCCTTGTTCATGACCGCAAGATGATCCCTATTGTTGTTGAGGTCACTAGGTCAAAGTCACCATGACCATAACCTTTTGAAATGTTTTCCGATCAATAAATGATCACTTGTTTGGCTTAGGATCTTCAAAGTTGCTGTGGTGATTAGTCATGACCACTAGAAAACCCTTATAGTTTTTGAAGTCTCTAGATCAAAGGTCAGGTGGTAGGTAAACATGTTTTAGAAACATCTCTTGTTTGTTACAATGGTTTTAGCTTTCAATCCACTCATATTTAGCATTTTACATGTATATTGATGAACCGGTAAGATTATTGTTCATTTGCAATTTTGCAGCATGGCTGGGGTTTGTAATCAGCAGATCAGGATGTACTGTGCAAAAATGTTTGCATACACACCTCCAGTCAACAACAGGATGGGAAAGTTCCTTATTGTTATCAACTGAAACATGGATCTTGATACACAGAAGTGAAATCATGAAGGCAGCTTATTGTAAGTTCCAGACATTCATCAGTCTTGCATATTTAGATATGATTTTAACAATGAAAAACTATGTGTAGAACTCTGAGGATAATTTTTAGTTTGTCTGTTTTGAAGAAATCAGAAGCTGTTGTCGTAACACCGGCGTCCGCGTCATCTTTGTCGTAGTCATCCGAAATCTTAACATTGACCATAACTTCTTCGATTTTTCATTCACAACCTTCATTTTTGGAATGCATGTTATCTTGACAAGGCCTATCCACACAGTTTTTATCAAGTCTCATCATGATTTGATTGACAAGACATTGATCATTTTTCGATCTAAAATATACCATAACTTCATAATGTATTAAGTTACTTTTATTTTGGCTAACCATGCAAATTTATTTTGCCAAGTTTCTAGTACTTATCATATATGAGAAAAAGTCATTCATATTTAGCCTATTTACAATATTCTAGCTTTGATAAGAATACCCCTTCTATGGATTTGAATTTGTTTATTTAATTTAGATTTTGGTAGGACCAAACTTTAAGTTCGAGTTATCGGAGTTTGAGATATCAAAGTTCAACTGTATCTCGTATTGTTTTCCTTCAAGAAACGGATGAACTAAAAATCAGACATGTGACAAAACAAGACTATGATAGTACCTTGACTTTTTTCTTTGAGTAAAAAACAAAACACAACAGAAATCAGAAAGTATATGTTTTGTTAACTGTTTATTCCAGCCTCAACCAATATTGCAACAGTCCAGTAAAGTGAGCAAATCATCAGACATATCAGCATGTCATGGCAGTGGCCAAAGATGCAGCTGCACCTCAGCATCAAAGTAAGCATGAAAACCAGAGAGCTGCAGCCAGATGAACCAAGACGATCAGGAAACATTTGGTTTCTGCAATGCCACCAACCAACACATAAACTAGTACAACAAGTGTCAATATTTGCAGAGTAAACCGAACAATAATTATGTCATCTTTATTACCAGTACATTTTTGTGCAAAAAATAACTGCAATTTTGTTGAAGATATAATTTTAAAAATCATGTGTAGGTAATGCAGATTAGCATGCAACTTAAAGTCATAATATTGCTCAAAATCGCGATAAATTGCGTAATTTCATATAGCTCTCATATTTGTCTATAACACAATATGAACTATCAAATCAGTCATCATGCAGAAACAAAGTCGAAAGAAGCAACATGTAGCGAGTAATTGATTGTGTAATTAGCACCGATAACACGGATTTGTTGACATTTTTAACGCTCACGAACTACACCGACTTTTCTCGGCTGCGCTCGGAATGAATCGGATGTACCGCATTAAGATGTCACATGATACACCAAAATGTCGGTCAAGAATGCCTTTATCAACATCCCTGTTGAGACGAAGCGTTACAACCCCAAAAGAGCATGGCAAATAAGAGGTGGCGTAAGACAGAGAGGCGACTGGCTTGACATATTTTAGCTAGAGTTTCATTCAAGGAATGCCAGGAAAGAACGTACGATGGTCAGAATATGTAAATTCAGCATGTATTAGTTCTAAACGATATCGATATGATTTCGACATCACGATGCCAGCTATAAGCGGTAGAGGCCACCCGTCTATTGATCTATTTAAGGATATTTCAGTTCAATTCACTGAAATGTTTATGCAACAACAACTAATCGTATCTATATACCGCCATTCAGTGAGAAAATAATATTTGAAGCTTTCATTTGTTGCCAGTCATTTCGTGACAAATCTAGTTCGTAATTTTTTTGTACCGTACCTTTACCTTTTCGTACACCTAGTTCACATGCAAAACTGATATATTCAAACAAGTATATAACACATTTAGATCTATTGGCCCGGTTTCTGCATAAAATCGAACTTTGATCTACGAAGAAACAACGTGACAAAAGTGTAAAGTGTAAACAGAAATATACAAGAATGGCTTTGAATGACAACATACAGCAGATGGGTTTCATTGCAGATGTATTTACCATATTAAGTAAGTACAACATCGTATCTCATTTACACAATTATGCAGAATATGGCATTTTTCCTAGTAAATATTCTTGGAAAAGAATTGTTAATAATGCGATTACCGAGTTTCACAACACACTATGGCTTCAACGCACATCGGTAGACAGTGATTTCTGCAGATTTCGAAGTCTTCACTTTGGTATCACTCTCGCAGACGTGTGGAGACTTCCGCAAGACGTCATTAGTCAGAGCAATAAATGCCTAATTGCGCGAATTTGGACGTATGTAGAGTACAAGGACTTCATCTGCGCTTTATGCAATTCTCAAACCCGCGACTTGTGCAAACATGTTATTACAGAGTGCCAATCCCTCGAAAGTGACAGGAAATGTATTTTTGATTTTCTAAGCTACCACTTCTCACCTGCCATTAGAGCCTCGTGCCAGAGCAACTCTGAAATGCTATTGCAAATAATGCTTGGTAGTACGGTCTATACACATTATACTGATGACACCTATTATGAAAATGCAATTCGCTTATTCATCCCATTTGTCGTTAAAACCCTAAAACTGTATCACAGACGTTACGGGCTTATTCACTGATGTAAATATATAACAATAACAGGCATAATTAACTGTTTTTCATTTTCGTGTTTCCACCTCTCTAGTTTCGTTTCGTTTTGAGGTTGAATACAAGCGAAAATACAGTGTGCTCAGACAAATTCATTTGTTGATGGTCCAGGTCAAGATATCACAACTCCTTAAAGTTTGAAAAGGGGTTGGGGCGTCTTCACTTCAAACCATCGGTACTTGTAAGTCCTATGCTATTTAATCATGTGATAAGCACGTTGCATTCTGCATTATGCTCTCCTTTGTCATCTCTATTACCTTCTATCCAACAATCTTATGACCCTATATTTTCTCATCCAATCCAACTTCTTTGTTCTTTTTTGTCTTGACCTACCATTTCGTGTAATTCATACTAACTGTACATGTACATATGTTATTTGTGTTAACATTGTATTTCAATTGTTACTATGTTATCAAATCTCCGTGAAGAGGAAATAAAACGTATATATATATGAGGGAGTATAGCTATTGACCAGACCAATTGATCCACTTTTGCAAAAATCAAAGGTCACAGATATGTTATAGCCATGCACAATGTGGCATATTAGATTAGATACGACTAACTCTTTACTCCATGAATAGTCATGCAAGAAACAATATCATGAATCATGAATATTAATGTAGTTATAACAACACTACCAGCACTGGAAATTTTGGCCATGGCAGAATGTGTAGAATCATATCTCTATCATAAACAAATGGAGCAGACTCTGATCAGACGACTTCTAATTTCGGTCTACTCCGTTTGCATAGGCATATTTTTTGCAGTAATGCATGAATACACCTGTCTATGCCATAGCAAACAAAGTAGACCCAGGTCAGATTACTCCTATAGGCCCGGAGCCATTAGATCAGGGTTTGCTTTGTATGCTTTTGCAATTATAAATTATGATATAGATCGATTCTTTATAGTTTCTGTTTCATGTGTTCAGGTACATGTATAAAAATTAACCAATTGACACTATATGTCCTTACTTCTTACATGCATATCCATGGGGTTAATATAGATCTGATTCTACCGTTTCTATCATGCCAAAATTCCTGTCAATTTGGTATTATAGCAAATAAGCAATAAGTCTTATTAATAATCATGATGTCATTACATGAATATTCAGGGAGTAAATGGTTAAGACTATTGTTTCTTATCATATGATAATGTGCAGAAACATTATCTTGGAATGTGTGAATTTAGGTTAGGATACTATATGTAAATCATAAAATATGCCAAATTCAACATTCAATTATTAAAAAGATATTATTCTTTTTATTAAATTCTACAAATCACTGTGTGGCAAAATGATATATGTAGTGAGCCGGACTGAATTATGGTACAAAATGGCAATGTTAAGATGATAAGAAATGATGATACTAAATGCCATTATGGTTGCACAAAATCACCCACTCTCCATGATTGACTGCCATTAGAAATTTCAGACTATGTAGATTTTGGAGAAAAAAAATGTTGAAAGGCAGAATAGATTGATGCTTTTTATTTCATTCACTTGCATGGACATCTCATCAAATTCAGTATTTATAAGTGAGCTGCACAATGACAAAACCGGCTTTCATGCCATACTAAGTGTTAACCCTTTCCTTCATATTACCTTTATTCAAACATTTGCAAACAGAGTAGACCCGGATAAGACAACTCCAAAAGGAGCTGTCTGATCAGGGTCTGCTCTGTTTTGTAATGGAATATTTGATAATTGTGTCTTAATTTACTTTCTTAAATGGCTACAGTGTAATACCTTGCACATTGCATTTTAATGGTTTGGTTTATGAATATTCAGTAGATACATGTATCAAAAATTGGAATAAATATATAACAGGAAAAGGGTTAAGAAACAGAAAAAATGTAGCTGATCTGGCTCTTCAGTGTTTGAATGCCACTAAGGCTAGTTTTGTCAATACACAGCTCAACAGTATCAACATGAGTGTCAATATATTTAAGACAACTACTTGAATGGTTGAATGAGAAATATCAAAACATAAATATTGTTATTTTTGTATGTTTCCCTCCACTATCATCTTCCTTTGGCAATTTAGCTTTATGAAAGATTAATAGAAAGTAGCAAATAAGATACAAAGAAACAAGAAACATGTCAACACTTTGACTTAACCATTTCCCTGTTCATTATTCATGTAAAAATAGTGACAATATAAATATACATTAGCTCAATTTTCATAATGTAAATTTTCAAGGGCTGTTTTGCTTTGACAGAAACTGTATAATTAGATCTGTATCATGTCAAAAGCAAACAGAGCAGACTCTGATCAGATGGCTAATATAGGAGTCATTTGCATATGCATGAAAAGGCATAATTCATACGAGGGAAATAGATAACACTATAAATTGCATAACAGCAGCATTCACTGTAATTTAAAGATCAGTAAGACATTCTGCGATCGAAATGTGATAGAAATGCAGATCATTTGTGAAAATAAAACCTGAATATAAGCCCTATACTGTTATTGTCTTTTATTTCAGAATGCCATTGCTTGTATAACAGAGGGCAATGTTGAAAGACATTCCTCTAAAACAGACATATATGGTCAATCCATAATAAGGACTAAACCATGTTAATTCAATGAAGAAAATACCATCTCCATTCAGATGAGAAATGGTCAGACATGCATTGTTAATGTCGAGGAATAACAGACTGTTGGAAGATATTTTCCAAGAAAGCTGTTTTACACTCTACATGGTAAATATACACCACTAAATAATAGCAATGAATTATCCTGTCACTTCATGTAAAAGTACTGCTAAGCGCTATGGTATTTCAAACCATAGAAATTTGCAAACCAGCTAGACGCAAGACCTAGATCAGCTACTGCATTGAAATTGGGGAATCTGATCAGCTCACTGTTGCCAAATTTTCAGTTTTGCAGCTTATCTCGGTCTACACTGCTTTTAGCTTGTAATTTTTCAATTAAGTGATCCAGCAACAACACAGCAAGTATAATCTCATAGACACTAGCTCATAATGTTCTGCAGGTTTAGTGAAAAAGATCTTTATAAAATTTAGCATCAAATCATTATGCAAACAGGTACTTGGTTAAAAAGAACTTGTTGATAGTAGGGCTTAGAGTTTGCAAAGTGAATTCTTTAGAGTACACCAACAATTTCTATTGAGTTGCAAAAACCATTTCACCATTCACCTAATACTGATGCCATTTTATGTATCGGCCAGATGAGATGGCACCAGTGGGATCTGTCTTATTAGATTATGCCCTGTTTGCTAATAGAAATATATACAGGTGGATCTGAATCTACATTTTCCTGTGCTCATTTACAATGAAAAAAAATCAGCCGTTGGTCTTTTTTATTCATCCATGAATATTCATGAGATAAAGGGTTAGACCTATTAGGTACTGCTTCATAAATACATGAATATAAAATTTAAAATGCTTCCATGTGTGTTTGTGAAGTTTTTGCCATGTGGTCACAGAAAGCTTTATTCAATTTTCAGGACTTCAAGATTCTCATCTTAGCTGAAAGTGTACTTTCCTTGACCAGGCTGAAAATCTGGAGTAATGGATGGAAGTTGCTAGCCATCATGTTGCATACAGACAATTTGTATTGTGGAATCATGGACCAGGAACCATGTGGTCATACACTCTTCTAATATATACGGGGTTAAGACAAGCTTCCAGATGCATGTGTGCGACTAATAGGCAAGAGTCAGTCCAGATGCATATGATTAGAGCTTTTAGATGTGTTCAAAGTTCATGTTCAAAACACGTCAGCTCTTTTGTAACTCTCAAATAACACTTTGTACTAGAGTATAAATTATTGAGTTTGTACTATAACATTGTCCTTTGTCCAAAACTTCTGGATCTCATAAGAAATGAATCCTGCTGGAGCATCAACTTTTATACATGTAGATTACAAGCAGTATAGACTGAAAATCAGCTGAGATATGTGAAACATGCTCTGTGAATACATTGCTTGCAACAGTGGTGGAATTAAGCTGCTGGAGGATGCAAGTTTAGATCAAGCTTTCATTTTGTAAAATGCCAAACCCTTTACCAGATGAGATGTATTTTAAGCATTTACAAACTAGATCCAGATCAGACAGGTCCTGTGGGAGCAATCTGGTCAAGCTCTGCTCTTATGTTTATGAATTAAATGGACTCAATTAACATAAGTCTGATTCATTTGTTTCTACACAGGTGGCAGTTTAAGAAAGGGTGAACGTTTTTCACTCTGGATTAAGCTGCCATCTACAAAGGCAGATCTAATTTCTTCTTTACTTATGGGTTTGGAAGCATTTTATGATTTTACTATATAACAATTATAAAACTCACTATATTCTTATATGCATGAATAGTCATCAGGTAATGGGTTACACACTGTATATCACTGTACACTATGAAGAACTGTGCCAGTTGTCTTATTATATAGGAATATTATTTTGGGTTCATCCTCCTGTTAGAATTTAAGCATATTTTCTAAAACAACTGCAAACAATGACTTGACTCTTTACCTCGTATAAACACATTTTCACGCATTTGCAAACAGAGTAGACCTCGATCAGACGGCTTCTATAGGAGCTGTCTGGTCAGGGTCACAAGGCTACAATGTTTCACCTTTTATATTTCATTTTAATTATTTTGTTCATGAATATTCAGTAGGTATTGGAATATGAAATGAACATAAAACCAGGAAAGGGTTTAGGCTATGCTCTAGACAAAGTAAGTTGATCTTGATTTGAAAAGTCAATGAACTCATGTGCCACGTTTTTGCAGTTTATTAGCCAATTAAAAGCATTGTATGAATGGTATGACAACAAATGTATGAATGGTATGACAACCAGTATTTGAACATTATTTATAAAGTCCACAAATCTAATAACTGTCTGGTCACTTGCCAGCATTAATTACTGGCATAAAATTTGCTGTATTAGTACTGCAAACAGTGCAGATCTGCATAACATAATATTTTGCAATGCAGCAGCTGATCTATGTTTACTAGAATAGTAATGTCCTTAACATTGTTTCAAAAGCCATACTAATCATTTCACGTTCAGTAATATCAATTCATTCATTTTGAAAAACAATGCTAACTAGCTATCATAATAAATCTTATTCGTGGGATCAATTAGCCCTTTTGCCTTTTCACACCTTTGCAAACAGAGTAAACTCAGATCAGATCTGTGGGAACTGACTAATCAGGGTCTGTTGTTTGGTAATGAAATTATAACATACTTCATTATACGGTTTACGGACGTTTCGCTACACAGCGTTTCGCTACCCTGACCATTTCACTACCCTGACCATTTGCTACCTCATTTCGCACCCTTACGGGAAGTCATTTCGCTACCCTGTCAACCAATTAATTAGGCAGTAGCTTAATGCTGGACAAAAGTAATGCAGAAAGGACATAGCGGAGCTTTTTGGATTACTTTTGTCCTGCATTAAGAAGCCACCTGCTAATATTGTCTACTTGTTTCCTACTAGTAGTAGCCAGTTACTAGTAACCACCTTTTCCTACATAAGTTACTAGTACAACTACAAGTAGCCTGTTACTAGCAGCTTGCTAGTAGTAACCAACTTTTCCTACTAGTAGCGACTAGCCAGTTACTAGTAGCGAAGTACAAGTAGCCAGTTACAAGTAGCCAGCTTCTAGTAAACAAGTTTTTCTACTACTAGTAGCCAGTTACTAGTAGCCAAGTTCTCCTACTACAAGTAGTAAGTTACTAGTAGCCAGCTACTAGTAACCAAGTTGTCCTACTACTAGTAGACAGTAACTAGTAGCCAAGTTCTCCTACTACAAGTAGCCAGTTACTAGTAGACAGCTACTAGTAACCAAATTTTCCCACTAGATCTAGTAGTAGCCAGTTTCTGGTAGCCAAGTTCTCCTACTACAAGTAGCCAGTTACTAGTAGCCAGCTACTAGTAAGCAAGTTTTCCTACTACTTGTAGCAAGCTACTAGTAACCAAGTTTTCCTACTACAAGTAACCAGTTACAAGTAGCCAGCTACTAGTAACCAAAATTTCCTAATACTAGTAGCCAGTTAATAGTAGCCAAGTTCTCCTACTACAAGTAGCCAGTTACTAGAAGCCAGTTACTAGTAACCACGTTTTCCATCTACTAGTAACAAAGTTGTCCTACTACTTGTAGCCAGTTACTAGTAGCCAAGTTCTACTACAAGTAGTCAGTTACTAGTAGCCAGCTACTAGTAACCAAGTTGTCCTGCTACTAGTAGCCAGTTACAAGTAGCCACGTTCTCCTACTACAAGTAGCCAGTTACTAGTAGTCAGCTGCTAGTAACCAAGTTTT
Source organism: Azorinus chamasolen (assembly GCA_963576725.1). Lineage (NCBI taxonomy): Eukaryota > Metazoa > Mollusca > Bivalvia > Cardiida > Solecurtidae > Azorinus > Azorinus chamasolen. Next base: position 82,896,156 of record OY755246.1, read on the forward strand.
CCTACTACAAGTAGCCAGTTACTAGTAGCCAGGTTCTCCTACTACAAGTAGCCAGTTACTAGAAGCCAGCTACTAGTAACCAAATTTTCCTACTACAAGTAGCCAGTAACTAGTAGCAAGCTATTTGTAACCAAATTTTCCTACTACAAGTAGCCAGTTATTAGAATAAAGCTACTAGTAACCAACTTTTCCTACTACTAGTAGCCAGTTACTAGTAGCCAAGTCCTACTACAAGTAGCCAGTTACTAGTAGTCAGCTACTAGTGACTAAGTTTTCCTACTACTAGTAGCCAGCTACATGTAACCAAGTTCTTCTACAAGTAGCCAGTCAGTAGCCAGCTAGTAGTAACCAAATTTTCCTTCTACTAGAAGCAAGTTACTAGTAGCCAAGTTCTCCTACTAAAAGCAGCCAGTTACTAGTAGCCAGCTACTAGTAACCATGTTTTCCTACTACTAGTAGCCAGCTAATAGTAACCATGTTCTACTACAAGTAGCCAGTTACTAGTAGCCAACTAGTAGGAACCAAATTTTCCTACTACTACTGGCAAGTTACTAGTAGCCAGGTTCTCCTACTACAAGTAGCCAGTTACAATAGCCAGCTACTAGTAACCAAGATTTCCTACTACTAGTAGCCAGTTACTAGTAGCCAAGTTCTTGTACTACAAGTAGCCAGTTACTAGTAACCACGTTTTCCTACTACTAGTACCCTGTAACTAGTAGCCAAGTTCTCCTACTACAAGTAGTTAGTTACTAGTAACCAAGTTGTCCTACTACTAGTAGCCCGTTACTAGTAGCAAATTTCTCCTACTACAAGTAGTCGGTTACTAGTAGCCAGGTACTAGTAACCAAGTTGTCCTACTACTAGTAGCCAGTTACAAGTAGCCAAGTTCCCCTTCTACAAGTAGCCAGTTACTAGTAGCCAGCTGCTAGGAACCAGGTTTTCCTACTACAAGTAGCCAGTTACATTTAGCCAGGTTCTCCTACTACAAGTAGCCAGTTAATAGTAGCTGGCCACTAAAACCAAGTTTTCCTACTACAAGTAGCCAGTTACTAGTAGCCAAGTTCTCCTACTACAAGTAGCCAGTTATTAGAATAAAGCTACTAGTAACCATATTTTCCTACTACTAGTAGCCAGTTACTAGTAGCCAAGTCCTACTACAAGTAGCCAGTTACTAGTAGCCAGCTACTAGTACAAGTAGCCAGCTACTAGTAACCAAGTTTTCCTACTACTAGAAGCCAGTTACTAGTAACCAAACTCTTCTACAAGTAGCCAGCTAGTAGTAACCAAATGTTCCTACTACTAGAAGCAAGTTACTATTAGCCAAGTTCTCCTACTATAGTAGCCAGTTACTAGTAGCCAGCTACTAGTAACCATGTTTTCCTACTACTAGTAGCCAGCTAATAGTAACCATGTTCTACTACAAGTAGCCAGTTACTAGTCGCCAACTAGTAGGAACCAAATTTTTCTAAAACCACTGGCAAGTTACTAGTAGCAAGGTTCTCCTACTTCAAGTAGCCAGTTACAATAGCCAGCTACTAGTAACCAAGATTTCCTACTACTAGAAGCCAGCTACTAGTAACCAAACTCTTCTACAAGTAGCCAGCCAGTAGCCAGCTAGTAGTAACCAAATGTTCCTACTACTAGTAGCAAGTTACTAGTAGCCAAGTTCTCCTACTAAAAGCAGCCAGTTACTAGTAGCCAGCTACTAGTAACCATGTTTTCCTACTACTAGTAGCCAGCTAATAGTAACCATGTTCTACTACAAGTAGCCAGTTACTAGTAGCCAACTAGTAGGAACCAAATTTTCCTACTACCACTGGCAAGTTACTAGTAACCAAGATTTCCTACTACTAGTAGACAGTTACTAGTAGCCAGTTACTAGTAACCACGTTTTCCTACTACTAGTACCCAGTTACTAGTAGCCAAGTTCTCCTACTACAAGTAGCAAGTTACTAATAGCCAGCTACTAGTAACCAAGTTTTCCTACTACAAGTAGCCAGTTACTGGTAGCCAAGTTATCCTACTACAAGTAGCCAGCTACAAGTAACCAAATTGTCCTACTACTAGTAGCCAGCTACTAGTAACCAAGTTTTCCTAAGACTTGTAGCCAGCTACTAGTAACCAAGTTCTCCTACTACAAATAACCAGTTACTAATAGCCAGCTACTAGTAACCAATATTTCCTATTAGATCATCTTCTAGTAGCCAGTTGCTGGTAGCCAAGTTGTCCTACTACAAGTAGCCATTTACTAGTAACCAGCTACTAATAACCAATCTTTCCTATTACTAGTAGCCAGCTACTAATAATTAAGTTCCCCTGCTACAAGTAGCCAGCTACTAGTAACCAAATTTTCCTACAACTAGTAGCCAGTTACTAGTAGCCAAGTTATCCTTCTACAAGTTGTCAGTTACTAGTGGTCAGCTACTAATCAAATTTTCCATCTTCACTTAGCCAGTTACTAGTAGCCAGCTACTAGTAACCAAGTTTTCCAAATACTAGTAGCCAGTTGCTAGTAGTCAAGTTCTCCTACTAAAAGTAGCCAGTTACTAGTAAACAAGTATTCCTACTACTAGTAACCAGTTAGTAGTAGTCAAGTTCTCCTACCACAAGTAGCCAGTTACTAGTAGCCAGCTGCTAGTAACCAAGTTTTCCTACTACTAGTAGCCAGTTACTAGTAGCCAAGTTCTCCTACAATAAGTATCCAGTAACTAGGAGCCAGCTATTAGTAGCCAACTTTTCTGTTCTTTTTTTTCAATATTCCTATAGTTCTTTTTGGTATCTGAATATCAATATTTATTATATGTTAATAAATTCGACTCTCAAATCACTAACCACCCCGCAACAATATTGGTTTTCCTATTAAATTTGATAGGAACCGAAACGTACAGGTAGCGAAATGGTCAGGGTAGCGAAATGACTTCTCAGTGGGTAGCGAAATGACTGTAGCGAAATGGTATGGGTAGCGAAATGTCTGACAACCAATTATACATCTTCTACCAATACCAAACATTCCTTTCTACACAAGTATGCCTATATTAAAAGTCAGCTAATAAATGTGCATGTTTTACATTTTTTAAAGTCATAATATCGCTCAAAATCATGTTAAAATCGCGTATTTTCTAACATTGATATATTATCCTTGATACAAATAACCATGGAATCCATTATAATAACACTGTTTTGTGTAACCGGTCGTTAGTAATCAGTTTATGAATGTGTTGATTTCTTATACTGCTATCATAGCACTATACGGCTGTTGTTTACATTTTGAAAATACTTCGGCTTGCCGCGGAAATCTCGATTGGTGTCGGGAGGTCACGTGGGTGAATAATTAATTTCTGATACAAACACAACAACATGGCGGTCGGAGGCTGGCAAGCGTAAGCGATATTCGGTGAATTCGCCAACAGAGAGAAAAAGACGACGACAAGATTCCTATAAAACGATCAACAGAACCTGGAATGTATCAGAACACTATTTTGAACGATGGAGAATATTGAAAGATGACATCGGTGTGAAAACAGATTCAGAAATAGCCAGATTTCTACCCAGTTACAAACCACGGTACAATTCATCTGTTTTTCTGTCTGGTTGAGTACAAGGATTTCGTCCATTAATACAAACATGTTACATGTTTGTATTAATGGACGAAATCCAATTGATATGTTTATAAATAAACTTTAAATTTGTGTTATTTAATCTTATTGCACAGCTCATTTGCAGAAAGAGAATTACTCATGGAGTAACTTCGACACATGTGATTTCGCCCACAGACATGTAAATTTTTATAATGGTAGATCTACAGTATACACATAACAGTTTCTGTTTTTGTGTGTAATGTATGTATCCATTCTAAATGTATCGAGCTACTTTCGGTTTTGGACGATATCCCGGCAGACGGCAACAATCACAAAATTAGCATGTCGTCTTGTAACTTCTAGGTTGACATCAGTCTCCCTTTACTTTTCTGAATAATCATCATTAATGAGCTGTAAGACAGAATGCTAATTTTATGATGGTTGCCGTCGTACAGCTGGGATATCGTTAAAACCGAAAGTAGCTCGATATCACCATTTAGAGTACACAAATTTAAACTACAATGGGATGAACTCTTTACAGTAATTACTAGAGTAGAATTTACATTATTTTATGGGATGGTTAAAAGCATATAAGATCGGTTGGAGTTTATTTTTGTCAGTGCAACACAAAAATATTCTGTATTCCAGCAATTTGCAAATAGTGAATGAATCGATGAGGATGGCATGTATTTTCATTATGAACAAATAAAAATCAGATACAAGTTAATCACACAAGTAACCCTTTCCCTGTTGAATATTTGTGTGAGAAATAATGACATCATGAATATTATTAGCCGAAGTTTTATAATGGCATGTGTACACAGAGTCACAGACATTGGTATTGGTAGAAATTGTATCTAGTCAGATCTTTTATAATTTCATTAGCAAAAACAGCAGATCCTGATCAGACATATCCTCTAGGAGCTGTCTGATCTGGGTCTACTCTGTTTGCAAATGCTTAAAAAGGCATTTATATGAAGGAAAGGTTTAATGATAAATAGAAAATGAATAATTATCTCTCTTTATAGTTTCACCATGTCATAAATTAATGAATTATTTTTCCTCAAACCAAATTGTAAAAGCAAATATTGTCAGTTTCAGCCCTTTACCTGTTTAATATTCATGTAAGAAATAATGGCATCATGAGTACGGACAAGTATTAGCTACATTTTCATAAGTTTTTGATGGTATATGAACACAAAACAGGTATTTTCTATTTGCAATGTCATAACAATACACTATTATGCATTTGTATATGAAAGTATGGGTAAGGATTAACTGAATCAACTATGTACAGTAAGGGCAATGTAAAAAGATACTTGTCATATTGTGCATCTTTAATTTTGTTTGTCATATTTTCATGTCTTTTGTCAATGGATTTTTGACTGGGGCTTGCATATGATATGTCTGAAAAAATACATGTATTGCCATTATATGCCTTATGTACATGTATCATTATTTATAATTATTATAGTAGTGTTAGCTGAACACTAAATATCTTATTTCCCTTACAGTAATACTTGCATAAGCATAAGACGGCTGCCATGTCAGGGACCTCATGCAAACAACAAAAAGCTGCCAATCCTGGTACTTGAGGAATTTCAACATTAAAACAGACAACACCAATGCAGGCAAAGGGACAAACTGATGGAAATCAGAACATTGGAACTATCTTCAGTGGCATCAGATAAAAGGTGTGGTTTATGTAAAACTTAACATTTCCTCAAGGATATACTCTGATATGGTTGACCCTTTACCTGTTTGGATCTTCATGTCAGAAATAATAGCATGGTCAGATTTACTATAAAACAGATCAGATTCTGATCAGACAGATACTACAGGGGCCATCTGACCTGGGTCGACTCAGAAAATGGACGAAAACACATTTGAGGGAAAGGGCTAAAAGAGACTATTTCATATTGCTTATAAACTTGAATACTTTTAAAACATAAATGGTCCTGGTATAGAACACTACTGATAGGTATGATTTAACTGTTACCATAGAATTATAGATCCTTACCATAGTACTTAAATTCACCAGCTACTCATTGCCATAAGTCAGTGAATTTAAACATGGTTTTTTTATATGTGGTATGTTATTATCTATAGGCAAACAGTTTTTGTCTTGTCAAAATGTTTTAACATGCATGATTTGGGATGTTTTTTAATCTCCTGAATTGAGATTGGTGACAGGTCATATCAAAATAATTATTAATAGCCAGATGACAAATTTTGGTCAAAACCTCTGTTGGGAACAAAGTGTTTTTCAACAAACACATCTTGCTTAGCAAGCCTAGCTCAAGATGGACAGCTCACTGGTCATTTTCATTGCTAATCAGTGTTACTCCATGGCATTACATCAATGTTAACCCTTTCCCTCATGTAAATGCCTTTTCATAATTTGAAAACTGTAGATTCAGATCAGAAGGCTGCTGTAGGAGCTATCTCATCCAGGTCCTGTGTTTCCTTATGTTATATTGTATGTAGATTGTCCTAATTCTGCTTTTTTGTTATCATAAAACATCTGTATCCATCAAGCCATTATGGAATTCCAGCTAATTGATATTCATAAAGTAATTATTTCTAACATGAAGTTCATAAAAGCTGTTGACAAGTGAATCATAAAACTAAGAATAAGTATAATGTACATCCACAGTTGGTTTGTTATGGATGATCATGCTTTTTAGCTCACCAGTAGGTGGCCAGTTTTCTATAGAAACATGCAGTGGAAACTTTGGAAACCTATGAAACTGAAGGTTCTCAAATTTCGTATTAGACACACAACATCATGTTCAGGTCCTCTACAAAAGCTATATAAATTATGCCCCTGGGGTCAAAATTGGCCCAAACCCTGGATGACAAGTGAACACTCTAGAGGTCACATTTATAGCCAAATCTTCATGAAAATTGGTCAGAATGATTGTCCTAATAAAATTTGTTACATATGGTCAAAAAGTAGGTAACTGGGTCATATCTTAGAAAAATCTTATTTACACTCCAGCGGCCACACTCAGAGTGTTTGTCTTGGTGATATCAAGGTTGAGTGTGATCATGGGTGGGGTGGGAATAAAAAGTAGGTCACGAAGTCAAATCTTAGAAAAAATACTCTAGATGGCACATTTTCAGCCCAATCTTCATTGGTCAGAATGATTGTCTTGATCAATATTCTAAATCTTTGAAAACCTTGTTCTGCAGAACCACTGCCCATGATCCACTATCAACATTGTTCAAATATTGTTCCTAAGGTCAATATTGGCCCTACCCATTTGCTACTCAGCAGCAATCTTAAATATATGGTAATCAGGTGAGCTATTAAGGGCCATCTTGGCCCTCTTGTTTGATCATTCATTTTGGACAAGGAAGATATTCAAATGCAAATATTCACCCAAATCGTAGAAGTACACATATAAATATTTTTTCAGGGTTGCCGAAGTCCTAAGTTTTGAGGATTGCTAGGGTAGGGTGTCAAGGAAGCAGACTTCAAGATCTTTCTTGAATCCGTTTGAGTAAGTTTTATAATTGTCTTATTGGTTAGGTGTAGTATTCTCTCTGTGTCTGTCTGTCTGTCCATCTGTGTGTGTGTGTGTGTGTGTGTGTGTGTGTGTGTGTCTCTCTCTCTCTTTCTCTCTCTCTCTCTCTCACTCTCTCTGAGCAAGCATTTTGTGGGATTACATATAAAGGTCAAGGTCATACACCAAGGTCAAGTTATGAGTCAAATTTAGTTGCTTGCTTCAAAGTTGACATCTTTTGGAAGTGAACATCTTGAGGGGTGTTTTTATTCAGGTCAAGGTCATACATCAAGGTCAGAGTTTAAATTACAGGTCAAATTTAGATACATTGCAAATACATACAAATGTACTTCTAATTTGGCATGTTTGTGTAAGTTGGCATGTTTGTGTAATTATCATAAGTGAACATTTTGACTAGGGGTGACTTATTAAGATCAAGGTCATACATCATAGTCAATGGTCAAATTACAGGTCAAATTTAGATTGGCGATAATTTTGGTCACCATTCAACATGCATACTTCAAACTTGGCAAGCATGTTTAAGCAAACATTTTAGATGGTGTCTTTTTAAGGTCAAGGTCATACATAATAAAGGGGAGGGGATAGTGTTTCACATACACATCTTGCTAAGCTGAAGTTTTATAATGGCATGTGTTGGATACTTTTGTATTGATAGATACTGTAGAGTCAGACCAATTATAATCTTGTTGGTTACGGAGCTGACTGATTAGACAACTTCTGCAAGAGCTATCTGATCTAGGTCTGCTCTGTTTGCAAAGGTATCTGAGGGAAAGAGTTAAAAAAAATTGTTGATGCAGAAGTTATGCAAGAAGGTCCATCATAAATATCGTATGACCCCGGGGCATTTATTAGCAATAATAATGTATATGCTGCAGTTTGTTTGCATTTACAGATTTTCATATTCCAGAATACACATCAAGAAGACAAATATACCGTCTTCAAAACAGTTTTACAGTAAGCGAGAACTGTATTGCATATCTGAAATTGCAAACAGTGTATACCAAGATCAATTATTGCGGTCCAATGTGTCATTTGATCAAGTTCTATACTGTTGTGATTGTTAGTTTTTGTCTACGAAATGTGAATATGCTAATAATGTTCATTATACCCCCATTTTGAAGAAAAATGGGTGTATTGCTTTTCACATGTCGGTCGGTCTGCCAGTCAGTCGGTAGATCGATGGTTTCTGATCAATAATTAATAAACGACTTGGCATAGAATCTTCAAACTTGCTGTGGTGGTTGGTCGTGACAACTAGATGACCCCTATTGTTTTTTAGGCCACTAGATCAAAGTCACCATAACCTTAACTGGTGAAATTGTTTCCAATCAATAACTGCTCAAGGGTTTGCCTTAGGATCTTTAACTTTGCTGTGGTGCTCGGTCATGACCACTAGATGATCCCTATTGTTTTTAAGGTCAAAGGTCAAGGTAACCATGACCTTAACTGATGAAATGGTCTCTGATCAATAACTGCTCAGGTGAATGGCTTAGGATCTTCAAACTTGCTGTGGTAGTTGGTCATGCTCACTATATGAAGCCTATTCTTTTTGAAGTCATTAGGGCAGACGTCAAGGTCACCATGACCATAACTGTTTAAATGGCTTCCGATCAAAAACTGCTCATGGGTTTGCCTTAGGATCTTCAACTTGCTATTGTGGTTGGTCATGACCACTAGATGACCCCTGATTTTTAGGTCTCTAGGTCAAAGATCAAGGTCACCATGACCTTAACTGGTGAAATGTTTTTTGATTAATAACTGCTTAGGATCTTCAAATTTGCTGTGGTAGTTGGTCATGGCCACTAGATGACCCCTATAGTTTTTGAGATCACTTGGTCAAAAGTATAGGTCACCATGACCTTAACTGGTGAAATGGTTTCTGATCAATAACTGTTCAAGGGTTAGGTTTGGAAACTTCAAACTTGCTGTGGTCCTTGTTCATGACCGCAAGATGATCCCTATTGTTGTTGAGGTCACTAGGTCAAAGTCACCATGACCATAACCTTTTGAAATGTTTTCCGATCAATAAATGATCACTTGTTTGGCTTAGGATCTTCAAAGTTGCTGTGGTGATTAGTCATGACCACTAGAAAACCCTTATAGTTTTTGAAGTCTCTAGATCAAAGGTCAGGTGGTAGGTAAACATGTTTTAGAAACATCTCTTGTTTGTTACAATGGTTTTAGCTTTCAATCCACTCATATTTAGCATTTTACATGTATATTGATGAACCGGTAAGATTATTGTTCATTTGCAATTTTGCAGCATGGCTGGGGTTTGTAATCAGCAGATCAGGATGTACTGTGCAAAAATGTTTGCATACACACCTCCAGTCAACAACAGGATGGGAAAGTTCCTTATTGTTATCAACTGAAACATGGATCTTGATACACAGAAGTGAAATCATGAAGGCAGCTTATTGTAAGTTCCAGACATTCATCAGTCTTGCATATTTAGATATGATTTTAACAATGAAAAACTATGTGTAGAACTCTGAGGATAATTTTTAGTTTGTCTGTTTTGAAGAAATCAGAAGCTGTTGTCGTAACACCGGCGTCCGCGTCATCTTTGTCGTAGTCATCCGAAATCTTAACATTGACCATAACTTCTTCGATTTTTCATTCACAACCTTCATTTTTGGAATGCATGTTATCTTGACAAGGCCTATCCACACAGTTTTTATCAAGTCTCATCATGATTTGATTGACAAGACATTGATCATTTTTCGATCTAAAATATACCATAACTTCATAATGTATTAAGTTACTTTTATTTTGGCTAACCATGCAAATTTATTTTGCCAAGTTTCTAGTACTTATCATATATGAGAAAAAGTCATTCATATTTAGCCTATTTACAATATTCTAGCTTTGATAAGAATACCCCTTCTATGGATTTGAATTTGTTTATTTAATTTAGATTTTGGTAGGACCAAACTTTAAGTTCGAGTTATCGGAGTTTGAGATATCAAAGTTCAACTGTATCTCGTATTGTTTTCCTTCAAGAAACGGATGAACTAAAAATCAGACATGTGACAAAACAAGACTATGATAGTACCTTGACTTTTTTCTTTGAGTAAAAAACAAAACACAACAGAAATCAGAAAGTATATGTTTTGTTAACTGTTTATTCCAGCCTCAACCAATATTGCAACAGTCCAGTAAAGTGAGCAAATCATCAGACATATCAGCATGTCATGGCAGTGGCCAAAGATGCAGCTGCACCTCAGCATCAAAGTAAGCATGAAAACCAGAGAGCTGCAGCCAGATGAACCAAGACGATCAGGAAACATTTGGTTTCTGCAATGCCACCAACCAACACATAAACTAGTACAACAAGTGTCAATATTTGCAGAGTAAACCGAACAATAATTATGTCATCTTTATTACCAGTACATTTTTGTGCAAAAAATAACTGCAATTTTGTTGAAGATATAATTTTAAAAATCATGTGTAGGTAATGCAGATTAGCATGCAACTTAAAGTCATAATATTGCTCAAAATCGCGATAAATTGCGTAATTTCATATAGCTCTCATATTTGTCTATAACACAATATGAACTATCAAATCAGTCATCATGCAGAAACAAAGTCGAAAGAAGCAACATGTAGCGAGTAATTGATTGTGTAATTAGCACCGATAACACGGATTTGTTGACATTTTTAACGCTCACGAACTACACCGACTTTTCTCGGCTGCGCTCGGAATGAATCGGATGTACCGCATTAAGATGTCACATGATACACCAAAATGTCGGTCAAGAATGCCTTTATCAACATCCCTGTTGAGACGAAGCGTTACAACCCCAAAAGAGCATGGCAAATAAGAGGTGGCGTAAGACAGAGAGGCGACTGGCTTGACATATTTTAGCTAGAGTTTCATTCAAGGAATGCCAGGAAAGAACGTACGATGGTCAGAATATGTAAATTCAGCATGTATTAGTTCTAAACGATATCGATATGATTTCGACATCACGATGCCAGCTATAAGCGGTAGAGGCCACCCGTCTATTGATCTATTTAAGGATATTTCAGTTCAATTCACTGAAATGTTTATGCAACAACAACTAATCGTATCTATATACCGCCATTCAGTGAGAAAATAATATTTGAAGCTTTCATTTGTTGCCAGTCATTTCGTGACAAATCTAGTTCGTAATTTTTTTGTACCGTACCTTTACCTTTTCGTACACCTAGTTCACATGCAAAACTGATATATTCAAACAAGTATATAACACATTTAGATCTATTGGCCCGGTTTCTGCATAAAATCGAACTTTGATCTACGAAGAAACAACGTGACAAAAGTGTAAAGTGTAAACAGAAATATACAAGAATGGCTTTGAATGACAACATACAGCAGATGGGTTTCATTGCAGATGTATTTACCATATTAAGTAAGTACAACATCGTATCTCATTTACACAATTATGCAGAATATGGCATTTTTCCTAGTAAATATTCTTGGAAAAGAATTGTTAATAATGCGATTACCGAGTTTCACAACACACTATGGCTTCAACGCACATCGGTAGACAGTGATTTCTGCAGATTTCGAAGTCTTCACTTTGGTATCACTCTCGCAGACGTGTGGAGACTTCCGCAAGACGTCATTAGTCAGAGCAATAAATGCCTAATTGCGCGAATTTGGACGTATGTAGAGTACAAGGACTTCATCTGCGCTTTATGCAATTCTCAAACCCGCGACTTGTGCAAACATGTTATTACAGAGTGCCAATCCCTCGAAAGTGACAGGAAATGTATTTTTGATTTTCTAAGCTACCACTTCTCACCTGCCATTAGAGCCTCGTGCCAGAGCAACTCTGAAATGCTATTGCAAATAATGCTTGGTAGTACGGTCTATACACATTATACTGATGACACCTATTATGAAAATGCAATTCGCTTATTCATCCCATTTGTCGTTAAAACCCTAAAACTGTATCACAGACGTTACGGGCTTATTCACTGATGTAAATATATAACAATAACAGGCATAATTAACTGTTTTTCATTTTCGTGTTTCCACCTCTCTAGTTTCGTTTCGTTTTGAGGTTGAATACAAGCGAAAATACAGTGTGCTCAGACAAATTCATTTGTTGATGGTCCAGGTCAAGATATCACAACTCCTTAAAGTTTGAAAAGGGGTTGGGGCGTCTTCACTTCAAACCATCGGTACTTGTAAGTCCTATGCTATTTAATCATGTGATAAGCACGTTGCATTCTGCATTATGCTCTCCTTTGTCATCTCTATTACCTTCTATCCAACAATCTTATGACCCTATATTTTCTCATCCAATCCAACTTCTTTGTTCTTTTTTGTCTTGACCTACCATTTCGTGTAATTCATACTAACTGTACATGTACATATGTTATTTGTGTTAACATTGTATTTCAATTGTTACTATGTTATCAAATCTCCGTGAAGAGGAAATAAAACGTATATATATATGAGGGAGTATAGCTATTGACCAGACCAATTGATCCACTTTTGCAAAAATCAAAGGTCACAGATATGTTATAGCCATGCACAATGTGGCATATTAGATTAGATACGACTAACTCTTTACTCCATGAATAGTCATGCAAGAAACAATATCATGAATCATGAATATTAATGTAGTTATAACAACACTACCAGCACTGGAAATTTTGGCCATGGCAGAATGTGTAGAATCATATCTCTATCATAAACAAATGGAGCAGACTCTGATCAGACGACTTCTAATTTCGGTCTACTCCGTTTGCATAGGCATATTTTTTGCAGTAATGCATGAATACACCTGTCTATGCCATAGCAAACAAAGTAGACCCAGGTCAGATTACTCCTATAGGCCCGGAGCCATTAGATCAGGGTTTGCTTTGTATGCTTTTGCAATTATAAATTATGATATAGATCGATTCTTTATAGTTTCTGTTTCATGTGTTCAGGTACATGTATAAAAATTAACCAATTGACACTATATGTCCTTACTTCTTACATGCATATCCATGGGGTTAATATAGATCTGATTCTACCGTTTCTATCATGCCAAAATTCCTGTCAATTTGGTATTATAGCAAATAAGCAATAAGTCTTATTAATAATCATGATGTCATTACATGAATATTCAGGGAGTAAATGGTTAAGACTATTGTTTCTTATCATATGATAATGTGCAGAAACATTATCTTGGAATGTGTGAATTTAGGTTAGGATACTATATGTAAATCATAAAATATGCCAAATTCAACATTCAATTATTAAAAAGATATTATTCTTTTTATTAAATTCTACAAATCACTGTGTGGCAAAATGATATATGTAGTGAGCCGGACTGAATTATGGTACAAAATGGCAATGTTAAGATGATAAGAAATGATGATACTAAATGCCATTATGGTTGCACAAAATCACCCACTCTCCATGATTGACTGCCATTAGAAATTTCAGACTATGTAGATTTTGGAGAAAAAAAATGTTGAAAGGCAGAATAGATTGATGCTTTTTATTTCATTCACTTGCATGGACATCTCATCAAATTCAGTATTTATAAGTGAGCTGCACAATGACAAAACCGGCTTTCATGCCATACTAAGTGTTAACCCTTTCCTTCATATTACCTTTATTCAAACATTTGCAAACAGAGTAGACCCGGATAAGACAACTCCAAAAGGAGCTGTCTGATCAGGGTCTGCTCTGTTTTGTAATGGAATATTTGATAATTGTGTCTTAATTTACTTTCTTAAATGGCTACAGTGTAATACCTTGCACATTGCATTTTAATGGTTTGGTTTATGAATATTCAGTAGATACATGTATCAAAAATTGGAATAAATATATAACAGGAAAAGGGTTAAGAAACAGAAAAAATGTAGCTGATCTGGCTCTTCAGTGTTTGAATGCCACTAAGGCTAGTTTTGTCAATACACAGCTCAACAGTATCAACATGAGTGTCAATATATTTAAGACAACTACTTGAATGGTTGAATGAGAAATATCAAAACATAAATATTGTTATTTTTGTATGTTTCCCTCCACTATCATCTTCCTTTGGCAATTTAGCTTTATGAAAGATTAATAGAAAGTAGCAAATAAGATACAAAGAAACAAGAAACATGTCAACACTTTGACTTAACCATTTCCCTGTTCATTATTCATGTAAAAATAGTGACAATATAAATATACATTAGCTCAATTTTCATAATGTAAATTTTCAAGGGCTGTTTTGCTTTGACAGAAACTGTATAATTAGATCTGTATCATGTCAAAAGCAAACAGAGCAGACTCTGATCAGATGGCTAATATAGGAGTCATTTGCATATGCATGAAAAGGCATAATTCATACGAGGGAAATAGATAACACTATAAATTGCATAACAGCAGCATTCACTGTAATTTAAAGATCAGTAAGACATTCTGCGATCGAAATGTGATAGAAATGCAGATCATTTGTGAAAATAAAACCTGAATATAAGCCCTATACTGTTATTGTCTTTTATTTCAGAATGCCATTGCTTGTATAACAGAGGGCAATGTTGAAAGACATTCCTCTAAAACAGACATATATGGTCAATCCATAATAAGGACTAAACCATGTTAATTCAATGAAGAAAATACCATCTCCATTCAGATGAGAAATGGTCAGACATGCATTGTTAATGTCGAGGAATAACAGACTGTTGGAAGATATTTTCCAAGAAAGCTGTTTTACACTCTACATGGTAAATATACACCACTAAATAATAGCAATGAATTATCCTGTCACTTCATGTAAAAGTACTGCTAAGCGCTATGGTATTTCAAACCATAGAAATTTGCAAACCAGCTAGACGCAAGACCTAGATCAGCTACTGCATTGAAATTGGGGAATCTGATCAGCTCACTGTTGCCAAATTTTCAGTTTTGCAGCTTATCTCGGTCTACACTGCTTTTAGCTTGTAATTTTTCAATTAAGTGATCCAGCAACAACACAGCAAGTATAATCTCATAGACACTAGCTCATAATGTTCTGCAGGTTTAGTGAAAAAGATCTTTATAAAATTTAGCATCAAATCATTATGCAAACAGGTACTTGGTTAAAAAGAACTTGTTGATAGTAGGGCTTAGAGTTTGCAAAGTGAATTCTTTAGAGTACACCAACAATTTCTATTGAGTTGCAAAAACCATTTCACCATTCACCTAATACTGATGCCATTTTATGTATCGGCCAGATGAGATGGCACCAGTGGGATCTGTCTTATTAGATTATGCCCTGTTTGCTAATAGAAATATATACAGGTGGATCTGAATCTACATTTTCCTGTGCTCATTTACAATGAAAAAAAATCAGCCGTTGGTCTTTTTTATTCATCCATGAATATTCATGAGATAAAGGGTTAGACCTATTAGGTACTGCTTCATAAATACATGAATATAAAATTTAAAATGCTTCCATGTGTGTTTGTGAAGTTTTTGCCATGTGGTCACAGAAAGCTTTATTCAATTTTCAGGACTTCAAGATTCTCATCTTAGCTGAAAGTGTACTTTCCTTGACCAGGCTGAAAATCTGGAGTAATGGATGGAAGTTGCTAGCCATCATGTTGCATACAGACAATTTGTATTGTGGAATCATGGACCAGGAACCATGTGGTCATACACTCTTCTAATATATACGGGGTTAAGACAAGCTTCCAGATGCATGTGTGCGACTAATAGGCAAGAGTCAGTCCAGATGCATATGATTAGAGCTTTTAGATGTGTTCAAAGTTCATGTTCAAAACACGTCAGCTCTTTTGTAACTCTCAAATAACACTTTGTACTAGAGTATAAATTATTGAGTTTGTACTATAACATTGTCCTTTGTCCAAAACTTCTGGATCTCATAAGAAATGAATCCTGCTGGAGCATCAACTTTTATACATGTAGATTACAAGCAGTATAGACTGAAAATCAGCTGAGATATGTGAAACATGCTCTGTGAATACATTGCTTGCAACAGTGGTGGAATTAAGCTGCTGGAGGATGCAAGTTTAGATCAAGCTTTCATTTTGTAAAATGCCAAACCCTTTACCAGATGAGATGTATTTTAAGCATTTACAAACTAGATCCAGATCAGACAGGTCCTGTTGGAGCAATCTGATCAAGCTCTGCTCTTATGTTTATGAATTAAATGGACTCAATTAACATAAGTCTGATTCATTTGTTTCTACACAGGTGGCAGTTTAAGAAAGGGTGAACGTTTTTCACTCTGGATTAAGCTGCCATCTACAAAGGCAGATCTAATTTCTTCTTTACTTATGGGTTTGGAAGCATTTTATGATTTTACTATATAACAATTATAAAACTCACTATATTCTTATATGCATGAATAGTCATCAGGTAATGGGTTACACACTGTATATCACTGTACACTATGAAGAACTGTGCCAGTTGTCTTATTATATAGGAATATTATTTTGGGTTCATCCTCCTGTTAGAATTTAAGCATATTTTCTAAAACAACTGCAAACAATGACTTGACTCTTAACCTCGTATAAACACATTTTCACGCATTTGCAAACAGAGTAGACCTCGATCAGACGGCTTCTATAGGAGCTGTCTGGTCAGGGTCACAAGGCTACAATGTTTCACCTTTTATATTTCATTTTAATTATTTTGTTCATGAATATTCAGTAGGTATTGGAATATGAAATGAACATAAAACCAGGAAAGGGTTTAGGCTATGCTCTAGACAAAGTAAGTTGATCTTGATTTGAAAAGTCAATGAACTCATGTGCCACGTTTTTGCAGTTTATTAGCCAATTAAAAGCATTGTATGAATGGTATGACAACAAATGTATGAATGGTATGACAACCAGTATTTGAACATTATTTATAAAGTCCACAAATCTAATAACTGTCTGGTCACTTGCCAGCATTAATTACTGGCATAAAATTTGCTGTATTAGTACTGCAAACAGTGCAGATCTGCATAACATAATATTTTGCAATGCAGCAGCTGATCTATGTTTACTAGAATAGTAATGTCCTTAACATTGTTTCAAAAGCCATACTAATCATTTCACGTTCAGTAATATCAATTCATTCATTTTGAAAAACAATGCTAACTAGCTATCATAATAAATCTTATTCGTGGGATCAATTAGCCCTTTTGCCTTTTCACACCTTTGCAAACAGAGTAAACTCAGATCAGATCTGTGGGAACTGACTAATCAGGGTCTGTTGTTTGGTAATGAAATTATAACATACTTCATTATACGGTTTACGGACGTTTCGCTACACAGCGTTTCGCTACCCTGACCATTTCACTACCCTGACCATTTGCTACCTCATTTCGCACCCTTACGGGAAGTCATTTCGCTACCCTGTCAACCAATTAATTAGGCAGTAGCTTAATGCTGGACAAAAGTAATGCAGAAAGGACATAGCGGAGCTTTTTGGATTACTTTTGTCCTGCATTAAGAAGCCACCTGCTAATATTGTCTACATGTTTCCTACTAGTAGTAGCCAGTTACTAGTAACCACCTTTTCCTACATAAGTTACTAGTACAACTACAAGTAGCCTGTTACTAGCAGCTTGCTAGTAGTAACCAACTTTTCCTACTAGTAGCGACTAGCCAGTTACTAGTAGCGAAGTACAAGTAGCCAGTTACAAGTAGCCAGCTTCTAGTAAACAAGTTTTTCTACTACTAGTAGCCAGTTACTAGTAGCCAAGTTCTCCTACTACAAGTAGTAAGTTACTAGTAGCCAGCTACTAGTAACCAAGTTGTCCTACTACTAGTAGACAGTAACTAGTAGCCAAGTTCTCCTACTACAAGTAGCCAGTTACTAGTAGACAGCTACTAGTAACCAAATTTTCCCACTAGATCTAGTAGTAGCCAGTTTCTGGTAGCCAAGTTCTCCTACTACAAGTAGCCAGTTACTAGTAGCCAGCTACTAGTAACCAAGTTTTCCTACTACTTGTAGCAAGCTACTAGTAACCAAGTTTTCCTACTACAAGTAACCAGTTACAAGTAGCCAGCTACTAGTAACCAAAATTTCCTAATACTAGTAGCCAGTTAATAGTAGCCAAGTTCTCCTACTACAAGTAGCCAGTTACTAGAAGCCAGTTACTAGTAACCACGTTTTCCATCTACTAGTAACAAAGTTGTCCTACTACTTGTAGCCAGTTACTAGTAGCCAAGTTCTACTACAAGTAGTCAGTTACTAGTAGCCAGCTACTAGTAACCAAGTTGTCCTGCTACTAGTAGCCAGTTACAAGTAGCCAAGTTCTCCTACTACAAGTAGCCAGTTACTAGTAGTCAGCTGCTAGTAACCAAGTTTTCCTACTACAAGTAGCCAGTAACTAGTAGCCAGGTTCTCCTACTACAAGTAGCCAGTTACTAGAAGCCAGCTACTAGTAACCAAATTTTCCTACTACAAGTAGCCAGTAACTAGTAGCAAGCTATTTGTAACCAAATTTTCCTACTACAAGTAGCCAGTTATTAGAATAAAGCTACTAGTAACCAACTTTTCCTACTACTAGTAGCCAGTTACTAGTAGCCAAGTCCTACTACAAGTAGCCAGTTACTAGTAGTCAGCTACTAGTGACTAAGTTTTCCTACTACTAGTAGCCAGCTACATGTAACCAAGTTCTTCTACAAGTAGCCAGTCAGTAGCCAGCTAGTAGTAACCAAATTTTCCTTCTACTAGAAGCAAGTTACTAGTAGCCAAGTTCTCCTACTAAAAGCAGCCAGTTACTAGTAGCCAGCTACTAGTAACCATGTTTTCCTACTACTAGTAGCCAGCTAATAGTAACCATGTTCTACTACAAGTAGCCAGTTACTAGTAGCCAACTAGTAGGAACCAAATTTTCCTACTACCACTGGCAAGTTACTAGTAGCCAGGTTCTCCTACTACAAGTAGCCAGTTACAATAGCCAGCTACTAGTAACCAAGATTTCCTACTACTAGTAGCCAGTTACTAGTAGCCAAGTTCTTGTACTACAAGTAGCCAGTTACTAGTAACCACGTTTTCCTACTACTAGTACCCTGTAACTAGTAGCCAAGTTCTCCTACTACAAGTAGTTAGTTACTAGTAACCAAGTTGTCCTACTACTAGTAGCCCGTTACTAGTAGCAAATTTCTCCTACTACAAGTAGTCGGTTACTAGTAGCCAGGTACTAGTAACCAAGTTGTCCTACTACTAGTAGCCAGTTACAAGTAGCCAAGTTCCCCTTCTACAAGTAGCCAGTTACTAGTAGCCAGCTGCTAGGAACCAGGTTTTCCTACTACAAGTAGCCAGTTACATTTAGCCAGGTTCTCCTACTACAAGTAGCCAGTTAATAGTAGCTGGCCACTAAAACCAAGGTTTCCTACTACAAGTAGCCAGTTACTAGTAGCCAAGTTCTCCTACTACAAGTAGCCAGTTATTAGAATAAAGCTACTAGTAACCATATTTTCCTACTACTAGTAGCCAGTTACTAGTAGCCAAGTCCTACTACAAGTAGCCAGTTACTAGTAGCCAGCTACTCGTACAAGTAGCCAGCTACTAGTAACCAAGTTTTCCTACTACTAGAAGCCAGTTACTAGTAACCAAACTCTTCTACAAGTAGCCAGCTAGTAGTAACCAAATGTTCCTACTACTAGAAGCAAGTTACTATTAGCCAAGTTCTCCTACTATAGTAGCCAGTTACTAGTAGCCAGCTACTAGTAACCATGTTTTCCTACTACTAGTAGCCAGCTAATAGTAACCATGTTCTACTACAAGTAGCCAGTTACTAGTCGCCAACTAGTAGGAACCAAATTTTTCTAAAACCACTGGCAAGTTACTAGTAGCAAGGTTCTCCTACTTCAAGTAGCCAGTTACAATAGCCAGCTACTAGTAACCAAGATTTCCTACTACTAGAAGCCAGCTACTAGTAACCAAACTCTTCTACAAGTAGCCAGCCAGTAGCCAGCTAGTAGTAACCAAATGTTCCTACTACTAGTAGCAAGTTACTAGTAGCCAAGTTCTCCTACTAAAAGTAGCCAGTTACTAGTAGCCAGCTACTAGTAACCATGTTTTCCTACTACTAGTAGCCAGCTAATAGTAACCATGTTCTACTACAAGTAGCCAGTTACTAGTAGCCAACTAGTAGGAACAAAATTTTCCTACTACCACTGGCAAGTTACTAGTAACCAAGATTTCCTACTACTAGTAGACAGTTACTAGTAGCCAGTTACTAGTAACCACGTTTTCCTACTACTAGTACCCAGTTACTAGTAGCCAAGTTCTCCTACTACAAGTAGCAAGTTACTAATAGCCAGCTACTAGTAACCAAGTTTTCCTACTACAAGTAGCCAGTTACTGGTAGCCAAGTTATCCTACTACAAGTAGCCAGCTACAAGTAACCAAATTGTCCTACTACTAGTAGCCAGCTACTAGTAACCAAGTTTTCCTAAGACTTGTAGCCAGCTACTAGTAACCAAGTTCTCCTACTACAAATAACCAGTTACTAATAGCCAGCTACTAGTAACCAATATTTCCTATTAGATCATCTTCTAGTAGCCAGTTGCTGGTAGCCAAGTTGTCCTACTACAAGTAGCCATTTACTAGTAACCAGCTACTAATAACCAATCTTTCCTATTACTAGTAGCCAGCTACTAATAATTAAGTTCCCCTGCTACAAGTAGCCAGCTACTAGTAACCAAATTTTCCTACAACTAGTAGCCAGTTACTAGTAGCCAAGTTATCCTTCTACAAGTTGTCAGTTACTAGTGGTCAGCTACTAATCAAATTTTCCATCTTCACTTAGCCAGTTACTAGTAGCCAGCTACTAGTAACCAAGTTTTCCAAATACTAGTAGCCAGTTGCTAGTAGTCAAGTTCTCCTACTAAAAGTAGCCAGTTACTAGTAAACAAGTATTCCTACTACTAGTAACCAGTTAGTAGTAGTCAAGTTCTCCTACCACAAGTAGCCAGTTACTAGTAGCCAGCTGCTAGTAACCAAGTTTTCCTACTACTAGTAGCCAGTTACTAGTAGCCAAGTTCTCCTACAATAAGTATCCAGTAACTAGGAGCCAGCTATTAGTAGCCAACTTTTCTGTTCTTTTTTTTCAATATTCCTATAGTTCTTTTTGGTATCTGAATATCAATATTTATTATATGTTAATAAATTCGACTCTCAAATCACTAACCACCCCGCAACAATATTGGTTTTCCTATTAAATTTGATAGGAACCGAAACGTACAGGTAGCGAAATGGTCAGGGTAGCGAAATGACTTCTCAGTGGGTAGCGAAATGACTGTAGCGAAATGGTATGGGTAGCGAAATGTCTGACAACCAATTATACATCTTCTACCAATACCAAACATTCCTTTCTACACAAGTATGCCTATATTAAAAGTCAGCTAATAAATGTGCATGTTTTACATTTTTTAAGTTGCATGCTAATCTGCATTACCTACACATGATTTTTAAAATTATATCTTCAACAAAATTGCAGTTATTTTTTGCACAAAAATGTACTGGTAATAAAGATGACATAATTATTTTTCGGTTTACTCTGCAAATATTGACACTTGTTGTACTAGTTTATGTGTTGGTTGGTGGCATTGCAGAAACCAAATGTTTCCTGATCGTCTTGGTTCATCTGGCTGCAGCTCTCTGGTTTTCATGCTTACTTTGATGCTGAGGTGCAGCTGCATCTTTGGCCACTGCCATGACATGCTGATATGTCTGATGATTTGCTCACTTTACTGGACTGTTGCAATATTGGTTGAGGCTGGAATAAACAGTTAACAAAACATATACTTTCTGATTTCTGTTGTGTTTTGTTTTTTACTCAAAGAAAAAAGTCAAGGTACTATCATAGTCTTGTTTTGTCACATGTCTGATTTTTAGTTCATCCGTTTCTTGAAGGAAAACAATACGAGATACAGTTGAACTTTGATATCTCAAACTCCGATAACTCGAACTTAAAGTTTGGTCCTACCAAAATCTAAATTAAATAAACAAATTCAAATCCATAGAAGGGGTATTCTTATCAAAGCTAGAATATTGTAAATAGGCTAAATATGAATGACTTTTTCTCATATATGATAAGTACTAGAAACTTGGCAAAATAAATTTGCATGGTTAGCCAAAATAAAAGTAACTTAATACATTATGAAGTTATGGTATATTTTAGATCGAAAAATGATCAATGTCTTGTCAATCAAATCATGATGAGACTTGATAAAAACTGTGTGGATAGGCCTTGTCAAGATAACATGCATTCCAAAAATGAAGGTTGTGAATGAAAAATCGAAGAAGTTATGGTCAATGTTAAGATTTCGGATGACTACGACAAAGATGACGCGGACGCCGGTGTTACGACAACAGCTTCTGATTTCTTCAAAACAGACAAACTAAAAATTATCCTCAGAGTTCTACACATAGTTTTTCATTGTTAAAATCATATCTAAATATGCAAGACTGATGAATGTCTGGAACTTACAATAAGCTGCCTTCATGATTTCACTTCTGTGTATCAAGATCCATGTTTCAGTTGATAACAATAAGGAACTTTCCCATCCTGTTGTTGACTGGAGGTGTGTATGCAAACATTTTTGCACAGTACATCCTGATCTGCTGATTACAAACCCCAGCCATGCTGCAAAATTGCAAATGAACAATAATCTTACCGGTTCATCAATATACATGTAAAATGCTAAATATGAGTGGATTGAAAGCTAAAACCATTGTAACAAACAAGAGATGTTTCTAAAACATGTTTACCTACCACCTGACCTTTGATCTAGAGACTTCAAAAACTATAAGGGTTTTCTAGTGGTCATGACTAATCACCACAGCAACTTTGAAGATCCTAAGCCAAACAAGTGATCATTTATTGATCGGAAAACATTTCAAAAGGTTATGGTCATGGTGACTTTGACCTAGTGACCTCAACAACAATAGGGATCATCTTGCGGTCATGAACAAGGACCACAGCAAGTTTGAAGTTTCCAAACCTAACCCTTGAACAGTTATTGATCAGAAACCATTTCACCAGTTAAGGTCATGGTGACCTATACTTTTGACCAAGTGATCTCAAAAACTATAGGGGTCATCTAGTGGCCATGACCAACTACCACAGCAAATTTGAAGATCCTAAGCAGTTATTAATCAAAAAACATTTCACCAGTTAAGGTCATGGTGACCTTGATCTTTGACCTAGAGACCTAAAAATCAGGGGTCATCTAGTGGTCATGACCAACCACAATAGCAAGTTGAAGATCCTAAGGCAAACCCATGAGCAGTTTTTGATCGGAAGCCATTTAAACAGTTATGGTCATGGTGACCTTGACGTCTGCCCTAATGACTTCAAAAAGAATAGGCTTCATATAGTGAGCATGACCAACTACCACAGCAAGTTTGAAGATCCTAAGCCATTCACCTGAGCAGTTATTGATCAGAGACCATTTCATCAGTTAAGGTCATGGTTACCTTGACCTTTGACCTTAAAAACAATAGGGATCATCTAGTGGTCATGACCGAGCACCACAGCAAAGTTAAAGATCCTAAGGCAAACCCTTGAGCAGTTATTGATTGGAAACAATTTCACCAGTTAAGGTTATGGTGACTTTGATCTAGTGGCCTAAAAAACAATAGGGGTCATCTAGTTGTCACGACCAACCACCACAGCAAGTTTGAAGATTCTATGCCAAGTCGTTTATTAATTATTGATCAGAAACCATCGATCTACCGACTGACTGGCAGACCGACCGACATGTGAAAAGCAATACACCCATTTTTCTTCAAAATGGGGGTATAATGAACATTATTAGCATATTCACATTTCGTAGACAAAAACTAACAATCACAACAGTATAGAACTTGAACAAATGACACATTGGACCGCAATAATTGATCTTGGTATACACTGTTTGCAATTTCAGATATGCAATACAGTTCTCGCTTACTGTAAAACTGTTTTGAAGACGGTATATTTGTCTTCTTGATGTGTATTCTGGAATATGAAAATCTGTAAATGCAAACAAACTGCAGCATATACATTATTATTGCTAATAAATGCCCCGGGGTCATACGATATTTATGATGGACCTTCTTGCATAACTTCTGCATCAACAATTTTTTTTAACTCTTTCCCTCAGATACCTTTGCAAACAGAGCAGACCTAGATCAGATAGCTCTTGCAGAAGTTGTCTAATCAGTCAGCTCCGTAACCAACAAGATTATAATTGGTCTGACTCTACAGTATCTATCAATACAAAAGTATCCAACACATGCCATTATAAAACTTCAGCTTAGCAAGATGTGTATGTGAAACACTATCCCCTCCCCTTTATTATGTATGACCTTGACCTTAAAAAGACACCATCTAAAATGTTTGCTTAAACATGCTTGCCAAGTTTGAAGTATGCATGTTGAATGGTGACCAAAATTATCGCCAATCTAAATTTGACCTGTAATTTGACCATTGACTATGATGTATGACCTTGATCTTAATAAGTCACCCCTAGTCAAAATGTTCACTTATGATAATTACACAAACATGCCAACTTACACAAACATGCCAAATTAGAAGTACATTTGTATGTATTTGCAATGTATCTAAATTTGACCTGTAATTTAAACTCTGACCTTGATGTATGACCTTGACCTGAATAAAAACACCCCTCAAGATGTTCACTTCCAAAAGATGTCAACTTTGAAGCAAGCAACTAAATTTGACTCATAACTTGACCTTGGTGTATGACCTTGACCTTTATATGTAATCCCACAAAATGCTTGCTCAGAGAGAGTGAGAGAGAGAGAGAGAAAGAGAGAGAGACACACACACACACACACACACACACACACACAGATGGACAGACAGACAGACACAGAGAGAATACTACACCTAACCAATAAGACAATTATAAAACTTACTCAAACGGATTCAAGAAAGATCTTGAAGTCTGCTTCCTTGACACCCTACCCTAGCAATCCTCAAAACTTAGGACTTCGGCAACCCTGAAAAAATATTTATATGTGTACTTCTACGATTTGGGTGAATATTTGCATTTGAATATCTTCCTTGTCCAAAATGAATGATCAAACAAGAGGGCCAAGATGGCCCTTAATAGCTCACCTGATTACCATATATTTAAGATTGCTGCTGAGTAGCAAATGGGTAGGGCCAATATTGACCTTAGGAACAATATTTGAACAATGTTGATAGTGGATCATGGGCAGTGGTTCTGCAGAACAAGGTTTTCAAAGATTTAGAATATTGATCAAGACAATCATTCTGACCAATGAAGATTGGGCTGAAAATGTGCCATCTAGAGTATTTTTTCTAAGATTTGACTTCGTGACCTACTTTTTATTCCCACCCCACCCATGATCACACTCAACCTTGATATCACCAAGACAAACACTCTGAGTGTGGCCGCTGGAGTGTAAATAAGATTTTTCTAAGATATGACCCAGTGACCTACTTTTTGACCATATGTAACAAATTTTATTAGGACAATCATTCTGACCAATTTTCATGAAGATTTGGCTATAAATGTGACCTCTAGAGTGTTCACTTGTCATCCAGGGTTTGGGCCAATTTTGACCCCAGGGGCATAATTTATATAGCTTTTGTAGAGGACCTGAACATGATGTTGTGTGTCTAATACGAAATTTGAGAACCTTCAGTTTCATAGGTTTCCAAAGTTTCCACTGCATGTTTCTATAGAAAACTGGCCACCTACTGGTGAGCTAAAAAGCATGATCATCCATAACAAACCAACTGTGGATGTACATTATACTTATTCTTAGTTTTATGATTCACTTGTCAACAGCTTTTATGAACTTCATGTTAGAAATAATTACTTTATGAATATCAATTAGCTGGAATTCCATAATGGCTTGATGGATACAGATGTTTTATGATAACAAAAAAGCAGAATTAGGACAATCTACATACAATATAACATAAGGAAACACAGGACCTGGATGAGATAGCTCCTACAGCAGCCTTCTGATCTGAATCTACAGTTTTCAAATGATGAAAAGGCATTTACATGAGGGAAAGGGTTAACATTGATGTAATGCCATGGAGTAACACTGATTAGCAATGAAAATGACCAGTGAGCTGTCCATCTTGAGCTAGGCTTGCTAAGCAAGATGTGTTTGTTGAAAAACACTTTGTTCCCAACTGAGGTTTTGACCAAAATTTGTCATCTGGCTATTAATAATTATTTTGATATGACCTGTCACCAATCTCAATTCAGGAGATTAAAAAACATCCCAAATCATGCATGTTAAAACATTTTGACAAGACAAAAACTGTTTGCCTATAGATAATAACATACCACATATAAAAAACCATGTTTAAATTCACTGACTTATGGCAATGAGTAGCTGGTGAATTTAAGTACTATGGTAAGGATCTATAATTCTATGGTAACAGTTAAATCATACCTATCAGTAGTGTTCTATACCAGGACCATTTATGTTTTAAAAGTATTCAAGTTTATAAGCAATATGAAATAATCTCTTTTAGCCCTTTCCCTCAAATGTGTTTTCGTCCATTTTCTGAGTCGACCCAGGTCAGATGGCCCCTGTAGTATCTGTCTGATCAGAATCTGATCTGTTTTATAGTAAATCTGACCATGCTATTATTTCTGACATGAAGATCCAAACAGGTAAAGGGTCAACCATATCAGAGTATATCCTTGAGGAAATGTTAAGTTTTACATAAACCACACCTTTTATCTGATGCCACTGAAGATAGTTCCAATGTTCTGATTTCCATCAGTTTGTCCCTTTGCCTGCATTGGTGTTGTCTGTTTTAATGTTGAAATTCCTCAAGTACCAGGCTTGGCAGCTTTTTGTTGTTTGCATGAGGTCCCTGACATGGCAGCCGTCTTATGCTTATGCAAGTATTACTGTAAGGGAAATAAGATATTTAGTGTTCAGCTAACACTACTATAATAATTATAAATAATGATACATGTACATAAGGCATATAATGGCAATAAATGTATTTTTTCAGACATATCATATGCAAGCCCCAGTCAAAAATTCATTGACAAAAGACATGAAAATATGACAAACAAAATTAAAGATGCACAATATGACAAGTATCTTTTTACATTGCCCTTACTGTACATAGTTGATTCAGTTAATCCTTACCCATACTTTCATATACAAATGCATAATAGTGTATTGTTATGACATTGCAAATAGAAAATACCTGTTTTGTGTTCATATACCATCAAAAACTTATGAAAATGTAGCTAATACTTGTCCGTACTCATGATGCCATTATTTCTTACATGAATATTAAACAGGTAAAGGGCTGAAACTGACAATATTTGCTTTTACAATTTGGTTTGAGGAAAAATAATTCATTAATTTATGACATGGTGAAACTATAAAGAGAGATAATTATTCATTTTCTATTTATCATTAAACCTTTCCTTCATATAAATGCCTTTTTAAGCATTTGCAAACAGAGTAGACCCAGATCAGACAGCTCCTAGAGGATATGTCTGATCAGGATCTGCTGTTTTTGCTAATGAAATTATAAAAGATCTGACTAGATACAATTTCTACCAATACCAATGTCTGTGACTCTGTGTACACATGCCATTATAAAACTTCGGCTAATAATATTCATGATGTCATTATTTCTCACACAAATATTCAACAGGGAAAGGGTTACTTGTGTGATTAACTTGTATCTGATTTTTATTTGTTCATAATGAAAATACATGCCATCCTCATCGATTCATTCACTATTTGCAAATTGCTGGAATACAGAATATTTTTGTGTTGCACTGACAAAAATAAACTCCAACCGATCTTATATGCTTTTAACCATCCCATAAAATAATGTAAATTCTACTCTAGTAATTACTGTAAAGAGTTCATCCCATTGTAGTTTAAATTTGTGTACTCTAAATGGTGATATCGAGCTACTTTCGGTTTTAACGATATCCCAGCTGTACGACGGCAACCATCATAAAATTAGCATTCTGTCTTACAGCTCATTAATGATGATTATTCAGAAAAGTAAAGGGAGACTGATGTCAACCTAGAAGTTACAAGACGACATGCTAATTTTGTGATTGTTGCCGTCTGCCGGGATATCGTCCAAAACCGAAAGTAGCTCGATACATTTAGAATGGATACATACATTACACACAAAAACAGAAACTGTTATGTGTATACTGTAGATCTACCATTATAAAAATTTACATGTCTGTGGGCAAAATCACATGTGTCGAAGTTACTCCATGAGTAATTCTCTTTCTGCAAATGAGCTGTGCAATAAGATTAAATAACACAAATTTAAAGTTTATTTATAAACATATCAATTGGATTTCGTCCATTAATACAAACATGTAACATGTTTGTATTAATGGACGAAATCCTTGTACTCAACCAGACAGAAAAACAGATGAATTGTACCGTGGTTTGTAACTGGGTAGAAATCTGGCTATTTCTGAATCTGTTTTCACACCGATGTCATCTTTCAATATTCTCCATCGTTCAAAATAGTGTTCTGATACATTCCAGGTTCTGTTGATCGTTTTATAGGAATCTTGTCGTCGTCTTTTTCTCTCTGTTGGCGAATTCACCGAATATCGCTTACGCTTGCCAGCCTCCGACCGCCATGTTGTTGTGTTTGTATCAGAAATTAATTATTCACCCACGTGACCTCCCGACACCAATCGAGATTTCCGCGGCAAGCCGAAGTATTTTCAAAATGTAAACAACAGCCGTATAGTGCTATGATAGCAGTATAAGAAATCAACACATTCATAAACTGATTACTAACGACCGGTTACACAAAACAGTGTTATTATAATGGATTCCATGGTTATTTGTATCAAGGATAATATATCAATGTTAGAAAATACGCGATTTTAACATGATTTTGAGCGATATTATGACTTTAAGATCATGTTCCTAAACTCACTAAGAAAATGTTATTAAGCTCGCCAAGGCTCGCTTATCGACATTTTCTATGGCTCGTTTAGAAACATGTGATCTTAAAAGACAACTCGCAACAGATCCTCTATGACCAAACATAGATGTAGAACATGTCAAAAGAATGTAAACATAGTACCTGTCCGGCCAATCTATATGTAGAACCTGTCAGAGCAATGTAAATGTAGTACCTGTCTGTCCTACGCAAATGTCAAACCTGTCTGACTAACATAAAACACTTTTCTGGGTTACACCCAGTATAGAGCCTGATCAATCACAGTGTTATCACATGGTCTGATCAGTCACAGTGTTAATACATAAAACACTCTACTGGGTGACACACAGTATAGAGCCTGATCAGTCACAGTGCTAAGACATAATACACTCTGACGTATAGCAAACAGTGTAGAAACATTGCAAACCTGGTGGCTTCACTGGTTCTATAAACACAGTATAGAGTCTGATCAGTCACACTGCTAACACATAAAACACTCTACTGCGTGACACACAATATAGAAACTGATCAGCCACAGTGCTAACACATAATACACTCTTACGTATAGCAAACAGTGTAGAAACCTGGTGGCTTCACTGGTTTTATAAACCTTAAGGTTTTCGCAAAACAAAACCCAATAATGTACTTACAATGTATTAATGCAATCTGTTTCATATCTACTCGATATTTACTAAATGCGTTGAATAAGTTTTTTAGATACACATAAAATATACCTTCTAATCTGAACCATTACCATGACGACAACAATCTGTCATTTTCACACAGACTTGCTGAATTGTTTCGTTTCTCGTCAGAATAAAGTATGTTGGACACTCGGTCAGTATTGTCATGAGCGAATTATACAATGTATACAGACGCAGACGAACATCGGGCAATGCATACAGTACAGAAGTGCCTCGGACAATGCTGGTAGTAGACATATCTCAGACAACGTGAATGTTACATACGTACATCGGACAATGCTGGTAGTATAGACATATCTCAGACAATGCGTATGTTACAGACGTAAATCGGACAATGCTGGTAGTATAGACATATCTCAGACAAATTGAATGTTACATACGTACATCGAACAATGCATACAGTACAGACGTTCCTCTAACAATGCACACAGTACAGACGTTCCTCTAACAATGCACATAGTACAGACGTTCCTCTACAGTACAGACTCATTGTGGACATACATATAAAGTACAGACGTACCCCTGGCAACGCAAACTATACAGACGTACCTCGGACAATGCATACATTACAGACGTATTTCGGACAACATAGAGTATACAGATTTACCTAGGTCCATGCCTTGGACAATGCATACAGTATAGACGTGCATTGGACAATGAATACAGTGCAAACGTACCTCCCACAATTTATACAATATAGACGTACCTTGGATAAGGTATACAAGTAGAGAAGTACCTTGGATAATGTATAAAGGTAAAGACGTATCTTGGACAATGTATACAGGTAAAGACGTATCTTGGACAATGTATACAGGTAAATACGTACCTTGGACAGTGCATAAAGTACAGACGTGCAGAAAAGAAGTACCACGGACTATGTATACATAACAGACCATTGGCCATTGTATACAGTATATACGTACCTTGGACAATGCATACAGTACAAGTGTACCTTTGACAATGTATACAGGCAAAGACGTACCTTAGACAATACATACAGTACATGTGTATCTTGGACAATGTATGCAGGTAAAAAAGTACATTGGGCAATGTACATGTATACAGGTAAAGACGTACCTTGGACACTGTATACAGTACAGACGTACCTTGTTCTAATCAAGGTTTCGTTATTATACATCGACAGGTGGAAATTTAACACAGACCTTTCCTGCCTTTATTTACGAACTGCTCATAAATGCAACTGCAATCTGTCAACGGACTGATGTCTGTGCATGTGTTTTGGATGGACACTCATGCATTACAAACTCTATATCCTGCAAACTATTACATTTAGCTACCGAATAAATATCGGCTCTATGAGAAAAGTGTTTAGCAGATTTATAATAACTCAGCTGTATGACATTAATACAAAATGCCGGATCTGTGTCTACTGAAAATAGGTTTAATCGTTGGGTGACTCTTAAAGATCTGGGTCTACAGTCTGCAATGCGCAAATATATGTTTTCAGAGGCGGGGTGTTACTCATACATTTCTAGTTCTGCAATGTACTTATATAGGTTTGCTAAGGGGATGGCTTATACATCTCTCGGTTTGATGTTATACAGTGCATATACAGCTCTTCACATGGCATAGCTTACGCGGATCTTGGTCTAAACTATAGTTGATATTGGTGGTTGACCCATACAGATCTGGATCTACAGTTTTTAATGTAGGAAAGACGGCTAACAAATACGGCTCGCGCTGAAACACTAACGAATAATAATGGAACTGCTGAACACATAGATAACGAAGAATATCGGAAATTGCTGACGCCAAAGATGAAGAACAGGTTATAGATATTGGTATAAGACACATATGGCATCAGTTATTAATCTTTGAATTATGGTATAGACCATGTACATCAAGTAGATATCAGAAATTTGGTGACACCATAGATTGCGAGAAAACATGTACAGGTCAAAATGTGTTGATATGAGATAGATATGGTATCAGTTATTGAAATTTGAATGATGGTATAGGGACATGATGACCATGTAGACATAATAATATAACAAATTCGAGAAAACATGTACAGGTGAAAATATGTTGGTATGAGTTAGGTCTATATCCAATAATTAAACTTTTGAATCATTTGACTCTACGAATTATTTTTATTTAAAACAGAAGAAAAACGCTTGCTGAAGCAATCTACGATTTGGATTCAAATTGTTAACGTAGTGCTTTATTTGTCATCTTTAGTTTGCTCTATCTTTGAGCGCTGTTGGATAATTCGTGAAACATTTGCAACCAGATGTCGAATAAGGTGCCGCTTAATTACCTTGCTCCCTCCCTACAACGGTCCTCTCAATAACGATTCCCTCCTTACAACAACTCATGCATGTCACTGTTTCCGAAACAACAAGGCTCCAGAAACAACTTTTTTTCTATCGTATTTTCTTTATGCCTCCATCAAACCCTATGTTGTGACCACTCTTTAGAATCGTCACTTTGTGACGATTCTAAATCTTGAGTGGTCACAACATAGGGTTTGACAGAGGCATAACGGTTTTAGTTCTCGAAATACACCTTATCTGGGAATCTGCAAACAAGCTAATTATGTTTGATTTTCCCTCCCTATAACAACTCCCTCTGAACAACACATTCAATCTTCGTATCCCAAAGGGTGTCGTTGTAGAGAGGGAGCACTGTATCGTACACACTGTTTGACACCATACCATGGGTGAATATATACATGTTAGTATGATACAAGGTGTGCGGTGGTCTAGTGGTTATGCGCTTGACTATCAGTCCGGAGGTCCGGGGTTCAAATCCCAGTCCTTACCGGAACTTTCAGAGACGCTTTTCCGTGTCACACACCTGCACCTCCTCTCCACCCAGGGGTTAAATGGGTACCTGTGAGAGTCACTCGCTGGTACTGCGGCTGCATGATTGTGCCATTTGTTAGCAGTGCTCAGTATTGTAGGCCACTGATTCAATGACCTGGGGAGTAACTGTACAGTCGGCTGAGCGGTCATTCGGACTGAAAGTAGACTATAACTAGGTACTTTACTTTTGATACAAGGTCATTGTGACCCTGTGATACATACAAGAGGGTCATCATGGTCCTCTATCGCCCACCATGTTAATAGGTGAATACGTAAATGGTAATACGAAACAAGAGGGTAATGGTGGCCCTCTATCGCTCAATTTGTTAAAAGATTAATGGTAAAACGAGACAAGAGTGGGTGTCATGATAACCCGCAAATATTGATTCAAGAGGTCAAGATGACCCTCTAATACAGGAAGTGTTACATGATGACCCTCTAATACGAGAAAAGTGTGTCATGGTGACCCTCTTATAAGACAAGTGTGTCATGACAACCCTCTTATATAAGCCAATTGTGTCATGATGGCCCTCTTAAAAGACAAGTGTGTCATGATGACCCTCTTATATAAGACAAGTGTGTCATGATGACCCTCTAATATGATTCAAGAGGTCAAGTTGACCTCTAATACAAGACAAGAGTTACATGATGACCCTCTATTACGAGAAATGTGTGCCATGATGACCCTCTAATACAAGACATGTGTGTTATGACGACCCTCTGATATAAGACAAGTGTGTCATGGTGACTCTCTTACATAATAAATTCTGAAAGGGGGTGATCCCCGAGAGCAAAAATTGCAAGACAAAAAGAGAAAAAGTGTGTCATGGTGACCCTCTAATATAAGACAAGTGTGTCATGCTGACCTTCTTACATAAGACAATTGTGTCATGATGACCCTCTTATATAAGACAAGTGTGTCATTATGACCCTCTTATAATACAAGTGTGTCATAGTGACCCTCTAATATGATTCAAGAGGTCAAGACGACCCTCAAATACAAGACAAGAGTTACATGATGACCTTCTAATACGAGACGATACAAGTGTGTCATGATGACCCTCTAATACGAGACAAGTGTGTCATGATGGCCCTCTGATTCGAGACAAGAGTGTCATGATAACCCTCTGATACGACACAAGAGTGCCATGATGACCCTCTAATACGAGTAAAGAGTGTCTTAAAAACCCTCTAATACGAGAGAAGAATGCCATTATGGCCCTCAAATACGAGACAAAATGTCATGAAGACCCACTAATACGAGACAAGGGTGTCATGATGACCCGCTGATACGCGACAAGAGTGTCGTGATGGCCCTCTAATACGAGTAAAGAGTGTCTTGAAACCCTCTAATACGAGAGAAGAATGCCATGATGGCCCTCAAATACGAGACAAAATGTCATGAAGACCCTCTAATACGAGACAAAGGTGTCATGATGACCTCTAAAAAGATACAAGAGTACCACGATGGTCCTCTATCCCCCAATGTGTTAACAGGTGATTACCTAACTGATAATACGAGACAAGGGGATCTTGATGGCCAATTATAGCTCGCCTTGTTTTATAGTGAGTGATTGTTATGTATATGTATCACGTTGTTCACGTTGACAAGTTTGTCAGACAAAACGTATTTAGTGTTGCTGTGTACGGCTATACTTATGTAATAAATAATGTGTGAGAGTGTAAAACTTATGTGAAAAAAATGTGTGAGAGTGTAAAACATGTGATAAATAATGTGTGAGAGTGTAAAACTTATGTGATAAATAATGTGTGAGAGTGTAAAACTTATGTGATAAATAATGTGTCAGAGTATAAGCTACTATTTTTAGACTTGCTGTCCAGTCTGGGTCTAACCTGTGTTCACAATACAGAAGTGGCTTGGAAACGACATGTTAGTGATTTAATTTGGTTTATACAAGCATCTGACGGTCCGTTTAAGTATACAAGTATTGATAGTGGTAGATAAATCGCGTTTGCGTGATACTGGTTCAAATCTACCGCGTAATCTGCAGCATGTCAAGGGCGAATTAACCCTGCAGACAATATTAGATCCTGATGAGACGGAGTGTTATTCAGTTTCTTGTATATTTAAATACAAGGTCAAAAGACAAGAAATATTTATTAGCGGAATTTTCACAATGACATAGGTACACAGGATGTTTTGGTATTGGTAGAAAATGAAGAGTCAAATTTGTAATGCGCCAGTACAGTATTTGCATGGCATAACTCAAAGATATATGGGTCTACAAAATTTATTGAAGAAATGTAGGTCAACGACTTACAAGTACGGGTCACATTCAAATTGTAAGGTATTAGGGTAATGTTGAAAACTGTTCATAAAAAAGGGTATCGTGAAATGTTGTCGACACTGATAAAGAGCAGGTCAGAAAGTGTTGGTGGAAGATAAATCAGGCTTATGTTATTAAACTTCGAGTTATGGTATAGGGAACAGCTGAATATGATAGAAAATATATCGGAAACTGGCCATGACATAGATAGAGAATGAGAGACCGAGCTGATAAAAGATCACCCGCAGATAACACTTGTGAAAGATGATAAAAATTCAGTCAGTTGTTAAGCAGAGAAGTGCCTTAAAAGAAATTATGGACGACGGAGTATCGCGGTCCCAATAGCTCACCTTGGCACTTTGTGGCAGGTGAAATATAACGCAAAACACATGAACAAATATATCTATGAGTCAGTCCACTTTATTGTCATTTAATACTGCATGCAATCATAAATCAATCATTTTCAATTACAGTTGAACTAAGATATCTCGAACTTCATGGGACTATACAAATTAGTTTCGAGATAACAGAAAGTCGAGTTATCTTGTAGGAGTTTTCAGCATCACTTTAATCCCGCATTAAGCTGTCAAATGTGTTTCTTGATATGCATAGTTGCACATTTTAGAGCAATTCTGTATTTTAGGTTTTGATAGGGCCGAACTTTTAGTTTGAGTTATCCCGAAGTTCGAGTTATCTGAGTTCGAGACGAATTTCAACTGTAGGTAAATTATAACACATATAACACAGCAATTCCAGCGAACCCTTATAATATACAGTAAAACTTCTCTACAACAGTCACACAGAATAACACAATAATTCGAGCAAGCCCTTGAATATACAATAAAACCTCTCTACAACAGTCACTCAAAAACGTTGTGCACAATGTTATTTTCAATTAACCCTTTCAGCGCCAAATTTCTCCATTGTCCTCTACAATCCATTTATTTTTAAATCATTCAGTACAATAAGAAAATGAGATGAATAAATGCAAATTTCAAAGGAACAAAGCACATATATGGAAACAGAGATTGAGACAAAACGTGAAGTCCCTGATCAGACGCCGCCTTGAAAAGGCGGCGTCTGATCTCGGACTGCACTATTTGTCGTGGTGCATTTATGCGATATTGGTGGTGAAAGGGTTAAGCAGCCATATTCATTCACCAAGTCACTGCCCTAGAGAGGTTCTACTGCAAATTCAATCTTAAATGTCAAGCTACAATATTACTGACACTATTTTCATTATTTATAACTGACATGATCACCGTTTGGATTCTAATCAGCCATTGAATATGACACGGTCTGGGTCCGGATCAAAAACCGTTGATTTTATTTTTCTCGCAAGTATTTACTGCACATGGCCAGAAAACGTTTAGAACTATCTCTAGTTCTCTATATGAACGCTTTTTGACGCCTCTGAAAAAATCACTTTTTGGAACCATAGTGATAAATATATAGAGCATTTGCTCCATAGGAGCAAATGCTCTATTTATCAAAATGGCTTCAGAACTAAACCATTTTATTTTTTTCTTGTTTTCTACTAAATGCTCTTTTTTTGGCAGATTTCTTCAAAGAGGTTGGCTCTAAAAAGCATATGAGGGTCTGGTTAAAGATATCATCCTGGGTTGCTTTTTTGTAAATGAAGAAGTACACACTCATTTTATGAACACATTCAATGTTAGACAAATCGATTCTACATTTACCCTTTGCCTCATGAATATTCATGTAAGAAATAATGACTATCAATATCGATTAGGTGATTTTTATAGGGGCATATGAACACAGGATATTTTGGCCATGGCGGAAACTGTAGAATCATATCTATATTCCATAATGAAACAGAGCAGCATACTCTGAACAGATGCCATCGGATCAATCCTACTCTGTTTGAAAGGCAGAAAAAAGGCGTCGGAATGAGGTAAAGTCTTAAAGAATGACAACTTCTAGAGAATTGACAGACATTGTAGACCCTGATTCTCATCAGTGACTCTGGGACTAATTGATTTTAAACCCTTTACTTCATGAATATTCATGTCAGAAACAATAACTGCATGATTATTAATTAGCCGAGTTTTAGAAAGGTATTGTAAACAAAGACATGTATGGCCATGACAGAGATTGTTGACTCTAATCTTTAGAATTTTATCAGCAACAGAGCAGACTCTTATCAGACGACTACTACACGAGCGGTCTGACATGGGTGTAATCTGTTTGCAAGTGAAGGGTTAAAAATTTGAAGAGATGTCAATATAAAATTATGCAAAATCATATCATGTGAACATTTATTTACAAATACAAAATGCAAAAATACACTAAGTATGTCAATAACTAGCTACACTGGACTGCACATACAACCCCAATTTTTGCTGACTTAAAAATGTAGGGTGCAATTATCAAACACACAAAATGTGAATCATTTGGGGATTGGTCTACCTGTATCAAACATGCTTAGCAATCTAATGTATTTAGTACTCTGTACTCCATGTCAACAGTAAGGACTCTTCCATTTCCTTTATGCTATACCATGAGAAGAGCAGAGTTTTTATTCTAATGACGCACTAACTTACTCAAAATCCCAAAATACATAACCCATCACCCCAGGCTGCTAAAGCTATATCATGTATATTTCATAAAACTTTATACTATGTACATGATCATCACTATGTATATGTAACAATCCTCTCTGGGTACTTTTCCTGTTGGATAACTAACTTCATGGACATTTATTGACTGAAATTTCTAACGGCTTATGTTCATTTAGGATTTGTTCTACATGTTGGACATGTACATATATTTTTCATAAGCCAAGCAGACCTAAAGGAGTCGTCTGATCGGGGTCTATTCTGTTTGCAAAGTCATAAAAATATTTTTTTTAAAGGAAAGAGTTAAACATTCAAGATATTAGCACAGACAAAAATTGTTGGATCTGATTGAACTGTATAATTTGATAAGCAAAGAGATAATACCATCAACAAAGTGAAACATATCATAAGCAATCAGGAGCTATCAAATCTGAGTCTACTCTGTTTGTGGAAACTGCTGGTCCTAAATATGCACTTGTAAAACAATCCTATATGTTTGAATGTTTTAATTTGAATCTCAAATTTAGACTTAATTCGCTAGTGAATATGTGCATATTCCTTATATAAACATGTTTTCACTCAAATTGTAAACAGAATAGACTCGGATCAGACAGGTCCTATAAGAGCCATCTGATCCGGGTTTGCTCTGTTAGCAAATTAGATTTGAAAAATATGTTTCTAAATACGTTTAAAATGGCTACAATGTTTCACTTTCTATATTTCATTATAACTACTTTGTCCATGAATATTCAGTCGGTACTGAAAATTGAAATAAATAGAACAGGGAAATGCTTTTCACAACATACTGTATCAACACTATGTACATATATACAAATAGTATTAACATAGAACTTTCATTTCTGACTTCTTCATATTGACTCCATACAAACTGGATTGGATCACCCGAGATCATTTGTCTAGTCAATATATCATTGCATCTGCACATGTACTGCGTCATATCCTAGACCTGAAACAATATATAAAAGAAAGAAAATAATTCATCTTGAAAGATTTACACAGTAAGCTGAGTCCAGGAGACATCCGAAAACATGACGACTGGTTCATTTCTATACTGACACTAGCTTACTTCTTAATCAAGTTCACATCAAGTTACTCTTAAATTCGGAAACGGAAGATTAGAAGGACGTCGTTGTTGTCGTACCCTTTATTACTTTTCTACAGTTATTCTGTTTGCAGCTCAATCATTGAGTACACTAGCGATAGGTGGATACAGTTTTTTCAAGTAAATATGTTTTTGATTTACATGCATTTTACCACTGTATTGTTGTAGATTAGTCGGAGAAGGGACACGTTTATTTACACTGTTTGTCTCTTAGGGTGGGAATGGAATAAGTGTGAGGTTGAGCGTCCCTAAACCGGTTTAACCCCCAAGTGACATTTGTCACTGACTGTTCCAATGCGGTACTTCCATCTTCTCCCTATTGTTTGTTTGTTATGTCTTTGTGTGCATATTTGAATATTTTATATACATGTACATTTGCTGTTTGTCGTCGAGATGCTGTTTTGGCGGTGGTGTGTTTTGTATGAGGTGTTTCCTGCATGACTCATACATGTACCTTAATAATATCTACAGACCATTGTTAACACCACATAACTTTTATATGGGCCTTTCAACACTACAGAATATTTATATGTCTGAGCCCTTTCAACACTACGGAATAGCTATATGACCGAAACCTTTCAACACTGCAGAACCCTTATGTGAGTCCTTTCAAAACTACAGAACCTTTATGTGAGCCCTTTCAACTTTACAGAACTTTTATATGACTGAGTCCTTTCATCACTATAGACTATTTACTTGAGCTCTTTCAACACTACAACTTTCGTATGAACTTACTTTAAGTCTTCCCCTAATATAAATAGTATATAGATGGTTCCCTAACATGAATAATCTAGTCCATTAACCCATTACTCCATGACTATTCATGTAAGAAATAATGACATCATAAATATTAATTACACTAATTGTTATAATAGCACATGGACACTGCGGGTTAGTGTAATATTATGCCATAAGCAAACGAAGCAACCCTTTATCAGACACTATAGGACTAATGAGTCGTCTGTCTGATCTGGGTCTACTCTGTTAGCGGAGGCATAGAAAGGCGTATTTGTGGATTAACTGATCTGTATGTTGTGCCTATCATACAAGTACATGCGCGAATAATCCATGGGTTGTTCCTATCATGTTATACGAATTAATTGACTAAATAGATGCATGTAACAGAATAGAAACTGGAAGTGAAAAGCCAACAGCAACTGGGTCCATGCTTATAAAGCTTTTAGTTGAGTCTGAGTTTCGTTCTCAAGCTTTTGATTGGTCATATTTGAGTTCCCAAGCTTTTGATTGGTCAGATTTGAGCCAGAGGCTCAAAGCTGACCAATCAAAAGCTTGAGAACGTACTCAGACTCAACTAAAAGCTTTATAACCCTTTTGAATATTCAGATAA
The DNA here is from genome assembly GCA_963576725.1 of Azorinus chamasolen. Lineage (NCBI taxonomy): Eukaryota > Metazoa > Mollusca > Bivalvia > Cardiida > Solecurtidae > Azorinus > Azorinus chamasolen. The sequence continues at coordinate 82,936,018 of OY755246.1, forward strand.
GAAATTATATGAACATTTATTAGCTAATTGTTTATAATGAAAAATGTACACAAAATGGTTTGGGAATTGGAAGAAACTATCATAAATTCATAAGCTTGTAGAGTAGAGCCGGGTCAGATGGCTACTACAAGAGCCCTTCTGATCTGGGTCTACTCTGTTTGGAAATGCGTGAAAAAAGCATTTCTTTGAGTAAAAGTGTCAAAACACTCGCTGTAACTACAGCAAGGAATCTGATCGAACTTCACAGGTCTAAATGGTATTTAGATGGTTTTCCATCTAATCATTGGTTCTAGAGTGCTACATGTAGATAGTGTCTGGAGCTCAACGTAGATTACAAAATCAACATTTTCCTTCATATAAATGTTTTTGAGAAATTGAAAACAGAATAAACCCTGGTCAGACGGCTCCTATTGAAGCTATCTGATATTGGTATGATCGGTTTTGCTTTTGTCATGAAATATATCCAGGGTTGATTTACAAGTCATTATTTCTTACATAAATATTCAACAGGCAAGGATTTACAGAAATTGCCGATAATAGAAGACTGCTGCAGTCAGGACAATACCAATAACTAACATTGGCAGATAAAGAGAAGGGAGACGGGTACTTTAAACCAAATAAACACTTTTTCTACTTTATGCTATTATAAACTTCTGCTAGATTCTAAATTAATAGTAATATGGTCATTATTTTTATATAAATATTAATGGAGAAAATGGTTAAAACATATTAACTTAACTCTATATTTGTCCTCTATTCAAGGTCGTAGGTTTTGTCTTTGTAACTACATTTTTGCAGAAAAATACAAGAAAAAATAACTTTGATATTTATAGCAGATGACATTTTTGACAGACGAATATTATTGAGCATGGAAAGAGTTAAGGAAATAGAGGATCTGTTGCGAGTTGTCTTTTAAGATCACATGTTCCTAAACGAGCTTTAGAAAATGTCATTAAGCGAGCCTTGACGAGCTTAATAACATTTTCTTGGTGAGGTTAGGAACATGTGATCTTAGACTCAATAAAACCGAGTCTGATATTTTCTCTTTTTGTGTTGAAATTTTTGCGTTCGGGGGATCACCTCTCTTCAGAATTTATAATCTTCACAACACAGGTGTTAAGTGCTTGTGTGGCGGCCGTAAAACGTCGCCCGTACTTCATTCTCAGTGTTATACTTTCTGATCCTTCGAGATCATGAATTCTAGTACTTTCTGTTCTGAAAAAGGAATACCTAAGCAGCCGGTGCTAGGGGGAGTGAGCAGTGTTGCACTTTCAATTACTGCTCATGAACAGACTCATGGGTACGAATTGTGCACCACTTGTCGCAGATTTGTTTTTGTACTGCTATGAGAGAGATTACATGTTGAGTTTGAATCCTCAATCACAAGAAGATGTTATAAAAGCCTTCAATGAAACTTGTCGATATTTGGATGATATTTTTAACTTAGATAACCCTTTCTTTGATGCTCTGATTCCTACAATTTATCCTAAAGAACTCAAATTGAATAAAGCTAACCCGTCCGACAATTATGCAGCGTTTCTTGACCTAGACCTTAAAATTAATAATGGAATGATTTCTTCTAAAATATATGACAAAAGAGATGATTTTGATTTTAATATTGTAAATTTTCCTCATCTTGACGGGGATGTTCCCCGTGCTCCATCTTACGGGGTTTATATATCTCAACTTATTCGTTTTGCTAGAGCTTGTTCATCTATTGACGATTTTAACAGTCGAAATCTCATTTTAACTGAAAAACTGCTTAAACAAGGATATAGATACCATAAACTAAGAAAAACTTTCTCTAAATTTTACTATCGAAATCTCTCGCTTATTGGCAAGTACAAATGTAATCTCAAGGTACTTTTGCGACACGGTATCTCACATCCTGAATTTTATGGTGATGTGATTTACAAACTTCGTAAAATTATTGGACATACCCATTTTCTCACTTTGTTCATCAAATATATAAAACAATTCATTAAAAAGGGATATGATCCTGTATTGCTACAACATACTGCATGTTTGGTTGTGAACCCTTTTACAGTTGGTCTCTTTGCATGTACGCCGACAAGAAAGGTTTAGTACTCTATGAAGGCGACCTCTTAAATCCAGAAATGGAAGGAGAACGTCGGATATCTGTACTATTTCATTTTTGTCGTACCCTTTATTACTTTTCTACAGTTACTCTGTTTGCAGCTCAATCATTGAGTACACTAGCGATAGGTGGATACAGTATGTTCAATTAAATGTTTTTTTTGTTATACATGCACTTTACCACTGTATTTGCTGTCGCGGTTGTTGTAGATTAGTCGGAGAGGGGATACGTTTATTTACAATGTTTGTCTTTTAGGATGGGGATGGAATAAGGGTGAGGTTGGGCGCCCATAAACCGGTTTAAACCCCCGGTGACTTTTGTCACTGACCGTTCCAAGGCGGTACTTCCATCTTCCTCCTATTGTATGTTTCTTTTGTCTTTGTGCGTCTCTTGTTGTTTTTTCTACCTATGTACATTTGCTGTTTCCTTGTGTTGCTGTTCGGGCGAGTGTTTGCTCTGTATGTGGTGTTTCCTGCATGACTCATTTTTGTACTTTCAATAAAACCGAGTCTGTAATTTTCTCATTTTGTGTTACAATTTTTGCTTTCGGGGGATCACCTCTCTTCAGAATTTAAAAGACAACGAGCATCAGAATTATTTTTCTCCCATAACAAATAAATGTATTTTTGCCGTTTAAATCTCACGTAAACATCGGTTTCCATGGTTTGACATCATATCTGATGTATGACGTCATATATACGTTCTGAAGTCATCTTACACGTGTTACAAATAAGGGAATCTTAACCCGTTGTTCTAACTTGGAGATAAGGGAAGGTGTGTGGGAAAAGGTGTTTACTTACCTCGATTTGTGCCCTCTATTCCAGTGTGTACACTTTAATGTTATTCTTGTAATATTCAGGATATTTACTCCAACAACTAACATAGAGTTTTCCAGTGTTGTATGTTATGGCACCGGGCTCCAGGATCCCATCCTTCTGTTCTATAAGAACATTTCCCAGCTGCCCACTTGACGACAACTGGATAACGCAATTATTACCAAGACTACATATGTATAGATGTCCGTGTTGGTCAACGGTTATTCCATGTGGCCACTGTAACATGTCATTTGTATACGTCGCCATCACACCACCGTCACTATTCAAACACACAATTTTGTTACTAGTTTCATCAGTCACATAGATGACACTTTTATCCCCACTCATTGTAATTCGTGAAGGACATTTGAATAATTTATGTTTTATAAATCGTCCAAATATTCCTGTGCTGTCTGAGTCTGGGTCAATTTGTTGTAACAAGTTACCAGACACATCACAAATATGAACTGATCTAACAGGATGATAACAGGCCAGGAATAATTTTCCTTCATTATAAGCGAGGCCATTATAATGACCTGGTCCAGTGATAGTGTGACGCGCTGACAATGTTGGTGACACGGACAGGAACTGGATACGGTTGTCACGAAACAGCGTTACAGCCAGCTGGTCATCACCAACCATTGTAATGTCTTCAGGCTGTGATGTTAATGTGACTTTCTCAGATGTTTTTTCATCTGTCTGGTCTATAACCTTAACACATTCGTTGATGAAATCAGTCACTGCCAGTCTTCCATCGTTCAATACAACTACACCATTAATGTAGCAGTCTTTTGTATCAGTTGATGTTTTAATGTTGATGTCGTGGAGGTACTTGATAGCTGCTGGGTAGTCAACCAGTGACAGAGTTCCGAGAGAAGTTAACGATGATGTAAGAGTATCCAGCTGTTCATCACAGGTGAAGACAAATCGTTGTGATTTGATCGTTTGACTGATACGGGTAGCCTCTTTCTCCAGCGCTGAAATTTTGTCCTCTGCAGATTTCATGGCGATGAACAGTTGGCTGTACACTTTCAGCTCGTCTTTTCTGTCCAAGTCGGAGCTGATTTCATTAACTTGGTTTATCAGATCATCGAATCTCGATGCTTGATGTGCAAGAGAATCCAAATGTTCGTTTCGTTGTCTCGAAGCGTGATTTAGTAAACTTTCTTCTAACGCATCGACAAGCTGGTTGATGTTTCGTCGAAACTTTTTAACGTCAGCCACGGCCTTGTCGTAGCTCTTCGCTGATTCTTGTTGACACTGTTCTGACCAACCTTTATTGAACTTTAACTTATCAACGAGTTTCTTCGCATTGGAAGAAGTTTTTTTAAATTCTGCACTTCGTGAAACTTCACTGGAAATATCCGGTATGTAGGACACGTTGTCTCCACAAGTTCTGTGATGTAGAGGAACACAGACACTGCAACCAAGTTGTTGATGAGAGTTACAGTAGAATTTAATGGGCTCATTTGGGTGTTTCTGGCATATGTCCATCAGTGGGTCCGCAGTCACAGAATCCCCTGAAGGCTTTTGTCTGCCCTTTGATGAAGTGGACATTGTCGCCGTGTCCTGAACAAGATGATTTCTTGAAGCTGACGACATCTTGTGGAAGTTGTTACACTCAGAACACAAATACTCTCCACATTTCGTACAATACACGACCGCCTCCATTCGTTTTTTGACTTTGATACACAAATCACAGATAATGTCGAAGTCTTCCTCCGACCCAGTCACGAGCGTTCTTCTGAAAACCTGCGACATGTTGGATATTTGAGACTGTTTTGATTTTTTGTCCCTTGTCACGACCAAACAATCAGACGATAGTGAGATAAGGGATAATTTGAGTTGAAACGGCGTATAGCCTGCGGGACTCGCGGGACTTGTTTCAGCAGCCATTTTGTGGACTGATGTGTTTTGATGTAGAGCGTCATCCATGAAAAATTATTTTATTCCTAAGATGACTTTGAGGTGGCCATAATAATAATAACATTGTTAAGAACAGATCTAATAAATAATAATAATAATAATAATAATGATAATTAAAATACACGTAATTAATAGCAGATGTAATAGAAAAAGTAGCATAAGTGGCAGTAGTAGTAGTAGTAGTAGTAGTAGTAGTAGTAGTAGTAGTAGTAGTAGTAGTAGTAGTAGTACAGTAGTAGTAGTAGTAGTAGTAGTAGTAGTAGTAGTAGTAGTAGTAGTAGTAGTAGTAGTAGTAGTAGTAGTAGTAGTAGAAGTAGTAGTAGAAGTAGTAGTAGTAGTAGTAGTAGTAGTTAGTAGTAGTAGTAGTAGTAGTAGTAGTAGTAGTAGTAGTGGTGGTGGTAGTAGTAGTTTGGTTTGGTTTGATTTCTATCGGGTTTGACGTCGTTTTAACAGTATTTCAGTCACATCACGACGCCCAGCTAATTACAGGTGGGGGAATACCCAGGAGGTTGTCTGTGGTTCTTCTCTGTTTGCGGTATTCACTACATAAGTTTCGGTATTAAGCAAATATGATATCCATGGAAGTATCAAACATAATTTTGCATGCCTGTTATGAGACAGAGAAAGCATTCCGAGATATAAATATGCACCAATATGCTTATAACAGAGATATATGCCTGTTCATAGGAAATATATCAAGGTAACTAATCACTGTTGAATAAAGGTTGTATAGCATTTTGTAATTACCTCCCTGCTATGAAATGTTTTCTGACACATTCGATTCGTAACCAAGTAACACAAGTATTGACACACCATACCATAGATTTATGTACAAGATACAAGAACTGTGTGAACTTAATATCAACCGGTACTGGCAATATTAGGAAATGTACAACCAATGTAGACCCAGTTGGCAGTCATCACTTTAATACCACGCTTATGTTTTGTTAGGAAATGTAGTAAGCTGCTATTATCTATTGACAGCCAACTCCGCATAGCTGTACCGGTAATATTGTGGACGACGTATAGATCTCAACTATGAAGTTTGAGAAGTTTTTGGAAGTGATATCGGGTCTCGACTGTTTGCCAAGTCCGATAGAAACTTATATCGAGTCCCAGTTCAAAACACGTCTCATGGTACGAATAATGTTTAATCTAGGTCTACACTGTTGTAGACGCATCATGATACAAGGTATGGGTTGAGATCAAGAATTGTGCAATAACCTTGAAATTATTTATCCAGTTGTCCAATGCAATAGATCAAACATAAAAAGCATCCCTTCAACAGAAATATGACTAACCTGTTCATTATGAATTCGATTCTAGTTCTGAAATACCATAAATTATTATGAAAGAAACACACGATTTAAAACATATTTCAAACAAGGTAATTCTAAATTCTCAAAAAGTCTTTGACAGAAAAACAATGAGATTTTCGGTTAAATTTTAAGTCTCGCTTTACGTAAACTAATCTTAAGACTTAAACAAATGTAGAACCTGATCAGTCGTGTTGAATGTGTCTCACCGTCTAAAATCTATGACCTGTTTGACCGACGTAAATGTCAAACCTGACAGTCATACGTAAATGTAGAACCTGTCTGACCAACATAAATGTAGAACTTTTCTGACCAACATAAATGTAGAATCTGTCTGACAATCGTAAATGTAGAACCTGTCTGACAAGAATTGTATGACCGACATAAATGTGGAATCTGTCTGACCAACATAAATGTAGAATTTGTCTGGCAAACGTAAATATAGATTTTATCTGACCAACTTCAATGAATAACCTGTCTGGTCGATGTTAATGTCATAAATGTCTGGCTAGCATTAATGTAGAATCTGTCTGACCAACATTAATATAGAACTTGCCTGGCAAATGTAAATATAAAACACTAACGCTTACACCTGACTGGACGATGTAAATATATACCATGACTGGTCAATAGGATGCATGTAGAACCTGTGTATGTGTGTGGGATCGTCCGTGTATGTGGGTGAAATCGTTCTTGTATGTATGTTCGTTTGCGTATATGAATATGTTCACCGTGTCCTGAACAACGTGTATGTTGATGAGTTCGTCCGTGTATATGGGTGAACACTTCCATGTATGTAGATTAGTTCGTCCATGTATGTTAGATGAACCCGTCTGTGTTTGTGTGTCAGTTCATGTTGATGTGTTCGTCCATGTATGTTGATGAGTTCGTCCGTGTATATGGGTGAACACCTCTTTGTGTGTTGATTAGTTCGTCCTTGTATGTTGGATGAACTCGTATGTGTTTGTGTGTCAGTTCATGTTGATTAGCTCGTCCTCGTATGTTAGATGAACCCGTCTGTGTTTGTGTGTCAGTTCATGTTGATGGGTTCGTCCATGTGTGTTGTTGAGTTCGTCCGTGTATGTGTATAAGTTTGTCCATGTACATAGGTGAACTCGTCCATGTTTGTTAGTGACTTTGAATACCGCTTAAGCCGGTGCTAGGGGGCGTGAGCAGTGTTGCACTTTCGATTACTGTTCATGAACAGACTCAATAAAACCGAGTCTGCAAATTTCTCTTTTTGTGTTGTAATTTTTGCTCTCAGGGGATCACCTCCCTTCAGAATTTATAATCTTCACAACAGCAAGTGTTAAGTGCTTATGTGGTGGCCGTAAAACGTCGCCCCGTACTTCATTCTCAGTGTTGTTATACCTTCTGATCCTTTGAGATCATGAATTTCAGTACTTCTTGTTCTGAAAATTGAATACCGCTTAAGCAGGTGCTAGGGGGCGTGAGCAGTGTTGCACTTTCAATTACTGTTCATGAACATACTCAATAAAACCGAGTCTGCAATTTTCTCTTTTGTGTTGCAATTTTTGCTCTCAGGGGATCACCTCCCTTCAGAATTTTGTCTGTGAATATGGATGGAATCCTACGTGTATTTGTATAAGTTTGTCCATGTACATAGGTGAACTCGTCCATGTGTGTTGGTTACTTTGTCTGTGTATATTGATGAGCTCCTTCATGCATATGGATGCTTTCATCTATGTATATAATGAACTCGTCCGTGTTTGCGTGTGACTTAATCCATATATGAGTTCGTCTGTGTATATGGATGGCATTCTCCATGTATGTGCGTGTGAGTTCGGCAGTGTATATACGGGCGAACTCGTATGTGCATGTGGAATAGTTCATCTATGTAAATGGGTGAAATTCTCCATGTATGTGGATGGGTTCGTCAATGTATATGGGTGAACTCGTCCATGTTTGTCTGTGAAGGTGGGTGAGCTCGGCACTGTAAATGCGAGTTCGTCAATGTATGTGGGTGAGTTCATCCGTGTATGTGGGCGACTTTGCCCGTCTGTTTGAGTTCATACAAGTATATTTGTATGTGTATTAGTGTGTGTCCATATATGTGGATGAGTTGCCTGGTCATGCCAATAAGAGACACATATCCTCTGACAGATTGTGTGTCACCTACAGGGACCATTTTGTTTAAAATCATTCGATATTGTCTCATCATCAATGTCTACTTTCTCATTCTAAGCGTTATTCTTTTTGGCCTTTCGAGATTATAAAGTGCAATGCTTTATTTACGAATATTGAATACTGCTTAAGCAGGTGCTCGGTGTTTAAATAACTGCAAATAAACAGACGCAATACACTGTCTTTGCTTTCGAGGAATCTTCTACTTTCAGCATTTATATGTTGTTGTACGAGGGACATTTTACAAGTAATGCAACTGATCACGGTGGCGCCTCGCTTTGCAATGAATTCGCGTAAAAAGTATACCAGTTCATTCGAGACATTCATTCTGTACACGGACATAACACATGTGCTTGAGTACGTGTTGTATTCATGATAATACAGTGTAAAGGCAGCTGAAATTCGAGGATATATAAAGACTCGATGCTAGCTTGGCGTATCTGCGAAGGAGATTTTTTGATGAATTGTGTGATATTCATGGGCAGAATGATGTATCGTATGCCAAAATCACAAGATGTGTTAAGAAAGTTTGAACGCGGTCGTGACTCTATTAATGATGCACAAAACAGGACCCCATTGTAGTGATACTGTCACTAATATAGCTGAAAACGAATGCGATGTGGTCAGGTCTGATGCAAGAATAACTGTTCTTAAGATATTTTGTTGGGTCGGCATTTCAGCCGCAAGTGTATTCCGCATACTAAAGTGTAATTTGAAACAAGATCCGTATTACAGCTAGATGGATCTCTCATTTATTGTCGGACAAGCAAAGCCGTGTCCGACTTGAAACGGTCAGAAAACTGCTCAAATGTTTCAAAAATATCACAGAAAGCAACTTTCTGACATTATTACTAGACATGAGACATGGACACTTTTTTGGGCCTTCCGTGAATATTTTAACAACAAAATATGGGCAACCAAACACTGCCACCACCTTTCAATTGCCACAAAATGACACGTGCCAGGAAAGCAATGTTTGTTAATGTCTTTGATACCCGTGGTCCAGTTATGCAACTTTCTGTAACAACTAGAAAGTATGCGAGTTATTTTATAAAGAGAACGTGTTGAAGAAACTTAAACAACAATGTTTGAACGACATCCACACATCGAGTTTAAGCACCTTTCCCTATTACATGACAATGCCACTGTGCATAAGTCTGCTGTTGTGGTCTCGTGTGTATTTTATTTTTGAAGAAAGAAAGGGTTCGAGTTCTCCCATATGCATTCTATTCCCCCAGAATAGCCGCATGTGGTTGTTTTTGGTTTCCTACATTGAACAAAAACTTTTAGCTGGTAGACATTATAGTTCTGGGCATGTCATAGGGTCCGTTGTTTATAAGTGTATGTTTGGTATACCTGGAAATGAGTATGAAAATGCATTTGAAAATTGGAGAAAACGTTTGAATAGTTGTGTACGTTGCAAGGGCGATTACTATGACACGATAATAAAATTAAAACCTAGCAAAAGCGCACTTTGTATTACCTCAGTTGCATAACTTCTGAAATGCCCTTGTAAGAGCTACCAGAAATGTGTGATTCACTTCATTCACTTTGTCGCATGAATTACATGTGTTTGACCACAGTCCACACTGAAAACATCATCAACCATGGCAACAGTGATCATATACATCTTGGGATATAGAAAGAGTAGAAAGTCACGTGTATATTATCAGCATTTTATTTTGTAGCATCATTTTAATATAAACTTGATAATTACAAACAGTATTTACATAATTTTCACAACGTATAGTAGAACCATTCTACAACGGCCACTAAAAGGATGGACATGAGTGTGTTTAAGAGCTAGTAATTGCTTAATACAGAATGAAAGTTATACAACCTGCTTCTAAAACATGTGGTTCCTTAATGCAGGACGAACGATAAGCAAAATAGTCCTGATACCATTCAGTACCTAAGGCATAACCCGCGTGTTTCAGAAAGCTCTTAAAATATTTGGTTGCTTAATGCAGAACGTGTTACAGTGAGCTCCTTAGACACGTGGTTGTTTAATGTAGAAGGAATGTGTTGCAGAAGGCCGTAAGATGTAGAATGAATAGTATGCAGCAAACTATTAAAACAAGCAAGTTACTTAATGCAGACGCAAAATTATGCGGAAAGCTAAAACAAGCGAGCTACTTAATTCAGGTCGTCCGTAGTGCAGAAAACTCTTAAAGTAGCCATTCGCTTGCTATTCACGTCAATATACCTACCTGTAAATAGTGTAGACCCAGATGAGACAGCTCCTGCAGGAGCTGTCTCATCAGGGTCTGCACTATTTACATGTTGATTGTGTAACCAGTGCACTCCACAGCAGTGATTGCACAGCGAAATACTTGTACACAGTGAAGATATATGTAATTATACAACAGGGCATGGGTAAAGAAGAAGAAATGTATTTTAAAATTCAGCAAGCGAAGGGTTAAGCGGTCTGTTAATGCAGAACTAATATTTGCTGAAGGCTCCAAAAACGAATAGGATTGCTTAATGCAGAACGAAAGTATTGGAGAAGGTTTCTACTACTAAGTGGTAGCTTAATGCAGTTAGCCAGCAATCTATCTAAAATACGCCAAAGTAGACCATCTTCGCTGGTCGATGTGGAGATGGTTAACCCTTTCTCCGTTCTGTGTTTATTCCTAATATCAATACCTACAGAATATTCATGTTCAAACTAGTTTTAATGAAATATGGAGGTGGAGTAATGTAGCCATTTTAGAACGTAAAGAAACTGATTTTCACGTAGTCGAACTTTAAATGCTCACTGCACGTGGTAACCACTCACTTTAACAGACGCACGTGGTAACCACTCACTTTTACAGACTCAAAATAACATATAAACTAAAGATATTTCACAGATGTCAACATCACGGTACCATACATGTACATTGTATGTCAAACCAGCTGTCTGTCATTACAATTACATGTATTTGCACATAATGATATTATATTGGATCTAAGCAAATGCTGATGATATTTGCATTAAGGTTGAATCAAATGAGACGCAGAGAAAATTCGATGATTTATCATGATTTAGAATGCATGTGTCTGCCAATTTCATATGTACAATAAGGACTTGTACTTCACTCCAACGGACACTCAAAGCAAATCTAGCTGCTAATTTTTTAACCATTTTCCTCATATAAACGTGTTTTCACGCATTTGCAAACATAGTAGACCCTGTGTCTGCTCTGTTTGCTTATGGACTTTGAAAGATCTGTTTCTTTACTGTCTAAAATGGCTACAATGGTCTACCTTCCATATTTCATTATACATGTAATTATTTTGCCATGAATATTCAGTAGGTATTAAAATTTGACATAAACATAAAACAGGGAAAGGGTTAAGACAAGGTGAAGCTTATTGAAGAAGGCTCTAACATACCAGACGTTTGGCAGGATATTACGAGATTACATCCAAAAGTGCACACCAACATATGCGTGTGAAAATCACGTGACTGCTAATAGTTAAATAACACTAATATAGAAAGTTCCTACTGGAGTTTTCAACATTTAGTCCTGTGATAAGACCCACGTGTATATGTATTTTGTATCTATTGTATACTGTACATAGTTAGTCCTGTATTGAGACCAACATGTATATATATACTGTAGTTAGTCTTGTATTGAGACCCACATGAATATATATACTGTAGTTAGTCCTGTATTAAGACCCACATGAAAATATATACTGTAGTTAATCATGTATTGAGACCCACATGAATATATATACTGTAGTTAGTCCTGTATTAAGACCCACATGAAAATATATACTGTAGTTAATCATGTATTGAGACCCACATAAATATATATACTGTAGTTAGTCTTGTATTAAGACCCACATGTATATGTATACTGTAGTTGGTCTTGTATTGAGACCCACATGAATATATGTACTGTAGTTAGTCCTGTATTGAGACCCACATGAATATATATACTGTAGTTAGTCCAGTATTAAGGCCCACATGTATATGTATACTGTAGTTAGTCCAGTATTGAGACCCACATATATATATATATACTGTAGTTAGTCCTGTATTGAGACCAACATGTATATGTATACTGTAGTTAGTTCTGTAGTAAGACCTACATGTATATGTATACTGTAGTTAGTCATGTATTAAGACCCACATGTATACGTATACTGTAGTTAGTTCTGTATTGAGACCAACATGTATATGTATTATTTGCATCAATTGTATACTGTATATAGATTAGTCTTGATTTTGAACACACACTGCCATTCATTTATATCATATATAATGTAGTTTACGTTCCACTTGTATTTATTTATATAAATACAGCTCCATCACTATCCAAAGTCCACAAATAAATCACCTTTCGCATTAACATTCAGCTGAGAAAATTATTTTTTCAGAATTTGTCACCCACAACATTTTCACAATTGAAGTTATAATCAATGTGTCTATCACAATGCAAACCAGTATATCAAAATGTTTAAACAATGACGAGACGCCGAGTTACTCGCCGTCTTGTTAGGATCCAAACTGTTTGCAAAGGTAATTACGCACCCGTCCGGTCCGGTCCGGTGTATGATACAGCTTAATATCATCCAGATAGACAAGCGGTCTGGACAAGTTATGCCAAGCCTTGTTCGTTGAATAGTATTACAACAGTACCATTACACTTCTTATTCAGCAAGCTTTGGTGTTTGCAAATAGATCCGCTCTTGTCAAACACGGCGCCGACAATGTATGGTGCCACACTGATCACAGTGATTTGATTGGTTGAGATACTGTTCACTGTAAGGGGAAGTAACTGCTGTGGTATGTTTGGTCTGGTACCATTGTACTGGAAAAGCAAATCACGTGATGGCAGGTGCATTAAACATATGAGCACTGTTGATTCTTGACATTTTAAATCGTAACAATTTACAGTCATTTTGCATATGCACCGAAAATTCCCATTGAGACACTGTGTTCCCTCGCTTTAAATCGTAGAGCAGCTATGCTTGAACTACGTAACTCCGTGTTTTCCCGTGGATCTATGTCCTGTGAGTTCATAACGTTCGCCATCGATGTGGGGGATTGTGGGTGAACCGGATATGATGCAAGAGGATTTCCGGCATGTGCAAGACTCATGAAGTTGGGCATGTTTTGATGGGGTGTCATACAGTTATTGTCTGGCATTTGGTATGGGTTGTGACCGCCATTTGTCCATGGTAGCTGCTGCATCTGTGATAAAATAAAACAACCGTCGTTAGATTTGTAAACGTGCAAATTTGGTATCCGCTTGCAGCTGCACATGCCACATATTTTTTTGTTTCATGATACATGTATGAGTATACGCTTGTGGTGCAATGTATGACGTCGACAGAGAATAGCTTGCAATCTAATAATTTACCTGGTGAATTCTGATATAAAACATAATCACATAATGTATAGATCTATTAATCAGATTTTGTATACTGCCATATGAACAGTTTGGCCATGACAAACACTAGCCACTGGTGGTTCCAAGGCAATACTTCTGCTTTCATCCTATGGTTTACTTTGTACATGTATTATGTTTTGTTACTGTAATGATTCATGTTCGAAGATGTTTTTGGTGTTTGTGCACGTGTGTGTGTGGCGCCCCCTGTAAGACTGTTTCCCCATTATAATGTTCCACAAGTCAACAGAATAGATCCTAACCAGACAGTTCATGCATCAGCTTCTGATCTGGATCTAATATGTTAAACAAAATCTGATCATTTAGTTCAATGAAAATGTCAGAAAATAATAAAAGTAGATCAGAAAGAAAGCAGATATTAATAGTAGTATTAGCATAGCAGTAAATGGTGAAAGAGTCAGAACCATTGCTTCTATTAAAGACGGATCGTGACACTAACCTGTGAGTAAGCATCATGTCTGGGAGAGATGGACATGTCGTACCCGGGCATTCCGGGCCCCATCGTACGCATGGTCTGGAACTGTCCGTACCGCTCCCTCTTCCGCCACTTGGCCCGACGGTTCTGGAACCAAACCTGAAGAACAGAAAGAGATCCATTGATTATAATCTTGCTACAGATTTGAGTAACTTTAAACCAAGTGTAGGATACTACCTGAAAAGGGGAAATTGCTAAATAAATAACTCATTTACTCCTGCAATTCTATGAATGAGCATTAGGTGAATAGAGTAAGTATCAGTGTAGAACACGACCTCGAAAATTGTTTAATATTTAACCCGTGTAGTCCCGCGATCTAATAAATAGGAAATACATCTCCAATGTAAACAGAAATGTTTAAGTGTTCTACCAAAACATAATTTAAATTTCGAAATGACAATTTGCACGAAACACAGTTTTTGGAGAAATATAATTACGTTTGGGTTATGTTTTTGTATGCCGTATATTAATGCCTAATGAATTAGATATACAGTAAAAACCCGCTAATGCGACCACCAAAACGAGGTATAAATATGGGTGCTAGATGCAGGTGGTAGCTTAATGCTGGGCAAAGGTAATGCAGAAAGCTCCTAGAGGAGCTTTCTGCATTACTTTTGTCCTGCATTATGCAACCACCTGCTTATAAAGACACCCATGTTGATTCATCAAGTGGTCGCATTAGAGGGGTTCTACTGTATATAAACTATATGTTTTATAGTGCCGTGCATGTACGATGGTTGAGTTGTGTGTATTTGGAACTGTGCGTCCCAGAAATGCCACATAAATCATTTGGTAAGCTCAACAAGACATCATCTTCGATTTGTCCTCATGCTGCGCCTGAATAATAGCCAAATTCCAATCTATCCGTATTGAAATCGTCTAATTATAACGCTTACCCGGTACCCTGCTGAATATGTAGGTAATGACGGACCCTAATGACTGGGGAAAGCCGCGGTGCCTCACGGGATACGGCTTTTGAAGTCGGTAATACACACGTGTGTTATTCCAGTCTGACACGCCTAAGTCATTATTCAAGACATTAATGATATTAAAAAGGATGCAACTGAAAAAATAAATCGTCCATTATTTTTAACAGAATAATTTTGTGCTGCATAATTGCGAAACCGTTTTTTGTACCACAGCATTATTCCAACATTAATGCGTCTACACGACCTGGGTTCCGCCGTGGGCAAACGAGGTTTTTATGTAATTATTATTCATAAATAATGAACAGAAGAATTCATTAGCCATGCAGTTTATGTACCAACAACATTTCCTTAGTTTCGTTGTAATATTGTCGCCATTCCACCTCATCAACATGTCTGCAGTGTTAACATTACAATTAGCCATGGCGACTATCTGTCAAAAAGAGACCAGACAAACTAACAAAACAAGTTTTACATAAAAAAACGTTAACAAGAGTTCTTCTGTACAAATTGTGATGTTTTAATGCTTCAAAGAAAGGTTCACTTTCTTTAGTAATGCTCCTTTTCGGGAGATGTGTTCAAAGAGGTTTAGTCTAAAACAGTTTAGGAGATAATATGTTAACACATTATCCCCTAGTGACGCATTTTTGCGCATCTATAGAAGTCACTTTATGAAACCATTGTGATAAATAGAGCATTTGCTCCTATAGGAGCAACTATTTATCACAATGGTTTCAAACTACAAAATTCTAATGTTTTCCTTTCCTCTATTTAATGCTCCTTTTCGGTAGATACATTCAAAGAGGTTGGGTTTAAAAATAGCCTAGGAGAGATGAGTTAACTGATTAATACGCATTGTACACATATTTGCCAAACAAAAGACTAGACCCAGACCAAACGGTTCCTCTAAGAGCAGACAAATCAGTGTCAGGAAGAATCCACTGGGAGCAAATCGGTTAATATTTGAATGGTCGCTACAAGATGTGTTTATTGCACTGTGTATGTTTAAATTTGAATGATGCCAATTATTATACATCCATGTTAAGACAATTTAGTTGGATTGGGGCATGTGTTGTGCATTCAAATATGTACTTTACGCTATTGTTCCATAATAGGATTTAGTTTGTTATTTTAATACCGTGATCCTTTCACTAAATCGCTGGTTATTTGTTTACATTGCTTTGCTAGGAGTTGCACCGCACCAACGCACGCAAGAACGCTGACCATATCCGTAGGGGTGTGGAGAATCATGGAAATATATACACATATTTCAAGATATGATTACAAATGAGAAACCATGTATAAGTTATACCATTAAAACTATCCCGACATATGGTGTAACGCCCAAACCATTCTTTTAGGCAGCTTTCACTTGTGGACATAATTAACAAAAGTCATTATAGTGATAGTTTCAATCAGAGAAAACGTTAAATAAAGTTTAGCACTTTCAACCCTGAATTATCAGAATGGAATAGCTCGTCAGTGTTTAAAAATAACTTCCACTCAGTATGAAAGGCGTGCGCTTATTATAGGAGCTTAACCCATTCCCACTTATGCTATTTTTAGACCTTACCTCTTTGAAAAAGTCTACCCAAGAGGAGCATTTACTAGAGAAAAGAAAATATTTAGAATCGTGTAGTATTGAAACTAATCTGTTAAACAGAGCATTTGCTCCATAGGAGCAAATGCTCTATTTACCAGATTGGTTTCAAAAAGTAACTTTTACAGAGGCGTCAAAAAGGCGTCAATATGCGGGAATGGGTTACATATGTTTTATACTCCTGATAATTAGTTCTTCTAACTTTGAAATACTTATAACGTTCAAACTAATATTTAACATGCTATATGCGTGTAGGTAATTGACTTTGCGGCAAATATCTGGATCTAGATGAGATGTTAACATTCCAGGATCCAAAATGATTTACATTCTAATTAACCCATTCCCTCATAGGCTAATTTTAGATCCAACCTCTTTGAATAAATCTACCAAAAAGGAGCATTAACTAGAGAAAATGAATATTTTTAGAATTATTTTTTAAAAAACCAATGTGATAAATAGAGCATTTGCTCCTTAGGAACAATGTTCTATTTATCACAATGGTTTCAAAAAGTGACTTTTACCGAAATGTAGAAAGGCGTATTAATGGAGGAAAGGGTTATATATTCGGCGAGAAATTGAATATAGCTTACAGTTTTGAAAATGAAGTAGACGGTTATTTGTGATGCAAACATTTCTTCCACGATTTTGTTTGTGAACGGCTAAGCAAAATGTAATAATGAGAAATATTACACTTCTGGTAAGCAGAAATGTAATAACGTAAAATATTACACGTTTGTGTAGATAGACGCTATAAGATGATACAGCGTCGGCCAGACTTCGTTAATTGCCAAATGTAAGAGCTTGGGATTAAGTTGTTCTTAATTATGGACATTTTAGCCATAGTGACTCCTTGTGAAAGTTGTTTGAAGTCTAAAACTTCTGACGAAGGTGGGGGGAGTGTATCAATGATCTAACATGTAGCAAACAGCTGTCCGGTCGTAGTGTATATATCATGATTAATCTTTAACACTCTCTGAGCTAATTCATGTTGGTCTTTTCCAACAATTTGGATCCAGATCAGAAGTCGTGAAAGTCAGTATCCCATCAAGATCGAAACTGTTTGATATTCTGTTTGAATCTTTTAAAAGAAACGGACGAACACCTTCTCTGATATCTAAATTAGCCATGCTCTACTGAATAAGATTTACTCAACATAGTAATATTATTAACCCTTCGCTTACTGAATTTTAAAATACGTTTTTCCTTCTTTAACCATGCCCTGTTGTATAATTACATATATCTTCACTGTGTACAAGTATTGCGCTGTGCAATCACTGAAGTGGAGTGCACTGGTTGCCCAATCAACTTGTAAATAGTGCAGACCCTGATGAGACAGCTCCTGCAGGAGCTGTCTCATCTGGGTCTTCACTATTTACAGGTAGGTATATTGACGCGATTAGCAAGCGGGTTAAACTGGGATACTATGCTCAAGAAATGTTTTTGAAAATGTTTGTAACTGCAACAGCCGTTTCATTCCAAACGTATAAAAAAATTATAGTCCTTTCAACACTAAATATTCAGATTGGAATAGCCCTTCGGTGTTAAACTATAGAGTCCACTGATAGACAGAAGGGTGTATTTCAAATATTACCCCGTTCAACGTTGATTATTCACAGTGGGATAACCTATCAGTATTTAACTATAGAGTCCACTCAGAATGAAAGTTTTAAACGTGCTAGAGCTATCTTGAACGACAAGCAATGCCGACCCCGATCAGAGAGCTCTCCTTACATTAGCAATCTAACCTGGTGTACATTGTTTGCAAATACAGTGCTCCATCTCTACAACGATACCCTTTGGGATACGAAGATTGTATGTGTTGTTCAGAGGGAGTTGTTATAGGGAGGGAAAATCAAACATAATTAGCTTGTTTGCAGATCCCCAGATAAGGTGTATTTCGAGAACTAAAACAGTTATGCCTCAATCAACCCCTATGTTGTGACCACTCTTTAGAATCGTCACAAAGTGACGATTCTATTTAAAGAGTGGTCACAACATAGGGTTTGATGGAGGCATAAAGAAAATACGATGGAAAAAGTTGTGTCTGGAGCCTTGTTGTTTCGGAAACAGTGATATGCCTTGTTGTAAGGAGGGAATCGTTATTGAGAGGGCCGTTGTAGGGAGGGAGCACTGTACTTAAAATGCATATATGTGAAGGAATGGTTAAGCTATTCTAATGTGTTGATTTGGAATGGTGTTGGTAAATGAGAGCTTCTTCAATACGAGAGCTTCTTCAGAATGAGAGCTTTTTTTTCAAAACGAGAACATTTTTTAAACTAGAGCTTCTTCAATGTGAGAGCTTCTTTAAAACGAGAGCTTCAACAATAGACAGCTTCAATACAAGAGCTTATTCAATAAGAGTGCTTCTTCAGTATGAGAGTTTATTCAAATGAGAACGTCTTCAATGCGATAGCTTCTTCAACAAGATAGTGTTTTCAACAACAGATTTAGCATTTCACTCTTTCGCTGCCAAATAATTGGATAAGATAGACGCCGATTAATTCAACCTCTTATCTTACCTGTTACTATGGTAGTATTTTTGAAGAGAAATTGAATAAATATAACTTTGATAAGTATGGCAGACGACAGTTTTCGCAGACTACAATATCAGCGTACAAAGTGATCCGGGGCGGGTGATTCTAGTCTGAGAAAAAGGTGGACATGTATTCCTTGCAGCAGGCAGCCTGTCTTAGACAGTTTCGCGATAGGGGCGGGTCCTTGGGGCATGATTGAACAGGACAACATGTTTGGGGTATCCCATTATGTCAGATCCGACTGTGGCGTGCATGAAATGTTTGTTTTATTTGTAACCAAACCTCTGACTATATTAACTACTGGTGTAACGTTTCTAGACACATCTTGTCCACTGCACGGGAGGTAATTAGGCTTGTTACATCCGACAACAGACCCGATTGTCAAAACCGACGACATGTGACTAGTCCGACGACAGAGGGGAGCAGATAAGATGATAACATTAAACTGATTAAAGTCATGATTAACTCTCATTTCGCGGTGAAGAAATATGTCCGCTCAAATTTTGATTCGAGTAAGATTTTGAGAAAATACTAACCGAATGTGGAACAGTTTGGATCTTGATGAAACACCGAGTTACTCGGTATATACTCAGCATCTAATGTCACTCTGGTCATAATTAGCAGGTTAAAGGTCAACAGACGAGTAAATACTGTTACGAAATTGAAGTCTATCAGAGTTGATGAGTTTATCTGTGGCACTGTGTATGCCATGGGTTCCTAGTTCACAAAATGTTAAGGTCGGGTTCGATTACCAAGAAAGTACTTAACGAAATAAACCAGAGAACAGTCAAAGGAAATTGATTCTTAATAAAATAAAATAAAATAGTAACGGTTGCTTATAAATTTTGTGGTGGCAGTATTGACAGTGATAAAGATTATTCACTAAATAATAATATTTTAATAGTAATAATAATAGTAATAATAATAATACACGTGATAATAATAATGGTGTCTTTTAAGATTCAATTAATAACAACAGTTACAAAGTAAATGCTCTTATGACAAATGATAAATGAAATGATTGAAATATATAAATAAATCATAATCCAGCCAGCGACATTTGTAATAGGTTCAGAGAGCAGCTCTTGCTTGTATCAATTCTTCAAGACCTGTCAAATGCTTAGGTTCCACTTGATTTGCACGTGTACAAGTGCATCCGGTGCACGCTCGATTTGCGTGTAGCCTGAACAAGAATAGTTCAACTTTCAGGAACATTTGAAAGAAGCTAACACTTAATGGATGAGTATCCTCTATCAGCGACCTCTCTCATATTTGAAAACAGTTTGGATCCAGTAGCCAAACTTACTGACCATCGGTCAGTAGTTCTAGAACGTATCCTCCAACCGGAAGTAGCCAGAAGTAGCACCAGGCCAAAGCTTGAGCAGACATTATATTTTCTCATCGGGATGAAGGTTAAAAGCCCTATACAGTTTCCATCTCATTTATGAAAGAGGGAGACATTTTCAAGCATTGCATATTTGAAGAATGCTAAGTGAGGAAGAAAACCATAGTTTTTGCTGGTTGCAAAGAATTCGAGATGTGTGCTCTCCAGCTCGCTCGCCATATGTTGATATATTTTGACGTAAGACATCCACAAAGTCACGGGTTAACAGACGAGACGTAAGTTTCAAGATTGGTGTCGAAGTGGAATAATTGATGACTGAATTGTAATGCACGACCTCCTGTTTACATACATTACACGTGTGACGCTAACATTCGCAAGCATGCGACAAATTTAATGTTTTATCTCATTCTTATATTTATAAACCTTGTTAACTTTTAAAAGAACGTGTACAAATTTGCATTTTGAAGGAAACAAATTATTGTCATTTCTAAACAAGTGCCCTAGAACCCCACTAAACCGGCATTATAGAAGATAAGAATTTAGATATATTAGGCAGGTGACTGCTTAATGCAGAGTGAAAGTCATGCAGAAAGCTCCTAGAGGAGCTTTCTGCATGACTTTCACCCTACATTAAGCTGCTACCTGTCTCCAAGATCGTTTTTTATACTAAATTGAACGTCCGGTTTGGAGATGTTTTACTGTATGTTGGTTTATTCTTTGTTTGATAAATTTTCTTTTTAACGTCTTTGTCAACAGATTAAACATGATTCGCTTAACTCCTTCCTCCATAAATACGCCTTTCTACGCCCTTGCAAACAGAGTAGAATCAGATCAGACGGATTTTTTGCTTATGATATAAAGTAGATATGGTTCTACGGTTTAAGTAAAGACAAACTATTCACGCGCCCATTAGTAATTATAACATTTATTTTAATCTTTATTATTTAATTTTGCTGAGGTCATTAGTTCTTATCTGTATAGGAAAGGGTTAAATATACCATTTCACTGATAAAACCGAACAATTTCATTTTGATTTTGGAAATGCTTCAAATCTGCATTCAGTCCCTATTTTTTGTCACAGATGTCGTCTTTATTCCTTTATTTGATAAAAATACTTGTCCATGTCTTTGCTTTACAAAGCGAACCCAGATCCTACGACTCCTATAGGGGATTTCTTACTAGGGACTGTTCTATCATATAGATACGATGCCCCGGTTTTTGTCTAGGCCAAAACATCCCTTGATTCAACAGTTTCTGTTAGAGCCAAACCCCTTTTATAAACGTTTAGGCAATAAATAGCCATGATGTTTCTATTGCTTATATAAATATTCATGAAATAAATGATCAAAAATTAAACGGACATAAAAAAAATATTACCGCTGATTAAGTAATTAGTGTGCACTAAAACACACTACTCTTTGCAGTTTTATTAAATTAATAAAAAAAAATGCATAAACATGAAGCATGCGCTTATGATACTGGGATTGGACACGCCTACAATAGGGTATCCCTCATCCCGCAAATCGCAACTTCACTGACATTATAAAACAGAGTAGACTCAGATCACCCGGCGAGTTATTCGGTGTCAGACCAGATTCCAAGATGTTTGATACTAGGCGATGTCTTTCTCGAAAGTTTTCGCGAAGCGGATGACTTTAACAAGAGTGTAGCAGACGTGAGTTTCAGCAAAAATGAAGTATCATATCCAGATATGGGTTATGGGTGCACGGGCTCCACCCACCTAGCCAAGCTGGAGACTGGGAGATGGCTGGGAAAGGAACGTTTTAAATCTTTACCGCAATGAGTAAGTTGTCCACAGCTTAATGTTTCCTTGTTAACTTTTTACTCCATGAAGATCCATGTAAGAAATAATGACGTCATGAATATTAATTAGTTTATTTTGTATAATGGCACTTTGTCTGCAAATATTGTCGTCTGCTACAAATCTCAAAAGTAATATATATATTTATTTTTAATCCTATAAGATTGTCAAACAGCTAGTATCCTGGTGAGATGGTGGGTAACTAACTTACTATCATGCACAACAGTTACTTGTCTTCTTCAATTTTGAAATTTAACCTTTTCAATTTAGCCTTTTCAATTTAACCTTTTAATATTTAACCCTTTCGCAAATTTCAATAACTACTGAGTTTCCAAGGATAAAATAATTATAATGAAGTATGGAAGATGGAGCATTGCAGCCATATTTGAAACAGATCTATCCAATTCCATTAGCAAACAGAGCAGACCTTGATCCGACGGCTCCTATTGGAGCCGTCTGTTCTGGGTCTACTCTGTTTGCAAATGCGTGAAAACACGTTTATATAAAGGGAAGGGTTAACCACATAGTCCAGTCAGTATGAAAGGCTTAAACTTGCTGGAGGATTTTGAATGACAAATAGTGTAGACCCTGATCAAGGTAATGACAGTGCATTGTGTCCCCTGTTCAGAGTGTTAACCCTTTCCTCCATAAACACGCAGTTCTATGTCTTTGCAAACAGAGTAGACCCAGATCAGGGCCTGTTCTGTTTGCTTATAGTATAATATAAGTATTCTTCTTAAGTATCAGCCAACAGGCCAACTATTTCTCTGTCCATGTGCTATTGTAACAATTAATTTAATTAATATTCATGATAGCATTATTTCTTACATGGATATTCATGGAGTAAAGGGTTAAATTACTGAGCTCGTTTGAGAGGGGAGTAATGACTGATGTTGTTTTTTTTAGTTTAAAGATAATCCATGTGCATGGTTTTATTAAATACCTCAAAGACGAAACGCCAGAAAGAGTCGTAAAACTTGCAGTAGGTCTTTACAACATGCTGAGCTTGTCTCGTTGAAAGAAAATATAAAACAAAAAATTCGGATGTTGAAATTTGCTACACCATAACCGCCTGTTGTTGAATTTTTTTATTAATTTACGAAAAATGTTTAATTTTAATATTGGATATGGGTTCCCATAAACAAAAACAACTTTTAGGCTTGGAGACAGTATAGAACAAGATCACGTGCTATTTTATGATAAACATGTGAGGTAAATAAATAAATATATGTATGCTTAGCATGGTGGACTTTTGAAGTAATTGTGAACATATTAGACATAGACCAGGCAGCTCTAGAAGTCGTTTAATCACAATCTGATCTGTTCTGTTTACTGATGGAAAATATAGTTCTGCTAATACAGTTTGCTCCCTGTCCAAACACTCCTATGTTCAGATGCAAGTGCATAATTTCATCTAATAAATATCATTGATGTCATTATTAAGCCTTAAGTCCACATTGTCCCTTAACCCTGTCCTCCATAAACTCGCCTTTCTACGCCTCTGTAAAACAACCTATTGAAGCCATTGTGATAAATAGAGCATTTGCTCCTATAGGAGCAAATGCTCTATTTATCACAATGGTTTCAAATCACAAAATTCTAAAACGTTTCCTTTTCTCTAGTTAATGCTCCTTTTCCTTAGATTTATTTATAAGTGGTTGGATCTAAAAATAGCCTATGGAGGAATGGGTTAAGAGGAGATAGGTAAACAGTGTATACTCAGATCAGAAGGTTCCTGAAGGAGCCCTTCTGATTTGGATCTGCACTGTTTACAGAACCCTTCGATGTCAATGTTTTAAACGTCAAAGATAAATGCAATAAAGAAATGATTTATGAAATAAACCCTCTATAATTCGATCACTCAATTATTCGAACACTGGCTGATTCGAACACTCAAACAATTATCAGGTTAGGTCTTAAAGGCAAGTGGCAGCTTAATGCAGGGTGAAAGTCATACAGAAAGGTTTCTGCGTGACTTTTATCCTGCATTCAGCAGCAACCAACCTAAAACGTTATTTTTTATTCAAAAGTTCGAATTAGCGACGACCGTACGCATGTACTATTTAAACTGCATGGAATTTAATTCAGCAACATTTAAAACTAAAAACAAATAACCAAAAAAAACACCAACATGATACATGGTTTTTGTGATTAATATTCTTGAAAATAAATTGCACATTTGATGTTAAACAACGGGATACGATCGAGTATACACCATAAAAACACAGCCAGCACTGGGAGTATTGGAAGTTTTTATAAGTGGGTACTTGTATTAAAGATTTTCTCTCATCCATTATAAAATCTGCCACCCCAAGTCCCCCTATCATAATCTCATTATTCCTTAGCTAGCAATTTAACTCAGCAGTACCAATTTTAGCCTGCTTAAATAATTAAACGCTTATTTCTTTCTAACAATTTGGTTCATATTCGACTAGTTGAAAAGAATGCAGTTTTGTTTGAAAGACGGCCACCTTAAGTCACGGTCATGGGTGAATTACTGACTAAGCAACATAAGTTGCCCGGATGAGGTTTAAGGTGGTTGATTTTCCTGCAAGATTGCCTTGTTCCTGGGAGTCGATTTCACTCGAAATTAACCGTTTCTTCCGCGATTTTCATACATTTAGACGGTTCCTATCTGAGCCGTCTGGTCTTGGTCTGCTCTGTTTGCTAGTGCAATTTGAAATATTTGTTTCTTTATTTTCTAAGTTGGCTGCAATGTTCCACCTTCAATATTTCATTATAACTAGTTTGCCCATGAATATTCTGTAGGTATTGAAGTTTGGGATAAACACAGCACAGGGAAATGCTGTGTAGAGACAAAATGCCATGTAAACATAGAATTTAATTTACTCTATGAATAACATGTACTAAATAATGACGTCATAGACACAGATTATATGAGCACGCTGTTACATCCAGTCAGTTCCGTGTCTGAAGGGCTAACATGGAACACTCCCAGACTGACTTTCAGTCACTCCATTGTAATACAATAAAATACAATAATAAACAATGAACAAACAACAAACATAAAAAACAATTATTAAGAATCCATAAAACACTAATAAACATAGCTTTTTTAAAAAAAGATAAATGAATGAATAATGAATACACAAACAAATAAACTATAAATGGTGAATAAAAGAATGATTAAACAACTACATTGTAATAAACAATGCACAATTGACTGACAATGTTTCTGAAATAAATTAATAAATACATGTACGTCTAACTGGAAATATGTTGCAACAGCTTGTTTTAATTCAATCTTTAATTCGTTAATGAAATACGAGTAACACAATGCATCAGACAGTTAAAGAATAACAAAATACTCAAAAAAGTGTTTTCCTAACACGCAGAGAACACTCACATACGTACGCATGCGCGCACGTACATACGCAAGCACGCACATCTAAATTTTGGCATTTTCCCTAAAATAACAACCTGTTACTTATTCTTGATCCACTAAACAGTAAAATTATCAGAGTCGAAGCAATAAATTGTCGTTCAGTGTTAACCCTTAATTGCATATATACGCCTTTCTGCGAGTTTTGCAAACAAACAAGAACCAGATCAGATATAGGCAACATCAGATCAGGGTCTGCTTTGTTTGCTTATAATATAATACAGATCAAATTCTACAGTTCGCGCCATAGCCGAACGTTTCTGTGTTCGTGTGCCATTATCAAAAATAATCAATTTAATATCCATGGTGTGATGATTTTTTACATTCATGAATATTCATGGAGTAAATGATTAAAGACAGTGATAATATGCAAAAATACAGCAGTTAACTTTGAACGAAACGCGTCTCAAATCCTAAATACTTCTGTCTTCCAAAAGCCCATCAGGCGAGAAACTTGCAAGACTTCACATTCTTGAACATTTTTTCTCATTCCCAGTCACATATGGTTAAAAGAACTCTCCGTCATATTTCATTCGTGTACATTAAGCCCCTATACCACTTTCAACGATTTGATTCTCATTTGCAAACAGCTTGGATCCAGATGAGACGCCGAGTATCTCGGCGTCTCATCAGGATCCAAGCTGTTTGACACTCTATCAACAGTTTCTCAAGAACTTGAACGAATCTCAAGTACATAAATCTTGCTTCATTTACGATTTTGAGCAGACATAGTTTTGTTTAGCAGGATAAGGGTTAAAACATTAAAACGCAGCATGGTACCATGTATATCGTATCGCAAACGTTGATTTCAATTTCAACATAAAAGAAAGTGTGCTAGAATATTAAAGTGGCGACTAATACCACTTATGCGGCCATTATTTCGTCCCATGGTCTGGTGGCTTTCTTTTTGATCAAACAGACTAAGTGCTGAGTTATTTTGAATTTTAATGTTTTATTTTTCAAAAACGCACATGAAGGCGGGTTTAATACTACATATCAATGTCGGGAACCAGGCGCCTATGTCACGAATACAATAAGTGTTACCATGGTGCCACGTGAAAAACATGAAATGAACAAACTGTTCATGAGAGTGAAAATGGTATCGTAATTTTATTTCCTTGGAAATGATTTCATTTTTTTGTTTCTACATTAAATAATCAAATGTAGTTTAAATATGAAAGTACGAAGTGACTTTGTAAATGAACTGAAAACATTTAACCCCCCCCCCTTTCCCCCGCCCCACTTCACCACAATAGAAATAAAAAATAAATAAATACTACATTTCAAACTCGTCACAATGTTCCGGGCATAATAGTGTAGTTCACGCTTTACTTTATCTGTACAAGAATATTAATAAGGATACCGTTTATTCTGGTGTATGAACGGAGGAATTTATTGCAATGGCAAAAACTGTACAATCAAATATATGCTATTTCATATGCAACAGAGCAGATCCTGAACAAATGCCTCATACAGGAGAATTTTTTTATAATTGCATATGAATACCGTATAACTTTGACCATGATAGAGACTGTTAGAATCCGGTCATTTATAAGCAGTAGGCCCTGAACAGAATCGTCTGATCTGATCTACTCTGTTTGCAAATACATTAAATCTCGTATCTACAGAGTAAAGCATTAACTATATACCCAATAAATACGCCTTTGCAAACATAGTAGATCACACGGTTCCTTCAGGATCTGGATCTGTTTTGTTTGCTTTTGATATACATGTAATATAGATATGGTTCTACAGTTAGCTTCTGTCCTGGCTAAAATAGCCTGTGTCCATGTGCTACACAAATAATCTATTTAATATTCATGACATCATATAAAGGAATATATGTTTAAGTCTTTGTCTTAACCCATCCCCTCATAGACTATTTTTGAACCCAACCTCTTTGACTAAATGTACCCAAAAGGAGCATTTACTAGTGGAAAGGGAGATGTTAGAATTGTGTAGTTTTGAAACCATTGTGATAAATAAAGCATTTGCTCCTATGGAGCAAATGCTCTTTTTAGCACAGTGGATTCAAGTGACTTTTACAGAGGAGTAGAAATGCATATTTATGGAGGAGGGTTAATGAGCCTATTTTATCACTGTGACCGTGTATAAGGTATCATCATCCATTTAATTATTTTTCCAATTAAATGAAGAGGCGCTCTTACCCCTTTATACATTGACTATTAATAAGATAACGGCATAAGATCACGACAAATTTTAGCCTCGACAGACACCGCAAAACCGGACCTATATTATTCCATAAGTAAACAGGGTTGACCCTGATCAGACGGCTCCTACAGGAGCCGTCTGATCTGGGTCTACTCTGTTTGCCACGGCATGAAAATGCATATCTAAGGAGTAAAGGGTTAATTAATATTAAACTAAGATTCAACACTTTCCACACAAAATCTCTAATTTTATCACAATCCTCGTCTACAAAAGCCATACTCAACATTATCTTCAAGATCAATCTACTCAACTTCGCTAATTCGACACCTAATAAATTTGCCAATCATTCTTGTTTATTTATTAAATGCTCAGACCTCATATTTCCCCCAAACTCATAAAATGCTCGTGTCTTTCATTATCTTTATTAACTATCATAACCATGAAGTAATGCCGCTGAAACGCTGTATTAAAAATAATTCAATTACTGTAATAGGATAAGAACCTGCGTGTAGTTTTGGTCAATTTCGTGCCATTACGGATCATTTGGGTCGACAGATTCCGCTAATTTGTAGCCCCAGGAAAACTTAGAGGAAATATTTCTTATCTTAATCAAATATTGCCACTAAATTCCGATAGTATAATGTGCCGCATTTTGACTTATTATCCCTTTATTACATGAATATTCATGTCAGAAATAATGACTTGTTTCGCATTTCGCCCTGGCAGAAACTGCACAAATGTATCTGTTAGTTCGTGAGCAAACAGTGTCGACCCTGATGGCTCCTACAGGAACCCTCTGATCAGCGGTTTCTCTGTTTGCAACGGTGCCAAAAGGAGTCTCTGTGAAGTAAAGGGTTAACCATTTACTCGCTACATACACCTTTCTACGTCTGGTCAGGGTCTGCGTTATTTGTTTTTGATATAATACAAATTTGATTATACATCGTCTATCACGAAAAGTATTCTGTTTATGGTGCCGTTTTGAATAAAATTAGTGATTTAAAATTTATGATGCCATTATTTCTTGCCTGAACAGTCACGGAATAAAGTGTTACATGTATATACATATGTCTACTTATATTGATAAGGGAATCGAGTGAGGTATCGTGGTCTTAGTCGTATCCTTTTGATTCTCAATTAATGCATTGCAGTCGAAAGATCTTAGACAAAACTCGTATGAAATATATTCTATAAATCGGATATAGCTATATAAAATACTTTCAAGCCATGATATTAAACCCATCAGTTCTTTTGGAGCATGTATCAAAGAATGTATTACTCGTTGCAAATTATATTTCTAAACTGGCTAATGACTGGCCCCGGGTATTATCCATGTCTTTGAAAAATGTTTTCTCCCCCACTTCATAAAACCACATTTCGCGTATATGAATTATGAAAGTTGTAAATTGTCAAAACTTATTTGATCAGAACCACTTCTCAGACTCCATGGAGACGGTACCTCGTGTTTTTATTTCTCTTTATTATTTTTGCCGGTAAAGGCGCAGGTTCTTTTCGTACAAGTGCCCTTCGCTATTTGTTTGTACCCACTTTATAGCTAGCCTCTTACAGCTTCACGACTGGCTGGGATTTCCAAGATCGGCCTTCGCGTTTGAAGTGATTTGGAACCAAACCTCTTTGCTCTCTCTCTTAGGAAACTATAAAAACGGATGAGGCACTGGCTGCACGATACACGAATCGTCCATTATTGACTGGTTTACATTCGTCTTTGTGGCGCGTGCTCAATGGAATCTGACATTTATGTAAGTGGTTAACCAGTCCTAATCAGTCACGAGACCATTCCAAAAACTCGTTCACCCTTTATCTGATGAATATTTTATTATATGCAATAATGACATCATGAATATTTATTAGCTGATTTTGTAACTGTATATGAACACAGGCTATGGCAGAAACTAGAAATAGATTTGACTCCGTAACCACGAATTAAATATATGACCAATCAGATGCTTAAGGGTGATCTCAGACGCAAGCAATTTTTTATAATCTCGAGGCATGTCCTCTCAAACATTTTCATTTCAAGTTTTCTGTTTTGGGTTACACACAGTAAAACATCTCCTAACCCGTACTGGTACACTTTGTCACCTGGAGTCTACTCCTCTAAACCGGAATTCTAATAAAGAAGAATTTAGACATTTAGGCTGTTGACCCTTTTCCTGTTTCAGTATTCATGTGAGAAATAATGACATCATCAATCATTTATTAGCTTAATGTCTTGCAAATTTTTCAAGGAGTTTTTGCTTTTACTGAAACTGTAGAATCATAGATCTATATCATGTCAAACGCAAGCAGAGCAGACCCTAATCTGATACTTATAGAGCATAGGGTTAAATCATGTTTCATGTACTATATTTCTAATTGTAATTTGTATGGGTCGTAGTTTTTCTTGTGTTTACCGACCGTTTCTAATTATTTGTATTTATATCAATATTTACATATTATGTTATATAGTTTTGTATATTCTGTTGAAATTTATTTGATGTATAACTCTCCATGTATGGAGGTAAATAAAGAATCAATCAAGATATATAATATTCTTACGTTTTGAGCTTCAGAATTACTTGGAATACAATGAATTCACATCCAGAGGTAGAAAACAAGAAAAACTTCAGATTAATTATAAGACAAAACATGTTTCTGAATATGCTTTAACTCAATTTGGCCAATCTGTAACAAAACACAGCAAACTTATTTAGTAGTCAACTCTGGCTAATGTGATCACGTGTTTTATTAACATAAATATCAGATGGTTGCTTAATGCAGGACAAAAGTTATACAGAAAGCTCCTATAGGAGCTTTCTGTATAACGTTTGTCCTGCATTAAGCTACCATCTGCTTTAAAAAAAATCTAGATATATACTTTTAGTGTCGTCATAGTAACGATGTTTTACTGTACACGTTTTTCATCTAATTCTTTGAATAGTAAGTATAATAAAGACAATATTATTAGTGGTATGTTTCAAAACTTCACTGATTTAAGTGGCATCTAATTAAGATATGGCCATAAACGTCTCAGAACATTTCTTAGATCTTTAGTTTTTTTCACTCTTGACTACAAACACCCATTGGAATTACTGCAGTACTTTTAAAAAGTATTGTCAAAGTATGGGAGCGTATATACTCCAGTACTTAAACTTGCAAATTTTTGCCCATCTAGTTATAGTCTGTGATTTAATTATGACTTTTATTTCGCCGTCAAAGACATTCCCAATTAGGGACAATTTAGCTAATTAGCTACACAATTTCGTCAACAAGGTAATAAAAAGACGTCTGTCTCCGCACCAGATATACCTCGCTTGCACAGTCATTTTTTTTTACATTCTACTCCATGAATATTCATATAAGAAATATTGTATATGTTATGAATATAAATTAGACTATTTTTTTCCAAAGGCATTTAAACAAGAGAGCGTTTGGGCTATTTTAGACACAACCTTTTTAAATCAATCTACGGAAAAGGAGCATTAACAAGAGAAAAGGAAAATTTAGAATTTTGTAGTTTGAAACCATTGTGATAAATAGAGAATTTGCTCCTATAGGAGCAAATGCTCTATTTATCACAATATTTTCACAATGTGAAATTTATAGAGGCGCAAAAATGCGTCACTGTGGGACAATGTGTTAAGCATACAGAGCACATGATAATCAGGTTAGCTTACTATTTTCCAAAGGCATATGAACAAAATAACGTTTTGGCAGTGACAGAATCTGTAGAACCATATATACAAAACACCATAGTTTTACCGAAAACAGAGCAGACCCTGATCTGGGTCTACTATGTTTGTAAAGGCATGTTACATGCATAAAATGGTTTAAATTCTTTTACTGGCAAAGTTATGTGTTAAGATTTTGTTATAACATATATATTAAGCTTGATTTCTATTATGGTATTGAAAACGGGGATATTTAACCATGATAGAAACCATAGAATCAGGACTATATTATTCCTTAACTAAACATTGCAGACCCTGATCAGAATATTCCAAGTGGGCAATCTTATTAGGGTCTACTCTGTTCGCAAAGTTGTTAAAATACATATTTACGGTGTAACTGTATTCATTGTGGTGTTAATGTATTCATTGCGAGAGAATCAATATAAATCTTCAATAATCGGTGCAGACGAACTTTGTTTTGCAAAGACGGAATGAGCGACAACAGTACCGTTCTCTATATATACGCCTTTTAACCCTTTCCCTCATATAAACGTGTTTTCACTCATTTGCAAACAGAGTAGACCCAGATCAGACGGCCCTAGAGGAGCCGTCTGATCAGGGTCTGCTCTGTTTGCTAATATAATTTGATAGATCAGTTGCTTTGCTTTCTAAAATGTATACAATGTTGCACCTTCCATATTTCTTTATAACTATTTTGTTAATGAATATTCAGTAGGTATTGAAATTTGGAATAAACGTAGAACAGGGAAAGGGTTAATGCCTTCGCAATCAGTCTAGACCCAGATCTGACGGCTCCTGTAAAAGCCGTCTGATCAAAGTCTACTCT
Organism: Azorinus chamasolen; assembly: GCA_963576725.1. Lineage (NCBI taxonomy): Eukaryota > Metazoa > Mollusca > Bivalvia > Cardiida > Solecurtidae > Azorinus > Azorinus chamasolen. The sequence goes on from OY755246.1 coordinate 82,968,518, forward strand.
GTTTACTTATGTAATTATACAAGTATCCGATTCCACTGTTTCTGCCATGATAAAGGTGTGTTAATATGCCATTATAAAAATAATCTAATGAACCATTTCCTATACACGGCTTTTCATGCATTTGCAAACAGAGTAGAACCAGATCAGTGGCTCCTTTAGAAGCAGTCTGATCTGGGTCCGCTCTGTTTGTTAATGGCATTTGACATATATGTTTCTTTACTTTCTAAAATGGCTACAATGTTCCACCTCACATATTTCATTTTAACTATTTTGTCCATGAATATTCAGTAAGTACTGATATTTGAACTTAATATAGAACAGGGAAAGGGTAAATATCCATGTTGTGATATTTTTCTTACATGAATATTTATGTAGTGGTGCCTTTTTAAAAGGGTTAAGTAAATAAACTTGACTCACCTGAACACGTGCCTCCGTCAAGTTACATCTTAGCGCGAGCTGTTCACGTGCGTAAACATCCGGGTAATGTGTCTTCTGGAATACTCTTTCCATCTCTTCGAGTTGAAAACTTGTAAACGTTGTTCTATTCCGTCTTTTCTTCTTTTTAGAATCTCCATCATCATCACCATCATCTTGGTCTTCTTTTTTACACATGTCATCGGCGGTAATTCGGTCATTTGATTCATTCGCGGAGTCACTGGACCGTGATGACTTGTCGTCTGCAGTCGGTTTCTTTGTATCCGCCATTGTGGTGTCTCTCTCGCGGAGAATATCGTTGTCAAGATTTTCCAGCTTGGCATTAGGAACTGTGGCGTCATCTCCCATCCCTTTGGATTTAATTTCAGCTAGTTCTGTAACAGTAACACATAATCCATAAAAACATGTCCCACATACAAACGTTTTTCTACGTTTTTGCAAACCGAGTAGGCCCGGATCAGACGGCTCCTATAGGAGCTGTCTGATCAGAGTCTACTCGGTTTGTAATAATAATATAGATATAATTCTACCGTTTCCAACATGGTAATAAATCCAATGTTAATAGTGTTGTTTTAAAACAACTAATGAATATGTATATAGCCATTAAGTCTTACATGGATATTCGTTAGGCAGAAGGTTAAATATTGAAGAAAAGGAAAATAGTTCCGCATGACATAATGACAATAACGCACGTAAATGATTAATCAAACTTCTTCCTTCTTCTTACATATATAACCGGGTACCACACCACCGATTCACAAAGCATTGTAGTCATAGTTTCGCATGGTGGTGGCATGAAAGGTAAATGAAGGCTGGAGAGGGGAGGTAATTAGAAAACCGGGAACCATGACCAAGCTAATAGAGCAATTATGGAACCTAACCAGCGACTACCCTGTCCGAGGTATTCCAAACATTCCCCGGATGCTGATGGCTACATTGCAAATTATATGGGCGAGGTTTTGAATTTCATAATCCATTTGTATATGTCGCTCCAATTATGAAATAGATCATTCAAACAGAAGCGCGGTATGAAAATGATTTTCCGGATACAAATGTCCGATTATCTTTAGGAGTATTTGATCTTGAAACTGTCGGGAATCCTCAGAAACATAAACTACATCCACTAGATTTTGACAATGCCTCTCGCTATTATTGGTTTTATTCTAATGTTTTATTAAAGCAACAGTTTCAAGACAGATGATGTGGTTCTTAGCCAGATAAATAATTTAACAATTTCCCTGAATACAAGCGCTTTTTGACGCCTTGCAAACAGAGAAGACCCCGATGGCTACTTAAGGAGCCGTCTGATCAGGTTCTGTTCTATTTGCTGATAAAATAATACAGATTTGATTTTGTAGTTTCTGTCTTGGCCCAAACAAACTCATATGTTCATACGCCATTACAAAAGCATCGTCTGATACATATTCAAGATGTCTCTATTTCTTATAGATGTATGAATATTAATCAAAGAAATAGACATGCCCCCGGGGTTATAAAACTTTTAGCTTGAGTCTGAGGTCATTCTCAAGCATCTGATTGGTCAGATTCTGAGCTTGCTCAGAATCTGACTAATCAGATACTTGAGAATGAGCCCTAACTCAGATTCAGGGTTTTATAACCTTGGACCCAGGTTTTAGACCCGACAACATGACAGCATCGGGGATTTCTCGTCCACAGGGATGAGGCCATGTTTATTGTCTGCCTGCCAAAACACACAGTCCTGTAAACAGGTAGTTCTGCCGGGCCTTATTGAATAAATAACTCCACAAAACAGGTAATTAAGCCAATTAACCTGAGGTCCGAGCATTCCTTCATTACACATTTAGTTAGACACTGTCTTTCGTAGAACGTCTGGATATTTAGCTGCATCTAAGATTCTACCTCCGCTGTGGAAACAAATGTCTTCTAAATGTCCCAATCTCTATTTCTCTACCTGTGCTCTATTCCTTTGAAATTTGCGTTTATTTGTCTCATTTCCTTATTTTACTGAATGATTTAACAAACTTGGATTGCAGACGACAATTAGAAATTTGGCACCGAAAGGGTTAATGAAACTATTGTCCGGGTGTCAAACAGCTTGGGTCCTGATGAGACACCGAGTTACCTGGCGTCTCATCTGGGTTCAGGCTGTTTGCAAATGCGAGTGACGTCACAAATACGACTCAGGGCAGGAACTGTGGGCTTTTATGTATATTGAACCATGTATGTGTGTGTGTGGAAACCTTACTGCCATTTGCAACAGTCTGAGTCCAGAGTAACTCGGTGCCTCATCAGGATCCAAACTGTTTAATACTCTGACATTCCTCTTTGTAAAGAAATAAAAGAAAAATGAAGAAGACGACACTAACTTAAGACGACAACTGTCGCAGACGACAACTGCTGCAGACGACAACTATCGCAGGCGACAACTGTTGCAGACGACAACTGTTCAGATTACAGAACGGTTAACTAGACGTGACGTATTGCAGAAGCAAAGAATGGCTAAGTTATCTACTACAATTCACAAGGATTCTTTACTTATCATCTTTTCAAGAGATTGGATTTTGTGGAAAAAGGAACGAAATTTTGGCGAGTCCCGTAAATCATTTCATTCGTTGGAATTCCCCACTTAAGTCTTGAAGTTTTCTAATTACGTAGGCCCATTATTTGTATGGACGAATCAGTAAGAGGACGACACTCACTTTGATGACAGACAGGAAATAGACATCTGCCATCAAAGTTGAAGATATCAAGAGTCGGCAGTCTCGCCATAGAGATGTTGAAATAAGTAGTATGGCCCCAAGAAGTGGTTCTCTCTTGTCATGAGGCCTTCTCTGTTTTGCTAAGAATGACTGACGTGGCGAATTGTTCACTTCATAAACATCAGGTAGATAAAATTAAAACTTATATTCTAAGTGATAAAAACGAGTGTTTTCTTGTGGCCAAGACAACGGTTACATAAGGTATGATTCTAGAAGAGGCAAATGAACTATTTTTATTTCTAACAGGTAGATTATTATTACACGCATGCTATTATAAAAAAAAACAAATAGCTAATACATATTCATAATAGATATGTCTTGCATTAATATTCATAAAGTATTGAACTAGCATCCAAGATTTCGTTTCATCGTTCACAAACGTACAGCAAAGGGGTGGGGTGGTAGAGCTATGTGATAATGGAAGTATTACAGAGCTGTAGATAGGATACTTATTTACGAAATCAAAATGAAACATTCGCTCAACCCTTGCCTCATATTGACGACTTTTGATGACTCTGTAAAAGTCACTTTATGAATCCATTGTGATAAATAGAGCATTTGCTCCTATAGGAGCAAATGCTCTATTTATCACAATGGTTTCAAACTACAAAATTATAACATTTTCCTTTTCTCTAGTTAATGCTCCTTTTTGGTAGATTTATTCAAAGAGGTTGTATCTAAAAATAGCCTATGAGGTTATGGGTTAACCCTTTGCCTCATACGAACACCTTTTCACGCCTTTGCATACAGAGTAGACCCAGATCTGACGGCTCCTATAGGAGCCGTCTGATCAGGGTCTGCTCTATTTGCTTATTAAATTATAACAGTCATAACTTGACAGTTAACCTATGACATTATAGTGTACATTTGTCATTATAAAAATTCAGCTAATAAATATTCATGACGTCAAATTATTGTTTACATTAATATTCTATAGCCTTGGTAATAATAAGTTAGATCTATCTGAACCCTTGTACTAGTTAGTGTCTAATGTTTCAACCCTTCGCCTCATGAATATTAATGTAAGATCAAATGACACCATGACTATTATGTACGTTGGGTTTATAATGGTATATCAACACGTGGAATTTATAACGTTAAATCAACACGTAAATTTTATAATGGTTCATCAACACGGGGATTTTATAATGGCACATCAAAACATGGATTTTGTCTTTGGCTGAAACTAAAGTGTCAGATCTATATAATTCCCATAAGAAAACAAAGTATGCCCTGATCAGACGGCTCCTGCAGGAGCCGTCCGTTCTGGGTCTACTCTGTTTGCAAAGGCGTGAAAAAGACGTTTGATTGAGAGACAGAGAGAGATAGCAATGACCGCTACAATGAATGGCGGTATTCTAGAATCTTAGTATGTTTTATACCCGGCTTCAGTGCGAACGACAAAGGGATCAATAACGCTACATGAAATGGAAGCGGGGATTCATATAGGATTCTTGCTTAATATCCCTGTTAATTTCTTTTCCTTTTCGCTCAACCTGTCGACAACATGTTTCATTTTCATTTTATGGTTAAAAGCTATGTAAATATAATGGTTTTATTGTGGTCGTATTGTTTCAAGAACAGTAAACACTAATTAATGGGAGGTGGAAATAGCTTACAGGTTATACTAAGCCCAGCTGTTTGCCAGAAATGTTTGATGTTGCTTGTAATATTTTTTCGTTTCTTTTATATCTATAGCACTGAAATACCGCCCTCATTTTAACAATTGCCAATTTTAACGAAATAATTCGGGAACAAATAAACCGATACATGTAGTCATCCAACATTTTCTGCGTTAATCATTCCTTCGTAAAAAATTAATTTTCGCGCATTTACAATCAGAGAAGACCCAGATCAGGATCTCCTCTGTTTGCTTGGGAAATTATAATAGATTATGACTGTACAATTTCTATCGGTACCACACAATGTGCAAATGCCATTATAAAAGTGCTAATAAATATTCATAATATCATCATTTCTGTCATGAATATTCAATAAAGAAAGGGTTAAAGCGTTTGTAATAGACCCTTAGCCGCTATGGAAAAAAATAATGTCTGCTAAAATTCAAACTTTGAATTTTTCTGACTACTTCCGATTGAATCCACATTTTGAGAAGCTGTTAACCGAATATCAAACAGTTTGGATCCTGATCAGACTCTCGGCTACTAGACGTCTAATCTGGATCCAAATTGTTTCAATGGACAACATGCCACGGATAAGCGGGTTGAAAGCGAACGCATTGTCTTCCGTAGAAAATGAGATTAAAACCAGAGAAATACAAAATTCCATAAAGCATGTGTTGGGTTTCGTTCCTAACAGGAATGTCTGCAAAAGGTTTTATTTGGTATTTGATGATTCCTGATGTTGCATATTGGTATTGTTTATAAGCTTTGTGAAGCACACCGACTTGTTTAGAGTCGTGCGTGGCTGCATGTGTAAGCATAATAAACGGACTGTAAATGTGCAAGTTTTATTTATGATCAGAATAGTTCGGTAGAAAGTGCATCGAGATATTATTACTGCGAATACGTGACCGCTTAATGGATAAACTTAGGGTCTTAAAAACCAGGCGGTCAACTAATGTTGGACGAAAGAAATGCAGAAAGCTCCTGTAGGAGCTTTCTGCATAACTTTCGGCCTGCATTAAGCTACCACCTGCATTTAAAGCGCGTAACTATACATTCGTTTGGTAGTCATTTTAGAGGGGAATAGCGCTGTGGCATTAGGATATTAATCGAATATGTACAAATATGTCAAATGCTGCTTAGATGTCTTATTTAAAAGCAGATACTGTATAATAAAGCATGATATAACAATTATTTAAAAATATCAAATACAATTGAACTTCAATATGTCGAACACGAATGACACAAACTTAGGGATAACTCGAAATAAAAGGAGCTACAGGAGCTTTCAGCATTACTTTTGATCTGCATTAAACTGGGAATTTGAGAAGTTCTTCAGATTAGAAATCGGAAAACTCGAACTTCTGTTATCTCGAAGTAATTTATTTGGTCCCTTGTAATTCGAGATATCGAAGTGATAGTAATAATTAAAAGTACGAAACTAATTATATTTATGTCATATATGCATGTTCATAACAGTGCCTATTAAAATAATTTTCAGTAAAACAATCATCGATGACAAATGTATTGCAAAATTACTAAAATAGTTTATAAACACTACAAAATATATATACTATACAGTTTTAAAGCCTTGTAAACCACTACAATGTTTTAAACACTCTAAAATTTAAACAATGTGTTACTTGATTAGCCCTTGCCTTCGCGTCATTCCACGCCTTTGCAAGCAGAACAGACCCAGATCAGACGGCTCCTATAGGATCTGGGTCTGCTCTGCTTTCTTATGGAATTATATAGATATGATTCTATGGTTTCTGCTTTGACCACAACTGTCGTTGTTTATATCCCTTTATAAAAACTGCATATAATCAATATTTCAAGTCAACATTTCTGAAATGAATATTCATAAATGAAATAATGGGTTAAAAATCAAATCTACCCAAACATGTATATATCTGCTGTATAGTTTACTTCCGGTTCGTCCAAGCTTTACAGAAACTAATTGTCACCCAGTTTACAGAAACCAATTGTCACCCAGTTTACAGAAGCAAATTGTCACCCAGTTTACAGAAAGTCACCCAGTTTACAGAAACTAATTGTCACCCAGTTTACAGAAAGTCACCCAGTTTACAGAAACTAATTGTCATCCAGTTTACAGAAACCAATTGCCACCCAGTTTCGACCTGCAAATGTCAGCCTGGCCGCCTCTGTCAGGGACCCCTTTATGTAAGTACGTAACAGCACAAAGTCAAGAAAGAATATATACAATCAGCTTCAAATATTTATAATATGTTATCTGCAGTTTGGTCTCATCTTCTAAAACCAAAGAAAACATCTCATTGGACATAAAGCCTTAAAACAAATTAAATTAATGGATTTTCCAATTGCCCTTTTTTCAACAATCACCCATGGATTAGAAAGTCATAATGTGTATAGATAATGCCATAGGTTTTCTTGTATAACACACATGCGAACCCACATTTAGGTTCGTTGCCTTGCAAACCAAACCTATTTTTGCCAACAACAAATGTCGAATGCAATCTATAGCATGCATGATGCATTTTAAACGCAAAGCTTAACCGACTAAGACATATTATGGATCTAGCGCTTCAGTCATTGTATTAAAAAGATAAGATCGTTAAGCTTAAACGTGTATTTGATTGACATTGGGTATTATCGCGCATTTAACTCTTAAACCGCTGCGAAAAAAATGACGCCTTCTTATACCTGAATCTCGTGTAGGTTTTACTTACTTCCGATGGTTTAAAAACAATGAGAAAATATTGACGGAGTGTCAAACAGCTTGGATCCTGATGAGACGCCGAGTAACTCGGCGTCTCATCCGGATCCAAGCTGTTTGCAAACGCTACACACATCGATGATGGCGGGATAAAGGTTCATTGTACGAGAGAGGATGTTCAGTGGTATTTGCAAGGGATGCAATGGAATCATAGCCCTTTACAACTGCATAATATGTACAAGTAAGAGATTTAGGGGTATCAAGTCAGTCTACATTAAACATTCTCAAATACTCTTCAATATACAGGTAGAAAGAATTGGCTATTAATGTGAAGAGTGTTGCATATAACACTATAGAATAAGATGGGTAAGGTATACTTCATTTACTAATGGTATGCTACATCATCTAAAAGTATGTTTCATCTAATAAAAGTATACCTCATTAATGAAAATAATGCTTCATCTACTTAAAGTACACTTCATTATCTAAAAGAACGCTGCATCTACTAATAGTAACCCCATTATGTAACAGAATGTTTCATCTAATAAAGTATACGTCAGCATCTAAAGGTATGCTTCATCTACTAAAACAATACTTCATATACTAAAAGCATACTTCATTATTTAAAAGTATACTTCGTCGTCTAAAAGAAAGCTTTATCATCTTAAACAGTATGCCGTAGGTGATTACGCTAAAGTATGCTAAAGTATCTAAAGTATACTTTAATATCTAAAATTATGATTTATCGTCTAAGCGTGTGTTTTTTATATTTTATCACCTGATATATTGATTACAATCTGAATATCGTTAGCTGTATTCATTCAGAAAAAAAATAGATTGATGGTGCGATGCTATCGTAATTGTTGTTTAGAAAGAAATGTCGTAAATACCAGTGAAATATATATATTATATATTTATACATGAATGTGATATATTTCCAAAGACATTCGAAAGAATAATCATAATGTTTATATCCAAATACTGACAACTTTTACGTAATATCTATTACAAAACAAATGATCACGTGTTGCTCTTAGGCCAGTCTATTTTAGTAATTCTACTGAAAAGGAGCATTTACTAGAATGTTTGCAAAGGTGTCAAATATTGTTCCTATCAGAAAACGGATAAATAACAATTTGTCGATTTGTAACCTTAAAATAAAGTCAATAATTCACTTTCAGTGTTTGTTTTTTTATTATTTTATTTTAACACTGTTGCCTAAAATATCTGTGTACATCGATAACTATTTCTTTGAATACCACATTTCTGTTGGGTTAGGGATCTGAATCTATTCTGTTTGTACAGGCGTAAGTTTGCGGTGCATTCTATAGTAAATTCGTCCGTTTCCAGACAGACCCAAATCACTACATGTCAGTCAAGCCTATTTGCTTGACCTCAGCTAATGCATTGCTTGGGCGAACAGCATTTTCTGTAATAATACTAATCAACAGAAAATACACAACCTAACAGAAATGGCACGTTGGTTCATTCTGGATTGATTTGGTACATGCAAACATAATATCCAGCCAATTAACGTCCATTATGTTCGGCTGAGCACGCGGGGATGAAGCAACGCTTGCTGTAAACACATAATAATCGTTCATAATTTGAAATAATCAGAAGAAATCAACTGTTTGTATATTCATTAAGTGTCTGTTCTGTTTTTGACACGTCAGTACACTGTGTGCAATTTGTCCATACACTGTGTGCAAACTGAATCACATTCGATCCTGAGATTTAGCTTTATATGTGTACTGTATATGTGTAGTTTTATATGTGTTGTGAACATGTGTACAGATTTACATGTATATACGCTGCGTATATGTGTGCTGTATATATGTGTACAGTTTTATCTGTGCTTTGTACATTTTAACATATATATGTACTGCGTATGTGTACAATTTTATAATAATATATGCATGTGCAGTCGAAAAAGAGTTATGTCAGTTTCAACGACTTTAAATACGAGATTTGAATGTACTTGCATTTGCCAAAATATCTGTGCAGCTAATAACAATAATAAAATAATAATAATGATGATGATAATAATAATATATAATAATAATAATAGTAACACTAATAATGACCTGTTTATTTGGTTTCCGCTGTGTATCATTGCATGTGTATGACATGTATGTTTAGCCATTTTCTTAATGAATATACATGTAACATTGACCAATGCGTATTGTTTGCTTGACCCTTTCGCTGCCAAACTCTGTCGTCTGCTAACTTTGTCGTCTGCTACAAATGTTCATTTTTTTTTTTTCTTCATTTTTGTTTCAAAAACATAGTAACAGTAACAAACAGTTTCGATCCTGATCCAAACTGTTTGCATAGGTAATCACAGATCCGGCATTGGCAGCGAAAGGGTAAATATCTATAACGACACAAGGGCAACGGGAATTGGGCAAGAGCAGAAACGGTAGAATCAGATCTATGGCATCCCATAAGCGAACCCAGCAAAACCTGACATCAGTGTTCTTACGACGGCTATTTAATCTGTATCTATCCTGTATGAAAATATGTAAATATCCGTTTATTAACATTTTCCCTCTTAAATATTCATTTAAGAAATAATGACATTATGCATATGCGTGAAAAGGGTGTTAATATGAAGGAACGTATTAAAGGGTTATGAGTAAGTGTTTTAGTTTTGAGTCCGAGCAGAACTTGTTTTGAGATTTTAATCATTCATAGCTTGGTGTTACTTAATCATGTACTCCAAGAATATTTATGAATGAAATAATGAGGTCATGAATATTAATAAGAATAATTTTGATACAGACACACTGGGAATTTTTATATTGATATTACATGCATTGGTTATATATGGAATTGCATACATGTAGATCTGGTTCTACAGTTTTTTCCATGTCAAAACCTTCTGTGTCCATACGCCAATATAAAAATAATAAATTAATATCCAATTTATCATTATTTCCTGCATGAATATTCATGACAATAAAACATTTAGTATAGTGCATGTATTTCTATAGATCCTCGTTTAACTAACGCTGTCAAAAAACTATCTACCGAAATCTGGATTTGTTGCAAATTTGTCTTATTCCGATTAAATCAAGCTTTACAGAAACTATTTTATACTAGCGTCTCATCTGGATCCAAGATGTTTGCCAATGCGATTCAAATCTCGGATAGTGTGTGTGGGGGGGGGGTGGGGGGGGTGGGGGGGGGTGGGGGGGTGGGGGTGTAAGTGTGGGTGTGGGGGTGGGGGTGTGTGGGGGTGGGGGTGTGGGGGTGGGGGTGTGGGGGTGGGGGTGGGGGTGGGGATGTGGGGGTGTGGGGTGTGGGGGTGTGGGGGTGTGGGGGTGTGTGGGGGTGTGTGGGGGTGTGGGGTGTGTGGGGGGTGTGGGAGTGTGTGGGGGTGGGGGTGGGGGTGTGGGGTGTGGGGGTGGGGGGTGGGGGTGTGTGGGGGTGTGGGGGTGTATGGGGGTGTGTGGGGTGTGGGGGGTGTATGGGGGTGTGTGGGGGTGTGGGGGTGTGTGGGGGGTGTGGGGGTGTGTGGGGGGTGTGGGGGTGTGGGGGGTGTGGGGGTGTGGGGGGTGGGGTAAACTTTAGCCTGCTTAACGCGATCCATCTGGCATTTGCAAACAGCTTGGATCCAGATGAGACGCCGAGTAACTCGGCGTCTCATCAGGATCCAAGCTGTTTGGTACAAAGTCAATAGTTTCTTAAAAGTTGTAACGAATCGAAAGTAAATACAATTATGTTAGATCAGAATTTTTGAGCAGAGATTTTTTTTATCAGACTAGGGGTTAATGCTATTTGTAATATGTTCTAATAATGTGGTACATTTTGATATCCTGAAAGACAATATAACAGTTCAGATGTACCCTGCCATAAATAAACAGTAAAGCTTGCACATAATCCCCGCAATAAATGGTTGTCAGAAACTTTTAGATCCTCGTTCAAAAACGTCAATTTCATTGCCAGGTTTATTTGACTGCCTTTTGTTTTTATGCTTATACGCTGACGACACGGCGAATGCAACACAGCCGAAGCACTGGCTGCGAATTACGATTTCTAAAGACCCCTGTCTGGTTAAGAATGCATTTACAAGCCAGGATTATCTTTTATGATGCTGTTAATGGCACTTCTTCATCAGATAAACCAGAAGGGAAAGAAAGTGTCTCCTACCGATAAAACATGACCGCTCTTTTAACTACGTTCTTCATATTGACGCCTTTTGACGCCTCTGTAAAAGTCACTTTCAGAAACCATTGTGATAAATAGAGCATTGTGGTTTCAAAGCTATACACAATTCACAAAACTATACTCTATTTTCTAGTAATTTCTCCTTTTTATATTAAACGAAGTAGGATCCAAGGATAACCCATGGAGGAATGGTCTTAAACTAGCCTATGATGTAATGGTTCTATAATATCCTATGAGGGAATGGGTCTATAATACCCTATGATGTAATGAGTCTATAATATCCTATGAGGCAATGGGTATATAATATCCTATGATGCAATGGGTCTATAATACCCTATGAGGCAATGGGTATATAATACCCTATGAGGTAATGGGTCTATAATACCCTATGAGGGAATGGGTCTATAATATCCTATGAGGGAATGGGTCTACAGTAGCGTATAAGGGAATGAGTTAGCTACATCGTGAATATTCATATAAAACATAATGCCCTTGTAAATATTATCATGAATATTAATTCGTTTAATTTCTATAATGGTATTTGAACGCTTGTTGCCATGGTAGAAGCTATATAATCAGACCCACATACTGCCAGAAGCAAAAAGAGAAGATCCTGATCAGACAGCTTCTACAGGAACCGTATGGTCTGAGTCTTCTCTGTTTGCAAACGTTTTTGTACCATTATGATTATACAATAATGAGATAACTTGATGCGTGGGGTCGTGAACCATTTCCTTTATAAACACACGCCTTTCTACGCTTTTGCAAACAGAGTAGACCCAGACCAGACGGCTCCTGCAGGGGCCGTCTGATCAGGGTCTGCTCTGTTTGTTTATGAAATTATATAGATCTGATTCTTCAGCTTCTTCTATGGCCCAAAATGCCGGTGTCTATATGCTATTATAACAAATTAATCCAATTAAGATTTATGACGTCCTTACTTCTTATATGAATATTCAGTGGAGAAACGGTAAACCCATTACCTCATAGACTAGTTTTAGTTACACTAGTCTATAGGCACAATTTCTCCGAATAAGTCTACCGAAAAGGAGCATTTACTTATACTAGAAAAAAGAAATTTTAGAATTTTGTAGTTTTGAAAACATTGTGATAGATAAAGCATTTGCTCCTATGGAGCAAATGCTCCTTTTATCACAATGACTTCAAAAGGTGATTTTACAGAGGCGTCAAAATGCGTCAATATGAGGAAATGGGCTAAGGGAAACTGGGCAGTAATGGGTTAAGATCGCCCCGTAAAGTTTTTTTTAACTCATGTTGTCTTTGATGAACCCATTTCTTGTCGACATCGCTAAGTGCTATGGGCCATGTGTTTTGTATCTATGTACAAATAAACAACACATTCTCAGATCATGTGACCCTTAATATTCTGACAAATTTGTCGTCTGCTTAAATTGCCATCTGCGTATTTTCTATAGTACAAGTTTAATCACACTTTGCTTACGAATTTGCAATCTGGAAGTTAACTAGTATAAATACAGACAAGTCTCAGCATTTTGCTGCGTCTTGTTTTGATACAAAATGTTAACAATGGTCCGCGCCGAATCGGCCGTAGATCATGACAGAGGCTAAAACCACAAAGTATGTTTTACATATTGAAAAGTGATATTTTTGCGGTGACATGCGGCCTCGTGTAGATTGATATCAATCTTGTCGGCGCACGGGTCCTAAAAATCTGAGATGTTGATGTCTTTCGTAATTACCCGGCTGTAGAAAAACACTGCCTGCTCAAATTTGAACCGAATACAATTTTGACTATTTTCGGTTCAATCAAGTTTTTGTGAAAATATTGACCAAGTGTCAAATAGCTTGAATCTTAATGAAACTCGCCTAGGTGCAAGCTGTTTGCAAATTCCAGTCAAGGCGTGTTTAGTACAAGCAGAATTAGCCATTTACTCCATGCATATTCATTTAAGAAATGATGACGTCATCAATATGAATAAGATTAGTGTTTATAGTGGTATGTTGGCATAAGAAAGTTTTGCCAAAACAGAAACTTTAGAATCAGATCTATATTAATCCATAAGCAAACAGAGTAGACTCTGTTCCTATAGGTGTGAGCTGATCTTGGTGTTCTCTGTTTGCAAATGCGCAGAAAGGCGTTTATATGAAGGAAAGGGTTAAATTGAACGCGTTCTGTACACGAGTTGTGTGTTCCTATTTAAATAAGATTATCTAACCATTAACCTCATACAAACGTTTCTTCGCCCCTTTACAAACAGAGAAGATCAAGATCAGATCAGGGTCTGCGCTATTGCTTCTGAATTCATGGGGTCAGTATTATTTGCATGAATATTCACCCGACAAAGGATTAATCCTTTAAAAAATAAATATGCTTTTTAATGTCTTTGCAAATAGAATGGAAATAATGGAAATTCATCTGGATACAAATCTAAAGGATAGATCTTTGAAAAGTGATATTAGTTTTTTTCTAGTTTTATAGACTTCAATGGCTTTGAGTGGAATGAATTTTACACGTAAATATGATACACCATGTATGAATAATGTCTGGTAATATGAAGTTTCTTGGGTCAAATACGTTATCTTTAGTTTTGACACCCTTGCCAGCATCTGCAAACAGGGCAGACCCAGATCAGACGGCCCCTGCAGGAGCCGTCTGATCAGGGTTTCCTCTGTTTGCTTATGATATAAAATAGATATTATTCTACAATTTCTGCCATGGCCAAATAAACTTAAACTCATTATGTCATGATGAAAACAGCAGGAAAGTGATATTCATGATATCAATCCTTCTTGCAGAATTATTCTTGGGTTAAAGATTTGTACAATGTAAGATCTTGAGAGGGGGAAACCTAAAAATGTTTGTGCACAATAATTAATAAGTACCAATTAAAATATAGAAATGCTATACAAGTACTTGCTGGTTTAATGAGATAATATCTTTTAATACACTTGCGGAATATAACTTTAACACACCATTCAAAATTCTTAATGTACAATAAACTTTTTGAAAACTTCCTTTATCAACAGAAAGCAATGGATTCGAAGTAACTGCAGTTTTACGTTCAATTCTAAATACCATGGTAACTCATTGAATCGCGTGAAATCAAAGCCATATGTGTATTATCCAATTATGGGAGAGATGAATCCAAGATAAATATTTAATGAGGAAAAATATGCAATACTGCCAATTTATTCAGTCTTATCCCATCCCTCCCCCCACTTGTTTTAAGCTATGTAAACCCTGATTATACCGAGCACACCGTGACTGCCGAGTGCAAACAGCTTGGATCAAGAGGAGACGCCGAGTAACTCGGCCACTCATCTTGATCCAAGCTGTTTGAGACTCGGTAAGTAGATTCTCAAACACCTATACGAATCAGAAGTAAGTAAAAAATATTTCTCGTAGATCAGAAGTTTCTTCAGACACATGTTTTGCAGCAAGTAAAGAGTTCCGCGGTGTTAATATTTTTATGGGCGGACATATGGTGCGATAGTATTGTTTTATTCTCGCTACGTTTGTGAAGGGAATTCATCGAGAAAATAAAACGCGCGTACAGTACAGACCTTCTATAGCAACTACAAGAAAGGGTAGACTGGATATGTATTCATCACTGTCGGTCTGTATTCACCATATACTCCATGAATATTCATTTTAAGAAATAATGAAATAATAAATATTAATTAGATTATTTTTTATAATGGCACATGAAAACAGAAATGTTTGGCCATGACGGAAAGTGTACAATCAGATCTTAATTATTCCATAAGCAAACAGAGCAGACCCTGATCAGACAGCTCCCATAGGAGCCGTCTATGTTTTTCAACGGCGTTTAAAGACGAATATAAAGGGTTTACAACCACCTGTTTTAATCCATGAATATGTATGAAAGAAATTATGAAATGATAAATATTAATTAGGTTGATTTTTTTTTAAAACATCGAAAGCAGAAACTGTATAAACAAATCTATACTATTTAGATAGCAAACAGAAAGACCCTGATCAGACGGCTCATACAGAAGTTGTCTGATCTAGGTCTACTCTGTTCGCACAGGTGTAGAAAAGGCGTATTTATGAAGTAAATGATTAACCCTTTCCCTGTTGCATATTCATGTAAGAAATAATGACGTCATGAATATTAATATTTTTATTAATATTATTATTATATATTATTATTTATAATGACAAATGAACACAGGACATTTTGGCTCAGACAGGAGCTGTAGAATCAGATCTATATTACACCATAAGCAAACAGAGCAGACCCTGATCAGACGGATTTTATAAGAGCCGTCTGATCTGGGTCTACTCTATTTGCAGATGCGCGAAAAGGCGCTTATATAAGGGAAAGGGTTAAAAATAACCCATAGTTGTTTATTATGTGGTCGATGAAGCAACGGTTTACAATGAGCGCAAAGTTTTAATGTTCAGTCAGTTTTGATTTTGCTACTCTATGTAAATGATCTGGATCTAGAAAGTGTATTTTTCATTGTCAATAAGTATAGATCACGCAACTATGTGAATGATCATGATTCAATCCTATGTGTAGGAAATAATTTCAACAGACGGCAATTTTTGAAGCAGACTACATCTTTATCCATCGTGATAGTGCAGTACCTAATCGACATCAAATTATCACAGTTGGTGTATCTTGCATTTATTGTCAACAACACGATCAGAGTATCAGCCAGTTTGGATCCTGATGAGACACCGAGTAACTCAGCGTCTCATCTGGATCAAAACTGTGTGCATAGGCAATCACTCAGCAGGCAGGTAAATTGTTGCAGACTTAATTGAAATCTTTAGACTAAGCGCGTTGTGGTGCAGTGCCGGAGAATGGTGGATATAACATTCATAAATAGGATTAAAATTCTATGCACTCTACGAATGAGTCTGTGGTTACCTGTGCCAACAGTTTAGATCCAGATAAGAGGTTGAATTATTCGTTGTTTGATCGTGATTCAAGCTCTTGTTGTTGTTTTTTTATAAGTAATACATGTATAGAAGAAATATCACTTTAATAAATACGAACATTTTCTACAGACAAAATCATTTTCGGCGGGCATTGATTGAAGGCGTCGTGATAAAACTATTCCTTAATTAAGTCCATGAATATTCATGACTCTATGTAATCTCATGTTACAGAATCAGAATCAGAATACACTTTATTTTGGATTTAAACATATACAGTTTATCATCCCTATACATTGTACGATACAAGATATACAACAGTAATTCAGCTCATCAATATTCATGAGGTCATTTTTAGTTGAACGAATAATTACAATCAAAACCAAACTGTTGGTACCCTATACCTGATAGAAACGTAGTTAAATGTCTTTGTAAACAGAGTAGACCCAGATCAGACAACTCCTGTATGACAGAACAGTTTCTATAATGGCCAGAAAATCATCAACCATTATAAAAAGTTCAGCTTATACATTTTGTTAAATGTTCATGGTGTCATGAATTCTTATATAAATGTCCATGGAAACAAGGTCAACATGGTATTGTGAGCGGTTCGTTGGATATTGATAATGTTTATCTAAAAAACTTTGGAAATTGGTCATGTTGAATGCATTTTTTATCTAACCTTGGAAATTGATCATGTTGAATGCATATTTCATCTAAACTTTAGAAAGGGAAAAGGTTCCATGCATATTTCCTCTAAACCTTGGAAATTGGTCATGTTAAATGCATTTTTTTCATATAAACCTTGATCATGTTTAATGCATATTTAATCTAAACCTTGGACATTGATAATGTTGAATGCGTATTTCATCTAAACCTTGGACATTGATAATGTTGAATGTATTTCATCTAAACCTTTGATATTGATAATGTTGAATGCATATTTCATCTAAACCTTGGACATTGATAATGTTGAATGCGTATTTGATTCAAAGTTTGTATATTTATTATATTGCAAATATTTTGGTTCTAAATGAAATTCTGTCATTTTCGACATACTATGATGATTAACCCTTTCCCTGTTCTATGTTTATTTCAAAGTCCAATACATATTGAATATTAATAGAAAAAAAATAGTTATAACGAAATATGGAAGGTGAAGCATTGTAGTCATTTTAGAAACTAAAGAAACAGATATTTCTAATTCTATTAGCAAACAGAGCAGACCCTGATAGGAGCCGTCTGATCTGGGTCTACTCTGTTTGCAAATGCATGAAAACACGTTTATATGAGGGAAAGGGTTAAAACTAGCTGACAATCTAAAGAAGGTTTTCTAAAAATTAATCAGATGAAATTTTATGATATAAATTTATTAAAATGCGTGTTAAAATCATTTACAAAAATGTACCTCTTTAATGAATATTTATGTAAAACATATGAATATAATTTTAAACTAGACGTGTCCTTCATTTACACGCCTTTTCACGCATTTGCAAACAGAGTATACCCAGATCAAATAACTCCTATAGGATCAGGTCTGCACTGTTTGCTAATGGAATTTGATTCAATGTTCTACCTTCCATATTTCCATCTTTCATTATGACTATTTTGTCCATGAATATTCAGTGTGTACAGAAAGTTTGAATAATTATAGAACAGGAAAAGGATGAAGTATAACATAATATGAACATGAAAGTAGTGGTATAATAGCTGAAACTGTTGAATGACATCTATAGTAAAACCTCTCTTAACCGGCCGTTAAATTTAGTATGAATATCGGTCTTGGAGACAGATGGCAGCTTAATGCAAAGTCATGCAGAAAGCTCCTAGAGGAGCTTTCTGCATAACTTTCACCCTGCATTAAGCAGCCACCAGTCTAAAAGTATCTAAATTCTTATCTAGTAGAATTCCGGTTAATAGAGGTTATACTGTATATTATGCGATGAACAAACAGAGCAGACCCTGATCGGACGGCTACAACTGGGGTTGTTGACATAGGTCTAATCTGTTTGCAAAGGTTTTTTTTTTAAAAAGTCGGATATATCTATTTACCCTTTCTGTAATCCATAGATATACCTTTAAGGAGCCTGTACTTTTTGCATGTTGAATATAGATCTTATAACCAAGTTTTTGCCAAGTCCAAAAGCCTTGCCTATTTACTATTATAACAATCATAAACCCAAAGTACCTTGTGTCCTATTTACCGTTATAACAATAAAATTAATCATTTATTTATATGTTCTATTAATAGAAATAGTTATTACATTAATATTCATTGGTCAATTAGTTAACTGTCCCCCCCCCCCCCACCCATCCCAACTCCCACCCCCACTATTCGTGACCAGACGCGCATCTGCAAACAGTTTGGATCCAGGTGAAATGCCGAGTAAATCAGCGCAGATAAAATGCCGAGTAAATCAGCGTCTAATCAAGATCCAAGCTATTTGGCACCCTGTCACTTGTTTCTCAAAAGCTTCGTGAAATAGTCAAAATTGTACCAAATCTAATTTTGAACAGTTATAATTTACTCCATGAATATTCATGAATGAAATGATCAAATGACACAGGACGATTTGGTCATTCATGATTGCAGACTGTAGAATCATATCTACATGATATCTTAAGCAAACAGAGCAGACCCAGATCAGACGGCTCCTATAGGAGCCGTCTGATCTGGGTCAGCTCTGTTTGCAAAGGCGTAGAAATTACGCATTTATGGTGTAAAGGGATAAACAGCGATGTAAATATCAAGAACTTACCTTTCATATTTTCCTGCATGCGCCTATAGCCGAGTATATCGTCAATGGAATGGTGGTTGTAGGGTGTCTGATCATTGACGCCTCTATCCCCACAGAGTTCGTCCCGAGCCTTCAGAGAGTCCAGCGGAAGTCGCAGGCCGTAGTTATCAAACATGCTTCTCTCAGCTTTCAGCAGCTCAGCCCCCGAGGTCATAGTCCAATGTTCCAGGATTGTTTCGTTTAACAGTCCTCGAAGTTCTAACTGTTTTTGTAATGTTTTGTAATGTAACAATATCAAAGATAGTTCACATAAAATCACTGGTTTAGAAAATGACAAATACCTATCAGCTTGTCAAAGTTATTAAAGAAATCAAAATAGTCTTTTAAGAATAGTTTCACTAGAACTGACACAAACTGTGTATGAAGGAGTCTTATGCTCTCCTATAGTCACCAATAAAAAATGAGATTAACTCGTGTTCGGTTTATATTTTAACTTATTAACTAGATACTCTGCTATATCCAAATTAATGCGTTAATAAACCAACAATTTTCCGCCAGCACTTCTCTCTATATTATCTACATCTATATAATAAATTCGCTCAAGTAATCAACATGAAATCAACATGCAAATTGAATTAGGCACCGAGTTACGGCTAAGATTTATACCCATGTATTCGCCATGTGGTTGTCAGGTTCGGAACCCGTCACTCAAGCAGACTCCGCCCCCCTCGCGCGCTTTCGGGTATCCGCCATACCTACTGCAGCGACATCCACAAACCGGAAATCTCGAGAGGGGGTGCTTCTGTTGGGCTACTTCATATCATTCCGTGCTGAAACCCAGCCCCGTAATCCCTTTCAAGTTCTGTAAATAAACAGTGTCAAGTATATGCGAAAATGCCTTCTTCCTTGTCTGTATATTTCCCCGAAGGACGAATTCGATAAGTCCAAATTTAATGCTTAAATCTCTTTTCATCAATTTTACGACTTTATAAAAGGCATCATGATTCGCCCCGATGCGCCTCGTAGCTGGGTCGTTAGGAATATTCGGTAGCACTGCGGATAAACCCATCATAAAGTATGCACGGAGTCTCTTCGCAGAAGTGCTTCATGTGTTTTTCATAACAAATAATAATGAAATTAATTACATTTAATATTTGCCCGGGTTCTCTGAAGTTTCTAAACTGTTTCAGCTCAGTTCAGTTTACCAATGGCTTCACAGGAGTAATAAATAAATATAAAAAATGTAGAAAAATATAAAATGTATATGTAAGAACCAACATGTGAAGATCTGCTTTTCCCCAATGAACAGTTCTGTATGAATTTTTTTAAATACAGCCTCTAAACTGATTCTCAACCAGCGCCGAAATTTGTCGATTCATGAATAATCATTAACTTAATCTTTATATTGTATACTTTTAAATTGCAAGATCAGATCAAATGCACAAACAGACAGAGTAGATCCTGCTCAGGAGCCGTCTGATCTGGATCTACTCTGTATACAAAGACGTGAATAAGGTTAACACACAATGTGTGTCAAAAGAACGATATGTTCTATTCTATTCTGCAATTCATTTGGGGTATCTAAATAAAAAATACGAAAAAAAACGAGATTTCGTTCTTTTTTATCTATAACGTTGTAATTAATCATGAAAGAAATATTCATATCATGAATATTAATTAGATTAGTTTTCTAAATGACGTGTGCAATTTTGCCATGCCAGTCAGATAAATACTATTCCATAAGCATACAGAGCAGGATCTAGTCAGGCGGCCCCTGGAGAACCCCGTCTGGTCTGGATCTAGTCAGGCGGCCCCTGGAGAACCCCGTCTGGTCTGGATCTAGTCAGGCGGCCCCTGGAGAACCCCGTCTGGTCTGGATCTAGTCTGTTTGTAAGTGCGTTAACCCATACACTGTTCTATATTAACCCATACACTGTTCTATATTAACCCATACACTGTTCTATATTTTTTATTCCAAATTCCAATACCTACTGAATATTCAAATACAAAATACTTAGAATGAAATACTGAAGGTGGAATATTGTAGCCATTTCAGAAACTAAAGAAACAGATGTATCAAATCAGCAAACAGAACAGACCCTGGTCAGATGGGTCCTATAGGAGCCATCTGATCTTGGTTTACTCTGTTTGCAGATGCGTGAAAAGGTGTTTATATGAAGGAAAGGATTTAAAAGATAGTGATGACGTAAAGGATTAAAGAAAATAAGTAAAGATTTAGATTTAGAATACATTACGTTTAAACTAAAACAAGAAATAAGTGAGACAGAAAGAAAGACAGCAAGTCGGTAAGATAAAGAAAGAGAAATACAGAGAGAGAGAGAGAGAGAAAATAAAGAAATGCTAGTGGGTAGATAGGTATCATGGTGGAGAAATGACTTGTGTTGCACCTGCTGTGGGGATAGGCTTCATTTTTAAATATTGCACGTTTCTTCGAAATCTTTTTATTTTTAACGATTTTTTTCCTCGCTCAAAACCATTTGTCTAGAACAAAGGTTCTTTTTTGTAGTTTTTTAGTATATACATAATGTATTGTATTTAATATACCCATTAACCCATTCCCTCATTTTGACGAGTCTGTAAAAGTAACTGTGTGAAAACATTGTGACAAATAGAGCATTTGCTCCTATAGGAGCAAAATTAATGCTCTATTCATCACAATAGTTTCAAACTACAAAATTCTAAAAGTTTCCGTTTCTCTAGTTAAAGCTCCTTTTCGGCAGATCTTTTTCAAAGAGGTTGTATCTAAAACTAGCTTATGAGGTAATCGGTTAACCCTTCCCCTGTTTCAGTACTCACATAAGAAATAGACACCGAAACTATTGCGTACATTGTAAAAACATACTAATTTGGTTTGGGTAGAAACTGTAGAATAAACTGTATTATAATTTCATAAGCAAACAGAGTAGACCGGAGCAATCTGCAAACAGTTTGGATCCTGATGAGATGCCGAGTAACTCCTCGGCATCCATTGTTTGCCATATCACATACGTTTTAGAAAAAAAAAACATTTGAAGTGTTCCTAAGACAAGCTTTACTAAATACAGTTTCAAGGAATCTCTACGGCATCTCTACTAAAACTAAGGCACAGTAAAACTTCAATTATCCGAACACTGAAACTAAGGTACAGTAAAACTTCGATTATCCGAACACTAAAACTAAGGTACAGTAAAACTTCGATTATCCGAACACTAAAACTAAGGTACAGTAAAACTTCGATTATCCGAACACTAAAATACGTATTATTATTGATCTTTAAGTCAGGTGACAGCTTAATGCATGGTGAAAGTCATGCAGAAAGCTCCTAAAGGAGCTTTCTGCATGATTTTCACCATGCATTAAGCAGCCACCTGCCTAAAATGGTCTAAGTTCTTCTATACCGAAAATTCGAATAATCGAGTTTTTACTGTATAAATAAAATGTCCTTAGGAATATTCAATAGCTAAATGTATATCATAGTATATGGAGACGGACTTTTGATATATCTATATAATTTCATAATAAAACGGATCAGATTCTGGATCTGCCCTGTTTGAAAAGGCGTCAAATTGCCTGTCTACTACGTGAATTTTAATATACATGTACATGTAGACTGTTTACTCCATGCATATTCATGTAAGAATTAATGACATCATGAATATTAACCAGACTAATTTTTAAAAGTGTCTAATGGACACGAGAAGTGTAGGCCATGATGGAGACTGTAGAGTTGCATCCACATGTATATCATGGCGAAAGCAAACAGAGCAGATTCTGTTAAAACGAAACAGACTCTGGATCTACCTTGTTTGAAAACGCGTCAGTTTGCCTGTCTACCTAGAGAATTCTATTCACGTAAGAATTAATGACATAATATTAACTAGTATCCATGCTAATAAAACTTTTAGTTGAGTCTGGGTTCGTTCTCAAGTTTTTGATTGGTCAGATTTGAGCCTTTGGCTCAAATCTGACCAATCAAAAGCTTGAGAACTCAAATCTGACCAATCAAAAGCTTGAGAACTCAAATCTGACCAATCAAAAGCTTGAGAACGAACTCAGACTCAATTTTTAAAATTGGCTAATTTACACGAGAAGTTTAGGTCATGATGGACACTGCAGAATTGCCTCTACACGTACATGTATATTATGACGAAAGCAAACAGAGCATGTTCTGTAGAAACCGTCTGATCTGGATCTCTCAATCTTGGAAAGACATGAAAAAGCGTAGTTTCGGAGTTAAACATAATTTGAAAATAGAATGACACTGCGTCGGCGAACAATTTTATTCCAGATCCATCAGAACTGATATTTGTTCGAAACTTAATCTGCACTGAAAAAAAGGGAAAGTGTTTGTAATTTGTTTTTAAAAAAGCAGACGACAATTTAAGCAGACGGCACATCGCTCAGTGTGCTTAAAATTAACATCAATTGCTCCTGCAGGAACCCAACCTCCCTGAAAATAAAACTTCAAACCCCTCTTGAAATATCTACAATTCTACTTGATGGAGTCTTTTAGAATCTGAGTAAAATATATTATTTGATATATTTCACAGCGGGCGGGGACTATCGTTAGTTTTACCCGTTTCATGAACAGTTCTACCAAAATTGTTATACAAACAGTGTGGACGCTGATCAGTCGCTGAATAGATTCGATGTGTGTTTGACATCCGGGTGGTTTTAGTTAGGGTTGATACTTTTCCGAAACAATAATGATATTGAATGATAAGGAAACATCACAAACTACATGTATGACAATTTCAGAAGAAGATTTAAAAGAGCATGGATAGTGGGTAAGCACCGTGAAAAAATGTTAGAAAGAACATTTCTGCTTTGAATAATCCATCATGAATCCCGCTGATTTAATTTCTGTTCAGGTCAACTAATCGCTTAAGGGGTCGAGATTTATTATGTGAAGAAATAAGGGAAACATGATTTCCCTTTCTACATCTAAGTCCCTTCTATACTAAAAACAAACCTATGCACTTTGCAAACAGTCCAGAACCTGTCCAAACATCACTTATCACGTGCTTGACACCAAATAAGTGTTCGTATACAAAATATGTCTCCTGCTTTAACCCATTCCATCGTATGCTATTTTTAGACCCAACCTCTTTGAATAAATCTAACGAAAAGGAGCATTAATTAGAGAAAAGGAAACATTTAGTATTTTGTAGTCTGAAACTATTGTGTGTCCTATAGGAGCAAATGCTCTATTTATCACAATGGTTTCAACAGGTGACGTTTGCAGAGGCGCCAAAGGCGTCGGTAAGAGGTAATGGGTCGAATTCCAGGGTTGACCTTAGTTCAGTGTCTTCTCTAACACGTACCTGGTGTGTCAAACAGTTTGGATCCTGATGAGACACCGAGTTTACTCTGTTTACTCGGCGTCTCATCTGGATCCAAACTGTTTGCAAAGGTAATCACATATTCGAACATTTAAAGCCTGCCGTTTATTTCGCTTTCCGGCTGATAAGTTGTATTTTTATGGAATAGAGCGTTAAAAGCAGATAACGGAAGTTGATATCGCAAAATCACTTAACTGATTTAATTTCAAAATCACATAAGAATGTTAGAACAATTCTTTTCACATATGAAATCATATTACGAGATTTCAAGGTTTTATAATAATTCACAAATAAATAAATGATTCTTTAATTTTTTTGTCTCGGCCATAAATTTAAGGGCGGGAAAATATGGCGGGAATGTCTTAGCTTAATATATAGGAATTGCGTTAGATTCGGACCAGCTTTTTTGCGCCAGTTAATTCTTGGCCGACACAAAAATTAAGA
Source organism: Azorinus chamasolen (assembly GCA_963576725.1). Classification (NCBI taxonomy): domain Eukaryota; kingdom Metazoa; phylum Mollusca; class Bivalvia; order Cardiida; family Solecurtidae; genus Azorinus; species Azorinus chamasolen. Next base: position 82,993,605 of record OY755246.1, read on the forward strand.
AGCAAATAGTGACATGTAGATAGTGACGTTTTAGAATCAAATTTAAACTTACAATAATAATGCTTTAGCATATATAATCGTTCCATTAATATAATTTTATGAGTAATTTTGCCACATAGGCCCTACTCCGATGTTTGTCTTTAGCCTTTTCCTTTCATTTAAACACCTTTTCTAAGCATTTGCAAACAGAGTAGACCCAGATCAGACGGTTCCTGTAGGAGCCGTCTGATCTGGGTCTGCTCTGTTTGCTTATGATGAAATATAGATATGATTTTACAGTTTATTAAGTGTGTCATGACCCAACACGCACGTGCACACGTGTTATCATAACAATTTATTTAATTAATATATCATTACAATTTATTTAATTTTTAATACTAAAATAAAATAATTAGTTCTTACATGAATAATAATGGATGAAAGAGTTAACCCTTTCCCTTATATAAGCGCCCTTTTCACACTGTAATAAATAGTAGAATTAGGAACCGTCTGATCAGGGTCTAATTTGTTTGCTTATAAATGAGCTTTTATTGGATATGACGTCAGTTTCAACCTTCACTAAACATTCACATGTATAGCAAATGTCATAATAAAAAAATCAGCTAATGAATATTCATGATGCCATCTTTTCTGAAATTCATATTCAACAGAGGAAAGGGCTTAATACAAACCAATGAACTCCTATGTTCTATCGCAGCACTATGGGTGGCAAAACATTGGCGATAAATATAACAAATGAAAATTCCCTGTATACCGCGGTAAAACACCAGTGTCCTCTAAACTGGAATTTTAGTAAAGAAGAATTTAGACCTTTTTAGGCAGGTGTCTGCTTAATACAGGGTGAAAGTCATGCAAAAGCTCCCAATGGAGCTTTCTGCCAGACTTTCACCCTGCACTGAACTGTCGCCTGTCTTACAGGCCGACCTTGCTACTAAATCTCTATAACGGCCACTAAATTACATCAAATAGTTTGTGTTAAAGGCGGCTGGTTGCTTAAAGCAAGGTGAAAGTAAAACAGAGCGTTCTGTTTTACTTTCACCTTGCTTTAAGCAGCCACCTGCCCTAATATACCAACTAATTAACACAAGTTAGTGGCTGTTATAGTGAGGTTTTACTGTATGTATGTACATGTAGTATATCAACATCTCTTTACCTACACATACCCTATTTAAATACAATAACATTCAAAATAAATAATACTCGTTCTTATTTTCTCATTACGACTTACATGCGTTTTTGAAAACAGAGGTTAAATATCGATAACTTATCACCATTATTTATTTTAAATTACAACCCGGATCGTGTATTTTTTGTGTGGAAATCTCCATATCGGTGACATCGTATTTAACCAACTGTAAACAAAATTATAATATCTGACTCCTCCCTCGATGAATTTTAATGACACAAACAACCAAGCATCATTTTTCACAGCAGGATATGACCTTGTGACAAACAGTGCAGACCCTGATCAGTGGGCTCGTATAGAAGTCCTCTGGTCAGGGTCTATACTGTTTGCAAATAACTGCCTAACTTTTTCTCCGACTACAAGGAGTTAATATCACTGGTTTACCCTCATAAATCGCGCACTGCCCTGAGCTACCCTACCGGTAGAGCACTTGGTTTATCAGACAAGCGAAAACTCATCTAACATCCCTTTGCGTTAAAATCTAGCTTCATAAATCACTGGGAAATACTCTTGCGATATGTAGCTATTTTCAAACATAATCATCTAGATATATGCCGAGAGCTCCACAAGCAATCTTTGAATATCGTCGAAAAAAATACAGATCATTTTCGCGATTCCTGGCTATACCTCTCTCTGTGTGTAATTACTGATTCTCAATAGATTGCGTAAGACACGGAGACCGGTGTGGTATTAATAAGATTTTCTTTCAATCTCCCCTCGCAATGAAATCTATTTCATTAACAGTATGTTCTCATTTTCTTATCACGTGAGAAGCGGGAGCTCGGGAACTTTTCGAATGCTCGGCCAAGTCGTTACACGTGCAGCACAGTAGAGGTCCGACTTTGATTCCGATAAAAAATATCTTCTAACTGATGCGATTGAAAGGCCTGCTATGTTTTTATTTTAATCCGGGACTTTGCGGTTTAATGTGCTATTATTTTACCATTTATTTTCACATTCCAGTTAACATAGGTGTTAGATACAACAAACCTCAAATCTGAACAGCTTAACACTACGTCATAAATATTCATATGAGGAAATAGTGACGTCATGAATATGTATAAGTTAAATTTTAATAATGGCATAAATATACAGGATTTATTTTTTAGAAACCGAAGAATCAGATTTATTGTTATTTCATAAGCAAATAGACCTGGTTTGACTTGGGTCGCTTCTGTTTGCGTGAAAAAGGGCATTTATATGAAGAAAAGGTTTAACACTACTTTATGAATATTTATGTAAGAAATAATGACGTCATAAATATTAATTAGATTTTTGATATATAATGGTAAGTGAGTGCGATTTTTTTAGCCATGGCAGAGACTGTAAACCCAATTATGCTCTGTTTGCTAGTGGAATTTGAAAGATGTTTCTTTACTTTCTAGAATGGCTACATTGTTCCACTCTCCATTTTTCACTATAACTAATTTGTTCATGAATATTTAGTAGCTATTGAAATTTGTAATAAATATAGATCAGGGAAAGGATTAAAAATGTTTTTGAATGCACTTATTCACCACGTCTGAATCAAACTGTGATTCTCAATCGTTAACTACATGTACATACAAATGTATAAACGGTAAAACCTCTCTATAAAGACCACTAAATTACATCAAGTATTTTGTGTTAAAGGCAGGTGGCTGCTTAAAGCAAGGTGAAAGTAAAACAGAACGCTCCTATCGGAGCGTTCTGTTTTACTTTCACCTTGCTTTAAGCAACCACCTGTCCAAAATACCAACTAATTAACACAATGTAACGGTCGTTATAGAGAGGTAATACTGTATATGCAACTATCGCAAACAGAATAGATCCAAAACAGACGGATGTCTGGTCAAGGTTTTCTCTGTTTGTTTATAAAAATATTTAAAATATTGGACTCTTACAGTTTCTATCGTACATATTCCATTACCAATTATGCAGCTAATAAATTTTCTGACGTCATTATTTCTTACATGAATATTCAACAGGGAAGGGGTTTACTGCTATTCCCATATGAATACCACGTGTGTTTATTTCTGTCACCTATCTATGTAACTGACACGTCGAGTGTTTGCGATCCTCGCTTACTTTGGCGAGGTATACCTGTATGGCGTAGGTTTCCTGTGCTCAAAAATCTGTCTAAAAGTGGCACATACATTCGTGCCATATTAGGATGTAAATATGTAACCACAATAAATTGTAAACCCTTAATCTGATGGATATTCATGAAACAAGTAATGAAAGCATGAATATTAATTAATTGAAATTTATAATCGTGTATGAACACATTTATTTTACCTTGGCAGAAAATGTAGAATCACATTTAAAACACTGTTACTTAGTAACCAAATAGACCAGACTCTGATCAGACGGTTCGCATATGAGCCGTCTGATCTGGTTCTACCCTTTTTGCAAAGGCGTGAAAAGTCATTTGTATGAGGGAAAGTATTAACTGGTAAATATGCATATACAAATAAACAACATTATGGACATTTGTTACGTGAACTTTAGAATGGTGCGTGAACACAGGATATTTTACCCTGGCATACACTGTAGAATTACATTTATATAATTCAGTAAGCAAACAGAGCAGATCCTGATCCTACAAGAGTCTTCAATCTGAGTCTACTCTATTTGCAAAGACATGAGAAGGTGTTAATGTCAATTAAAAGGACAAAATATGTTGCTGTATGAAACACTGAACCAGCTGCATCAAACAAATGTCCGCTCGTCTGATCAGGGTCTACTCTGTTGGCAAAGATTATTTATGGCTACAGAGCAAACCAAGCCAGGTTGTGTTCAGCTGTTACGAGAGGAAGTCGATAGATTGACCAGGTATGGCCAGGATTCAACAGATATTCGTGAAGTAGCTGTGAATCGCAAACACTCCACGTGCCAGTTATCTGGTGACAGAAATAAACACACGTGGTGTTGCGAGATTGCAATGTACTGTTTATCTATTTCTGTACTGGAGTCAAAATCCATGGCAGTCTTTACAAAGACCTATCAGAAGAATTAGCATAGGTATTTGGTCTTTATAAATAGTTTAAATCCATATTCACTCGGTGTTTCATCAGAATAAACTCTTTTTAAAACAATATGAGTTTTTCAATGAACATTTAGAATTAAAATCATTGCCGCCTGTATTGTATTCTTTATCGTGCTTGCTATAAACATACTATGTATGTTTTATGCAATAAAGAAATTGAATTGAATTGAATTGAAGTTAATAGTATCGTCTGCAAAATTTACCGTCTGCTGAAATAATCATTTGCTAATGGTTCACACCTTTTTCGAAAGTTTTTCTTTAGAAAGCGCTATTGTAGAAAGATGTTGAATACAAATGTGACTCAGGGTTATACTCGTCGTCTCATCTGTATCCAAACTGTTTATTACATTAATTGTTGTTTTCGAAAAATTTGGAAAAGGGGCGACCCATCAACAAATTACTCGGCGTCTCATATGTATCAAAATTGCTTGCATAGCTAATTACATGTGCTACATTGGCAACAAAAGAGTTAAATGTCACCGAACGTACTATTTTTTGTATTGCAAAAAGAAAAAGAAAAAAAGCTGAAATTGATATCGCCAGATATTCCTGTACACTTGATAATACTACAGTCAGCAGTGTGAGGTAAAACGAACGAACAAAAAACAGATAAAACAGAAAGCGTAATGAACTTATTATGATTATCAAACTTAGAAAACAAAGGACGTTAAACCCTTACCCATAAGAACACTGAAAAAAAATGTCAATGTCTATTTCCAGGCAGGTGGCAGTTTAACGTAGGATTAAGGTCCCAGGTGAGTTTCAGACTTGACTTTCATCCTGCATTAGGCAGCCACCTGCCTAATATGTTATTTTACTTTTTTATAAAAGAAATAAACATTTATTTTACACATACGCTTATTGATGCATTTACGAATACAGTAGTACCCCTCTAATGCGACCACTTAATGAATAAACACTTCTGTCTTTATAAGAATGTGGCTGCTAAATGCAGGACGAAAGTAATGCAGAAAGCTCCTATAGGAGCTTTCTGCATAACTTTCATCCTGCACTAAGCTGCCACCTGCCACTGCCACCCAGAATTATGCCCCTTTTTGGTGTTCGCATTAGAGGGGGTTTAGGGGATGGCATAACACCGAGTCTAAAGTTTCTCGTATGGCCAAAAGTTCCCATGTTAAGATATCATTATAAAAGTGCAGTCAATATGTGATCGATACTTGCATGAATAATCATGAGGTAAGGATTAATGAGAAGTGACTGTATGCATTAACACTATAAAAGAAATAATGACATCATGAATATGTATACGCTGATTTTTTAATGACATATGAACAGAACAGAACAGAACAATGGTTTATGAACACGGGATTTTATTTTTTTCCTTGACAGAAACTGTATAATCATATCTATATATTTCCATAACGAACATAACGGCTCCTACAAGGGTCATCTGATCTTGGTCTAATATGTTTGCAAAACCTTTAATATGCGTTTATAAACTTAATATGGGGGAAATCTTCAAGATTTAAGATTTGCGTCAATTTTCATTCGGTAATCCTTCTAAAATAAGGGCGCGGTATTGCCTTATATTGCTATTGTGTCCAGACACTTTCATTTTAAACAACTTTATTCGTATATTGAGAGTTGTATTATCAATTCAATCGTAACATTTTGTCAGATTGAGACACCTTTGCAAACAGGATAGTCACCGATCTCAAGCTTTTGATTGGTCAGATTTGTGTTCTCAAGCTTTTGATTGGTCAGATTTGAGCTAAAGGCTCAAATCTGACCAATCAAAAACTTGAGAACGAACTCAGACTCAACTAAAAGTTTTATAAGCATGGACCCAGATGTATCCTATCTGAACAGTCTGATCCTAATCAGGGTCTGCTCTGTTTGATTATAAAAATATATATGCAGATATGCTTTGGCAGTTTCTGGTAAAATAGTAGAAATCACAAGACAGACCAGATATGGATTCTACAGATATTCGTGAAGTAGCTGTGAATCGCAAACACTCCACGTGCCAGTTATCTGGTGACAGAAATAAACACACGTGGTGTTGCGGGCGTGACTGTACGGATTAGCATGTCACAAATAAGTAGTGAAGTGCCGTCTGCTTGTAATCTCAATCACGAAAAAAGTAACTGAAATAATTAAAACAGACTTGTGAATAATTAAATATTTTCAAATTCGACTTATTAAAAAAATGATAAATATGAAGGCAATAAACTTAGACCTACAGTAGTAATAATATGTATAAAACATAAGTTAACCCATTCCCTCATATAAACGTGGTTTCACGCATTTGCAAACAGAGAAGACACCCAGATCAGACGGCTCATAGAGGAGCCGTCTGATCAGGGTCTGCTCTGTTTGCCAATAGAATTTGATAGATCTGGTTCTCTAGTTTCTAAAATGGCTACAATATCCAACCTTCCTTACTTCATTCTAACTATTATGTTCATGAATATTCAGTAGGTATTGAAATTTGAAACAAACATAGAACAGGATAAGGGTTTAATACATTGTATGCGCTTTAAAATTCTTTCGACTTTTTACTTCGAAAAAGTCGTCAGCATTTGGGTTAAAATTTAGAGTTTTAAAAACTATAATAAACATTATCAAATAGTGAAGATATACCCCGCCTATGATCCAAATCTATATTGTACAACCCACGTCTTAAAGGTACGTGTATATATGTATTAGCATTTCTCCTATGATTATATCCATGGAGGTTATATTCCTGCGTGGATATTCACGGATTGGTGTTTTATAAAAACATATTAACATGGGAAACATTTCTGTGACAGATACTTCAGAATTATGGTTATATCGTTTCCTAAGCAAACAGAGTAGACCCTGGTCAAAAACTGCCTTCAGTTTGATCTGGGTCTACACTGTCTGCACACGTGCAAAAAGCCGTCGGTTCTGGGTCTAACATGTCCGTTAGAACCTACTGGAATGCAACGTTTGTTTACAAATGTATACAGATGTGACAGCAAGTATTGTTGGCATTTCCGAAAAAAAATTCCAAAAGTACCATAGGTGAATTTCATCATATTTGTGAAAGTGCTCCACAACCGGACACAAATATTGAAATAACGGGATATATCGCTTTTGAAAATATGTCATTTCAGCTACTAACTGCTTAATGCATTACTAGCTTAGCATACATTGATTTCCTTTAGGTAACACTAAACAGTCTATTAGTCTACATTTCATCATGACACAAGAACGACCACTAGAGAAATAAACATAATGGTCCCATTAATCCATGAATATTCATTACATAATAGTCCCAGTAATCCATGAATATTCATGTAAGAACTAACGACGTCATGACTATTAATTACATGTACATTCATTTTTTGTAATGACATGAACACAGGCAATGTTGGCCATGGCAGAAACTGTAGAATCATAATAATAATAATAATAATAAAGACTTTATTTAACGAGAGAACTCATTTGATAAAATCAATCTTCCATGAGGCCCTCAACAGTAACATATATACAAGCACATTAAAAGGAATCTAGTAAAAGCTACATACATCTTTAAATATACATATGGTTACTGGTAGAATGAAAGTTTTACTTAATGGTTAGCATAGGGTCTATAATATTTCAAGGTTTTAACCAGATCACACAAGACGTCAGCGCAAAGTTGGCCCGATATCGCAATGATATTGGGTCCAACCACGATCAGACGCTGTGTGGTAACGTATATTCACCAGCTATTGTACATATGCATGGAATCGAAATGAAAGGCTAATTAGAACGATAGTAGTTATTAAGCGGATATACCGTACAAACAGTTGCTTTTAAGATGAAGCACCAAAGCAATTGGCGTCTCATCCAGATTAAAGCTGGTTGATTCACTCTGATTTTCTGTATTAATGGAGACAAATAATGTCTAGCATACAAACGATAAAAACATTCAAGAGCAAACTAAAAAAAATGAGTAACAATAAAACTAAGCGAATGAAATGAATGAATTAAATACTTTGTTTAACGAGGGTAGCTCAATTAGTCATAATGACCAGCCTACATTGAGGCCCTAGAACAAAAGCATTTCATACAATATACAAAAATGTAAAACACAGATCTATATGCACTCGAAAGCAATGTTCAGAAATTCAGTAGGCCCCTTATTTTTGCGTCTGGATAATTAATAAATGTTGTCTGCTTCAATTTGTAGAAATATTGTTTAAGGACACGCAGTTGGATCCTGCTAAAACTCCGAGTAACTTGGCATCTAATCTGGATCCAATCTGTTATCTTAAATTTGATTTGCCACTATCATCCAAAATGTTAATAATATGAAGCTATAATATACAAAGTGTTGCACACAAAAAATGAATTGAATAAATGACATCTGACCCCGATTCAGGTGGATGAATGCACGCGCTATCAAAATCACATATTTGTGACGTCATTTACCCACGCTGTCATTATTATAAATAATTTAGCTCATTATTAGTTCAACTAAATTGTCCTCTGCTTCAAATAAAAAAAAATACAGTTAAGAGTGTAATCTAATTGAACCTAATGAGACTTTCAGTTATTCAACGTCTCATTTGGATCGAAACTGTATGCAGAAGGTTTTGACGTATTGAATGAATGAATAAAAGGCTTGCAGAGCAATTAATCTAAATGTGTAAATGAATGAATAAAATACCTTAATTAATAAGGGTAGCTCGGTTAGCCAAATGGCTAATCTACCCCGATGCCCTCTTAATCGGTACATTTCATACATTTATGAGCAAAGATAACAATCACGGAACATAATATTAAACAATGTGTCCAGTGCAGTAATTACGCTATTAAACAGTCTCAATAATGAAAAATGAAATCAGCATAATTACACAGCATTAGAACAATTCCGCTACAACAAAAACTGCTACATTAAAAACTATTTACATTGTATACCAGTATTGAAATTACGGTAGGTACAGATATAGAGAATAATAGGTTAGTGCCGTAGATGGGACGCTTTATCCGACGAGGGGAGAAAACGTTGAGGCGAGGCTTGCCGAGCCTCAACTGTTTTCTCTCCGAGTCGGATAAAGGCGTCCCATCTACGGCACTAACCTATTATTCGATTTATCCAGTCAATATAGTTAAATGTCTTTTATAGACTCATAACACTCTTGAAATAATTTACATTGAAAATGCAGTTTTTCGGTCAACGGATCCCTCCCTTTTCACTTCCATTTAGACGTAAATAGATCTAATGAGCTACCGCAGAGGAATATAGTTTCGATACTTGTATTACTAGAAGGGAAACGTGGTTGAATTTGAAAAATAAGATGATTTGAATCGAGGGTCGATAAGTTATTTCAAACAGACATGATTTATATTCTTTGGTCAAATTCGAGTTACGTAGTCTCGGTTTCTATTTTTAGATTCTACCTAACGTCACTCAGAAATCGATGGAACTGAACAGGCTTATTTAGGTTTATGACTATCACCGCCCCTGTAAGAGTTTATCAATCAAATAATCGTGAGAGTAATAAGAAAACATTTACTATTTATCTGTCAATCTTTGGTTCCAGGTTTGATTTTATCAAAAACGGGTTTTGCCAGCGGTGGATTAAATTAATAAAAGTGATAAATCAACGTCATTTTGTATGTGGCCTCAGTGGCGTAATCGGTAAGCGCGACGTCTCTAGAGAGATTAGAATTAGTTTTTGTAGGATCAGGCGCGGGTTCGAATCCAGCTGTAGCCAATTATTTTTATTTTTTCCCATTTGAATAATTCTTCTGGTGACCAAATAGATCTGTTAGATATATTCCATCAACATGTTTATGAATATTTACAGAAAACTAAAATAGTTCCATGGTTATAGAATCATTACGCCCATCTACTAACCTAATAAACCTTCCACTACCGGAAGTAACCAAATAAACCTAAGTTTATTTGCACCCCCTTTATTATGTCACTAGAGAAGCCTGGTGACTGGATAAAAAGGATATATGTTGTCAAAATGTATAACTATGGTTAATTTTCCTGTCTGATCCACTGCAAATAAAATACCTTGAACTGATTAACAGAAATGGCATTTCTGATAGTAATTGGTAGACTGTTCCAAATAAGTGTACCGGAATAGACGAATGATTTTCTAAAGATCTCAGTTTTAGGCCTTGGAGAATAAAGCTGAAACTGAGATGAAGATCGCAGAGTTCGATTATGGACATCTGAGGTAAACTTAAACAAATCGTTTAGGTAATCGGGAGACTGACCGCTGAAAATTTTGTATAATAAAACCGCCTTTTGAAATCTAACCCTCTCAGGAAAGGTTATCCAGTTGAGTTCAATAAATAAAACATTAGAAGGACTATTGTAATCCTTGTCAAGAATTATTCTTGCAGCTCTTTTCTGAAATCGAATAAGTTTATCTTCTAGAGAAACATTACAATTACCCGGAATCATATAAAAAACATTGCAACATAACGAAGTTTGAGCATACAACTTATTTATACCTTGACCATTATCCAGTTAGCTTAACCCTTATCCCGCTACCTTAACCCTTATCCCGCTACCTTAACCCTTATCCAGCTACCTTAACCCCTATCCAGCTACCTTAACCCCTATCCAGCTACATGTACCTTAACCCCTATCCAGCTACCTTAACCCCTATCCAGCTACCTGAACCCTTATCCAGCAACCATAACCCTTATCCCGCTACCTTAACCCCTATCCAGCTACCTTAACCCCTATCCAGCTACCTTAACCCCTATCCAGCTACCTGAACCTTATCCCACTACCTTAACCCCTATCCAGCTACCTTAACCCCTATCCAGCTACCTGAACCTTATCCAGCTACCTGAACCCTTATCGAACTACCTTAACCCCTATCCAGCTACCTGAACCCTTATCCAGTTATCTGTAGTTAATAATTACGTCTTTTTATACCCTTGCGAACAGCCCAGACTCAGATCAGACGGCTGCTATAGGAGCCTTCTTACCAGGGTATGCTCTGTTTGCGTATGGAGATATATAAATCCGATTATACAGTTTTTAATCAGGGTCAAATGATTTCTTTTTCATAATTTTATGAATGTTAAGCTAATTAATATGCATATGTAACAGTAGAAATTGCGATTCAGGACCATCGCCGATTCTCCTAGGACAAATTGCAATCGCAATCTATCCTAGGACAATCGACAAATCTCCTAGGATAGACTCATTCCCTATTTATTGAAATGATTTGATTTTAAAATGAAAGAAACAAGAAAAAAATCTTTCAAACAATACCTTTAATCAGAATTTCTCAAATACAAATGCAGCAAGACGCGATACACGTTCACAAAACACACTAGGATTTTTGTCTATATAAATTTCTAATTGTCGTCTGCAATCCAAGTTTGTTAAATCATTCAGTAAAATAAGGAAATGAGATAAATAAATGCAAATTTCAAAGGAATAAAAAACATATGTAGAAATAGAGATTGAGACAAATGGCGGCGTCTGATCTGGGACTGCACTATTTGTCGTGGTGCATTTATGCGACTGTGGCGGTGAAAGGGTTAATTTTTGTACTGAATAATATTATGTTGTTTGTTTTAGACTTGTGATCTGAAAGTGTCACATATCGTACTATGTTTTGTAAAATGATTCAGTATGTCTTCCAACATATTTTCATCTAATCAGAATTTCTTGTAGTAGAAGTGTAGATTTTCCTATTTAACTAGAATTAACGTTTGTCCACTGGCACTTGATCGAAATAGACTATAGTTGTGTAATAAAAAAAAATATATAATAGTTATATCATAGTGTATTAATGTACTAGTTGCTATAAATAAACTATAGTCTTTTTCGATCAAGTGCCAGTGCGTTTGTCCTATAGGACACACTGTGGTCGGACTCTACTAATAGAATCGCTGATTGTCCTATAAGATAGATTGCGAGTGAATTCTGTCCTAGGTAAGACTGCAATCGCAATCGATCTTAGGAGAATAGGAGATTGCCATGGTTCGTTTAATCTCTTCTATGACATACAAATATATTATTTCTTACATGAATATTCATGGAGTAAATGACTGACCCAGGTGAAACATAAAATACGAAATGCAAAATCGTGAGTCTGCGCTGTGATTCGAACTCACAACCTCCCGTGTGGAAGACAGGCGCTATACCACTGAGCTTACGCGGCCCACAGTGTAATGTGATAAGGATTTAGATAACTAGCAAACATGCGGGTGTCAGGGATTCACACCTTGGTGTCGAGGTCCAGCTGTTTAACACATAACTGTATAAGTAAGTCTGCGTTCTCCCTCTCTGAATATAGACTAAAGAAAAAAAAGTCAAAACTTATCACTGAAGAATTTAATTATTATGACAAACAATGCAGACCCCAGTCAAAGAGATACACCAGGAGCCATTTAATCTGGATCTGAACTGTTTGCAACGGTCTATTTCACTCGGTTCCCGCAAGTTAAGGGTCAAACCTACGATTGTTGAAAGTTCATCTACTAGCAACATAAATGAAAGTTTACTGAATTCTTATAATGGTATATTATGAACGATGGAATTTTTTTTAAGAATTAAATACATGAATATATTATTTTCATACGCAAACAGAGCAGACCATGATCACACGGCTCTTGTAGGAGCCGTCTGATCTGGGTCTACTCTGGTTGCAAAATGCGTTAAAAGGTCGTCTTTGTCAGGTAAAGGGGCGTTTGTGCCAGGTAAATGGATTAGCATACATTGTATATCTACAGAGCAGATTACACAACTGCACAGTGGCGAGTGGGTATGATCCGTGGGTAAAGCCCCGGGGCTCCCTGTGGGAGCCCATTTCTGTTGAAACCGATCTCCGACAGGGTGAATGTCAGATAGAGAGATAACATGGAGAACCACTAGCGATATGGTATTTCACGGTTTTGAAACAGAGTAGAACCAGATCAGATTCAAAAACCCTGTTAGTTGCTTTCCGGTAACATCAATGGCGAAGGAGCTACACATCCACGTCCTGCTCTATACAGGAGAACCCCTCTAATGCGACCACTTAATGAATAAACATGGGTGTCTTTATAAGCAGGTGGTTGCTTAATGCAGGACAAAATTAATGCAGAAAGCTCCTCTAGGAGCTTTCTGCATTACTTTTGTCCTACATTAAGCTACCACCTGCATCTACCACTCGGAATTATACGTCTTTTAGGTGGTCGCATTAGAGGAATTTTACTGTATTCAGTCGAAATTTCAGTACTTACTGAATATTCATGGACAAAATAGTTATAATGAAATATTGAAGATAGAGCACTGTAGCCATTTTAGAATTTAAAGAAACAGATCTGTCAAATTCCATTAGCAAACAAGGTAGCCCCAGATCAGACGGTTCTGATCTGGGTCTTCTCTGTTTGCAAATACATGTACGAGGAAACATGTTTATATGAAGGAAAGGGTTAACCCATTCCCACATATTGATGTCTTTAGACGCTTCTGTCAAAGTCACCTATTGAAACCATTCTGATAAATAGAGCATTATTTTTTATCCAAAGCAAAGGCTCTACTAAAATTCTTTTTCTTCTAATTAATGCTCCTTATCAGTATATTTATTCAAACAGACTTATGCAGCCAAAGCAGACCCAGATTAGATGGGACATACAGAACAAGCGGTCAAAATAACCGTTTTCTTGTTATAAACGTATTTCCATGCATTTGTAAACACAGTAGACCCAGAACAGAGGACTCCAGAAGGAGCCGTCTGACCACGGTCCACTGTTTACCTATGAAATATTATAAATATGATTCTACTGTTTCTAGCATGGTAAAATATCCTTGGTCATAAAACATGTAGTAGTATAAAAGTTCAGCGAATAAACACTCACGATAGCAGTAATTCATATTAACCCATTTACTCCCACGATCCCATATATGGAACGTAGGCAAACAGTGAAGACTCTGATCAGACGCCGCATTATGAGTCTACACTGTTTGCTGATAGGAATTTCAATATCAAACAAAACGAAATTGAAAATTTAGGCCAGGCACCCCTTAGATAAAAAAAATGGACTAATCCAATATAAACATGGAAGAGTCCACTGGTGCAAATGGGTTAAATGTCCATGAGGTAGAGGGTTAACGCGATATAAAATGACCTGCAAGTTATCAGTATGTTAATTTAATTCTTCCCCTCATTAATATTAATGTACGAAATAATGACATCATGAATATTTATTAGATTAATTATTATAATGGTGTGCGATCACGGAATATCTTGGCTTTAGCAGAAATTGTACATAGATGTTCAGATTTTATAAGCAAACAGAGCAGGCCCTGAATACTGTAGGAACTGTCTGATCTGGATCTACTCTGTTTTCATTGGCATTAAGTGGGATATCTAAAGCTTAAATAGATATATTAACTCTTTCCTTCATATAAACGCATTTCCACATATCTGCAAACAGAGTAACCCCCGACCAGAAAGCTCATACAGGAACAATCTGATGAGGGTCTGCTGTGTCCTTTTTTCGTCGAAGCAAACACTTTCCTTGAACGGTTAACAATTCAATCAATTTTATTGCATTAAACATAATACAATGTTTATAGCAACTATTGTCAATTACAAATGGATATTCACAGAAATGTGGTGACACGTTAACAATTTCCATTTCTTTTCAGAGTAGTTAACATTATAAAACAATTATAAAACGGCTAATAAATATTCATGATGTCATAATTTCTCACATGAATACTGAAACTTAGGAAAGGTAAACGCGTTATAAATATTGAGTTCATCTTCAAATCATAACATTAACTACAGCAAAATCCCTCTTAACCCATTCCCTCATATGGACGACTTTTAACGACTCTGTAAAAGTCATTTTGTGAACCATTGTGATAAATAGAGCATTTGCTCTATTGATCACAATTTTTTCAAACTACAAAATTATATTTTTTCCTTTTCTCTAGATTTATTCAAAGATGTTGTATCTAAAAATAGCCTGGTAATGGGTTAATCATAATTTCAAGTTAAGCTGCCTAAAAGTATCTATTTTTTCCTATTAGATGTCCAGTTTAGAAGGCTTTTACTGTATACATATCGATGTAAAGCTGAACTTTCAACGTATCTGGCCTTTATCAAGGTTAGAAATTTGTCAGCTAAAGATAATATTGCAATTTAATACAGAACATAAAAAATTCTTGTTTTCTACAAAACTACAGATTTTGTGTCACACTGTCTGGATCGAGATGTGACTCCGAGTATTTCGGGGTTTCACCAGGATCCAAACTGTTTGCACATGCTTTCACGGATTCGTCTTGCACTCATCAAAGGCCACGTAGAGTATGCAACAGACCCCAGCATATGATGGAAACATGAAATAAATTATTGCGCTTAATTATTTAGCAGAGATTTGATTAATAACGTCCCGTAAGACTTTGGCTCGGGATATTTAGAGAAGCGAGGTTTGGTCTTAACCAGATTTTTATTCTGTGACTTACAAACATCAAACCTTCTCGCAGACTACGAGGCAACAGATCAGCTGCATCTGCCAGTGTATCAAATGTTTAGGAGGCAAGTAGGTGGATGCTATTAAAGAAGTTTGTGGTCTATGGGAGGGAGGAGGGAGGAAAAATACAAGGAAGGAAAAAGGCATGGAGAGAAAACGAGAGATAGACGAACAAGAGAAGATACAATGAGACAGCGTGTTGAAAATATGAGAAAATGAAGACAGGGAGAGGGAAGAGGATAAAGAGAATGGCATAGACGGACAAGGAAGAGGGATGATGGGGATGACAGATCTCTAGACGAAGAAAAACATAGAGACAGAAAAGTTCAGGGAAACTATGGGGATATGGAGGAGAACAACTGTCTGACAGAACCGGTATGAGAAAGATGATTTGAGAGAGAGGGAGAGAAAGAAAGAAAAACAGACAGACAGAGTGTGTGAGAGAGGATGAGAGAAACAGACAGGCAGATAGAGAGAGAGAGAGAAAGAGAGAGAGAGATGAGAGAGAGTTAGAGAGAGTGTGTGTGAGAGAGAAAGAGAACAGATAGACAGATAGATAAACAGAGAAAGAGAGACAAACATATAGACAGAGATAGAGACAGAGATAGAGACAGAGACAAACAGACAGACAAACAGACATACAGACAGAGACAGACAGAAATTAGGGAGCTCATTGCATTACTTTTTCTCTGCCTTAAGCAATCTCCTACTTTATAACACTACTATGTTTCACAAGCATGCGGTCGATCAAGCAAATTTAACTATCAGAAACGCCACAGTGTGAATATATAACCTTTTAAATAATGCATACTTATATAAGAAAGCATCTATACTTTCATGAATATACAGTAAAAACACCTATATACATGTACTACGAAATTTTAGAAATGAAGAATGTATGTCTTTTTAGGCAGGTGGCTGCTTAATGCGTTCCCTCATATTGACGACTTTTGACGACTCTGTAGAAGTCAATTTATGAAACCATTGTGATAAATAGAACATTTGCTCCTATAGGAGCAAATGCTCTATTTATCACAATGGTTTCATACTACAAAATTCTAAATTTTTGCTTTTCTTTAGTTAATGCTCCTTTTCGGTAGATTTATTCAAAGAGGTTGTATCTAAAAATGGTTAATGCAGGGCGAATGTCATGCAGAAAGGTCCTATACTTTAGCCCAGCATTAAGTTGTCACCCGTCTTAATCCATTCCCTGTACTATGTTTATTAAAAAAAATCAACACCTACTGAATATTCGCGAACAAAACAGTTACAATGAAATATGGAATGTGGAACATTATATCCATTTTAGAAGTAAATAAAACATATACAAAATCCATAAGCAAACGGAGCATACCCTGATCAGACGGATCCTATAGGAGCCGTCTGATCTGGGTCTTCTCTGTTTGCAAATACGTGAAAATGTGTTTATATGAAGGAAAGGGCTAAAACTCAATAATGTACGTTTTTAAGAGTTTTAACTGTCGGGGTATCACTGTATCTACAGATAATTCATACTTGTAAAACATAATGCTGGTTAGAAGCAATTATTCTTACGAAGTTTGTCAATTTAAACTTATATCGAAAAATGCCCCTGTGATACAAAATGCCCATGTGATACAAAATGCCATGTGATACAAAATGCCATGTAATACAAAATGCCCTATTGTCCCTGTGATACAAAATGTCCATGTGATAGAAAATGCCCTGTGATACAAAATGCCCCTGTGATACAAAAATGTCCATGTGGTACAAAATGCCCGTATGATATTAAATGTTCCTGTGATACAATATGCCGCTGTGATACAAAATGGATATAAAATGCCCATGTGATACAAAATTCCACTGTGATACAAAATGTGATACAAAATGCCCTTGTGATACAAAATATACCGTTTTCGTTGATACTTTGTTGTTTTTGTTGTACAGGCTATTATTTACCTACATGTATTTGGAACAGTTGCGACACTATAGAGCTACTATTGCCTTTTTCCGTAAGCTATAAACAATTGATTTATGCAGTTTTAGTCATTCTATACCAATACTATTTCACGCATTCGCAGAGTAGACAAAGATAAGATGGCTCCTGTACGGGTGGTCTGATCATGGACTGCTATGTTTGCTTATGAAATTATAATAAATTTGATAACAGTTTCTACAGATAGCAAAATTCCTGACCTAGGTCCGTTATAAAATTTCAAATAATAAATATTCATGACTCCATTATTTCGCACATGATTTGTCATCCGGTAAAGGGTTACCTCTGTCGCTGTTACATATTCGAAATAATAACATCATGAATATTTATTAGCTAATGTTTTATAACGGAATACTGTATGCACACGGAAAACTGTAGCGTTAGATCTGTTATAATTTCATAGTCAATCAGAGTAGACCCAGATCAGACGGCCGTCTGGTCAGAGTCTACTCTGTTTGCAAAGGGCTAAAAATGTCTATATTAAGGACAAGGTTAAACATGCCTTTTCACAACATATTCTAATATTCTTGGTCCATTAAGAACTTCAGAGAAAGAGAAATGCCGTTCCGTAAACTATGCGGGTCTTTCTATTTTTACAATCAATGTATACATCTTTGTCTCTGTCTGTCTGTCTCTCTGTCTGTATGTCTGTCTGTCTGCGTCTCTTTCTCTTTCTCTCTGTCTACCCCCTCTGTCTCTCTGTCTCTGTCTCTGTCTCTGTCTCTGTCTCTGTCTCTCTCTCTCTCTCTCTCTCTCTCTGTGTCTCTGTCTCTCTCTGTGTGTGTGTGTGTGTGTCTCTCTCTCTGTCTCTCTCTTACATGCATCATAGGCTACACAAATGTGTTGATATTATAGTTTACAAACGCTTTATACCTTTTCATCAACTCCAGTAAGAGTTACGGGTTGGGGCTACTTTGAAAAAAGAAATATTCAGCTCTGTCGGATTATACAGGTAAATAATACACATGGGTTGCTGCCTCCCCGCGGAGCTTAGTCCAGCAAGCATGTGTGTTTTCCAACTAATGTAAACATACGCAACTGTTGACTTTTCACGGCTGGTGATCGCTGATTGGTTCTGACATATAAAAACACTCCCACCGTAACACGTGGTATATTACGTCAGAATGTTTACATTGTGGTCTCGCGCTGTTCGAAAATCGGGTTGGGGATTTCGGAGTTTCCTGTCCGGTGGTGAGTTGGCTGACCTTTGACACCACACGTGGATACAGTATGGCAAGCTGACTTATAAAAACTCGAAAATGTCAAAAAATGCGCGATGGATAATTATAAACTATATTACCCTAAACAGAGAGCGCCTGAATATTTCAATTGGATAACATCTTGAAAAAACCCTTACAGCGCTGAATATTCAAATGGACTATTCCAAAATTCAAACAGATCAAGCTTATTGTGAATATTAAGGGTTTTTTTCGAAAGAAAAATATATTATGACAAACAGTATAGACCCTGATGAGAGGGCTCCTAGGAGCCCTCTCATCTGGGTCTATAGCCTACTGTTTGCAAATGACATTAGTGACTCGTGTCCCACACTGTAAGGATGAAGCAATAAATAAGCATTTCTACACCTTTGCTAAAAGAGAAGATCTAGATCAGACGGCTACTAAAGGAACCGTCTGACCAGGATCTGCTCTGTTTGCTTATGATATAACATTAATAAGATTCTTCAAATTCTGCCATGGCCAAAGCCTCCTGTGTCCATATATGTGCTATTACAACAATTAAACTTATTAATATCAGAGACATACATGTATGTATGATTATGTCTCTGTTAATATTCAGGACATCATTGTTTCTTAAATTAATACAGTTGAACTTCGATATCTCGAACTCGGATAACTCGAACTTCGGGATGACTCGAACAAAAAGTTCAGTCCCTCAAAAATTGCTCTAAAATGTATCGCTACAGATATCTAGAAACACATGTTACAGCTTAATACAGGTCTAAAGTAATGCTGAAAGCTCCTACAAGAGCTTTCAGCATTATTTTAGACCTGTATTAATATGTGGCCTTGAGAAATTGTTCAGATTAGAAATCGGATGACTCGAACTTCTGTTATCTCGAACTTATTTGTATGGTCCTTTGAAGTTCGAGTTATCGAATTTCAACTGTATTTATGGTGTAAAGGGTTAAGACTGGTACAGTGGCAAATACTGCTAGTAGTGTAGACTAAACCGTGACCTAACGGCTCCTTCACAATCCTCACTATTTCCCCAAGTTTTGTGTCTGCTCCAATACCTGCCGTAATCAGGGTGTTGACATTTTTTATTTATTTATTTATTTATTTATTTATTTATTTATTTATTTATTTATTTATTTATTTATTTATTTATTTATTTATTTATTTATTTATTTATTTATTTTATTTATTTATTTATTTATTTATTTATTTATTTATTTATTTATTGTGAAGAATATATATATCCATTCGCGGCTCTTGGGTTTTATTTGTTGGGAGTTCGTTTTCGGCGGTTGTGGGGAGATTGTTAAGCTATTGACCTATTTGAAAACAGCCCGGATCTTGATGAGACATACATTGTACTCGGCATATCATCTGATCAGGGTTTTATACTCGGCATTTCATCTCACCCGTCTGATCAGGGTCTGCTCTGTTTCCTTATGAAATTATAATAGATCGGACTCTACAGTTTCTACAAATACTAAACACACTGTGTACATGCGATTATAAAAATCAAGCTTCTAAATATTCATGATGTCATTATTAGGGGAATAGTTAACAGTATTTAATTTAATTTGGGACGTCCAGTCAATTACTGGCGGAGAAATACTCCATATACATTTCCGTGTATGAAACAAATTGTTTCACGCACAGAACAACCGTGAAGACCTACCGGTTCTGCAGTAGACTGATAGAAGAGCAACACTGCTGTACATTTAGTTGGACAAATTCGTGCTCGGTTATGTAAGCAAGATGGATCCAGATTATGAATATCCAATTAAGAAATAATGAACTCATGAATATTAGTTTTTTTTTATTATTAGCGGAATACGAACAAAGGAACCTATAAGGTCAGGACAAAAATACAGTTGAAGGGCTTGGTGCAAAACTATTCTAACTCCTTCACAAAGTGTTAGATGAGTTAGAATAGTTTTGCACCAAACCCTCGAGTTGAAGTTCGATATCTCGCACTGGGATAACTTACACTTCGCGATAACCGGGATAACTTACACTTCGCGATAACTGGCATAACTTACACTTCGCGATAACTGGGATAACTTACACTTCGCGATAACTGGGATAACTTACACTTCGCGATAACTCAGAGGAAAAGTCCGGTCCTTCCAAAATATACAATATAGAATTGTTCTAAAATGTATCACTACGCATATCTAGAAACACACAGGACAGCTAAATGCAGGTCGAACGAAATTGCTGAAAGCTTCCGCATGAAAAAATATTCAGGATGTCT
Source organism: Azorinus chamasolen (assembly GCA_963576725.1). Classification (NCBI taxonomy): domain Eukaryota; kingdom Metazoa; phylum Mollusca; class Bivalvia; order Cardiida; family Solecurtidae; genus Azorinus; species Azorinus chamasolen. Next base: position 83,014,668 of record OY755246.1, read on the forward strand.
GGAACTTTCAGCATATTACCTTAGATTTGCATTAAGCTGTGAACTTGAGAAATTGTCCAGATTAGAAATCGGATGAACCGAACTTCTGTTATCTAAAATTAATTTGTATGGTCGCTTGAAGTCCGAGATATTGAAGTTCAACAGTATGAGGAGCAGACCTATATTAGTACGTGACCAAACAGAGTAGATATTGGTGTCCTGATCACTCGCTGTCTTTATCAACATCAGATTTAGACCCAGACTGCCTGCCAAGATAATGATATAATCGACCGTTAACCCTTTCGCTGCCAAACTCTGTCGTCTGCTAACTTTGTCGTCTGCTACAAATTTTCATTCTTTTGATTTTCTTCATTTTTTTCTTCAAAAACACAGCAACAGTAACAAACAGTTCGGATCCTGATGAGACGTCGAGTTACTCGGCGTCTTATCTGGATCCAAACTATTTGCATAGGTAATCACAGATCCGGCATTGGCAGCGAAAGGGTTAAAATGTTTAAATATTTACTCCATGAATATCCAGGTAATAAATGAAATCATTCAATATTAATTAGATTAAATTTTAAAATGGCACATGAACCCACGACATTTTGGCCATAGCAGAAACTATAGAATAATAAGTATCTACATTTAATTATAATCAAACAGCAGACCATGCTCAGACGTCTCATATAGGAGCCGTCTGATCTGGGCAAGAACGGACAGCTGCTGTAGGAGCGCTGCAGTCTGGTCAGGATCTACTTTGTTTGCTTATAAACTACAGTAAAACCTCCATAGTTAGAAATATATACCACTATAGTATAGAGGAATTTTGGTACTTTCAGGAGGGAGACTGATTAATGCAGGGTAGACGTCATGCAGAAAGATCCCAGAGGAGTTTTCTGCATGACTTTCGCAATGCATGAAAACTTCCGTCACATTTGCTCTATGGCTACCGAATAAGAGCTTTCAGCGGATTCCGTAGACAATCTGCGGCGCCCGCTCGGCCACCGTAAGGCGTAGTTTTGCAGAAAACTCTAAACTAAAATAGGAAGCGGCTTAATGCCGGGTGGAAGTCTTGCAGAAAGCTCCACGAAAAGCTCGTGACTTACATTTGCCCTATGGTACAGCGACCATAGATCCCTGAAATTGAGTTTTCCGTGGCGGCCGTAGAAAATCTGCGACGCGTGCGCGGCCGCCGTGTGGCATATCCCTATTTTTACAGGCCGCACGGTCGCCGTAGAACTTTATCCGGAGTTATATTTTCTATGGCCGCCGTAGCATTTCACCATGTTGTGTAGCGGTGTCCCCTGACTGACCGCACGGACACCGTGTGGTTTCCTTGCAGCTGCCATGGAAATTTAGCTAACTACGGCGGCGGCACGAACGCTATGCGGTGACCTAGGATAGTCGTGTACTTCAAAGGCCGTACGACAGCCGTATGTTTGTTTTCTGTCTCCATAAATTTAAAATACGTCGTACTGTGGTTGTAGCATATATGACCACTGCAGTATATGGCCGTAGAAATTCTACGGCGCCCGTAGAAATGCTATTGGCATTATAAATTTTAGACTGTACGGCCGCCGTGGCAAAGGCTGTCTCAACCTTTTCCTCTATGAATATTCATGTAAGAAATAATGACATCATGAATATTGATTAGATTAATTATCCGAGGTTTCGTGTAACAATACGGCGCCTATCCCAGTTTCAGACACATCGGTCCTCAAAATAAACTGCTTATCCACATCCGGGAGATTCAAAATTGGGGACTGGGTGACATACTCTATCATGGACCATTTGACCGCAGTTGGTGCTCCTTTTTTTGTCATATCTGTCAAAATAGCAGCTATTGTACTGAAATTTGGTATAAACCTGCGATCATAACCGACCAATCCAAGAAATGAAAGAATCTGATTTTGGTCTCTGGTCTTTTGCACTGTCTATGTTTTTTTACTTTTTCTGGATTAGGTTTAATCTGACCTTGCCAACACCATGACCTAGTAGAAAACAAATGCTTGAATATCCCGGAAAACACTTTGATGGTCTAGCTGTCAAATGAGCTGCTCTCAGTCTCTCAAAAAGTTCTCTTAAGCTTTGAATGTGAACTCCCAGCCTCTTGTGTGATAAATAATGTCATCAACAAAGTTTTCAACACTTTCTAAGCCATTTAACAACTTTCTCATCATCTTGCAAAATGTCTGCCCAAAATTCACCATTCCAAGCGGCATACGTTTGAATGCAAATAAACCCTTAGAAGTTTGATCAACTTTAGCTAACCCCATCCACGTTAAAATATATTCTTCCATTCTAACAACGAATTGCTGTGCAGTTTTCCTTACTTCCATCTTACAATTTCGTAACTTTTTTCTAAACTCTTCTTCAGTTAACTGGAACCTTTTCAGTAACGAGTCTTTCAGAACATCATTGTCAACAGAGTCTTCAGCAGGTACTCGCGAATATACATCGAGAGACCTACCTTGCAAAAGGGCACTTAAATTGGTAGCCCATTCTTCCTTTGGCCATTTAGCATTTTCAGCAAATCTTTCAAAACGCTTAAGGTAAGCATCAATGCTATCCTTATTAGCTCACCAGAGCACAAAGTGATCAGGGTGAGCTATTGTTATCGCCTGATGTCCGCCGTCCGTCGGCATGCGTCGTGTGTCGTTCGTCGTTTGTCGTCAACAATTTAACCTTTAACCTTTTTTAAACCTTTAAAAATCTTCTCCTCTGAATCTACAGGGTTCTCAGCTTTCATCTTTGGCACATAGCATAATATTCAGGTCCTCTACAAAAGTTATATAAATTATGCCCCTGGAGTCAAAATTGGCCCTGCCCCAGGGGTGGCTAGTTTTCAATATAAATATATTGAGAAAACTTTGAAAATCTTCTCCTCTGAAACTGGAAGGTTCTTAGCTTTCATATTTAGACATAGCATCATATTCAGGTCCTCTACACAAACTATATAAATTATGCCCCTGGGGTCAAAATTGGCCCCACCCAGGGGTAGCCAGTTTTCAATAGAAACATATAGTTAACACTTTGAAAATCTTCTCTGAAACTGGAAGGTTCTCAGCTTTCATATTTGGCACATAGCACCATGTTCAGGGCCTCTACAAACGTTATATAAATTATTCAGCTGGGGTCAAAATTGGCCCGCCCCAGGGCCTGCTAGTTTTCTATAGAAACATATAGTGAAAACTTTGAAAATCTTCTGGTCTGGTCAGCGATATCAGGGCCATTTTGGCCCTCTTGTTTTCAATAAAATGAGGCAATTTTGGGATATTAGCCTTAACGTCTATCTTGACTGGTTCTGAAAAAAACCCTACTCCTTACTCTCTCCATTTCTAAGTAATCCTTTCTCTTTCTGAGCATGCTGAAATGCTTTAGGTTTCAATTCTCTTTCTTTCGCATTCTTTCCTCTCTTTCTCTGTCATCTTTTTATTCTCTTTCTCTTTCAATCCTTTCTCTTTCTGAGCATGCTGAAAACAATTCTGTTCCACTCAACCCAAGCTCTTTCCCAATAGTTACAAATTTCTCCATTATCTTACACTACCAGTAACTACAAATCACAATAAAACATCACAATAAAACATCACAATAAAAATAAAACATCACAATAAAACATCACAATAAAACATCACAATAATATGCATGACGGTGGTTCCAGTGTAAACCTTTTCTATCTGAAATTTTATTTGTCACAATTTTCCACTCTACGTGGAGAATTAGTGATTCCGGGTTCTTTCAATAAAAAACAACAACAACAGATAAACACTACAACCACAAAACAAATACTACCTTTTATCTTTAATGGCATATAATATATAATGTGATAAAACTCGTAGCAAATAAATTACCCTACACTAATATCTACTAAACTCGACTCACTACAACCCAATGTAGGTTAAGGCCACACAGGCAAATAGTCTCAAACTATCATACACAGGATAATAATCCACACAGGATACTCTTGCCACTAAGGCGCAATGACAAATATAAAGTCCACACAGGATAATAAAGCCACTAAGGCTTTAGAGTTAATGTCTCTCCACACAGGATAATAGGGCCACTAAGGCTTAGAGTTAATGTCTCTCCACACAGGATAATAGGGCCACTAAGGCTCGGAGTTAATGTCTCTCCACACAGGATAATAGGGCCACTAAGGCTTAGCGTTAATGTCTCTCCACACAGGATAATAGGGCCACTAAGGCTTTAGAGTTAATGTCTCTCCACACAGGATAATAGGGCCACTAAGGCTTTACAGCTAATGTCTCTCCACACAGGATAATAGGGCCACTAAGGGTTTACAGCTAATGTCTCTCCACACAGGATAATAGGGCCACTAAGGCTTAGAGTCACTCAGTATATCACTTCAACTCCATGGTAACTAGGTAACTTTTCACACTACTACACACCACATCTTATCAGATAAAATAAATATCTACAAATCTATTGGCGCTGTTACTTTAATATACAAATTAGTCTTAGCCACTAAACTGTATCACATAAGGGTACACACTAAGCACTAAACTGCTTCTTGGCTAAGCTAGTCACACATCACACTTATTGCTAAAACTCGTTAGTCACGTGCTAAAACACAAAAGTTATACGGTATCTTTGCATCTAAGGATATTTTCCTTGGTCTAGCTACGCGCTGCTGTCATAGGTATCGTCTACACGGTTATTTGGACAGGACAGCCTACATCTAAAATCCCTGATAGAATCTAACTAAGGTCGTCATACGCAACTGCCTAAAATTAAAGAGAGGATACTAACTACCCTGAACTGCAGGAATAACACGTAACAAGATGTGTTTGTGAAACACTATGCCCCCTCATATATTTGACCTCTGACCTTGAAGGATAACCTTGACCTTGACATGTCACCCCTCAAAATGTGCAGCCTCATGAGATACACAAGCATGCCAAATATCAAGTCTCTATCTCTACTGGTCCAAAAGTTATGGCCAATGTTAAAGTCGGCGATTTGACCCATATATTTGACCTCTGACCTTGAAGGATGACCTTGACCTTGACACGGCACCCCTCAAAATGTGCGGCTTTATGAGATACATACGTATGCCAAATATCAAGTCTCTATCTATACTGGCTAAGGTTTAAGCATAATTAAACCCCAACGATTTAGATATATTTAAAAAGATAGTTAATTGTGAATTATAGTTCTAAAGATAATATAGACTGATATGATCTAGATCTATTCTAAATTACTTTTACTAAATCTGCTACGGTACTGTACAGTAGCCAGAATGACATTTTACAACACACGAATGAACGCCGTGAGACAGTATATCTTAATATCTAGATCTTATTAAAATAAAGCTAGAATTAAACTTTTAAATACTGTTGATCTAAATTATTCGACATGTCAGGCATGTCCAACAAATAAATAAGAATGTCTCCCATTTCCCCGGGATCGGGTTTTTTGGTGTGTGTGTGATTTTTTTCTTCAAAATTCAGCTGGTAGTTTATAGGGCCGATTTATTCAAGCTTCTTGTTGTATCTATCCTTAGAAACTAAAACATAATTGTCAATATAGTCAGAGGATATAGTAAATGTACAGAAATCAACAATTTATAACCAACACAGTCATTAAATGATGTGTAGGCTAACTGTTGCTTAGCCAATACATAATGATACATAGGTTGTTATTGGTGTTTTTGCCCACCAGTTAACTGCGCATGCGCGAAATCGACGGGGTTGTTTACAAACAGAGATTCGCCCTATAGCACATGGATTAAGGAATTTTCGGACACGACAGAAATTGTAGAATCATATCTGGCATGTCATAAGCAAATATAGCAGGTCTGCTCTGTTTGCAAAGACATAGAAAGGCGTATTTGTGGAGTAAAGGGTTAAAAATAAATAATGACACATGTACGTATTTCAGGGTTTGATTAATCTAGTAAAGTAAAGTAAAGTAAAGTAAAGTACCTAGTTATAGTCTACTTTCAGTCCGAATGCCCGCTCAGCCGACTGTTCATTTACTCCCCTGGTCATTGAATCAGTGGACTACAATATTGAGCACTGCTAACATATGGCGCAATCATGCAGCCGCAGTACCGGCGAGTGACCCTCACAGGTACCCATTTTAACCCCAGGGTGGAGAGTATTTACCATGTTTTAATTTTGATTTTATACTACCTGGCACTGCTTTGTATTCAATCGTTTTATGTAATAATATAACGTCGTTAGTTAATTAATGTTAAGTAAAACTTTCATTTTACCAGTAACCATATGTATATTTAAAGATGTATGTAGCTTTTACTAGATTCCTTTTAATGTGCTTGTATATATGTTACTATTGAGGGCCTCATGGAAGATTGATTTTATCAAATGAGTTCTCTCGTTAAATAAAGTCTTTATTATTATTATTATTATTATTATTATTATTATTATTATTATTATTATTAACAAGCATTCTGAGAGTACATGTATTGCTTTTGTAATACAATGCCCCCTACCGGCTTGGAAAATTGAATAATTGGGAGATTTGCATCTGACTATAAATGACATAAATGCAATTTGTTTCGAAATAAGTATGAATTATTAATATCTAATATTTTGTTACGGTGAATCTTTTTAAGTTGAACTGCTGTACTTCCGTGAAAATTCAACGTCGCGTAACAAAATTAAAATTTGATCTGTAACTCATTATAATAAAGCTACATACCAAATATCACTTCAATATCTGTTAGGGTTTAGGAAAAAAACAGTCCAGAAAACCGAAACATTCCTGAAATTTTCTAAGACCAGCTGCTGTAATTCCGTTAAAAATCAACGTCGCGTAACAAAATTCAAATTTGATCTGTAACTCATTATAATAAAAACACATACAATGTATACCAAATAGCAGGGGTTTAGAAAATAGCCCGGATCACTGATGTGTGACTGACGGACTGACTGACGGACGGACGGACGGACGGACGGAGTGCAAACCTATTAGCCTTTTCGGTGTTGCCGGTAGGGAAACTCAACGTAATCGTTTGCTTACCTCTTTCCCTCATATAAAACGCTTTTTAACGCATTTACAAACAAAGTAGACCAAGATCAGACGGCTGTTGTAGGAGCCAGTTTAAGCTTTTTTAATTGATTGATGGTACTTATTATATGGACGCATCTGTTGCTCACTATAGACGTCCCTGAAAGTTTGTCTGGTTCGTTTAGATGCTCAGTTTGAAGCACTAATACATCGGGCTCGGTTTATAGTCTCGTCCGAATTACTTGGTCCAGTGGGAGATCGAACCCAGAACCACTGGTATTGTAGTCGAGCGCGATACCACAAGACGTCGAGCGATACGGATTTTTTTTATATATAATTGCATATAAACAAAGAAATATTTTGGCCATGATAAATAATGTTCAATCCGATTTACACTGTTCTATAAGCAGAGACGACTCTGACTAGACCCTGACTAGATCACTCGTAAGGAAGCAGATTTAATTTGTTTGTCTCTGTTTGCCAAAGTCGGAAAGGCATTTCTATCCGATATAAGAATCTAACAATTAGTTTTTTCTCTTTTTTTTATTGGTCCAAACTCTTTGTTAAATTGATAATGATAACAGGCTTGGTGGAGGGGGTGGGTGGGGGCTTAACTTTTGTGCCATCTTTTGGTAGAAATAATTTATGATGAAAAGAGGCGTAATGAAAACAAACGCAACATACACACGGAAAACGCAGACACACGGACAACGCAGACACACGGACAACGCAGACACACGGACAACGCAGACACACGGACAACACAGACACACGGACAACGTAGACACACGGACAACGCAGATACACGGACAACGGAGAAATGATTCATTATACGTGTCATGAAAACCCGGTTTATCCTAAATATTCGGATATCTTAAATATTCGGACATCCTATCTCCCGACCCTCTTCGTCGGATAGTACATGTAGTGCTGAATATGGTTATTTGGCACATTTTCGATATCTTTAACCGTTCTCTGTTGAAAACTCATGTACGAAATAATGACATCACGGATATTTATTAGGGAAATTCTTTACATTATGCACACATGGATTTTTGATATCGGAGGAGACTACAGTCAGCTCTATTATAATGTCATAAGTCGTCTGATCTGGGTCTACTCTGAAAAGGCGCGAAAAGGCGAATTTATGGAGTATAAGATTAAAATAAAACTGAAATTTATCAAATAGTGTAGATCCAGATCAAACTTCTCTCCCTGGAGCAGTTTGATCTGGGTCTGCAAAATGTGCTTAAGTTAACACTTTGCTCCATAAATATGCCTTTCTACGCCTTTGCAAACAGAGTAGACCCAGTTCGGACGGCTTCTATAGGAAGTGTCTGATCAGGATCTGCTCTGTTTGCTTATGATGTTATGATATAATATAGGTAACCCTGTCCTTGTTCTCTATTTATTCTAAAGTTCAATACCTACTAAATATTCATGGACAACATACACGTATTTATAATGAAATATCAAAATCAATTAGTATACAGAACAGACCCTTATCAGACGGCTCCTGCGGGAGCCGTCTGGTCTGAGTCTACTCTGTTTGCAAATGCGTGAACTGGCGTTGGTATGAAGGAAAGGGTTATATAGAGAATAATAGGTTAGTGCCGTAGATGGGACGCTTTATCCGACGAGGGGAGAAAACGTTGAGGCGAGCCTTAACTGTTTTCTCTCCGAGTCGGATAAAGGCGTCCCATCTACGGCACTAACCTATTATTCTATTTATCCAGTCAATTTAGTTATATCTGTTTTCATAGACTCATAAAACATACGAATATTGAAATAATTTGCATTGAAAATGCGGTTTTTCGATCAACGGACCTCCCTTTTCATTTCCATTCTAGAGACGTAAATAATAAGCTACCGCAGAGGAAAATAGTTACGATATACTTACATTACAAGAGGGGAAAACGTGGTTGAATTTGAAAAATAAGATCATTTGAATCGAGAGTCGATATGTTAATTCAAACAGACATGATAATATTCTCCCGGAGGCTCTCTGATCAAATTCGAGTTCCGTCGTCTCGGTTTCTATTTTTAGATAGGGCTAACGTCACTCATAAATCGATGGAACTGAACAGCCTATATTTAGGTCTATGACAATCACTGCCCATTTAAGAGCTTATCAATCAAATTATTATGAGAGTGAAAAGAAAATATTTACTATTTATCTGTAAATCTTTGCATCCTGGCTTGATTTTTTTTTATCAAAAGCGCGTTTTGCCAGCGCTGAATTAAATTAATAAAACTGATAAATCAACGTCACTTTGAATGTGGCCTCAGTGGTGTAATCGGTAAGCACGACGTCTCTAGAGAGATTGGATTTGGCTTTTTTAGAATCAGGCACGGGTTCGAATCCAGCTATAGCCATTTTTTCCTTCATTGAATAATTATATTGGTGAATTTTCTGTTAGATCTATTCCGTCAACATGTTCATGCATATTTACAGAAAATTAAAATAGTTCCATGGTTATAGAATCATTCCGCCTGTCTACTAACCTAATAAACCTTCTAATACCGGAAGTAACCCAATAAACCTAAGTTTATTTGCACCCCCTTTATTATGTCACTAGAGAAGCCTGGTGACTGGATAAAATTAATTTGTTGACAGTGTTGCAGCCCACATCATATAAATAGTTAGGAAAGATAATTCATTCTGTAAAAGTCAAGTAATTTCTACACATTATCTCCCTTCGAATGTTGAATGCCAAGTATATGGGAGCTACGTTCAACTTTCCTGATTTTGTTTTGTAATTCCGTGAAAAATCAACATAGCATAACAAAATTCAAACTTGATATGTGACTTATAATAAAACTACAGACCAAATATCACTTTAACATCTGCAGAGGTTTAGAAAAAAGTCCAGAGAAAAGAAGTGACTGACAGACAGACGGACGGAGTGTAAACCTATAGCCCACTTCGGCGCTGTCGGTAGGGGACTAACTTAACAAGCACCCTTCTTAGATAAGCCTTTTAAGAGCTTTGAAAAGCAGAGTCCTGTTTATGGAATAATATATATCTGATATGCTTTAGTTTCTGGCATGGTCGTCAACCCCACCCACCGCTAAGAATTAGAACAAAAACAACACACACACACATGTGGATGACCTGCCTCACAGAATGAGATATGTTAGAGACCGGCACACGCTTCACTCATCAGGGTTTACGCTGTTTGAAATCAATCCACACTTGCATCTATAATTTTGTTGTTCAAATTGAATAGACAGCGTAGACCAATGCCCAAATTTTACAAAAAAAATCACGGGGAAGCAGCTATTGACACACTTACGCACATACGTAACATCAAACTAAAAGGTGAATACATTATTATGGCCAAAAATGGAACAAAAAGCGAAGATTAAGCGATTAGACTTTGAAAAACGTTCTGTCTTGTCATGTAAGCTTTCACTTATTCCCTCAGATTGACGCTTTTTGACACCTCTGTATCACATTTTGAAACTATTGTGATAAATAGAGCATTTGCTCCTATAGGAGCAAATGCTCTATTTATCACAATGGTTTCAAAACTACACAATTCTAAATTCTGCCGATGCAGCATACTTCCGGATCCTTATAGCTGCGGTGAATACATTGCATTACAAAGCATACACTACGTATTTTAACCCATTCCCTCATATTGACGACTTTTGACGACTCTGTAAAACTCACTTTGTGAAACCATTGTGATAAATAGAGCATTTGCTCCTATAGGAGCAAATGCTCTATTTATCACAATGGTTTCAAACTACAAAAATCTAAAGTTTTCCTTTTCTCTAGTTCGTGCCCCTTTTCGGTAGATTTATTCAAAGAAGTTGTATCTAAAAATAGCCTATGGGGTAATGGGTTAAAGCAATTGCTTAGAGTAAACCAAACGCATAACCAATATTCCTGTGTACAGAAGGCATTTAAAATATCTAGCTATAATTAATATTAATCCTTTGCTCCATTTACACGCGTTTGCAAACAGAGCAGACCCTGATCAGACAACTCCAGTAAGAGCTACCTAATCAGGGTCTGTATTGTTTGCCTATGGAGATCCGATTTTACAGTTTCTGCCGTGGCCAAATTGTCTTTGTTCATATGTTATTATAAATTAAAGATACTCTCATTGACAGTCATGCTTTCATTATTTCTTACATGAATAAATAAATATACATGAAGTAAAGGGTGAATAATATTATGTTTACCATGAATAAACACGGAGTAGCCTGTGAATTATATTATGTGTTACATGAGGCACGGGCTAAACTATGTCTTTATTAACCGTGACTCTTTATAGCTGATGTAAGTTTATGACGTCACAATTCCTGTTAAAATCAAAACAAAATCTGTGTGTAGAGATGAGCAAAGTTTATTGACATTTCAAACTGAAACCAACACAATACAACACAGAACCATTCCATAACACATGTCCAAAATAACACTTAAATAATTGAAAATGTTCTTGCTGGATGTCTGAATTAAGAAAATCTATCACAGATAAATATGTTACATTAACACATAAGAAGGTAAGGAGGGGAAGAGGCGTGTGTGTGTGTGTGGTGGGGGGGGGGGGGCAATGAAAATGAGGAGAAGGAAGGGAGTGACTGTGACTGACAAATAAAAAGTGTAGGGAGATGATGGGGCGACACAAAAGAAAACTTATAACAATCTCTAGAATTATATCTATATCATAAGCAAACAGAGCAGACCCTGCTCAGACAGTTCTTACGTGGGCCATCTGATCTGGTCTACTCTGTTTGCAAAGGCGTAGAAAGGCGTATCAACACATTACCCCCTATTGACGCATTTTTGCGCCTCTATGACATTCACATTGAGAAACCATTGTGATAAATAGAGCATTTGCTCCTATAGGAGTAAATGCTCTATTTCACAATGGTTTCAAACTACAAAAATCTAAATTTTTCCTTTTCTCTAGTTAATGCCCCTTTTCGGTAAATTAATTAAAAAAAGGCTGGATCTAAAATAGACTAGGAGAGAACTGAATGGGTTAACGGAGTAAAGCATTAAAGATCTGATTCGCTATTTTTAATCATTTTCCGTCATATACAAATGCTTCTAAACATCTTTGCAAACAGAGTTGACTCAGCATAGACTGCTCCTGCAGGAGCCGTCTGATCAGGGTCTGCTGTCTAATTCTTTCTCTATAATTTTTTTTTAATTCTTTCTCTATGAAATTATAATAGACTGTCTAATTCTTTCTCTATGGAATTATAATATACTGTCTAATTCTTTCTCTATGACATTATAATAGACTGTCTAATTCTTTCTCTATGGAATTATAATAGACTGTCTAATTCTTTCTCTATGGAATTATAATATACTGTCTAATTCTTTCTTTATGGAATTATAATAGACTGTCTAATTCTTTCTCTATGGAATTATAATAGACTGTCTAATTCTTTCTCTGTGTACACGTACCATTGAAAAAAATAATATCAGCAAATGAATATTCATGATGTCATTATTTCATACATGAATATGCACATAGAAAAGGGCTAACAAGATCCCACTGTGTATCAAACAGTTACAGTATAACCGTGAATGGACACAGTCATCTTAAAACAAACCAGCAGGCTGCTTAACCCATTACCTCATAGGCTATTTTTAGATACTCTTTGAATTAATCTACCGAAAAGGAGCATTAACTAGAGAAAAAGGAAACTTTTAAAAAAAATTGTAATTTGTAACCATTCTGATAAATAGAGCATTTGCTCCTATGGGAGCAAATGCTCTATTTATCACAATGGTTTCACAAAGTGACTTTTACTGAGTCGTCAAAAGTCGTCAATATGAAGGAATGGGTTAATACAGGGCAAAAGTAATATAGAAAGCTCCAATAGGAGCTTTTTGCATTTACTATCGACCTGCATTAAACTACCACCTGCCTAACAGACCTGTAATTAGACCTATTTATGATGGTCGGTTAACACAGGGTTAACTGTATGTCAACTTTTGTGAGTCTCTTAAGCATGCAGTTGTTAGTTTTGTGAACAGGTTCTCGAGACTAGTTAGGATGTCTCGGTTACTTGGGATTGCGGTGAACTGTTACTGTCCTCAGCGCCAGTCTGTGGGGCTACATCTCCTTCAGTGTAAGTGGGCGGAGTCTTGAGACTAATTTTTTCAAGTAATTGGTCAGGCCTGTCACCAGCAGCGTCATAATCTTCTTTTGATTCAATGATGTCATCAAGTAGGACTGTAATATTAAGAAGATCATCACAGCACAAAGCAAAATCATATACAGTAGAACTCCGCTAAACCGGAATTTTAATAAAATAAAAAAATTTGGTCGTTTTAGGCAGGTGGCTGTTTAATTCCGGGTAAACGTCATGTAGAAAGCTGTTTTTTGAGCTTTTTGCATGACTTTCAACCTGCATTAAGTAGCCACCTGTTTGAAAGACGTGTTTTGATACAAGTTATCTTAATGTCCGGTTTAAAAGGGTTTTACTGTATTAAAGGGTCATTTTAAATCATTTAAATCAACTGTTGTTAATACCTGATTGGTTGATTAATTCAACTGTAGCATGTAAAAATGTGGCAGCTGTAATATCTATTTCTCAGAATCATAAAGGTTGTAATTTCAAATACAGGAAAACCACTCTAAACCAGATACCCATAATGACGTATATATGTTAGCTGACCTATCATAATGGCAGTTGTACACAGGTTTTGTGGTATAGGTAGAAACAGTACATGTTGTCATATCTATTACAGTTACATATTAACCCTTCTCTTGCTGAATTTTAAAATACGTTTCTCCTTCTTTACCCATGCCTTGTTGTATAACTACATATATCTTCACTGTGTACAAGTATTTCGCTGTGCAATCACTGCTGTTGAGTGCACTGACTGCACAATCAACTTGTAAATAGTGCAGACCCTGATGAGACAGCTCCTGCAGGAGCTGTCTCATCTGGGTCTTCACTATTTACAGATATATTGACGTAAATAGCAAGCGAATGGGTTAATAAGCCAACCCAAGAGCCAATCCTAATCAAGTCGTCTTGTCTGGGTCTATTTTCTTTATTAAGGCATGAAAAAGCGCCCATATGATGGAAAGCTTTAACCCTTTCCCTCATATAAACACATTTTCACGCATTTGCAAACAGAGTAGATCCAGATCAGACGGCTCCTCAAAGAAACCGTCTTATCAGAGTATGCTCTGTTTGCATTTGACACGATATAGATATGATTCTACAGCGTTTGTCAAAGAAAAATATGTCCATGAAAAAGTGTATACGTGTACTATAAATATTGATTGCATGAATACAGAAAAGGTTTAAACAACACCATCAGCTGGCTGCAGGCCATACTGACCTGGTTCAGATGACTCTGAGGTCGGCGACTTGTTCATGTAGTCTTCCACCACTTCAATATCCGAGTCTGTTTCTTCATCAGAAGTTTCATAAGAGACCACGTCGGGCTGCTAAAAGAGGATAGCAACCAATGGTTACGTCATAAATAGAGCAGAATCATGGGAGAAGTATAGAATCTTGCTTGAGTGTTTCTTTCTATTTTATCATTTTTATAAACTTAGTACATGTACTTGACAGTCCCAGTAATATTACAGAAGTTTTTATGTATACCCTGTTGTTGTTTTGGTTTATTTCTTAGCATGTTGATTATACATTATCACTTCCAATATCACCCACATACAAGTAACCATGGAGATAAGTTGGATATTTACAATATTTTCTGCTTCATGGATCCTGCGTTCTGTCTCCTTTGCCTGTTGACACTGTTCCCTTACATACGCCACAGAGAGGGGATCAAACAGGACATGCTCACCAGAGGGGACATTCACCGGGTTCCTACCTAGTGAACAGAATAATGTATATAAATGACACTGTGAGATAACTGTGAAATAATTGAAAATACTTTAAAAGATGTCTTTATCAGGTAAGGGTTTCAATATGTTTTACTGTAGATTCTTACCTATGCAGTGGGTCTGTATAGAGGCCAAGTCTCCATCAGTACTTGTGCCCGGCAGATATTCTCCTCTGTCACAGTACAGTACATCGGACACCAGGCTCAGCTCCTGGTCACCATGGCGATCCAGAGCGTCTCGTACTGGGCATCTCTCGGGGGTAGTGCCACTTGCGGGGGTACCTGACATATCAGTGTCATCATCCTGGGATAAAGTTGAAAAGATAGTCAGCTTTCAATACAATGTCCATGTTCATTCCTAGGAAAAATGGGGAAACAAGAAAACTGTCATCTGCAAACTATATAGACCCATATCAGGGTCTACGCTATTTGACATGCAAAAGTCCACTGGCATGCAAAAGTCCAATAGGCATTTCTTAGCATTTGCAAACAAACTAGACAAACTAACAATCAATATTTTCAATATGTCGCCATTTCATAAACATGAATATTTTAAAGCATTAAAAGCAACCAACATAACAAAATAAGTGACATTTTCTAGTACAGTTGACATTCGATATCTCGAACTTCAAGGGACCATACAAATCACTTCGAGAGAACAGCGGTTCGAGTCATCCGATTTCTACTTTGAACAATTTCTCAAGTTCACAGCTTCATGTAGGTCTAATAATTTAATAAATACGATACAATGTTTATTATTTTGTCAGGCCTCCCGCGCAACGTACATATATTAACAAAATGCAGGTCTAAAGTAATGCTGAAACCTACTGTAGGAGCTTTCAGCATTACTTTCGACTTGCATTAAGCTATCACATGTGTTTCTAGATATGCTTAGTAATACCTTTTAGAACAAATGTGCAGTAAATTTTGGATGGACGGAACTTTTACTTCGAGTAATCCGAGTTCGAGGTATCAAAGTTCAACGGTAGCTAACAATTTGAGCCAGATGACATTATCAAACAAATATTATTTTGAGACAGAAGACATTTTCAAACAAGCATTATTAATTTATTTTGAGCCAGGTGACATTTATAAGCAACAAACATTTTGAGCCAGGTGTCTTTGTAATGGACCAACATTTTGAACCAGATGACATTTTAAAGCAACTTTTTAAACATTTTGAGCCAGATGGCATTTATAAGCAACTTATATTATGAGCCAGATGACATTTTAATGGACCAACATTTTGAGCCAGATGCCATTTTAAAGCAACTAACATTTATTAGCCTATTAATGCTATTTTTAAGCAACCAGCATTTTGAGCCAGATAACATTTTTAAAGCAACCAGCATTTTGAGCCAGATTACATATTTAAAACAACCACATCTTGAGTCAGATGACATTTTTAAATTAAGTAACCAACATTTTAAGACAGACAACAATTTTCAAGCAAACACTGTTTTGAGCTAGATGACATTTTAAGCAACAGACATTTTGAACTAAATCAGCAGACAGGTTTTGCGATATTTTGCCACAAATGAATATTTCAGATAGCCTACAGTTATAATGATGACCAGGACACAGAAGTATTCAAGAAAAAACGTATATGTCCTATATACATGTATACAACTTAGAACCTGCCTTAAGTCGTCATTCATTTACTGAATCAAGACATTTTTTTAAAAAAAAAAGTGGTTGCTAAATGCCGGGCAAAAGTAATGCAGAAAGGTCATGTAGGAGTTTTCTGCATTACTTTTGACCTGCATTAAGCTACCACCTGACTTACAGACACATAATTAGAGATAGTTTGATATGCCACTTAAGACAGGTTTTACTGTACACAGTGAAATGTCGATGTCTTAGAATACAGCACTAATATACAGCTGAACACCAATACCCCGAACTTCAAGAGACTGTATAGTAAAACCTCTCCATAACAGACATTAAACAGTGTTAATTAGTTGGTATTTAGGACGGGTGGCTGCTGAAAGCAAGGTGAAAGTAAAACAGAACGCTCCTATAGGAACGTTCTGTTTCACTTTCACCTTGCTTTAAGCAGCCATCCGCCTATAACACAAAATACTTGATGTAATTTAGAGGCCTTTATATAGAGGTTTTACTATATAAATTGCTTTAAGATAAGATCATAACAGAGGTTTCAATCATTCAATTTATGATCTGGACAATTTTTCTGAAGTTCACAGCTTAATATAGGTCTAAAGTAATGCTGAATGCTCCTTTAGTAGTGTTCAGACAACATTTCTTTCAACCTGTATTACGCTTTAACATGTATTTCTAGATACATGTATGCATAGTGATACATTTTAAAACTACAATTAACACTAAAGGTGATTGAATACCCCCGCTCAGCTAGTGACCCAGTTTTTGACCCCAGTTTTTGGATGTTGTCCGAGATTTTATCAAGACAATCATTCTGACCAAGTTTCATGAAAATTAGACAAAAATGTGACCACTAGAGTGGTCACAAGGTTTTTTTTCTATTGTTTGACCTAGTGACGTAGTTTTTGACCACACATGACCCACTTTCAAACTATTTCGAGATTTTATCAAAACAAACGATCTGTTAAAATGTCATGAAGATTCTGCTACAAAGGTGACCTCTAGAGTGTTAACAAGGTCTTTTCTACTATTTGACCTAGTGACCTAGTTTTAGCCCCATATAAGTTATGATATAACCCACTTTCAAACTTTCTCGAGATTTATTAAAGCAGTCATTCTGACCACGTTTCATGAAGAGTAGGCTGAAAATAAGACATCTAGAGTGTTCACAAGGTTTTCCTATTTGACCTTGTGACCTAGTTTTCACCCCCACATGACTCACTTTCAAATATCTTCGAAGATTTTATTAAAACAATCATTCTCACCATGTTTCATGAAGATTGGGTTGAACATGTGACCTCTAGAGTGTTCACAAGGTTTTCCTGTTTGGCATAGTGACCTAGTTTGTGCCCCATGTGACCCACTTTCAAACTCATCCGAAGTTTTATCAGGACAATCATTCTCATGAATGTTTCATGAAGATTGTACAAAATTGTGACCACTAGAGTGCTCACTGTGCCAGACTATGCCACGGACATGCCACGGACAGACAGAGTGAGACAGACAAGACAGACAGACATACCAACCAACACACTGACTCCTATATACCCCCTCTCAAACTTTGTTTGTGGGAGTATAACAATTCTGTATTGTAAATTTTACTGCAATTTATCTCGAAGTTCAAGATATCCGAGATCATGATATCAAAATTCAACTGTATGTCTTAAATATACAACTAACAAATGTATGTCTTATACTATACAAATATACATCGTAAATACACGGCGCAAGTCTGGTTTGTACCTCCGTGATGTGCAGAAAAGCACACTGAAAACATAGTCATCAATTTAATAAACAGAGTCTACAAATCTATAAAGAGAAACGAGAGGATTGTTTCAAGTTATCACCTTTAATGTGACAAACAGACAAAACTATTCCCCTAACTAGCAGTGGCAGTCAATTGATCACCCGATTTTCCTGTTTCCCTATGACAGTCTGTCAGGCTTTTCAACACAATAGAGCATGTCTGAATCGGCCATCAAAAGAGGTCTAATTATGGGTCTGTAAGGCAGGTGGTGGCCTAATGCAGGTCAAAAGTAATGCAGAAAGCTCCTATAGGAGCTTTCTGCAGTACGTTTGACATGCATTAAGCAACCACATGTTTCATAAAACTCATATGTTAGATAAAGAATGGCCGCTTAAGACAGGTTCTATTGCGTGCATTGGTATACAACAAACTTATAACCTAATCTTTTCAACGCTAAATTTTCTGAGTGGAATATTCCATCATCATTTATTGTTAGAATCCAGACTGAACGAAAGGGTACAGTTTGCATTAATACTTGGAATGACAAACCGTTCCTCTAGAAGCTCTAAGATCTGGATCTACACTGTTTACAAATGACAGAGCACCAGTTTTCTGCATACAAAGGGCTAATCATATGAAATATCTTAATAAATAGTGTTACAGCATTTTGCTTCTTCATGGGCTATCTGGTTCTACCCTGTTTGGAAAAGCATACAAAGTTGTCTTCACAGGGTAAAGTGTATCCATTATTCCATGAATATTAGTGTATCCATTATTCCATGAATATTAGTGTATCCATTATTCCATTAATATTAATGTAAGAAATCATAAATATTTATTAGCTGAATTTTATTATCACATCTGAAATCAGGATTTTCGTGTTGTTGGCGAAGACAGGAATGATAATCACTTCATAAGCAAACTGAGCAGACCCTGATCTAACAGGAGCCATGCAATTTGGGCCTGTTCCGTATGCAAAGGCATAGCAAAGAGTAGTTATGGAGTAAAGGGATAAACAATGTTTTGTAATATGCAAGCCACTCAATGTTTCAGTCATAAAAACTTAACCCATTACTCCAAAACTACGACTTATTATTTTTTTTGCAAACAGAGTAGATCCAGATCAGATGACTCCTGTAGATACCGTTTGATCGAGGTTTGCTCTGTGTGCCTATCAATTACAAATCTAGTTTACTTTTGCCATGGTAATAACTTTCCTTAATTTAATTTTATGTTTATTCCAAATTGCAATACCTACTGAATATCAATGGACAAAATATTTATAAAGAAGTATGGAAGATGGCACATTGTAGCTATTTTAGAAATTAGTCAACAGTAATTAAGCAATAGAACGTATAGGAGCCGTCATATCTGGGTCTGCTCTGTTTACAGATGCGTGAATAGACGTTTTTATGAAGGAAAGGGTAAAACATAAGAATTAATTTATGTTCAAAATGAACGGAATCTTGCATGAATATTGTCAACCTTGTTCCATATGAATATATGTGTGAATCAATTCAAGATTAATCATAAATATCCATTAATTAACTTATTTTATAATATACAGTAAAACCTCTCTAAACCGGACGTTGAATTTGGTATAAATATTGGTCTTGGAGACAGGTGGCAGCTTAATGCAGAGTGAAAGTCATGCAGAAAGCTCCTAGAGGAGCTTTCTGCATGACTTTCACCCTGCATTAAGCAGCCACCTGCCTAAAAGTATCTAAACTATTCTCTACTAGAATTCTGGTTTAGAGAGGTTTTACTGTACTGTATAATTTTGAAAGAATTTTTTGGCTTCGACAAGAACTGTAGGATAATATCTGTATAATATCATAAGAAAAAAACAACAGACAGGTAATTGTATGAGGTAAAGATTTAACACTTTACTCCTTAAACACACCTTTCTATACCTTTGCAAACAGAGTAGACTCATATCAAATAGCCCCATAAGGAGCCATCTGATCAGGATCTGCCGTTTGCTCATACAAAAATTGAGCTATGCTTCTACAGTTTATGCCATGGCAAAAAATCCAGAGTGCATTTACTATTATAACAATTGATCTAATGAATATTCATGAATCATGATGTCATTTATGTCTTACATGCATATTCATGGGGTATAGGGTTTATTAACCCAACTGCTGCAGATCACAGGCTCATCTGTATTTACCTCAAAGTCCTCTGGCCCCATCAGCCCCTCAATGATTGCCTTCAGCTCCCTGTTCTGCTCCTGGAGCTGCTGTATGCAGTTCTGTTGGTGTATTATGAACAGTTTCATTTCAGATATCTGTACAAACACAAGAACAAGGAGTTTAGTCCGAACACGTTTACATCTCAAAGAATTGTATGCAATAAGTGTGCGCTTATTTAACAATTACAATGTAACTAAACTCCATGTCAGACTATTCATGTAAGAAACTAGAACTATCACTAAAGGTGATGAATACCCCCACACGGCAGCCTTGATTGCAAATCCAAGTTTTGAACATGTAACAGGACCAAATAACAAAAATACCCAAAGTCCAAGTAGAGAAAATTGTGTAATTTATGCCAAGTATCAAGTGAATCAGGTTGAAATTAAAGGAGGAGTTTAAAGTACAAGATTTTGCCTGCCAATTTCAAGACCAATTTCAAGGCCAAAGGTCAAGGTCACAGAGATTTTAAATTTGTGTCTTGCACATCTACTACTCCTGAGTAACATTTATGCCAAGTATCAAGTGAATCAGGTTGAAAGTGAAGGAGGAGTTCAAAGTACAAGATTTTGCCTGCCAATTTCAAGACCAATTTCAAGACCAACGGTCAAGGTCAAGGTCACAGAGACCTGGAATTTGTGTCTTGCACATCTACTACTCCTGAGTAACATTTATGCTAAGTATCAAGTGATTCAGGTTGATAGTGAAGGAGGATTTCAAAGTACAAGATTTTGTCTGCCAATTTCAAGACCAATTTCAAGGCCAAAGGTTAAGGTCAAGGTCAAAGAGACATGAAATTTGTGTCTTGCACATCTACTACTCCTGAGTAACATTTATGCCAAGTATCAAGTGAATCAGGTTGAAAGTGAAGGAGGAGTTCAAAGTACAAGATTTTGCCTGCCAATTTCAAGACCAATCTCAAGGCCAAATGTCAAGGTCAAGGTCAAAGAGACATGAAATTTGTGTCTTACACATCTACTTCTCCTGAGTAACATTTATGCCAAGTATCAAGTGAATCAGGTTGAAAGTTAAGGAGGAGTTCAAAGTACAAGATTTTGTCTGCCAATTTCAAGACCAATTTCAAGGTCAAAGGTCAAGGTCAAGGTCAAAGAGACCTGAAGTTTGTGTCTTACACATCTACTTCTCCTGAGTAACATTTATGCCAAGTATCAAGTGAATCAGGTTGAAAGTTAAGGAGGAGTTCAAAGTACAAGATTTTGTCTGCCAATTTCAAGACCAATTTCAAGGCCAAAGGTCAAGGTCAAGGTCAAAGAGACCTGAAATTTGTGTCTTGCACATCTACTACTTCTGAGTAACATTTATGCCAAGTATCAAGTGAATCAGGTTGAAAGTGAAGGAGGAGTTCGCTGTACAAGATTTTGCCTGCCAATTTCAAGACCAATTTCAAGGCCAAAGGTCAAGGTCAAGGTCACAGAGACCTCAAATTTGTGTCTTGCATATCTACTACTCCTGAGTAACATTTATACCAAGTATCAAGTGAATCAGGTTGAAAGTTAAGGAGGAGTTCAAAGTACAAGATTTTGCGTGCCAATTTCAAGACCAATTTCAAGGCCAAAGGTCAAGGTCAAGGTCACAGAGACCTGAAATTTGTGTCTTGCACATCTACTACTCCTGATTAACAATTATGCCAAGTCTCAAGTGAATCGGGTTGAAACTGAAGGAGGAGTTCGCCGTACAAGATTTTGCAGACAGACTGACCGCCGGACCGACCGACCGACCGACCGACCGACCGACCAACCGACAGGCTGATTCCAGTATCCCCCCTCAAACTCTGTTTGTGGGGGTATAATAATGTCATCATGAATTTATATCAAAAGCAAACAGAGCAGACCCTGATCAGACTGCTCATACAGAAACTGTCTGATCTAGATCTAATCTATTTGCAAAGGCATAGAAAGGCATCTTTATGGAGTATGAAGTAAGTGTAGATACAATAGAACCCCTTTATTGGCCTTTAATGCGACCACTTAATGAATAAACCATGGTTGTCTTTATAAGCAGGTGGTTGCCTAATGCAGGGCAAAAGTAATGCAGAAAGCTCCTCTAGGAGCTTTCTGCATTACTTTCGTCCTGCATTAAGCTACTACCTGCATCTAGCACCCAAAATTATACCTATTTTAGGTGGTCGCATTAGCAGGGTTTTACTGTTTACGAGTATTAGCAGAAAATATCATTTCAGTTAAACCTTTGGAAAGAAAATCGACCCAGAACAGATAGATTTAGTTGTGTCCTATTAGCTCAGATCTTACCTTAGACTGTTTACTTAGATCTAGGATGATGCTTCTCTCTGCATCCAGACGTCGACTCATTACAACATCAATGATACTTTCCTCCAGAGGCTTCTGATAATCATCGGCCATTTCTGAAACAAGAACAGCATGTTTCACAGCCAGTTCCGCTTCTCTTAGAAAAAAGGAAGGCAGTTAACTGCATGTTTCACAGCCAGTTCCACTTAATTAATACATTTAACCTTTTCCTTCTTAAAACGCCTTTGCAAATAGAGTAGACCCAGATCAGAGGATGACACCTGTCTGATAAAGATTTTTCAAAACATTGATTGCTTATGACATTATAGTAGATCTGATTCTACTCTATTTGCAAAGAAATGAAAAAGTATTTATATGAGGGAAAGGATTAAAATGCAGCTTCTAACAAAGATATACACTATTTACAACCAATCAGACCCTACCTACCTTGTGTGGCCTATGGTGTAGAACCTGATCACACACCATTTTTCTTAACCCTTTACTCCCTCCATAAGTACGATTTTCTATGTCTCTGCAAACAGAGTAGACCCAGATCAGATGGCTCCTATCTATAGGAGCCATCTGACTTGGGTCTGCCTCTGATTGCTTATGATTTAATAAAGATTTGATTCTGCAGTTTCTGCCATGGCCAAAAAATCATGTGTCCATATCGAGGGTTTGTTGCAAAACTATTGTAACTCCGTCACTTTGTGAAGGAGTTACAATTGTTTTGCAACAAACCCTCGATATGTCAGTATAAAAAATAATCTAATTAACGTTCATATTGTCATTATTTCTGGCATACATATTCATGGAGTAAAGGGTTAAAGTGATGCTGTACTATCTAATGTTCCTAATCTTTAAGATTTCAGAATCATCTACCTGAATTACTGAATAGTAGTATTCAGATAAACTTAGGAAAATACTACCGACCAGCGTAAAACTGCTGCTGAAGAAGCAGTTGGATCAGAATCTACAATATTCTATGCTAGTCTAATTTAAAATTATCAAAATTATGCCATATCGGCGGTAATTAATGTAAAAACACATGGAGAGGGGATATACGGTGTCTGAATAATTCAGGGTACAAACCAATGGAGAGGAGATATTGTGTGTCTGAATATTCAGTGTACAAACCCATGGAGAAGAGATATTGTGTGTCTGAATATTCAGGGTACGAACACATGGAGAGGAGATATTGTGTGTCTGAATATTCAGAGTGCAAACCCATTGAGAGGAGATATTGTGTGTCTGAATATTCATGGTACAAACCCATGGAGAAGAGATATTGTGTGTCTGAATATTCAGGGTACAAACCCATGGAGAAGAGATATTGTGTGTTTGAATATTCAGGGTACGAACACATGGAGAGGAGATATTGTGTGTCTGAATATTCAGGGTACAAACACATGGAGAAGAGATATTGTGTGTCTGAATATTCAGGGTACAAACACATGGAGAGGAGATATTGTGTGTCTGAATATTCAGGGTACAAACACATGGAGAGGAGATATTGTGTGTCTGAATATTCAGGGTACAAACACATGGGGAGGAGATATTGTGTGTCTGAATATTCAGGGTACAAACACATGGAGAGGAGATATTGTGTGTCTGAATATTCATGGTACAAACCCATGGAGAAGAGATATTGTGTGTCTGAATATTCAGGGTACAAACACATGGAGAAGAGATATTGTGTGTCTGAATGTTATTAGGATACAAACTAGAGGAGAGGGGAGATCGGGTGTCTGAATACATAGGGTTATTAGGATACAAACAATAGTACCAAAAAAGGAACATTTATCTACAGCACGTACGTGTCTTATGACAATAGTCCTCTCCTCGCTCCCTCATTTCTCTGTTGGCTTTCATCTCATCCACGAGTTGCTGGATTTGTCTCCCTTGTTCCTGCAACTCTTCAATGAACTGTTCCTTGACTGTCAGCATGTTTTTCTCCCGTTCATCAACATAGTTCTGAAAAAGTTATACTTATAAGAAAAAAATCGAAATTTTGCTGAAACTTGGCTGGGTTTCAGACTATTGGGGCCAGTTTTGACTATTGCAATACTATTGCTATTGCCGAAAGTACTATTGCGATATTATTACTATTGCAGGAAACTATTGCAATACTATTGCAATAGTTATTGCCAAGATTTGAAAACTTGTAAATGCAAATTTGCACAGTGTACGATATAACTTTGCTGTAAATTCTTACTAAAACATGTGTGTGGAAATGATTTAAAACGAATTGGGCTTTGCCACTTGTGTTTTTGCCACTTTTGTTTTTAACAAACTCGATCTCTGCGATGGTCGACGCCATCTTGAAAACACAGTGCCAATTATATGAAAGAACTATTGAAACTATCGATAGTCAGAGCAACTATTGCAATAGTCTATCGTCAATGGAAATAACTATCGATAGTGTAACTGGGATAGAGAACTATCACGATAGTGCGATAGTTTGATGTATTGTTACACCACTAGTTGAAACCATTATAATATTACTTATTTGTTTAACCCTTTATGCTTTACCGTTGAGAGCAATGCAATGATGCTTTAGCATGCTAATTAGATTAATCTTTTATAATTTGAAATAAACACAGGAACATTTGACCATTACAGACACTGTAGGGTCAGATCGATATTTTTCCATAAGCAAAAAGAGCAGACACTGCTCATCATCATCATCATCATCATCATCATCATCATCATCATCATCATCATCATCATCTATATCGTATTGTTTAACCCATTCCCTCATATTGATGACTTTTGACGACTCTGTAAAAGTCACTTTGTGAAACCATTGTGATAAAAAGAGCATTTTTCCTATAGGAGCAAATGCTCTATTTATCACAATGGTTTCAAACAACAAAATTCTAAAAAAAATTCCTTTTCTCTAGTTAATGCTCCTATTCGGTAGATTTATTCAAAGTGGTTGGATCTAAAAATAGCCTATGAGGTAATGCGTTAATGTGATGCTGATAATGGCATTATGCTGATGATAATGCTGATGATAATGCTGATAATGCTGATGATAATGCTGATGATGCCAAGAGTGTTGAACTACCAGGATTCGCTGTCTCTCCTCTTTGATCTGTTCAAACATCATCTGGACACTGGTTGCCCACTCCTGGACAACTCGAGCATGACGAATGGCGGCCTCGCTACAGCTCAGTACACCTGCAAGGAACAAAAACAAAAACTAGAGGTTTTTGTCAAAAAAACGGATGTCTCCCCTCTAATAAAAACAATATGTAAAGGGAAATCACTTAAAATGTTATGGTCTTGATGAATGATACTTCCCCTCATTATGCGTTTTCCACACTACATTTTTCAAGAAGAAAATGATAACAGCTAATAACTCCAAAAATACTGATACCAGATTTATGGCCCTTGAGCATGACACTTACTTTCATCATGCTCTTTCCAAAAATAAAATGTCATTCCAATAGCATCAGTCGAACAGGAGTTATTGATCGGCCAAAAAATGTAACAAAGGGCAATAACTCCAAAAGAATTGAAGCCAGAGTTATGGCCCTTGTTCATGACACTTTCTCTCATCATGCTCTTTCCATGTATGAAGTTTCAATACGATGGCAAGAGCCATGTAGGAGTTATCGTCCGGACAAGAAAGAATTAATCAAATGTACATGGGGCAATAACTCTAAATTTATTGAAGCTCGAGTTAAGGATCTTATGCATGACACTTTCTCTTATTATGATCGTTCCATGTATGAAGTTTCACTCCAATGGCATGTGTCACATAGGAGTAATCATCTGGACAAAAGTTGTGATTTTTTTTTTACAAGGGCAATAACTCCAATATTAGTGAAGCCAGAGTTATGGACCTTGTGCATGACACTTCCTCTCGTTATGATCTTTCCATATATGAAGTTTCAATCCAATGGCATAAGCCATATAGAAGTTATCGTCCGGACAAAAAAGTGTGATTTTTTTACACAGGGCAATAACTCCAATATTAGTGAAGCCAGAGTTATGGACCTTGTGCATGACACTTCCTCTTGTTATGATCTTTCCATATATGAAGTTTCAATCCAATGGCATGAGCCATATAGAAGTTATCGTCCGGACAAAAAAGTGTGATTTTTTACAAAGGGCAATAACTCCTATATTAGTGAAGGCAGAGTTATTTTCCTTCTGCATGACACTTCCTCTCGTTATGATCTTTCCATATATGAAGTTTCAATCCAATGGCATCAGGCATATTGAAGTTATTGTCCGCACAAAATATTATGATATTTTTTACAAAGGGCAATAACTCCAATATTAGTGAAGCCAGAGTTATGGACCTTGTGCATGACACTTCCTCTCATTATGCTCTTTCCATATATGAAGTTTCAATCAACTGGCATCAGGCATATTGAAGGTATTGTCCGGACAAAAAATTATGATATTTTTTACAAAGGGCAATAACTCCAATATTAGTGAAGCCAGAGTTATGGACCTTGTGCATGACACTTTCTCTCGTCATGATCTTTCCATATATGAAGTTTCAATCCAATGGCATGAGCCATATTGAAGTTATCGTCCGGACAAAAAGTGTGACAGACAGACGGACATACGGACAGACAGACAGACGGACAGACGGACAGACAGACAACTCTCACGAAAACAATATGTCTCCCCCATATAAATATGGGGGGAGACATAATAATGTACAGACGGAACATAAACAAAATTACAACCCATGCTTCCAGACTTCCAATGCAGATTTCGGAGTAGACATTCCTCTGTTTCTGTGAAAGTGATAATCTGACAAACAATTCATCTGGATCCAAATTCCGCACAACGGTGACCGCTTATTTACTTTAGATCTATACTAAAGTTAGAGATGTTATATGACAAACTAATTCAGATTTAATTCCAAATACCGAGTTTTTGACTATATATTATATGAGAGGACAGAAACAAGGGGGTAGAGCAATAACGAGAGAGAGAGAGAGAAAGAGAGAGAGGGAGAGAGAGAGAGAGAGAGAGAGAAGGGGTGGGGATAAGCGAATTTTGGAAAACTGGAGATATCTTAAGGAGCTTGGTACTTAAAGCATATATAAAATTTAGCAAAAGCTATAAATGTGACACTTGCATCTATGGTAGGTTTGTTTAAGCACTGTCTTTAAGGTGTAACATCTGAGATATAAAAAAAAAACCTAAACGTTCTCACCAATTTACTTCAAGCATTTACTTTAACTCTTGAAGTACGGGGACCGCGTACAGTAAAAACTCTCTATAACGACCACTAAATAACATCAAATAGTTTGTGTTAAAGGCAGGTGGATGCTTAAAGCAAGGTGTAAGTAAAACAGAACGCTCCTGTCCAAAATACCAGCTAATTAACACAATTTAGTGGTCGTTATTGAGGTTTTAGTGTATATAATACATTCGCAAACTGTGTAGACCCAGATCAGATTGATCGTTAGGCGCCCTCTGATCAGTGTCTACACTGTTTATCGTCAAATCATTTTCTTAAATTATAAAGTTTGATACAATTTTTTGCTTAATTGATATTAATCAGTTTATTTACTTGTATTTCACAGATTAAGGGTTTATAGGAAAATGTATGTTAAATGTTACAGGAAATTTGTTTTTGAAGGATAAGGTGAGAGATGGTATAATTCTTTCTGGAATCATTTTTCCAAGATAGACGTTCGCTTTGATGTTGCAAATATTACATTCACCAAAAATGACCGAGGGTGTTTAACCTTTTCCTTCATTCGACCGCTTTATAATGTACAGTAAAACCCCACTAATGCGACCACTTAATAAACAGCCACTGGCGTCGTTTAAAGCAGGTGGTTCCTTAATGCAGAACGAAAGTTATGCAGAAAGCTCCTATAGGAGCTTTCTGCATAACTTTCGTCCTGCATTAAGCTACCACCTGCCTCTGCCGCCCATAATTATGTCCATTTTTGGTGGTCGCATTTGAGGGTTTTTACTGTATTTGCAAACAAGGTAGACCCATATCAGAGGGAATCAAGAGGGAAATGGTTAAAGCATTACAATAACCACAGCTTTGATATAACAAAATGAAAAACTCGCACTTAATTATATATAATATAAATAACAATATTTGAACGTCTTTCATTGGCTATATAGATTCCCCAATAGCTTGTTAAAGTATGTTAGGATTGTTAATAATTTAATATTTGTTAGGCTTGTTAATAATTCAAAGTCGGTTAAGCTTGTTAATAATTTAGTAATATTACCATTCAGATCAGCTGCAAACTGGCGGATCTTTTCGTGAAATTCCATGAACAGCTCAATGCTGACTTTACGAGCGAACTCTTTTCCATTGGTTGGTCTTTCTTGTCCCCCACATGCAGTGGCCCCCTGGGCTTCGCCGTCAACTTCAACCTCTTCCCGAAGTGACGCTTCGGTAGTTTCAGGTGGTTCCGTATCGCAGCTGGCTTCGACCAAACTCATCTCAATGGCAGTGGACAGTCGGGTGAGAACATCTTCTAACTCGAAATGTCGCTGATCAAGACAGGTAATTCTCTGAAACAATATGTATTCAGTGTTCTTTCATTAGTTCGCTTAATTAACCATTTACTTAATGAATATTCATGTCAGAAATAATGACATCTTAACCCGTACAATGCTGAATGTTCAAATGGATTTTTCTAAAATTCAAACGGGTCATTAAGATGAATATTTAGGGATTTTTGTAAAGAAAAGTGTAACATGACAAACAGTGCGGACCCTGACGAGATGGCTCGGGCTCCTATAGGAGCCCTTTCATCTGGGTCTACACTGTTTGCAAAGGACATATATTAGTGACTCGTTTATTTTTATATCTATATATACACATGAATGTTTTGCCAAGACAGACACTGTGGAATCAGAATGACCTGTATTATTTCACAAGAAGATAAAGCAGACCATGATCAGACAGTTTCTATATAACTTAAGCCGTCTCATCTGGGTTTACTATGACAGCAAAGAGGTTAAAGCCATATAAGCATATACATGGAGTAAAGGGTTAACTACATGTATATATTGCCAGTTTATACCTGTATATATTGCCAGTTTATACCTGTATATATGTTGCCAGTTTATACCTGTAGTTTATACCGGTATATATTGCCAGTTTATACCTGTACGTGTATATATATTGCCAGTTTATACCTGTATATATGTTGCCAGTTTATACCTGTATATATTGCCAGTTTATACCTGTATATATTGCCAGTTTATACCTGTATATATCGCCAGTTTATACCTGTATATATTCCTCCTCGATACTCGCGATACGTTCATCACCAACTCGGTCCGGCCCCTCCTGGGTGTTCATATCGTAGGGGTTATCTTCATGTCTGGCTTCATCTGCGTCAGGAGTATCTTCATTTTGCGGTGGTTCGTCAAGGCACTCATTTTCAGTATTGACCTCATCTGTCGGTTGTTCATCTGCACACACATTTTGGGAAATGTCCTCGTTTAGTTTTTCCTCTGAAACCACCTCACTGATTGCCTGTTCATCAGAGCACCCATCGTCCGTGCTGTCATCACTGGTTGGTTTTTCGTCCTGGCTCACTTGATCTTCACTGTCCTCTGTCAGGTGCTGTACCTACACAAATGATGAACGTAATGTGAAATAAAAGTTTGTTGACTCTGCTGAAAGTGGAGCAGATGAAGTATATTACTTCATGAATATATTCATTTATAAATAATAACATCATTGGTATGAATTATCTGCTTTATAACGGCATATAATAACACAGTCAAATTTGGTCCTTGTATAACTGGTAGAATACTATCTGTATTAAATTCAATAGAAAACAGCAGACCTGACAGCTCTTAAAGGCTATTGGGCCACACTGATGAGGGGTCTACTTTGTTTACAAAGGCGTAAAAGATAATCCCATAAAGTAGGGGGCTAAATCAAGTTTGAGACTTGTAGAACTGTCGTGTATCTTTACCCTTTATTTCATAAATACAGTAAAACCTCTCTATAACGGTCACTTAATTGTGTTAATTAGTTTGTATATCAGGGCAGGTGGCTGCTTAAAGTAAGGTGAAAGTAAAACAGACCGCTCCAATCTAGGAGCGTTCTGTTTTACTTTCATCTTGCTTTAAGCAACCACCTGCCTTTAACACAAAATACTTGATGTAATCTAGAAGCCGTTTAGAGGTTTTACTGTACGCATTTCCACGCCTTTGCAGCCAAAATACTCGGATCAGACGGCTCCAGTCCTGTAGAAGCCATCTGACCAGGATCTACTCTATTTGCTTATTGTATATTATATGGTATATTATATGGTATATTGTATGGTATATTGTATGATATATTGTATGGTTTATTATATGGTATATTGTATGGTATATTATATGGTATATTGTATGGTATATTATATGGTATATTATATGGTATATTGTATGGTATATTATATGGTATATTATATGGTATATTATATGGTATATTGTATGGTATATTGTATGGTATATTGTATGGTATATTATATGGTATATTATATGGTATATTGTATGGTATATTGTATGGTATATTATATGGTATATTGTATGGTATATTATATGGTATATTATATGGTATATTGTATGGTATATTGTATGGTATATTATATGGTATATTATATGGTATATTGTATGGTATATTGTATGGTATATTATATGGTATATTATATGGTATATTGTATGGTATATTGTATGGTATATTATATGGTATATTATATGGTATATTGTATGGTATATTGTATGGTATATTATATGGTATATTATATGGTATATTGTATGGTATATTATATGGTATATTATATGGTATATTGTATGGTATATTGTATGGTATATTATATGGTATATTGTATGGTATATTGTATGGAATATTATATGGTATATTATATGGTATATTGTATGGTATATTAAATGGTATATCATATGGTATATTATATGGTATATTGTATGGTATATTGTATGGTATATTATATGGTATATTGTATGGTATATTGTATGGTATATTGTATGGTATATTATATGGTATATTATATGGTATATTGTATGGTATATTGTATGGTATATTATATGGTATATTATATGGTATATTGTATGGTATATTGTATGGTATATTATATGGTATATTATATGGTATATTGTATGGTATATTGTATGGTATATTATATGGTATATTATATGGTATATTGTATGGTATATTGTATGGTATATTATATGGTATATTATATGGTATATTGTATGGTATATTGTATGGTATATTATATGGTATATTATATGGTATATTGTATGGAATATTATATGGTATATTGTATGGTATATTGTATGGTATATTATATGGTATATTGTATGGTATATTGTATGGTATATTGTATGGTTTATTATATGGTATATTGTATGGTATATTGTATGGTTTTATCATATTGTATATTGTATGGTATATTGTATGGTATATTATATGATATATTATATGGTATATTGTATGGTATATTGTATGGTATATTGTATGATATATTATATGGTATGGTATATTATATGGTATATTGTATGGTATATTATATGGTATATTATATGATATGGTATATTGTATGGTATATTGTATGGTATATTATATGGTATGGTATATTATATGGTATATTGTATGGTATATTATATGGTATGGTATATTATATGGTATATTATATGATATATTATATGGTTTATTATATGGTATGTGATTGTTACGAATCTACCCCAACACTTCACGTGCATACCCGGTATGTGCTAACCCTATCACAGTAATCAACTTAATTAATATTCATGGTGTCATTATTTCTTGCTTGAAAATTCAATGAGTAACGGGTTAAATAAGTAGCGTGCATGACTGGTGTGGAGTTTTGTTGAGCATGACTAGGTCAGTATGCAGGTAGTGATCGAACTGGTTGGTGCACAATGTATTTGTACACTTTTGTTACAGAACCCCGTTGAAACATACCAGGGATTTATTTTTTCCAATCAGAAAATGTCTTAAAACATCAAGTTTTTCTTAACTCATTCCCGCATATAGACGCCTTTTGACACTTCTGCAAAAGTCACTTTGTGAAACCATTGTGATAAATAGAGCATTTGCTCAACACAATTCTATAATTCTCCTTTTCAATAGTAAATGCTCCTTTTCGGTAGATTTGTTGAAGAGAGGTTGAATCTAAAAATAGCCTATACGGGAATGGGTTAAAACATGAGTTCTACTTTACTTCATATTGTTAACTGTGTTCCATTGTTAATGTATCCAGAGTAGTGTGTAACCCCGGCACTTCAACCCCTCCCCAAAGGGGAACACCCTATCAAACCAGAAGCAGACAAGCTTCACGTGGTTACATCAATGATATTGGCCCCTTACTTAACCCTTTCCCTGTTATATATTTATTCCAAATTTCAGTACATACTGAATATTCATGGACAAAATAGTTTATAATGTAATCTGGAAGGTGGAATAGTGTAGCCATTTTATAAGGTGAAGAAATAGATCTACCAAATTCCATAAGCAAGCAGAGCAGACCCTGATAAGACGGGTCCTATATGACTTGAGGAGCCGTCTGATCTGGGTCAACTCTGTTTGCAAATTATGCGTGAAAACAAGTTTATATGAGCGAAATGGTTGAGATTAGAATTTCCTCGTTCTTGACATCGCTCTATCGTTTGTTCTCTTACCTGCACATTAGCTCGTTTGTGCAACTTGTATGCTCACACTTGTCGGTCGTCAAGTAATCAGGGATTTTTCACCTTCTATAACAGAGGCCTATAAAAGGTCCCTTCCCAATTGAAAATTTCTTTAAAGTCATGCAGTTTTCCCAAAAATCCAAACTTACACCAGCTTTTTTGTTTCCCAAATCAGCAATTTTAACGATAATTCTTCCCAAAATCAGCAGGCTAAGGCCCCTTACCAATTAAGAGAGAAACAAGCTCTGGTAATGATCACACATTAACTCGCGCACACACTCACTCACTCACTCGTCAACACACTTGACAGTCGTTCACACTAACTGAATTGCTCTCATATCACTCGCTCAAACACTCAATCACTCACGACGCACTTGCTGGTAGCTCACTCACTCACCTAATTGCTTTCGGACAGTCCGACTCATACTTACTCGCTTTCACACTGAATCACTCACTTACACACTCTGAAATCACTCATCGACACACTTGCCTGTCGCTCACACATTCATTCAACTGATCTCATACTCACTCGATCACACACTCAATTACTCACTCACACTCAAATGTTCTAATATACACTCGCTCAAACGCTCAATTACTTGGTCACATTCAATCAATCATTCAGTCACATACTCAATCACTCGCCGACACACTTGCCAGTCACAAACACTCATTCAATTTCTCTCATACTCATTTTCTCACACACTCAATCACTCACACACTCAATTACTCACCCACGCACGCACTCACTCGATCGCTCACTCACACGGGTCTGCATATTATGAACCTATAAGGATGTTTTAATCCTTCGCTATTCACGTCAATATACGTACCTGTAAATAGTGAAGGCCCAGATGAGACAGCTCCTGCAGGAACTGTCTCATCAGGGACTGCACTATTTACAAGTTGATTGTGCAACCAGTGCACTCCACAGCAGTGATTGCACAGCGAAATACTTGTACGCAGTGAAGATATATGTAATTATACAACAGGGCATGGGTAAAGAAGGAGAAATGTATTTTAAAATTCAGCAAGAGAAGGGTTAAAATGTTTACAACATTTGGCATATGAACTCAGGATAGATTGTCATGGCTATAACTGGTATCATGTCTATATTATTCATGTTTTATATATATAATAATAATAATAATAAACAAACAGAGCAAACATAGATCAGACGGCTCCAAAAGGCGTTTGGTCTGGGTCTTCTCTCTAATTGCAATTGTGTGAAGAAAAAAAATCTGTCGTGTAACGTGTTGACAATAAGCTCTGCAATCGAACCTAAGCATTGCGAAGAAAGAATTGGAAAATATTTGAAGTCGATCTAGCCAACTTTGATTTGCAATATTTAACGAAGAATTCAATCACTACCTTCTCAGTCGTGATGTGACTGCTTTCTTCGTCCAACACACTGTTTGTAACAACAGTTTCGACCTTGGAAGCGTCTTTTGCTTTTTGAAGTGCTGGCTCTGGACCAGCCACTAATGGAGCATAGCAAACTTCAGCAGTTGCGTTATTTGAACGCTCTGTCTGCGGTACAGCGGAACTTGGATCTGCAGATTCTTCTGTAAAATCGTCTCTGCGATCTTCAGCGACATCTTCTGAACAATTTTCTTCAACCTTTTCCTCTACAAGCGACGCCATTCTATTCGAAGTACTCAAACCGTTACGTCATATCCTCCAATTTGATGACGTCACCAAGTTAAATGATGACGTTTTTGTTGATTAAAATCAAACCATACATATCCCGGCGTAGGGTGTTTTCGACGGTGTAAGCCTACGTCGCGATAAATACTTGAAATATTTCGACCACTAAGGGCCTTTTTCAAAGATTATCATGATAATCTTTGAAAAAAGGACCTTAGTGGTCGAAATATTAGATTAGAGAAATTCAAGTATTTATGTATTATATCTAGATCTAGATCTATATTAATTCCCTATTTTGGAATATTTTCTTCAAACCAAACCATTACGAAACATTCAATTTGATAAAAAAAATAAATTTTTAAACGCCATTATATAGATCTATTACTCTTACTGTGGGAATTATTCAAAGAACAAAATAGTTAATGTAGTACTTTTCAAAGAACAAAATAGAATCTACAATAGATAATTATGATTATACAATTAATGCCATGGTCAACAATTTCAACATATTTGGAATTATTGTTTCCTCCATAAACTCAATTTAAGCCTTTGCCTACGCCTGTACGAGCCGCCTAGTCAGGATCTGCTCTGTTTGCTTATGATATCTCACATGTTTTAAAGGCCTTTAACACGGGGTTTGTCCTAGTATTAGAGATCCACTTTCATCTTATGTGGTTCTTGAACACGAATCTCTACATCAGCACGGTTTTATATCACGGATTTCGACCTGGTTCCTGAGCATGGATTTTATACTCCGGTTCTTGAGCTCGAACTTCATCGTGACACACGACTAGACTCTACACCGTTTCACCGTCCATATTTCATTATTACTATTTTGTTCATGAATATTTATCAAATATTGAACTTTGGAATAAACACAGAGGATAGGGAAATGGTTAATTAATTTCAAACAGTTTGGATCAAGATGAGATATCGCGTCACGGCGATCTATTAGTTTGCATCCAGACATATTTATAAGACACATGAATATAGAACTATGTACAGTAAACATCGATAAGTATTCGAAATTTTATTAATGAAGAACCAATGCCTTTTAGGCAGGTGGCTGCTTAATGCAGGATGAGAGTCATGCATTTATATAACTCCTCTATGACTTTCATCCTGCATTAATTTAAGTAACCACCTGCTTTAAAAACTGGTACATGGTGCTAAATGGTTTAGTGTTCGAACTACCGGGGTTATCGTGTTGGTCTGGGTCCAAAGTGTTTGGAAAATCAAGTCATGCTTTACCTGTCTGTTCGTTTGTTTGTTCATTGCATGTAATGGTTGGTAGATCTTGGTCGGTTGGTTAATTGGTTCGTTGATTGGTTCGTTGGTTGATTAGTCGAGTTATTGTTCTCGAACTCTTTATCGCACTCGTTCTCGTACTTGTACTCTCGTTCTGGTTTTTATTCTCGTAGATCTACTCGTATTCGTACTCGTTCTCTTTTTTTTGTTTCCGTTTTCGTTCTCGTATTCATTCTCGTTCTTGTACTTGTTCTCGTCCTCGTCCTCGTTCTCGCTCTGTTTCTCGTTCTTGTCTCCGTTCACATTCTCGTTCTCATTCTCGTTCTCGTGTAGCCTACTCGTCATAGTTCTAGCTCTTGTACTCGTTCTCTTAATCGTATTACTAGATGCTTTTTCTTGTTGTTGTATATGTTTCCGTGTTTCAGCTTTAAATTGTTGGTATTATAATTGTTGTTGTTGTACATAGTGATGTACTATACCAAGACCAGGCTCTATCCTGCTTGCTTATAGAGCATCTTAGATCTGACCCAGTACTATATCTGGCATGGTAATGTATTAACTTGTTTTACATAATACATGTACTTACAAGCAGAGTAACACATAACTGCGCGTGCTCAGGCACTATATAATCGCCATTCTCCACCAACCCCTATGTCATGACTATACTTCAGAATCGTCTGAAATTCGAATCGTCTATAGATCTACACTGACATGCGTCAATATCTGCGCACGACTAAGTACTATCAAGACTAAATATAGATTAACCCTTTCCCTGATGAATATTCATATAGGAAATAATGACGTCATGAATATTAATAAGTTTATTTTTTATATTGGCTTATGAACACATGTCATTTTAGCTCAGGAAGAAACTGTATAATCAGATCTATATTGCACCATAATTAAGCAAACAGAGCAGACCCTGATCAGACGGCTCATATAGGAGCCTTATGATCTGGGTATACTCTGATTACAGAAGCGTCAAAATGCGTTTACATAAGGGAAAGGGTTATAGTTAAAATAATGAAAGACAACCATAAAAGACATAACAAAATCATAGAAACAGGAAAATAGTTGATATACATGTACTAAACTCGTTAGTTCCCCACCCACCCTATGTTGTGACCTTTATTTAACCCTTTCGCTGCCAAACTCTGTCGTCTGCTAAAATTTTCATTCTTTTGATTTTCTTCATTTTTGTTTCAAAAACATAGTAACAGTAACAAACAATTACGACCCTGAGGAGACGCCTAGTTACTCGGTGTCTCATCTGGGTCCAAAATGTTTGCATAGGTAATCACAGATCGGGCATTTGCAGCGAAAGGGTTAAAATTGTCTCGAAGAGGTTCTAAAGAGTGATAAAAAAATATGGGTTGGTGGAGAAATAAATGAATTAATCTTGAAAATGTTTTAATTTACGCATCTTATCTGGACCTCTGGCTAATAAATATTACTAATTATTTGCTGTTCGTAATGGGTGATTTTTTCATGAATATTCAATAAGGAAAGGGGTAAACCTACCGAAGCACTCACTGACATTTTGCAAATTTAAGGTTTGAATTACAATTTACAGACTATTTCTGGACATAATTTAATGCTTTAGTATGACATATAGCCTGTATGTATTATACATGCTCAATTTGCGTCGTACCTGACTGATTATCGTATAAATAAAATATAATAAAATTATAAATAGCCCGCGCGATATGCACGAATAGACTAATGAATGATTCACTTCAAGCCGTATAATTAATAATTTAGGAGTTCTCGTCGTTATATATACCCCCCTCATTAGTCAGGGCGAGGGATAAGCTTAGCGTCTGCTGCAAAAAATGTCGTCTGCTGCATTTATGTAGCTCCATAAAACCGATAAAACATGGAATGAATATACCCTTCTTATTAAAGAGTTAGTCCCTACAATAAATGCATTTTTATCAATGATATCACAAACCTTGGTATTTGTTACGTTCAATCATTATTATGAAGATTGTCAATTTGAATTTATATCTATACATGCCCCTGTGGTACAATGTTAAACCATCTTCATCGATACTTATATTTTTTATTCTACAAAAAACTATTATCGGCCTATAGGAGCTTTCTCTATCACTTTCATCCTGCATTAAGCTGACACCTTTCTTATTTACCGATATCTTTACTCATCCGAACGTCCGGTTTATATAGAGTTTACAGTAAATGATTAATCGGAAATGCTCATCTAATTCCGACAAAGCCGATCAGACGACACTCCCGTGAGGTCCGCCAATCCATCACCTGTTTGTGTGCAATGAATATCACACTGTTGTATTAATGAACACTCCGCATGGTGATGGCGAATGCGTTATTACCTATGCAAACAGTTTGGATCCAGATGAGACGCCGAGTAACTCGGCTTCTCATCAGGATCCACACTGTTTGATAATGTGCATATTTTGAAGAGAAACACGTGACATGTGTTTTCCAGACGGAAACTTAGAGTGAAAATAGTTGAACACTGGAAAACAAAGTTGATCGGCCTATGAACGTTTCTCCATTTGAATATTCATGTAAGAAATGATGACACTATATGAATAAGTATAAGCGTTTTTATAATGACATGCAAACACAGAAAAAAGCGTCAATGGCAGAAACTTTATAATCAAATCTATATTCTAGCATTAGCAAATAGAGCTAGTCCTGATCTACTATGTTTGAAAAGCGTTAAAACATTTCCTTCATATTAACGCCTTTTCGCGCCTTTTCAAACAGAGCAGACCCAACTCAGATGGCTCCTACTGGGGCCGTCTTATCAGGGTCTGTTCTGTTTGCCTATGAAATTATAATATATTTGATTTTGTTTAGATTTTTATTCATAATAAAAATAGATATGCATCGCATTTAAAACACACATCTAACATTCTTCAGATTCTTGTAATATCAAACTATCATGTGTATATGTGTTATTATTATATAAACGATCAACTAACAGATGTTTATGGTTTTATTATTTCATGATTCAATATCATATGAATATTTAACAGGGAGGACCGTGTCTATGGAGTATAGCGTATAGAGGAAGTACTAAAGAAGCTTTCTGCATAACTTTCGTCCTAGGCTATAACCTGTCTTTACTTCATGAATATTCATAGATGAATTAACCCTCCATGAATATTAATTAAATTGAGTTTTATAATGGCATATATATGCAGGATTCTTTTGCCAAGACATAAACTGTTTAATCAGGGTCCATGCTTATAAAGCTTTTAGTTGAGTCTGAGTTGCGTTCTCAATCTTTTGAGTGGTCAGATTTGAGTTCTCAAGCTTTTGATTGGTCAGGTTTGAGGCAAATCAAAAACTTGAGAACGAACTCAGACTCAACCAAACGTTTTATAAGCATGGACCCAGATGTATATAATTCCATACTCAAACAGAACAGATCCTGATCAGACGGCTCCTACAGGAGTCGTCTGATCTGGGTCTACTCTGTTTGAAAAGGCATAGAAAGGGGTATTGATGGTGTAAATGGCTAAACACTTGATAGTCAAACTTTCAAATTCTTTAGCTGTTTGGTTTCTGTGGACTTTCGTGTGGTATTTCCTGCCCCACTTCTCATCTAGATTTCTTTAATCCTCTTGTATGTGCAGTATTGAATGCTACAAGTAACTAACAGAGAATGCAGAATTCTGCAATGAGACAGGGTTTTTACAAGTGAAAAATATGTGTGTTGGTAAATAAAACATTGGTAAATGTGTCATCTACTTCAGATTTTGAATTTTATTTATTTAAATTATTTTGCATTTCATTTCCATAAACGCGAGTTGGAAACTTATAATGCAATACGTTTTATTCAACATAAAGTAAATTACTTTGCTTCTAGCCATAAACATGCATTCTTAATAATATAATGTAAATACATAAAAACAATAAAGGTAGATCAAACGTAAGACCTTTATTACATTTTATCCTATATCAGTGATATTAGATTGAAATAAACACGACCTTGGATAGGGGATATACATCAGCCAGTTTGCATCCAGATGAGACACCAAAAGAGTGACTCAGCGTCTCATCTGGATCCACAATGTGTGTGTATATACAATTATAAAATCACTCGTACAGACTTAAGGTTAAAGATACACTACGCCCACAACAAAATAAAGTGTATAGATGCAATATACTCGTAACAGATTAAAGGTGCAATATCATAAAAAAACAGACTAACGCTTAAAGATACAATACTCTCACAACAGACTAAAGGTTAAAGATACAATACTCTCACAACAGACTAAAGGTTAAAGATACAATACTCTCACAACAGACTAAAGGTTAAAGATACAATACTCTCACAACAGACTAAAGGTTAAAGATACAATACTCTCAAAACAGATTAAAGGTAAAGATACAATACGCTCACAACAGAATAAATGTTAAAGATACAATACTCTCACAACAGACTAAAGGTTAAAGATATAATACGCTCACAACAGACTAAAGGGTAAAAATACAATACGCTCACAAGAGACTTAAGGTTAAAGATACAATACGCTCAATACAGACTAAAGGGTAAAAATACAATACGCTCACAAGAGACTTAAGGTTAAAGATACAATACGCTCAGAGCAAAATAAAGGTTATAGATGCAATATAGTCACAACAGACTAAACATTAAAGATACAATACGCTCACAACATACATAATATTAAAGATACAACAAACTCAAAACAGACTCAATGTTAAAGATAGAAATTTTACGCTCACAGCAAATTAAGATTAAACATAAAATACGCTCACAACAGACTAAAGATTAAGATAAAATACGACCACAACAGACTAAAGAATAAAGATACAATACGCCCACAACAGACGTAATGTTAAAGATACAACGCGCTCAAAACATCTACTAAAGGTTACACATACAACACGCTTTCAATAGACTAAGAAATAATAGATGACTTTTGTAATATGAACAAAGTGTTTTTGTTGATATTACAGGAACCTTTGATCTGGATCTACTCTATTTGCAAAGAGTAAAAAGGCGTTTCTGTGAAGGAAATAGTTAAGACTACAATGTATACATGTACAGTAAAACCCCGCTAATGCGACCACCTAAAAAAAGGTATAATTATGCGTGCTTATATGCAGGTGGTAGCTTTATGCAGGACAAAAGTAAAGCAGAAAGCTCCTAGAGGAGCTTTCTGCATTACTTTTGTGCTGCATTAAGCAACCACCTGCTTATAAAGACATCCATGTTTATTCATTAAGTGGTCGCATTAGAGGGGTTCTACTATTTATTAATTAAGTGGTCGCATTAGAGGGGTTCTACTGTATATTGTGATCCATATTTTTTACAGACTTTCAGATCGTGATAGTTGCAGATATAATATCTTAAACACTTGATCTCAAAGAAATGCCTTTCCGCGCCTTTGCAAAAAGAAGAATAGACTCGTATTAGAAGTTGATTATGACAAAAGTACACACACATTTCCCTAGTGATCAAAATTAGTCAAAACTGTGCACGTTTTTATAACTCGCTATATGAATAAAACAGGTGTACATCATTTGAACCCTTGCCACGCATACCGAGCGTATTCAAACAGGCTCGACCCAGACAAGACGCCGAGTTATATTCGGCAGTTTATCACGATCCAAACTGTGTAACACACGGTGATTGGTTTCTGGTAAAAATGAGAACGAATTGGAAGTAAAGAAAAAATATTCAATATTAGAATTTGA
This sequence comes from Azorinus chamasolen, assembly GCA_963576725.1. Classification (NCBI taxonomy): domain Eukaryota; kingdom Metazoa; phylum Mollusca; class Bivalvia; order Cardiida; family Solecurtidae; genus Azorinus; species Azorinus chamasolen. Next base: position 83,056,593 of record OY755246.1, read on the forward strand.
GCAAACATAGTTTTTTAAGCGGAATAAAGGTTAATTGGTTTGCTTGTCTATGGAAAGAAATCCCCATATGACTGAGAGTCTAGCGAAATGACGTGAAATGTCATTCCAGCTTAACCTTTTGTCTGTCACTCACGACCTGACTCGCATTTACACACAGCTTGGATCCAGATGAGACGCCGAGTAACTCGGCGTCTCATCAGGATCCAAGCTGTTTGATACTCGGTCAAACGTTTACTCAAAAGTTTGATCGATTCGAAAGTCAGAAACAACTTTAAAAGATCAGAGTTTTAGCAGACAGATTTTTTTTTCTAGCAGGCTAAGGGTTGATACAGATCCTGTAGTGAAAAAAAATGGCGTATGCTTAAACTCTGGGAGTTTTAATTTTTCCCGACTTCCAATTTGTTCAAGCGTCTATGGAATTATTGGTCCGGTGTCAAACAGCTTGGATCCTGATGAGAGGCCGAGTTGCTCGGTGGCTAATCTGGATCCAAGCTGTTTGCAAATAACCGTGTGCAGCATATAATGTCGTTTGTTTCAGTTCTAAAAATACATTTTTCTTCTTTCCAAACGATAGTGGCGTAGAGTCAAACAGATTGGATCCTGATGAGACACCGGGCTGCTCGGCGTCTCATCTGAAAGTCATTTGGAAGACCTTGAACCCAGCGTGTTTTAACCCTTTCCTTTATATAAACGCCTTTTCACGCATAATGACATTATAATATTATTTAATATGTATTATACTATATACAAAAGAACCAACCCTATAATAAGATATCTATTATATGATTACCTTGTATCTATTTTGTTTGCAAATTCGTGTACACGGATATCTATATAGAGTAAAGGGATGAGGTTAGTGTTCTGATCATATTGGACTGGATTATCGAACCAATTATTGATGAGGTCACCTTAACCATTTACTCTATATGCATGTAAATACGCCTATGCAAACAGAGTAGACCCAGATCAGACGGCTCCGTCTGATCAGGGTCTGCTCTGTTTGCTTATAATATAAATACACGTCTATAGTCCCTGCCACGGTGAAACATTATTGTTTCAATATGCGAAGTTATAATAGTTAATATAATGTCCATGATGTCATTTTTATATTATCGACGTGTTTGTCACGTGACTTCTAGTCTGGTTCAAAACTGCCTTAATGCACCGAAAACAGTAAGTAAATGGGTTTAATCTAAATAACTCTTTGCTCTATGAATTTTCATATTCTATGAATATTAATAAGATTATTCTAATGGCCACATACAAATGTATCTACAGAGGAATTATCAACTATGGCAGACACTATATTGTAGAATCATACCTGTATTATTCCATAAGCGATCAGAGCAGACCCTGCTCATAGCCATCTATAGGATTTTCATATATTTATCCCAGTTTTTCATTTGATCGAAAAGTTCTTTAACGAAACTGATGTGCAGACGGCAACTACACATTTGGCACCGAAGGGGTTAACGGATGTAAAGTTGAAATTTGAACGAGTTTAATATACATGAACATAATACAGTTGAACTTCGATATCTCGAACTCGGATAACTCGAACTTCGGATAACTCGAAGCAAAAATTGGGTCCTTCCAAAATGTACAATACAGAATTGTTCTAAAATGTATTACTACGTTTATCTAGAAACACATGTGACAGCTTAATGCAGGCTGAAAAGTAATACTGAAAAGTTCTATAGGAGCTTTCAGAATTACTGTACACCTGCATTAAGCTGTTAGCTTTAGAAATCATTCAGTTTAGACATCGTAATTTGTACGGTCCAATGAAGTTCGAGTTGAGGTTCAACTTTATAATTGCTCAACCATTTATTCCATACGTAGGCATTGAAACGCCTTTGCATTTCGATAAGACCCAAGTCAGACAGCTCCAGTAGTGACCGTCTGACCAGGATACGCTCTGTTTGGTCATGAAATAATATACAGTAATACCTCTCTAAAACGGCCACTAAATTGCGTTAATTAGTTGGTATCTAGGACAGGTGGCTACTTAAAGCCAGGTGAAAGTAAAACAGAACGCTCCTATAGGAGCGTTCTGTTTTACTTTCACCTTGCTTTTAGTAACCACCTGCCTTTAACACAAGATACTTGATGTAATTTAGTGGCCGTTATAGAGAGGTTGTACTGTAGATCTGATTCTGCATTTTTTACAAAGGTCAAAATTTCCTTCAAAAAGTTCACGCGTCATATAAAAATCAATATTCTATTCATTATTTCTTATATGAATATTTATAGAGTAATGTTTTAAAGAATTAAGTAATCGCCTATTTGTAATCATTCAATGGCCATATTAATGATGTTATACTGGTTTATCAAAGCGCGACACAATTTGTAAACTTTAGTGGAATGAGAGGTCTAAAGTGCAGCTGACGATGATTTGGAAGCAGACGATATTCGGGATATGTCAGATCGAACTCATCTCTTCCTGTTTTCTACACCAAGAACGGAAAACGTGATAATTAGTAGTAATTGATGGATAGATCCTTATCAGTCCTAAATATTGCATGAGAATTGCAATGAAGACGGATAGCACAGCGTTTAGTAGACGAACATTATATTTTTTAACCTCAGCTGCGCTCTTTGTCGATTGCTTAAGCGCCATTGCAAACAGTTTAGATCCAGATGAGACGTCGGAGAACACGATGTCTCACCGGTAACCAAACTGTTAGACACGCTGATTGTAGTTTAAAGAAGAACTGTTGGAACATGTAATTTAAGACCTGAAGCAGACGATGAAATTTTGCAGACGACAATTTTCTCAGCATTCGAAAGGTTTGTCCTTTGAAGGTCAGGCGCAGACGGCGGAGAATGCGTTCTCTATTGTCACAAGTTTCAGTCGGAATTTGTGTCATTCCATCGAACACCTCGGGGGTTACTTTTCCGAGCTTACCGGAAACTGCCGAGTAGTTACGATTGGCGCCAATCCCTGACTTCTGGGTTGTAGTCTGAGTTCATTCTCAAGTATCCGATTGGTCAGAGCATCGACCAAAATCTGACCAATCAGATGTATGCAAAAATACCTATAACTTCAGTGATTGGAGCTCGTCTCACAAAAGATCGTACGACACTTATCATAAGTCGTAACTTACGACATTCTCTTCCCCTCGCATATCTCCAATATTCCTATAATATCTACATTGAACAATTTAGGTAAATTTCATGGTAACGACTATCGCAAATTCTAGTTACGCTTTTAGTCGTACGATTTCAGAAACACAGTTTGACCCGGATGTGACGTCAAGTGACATTTGTTTATCATTTCTAATATTACAGTAAAAAAACCTCTAAAACGAAACCAAAAACAGGTCAAAGTATTAATTTGTCTAAAAAGGCAGATGGTAACTTATTGCCGGACAAAGGTTATGCAGAAAGCTCCTGCGGGAGCTTTCTGCATTACTTTTGCCCTGCATTAAGCTACCAACTGCCTTTAGAAACACCTATGTGTATTCATAAGGACATTTTGGTCATAAATAACTATAGAATTAAATCTATATTAGACCGTAATGAACAGAGTAGACACCCACCTGACCGCTCGAATAGGAGTCGTCTGATCTGGGTACTTTTAGTTGCAAAGGAATGAAATGCGTATCTAACATGTGTACATGTATAAGATGAAGTTTCAAGAGTGTTCAGTTTCTCAGTTCAGTGATCAACGGTCATCTGTCCAGTCACCAATCTGTCTTTACGTATGTCTGATCATTTACAGTGATCCGCCAAACCTGAGTCTTAATTCAGGATTTTAAGACAGGTGGTAGCTTAAGACAGACCGAACCTTAAACAGAGAGTTTCAATAAAAGCTCTCTGCAATTTATTTGTTCTACATTAAGCAGTAATTGAATTCGCAAGACCTTCATGTTATGGTCGCTAATCAGTATAAATGTTTTACATGTACATACATGTATAATTTCTGCTGCGCATATTTTAATGTCTGTTCATCTGATTGTCTGTTTCTACACATATGTCTGTCTGTTTCCCTGCAGCTCTATACATCTGATTGTCTGTTTCTACACTTATGTCTGTCTGTTTCCCTGCAGCTCTATACATCTGATTGTCTGTTTCTACACATATGTCTGTCTGTTTCCCTGCAGCTCTATATATCTGATTGTCTCTTTCTACACTTATGTCTGTCTGGTTCCCTGCAGCTCTATACATCTGATTGTCTGTTTCTACACTTATGTCTGTCTGTTTCCCTGCAGCTCTATACATCTGATTGTCTGTTTCTACACATATGTCTGTCTGTTTCCCTGCAGCTCTATACATCTGATTGTCTGTTTCTACACTTATGTCTGTCTGTTTCCCTGCAACTCTATACATCTGATTGTCTGTTTCTACACTTATGTCTGTCTGGTTCCCTGCAGCTCTATACATCTAATTGTCTGTTTCTACACTTATTTCTGTCTGTTTCCATGCAGCTCTATACATCTGATTGTCTGTTTCTACACTTATGTCTGTTTCCCTGCAGCTCTATACATCTGATTGTCTGTTTCTACACTTATGTCTGTCTGTTTCCCTGCAGCTCTATACATCTGATTGTCTGTTTCTACAATTACGTCTGTCTGTTTCCCTGCAGCTCTATACCTGTCAAAATGTTATTGTTATGTCACTGTCAATTTCTTCAGTATGTCTGTTTAACCCTTAACGTCATGAATATTCATTTAACCCTGGTTCCCTGTTCTGCGTTTATTACAAATTTCAATACGTACTGAATATACATGGACACAATAGTTATAATGAAATATGGAAGTTGGAACATTGTGGCCCTTTAAGAAAGAAAAATCCCCAGATATATCAAAGTCCATTAGCAAACAGAGCAGACCCTGATCAGACGGTTCCTAGAGGAGCCGTCTGATCTGGGCCTTCTCTGTTTGCAGGTGCGTGAAAACACGTTTATATGAGGGAATGGGTTAATAAACAATGACATCATGGCTATTAACTTGTATTAAATAGATTATTTTAAAATTACATACTGACACAGGGAGTTGTGACCATGGCAGAAGCTGCGCATAGACTATTATGTATATTATTTCATAAGCAAACTGAGCAAATTCTGATCAGATGGCTCCTGTATGAACCGTCTGATCTGGGTCTACTCTGTTTGCAAAGGCGTAGTAATACATATTTATGGAGTAAAGGGTTAATTTCCTTACGCCAGGCCCTTTTGCTTAATTCAATTATTCATCTGTATTGCTATAGTAACAGCTCTCTATAAAGCCCGTTTCCCCCGCTGAAATAATGAAATCATAAATATTTATTAGCTTAACTTTTATAATGGTGGATGTACGCATGATACTTTGGTACTGGTAGACACTTTAAAATAGATCAATATTTTCCCACAAGAAAACAGAGTAGACCCTGATCAGATGGCTCCTACCAGGAGCGGTCTGACCTGGGTCTACTGTGTTTGTAAACGAGTGGAAAGGCGTTTATATGAAGTAAAGGGTTAAATAGATAATTTTTCTACAAAAGCAGGTGACAGCTTAATTCAGACCAAGGGTAATGCTGAAAGTTCCTACAGTAGCTATAGGAGCTTTCTGCATTTCTTCCGCTCTGCATTGAGCTGTCACCTGCCCCATAGGACCCTTTAGGTCGCTGTACTCCGTGTGCATATTATTGACAGGGCAAAACTATTTGCACAATGAAAGAAAGAAACCTTTATTTTTTAAACAATTATTTAGAATTTAATTCTGCCATCCCCACACCCACACACTCTTCGGTTTTCTCGGTAAGAACTTCCGGTAAGTCTGGACATAATAATGTAGAACGGCTTGCACTAATCTGATTTGCTCTATTCAAATATATTTCTCTTATTCCTAATTTTCTCACAATTAAATTCCCTAAACACCTCGGAAATACTTCTTGTAACGACTTCCCGGGTAACAAAGGGGGCGTTTGGATAAAAAGGACAGTTTCAGTTTTTACTCGAAATTGCATAAAATCAGCCCAAACCTGACAGGTTTGGACTGATTTTACGCATTTTGGAGTAAAAACTCAGCCGCGCCGGTGTGAAGTGAGCTTTAGTTGAGCGCAGGCATTGTTAATTCTGCCGGGTCATCTATTATTTATATACCTGACTATCCGAGTATGCGAATAAGGGGAGAAATCATTAATTATTCAGGGGCAATCGGCAAACTCTCAAATTATTTTCACTTATTCTGGTGATTACAAATGGAAGCTTACAAATAATTTATTTGTTGACAGTACGTTTGTTAATAATTTATTAAAAACGAGGATCTATATATAACATCGTCTATTTCCCGCTGTTAGTAAGAGGACAATATCTGTGAGACTAGGAGTGTGAAATAGAATTAGAAGCGGATGGAAAGGAAAGAGAACTAGCAACTGATACTTTAGTTTAGTTTAAAATTGTTCTTGTTTTTAGAAAATTGAAACAAAAAAACACAACATGGCGTCAGAGGCGGTAACAATTAAAGTTGAACCTCCGGACAATTTTGCGATTGACGATACAAATGGGTCACCGGGACTTATAGAGAATAAAGACACGGATAGTTTTAATGAAAAATCGGACAATGAGAGTTCGTCATCAAGCGATTCGAGGAATTTTACGTGTTTATTGTGTGAGGTGATATGTGAAAGCAGGGATCATCTTAGGTGTCATTTAAAGACCTATCATGCATCCAATGCCTTTAACACGTTCGTGGCAAATCGAATTTCCCAGGAAGCGGCGCTGGTGGGAACGGCCACGTACATGAATTACAGGTACACGTGCCCATTGTGTGGCGCGAAATTTAAGTCTTTGAGGAGTTACCTAAGCCATAATATGTCTCACCGAAGTATCGGGAGCCTTCGCGCACAATTTGAAGAGAGCGGTGTGAGTTCAGCTCTGAATACCGGAAAACACTTTCTGCCGGATTTTATCGAATCGGATGACGGATATCCGGGCACTTTCACGTGCATTGAGTGCAACACGGTTTTCACGCAACGGGATTCATACGCCATGCACATGATGATGCGAGCAATGAACGAAACGTGCCATCACGCGACACTTGTGTCTCCGGCGAAATCGGAAAAGAACGAAAACGATGAGGATGAGACAGGAATAATTACCGGAAATGACGTCACTGCATTGTCGACTGAATCCATTTCGAAACCGGACATAACGATGCACGTGCAGCAGAAATGCTTAGAAGACGTAACATCGAGCGTAGACCAAGACGAATATCTAAAGTCAGTGTTGGATAAGGTTTTCACGGCAGATGACGCTAAACGCGATACTAGTCCGAGGTTATCGAATGAGGAAGGAAAACTGTGCAAATTTTGTGGTTTAAATTTCATGGACCAAGACTCATTAGCAATGCATGTTATGTCTGCCCATGCACAAGATATGGCTTCCCCAAATAACAGAAGCAGTGGTCGGCCATTAAAATTCACCAAATACTCCAGCTGGATTTCACAGAATCAATCCATCGTGCTCAACTACAATTGTAAGTTCTGTGGCGAAACTTTCTTATCACGTGACAATCTAGCAATGCACGTTCTTACCCACGCTCAACGAGACGAGAAAAAGTCAGACTTTCCGCTGAACAATAACTTACTCAAACGTTCTCGTGAATTCGAAATGGATCCAATGGTGACAGCAAATCAGAGAGCGAAAATTCTGCGCCGCGTAGATCATTTTAATAATTTCAAAAGGACATTGAATGAAGAAAGGTTCGACCAGTCTGCGGTACGAGAAGGGAAATCGGACTATTTATTCTGCAAAAAATGTAACATAACCTTTTATCTGAAAACAGAATTTGATTGGCACGTGCGAAAATACCACGATACTGTCGATAGTGACGAGACACAGCCTTTGTGTTTGAAGAAAACTTCAGACAACGTACTTAAAGACAGCTCGACAACGGCAAATCATCCAGACATAATGCTCAGCGCACCAACAAACACTGCAAGAGCTTCAAAACAAAGAAGGAACAGCTTTTCATTTGACAAACGTTCCCGCGACTACAGAAATGCTCCTAAGCGCCCTCTGTCGGCCGACGACTGCAATGCGTTAAAATTAGATTCTCTTAAGTCGCAGTCGATGCATAGAAAAGGCACACTATCGACGGAAAATAGATACAGTAAATCACTAAATTGTTCAAAGATTGTTCCAAATCTAAAGGCCCTATCATCCAATGAGCAGAGGATAATTTATTCAGTGTTTGGTAAAAATCTGGATTTTAACAAGGCGAGCAATGAAGACAAAGACGCAGTAGACACTAAACCAACAGATGAAGAAATTCAGCGGGCGGAAAATTTGAGGGAAGCTACCCAGTCTGTTCCGGCAGATCTTTCCATATCAAAAAGCTCACCTAGACCTAGACAAACTACCGGAGAATCGTGTTCAGATGACGCAGCTTCCGGTACAGTGAACAATACCGGAAATGCATTGGTAACGAAAGACCCGGATGACAAACACAGAGTGCTCAAGTCGGAAATGGAGGCTCCAATGTGCAAGTACTGTGATATTATGTTTTTCAATAAAGCCATTTATTATTTACACATGGGACTACATAATGTGAACGATCCTTGGCAGTGTAATGTTTGTGGAAAGATTTGCACAGATGCTGTCGACTTTGCAGCGCACGTGATCCACATGTAGTCTCATGATCAAATTCAGCTCAGACTACCATAGTGCTCAGACGTAAATATGTTCACCGACTCACCTAGCACGAATAAAACATGTGATGGACACGTGACAATATGATTAATATTTAGTGACACAATATATACCAAGTTTTTATGTAATTATTTACTTTCTTTTATATTTGTATCAAAATTTCATCACCTTACACACCTGATAGCAGCCATGTGACACAGTTCATTTAACACACAAAATTCTCCGGGACCCCATACACGGGACTTAGATAAACAGTGTAGACCCAGATCAGAGGGCTCCTACAGGAGCCCTCTGATCAGGGTCTGCACTGTTTAGTATAGCAAACAATGTCATGTTTTCACCAGTAAGGACCCTCACTTGTAACAGTTGAATGAGTTTCCTTCATAGTTTATGGAATTTAATATATATTATTGATCTGGGTCAACACTGCATTCAAAGCAATGAGAACATCTTTATCTCAGATAGATGCTGATATGGGAGCAAGATGATTAAAAGTTAAACACCCCCCCCCCACTAAAATAGGCACCTTGTGACACATATGCAAATAGGATAGACCAAGATCTTATGGCTCCTGTAGGGCACTACGTTCAGCGTCGGCTCTGTTTGCTTATGAAATAGCCCAGATCTATATACAGTAGAACCCGTCTATGCGGGCATTTATTTACTGAAGAAAGCAGTCTTAAGAAGCAGGTGGTTGCTTAAGGCAGGGCAAATGTAATACAGAAAGCTCTTGAAGGACCTGCATTAAGGTATTTGAGCTTTCTGCATTACTTTGGACATGCATTAAGCTACCACATGCCTTACAGACACATAAATGGAGCTCTTTTTGATGACCGTTTTAGACATGTTTTACTGTATAAATGCTTAATGCAGGATGAAAGTCATACAAAAAGCTCCCGTGGATATTTGCAGTTTTGGATCAAGATGAGACGTAGAGTAACGTGTACCGAATGTCTTTGACATCCAGTCAATAGGCTGTCTAAAACATGAACGAGCCATAAGAAAGTGGAAAAGTGTTACTGACTTGGGTTTAGCACTTTACTCCATAAATACGCCTTTCTACGCCTTTGCAAACGGCATAGACCAAGATCAGGTGGTTCCTATAGAAGCCGTGTGATCAGGGTCTGCTCTGCTTGCTTGTGGTATAATATAGAGCTAATTATTTTGTATAGTTTCTGTCTGAGGCAAACTATCCGGTGTTCATACTTTCTTACAAGAACATTCATGGAGCAAAAGGTTAACCCTCTGATCTGGGTCTACTCTATTTGCAAATGACAGTGCATATACGCCTCCCATGTTGGAATCATTAACATCCTATTTGTCCGAAGTATTTTCCTGACCCACAGGTTTACAAAACTTTCTGCATGAATCTGAGGTCATTCTCATCAATCAGACACTTGAGAATTACTCAGAAACCCTGGTATCAGATTCTGATGAGACGCCTAGTTCTCGGTGTTTTAGATACTGACAAGATGCCGAGTTACTCGGCGTCTAAGCTGGATACAAACTGTTTGAAACTCTTATGTCAGTCGGGCCCGCACTTAGTACGAGAAGGTCTAGACACAGAGTTGTATACGTACATGTAGTTAATTGGTTAATAAACACTAATTGTTTAACCTTTTCCCTCATATAAACACCTTTTCGCCTATTTGCAAACAGAGTAGACCTAGATAAGATTACTCCTATAGGAGTCATCTGATCAGGGTCTGCTCTGTTTGCTAATGGAATTTGGAGGTTCTGCGTCTTTACTTTTTTAAAAAAAAAAAATGGCTACAATGTACCAACATCCATATTTTATTATAACTATTTGTATCCATGAATTTTCAATAGATAATTAGATATTGAAAACTGCACTAAATATAGAACAAGGAAAGGGTTAACTCTTTGCACGCGATGTAATTGCCGTCTGCTATACAAGGTCGTCTTATGTTCATGTTTCTTTCATTTCTCTCCTTAACCCTTTTGTTCCCACGATCCCATATATGGGACGTAGGCAAACAGTGTAGACTCTGATCAGACGCCGCATAATGCGGCGTATGATCAGAGTCTACACTGTTTGCTGATAGGAATTTCAATATAAAGCAAAACGAAATTGAAAATTTTGGCCAGACGCCCTTTAGATAAAAAATGGATCAGTCTAATATATAAACATGGAATAATCCACTGGGCGCAAGTGGGTGTTCACAGCTTAATGTATGTTTAAAGTAAAATCTTTCAGCACTACTCTAGACCTATATTAAGCTATCAAATTGTGTTAGCTCCTGTGATACAATCTCTTTGAATAAATCTACCGAAAAGGGGCATTAACTAGAGAAAAGGAATTTTTTAGAAAATTGTAGTTTGAAACCATTGTGATAAATAGAGCATTTGCTCCTATAGGAGCAAATGCTCTATTTATCACAATGGTTTCATAGAATGACTTTTATAGAGTCGTCAAAAGTCGTCAATATGAGGGAATTGGTCAAACGACATTTGGGTCATTCCAGAGTTTTGAAAGTTAAACCATTTGGCTAAGAATTATTATTGCAGGAAAACAGTAAAACCCCTCTAAACTGGACGTTAATTTTAGTACAAATATCGGTCTTGGAGACAGGTAGCATCTTAATGAAGGGTGAACGTCATGTAGAAAACCCCTCCTGCATAAAAGTATCAAAATTCTTCTCTACTTGAATTCCGGTTTAGAGTGTTCTGCTGTATAATAAATATATTATTAGCTTATCTCTTGTAATGGTATACATCACGTGAAAGAGTGCTCATAGAATAATTTTTAGATACTATCTAGCAAACAGGACAGACCTTGACCAGACGGCTACTACAGGAGCCATCTTACCTTAACCCTTTCCCTGATGAATATTCATGTAGAAAATAATGACGTCATAAATATTGATAAGATTATTTTTTTATAATTGCATAATTATGAACACATGACATTTTGGCTCAGGCAGAAGCTGTAGAATTAGGTCTATATTACACCATAAGCAAACAGAGCAGACCCTAATCAGACGGCTCCTATAGGAGCCGTCTGATCTGGATCTACTCTGTTTGCAGATGCATAAAAATGCGCTTACATGGGGGAAAGGGTTAAACGCATCTGTTTGCAATAGCATTATCTGTTTGTATGTTAACCCCTTGCTTCATATAAACATGTTTTCACGCATTCTAAAAGGAACCGTTGGATCCCAGATCTGCTCTGTTTGCTAGTGGAAATAGAAATATACTGTTCTTTATTTTCTAGAATGGCTACCTTGCACCAACTTTACAATTTTATTTTAACTATTTTGTCCAAGTATATTCACAAGGTATTGAAATAATCAACAAACATAGACCAGGGAAAGGGCAAGTTTTCGCTCACAACAATTGTCGTCTGCTTCAATTCTTAAAATATTTTTTCTCTTATTTGTTGGCAAAAATTTAGCCAAAGTGTCAAACATGTTGGATCCTGATGAGACGCCACATAATGCGGTGTCTCATCAGGATCCAAACTGTTTGCATAAGTTATCGCGGTCTCACCGCTAGCGAGCAAAGAGTTTAAGCAATCACTATCAGATAAAATGTTAACTCTTTTTAGACCCAACCTCTTTAAATTAATCTACCGAAAAGAAGCATTAACTATAGAAAAGGAGAATTTTAAAATTGTGTAGTTTTGAAACCATTGTGATAAATAGAGCATTTGATCCTATGGAGCAAATGCTCTATTTATCAATGTAGTTTCAAATAATGAGTTTTACAGGGGTGCAAAAAGGTGCCAGTAGGAGAGAATGGGTTTTAAACAGACTGCCAGTTTGGCAGCTCTCCATGTTAATTTCATCCTGTATTAAACATCCGGTTTGCTAGCTTTTTGCGTTATTTTCATTCTGAATTAAGCTACAAACGGTTTCTGTGTTACTTTCATCCTGCATTAAGCTACCACTGAGCTGGTGTCAGTCCTAACCTGATAAATACGCACATTTACGCACTTGCAAACAGAGTACACCCAGATCAGATAGTTCTAGGGTCTGATCTGTTTGTACACCCAGATAAGATAGTTCTAGGGTCTGATCTATTTGTACACCCAGATAAGATAGTTCTAGGGTCTGATCTGTTTGTTTATTGAAAAATGAAAAGCTGATTCTACAGTTTCTGCTAATATCGAACCTTTAAAATGTGATATATTATGACAAAATAGCTAATTTATACACGAGAGTATTTATAAAGTAAAGAGTTAACCATTTACTCCATTAATACGCCTTTCTACGCATTTGCAAATAGAATAGACCCAAATCAGACGGCTCCTATAAGAGACGGCTCCTATAAGAGCCGTCCGATCTGAGTCTGCTCTGTTTGCTTGTGATATAAGTCTACAGTTTTCGACATGGTGAAAAATTCTTGTTTGCATGTGTTATTATAACAATTAATCCTGCAAGAAAGAGTTGATATGACTGGTTTACAAATGTCCGCTTGAGAGAGATTTACTTGTATCGAATGCCATGGCAGGTTCTGTACAAACATGTATTTACCTATTTGATTATGAAGTACACCCCCTCTAATGTGAGCATTTTATGAATAAACAGGCATGTCTTTATAAGTAGGCGGTTGCTTAATGCATGACAAAGTAATGCAGAAAGCTCCTGTGGGAGCTTTCTGAATTACTTTCGTCATGCATTAAGCTATACTCTGTCTTTAAGACTCATAATTAGATGTCTTTTTGTGGTCATTTAAGAAGGTTTATTATTATCGCCCTGCATTAAGCCATCATCTAACATTGATCTGTTTTATTCACAGTGTTGCAGGTAAATATACAATATGTACACTGTTTTCCTATTTCTGTTTCATAAAATAAATCGTTTATATTTAAAACATGTTCGTGTGTCGTTATTTATAAATCACTCATTTATTTGAACCAAAATTAGAATTATCGATGAAAGAATTGAAACTATAATTCATTTCCATTGACGCCATGAGCCGTTTTGATTGAATACAGTGCGACCTCAATTATCCAAATACTAAAATTACAGTTAACCTCTATTATTCGAATACTCAAAAATACAGTACAACATCGATTATCCGAATTTTCAAAAATACAGTAACACCTCTCAAATGTGTAACGTTATCGATCTTTAAAACAGGTCGCAGCTGAATAAAGTTAGACTGCCATGCAGAAAACTCTCATGTAACTTCCACCTTGTATTAAGCAGTCTACTGCCTAAAAGGGTCTGTATTCTCCACTACTAAAGTTTCGAATAATCGTTGTTTAACTGTATTTCAACTTCTGTTTGTTTTTCCGCTCCAGGAAGTTAATAGCTTTCAAATTCCAAAATAGCCGTCTGTTTCAAAGTACATGTACATGTACAACTTTCTTCCAGTGCTGTTTTAATAATTGTTGACCAGAATACCGAAACGGCTAAACCGAGATATGAAGCGCCTGATCTGGATCCAAACTGTCTGTTAACCTTTCCCTCATATAAACACATTGTCACGCATTTGCAAACAGAACAGACCCATATCAGTAGGCTCATGTAGGAGTCGTCTGATACAGAACAGACCCATATCAGTAGGCTCATGTAGGAGTCGTCTGATACAGAACAGACCCATATCAGTAGGCTCATGTAGGAGTCGTCTGATACAGAACAGACCCATATCAGTAGGCTCATGTAGGAGTCGTCTGATACGGGTCTGCTCTGTTTGCCAATGGAATTAGATAGATTTGTTTCTTTACTTTCTAAGATGACTACAATGGTCTACCGATGAATACAATGGTCTACCTACTATATTTCATTATAACTACTTCGGCAATGAATATTTAGTAGGTATTGAAATTTGAAATAAACATAGAACAGAGAAAGGATTACTCCGTCTCATGCTACCGGCCACCTAACTCGCATTTGCAGCCATCTTGGACCCAGATCATACACCGAGTGATTCGACGTTTCATCAGGAGCCAGTCTGTTTAACACTCGGCCAGAAGGTTTCATCAGGAGCCAGTCTGTTTAACACTCGGCCAGAAGGTTTCATCAGGAGCCAGTCTGTTTAACACTCGGCCAGAAGGTTTCATCAGGAGCCAGTCTGTTTAACACTCGGCCAGAAGGTTATTTTGAACGTGTCACTCGGCGTTTCATCAGGAGCCAGTCTGTTTAACACTCGGCCAGAAGGTTATTTTTCAAAATCTTTAACCCTTTACCCCATAAATACACCATTTCTCGCCTTGGCAAACAGAGTAGACACAGATCAGACGGTCCCAGTGGGAGCCGTCTGATCATGGTCTGGCATGTGTGCTTATGGCATAATACAGTGAAACCTCTCTATAACGACAACTAAATTACTTCAAGTATTTTGTGTTAAAGGCAGGTGGGTGCTTAAAGAAAGGTGAAAGTAAAACAGAACGTTCCTATGGGAGCGTTCTGTTTAACTTTCACCTTGCTTTAAGCACCCACCTGCCCTAATTACCAACTAATTAGCTCAATTTAGTGGTCGTTATCGAGAGGTTATACTGTATAGATGTGATTTTACAGTTCATGCAGTGGTCAACCATCCCTGTGTCCATGTGCTATTGTAACAAATAATCTAATTAATATTCATGATATCATTATTTCTTTCATGAATTGGTTAACCAATCGGATTTAGCCTTTTATCCCTTAAATAAGTTTTTCTATGCATATGCAAACAGAGTAAACACAGATCAGGCGGCTCCTGAAGGCGTCAAATCAGGTATTACTCTATTTGTTTATGACAGATTATAGATATGATCTAATTGTTTCTACCATGTCCAATGTGCTATTATTACAATTAATCTAGTTATATTTGATGCTGCCATTCTTTCTCTCATTAATATTCATAGAATAAACGATTAAAAAGACGTTGCAGATTGGGCAGATATCATTTTTCAGCATAAGAAGCGTCAGTCACATAATAAGCGCCAGTCACATAATAAGCGTTAGTCACATAATAAGCGCCAGTCACATAATAAGCGTTAGTCACATAATAAGCGCCAGTCACATAATAAGCGTTAGTCACATAATAAGCGCCAGTCACATAATAAGCGCCAGTCACATAATAAGCGCCAGTCACATAATAAGCGCCAGTCACATAATAAGCGTTAGTCAAATAATAAGCGTTAGTCACATAATAAGCGCCAGTCACATAATAAGCGCCAGTCACATAATAAGCGCCAGTCACATAATAAGCGTTAGTCACATAATAAGCGCCAGTCACATAATAAGCGTTAGTCACATAATAAGCGCAAGTCACATAATAAGCGCCAGTCACATAATAAGCGCCATTCACATAATAAGCGTTAGTCACATAATAAGCGTTAGTCACATAATAAGCGTTAGTCACATAATAAGCGCCAGTCACATATTAAGCGTTAGTCACATAATAAACGTTAATTACATAATAATTCAGCTTTGCAAACGGAGTAAACCCCGAACAGGATCTGCTATGTTTGCTTATAAAATATTCATGTACCCAGGCAACTCTCCAGCTTAATAACAAAAGAAACTTCTGTACATGTGTTATTATAAAACTCCAGCTTATGTCACTATTAATTTTTCTTACATGAATTTTGAACAACGAAAGAATTACGCAAATAATAATTCAGCTAAAGTGCGGAAACGGCCGATAACTTCCGCAAAATTAATTTACAAATTATAGCCTCGTTTATCCGATACATGTATTTCGTAAAGCAGAATTGAGGAACTTTTATGCAGATAGCTGCTTTATGCAAGCTGGGAGTCATGCAGGAAGTCGCCAGAGAAGATTTCAGCATGACTTCCTTTCATCCAGCATTTACCTGTCACCTGTCTTAACCCGTTCCCTCATATGCTATTTTTCAGACGAAATATATTTTAATAAATCTGCTGAAAAGGAGCATTTATACAGACAATATGATTTTAAAATTGTGTACCTTTGAATTATTGTGATACACACAAAAGGCGTCAATATGCGAGAATGGGTCAAAAGGCGTCAATAGATGGGAATGGTTCAAAATGTCTCAATATGTGGGAATGAGCCGAAGGGTGTCAATATGTGGGAATGGGTCATTAGGTGTCAATATGTGGGAATGGGTCAAAGGGTGTCAATTTGTGGAAATGGATCAAAAGGCATGAGGGGGTGGGTCAAAAGCTGTCAATATGAGGGGATGTGTCAGAAGACGTCGCTATTTGGGAATGGGTTAAAGGGTGTCAATACGAGGGCATGTGTCAGACGACGTCGATATGTTGGAATGGGTTAAAGGGTGTATATATGAGGGGATGTGTCAGAAGGCGTCAATATGTGGGAATGGGTTAAAGGGTGTCAATATGAGGGGATGTGTCAAAAGGTGTCAATATGAGGGGATGTGTCAGAAGACGTCGATATGTGGGAATGGGTTAAAGAGTGTCAATATGAGGGGATGTGTCAGAAGGCGTCGATATGTGGGAATGGGTTAGGGTCGACGCTGATACTTATTTGGGTGTGTTTTGGATCAACATGGTCGAACTGTATACCTGGTGGTCTATTTAAACAAAAGTTTAAATTGAGACTCATGCTTGTACATATGTTACAAATAAGGGACTCTTGTTTGGAAATAGCTTATAAATATGGGACTCTTGTTGGGAAATAGCTCATAAATATGGGACATTTGTTGGGAAATAGCACATAAATATCGGAGTCTTATTGGGAAATAGCTTACCTATCTTTAATATCCTGAATTTACAGCCACCACTCCTTTTAGTGGCGGCTATAAAGGGGTTCATTGTACTCACTGACACGGGTTATTGAAATCTATGGCATGCGTTATTGTACTTTCTGACATGTGTTATTCATACAAGAGCGTATAATCCTTTAGTAAACCCTACAGGGACGTTCAATCCTACAGCATTTTAAACATGGACGCATTATCCTTCGGTAATGACTACATGGAAATATAACCTTACTGCAATTCCTACAGTGAAGTATTTGTACAAGAGATATAATTCTACAGTAATCCCTACAGGAACGCATAATCCTTCGGTAGTTTATAAATGGGCGTTTAATCCTATGGTAATTTCTACAGTGCGTATAATCCTACAGTAATCCATACAGGAACGTTTAATCCTATGGTAATTCCTACAGGGCGTATAATCCTACAGCAATCCATAGAGGGGTGTTTAATCCTATGGTAATATCCACAGGACGTATAATCCTACAGCAATCCATACAGGAACGTTTAATCCTATGGTAATATCCACAGGGCGTATAATCCTACAGCAATCCATACAGGGGCGTTTAATCATATGGTAATTCTTACAGGGCGTATAATCCTACAGCAATTCATACATGGACGTTTAAACCCATGGTAATTACTACAGGACATATATTCCTACAGCAATCCATACAGGGGCGTTTAATCCTATGGTAATTACTGCAGGGCGTATAATCCTACAGCAATCAATACATGGGTGTTTAATCCTATGGTAATTCCTACAGGGCGTATAATCCTACAACAATCCATTCAGGGGCGTATAATCCTACAGAAATATATACAGGGGCGTATAATCCAACTGCAATCCCTACAGGGGCATATTATCCTATAGCAATCCATACAGGGGCGTTTTATCCTATGGTAATTCCTACAGGAACGTATAATCCTACAGCAATCCCTACATGGGCGTATAATCCTACAGCAACCCCTCCTACAGGGCGTATAATCGTATAGTAATCCCTACAGGTGTGTATAATCAAACAGTAATCCCTACAGGGGCGTATAATCCTACAGCAATCCCTACAGGGACGTATAATCCCACAACAATTTGTGCAAGTCTAATCCTACAGTTCGAACGGGGAAGTATAATCCTAAAGCAATTTGTACACGGAAACACCTCCCGGGACAGTTCATAACAACGACAGAACCTGTCTCAAGCGCGACAAATGGGACTTACATTGAGTCTGCCACAGAGCCTCTAAAGTGGGATAAACGGGGCTTACATTGAGTCTGCCACAGAGCCTCTAAAGTGGGATAAATGGGGATCACATTGAGTCTGCCACGGAGCCTCTAAAGTGGGATAAATGGGGCTTACATTGAGTCTGCCATTGAGCATCTGAAGTGGGATATATAGGGCTTACATTGAGTCTGCCACAAAGTCTCTAAACTGGGACAAATAGGACATACTGGAGAACCTCTCTGAAACGTCACAAATGGGACTTACGTAATGTCTGCAGGAGAACCTCTCTGAAACGTGATAAATGGGACTTACGTAATGTCTGCAGGAGAACCTCTCTGAAACGTGGTAAATGGGACTTACGTAATGTCTGCAGGAGAACCTCTCTAAAGCGTGATAAATGGGACTTACGTAATGTCTGCAGGAGAACCTCTCTGAAACGTGATAAATGGGACTTACCTAATGTCTGCAGGAGAACCTCTCTGAAACGTGATAAATGGGACTTACGTAATGTCTGCAGGAGAACCTCTCTGAAGCGAAACGAATGGGACTTCATTCTCAGTGTTGTTATACCTTCTGATCCTTCGAGATCATGAATTTAAGTACTTCTTGTTCTGAAAATTGAATACCGCTTAAGCCGGTGCTAGGGGGCGTGAGCAGTGTTGCACTTTCAATTACTGTTCATGAACAGACTCAATAAAACCGAGTCTGCAATTTTCTCTTTTTGTGTTGCAATTTTTGCTCTCGAGGATCACCTCCCTTTAGAATTTACATAATGTCTGCAGGCGAACCTCTATACAGGCGAGCATTTACTAAAACATGAATTCCTTTAGGCCGTAACTGTCACGTTATCGCATATTCGCCAGTTGAAGCTAAAGGATTTATGCACTGCCAGGTAACAGTGCCTGCCAAATTTGTACAAACTATCTTTACAATTTTCCATTTTCTTTCAAGAAACATAATCACAGCATCAAACAGTTTGGATCCAGATGAGACGCCGAGTTACTCGGCGTCTCATCTGGATTCAAACTGTTTGCATAAGTAATCACAGATTCGCGAGTTGCAACAGAAGTGAATCTTCGCTGCCGCGTAACGTTTGTCTGCAACAGAAGTGAATCTTCGCTGACGCGTAACGTTTGTCTGCAACAGAAGTGAATCTTCGCTGCCGCGTAACGTTTGTCTGCAACAGAAGTGAATCTTCGCTGACGCGTAACGTTTGTCTGCAACAGAAGTGAATCTTCGCTGACGCGTAACGTTTGTCTGCAACAGAAGTGAATCTTCGCTGACGCGTAACGTTTGTCTGCAACAGAAGTGAATCTTCGCTGACGCGTAACGTTTGTCTGCAACAGAACTGAATCTTCGCTGACGCGTAACGTTTGTCTGCAAAATTTGTTGTCTGCTACAATTTTCATTTCATCTTTCAGTTTTTTCTTCAATTTTCTTTTAACAAACACGATCACAGCATGAAGCAGTTTAGATCATGACGAGATTCCTCCTCTGGATCCAAACTGTTTTCTTAGGTAATCACAGATTTGACAGTTACAGCGAAAGGGTTAAAAGTCGGCGAATCTTCGTTACCACGTAACTTTGTCTGCAAAATGTGTCGTCTGCTACACTTTTTATTTTGTAAATGTCTTCCAATTTCTGTCAAGAAAGATAATCACACCATCAAAGGTTTGGACCCTGATGAGACGCCGAGTTACTCGGCGTCTCATCTGGATCCAATCTGTTTGCATAGGTATTCACAGATTTTTTCAGATTTTGCAGCAAAATTATTAAAAACAGGTTTTGAAGCAAATTT
The DNA here is from genome assembly GCA_963576725.1 of Azorinus chamasolen. Lineage (NCBI taxonomy): Eukaryota > Metazoa > Mollusca > Bivalvia > Cardiida > Solecurtidae > Azorinus > Azorinus chamasolen. Next base: position 83,076,904 of record OY755246.1, read on the forward strand.
ATTAAAACAGGTGGATGTTTAATGCTGGGTAAAAGTAATGCAGAAAGCTCCTGTGCCTCTTTCGTCCTGCATTTAGCTTCTCCCTACGTTTAAGACAAGAGTTCTTGCTGTAACGGTATTTGGTTGCAATCTGATATGTGCCAGATGTACAAGCACATGGATGACTCTTTGCTTCGTGAATATTCAATCAGGAAATTCATGGTTCCGCGAGAAAAGATAAGCTCCGCCCACATTGGTTACTGTTGCTAATCACCCCAAGCTTTCGCACAAAATGGCGGATACAGATGCAGAGAAGAGGCCGGTGTCAGATTCTCTGGCCAAAATACCTGATAATATATCTCTATCTTTTCTGACGATTGCTAAACCCTTATAAAAAAAATGTCCTGGAGAAGGATTTAAATTATTACACGCAAGGTTACATTCACGATGCTAAAGTGTCGGACGGAAATGAAGAAATTTGTTTAATGATTTGATGCTGGCCTTCTATGCGAAAAAAACACCACAGCATAAACTACACCAGACACCTCCTTATAAAAGGAGACACTGTGGACGACTCATGTTGTTCATGTACTGTAGGGTATGAGTATAGAATTTACATTTGAATTTATTTTTTATTCCAGTCATATCTTAACTTCTTAAGTTTACCCTGCAAGTTTTGCAGGTCGCTATAAGTACCATTATTTTTGCGATCAGTTAAGAGATAAGCCATTTATCTATATACATGTATTATGCTTTTATTTAACACCCCGAGCTGTACCAAAAGTGACCATGGGTGTCATAAAATATTACGTAATTTTATGCAATCGTGTGACTTACGATTCGCACATGTTTAATCTGTGTTCATTGATGTGTAAATCAGCGTCCTTTTGGCTATAGCTTTACATGCACGGTTGGGGTGCTAATCCCCACTGATGTGTCAAAGCATACTTTATTACAGGAATTACACACACACACACTAAAATAACTGAACAGAACATATGAAAATTAATGATATATATATATTTTATTGTTAAATTCATTTGAATTGAACAAATTAGATCTTTGATTTATTTTAAAGTCATTCAAAACACTTTAAAAGATCCATCTTGTTCATACTGAATGGACTTTACTAGAACTACCATTTAACCCATTCCCTATTGTTGACGCCCCTGAAAAAGTCACTTTTTGAAACCATTGTGATAAATAGAGTATTTGCTCACAAGACAATGGTTTCAAAACTACACGATTCTAAATTTCCCCTCAAATTTCTCTAGTAAATTCTTCTATTCGGTAGATTTATTCAAAATGGTTGGATCTAAAATTAGCCTATGAGGGAATGGGTTAACAATGGTGGATTTGTTTTATATAGAAGATTCACCATTCAAAGGGTTAAGCTAGTTTCTCAATAAGCTAGTAAAACATTTACATTCTTCCGTCTCAACAAAATTGTTTGTACATAATACATGTTTCACAATTTGGGCTATTTAATCTTTTCCTAATTAACACTAGGCCTATGCATGTCACGATCACTTCAAGAATATTCGTTATGCCAATTTTCACGGGAAGACAAACGCTATAGAATCAGATCTAGATCTAATTTCATATGAAAACAGAGCAGACTCTCATTAGACAGCTTCTACAGATAACATCAGTTGTCTGATCTGGGTCTACTCTATTTGCAAAATCGTGAAAAGTGTTTATAATTTTAAATGAATAACAGGTTAAAAAGAATAGACTGGAATGTCATGTATCACAAAATATCTATTGTGCGGAAATTTATAACTGTTATCCTGCTTTAACCATTTCCCTTTTCAATATTCCTGTAAGAAATACTGACATTGTGAATGTTAATTAGCTGGTTTTTTATGTTACCTTTTCAATGAATGATTTTTTTGTTTGACAAAAACTGTAGAGTCATATCTATATCATATTAAAAGCAAACAGAGCAAACCCTGGTCAGACGGCTCCTAATGTCTGATCTGGGTCTATCTGTTTGCAAATGCTTGAAAATGCGTTTATATGAAGGAAAGGGTTAAAACTGATGTCTGCTTAAACTCTGATATGTTGCAATTGTTTCTGTAGATCTACTCCCGATTTTAGTATATATTGACCGAGCGTAGACACCAAGTTAAATCAGAATCCAAGCTGTTAACACATGAAAACTAGGCACTTAGGCACTTTACTACATGAATATACATGTGAAAAATAATGACATCGGGAATTATAATTGTATTTTTATAATGGCATATGGATTTATATGTGTTATTCTGTTATGAATATCCGACGTTTAAACAAAAATTGTCTTATGTCTAACTCAGTTACGAAGGTAGTTACGAATGTTTGTGGTTAAATATGGCGGATAGTGACGCGGTGGTACGGTCAGAATTTAATGCCGTTCTCTGATTGGTCAAAAATAACCGATCGCGGAACCATGAATGACGCCATAAACATCACTGACATTATTTTTCATAATTGCATAATTCGAGGGCTTGGTGCAAAACTATTCTAACTCCTTCACTTTGTGAAGGAGTTAGAATAGTTTTGCACCAAGCCCTCGATATGAACAGGGAGTTGTTGACTGTGGCAGAAACTATAGAAGCATATTTGCGTAATTCTATAAGCAAACAGGACATACCTTGATCAGACGGCTCCTACAGGAGCCTCTGATCTGGGTCTACTCTATTTTCAAATGCGCGAATATGCGTATCTAACAATAAAAGGATTATTCAAATGATTCAAGTAAAATAACAAAATACATGAACATTTAGCTCTAAAACTTGATTTATACACCCTAGCTGGCGTTTGCAATTATTAATTTAAACGTCATTAACCAGCGCCAGGGGTCTGATGCATATCAAATGCTCTTGTCCCCAGAGGGTGGCATCTCTTTAACATTGCGCTGTGTCTTTTTTACTCTCAGTCCTTATAGGCACTTACACATATCGACTAGTAAGCGCACTGGATCCAGATCAGCCTTTCAAGTGTCAAGATTTCTGTGCGTGAGTTAAGTTTCATAACTAACATGAGAGTTGAGAAATGACTACACTATACAGAAGTGTCTATGCTAGAAGACACAACAGTAGAAGTCACTACACTATAAACAGAAGTGTCTATGCTAGAAGTCACTATAGTAGAAGTCACTACACTAAACAGAAGTGACTATGCTAGAAGACACTACAGTAGAAGTCACTACACTATAAACAGAAGTGTCTATGCTAGAAGTCACTATAGTAGAAGTCACTACACTAAACAGAAGTGACTATGCTAGAAGACACTATAGTAGAAGTCACTACACTAAACAGAAGTGACTATGCTAGAAGACACTATAGTAGAAGTCACTACACTAAACAGAAGTGACTATGCTAGAAGACACTATAGTAGAAGTCACTACACTAAACAGAAGTGTCTATGCTAGAAGACACTATAGTAGAAGTCACTACACTAAACAGAAGTGTCTATGCTAGAAGACACTTTAGTAGAAGTCACTACACTAAACAGAAGTGACTATGCTAGAAGACACTATAGTAGAAGTCACTACACTAAACAGAAGTGTCTATGCTAGAAGACACTATAGTAGAAGTCACTACACTTAACAGGCATGTCTATGCTAGAAGACACTATAGTAGAAGTCACTACACTAAACAGAAGTGTCTATGCTAGAAGACACTATAGTAGAAGTCACTACACTTAACAGGCATGTCTATGCTAGAAGACACTATAGTAGAAGTCACTACACTTAACAGAAGTGACTATGCTAGAAGACACTATAGTAGACGTCACTACACTATACAGAAGTGACTATGCTAGAAGACACTATAGTAGAAGTCACTACACTAAACAGAAGTGACTATGCTAGAAGTCACTATAGTATAAGTCACTACACTATACAGAAGTGTATTTGCTAGAAGTCACTATAGTATAAGTCACTACACTAAACAGAAGTGTCTTTGCTAGAAGTCACAATACCAGAAGTCACTACACTATAAACAGAAGTGACTATGCTAGAAGTCACTTTAGTAGACGTCACTACACTATCCAGATGTGTCTATGCTAGAAGTCACTATAGTAGAGTCACTACACTAAACAGAAGTGTCTTTGCTAGAAGTCACTATAGTAGAAGTCACTACACTAAATAGAGTGGACTTTGCTAGAAGTCACAATACCAGAAGTCACTTCAGTAAACAGAAGTGATTTTGCTAGAAGTCACAATACCAGAAGTCACTACACTAAACAAGTGACTATGCTAGAAGTCACTATATAGAAGCCACTACACCAATCAGAAGTGACTGTGCTAGAAATCAACATAGAATAAGTCACAATACTAAAAGTCACTACACTAGACAGAAGTGACTATGCGAGAAATCACTATACTAGAAATCACTACACTAGAACAACTACACTAGACAGAAGTGACTATGCTAGAAGTCACTATAATAGAAGTCACTACATTAGAAGTCAGTACACTAAACAGAAGTGACTACAACATACAATGTCCATAATTATGTGACTACACTAGACATATGTGACTACACATATGTGATATGTCATTACACTAGACAAATGTGACTACACTAGACATAAGTGACTACACTAGTCATTAGACGAGCCCTTTGATCATGGTTTGCCCTGTTAGCTCGCCTATTCGAAGAAAAGGGGACATATGGAATCACCCCGGCGTCGGCGTCGGCGTCTGCGTCGGCGTTGGCTTTTGCTTTTGGTTAAATGTTTGGGGTAAGTGTTGAAATGCACTAATACTACATGGAATATTTGCCTTAGGAAGCTGATACTTGAATTTGAGGTTCCCGGTGTGTTGAACATTGATGAAGTGTAGTTAAAATTTACAATAAAACTGAATTTTAGTCAAAATTTCACCTGTTTTGGACTTAGCTTTTTGGGCTGAGATCTCAAGGTTAAAGTTTTGGGGTAAGTGTTGAAATGCACTAATACTACATGAAATATTTGCCCTAGAAAACTGATATTTGGAATGGAGGTTTCCTGTGTGTTGAACATTGATGTAGTGTAGTTAAAATTTAAAATAAAACTGAATTTTAGTCAAAATTTCACCTGTTTTGGACTTAGCTTTTTGGGCTGAGATCTCAAGGTTAAAGTTTTGGGGTAAGTGTTGAAATGCACTAATACTACATGAAATGTTTGCCCTAGAAAACTGATATTTGGAATGGAGGTTTCCTGTGTGTTGAACATTGATGTAGTGTAGTTAAAATTTAAAATAAAATTGAATTTTAGTCAAAATTTCACCTGTTTTGGACTTAGCTTTTTGGGCTGAAATCTCAAGGTTACAGTTTTGGGGTAAGTGTTAAAATGCATTAATACTATATGTAATATTTACCGTAGGAAGCTGATACTTGAAATGGAGGTTCCCGGTGTGTTGAACATTGATATAGTGTAGCTAAACTTTAAAATAAAACTGAATGTTAGTCAAATTTCACCTGTTTTGGACTTAGCTTTTTGGGCTCAAGGTTAAAGTTTTGGGGTAAGTGTTCAGATGCACTAATACAACATGAAATACTTGCCATAGGTAGCTGGTATTTGAAATGGAGTTTGCCAGTAGGTTTAACATTGATGTAGTTCAGTTAAAAATAGAAAAATATTTTGGACTTCATCTTTGTAGACAAGGTCTACAATAGGCGAGCTTTGCTGTCCTGCGACAGTCTAGTTTGTTAATGGAATCATATAGATATGACTCTGTTTATACCAGGGCAGTTCTTTCCTTGTTCATATGCTATCATAAATATCAAGCTACTTAACCCTTCGCTTGCTGAATTTTAAAATACATTTCTCCTTCTTTACCCATGCCCTGATGTATAATTACATATATCTTCACTGTGTATAAGTATTTCGCTGAGAAATCACTGCTGTGGAGTGCACTGGTTGCACAATCAACATGTAAATAGTGCAGACCCTGATGAGACAGCTCCTACAGGTAGGTATATTGACGTGAATAGCAAGCGTAGGGTTAATATGCATACCTACATTAGTTCTTACCTAGATGTTCATGGAGTAAATGGTTAACCGATCACCTTCACCCTTTCTCTGTTCTATATTTATTCCAAAAGTCAATACCTACTGAATATTCATGGACAAAATAGTTATAATGAAATATGGAAGGTGGAACATTGTGGCCATTTCAGAAACTAAAGAAACAGATCTTTTAAAGCCCTTTAGCAAAGAGAACATACCCTGATCAGACGGATCCTGTAGGAGCCCTCCGATCTGGGTATACTCTGCAAATGTGTGGAAGCACGTTTAGTTAAAGGAAAAAATTAAGTTCAGTGCCAGTTCGCAATTTGTAGTTCGTTATTCGAATAACCTACTGCAAACTGCGAATAGGCAACCAAAATAACGCCATCTTATTAATTAACCATTTCCTTGTTAAAACATTTCGAACAGTAAAACAAATATCATTTTCGGTCTTCAAGACAGGTGGCAACTTAATGCAGGGTGAAAAATTAACCAGCTATACCTGCATTAAAAAGTAATAATTCTTCATCACTAACATTTCTAAGTATCGTGGTTTTATATTGTATTATAATAAACAATTTTATCATGCAACGTCACAATATACAGTCACTTCCTACTAGCTGTATTTTGGCTCGTCAGAAAAGTAATTAAATGCTCGCCAAGGCTCGCATTTAACAACTTTTCCCCCTCACCAAAATACAGCTGAACTTCTAAACTACTAGCATAGTAATTCTTATATACAGTACAACCCTACCTCTGGGGACCATATAATGAATAAAGATGGAGTTCGACAAGCGCAGGTGGTTGCCTAATGCTGGGCGAAAGTAATGCAGGAAGCTCCTAAAGGAGCTTTCAGTAATGCAGGAAGCTCCTAGAGGAGCTTTATGCAGGAAGCTCCTAGAGGAGCTTTCAGTAATGCAGGAATCTCCTAGAGGAGCTTTCAGTAATGCAGGAAGCTCCTAGAGGAACTTTCTGTATAACTTTTATCCTGCATTAGCTACCACCTGTCTTTAAATCCTAAAATTATCGCTATAAAGGGGTTTTACTGTATTTGAATCCCCCACTAGAGCTCAAGCTTGAAATCTAACTCTTTGTTCGTTGCACGCTACGTAACTGTTCTCTATAAGTGTAACGTTTTGTTGGCTGCACGCTACGTAACTGTTCTCTATAAATGTTACGTTTTGTTCGCTGCACGCTACGTAACACACTGTCCTCTATAAATGTAACGTTTTGTTCGTTGCACGCTGCGTAACTGTTCTCTATAAATGTACCGTTTTGTTCGTTGCACTCTACGTAACTGTTCTCTATAAATGTAACGTTTTGTTCGTTGCACGCTACGTAACTGTTCTCCATAAATCTAACGTTTTGTTCGCTGCACGCTACGTAACTGTCCTCTATAAATCTAACGCTTTGTTCATTGTGCGCTACGTAACTGTCCACTGTAAATGTGTAGGTCCGTAATTACCCTCAAACCTGATTCTTAGCTTTCATTTATTTCTACTCAAAACACTTCAGCCTCTCGAACAGTTTTAATCCCGATAAAACGCCGAGTTACTCAGCATCTCATCTGGATACAAGCTGTATGCAGGGGTCCTATTGCGAATTAACGACAATCAACTTTTCCCTTCGCTTGCTATTCACGTCAATATACCTACCTGTAAATAGTTAAGACCCAGATGAGACAGCTCCTGCAGGAGCTGTCTCATCAGGGTCTGCACTATTTACAAATTGATTGTGCAACCAGTGCACTCCTCAGCAGTCCTTGCACAGCGAAATACTTGCACACATTGGAGATATATGTAATTATACAATAGGGCATGAGTAAAGGAGAAATGTATTTTAAAATTCAGCAAGAGAAGGGTTAAATAGCGCGTCTGATAATTGCACCATTATTTCATTCAGATTATCAGCTTCATGTCCGTTAACCGTTTTGATGTGGGGAACCCATGTACTGGTATTTTCATACAATGTAGATCCAGATCCGATGGCTCCTAAAGGAGACCTCTGATCAGAGTCTGCACTGTTTGCCATTTAAAACCATCATAGCATGTGGACTCCACAGTTAAACACTTATTCGTTATTTCATTCTGAAAGTCAGCATCGAAAGCGTGAAATGACTGTCGTCAGCAAAACCTGTCATCTGAACAATGTATTCAGCAAGGTAAATACTGTAAAACCTCTCTATAACGACCACTAAATTGTGTTAATTAGTTGGTATTTAGGGCAGGTGGCTGCTTAAAGCAAGGTGAAAGTAAAACAGAACGCGCTCCTATGGGAGCGTTTTGTTTTAGTTTAACCTTTTTTAAGCAGCCACCTGCCTTTAACATAAAATACTTGATGTGATTTAGTAGCCGTTATAAAGAGGTTTTACTGTAGCTTGTTTACATTCCATTTCAAAACTAGATATCGGGGTCTAATGTTAAATAAACCCTCATTAATAACTCATTCCTCGTGAAAAGATAAGTCTATAATTAGATCAGATGATCGCTGAATTCTGGACGAATGTAAAGCAACCCCAATCCACTCCCCCATAGAAGCTCTCTGAATCATGTTTGTCTTTCATTAACTTAGACCATTAGTTGTTTATCATTTATTCAAGATTATTATTACCGTGTCACTATTCATGGACGGAATCAATAAAATTGAACGTTTAGCCCATCTGCTCACACAATCCCATATATGGGACGTAGGCACACAGTGTAGACTCTGATCAGACGCCGCATACTGCGGGGTCTGATCAGAATCTACATTGTTTGCTGATAGGATATTCAATATAAAACAAAATAAAAATGAAAATTTAGACCAGACATCCCTTAGATAAAAGATAAACTAATCCAATATATAAACATGGATGAATCCACTGGGAGCAAATGGGTTAAAAGGATTTTTATTCTTTACTCTAAGGAGGAAACCGTAAAATCAGATCTATACAATTCCATAAGCAAACATTGCAGGCCCTAATCGGACAGCTCTAGGATTTAGGAGTTGTCTGATCTGGGTCTACCCTGTTTGTAAATGGTGCAAAATGGTGTTTCTGTGAGGGGAAAAGGTTCTGACAATTCAACTGTTCTCGGTGTCCTTTTGTTTGGCCAGTAGGCGATATAACTTGGAAAACTTTCAAGTTTACTACTAGCGGGCACAGTGCAGTAACAGCTAGTGAAAACTTCCAATTTCAACTACCAATGGGCACAGTGCAGTAACAGCTAGTGAAAACTTCCAAGTTCAACTACCAGTGGACACAGTGCAGTAACAGCTAGTTAAACTTCCAAGTTCAACTACCAGTGGACACAGTGCAGTAACAGCTAGTTAAAACGTCCAAGTTCACTACCAGTGGACACAGTGCAGTAACAGCTAGTTAAAACGTCCAAGTTCACTACCAGTGGACACAGTGCAGTAACAGCTAGTGAAAACTTCCAAGTTCAACTACAAGTTGACACGGTGCAGTAACAACTAGTTAAAACTTCCAAGTTCAACTATCAGTGGACACGGTGCTGTAACAACTAGTTAAAACTTCCAAGTTCAACTTCCAGTGGACACGGTGCTGTAGCAACTAGTTAAAACTTCCAAGTTCAACTATAAGTGGACACGGTGCAGTAACAACTGGCTAAAACTTCCAAGTTCACTACCACTGGACACAGTACAGTAACAACTGTCTAAAACGTCCAAGTTCACTACCAGTGGACACAGTGCAGTAACAACTAGCTAAAACTTCCAAGTTCACTACCACTGAACACAGTGCAGTAACAACTGGCTAAAACTTCCAAGTTCACTACCACTGTTCAAACGCAATGCAGCGACACCTCGCTATTCCAAGCCTTTAGTAAAGCTGATTGGGGCATATTAAGCAGGTGTCTCTTATACCCATTCCCTCCTAGACTATTTATAGACCTGATCGCTTTGAATAAATCTACCGAAAATGAGCATTTACTAGAGAAAAGGCAAAAAAAGGCAAAAAAAAAAAGAATTTTGTAGTTTTGAAACCAGTATGGTATATAGAGCATTTGCTCCATAGGAGCGGATGCTCTATTTATCTCAATGGTTACAAAAAGTGAAGAATGCGTCAGTAGGAGGGAACTGGGTCCATGCTTATAAAGCTTTTAGTTGAGTCTGAGTTTCGTTCTCAGGCTTTTGATTGGTCAGATTTGAGTTCTCAAGCTTTTGATTGGTCAGATAAGGCTCAAATCTGACCAATCAAAAGCTTGAGAACGATCTTAGACTCAACTAAAAGCTTTGTAAGCATGGACCCTGGTTAATACAGGAAGAAATACCCACAGAAAGTTCTCCTACATTAAACAACTGCATTCTCCCAACCCGTCACTTCACATAAACGCATTTTCACGACTTTGCAAATAGCATAGACACAGATCAGACGGTTTCAATAGGTGCCGTATGGCCAGGGTCGGCTCTGTTTGCTTATGCTATATTTATAATAAATAATTATATGATTCTACAGTTTCTGTTTAGGACACAACTTCCTGTGGTCACATGCCATTATAAAATGGAACCTAATCAATATTAATGGTGTAGTTATTTCTTACAAGAATATTCAACAGGTAAAGAGTTAATATCGGACAATATGTCCTTATTGACCCAACTATTACATCGTAAAGAACAGTGTGTGGATCTTCGCAAACTTCTTCATTCGGTTGTGGTAGTTAAACTCTGAAATACACCTGTTATCTATAGCTGTGAAATACACCCCGTTGTCTATAGCTGTGAAATACACCCCGTTATCTATAGCTCTGAAATACACCCCGTAACCTATAGCACTGAAATACACCCCGTTATCTATAACTGTGAAATACACCCCGTTATCTATAGCTCTGAAATACACCCGTTATCTATAGCTGTGAAATACACCCCGTTATCTATAGCTGTGAAATACATCCCGTTATCTATAGCTCTGAAATACACCCGTAACCTATAGCACTGAAATACACCCCGTTATCTATAGCACTGAAATTCACACCGTTATCTATAGCTCTGAAATACACCCCGTAACCTATAGCACTGAAATACACCCCGTAACCTATAGCACTGAAATACATCCTGTTACCTATAGCAATGAAATTCACACCGATATCTGTAGCACTGAAATACACCCTGTTACCTACAGCGCTGAAATACACCCTCTCCTATGACTCTAAACACGCAACATATCTATAACTCTGAAACACGCCAGTTATCTATAACTCTGAAACACGCCAGTTATCTATAACTCTGAAGCACACCAGTTATCTATAAATCTGAAACACCCCAGTTATCTATAACCCTGAAACACGCCATTTATCAATAACCCTGAAACACACCAATTGTCTATAGCTCTGAAACACGACCCGTATCTATAACTCTGAAACACGCCATCTATCTATAACTCTGAAACACGCCACCTATCTATAGCTCTGTGTTAAGCTCTATTTGCTTATGAAATAATGTAGGTATGATTCTAAAGTTTCTGCCATGGCCAAAAACTCATGTGTCCATGTGATATTATAACAATTTATCTTATTAATATAGATGATATCATTATTTCTCACATGAATATTCACGGACGAAGGGGCTTTATGAATACGGGCTCTGTTTTCGGTGATGACTTTAGAGTTTTACTATATTTTATCAACAGAGACGTTAGAGATCATCCGAGTGAGTGGTGCCTGTATACATGCTCATCTAATAACCCATCAACAGAGACATTAGAGATCATCCGAGTGAGTGGTACCTGTATACATACGTCATCTAATAACCCATCAACAGAGACATTAGAGATCATCCGAGTGAGTGGTACCTGTATATACATGCTCATCTAAAAACCCATCAACAGAGACATTAGAGATCATCCGAGTGAGTGTTACCTGTATACATGCTCATCTAATAGCCCACATTTGCTACAATACACTAAACTTGCATTTAATCTCTCTGCAATTATGTGCTTCCGTACATTGACCCCTTTTACTGCCACGTATTATCGTCTGACAAATATGTCGATTGCTGCACGTGTCTTGAATTTTCTCCCACTAAATAGTTCTAAATAACACTTAGGTGTCAAACAACTAGGACCCAGATGAGATGCCGAGCTACTCCCAGTTGGTTGCAATTGCGAGTTATTTCGCGATTAACCGAAGAAGGGCTTATACTATAATTTAATCACCTTTAACTTATTCAATGGTGACCCTCATTTTCAAGGAAACATTAAAATTGCAATACATGTATAACAATCTCGCAGTGGTGCAATAACCCTCATTGGCATCCGTACATTAAAACTGCAATTTAATCACCTCGCAACTGACAATTACTGAAATAGTCACCCAGCTATGTTACAACATTTTACAAAGTAAACTTCGCCAGTGGCATCTGTCGAGGTATTTTCAATTATTTCAGTTATTCTCCCTCTACCCTCATAGCGGAATCGTGAATAATTCAAGCGAGAGCCGCGCTCTACACAGTCTCAAGTACAGTGTCGCCTATCTCAAGTCACAATGCGATAAAAGTCGGATTGAGAAGCAGATGGTAGCTTAATGCAGGGCGAATGTTATACAGAAAGCTCCTATAGGAGCTTTCTGTATTACTTTCGTCCTGCATTAAGCAGCCATCTGCTGTTATATACCTCTGTTTTCATTGGTCTAGTAGTCGCTATTGAGAAGTTTTATTGTACAAGGAGAACTGTGACAGAAAATGTTTCACTTGACCTTATGAATAATTATGTATAAAATATGACATAAGGAATATTTATTGGCTGATATTTTCAGTATTCCACATGGACACAGGATCGTTTAGAAATGACAGGCACTCTACAATCAATTCTATGTAATTCCTTAAGCAAACAGAGTAGACTCTGATCAGACGGCTCCTACAAGTACCGTCTGATCTGGGTATACTGTGTATATTTGGGTGTATACTGTGTATATCTGGGTGTATACTGTGTATATATGGGAGTATACTGTGTATATATCATATGGGTGTATTCTGTGTATATCTGGAAATACTGTGTATATATTGGTGTATACTGTGTATATCTGGGTATACTGTATATATATATGGGTGTATACTGTGTATATATCATATGGGTGTACACTGTGTATATCTGGGTATACTGTGTATATATATGGGTGTACACTGTGTATATCTGGGTATACTGTGTATATATATGGGTGTACACTGTGTATATCTGGGTATACTGTGTATATATATGGGTGTATACTGTGTATATATCATATGGGTGTACACTGTGTATATCTGGGTATACTGTGTATATATATGGGTGTATACTGTGTATATATCATATGGGTGTACACTGTGTATATCTGGGCATACTGTGTATATATTGGTGTATACTGTGTATATCTGGGTATACTGTATATATATATGGGTGTATACTGTGTATATATCATATGGGTGTACACTGTGTATATCTGGGTATACTGTGTATATATAGGTGTATATTGTGTATATCTGGTTATACTGTGTATATCTTGGTGTATATTGCGTATATATCATATGGGTGTATACTGTGTCTATCTGGGTATACTGTGTATATATTGATATATACTGTGTATATCTGGGTATACTGTGTATATATTGGAGTATACTGTGTATATCTGGGTATACTGTGTATATATTGGTGTATATTGTGTATATCTGGGTATACCGTTAATATTTGTGTATACTGTGTATATCTGGGTGTATACTGTGTATATATCATATTGGTGTATACTGTGTATATCTGGGTGTATACTGTGTATATATCATATGGGTGTATACTGTGTATATATCATATGGGTGTATACTGTGTATACCTGGGTAAATTGTGTATATCTGGGTATAATGTGTATATCTGGGTATACTATATATATATGGGTATACTATGTTTGTAAAAACCTCAAAAGACATTTCTATCAAGTAAAGGGTTAAAAACAAACACTCTCTGTGTGTCAAACAATTTGTATTTGTTGAAGTTTCAAGTTTGTATATACACATTTAAACAGTCTTAACACATTCGTTCCCACAATCCCATATATGGGACGTAGGCAAACAGTGTAGACTCTGATCAGAGTCTACACTGTTTGCTGATAGGAATTTCAATATAAAACAAAACGAAATTGAAAATTTAAGCCAGGCGCCCCTTAGATAAAAAATGGACTAATCCAATATATAAGCATGGAAGAATCCACTGGGAGCAAATGGGCTAACTCCGTGGTTTCATATTTTGGGTAACCTGAAATCCAGAAAAGAGTAGTCGGATAAAAATGAGACACGAATGGGTTCTCTGGTACTTTGACATGCCAAGGGTATAGCCCCGACATACCGTTTCTGGCGCCAAATATATTTCTACAGATTCCGCCATGACGAGGATTTCCTGTGTTAAAAGCCCATCTTAATTAATATTCATAGAGTAATAATTTCCTGCATGAATATTCATGAATTAAAAGCTTACTTCCGCCCTGTATTAACTCTTTCACTGTCTGTAACGAATCTATGGCCATCTTTGTTAACAGTTTGGATCCAGATCAAAAATTTAGCAACTCGGCGTCGCGTCAATTTTCAAATTTTGTTTGATATTAAAACTTTGTTCTCTGAAAACAAAAATATAAGGAAAAAAAACATGAAACTAAAATAGACAACACATTTTGCAGACAGTATGTTATTGTGACAGAATGAAGTATTTTTCATAGCTACAGGTAAAGATGTGTATTCAAATTTTTCCACCAAATCCTATGTTGTGAATCACTTTTTAGAATCGTCTCAAAGAAACGATTCAAAGGTATGTTGATATCATAGGGACATGTGGAGAAATAAAGAAGTTATTCTTGAAAATGTTTTAATATACGCACGTGGACCTGTGATTATATACGCATGTGGACCTGTGATTATATACGCACGTGGACCTGTGATTATATACGCATGTGGACCTGTGATTATATACGCACGTGGACCTGTGATTATATACGCATGTGGACCTGTGATTATATACGCACGTGGACCTGTGATTATATACGCATGTGGACCTGTGATTATATACGCACGTGGACCTGTATTTATATACGCACGTGGACCTGTGATTATATACGCAAGTGGACCTGTGATTATATACGCACGTGGACCTGTGATTATATACGCACGTGGACCTGTGATTATATACGCATGTGGACCTGTGATTATATACGCACGTGGACCTGTGATTATATACGCACGTGGACCTGTGATTATATACGCACGTGGACCTGTGATTATATACGCACATGGACCTGTGATTATATACGCACGTGGACCTGTGATTATATACGCACGTGGACCTGTGATTATATACGCACGTGGACCTGTGATTATATACGCACGTGGACCTGTGATTATATACGCACGTGGACCTGTGATTATATACGCATGTGGACCTGTGATTATATACGCACGTGGACCTGTGATTATATACGCACGTGGACCTGTGATTTTCTTATAATTTATTTATTTACCGCTTTAACTCTTAATGGGCATATGAAACCTTTCGCTGCCAAACTCTGTCGTCTGCTAACTTTGTCGTCTGCTACAAATTTTCATTCTTTTCATTTTCTTCATTTTTGTTTCAAAAACAAAGTAACAGTAACAAACAGTTTTGGATCCTGATGAGACGCCGAGTTACTCGGTGTCTCATCTGGATCCAAACTGTTTGCATAGGTAATCACAGATCCGGCATTGGCAGCGAAAGGGTTAAACCAAGGCAGAAAATGTAGAATAAGATTTATATTATATATCATAAGCAGACAGGGCAGATCCTGATCAGACGGCTCCTACTGGAGCCGTTTGATCTGGATCTACTCTTTCTTCAAAAGGGTAGAAAGGCGTATTTATGGAGTAAAGGGTTAACGTGTTCAACCATTAGAGTATTTTTATTCATTAGGCCTTGTTTCAAGTAAGAAACAATGCCTTATGAATATAAATTAGAGGAGCTTGTAAATGGCATGTTTTATACATAACATACATTGTAAATAACATATTTTGTAAAAATAGCATATATTGTAAATAGCATAATTATTTTGTAAATTACATAGACATAAATGAATATCAATTAAGATGGGCTTTTAACACAGGAAATCTTCGCCATGGCGGAATCTGTAGAAACATATTTGTATCATCCAACAAACAAACAAAAATGCAGATCCTACAGATCCTACAGAGGCTACAGAGGCTACAGATCCTACAGAGGATACAGATCCTACAGATCCTACAGAGGCTACAGAGGCTACAGATCCTACAGAGGCTACAGATCCTACAGATCCTATAGATCCTACAGATCCTACAGAGGCTACAAATCCTACAGATCCTACAGATCCTACAGAGGCTACAGATCCTACAGATCCTACAGATCCTACATATGCTACAGATGCTACAGATCCTACAGAGACTACAGATCCTACAGATCCTACAGATCCTACATATGCTACAGATGCTACAGATCCTACAGAGGCTACAGATCCTACAGATCCTATAGATCCTACAGAGGCTACAAATCCTACAGATCCTACAGAGGCTACAGATCCTACAGATCCTACATATGCTACAGATGCTACAGATCCTACAGAGGCTACAGATCCTACAGATCCTACAAATCCTACAGATCCTACAGATCCTACATAGGCTACAGATCCTACATATGCTACAGATCCTACATATCCTACAGAGGCTACATATCCTACAGAGGCTACATATCCTACAGATCCTACAGAACCTACAGATCCTACAGATCCTACAGATCCTACATATCCTACAGAGGCTACAGATCCTACAGAGGCTACAGAGGCTACAGATCCTACAGATCCTACAGATCCTACAGAGGGCGTTTGATCTGGCCCTACTCTGTTTGTAAAGCAACAAAGTACGTCTTTATTAGGTAGAAGGTTCACTGCTGTAAAGGGTTGTAAAGGGTACCGAGCTTGTCTGATCGGGATCTACTATATGTTTGCGAAACAACAAAGGGCGTTTATGTCAGGTCAAGTGTTTCACTGTTGTAGAGGGGCTATATTGTATCTATGGTTGTTAAGGGATCACTGGTGTGGAGGGGTTCTACTGTATCTATGATCGTTAAGGGCTCACTGTTGTAGAGGGGTTCTATTGTGTCTATGGTTGTTAAGGGGTCACTGGTTTGGAGGGGTTCTTGTATATATTATGGTTGTTAAGGGCTCACTGCTGTAGAGGGGTTCTATTGTATCTATGGTTGTTCAGGGCTCACTGGTGTAGTGGGACTGTACTGTATCTATAGTTGGTAAGGGCTCACTGGTGTAGTGGGGCTGTATTGTATATATGGTTGTTAAGGCCTCACTGTTGTAGTGGGGTTCTTTTGTATCTATGGTTGTTAAGGGCTCACTGGTGTAGAGGGGTTCTATTGTATCTATGGGTGTTAAGGGCTCACTGGTGTAGTGGGGTTGTACTGTATCTATGGTTGCTTACGGCTCACTGGTGTAGTAGGGCTGTATTGTATATATGGTTGTTAAGGGCTCACTGTTGTAGTGGGGTTCTATTGTATATGTGGTTGTAAAGGAATCACTAGTGTTGTGGAGTTCTATTGTATCTATGGGTGTTAAGGGCTCACTGTTGTAGTGGGGTTCTACTGTTCCTATTGTTGTTAAGGGCTCACTGGTGTTGTGGGGTTGTACTGTATCTATGTTTGCTAAGGGCTCACTGGTGTAATGGGGTTCTACTGTATCTATGGTCGTTAAGGGCTCACTGGTGTAGTGGGGTTATATTGTATCTATGGTCGTTAAGGGTTCACTGGTGTAGTGGGGTTATATTGTATCTATGGTCGTTAAGGGTTCACTGGTGTAGTGGGGTTATATTGTATCTATGGTCGTTAAGGGTTCACTGGTGTAGTGGGGTTCTACTGTATCTATGGTCGTTAAGGGCTCACTGGTGTAATGGGGTTCTACTGTATCTATGGTCGTTAAGGGCTCACTGGTGTAGTAGAGTTCTACTGTATCTATGGTCGTTAAGGGTTCACTGTTGTAGTAGGGTTCTATTGTATCTATGGTCGTTAAGGGTTCACTGGTGTAGTGGGGTTCTATTGTATCTATAGTTGGTAAGGGCTCACTGGTGTAGTGGGACTGTATTGTATATATGGTTGTTAAGGACTCACTGGTGTAGAGGGGTTCTATCGTATCTATGATTGTTAAGGGCTCCCTGGTGTAGTGGGGTTCTATCGTATCTATGGTAGTTAAGGACTCACTGTTGTAGAGGGGTTGTACTGTATCTGTGGTTGTTTATGCACCAAACCAATGATGTGTTGACAATGTCTGTTCTGCGATAATATTCAGATCGACCTTACTGATAGCAAAACGTTTACACATCATTAAAACTCCTAATCAAGAATTGATGAATGCATATTTAATGATGCCTAAAGCCTTCGCTTTCCTATGAGTGCTAAAATAACTGGATTCCTCAGAGCTTGTTCTCTGATCAGCTTATAAATGATTGCTCAAGACCTTAGAAAACTTGAAAACCCAAAGTAAAATCGAAAACTTGTAAGCGTAGCGTTTGGTTAACCCTTCACTCCATGGATATGAATATTCATGTAAGAAACGATGACATCATGAATTATAATGAAAATATTTTTTATGGCACATTAACTCATTCCCTCATATTGACGACTTTTGACGACTCTGTAAAAGTCACTTTGCGAAACCATTGTGATAAATAGAGCAATTGCTCCTATAGGAGCAAATGCTCTATTTGTCACAATGGTTTCAAACTACAAAATTCTAAAAATGTCCTTTTCTCTAGTTAATGCTCATTTTCGGTGGATTTATTCAAAAAGGTTGTATCTAAAAATAGCCTATGAGGTAATGGGTTAACATAGGAATGTGTGGCCATGGCAAAACTTGTATAATCATATTTATATTATTTCATAAGCAAACAACATATCCAGATCAGGTCCTATAGAAACTGTATTATCTGAGTCTACTCTGATTTTAGAGGCGTAATGGTATACACATGTGTATGGAAATGGGGTTATAAATACCGAAATTAAATGACAATGAGATAAAATCCAAGGAAATCCGAATGGGAAGTATTCGATACTCTGCGGGATGTGACATGTATTAACTTTTACCCCGTTTTACCGCATTTATGAACAGAGTATACCCAGAAAAGATGACCAATGCAAGAACCGCCTGACCAAAAGTGATCAGGGTCTGCCCTGTTGCATATGAAATCATAAAGATCTGATTGTGCAATTTCTGTCAGGACCAACAATTCTCTAGTTCATACTTTATCATAAAAATTAAGCCAGTTGATAAACAATCATACCTTGTTTCTTATATAAATATTCATTGGATAAATTATTTTATATAAATGAATGTGCAAGGTGTACCAGCTATGTAAACTAAAATATCCTTATACTACCGTCTAAATTCAACTACAGTGAAATCCCTCTAAATCAGAATTATAGTAGAGGAGAATGAAGATACTTTTAGGCAGGTGGTTGCTTAATGAATGGTGAAAGTCATGCAGAAAGCTCCTAGAGGAGCTTTTTGCATGGCTTTTACCCTGCATTAAGCTACCACATGTCTCCAAGGCCGATATCGATACCAGATTTAACGTCCGTTAAAAGGATTTTCCAGTATCCTGTAAACCCGGAATGGCGAAATTTAAACTGACCAAAATAAAACACTGGCATTTTGAGACAAAATGGCGAAAATATCACGAAGCCAATTATTCCCAAAGTACGGTAGGTAAAGCGGCGGTCTCGTGTATATTCAAAATATGGCGAATAACAATAATAATATTCTGTGCGACAGACAGACACAACAATTGAAAACAGTTTTGATCCAAATCAGCCTTTGGTCTACATGGGGTCTGATTTAGATAAGTGATATGTAAATGTTCCATATTCAGTATATAACACCCCCCCCCCACCCCCAACCCCCCCCCACACACACACTTCTCCGCCACTCGCATGTCGTACCTCCCTCCCCCCCCCCCCCCACACACACCCACCCACCACCCCACATTTTCAGTGATTCGAATTAGTCTGTACCCTGACAGGAATTGATTCTTGATTTCTTTATCAAATGTTCACAGACACTATTAAATTGTATCTATATGTGTCCTTAAAACAGATTAAACCCAGATCAGACGGCTCATGCAGGGTCTGGGTCTTCTCTGTTTGCAAAGGCGTAGAAAATGGCATTCATGTAATAGTCAGTTAAATTAAATCCTGTGGGCATTTCTTTCACGCTTTTGCAAACAGGGTAGACTCATGTTTTTGAAACAAAAATGAAGAGAAAAAAATGAAAATGTGTAGCAGACGACAAAGTTAGCGGACGACAGAGTTTGGCAGCGAAAGGGTTAAGAGCCGCCTGATCAGGTTCTACTCTGTTTGCGCATGAAATTATTATACATCTGACGCCATGGACAGTTTCAGTTATCGAAATATCCTGTGTAGATCTACATGAGTCATTATAAAAAATCAGCTCATAAATATTCATATGTCTTATTTATATCATGAATATTTCATCGGGGAAAAAGTAAACTCTTTACTCCATAGATACGCCTTTCTACGCTATTGCCAGTAGATTCAGATCAAATGGTTCCTACATTAGTCGTCTGATCAAGGTATGCTCTGCTTGCTTTTGAAAATATATAGATATAATTATATAAATACATTTTCTGTCATGGCCAAAAATGCCTGTGTCCATATGCCACTATAACTGCTAATCTAATCAATATTTATGATATCCTCATTTCTCACATTAACCATTTGCTGCCAATGCCGGATCTGTGATTACCTATGCAAACAGTTTGGATCCAGATGAGACGCCGAGTAACTCGGCGTCTCATCAGGATCCAAACTATTTGTTACTGTTACTATGTTTTTGAAACAAAAATAAAGAAAATCAAAAGAATGAAAAATTGTAGCAGACGACAAAGTTAGCAGACGACAGAGTTTGGCAGCGAAAGGGTTAATATTCATGCAGTAACGGGTTAAGCAGACGTGTCATGATAATGGTTTTTGATCTGTCTAATTAAACGCTTGATACAAAATTTGAAAGGATCAATAATGACTGAATCGCTGTTACATAATTTGCCCTACGACAGTTTTGCGAGCAGACGGCTTTTGGTTAGGTCGGAGATGTAATGTTATGTTACAAAGGTGTCAGCTCATTAAGAATTCATCGTCTTTGAATGCGAATTAGTTCGTTAACATTTTCTTTTGCCGTTCTGGGAGAGGCATGAATATTTTAACAAATTCTCGCGTTAACAAAGCTTTATCGGGAATAAAGCGTCTCCCTGACAAATAGGGAGAAGTCTGTGAAGGTAAAGTCAGGGAGCAGTCAGTAATCAAAATTCCCCCCTTTTACTGATGTAAGCCGAAGACGGTAAGAGAATAAGGAAAAAGGTCAACACTCAGAATAAATACAGAATCTAAGATCTAAGAGAAAAAGAAAATGTCACAACCCTTTGATCTCAATTAACTCTTTACTCCAAGTAGTTTTCATGTAAGAAATAAAGACATCATGAATATTAATTAAAATTAGATAGTTACAATAGCACATGGATACTACAAGGTTTGGCCATGACATTTAAACTATAGAATTATGTTTATATTAGATCATAAGGAAACAGGGCAGACCCTGATCAGACGGCTCCTATTGGGAGCCGTCTGATTTAAGTCTGCTCTGTTTGCAAAGGCGTAGAAAAGCGTATTAACGAAGTAAGGGTCAGCACTTATGAATATTAATGTAGAAATATATAACTGCATGAATATTAATTAGCTTAAGTTTTATAGCAATATAGTTTTACTATGAACGAAGCTGTGGAATCAGATCTACATAATTCTGAGTACAAACAGAGAGGACAGTGATCAGATACAGTATAACCTCTCTTAACCGGAATTCTAGTAGATAAGAATTTAGATACTTTTAGGCAGGTGGCTGCTTAATGCAGCGTGAAAGTCATGCAGAAAGCTCCTAGAGGAGCTTTCTGCATGACTTTCACCCTGCATTAAGCTGCCACCTGTCTCCAAGACAGATATTCATACTAAATTTAACGGCCGGTTAAGAGAGGTTTTACTGTATAACATTCGAGACCTATTCGGGTCTTCTCTGTTTTGAAATGCGTGCAAACGGGTCTCTATGAAGTAATGGTTTTCATCTGTACAACAGTTGTCTACTCGAAGTGTTATAGTCTCTATTTTGTTGATTCTTTATTAGAAATAAACATTCAGTTGAACAACGATATTTCGAACTTGGATAACTCGAACAAAATGTTCAGCCCTTCCAAGACGTACAATACAGAATTACTCTTAAATATATCAGTACGGATACCGAGAAACACAATATGTGACAGCTGAATGCAGGTGTGAAGTAATTCTGAAAGCTCCTGTAGGAGCTTTCAGCATTATATATCTCCATTAAGCTGTGAACTCGAGATATTGTCAAGATATTAAAAATCCGATAACTCGAACTTCTGTTATCTCGAACTAATGTGTATAGTCTCATGGAGTTCGAGATATCGGCACTCAACTGTTGTGTATTTATTTTATTTTCATAATCACGGTCAGAGCATCGCAGAATGTCGAAAAATTGAAACTTGAGACACACCAAGCGGCCTGTTTTGCTTTATATCGTACGACTGAAAGTATCGAAAGTTGCAGACTAGGTAGTCGTATAGAATCGGAATACCTCGGAGATACTACGAGATATCCGGAAACTACCGAATAATTACGATGGTAGTTGTCTGGGGATAGTGATCGTCATATATTATAGAACTTATGAAAAATTAGCCGTAATCCCTTCTCTAATGAATATTTCTGCATAAATTTATCATTTTATGAATATTCATTAACTTAATTTTAAATATCAAACTTTTCAACGGAATTTTTGGCTCTTTTTTGACAAAAACTGTAGTAAATATATGTGTACATTCATAAACAAACAGAACAGATCCTGATCAGGCGGCTCCTATAGGAGCCATCTGATCTAGGTCTACTCTGTTTGCAAATGAGTGGAAAAAGGCATTTATATAAGGGAAATGGTTAATTGCTGTGTATACAACAATGGGCGACAATGGTCAATTTCAGTAAACGAGAGTGTCGTCAATAGTAAT
This sequence comes from Azorinus chamasolen, assembly GCA_963576725.1. Classification (NCBI taxonomy): domain Eukaryota; kingdom Metazoa; phylum Mollusca; class Bivalvia; order Cardiida; family Solecurtidae; genus Azorinus; species Azorinus chamasolen. The sequence continues at coordinate 83,099,950 of OY755246.1, forward strand.
TAGCGATAATTACAGAGGCATGGGCTGTAAAACTTCCCTTCATTCATACCTATGAATACAGGGTAGGCCTAGATAAGAGTTCTCTCGTAGGATCAGGATTTTCTCTGTTTGCCTATGAAATTATAACTGACCTGACTCTTCAGTTTATACATATACCAACATATTCTGTGTACATAATTATGCCACTTTATAAACAAAATCAGCTGATAAATATTTATTATGTCAATACATGTACTTCTTACATGACTATTCAACATGGAAATGATTAGATCGAAAAGTGCAGAGGTGACTGTCAACCCTTTCCCGACAACTGTTCAATATTATTGCAAGACAAACTGACATTACTTTAAGCAGCCACCTGCTCTAAATACCAAGTAATTAACACAATTTAGTGGTCGTTATAGAGAGGTTTTACTCTATTTGATTCTCCATCAGGGATTAAGTTTCTGGATCCATACCACATATTGTATCTCGATGCAAATGAAATGCGGTTCCAGCAACTTTTCTCCTGTCTCAGGGCAATATAACACATCTTGTTGCGGTGTCATACCTGGTTCCAGTCTACACTGCAAAAACTGATCAGATCACATTTTGTACCAGTCTGAATTGCATAAACTAATCAAGTCACAACAAGTATCTATCGGTGATGTATAAATCAATCATTTCTGAAAGAAGAAGATCCTTCGAATGCAAAAGGAGCAATACGAAAAATTAAAAGAGGCAGGGTCGGTTTTATTAAGTGTATAGACCAATCAAGTCACATATAGACCAATCAAGTCACATATAGACCAATACATATAGATCAATCAAGTCACATATAGACCAATCAAGTCACATATAGACCAATACATAAAGACCAATCAAGTCACATATAGACCAATACATATAGACCAATCAAGTCACAAATAGACCAATCAAGTCACATATAGACCAGTCAAGTCACATATAAACCAATCAAGTCACATATAGACTAATCAAGTCACACTTGGTATCAGTCTGTCATGTATAAACCAATCAACTCTGAAAGAAGATCATTCGAAAGCAAAAAGAGCAATACGAAAAGGAGAAAATGAAGGCTTGGTATTATTTTGTCTATTTCATTTAGTGTATAAACGAATCAAGTGACACTTGGTATCCGTCTGTAATGTTGTCAAGGTTCGACACGCTTAGCTGAATACTGACAAATACCGTATAATTATTAACCATTATCTTCATAAATATTCACGAACAAATAATGACATCATATATATAATATATATGTATATCAATAGCTCTATTTTGATCAGTGCAGAAGCTGCAGAATCGGATCTGTTGTAGCTCATAAGCAATCCAAGCAGACTCTGACAAGGGTCCATGCTTATAAAACGTTTAGTTGAGTCTGAGTTCGTTCTCAAGTTTTTGATTGGTCAGATTTGAGCTTTGGCCTTTGGCTCAAATCTGACCAATCAAAAGCTTGAGAACTCAAATCTGACCATCAAAAGCTTGAGAACGAAACTCAGACTCTACAAAAGCTTTATAAGCATGGACCAAGATCTCTTCTGCAGACGTCGACAAGATCTCTCCTACATGACCGTCTGATCTGAATCTAGTCTGATTTCAAAGTTATCTATCGAATTTTAACAATATGAATTGATTACAGTTACAAATATATGAATTAATCGTTTTTAATTCATCATTTCTGCTTTGCAATAAGTTGCGCAATAATCAATCATATCATGACTACTGTACATCAAAGTTTCGCCGCCAGACGATGGATCAAAGCACCCGGCCTTTAGCCATGATAACATCTGCCGTCTGCGTGCATGTACAGTCTACTATATTTCTATAGTATTTCCAAAACTTTGAAATCAATCATTAATTTGTGGATTCATATTGCATATTCTGATAAATTGGCGGCATAATCTATCTTTGGATCTGATCAAAGGTGTTCCGAATTACCCAACACACCCTACACCGGCAGTGAGAAGAGCTTATCAACACGATCGACTGAAATCTAACCAGGGTCGATAAATGCCGTTAAATAATTCAAATCATATTCCAGAATAAAAACTAAGCAATATGAGACTAGGTGATCTACTATTGAACTTTAATAAATTATTAAAAGGAAACGATAGAAATAAAAGCGGAATGGGTCTAGCGAACGCAACCGTGTTAATTATTCATTGAGATGTCATTGATTCAGAAGGAGGCGACATTTTCGCTAGAACTAGTCCAATCAAGAAATAAACCCGCGGCAGAGCAGGCAACACCTCTCTATCTCCCTCTCTCTCTCTTCCTCTCTGTATCTGTTTATGTCTCTGTTTCTCTCTGTCTCTGTCTCTCTATCTCTCTCTCTCTCTCTGTCTTTGTGTCTGTCTCTGTTTCCCTAGAACTAGTCCTATCAAGGGATAAAACCAACGGCAGTGCAGACATCTCTCTCACACTATCTGTCTGTGTGTCTGTTTGTTCCCCTTTCTCTCTTACTATATTTATGTCTCTCTCTGTTTCCCTCTCTTTCACTATCTCTTCTATCTCTCTCATTCTGTCAATCTTTTTCTATCTCACGCGCTCTCTCTGTGTCTCCCCCTCTCTACTACTACTACTACTACTACTACTACTGCTACTACTACTACTACTACTACTTCTACTACTACTACTACTTCTACTACTACTATTACTACTGCTGCTTACTACTAATAATAATAATAATAATAATTATACTTACTGCTACTACTACTACTATTACTACTACTGCTGCTACTACTACTACCACTATTGTTACTACTTCTACTACTACTACTACTACTACTACTACCACCACTACTACCACTACTACCACCGCTACTACTACTACTACTATTACTACTACTACTACTACTTCTACTACTGCTACTACTACTACTACTACTACTTCTACTACTACTTCTGCTGCTGCTGCAACAACTACTTACTACTACTTACTACTGTAACGTTCGTAGAACGTTGGTAATTATGCAAATGAGGCTGACCAGATCATTGTATCTTGGGAAGTGGAGGTAATATATAGCACAACAAACATCTCTTGATATGAGCTTAAGCTTTGCACCGACAGGGTCTGTTGTTGCTGGGTCTCTCGGTTTGCACGTTACAAATGGTGGCAGCGATGGGATAAAGACAACTGCCAGACCGGAGTTGCCTTATCCACGGGTCTCCCAGGGTCCGAGTCTCGGAGGGGAGAGTAATGTAACGTTCGTAGAACGTTGGTAATTATGCAAATGAGGCTGACCAGATCATTGTATCTTGGGAAGTGGAGGTAATATATAGCACAACAAACATCTCTTGATATGAGCTTAAGCTTTGCACCGACATGGTCTGTTGTTGCTGGGTCTCTCGGTTTGCACGTTACACTACTACTACTACTACTACCACTACTACAACCACCAATACTACTACAACCACCACTACTACAACCACCACTACTACTACTACTACCACTTCTATTACTACTACAACCACCACTACCACTACTGCTACTACTACCACTACTACAACCACCACTACTACTACAACCACCACTACTACAACCACCACTACTACTACTACTACCACTTCTATTACTACTACAACCACCACTACCACTACTACCACTACTACAACCACTACAACCATCACTACTACTACTACTGCTACTACTACAACCACCACTACTACTACTACTTCCACTACTACAACCACCACTACTACTACAACCACCACTACTACTACTATTTCCACTACTACAACCACCACTACTACTACTACTACCACTACTACAACCACCAATACTACTACAACCACCACTACTACAACCACCACTACTACTACTACTACCACTTCTATTACTACTACAACCACCACTACCACTACTACCACTACTACAACCACTACAACCATCACTACTACTACTACTGCTACTACTACAACCACCACTACTACTACTACTTCCACTACTACAACCACCACTACTACTACAACCACCACTACTACTACTATTTCCACTACTACAACCACCACTACTACTACAACCACCACTACTACTACTGCTGCCACTTCTATTACTACTACTACCACCACCAGGAAAGAATCTAATGGATTCCATGCAGGTTAAGTGGAACGCTCACATATATGATACTGATCTATCTATCTATAACGGTCACTAGACTAAATCAAATATTTTGTGTTAAAGGCAGGTGGTTGCTTAAAGCAAGGTGAAAGTAAAACAGAACGCTCCTATAGGAGCGTTCTGGTTTTTTCTCCACCTTGCTTTAAGCAGTTACCTGCACTAAATACCAACTAATTAACACAATTTAGTGGCCCTTATAGGTAGGTTTTACTTTAGATCAATCGAATAGAATAAAAACATGGATCAAGATCGTATAATGTGTAATGATTGGCGGTCGATGCTGCAAATACTTACATGTATCAACATTTCTTACGAAAAACATTACGTTTATCCATTACGCTGAATCATAAATCAAATCGAGGTATTTCATTATGCATCGGCTGATTAGCTCACCCACCAGACTTGCTCCAAATATACCGGATGTCAGCGATCTATTTTTTGTGTTCGTTTCGCTGTACCGACACGCCATTATTTATTCATGCGCCTCGGCGCGGCACAGTGCTCACAAAAAGTAACACCAAGTCTGGGGGCTGAATTATTTATTGACTCAAATGTGAGACGCGCCGGGAACAATTAGATTTTTCGGAATTTCTCATCAATCTGTAGTATGTTAATGAATCTATGACCAGAACCCCTTTCGTGTCATCGCATTAATATTTGACAATCGCGTATATTGCATGACATATACCATTTCATTATCAAATCTCACATTTATCGGTATGAAATGAGATGAAATCTACTGGGTATAGTAGACATGCGACTACACAGTTACTGTACAACCAGTCTATAGCGACTACACACTTACTGTACAACCAGTCTACAGCGACTACACACTTACTATACAACCAGTCTACAGCGACTACACACTTACTGTACAGCCAGTATATCAACCTCCAACGCAGTAATCTCCCCTAATCTCTACATTGGCTGATTATTGTTCTACTTTGCTGGCTTTACCGGTCAAATATGAAACAAAATCGAAAACTATTGAAATCAACATTCAAAAAAATAAAATATGCAAAAACAAATTTTAGCTAAAATCTAGCTAAAATACTTGTGGTGGCAGTGATGACCGCATGTTGTAACAAGGGAGATCACTATGCCAGTATATAGAGACTACACATTTACTGTACAACCAGTCTATAGCGACTACACACTTACTGTACAGCCAGTCTATAGCGATTACACACTTACTTACAACCAGTCTATATCTATCTATCTATCTATCTGTAATAGACGATTGTTAATAGCAATATCTGCCCTGAGTGGTCGTTATATAGAGAGTTGGCAATGTTTAATAGTAGCATCACCTTTGAGTGGCCGTTATAGAGATAGTCGACAATGTTTTAACAGTTACATCTGTGCTGAGTGGTCTTTGTCGAGAGGGTTGACAATGTTTAATAGTAGCATATGTCCCAAGTGGTCGTTTTTGAGACAGTTGACGATGTTAAATCCCTTTGTTTCTCCTAAATTCGCCTTTCTACTTTTGAAAACAGAGCAATTCCATATAAGAAGGTTCCTATCTTGCTATAGGAACCGTCTGATCAGGGTCTGCTCCGCTTGCATATAGAATAATATAGATCTGGGCCCATGCTTATAAAACTTTTAGTTGAGTCTGAGTTCGTTCTCAAGTTTTTGATTGGTCAGATTTGAGTCTTTGGCTCAAATCTGACCAATCAAAAGCTTGAGAACTCAATTCTGACCAATCAAAAGGTTGAGAACGAACTCAGACTCAACTAAAAGGCTTTATAAGCATGGACCCTGATTCTACAGTTTTTTTCTGTGGCAAAATGTGCATGTGTTATTATGTAATTTAAGTATGAATCTTTTTGATGTTCGTGACGTCATTATTTGTTGCATGAATATTCATGGGGTAAATGTTAACATACGGAAATACTAATCTTATTACTCAGTTAATTTAACCCTTTCGCCGCCAATGCCGGATCTGTGATTACCTATGCAAACAGTTTGGATCCAGATGAGACGCCGAGTAACTCGGCGTCTCATCAGGATCCAAACTGTTTGTTACTATTACTATGTTTTTGAAACAAAAATGAAGAAAATCAAAAGAATGAAGAATTGTAGCAGACGACAAAGTTAGCAGACGACAGAGTTTGGCAGCGAAAGAGTTAATTGATCTTTTACTTTATGTAAGACTGCACCTAGAACAAATATTAACCATTTCGCTGTTGGTTTAGCCCATTCCCTCCTAGACTATTTTTAGATCCAACCGCTTTGAATAAACCTACCGAAAAGGAGTACTTACTAGAGAAATGGGATTTTTTATAGTGTGTGGTTTAAAAAAGTGACTTTTCCAGAGGCGTCAAAATTAGAGAATGTACCAAAAAGAGTCAATATAAGGATCAAAAGGCTTCAATATGAAGGAATGGGGGTAGACAATACTATTACATATAAAAATATATAAATGCATAGCGTATGAGATGAAAAGTATTGTGTCGGAGGTGTTGAGTTAATGGGTTAAAAATAGGAGAGGGTCAAGTACAAAGCCTTGAGGCACTCCATCTTTGATTGTTAACCAATGAGACCCAGTCTATGGTGTATGAAGACACAGTGCCTTCTATATATCAGATAACTAGAAAACCAAGTTAACCATTTACTCAAGAAATACGCCTTTATACGCCATTGCAAACAAAGAGGACCCAGATCAGAGGGCCCCTATAGAAAACGTCTGACCAGGGTATGTTCTGTTTGCTTATGGCATAATATAGATACGATTACATGGTTTCTCCTATGGCCTAAACGTTACTGCCATTACATAGTTTTGGAAACCGCAAGCAAACTGTATGCTGCTGTTACCTCAATACTCAATAAACACGCCATAACCCATTCCCTATTAGACTATTTTAGCTTGTCTGTTTCGAAGAAAAGACGAGCTATTGTGATCAAGGTCGTAGGCGTCGTCGTCGTTGTCTGCGTTCAAAAAACTTTAATGCAGCTCATTACACGAAAAGTATAAGAGGAACCAACATGAAAGTAGATCTCCTTGAGGGGAAGGCCCCTACATAAGAACCATAACTCTTCATTTCAAACGTTTGGAATTATGGCCCTTTGTCGTTTTCATTTTTTTAAATTAGCTGGACAAGCACTAAATCAGACGACTGAGTGTTAACGAGAGAAAAGCAAAATATCAGAATTGTGTAGTTTTGAAACCATTGTGATAAATAGAGCACTTGCTCCTGTGGATACAAACTGTATACATTAGTTCTATATTTGGCGTTGGTTGTGAAATTCGCGACAAACTGTAACATGTAAAGTGGCGGCAGATCGTATACATTGGTTGTTAAATTGGCGGCAAACTGTATACATTTGCTGTAAAATTGGCGGCAAACTGTATACATTGGTTGTAAAATTGGCGACAAACTGTATACATTTGCTGTAAAACTGGCGGCAAACTGTATACATTGGTTGTAAAGTTGGCGGCAAACTGTAAACATTGGTTGTAAAATTGGCGACAAACTGTATACATTGGGTGTAAAACTGGCGGCAAAACTGTATACATTGGTTGTAAATTTGGCGGCAAACTGTATACATTGGTTGTAAAATTGGCGGCAAACTGTATACATTGACTGTAAAACTGGCGGTAAACTGTATACATTGGTTGTTAAATTGGCAGTTAGCATGCAAACAGAAATGTGAACTTGTTTTGGACCTCATCAGACACAGTTATTTAGCGTCTAATCTTTATCCCGACTGTTGAAGTGCACAAGTGTACAGATAGAAACTTTATCCAGACTGTTCAGTGCACACGTGTACACACAGTAACTTTATCAAGACTGTTTGAGTGCACAAGTGTACAGACAATACATTTATCAAGACTGTTGGAGTGCACAAGTGTACAGACAGTAACTTTATCCAGACTGTTGGAGTGCACAAGTGTACAGACAGTAATATTATCAAGACTGTTTGAGTGTACAAGTGTACAGACAGTTACTTTATCCAGACTGTTGGCGTGCACACGTGTACACACAGTAACTTTATCCAGACTGTTGATGTGCACAAGTGTACAGACAGTAACTTTAGCCAGACTGTTGGAGTGCACACGTGTACACAAAGTAACTTTATCCAGACTGTTGGAGTGCACACGTGTACAGACAGTTACTTTATCCAGACTGTTGGAGTGCACAAGTGTACAGACAGTAACTTTATCCAGACTGTTGGAGTGCACACGTGTACACACAGTAACTTTATCCAGACATATGGCGCAATCATGCAGCCGCAGTACCGGCGAGTGACCCTCACAGGTACCCATTTTAACCCCTGGGTGGAGAGGATGTTCGGGTGGGAGACACGGAAAAGCGTCTCTGAAATTTCCGGGTGGGACCGGGATTTGAACCCCGGATCTCCGGACTGATAGTCAAGCGCGTTACCACTAGACCACCGCCACCTGCAATTTTTAAAATTTTGTTTTTCATAAGTATCCTTCGAAATATCTTCATTAGTCCTGTTGGTGTATTAATAACCAGTAACATATAAATCGCCTATTATAAGTCAGCTTCTACAAGAACCTCTGAATTGGGTCGTCTCTTTATTTTGCAAATTGGGGAAAAGGCGGGTTGTTAGATAAAGGACAACTACAGTCACTACTGTACAAGTTTGGATCAGAGCCCCATTAAGGAATTTCCAGCGATGGCCATTTGTTTACTTCCTTTCAATTTGACCGTCATATTAAAAATGATTAAATATAATATTTTAACAGTTTTCAGCAGTTCTTTTAATATAGTTATTAAGTAAACGTCCTTGTGTAGTTCATTATGTTAATCAACGCATTTTAAGAGTTAAATAAAACTTTGATTTACCTGAATATAATATGTAAAAAATTACCTGAAATATGCCAAAAGAAATGTCTTTTCCTGATTTATTTTTTAAATTTTGTTTTTCATAAGTGTCCTTCCAAATATCTTCTTTAGTCCTGTTGGTGTATTAATAAATCTTTATTGTATGATAAATGTTCTAATTTCACTTTAATAGTTAAATAAAATTTTGAATTTTACCTGAAAATATGCAAAAAGAGGTGTCATATAACTCCCTTTTCCATATTCTTTTTTTTTAAATCAAAAGGATCTTTCCAAATATCTTCTTAAGTCATGTTGTTGTACAATGTGTTAATAAGTCCCTATTATACGATAAATGTTCCAATTTCACTTTTCCCAACACCACTATATTTCAATCACAGCAAATTGTCCAAAAAAGCACATGGTCAGTATGTAACAGGCCAAATCGTTTATCTGCAGCAGAATTACCGTAACATTCTTTCTTCAAGTAAATGCCCTTTTCACGACTCTGCAAATAGAGTAGACCCAGGGTCTGTTCTGTTTGCATATGTAATAGTATATATATGGTTCTATATTCACATGCCATAATAAAAAATGAATTTAATTAATATTCATGGTGGCATTATTTCTTAAATGAATATTGATGGAGTAAAGAATTAGGATAAATGCAATGGCCATATTTTTGGAGATATTCTTGAAAAGAAATAAAATATAACCTTAGTTTTGAAGCAGACGACAAATACAAGAAACCTCCATATAGCTACCACGTTATAAACATGAGGTGGTCTTTAAGACCACGTGCTTGCTTAACACTTTCCTTCATATAAACGCCTTTATCACGGCTTTACAAACAGAGTAGACCCAGACCAAACGACTTCTTTAGAAGCCGTCTGATCAGGTTTTGCTTATGGCATTGTAAATATATACAGTAGAACCCCTCTAATGCGACCACTTAATGAATAAAAATGGATGTTTTTATAAGCAGGTGCTAGCTTAATGCAGGACGAAAGTAACGCAGAAAGCTTCTTTCTGCATAACTTTTGTCCAGCATAAGCTGCCACCTGCCTCTTCCACCAAGAGTTATGTCCCTTCTTGGTCTGTGCATTAGAGGGATTTTACTGTATACCTCTGCAGTTTCTACCATTTCCAAAAGAGCCATAGTTCATATGCTATTATAAGCAAATAAATATTCACGACTTCATTATTTCTTGCATTTAAACATTCATCAGGGAAAGGGTTAATAACGCTGAAAGCTTAGAACTATTGGAGCTTTCTGTATAACGAACAGTGGTTCTGCATTAATCTATCGCCTGTCTGACTTGTCCAATATTTAGGCGTCTTCTGCCTAATCGGTGGAGTGGGTTTGGTTGTACTTAGCGTACTGGGAATAAAAGTTTCATGATGTGCCGATGAGACTTGAAACAGAAAATCGAATTAAAACCCAATTAAATCCGGTTTTAAGGCACGCTAATTACACCATGCCTGTGTACCTGACTATTGTAGTAATAACGTCTCAGATTCTCAATATATGTCTTAATCCTCAGTCATGGAACTTTGCAAACAGGGTAGACCCAGATCAGACGTCTCTTTACTGGTTAAGATCTATTCTGCTTGCTTATGGCATACTATAGCTCACCATTACCTCATAGACTACTTTAGACCAAACCTCTTTGAATGAATCTACCGAAAGGGAGTATTTACTAGAGAAAAGGAAACTTTTCGGATTGTGTAGTTTTGGAAACATTTTGATAAAAAGAGCATGTGCTCCTATAGGAGCAAATGCTCTATTCATCAAAATTGTTTCAAACGGTGATTTTACAGAGGCATCAATGAGTGAATGGGACAGATGTGACTGTACAAAGTTTACCATTATAAAGAATAAGCTAAACCCCGCTAATGCGACCACCAAAAAGGGGCATAATTCTGGGTGGCATAGGCAGGTGGTAGCTTAATGCAGGACGAAAGTTATGCAGAAAGCTCCTATAGGAGCTTTCTGCATAACTTTCGTCCTGCATTAAGCAACCACCTGCTTTAAACGACACCAGTGGCTGTTTATTAAGTGGTCGCATTAGCGGGGGTTTACTGTATTTATTTCAAAGGATAGTGGGAGACTTTCCATGCTTTGAATATTCATGTTAGAAATAATGACAATTTATTAGCTAACTTTTTATAACGACATATGCTGTCATTATAGTTTGGTATTGGTAACAAGAGGGCCAGAATGGCCCTGAAGCGCTCACCAGACAATCAGAGGAGAAGATTTTCAAAGTTTTCACTTTATGTTTCTATTGAAAGCTGGCTACTCCTGGGGCAGGGCCAATTTTGACCACAGGGGCATAACTTATATAACATTTGTAGAGGACCTGAACATGAAGCTATGTGCCAAACATGAAAGTTATGAACCTTCCAGTTTCAGAGAAGATTTTCAATGTTTTTACTATATATTTTTATTGAAAACTGACCACCCCTCGGGTGGGGCCAATTGTAATCCCAGGGGCATAATTTAAACAAGGCCATACAAAGTTCTGACTAAAGGCGATCAACTGTTCTTCTGAATGGGTATGTGTACCCTAGCATTCCAAACTGATTTTTTGCATTTGAATATTATTATAAATTATTACATAATAATTGCATAATCATAAGTATAACTTAACAGTTTCAAGTAATACAATTTCATGTTAAAAAATATTTCATAATTTATTTGAAATCTTTAATTTGGCATTCTGGAGTCTTTACATGATTTACCCTTCTTCTGAACTGCAGGGCAGGTTATAATAATATCATAATGCCAATCACTATTATTAATTAACCCTTCCCTCATACAAACGTGTTTTCACATTTTTGAAAACAGAGTAGACCCAGATCGGATGCCTCCTATAGGAGCCATCTGATCAGGGCCTGCTCTGTTTGTAAATGGAATTTTATACAGCTGTTCCTTAAGTTTCTAAAATGGCTACAATGTTCCACCTACTATATTTCATTATAACTATTTTGTAGATGAATATTCAGTAGGTTGTGAAATTTGGAAAAAAATGACTACAATGTTCCACCTTCCATACTTCATTTTAACTATTTTGTTCATGAATATGCAGTAGGCATTCAAATTAATAATAAACATAGAACAGGCAAAGGGTTAAGGCACACAGAGCTCCAGCACCAGATACAGGTGACCTAAAAATAGCCACTGGTCATCTATCCCACTGCTTGACTGGATGACCTATTTATGAGCAAAGAGAAGATGCTTAAAATCGCAGTCAGCTATAAGTTTGCTAGAAAACTGTCCACCATGCGGTGTAGCCAATTTTGACCACAGGAGCATAATTTATATAACTTTTTTAGAGAACCTGAACATAATGCTATGTGCCAAATATGAAGGCTGAGAACCTTTCAGTTTCAGAGGAGATGATATTCAAAGTTTTCACTATATGTTTCTATAGAAAACAATGCACCCCTGGGGTGGGGCCAATTTTGACCCTAGGGACATAATTTATATAACTTTTGTAGAGGACCTAAAGATGATGCTATGTGCCAAAGATGAAAGCTGAGACCCCTGTAGATTCAGAGGAGAAGATTTTTAAAGCTTGAAATTGTTGACGCCCGACGACGGACGACGCACGACGCACGACGGACGACGCACGACGACGGACGACGGACATCAGGCGATCACAAAAGCTCACCCTGAGCACAAAAGTGCTCTGGTGAGCTAAAAACAGTAGAATCCGATGTATAATTTCATCAGCACACAGAGCAGACCTTGATGAGACAGGAACCATTCGATCCGAGTCTACTCTGTTCGAAAAAGCGTGAAATGGGTTTGTATGAAAAAATGGTTGAGCAACTATCAGTGTTACCCCTAGTCCCTCTATGAGTATTACGCCTTTGCAAACAGAGTAGACCCATATCAGACGGATCATATTGGAGCCGTCTGATCAGGGTCTTCACTGTTTGCTTTTTATATAATATAGATATGATTCTAGTTCCTGATTTTGCAAAAATGCTTGTGCTCATATGCTAGAGTAGCATTTGACCTAATCAATAGTCATAACAGTGCTCCTTCCCTACAACGGCCCTCTCAATAACGATTCCCTCCTTACAACAACGCATGTCACTGTTTCCGAAAAAACAAGGCTCCAGAAACAACTTTTTTACATCGTATTTTCTTTATGCCTCCATCAAACCCTATGGTGTGACCACTCTTTAGAATCGTCACTTTGTGACGAGTCTAAAGAGTGGTCACAACATAGGGTTTGATTGAGGCATGACGGTCTTAGTTCTCGAAATGCACCTTTTATGGGGATCTGCAAACAAGCTAATTATGTCTCCCCCATTTATGGGGAGACATATTGTTTTTGCCACCTTGTCTGTCCGTCCGTCCGTCCGTCCGTCTGTCTGTCGTCACAAACTTGTGTCGCGCGTATCTCTGAAACCAGTTGGGCTAGAGTCACCAAACTTCACAGGAAAGTTCACCAGCATGAGTTGTTGTGCACCTGGGTTTTTTGAACTGTCTCCCCCTTGATAACTTTGGAGTTATTGCCCCTGATGACTTAAAATTAGAAAAACGTTGTGTCGCGCGTATCTCTGAAACCGTTAGTACTAGAGTCACCAAACTTCACAGGAATGTTCACCAGCATGAATTGTTGTGCACCTATGTATTTTGAATTTTCTCCCCCTGATAAGTCTTGAGTTATTGTCCCTGATATGAACACTTAAATATATACAAACTTTGTGTCGCGTGTATCTCTGAAACCAGTAGGGCTAGAGTCACCAAATTTCACAGGATTGTTCACTAGCATGAGTTGTTTTGCACTTGGGTTTTGTAAATTGTCTCCCCTGTTAACTTTGGAGTTACTGTCCCTGATGACTTAAAATTAGACAAACTTTACTTAGTGTCGTGCATACCTCTTAAACCACTAGGGCTAGAGTCACCAAACTTCACAGGAATGTTCACCACCATGAGTTGTTGTGCATCTGGGATTTTTGAATTATCTCCCCTTGATAACTTTGGAGTTATTGCCCCTGATATAATTACTTAAAATTAGAGAAACTTTGTGTCATGCATATCTTTAAAACCACTAGGGCTAGAGTCACCAAACTTCACAGGAATGTTCACCAGCATGAGTTGTTGTGCACCTGGTTTTTTTTAATTGTCTCTCCCTGAAAATTCCCGAGTTATTGCCCCTGATATGATAACTTAAAATTAGAGAAACTTTGTGCTGCATGTTTATCTGAAACCACTAGGGCTTGAGTCGTCAAACTTCACAGGAAAGTTCACCAGCATGAGTTGTTATGCAACTGGGCTTTTTAATTTGTCTCCCCCGATAACTTTGGAGTTACTGCCCCTCATGACTTAAAATAAGAGAAACTTTACTTTGTGTCATGTGTATCTCTGAAACCACTAGTACTAGAGTCACCAAACTTCACAGGAATGTTGACCAGCATGTGTTGTTGTGTACCCGGTTTTTTTTAATTGTCTCCCCCTGATAATGTTGGAGTTATTTCCCCTGATGACTTAAAATTAGACCCTGATAAGTTTGGAGTTACAGACATTACACTTGTGTATTGGAAAGAGGATGGGAGGGGGGGGGGACATCTGTTTTTGTAACAAAAACAAACCTCTAATTATGTTTGATTTTCCCTCCCTATAACAACTTTCTCTGAACAACACATACAATCTTCGTATCCCAAAGGGTGTCGTTGTAGAGAGGGATCACTGTATATTGTTACAGTAAAACCTCTCTATAACGGTCACTATTTAGTGTGCTAATTAGTTGGTATTTAGGAACGTTCCGTTTTACTTTCACCTTGCTTTAAGTAGCCACCTGACTTTAAAAAAATACTTTATGTAATTTAACCCATTCCCACTTATGCTATTTTTAGAACTAACCTCTTTGATTAAATCTACCAAAAAGGAGCATTAACTGGAGAAAAGGAAATTTTCAGAATTGTGTAGTTTTGAAACCATTGTGATAAATAGAGCATTTGCTCCCGTGGAGCAAATGCTCTATTTATCACAATGGTTTCTTAAAATTACTTTTACAGAGGCGTCAAAGGGTGTCAATTTGCGGGAATGGGTTAATAGCCGTTATAGTGGTTCTACTGCACTTTCTACAGGCATATTCATGGTGTAGATGGTTAAGATAGATGTCACTTTAACCATTCATGTACTAAGTGCCACCTGACTAGCATCTGCAACCTGCTTGGATCTAAATGCCATGCCGAGTAACTCGGCATAACACAGCATCTCATCAGAATTAAAAGCGTTTGGCACTCGGCCAATAGATTCTAAACCCTTTACGCCATAGAGGTGTCTTTTGATATTTATGCAAACAGAGTAGACCCAGATCAGACGGCTCCTGTAGGAGCTGTCTGATCTGGTTCTACTCTGTTTGCAAACGCGTGCAAGCCATCTATATCAGTTAAAGAGTTAAGCTACCACATGTATTAAAGACGACCTTGTTTATTAAGTACATTGTAGTTGACTTATGGGGGGTTCTACACGCCGAGGTATCCATGTTAACCATTCAGCCCATAGGCTATTTTAGACCCAATCTCTTTGAATAAGCCTACCGAAAAGGAGTATTTACTAGAAAAGGGATTTTTTTAGAAGTTTGTAGTGTTGAAACCGTTGTTATATATAGAGCAATTGCCCCTATAGAGCAAATGCTTCATTCATCATATTGGCTTCATAATGTGAGAGGCGTCAAAAGGCGCCAATATATGAAAATGGGCTAACAATTCCAAAAAGGCGACAATATATATATGTACATGTATATGGGAATGGGCTAACCATTCCAAAAGGCGCCAATATATGGGAATGGGCTAACCATTCCCTATTCAATATCCATGTAAAGAATAATGGCATAATGATTTTTGTACTGGCGTACGTACACAGTGACAGACGGTATAGGTAGAAGCTGTATAGTCAGATCTATTAACCCTTCGCTTGCTATTCACGTCCTTTTGGCCCGGGGGTCATAATTTGAACGATCTTTGTAGAGGACCATTAGATCATGCTACATGCCAAATATCAAAGGTCTAGGCCTTACAGTTTCAGAGAAGAAGATTTTTAAAGATTTTCCTATGAAAAACTGATAAGCCCTTGGGCGGGGCCATTTTTGGCCCGGGGTCATAATTTGAACAATCTTTGTAGAAGACCATAAGATAATGCTACATGCCAAATATCAAAGGTCTAGGCCTTACAGTTTCAGAGAAGAAGACTTTTAAAGATTTTCCAATGAAAAACTGATAGGCCCTTGGGCGGGGCCATTTTTGGCCCGGGGTCATAATTTGAACAAACTTTGTAGAGGACCATTAGATCATGCTACATGCCAAATATCAAAGGTCTAGGCCTTACAATTTCAGAGAAGAAGAATGTTAAAGATTTTCCTATGAAAAAGTGATAAGCCCTTGGGCGGGGCCATTTTTGGCCTGGGGGTCATAATTTGAACAAACTTTGTAGAGGACCATTAGATCATGCTACATGCCAAATATCAAAGGTCTAGGCCTTACAGTTTCAGTGAAGAAGATTTTTAAAGATTTTCCTATGAAAAACTGATAAGCCCTTGGGCGGGGCCATTTTTTGCCCGGGGTCATAATTTGAACAATCTTTGTAGAAGACCATAAGATCATGCTACATGCCAAATATCAAAGGTCTAGGCCTTACAGTTTCAGAGAAGAAGATTTTTAAAGAGTTTCCTATGAAAAACTGATAAGCCCTTGGGCGGGGCCATTTTTGGCCCGGGGGTCATAATTTGAACAAACTTTGTAGAGGACCATTAGATCATGCTACATGCCAAATATCAAAGATCTAGGCCTTACAGTTTCAGAGAAGAAGAATGTTAATGATTTTCCTATGAAAAACTGATAAGCCCTTGGGCGGGGCCATTTTTGGCCCGGGTCATAATTTGAACATTTTTGTAGAGGACCATTAGATCATGCTACATGCCAAATATCAAAGGTCTAGGCCTTACAGTTTCAGAGAAGAAGATTTTTAAAGATTTTCCAATGAAAAACTGATAAGCCCTGGGGCGGGGCCATTTTTGGCCCGGGGGTCATAATGTGAACAACGTTTCGTTCCCCCTAGCCACTGATGCTTCTGACAAAATTTGGTTAAAATCGGGTCAGCAGTTTCAGAGGAGATGTTGTTTGAAAATGTGGACGGACGACGGACGACGGACGCCGGACAAATAGCGGTCACAATCGCTCATCCTGAGCCTTTGGCTCAGGTGAGCTAAAAATCAGCTAATAGATATTCATGACGTCATTTTCTGTTATATGAATATAGAATATTGGAATAGTTGACAATATTTCAATCATATCGCGACGTCCAGCTAATTCCGAGCACAGAATACACAGATAGAGCCACAGACTGCTCGTGGGGTAAAAGGTTAACCCATTACCTCATAGGCTATTTTAAGACCCAACCTTTTTAATCAGTCTACAGAAAAGGAGCATTAGCTAGAGAAAGGGGATTGTGGTAAATAGAGCATATGCTCCTATAGGAGCAAATGCTCTATTTATCACATTGGTTTCACAATTTGAATTTTATAGAGGCGCAAAAATGCGTCACTAGGGGCTAATGTGTTAAAGGTCTCGATACGCCAAATAAGTCCACCTGTAAAATCTAGCATCTGAAGCAATTCCTAACGATGGGGTTTCCTGAATTCTCTTTCAAAAAGCAGTTTGGGGTCTGATGAGACAACAGATTTGATTTATAATGTTTTTCGTCTTGAATGCATGTGGTAGCTTAATGCAAGATGATAGACACCGAGCGTGCAGAACGCTCCTGTGTGCGCTTTCTGCATTTGTTTCGTCCTACATTAAGCAACCGTCTGCTTTTAACCCTTTCCTTCATTTAAACGCCGTTCACGCATTTGCAAACAGGGAAGACCAAGATCAGACAGCTGCTGTAGGAGCCGTCTGATTAGGGTATGTTGTGCTCTGCTCTGTTTGCTAATAGAATTTGACAGATCTGCTTCTATACTTTCTTAAATGGCTACAACGTTTCACAAGCAATATTTCATTATAACTATGTTGTCCATGAATATTCAGTAGGTACTGAAATTTGAACTAAATATAAATACTATAAATATACAACAAGGAACGGGTTAAATACACTTGTTTATTCATACAGTGGTTGCATTAGACAGGCTTTACTGTATGATAAATCCTACATGTTCTCTAATGTCTAAACTGTTGTAAATGGATTGTTCTTGTTAATAAGGTCTCGTGTGTGTTTTTACATGTTTATAACACGCTACTGCTAACGGCGGTCCTTGTTCGGTCCCAGGTAGGTGAAGAACAGAACAGAACAGAACTTTATTCAAGAACTATATACTGGCCATCGTTACATCACAATACAATACAATCACGCTTGTAGCATTCTGAATAATAATGGGGGGGGGGGGGGGGGGCAACAAAATATGATAAAGAAGATGTGTGAAGTGCGTGAAAGGGTAAAGTGGGAGATCCAGGTAATCTCACTAGAAACAACAGCACAGCATGCTGGTCCCAGCGATTATAGCCCTTGTGTCAGTGAACAAGTGTGTGACATTTCATAACATTTGCATGACGAGCACAGAAGTAATAAACAACGTTAAAGTTTCAGGATGACAATGACGACGACTTCGAAAAACAGACGAACTAATAATCACAGCATCGAGAGTGTTTTGTTAAACATTTTATCTCACAGCCTTTGCACACAAAGTAGATCCAGATCAGATTGCTGTTGTAGGATCTTGTTCTGTTTATTTATGAAATGATATATATGTCATGGCCAAATTCTCTTGTCCATGACGTTATTTACAAAATAAATATTCATGATGTTATTTCTTACATGAATATCAAACAGATAAATTGTTAACAAGAATCCAGGTGGTTCATAAAAGTGGTCAATAAATAATGACACACCCTGTTTTTAAAGGTGGATGAAGACGCCTTAGTTTTTTGTGCATGAGAAGAGATTGGTATTGTTTCTGTGCAAAAGAACAACCAGGTAGACCTACCTGTATTGTGATCAATATTTGGAGAAGTAAGGGGGCTTTTATAAAATAGTGTTTAATCCAGGCATCTTGTCAGTCAATCTGGTGACTACCTCATAGGCTATTTTTAGATCCAACCTCTTTAACCCTTTCCTCCATAAATACGCCTTTCTACGCCACTGTAATAACCACTTCTTGAAACCATTGTGATAAATAGGAGCAAATGCTCTATTTATCACAATGGTTTCAAATTATAAAATTCTAAATATTTTCTTTTCTCTAGTTAATGCTCCTGTTCGGCAGATTAATTAACAAGAGGACCCTGAGGGTCCTGGGGCGCTCACCTGACATTTGTTAAGTGTTGGTTACAACAATGTTACACACAAGTAATGGACAAGATTTTTCTAAAATTTGAAAATATACAAGATATCATCATATTTTAGAATTTTAGAAACTTGCAAGAGGGCCACCTAAAGACCATTCCTGCCAGATATCATTCAAATCTGATTGGTAGTTTCAGAGAAGAAGGTTTTTAAAGTTTTCTATATAAATAAATAAGGAAAGTGGCCCCGCCCCCTGACGGCCATGTTTTTTTAGATATCATCATGAATTTTAGAAACTTGCAAGAGGGCCACCTAAAGACCATTCCTGCCAGATATCGTTCAAATCTGATTGGTAGTTTCAGAGAAGAAGATTTTTAAGTTTTCTATATAAACATATAAGGAAAGTGGCCCCGCCCCCTGGCGGCCATGTTTTTTGAGATATCATCATGAATTTTAGAAACTTGCAAGAGGGCCACCTAAAGACCATTCCTGCCAAATATTGTTTAAATCTGATTGGTAGTTTCAGAGAAGAAGATTTTTAGTTTTCTATATAACTATATAAGGAAAGTGGCCCCGCCCCCTGGCGGCCATGTTTTTTGAGATATCATCATGAATTTTAGAAACTTGCAAGAGGGCCACCTAAAGACCATTCCTGCCAAATATTGTTTAAATCTGATTGGTAGTTTCAGAGAAGAAGATTTTTAAAGTTTTCTATATAACTATATAAGAAAAGTGGCCCCGCCCCCTGGCAGCCATGTTTTTTGAGATATCATCATAAATTTTAGAAACTTGCAAGAGGGCCACCTAAAGACTATTCCTGCCAGATATCGTTTAAATCTGACGAGTAGTTTCAGAGAAGAAGATTGTTGAAAATTGTTGACGCACGACGGACAACGGACGACAGACATTCAAGTGATCACAATAGCTCACCCTGAGCATGCTCAGGTGAGCTAATAAAAAGAAGTCCACAATACAGACTAATTTTACACAGCACCTTGCGTTATGCAGCAAACAAGTGTTGAGGAAAGCTCCTGCATGAGCTTTCTGCAACACTCATTTGCTGCATTGTCACAATGTGTGTCAGAACACTACTGTGATTTTCGGATGGGGGTCAACTTGGCCCATTTCCAACTCGGACCGCATGTCTATGATTGCCAATTCTCTTCATTGCAAATCCAAACTAGCTCATTTAGATATTTAGCTGTATAAACAGCAAGCTTGCTACTTATATAGTTAAATACCTAAATGAGCTAATTTTATGGACTAATGGTGAGGGTTGTGTTGAAAACAAATTAATATTTCTAATTTTCATTTGATAACATTGAAAATATCCATATTGTGCAGAGAGTTATGCAATCTGAAAGGCTTATGCAGACAAGGTACACATTACTATTGTAGCTTGAAAAGTTGACCGCATGTCTATGATTGCCAATTCTCTTCATTGCAAATCCAAACTAGCTCATTTAGATATTTAGCTGTATAAACAGCAAGCTTGCTACTTATATAGTTAAATACCTAAATGAGCTAATTTTATGGACTATCGGTGAGGCTTGTGTTGAAAACAAATTAATATTTCTAATTTTCATTTGATAACATTGAAAATATCCATATTGTGCAGAGAGTTATTCAATCTGAAAGGCTTATGCAGACAAGGTACACATTACTATTGTAGCTTGAAAAGTTTATTCGAATACAGCCCCTCCAATAGGCTAAAGAATCACACGGCATAAGGTTATCATTCTGAGCAAGAATCACACGGCATAAGATTATCATTCTGAGCAAGCGTGATCAAGATTAGGCAGAAAATGTGGCTTCTAGAGTGTAGGCAAGATTTTTCTAAGATTTGACCTAGTGACCTACTTTTTCACCCCACACCACCCACAACCGAACTCAAATGAGAGATCATCAAGGTTATCATTCTGAGCAAGTTTGATCAAGATTGGGCTGAAAATGTGGCCTCTAGGGTGTAAACAAGATTTTTCTAAGATTTGACCTAGTGACCTACATTTTGACCCCAGCCCACCCATGATGGATCTCAATTGAGATATCATCAAGGTCATCATTCTGAGCAAGTTTGATGAAGAATAGGCAGAAAATGTGGCTTCTAGAGTGTAAACAAGATTTTTCTAAGATTTGACCTAGTGACCTACTTTTTGACCCAAGCCCACATATGATCAAACTCGATCAAGATATCATCAAGGTTATCATTCTGAGCAAGTTTGATGAAGATTAGGCAGAAATTGTGGCTTCTACAGTGTAAACAAGATTTTTTTAAGATTTGACCTAATGACCTACTTTTTAATCCTGCCCCACCCATGATCGAACTTGATCGAGATATCATCAAGAATATCATCCTGAGCAAGTCTGATCAAGATTGGACTAAAAATGTGACCTCTAGATTGTTCACAAGGTTTTTCAATAATTTGACCCAGTGACCTAGTTTTTAACCGTATGTGACCCACTTTCAAACTCATCCAAGTTTCTATCAAGACAATCATTCTGACTAAGTTTCATGAAGATTGGACTAAAAATGTGACCTCTAGAGTGTTCACAAAGATTTTGAATAATTTGACCTAGTGACCTAGTTTTTGACCCCACATGACCCACTTTCGAACTCATCCGAGATTTTTTCAAGACAATCATTCTGACCAAGTTTCATGAAGATTTGGCTACAAATGTGACCTCTAGAGTGTTCACAAGCCAAATGTTGACGACGCACGACGCACAACGCACGACGCACAACGCACGACGCACGACGACGGACGCCGGACGGAGCACCATGACAATAGCTCACTTGAGCAAGCTCAGGTGAGCTAAAAAGGTTGGATCTAAAAATAGCCTAGGAGAAAATGAGTTAAATAAGTGTACTGAAAAGGAACGTTTACAAAAAAAGGAAAAGTTTAAAAGTGTGTTCTTTTGAAACCAGTGATAAATAGAAAACATTTGTTCCAATGGAACAAATGCTCTATTTATCACAAAGATTTCAAAATCTAACTTTTACAGACGCGTCAAAGGGCCTCAATGAGGAAATGGTTAACTGTTACTTTATGAATATTCATAACGAATAATGAATGCATGAATTTAAACCCCTCATTCTTTATCACAGCATCATGAACAGTGAAATATTTGGTCATGACTAAGGCTGTAGAATCACATCTATATTATTTCATAAGCAAACACAGCTAACCCTGATCAGACAGCTTCTATAGGTGCAATCTGATCCAGGTCTACTCTGTTGGCAAATGTGTTAAATGTGTATATTATGAATATCTATTTGCTGATTATTTTATATTATAAATAAGGAAAATGTGATGCCAAATTACCGATGAGGTGCCAAATTACCGATGAGGTGCCAAATTTTTTACAGATGATGTGCCAAATTACAGATGAGGTGTCAAATTACAGATGAGGTGCCAAATTACATATATGAGATGTCAAATTACAGATCAGATGTCAAATTACCGATGTGGTGCCAATTACCAATGAGGTGCCAAGTTACAGATAAGATGCCAAATTACTCATAGTCTTATCCGTTTCCAAGCTGTTTACACTAAAGTCAAGTTTCTAAACGGTTGGAACAAATTTGCAGAGGTCCATATAAAATGAAAACATTTTCAAGAAAAACTTCTTTATTTCTCCACCAAACCCTATGCAGTGACCACTCTTTAGAATCGTTTCTTCGAGACGATTCTAAAGAGTGGTCACTACATAGGGTTTGGTGGAGAAATGACAATTTCAATATTTGAGTACAGTATGCACCTTTATCTGCAGCTCTGAATTCATATTTAGTAATAAATATTCATGAGACAAACAGTTAATTCCGAAAGAAACATTATTGAATATATAACAAAGTATTGAACTGGATTCCGATAATTTATTATCACAGTCAGTAACTATTCAACTGATTGTATCATAACTGTATGGAACCAAATAATTTTAATATCACAGTTATTAAACATTCATTTTTATCAGAACTTTATGTCCATGGCAAGAAATTGCTAAACAATGCAGTGCCTATTACAAAATATGAAATAAAGTACCCAATCACAAGTTTTGTTGCATTATCCTGAGTCTTGTAACAAGCAATCTGATTGGTGAGTAAATTTTTCCATGACTGGTTCAAGTTTTCAGGTCTCTCTATTGGTTCAGATGTTGACTGGTTTATGTGATATTTGTTGTACTGCTTTTGTACTGGTACATTCCGAGTGACAAGATGGGCTGCTGACCAGTAGAGAACTGGGTTTGATGAAAACAGTAGCCGAGTTAACACCTGGAAAAAAACCACAACAAATTTGATGGATTTCCTAAGTTTTAGGCAAAATCAACTCACATTCACTCAGAGCAGTTAATAAACATGTGTATTCAAATACTAAAATCATCATTATCTCCAGCAAACCCTATACTTTGTGGTGTGTTCTGATCTAAGTCTACTCTGTTTGCAAAGGCACAGAAAATTGTATTTGTGGAGTAAATGGTTAACCCTTTCCCTCATATATTATAAATGTGTTTTCACTCATTTGCAAACAGAGTAGACCCAGATCAGATGGCTCCTAGAGGAACCATCTGATCAGGGTCTGCTCTGTTTGCTATTGGAATTTGAAAGATATGTTTCTTTACTTTCTAAAATAGCTGCAATGTTCCACCTTCCATGTTGCATTATAACTTTTTTGGTCATGAATATTCAGTAGGTATTGAAATTTGTAATAAACAAAGAACAGGGAAAGGGTTAAGAAAGAACATTTGTATATGAGAGGGACCGCTTACAGTTCATATGAGAGGGACCACTTACAGTTCATCATCTTCCATTTATCAAGTTCTACAAGAAAACCCTTTCCTCCATAAATACGCTTTTATATGCCTCTGTCACTTCTTGAAACCATTGTAATAAATAGAACATTTGCTCCTATAGGCGCTCTATTTATCACAATGGTTTCAAACTACAAAATTCTCAAATTTTCCTTTTCTCTAGTTAATGCTCCTTTTCGGTAGATTCATTGAAAGAGGTTGTATCTAAAAATAGCCTAAGTAGTAAAGGGTTAGCCTTTACTCCATAAACACTCCTACACCTTCTACACCTTTGAAATCAGAGAAAAGCTACATTAGAGGCACATGTAGGAGCTGTCTGATCAGGATATGCTCTGTTTGCTTATAGAGATATGATTCTACAGTTTCTGCCATGGCCCAAAACTCTTGTGTCCATGTGCAATTATAAACAATTGATCTAATTAATATTCATGATGTCATTATGTCAATATTCATGGAGTAGAGGGTTAACTGTTTAATATTCAAGTATGAAATAATGATTTCATGATTATATATTAGCTAAAGTTTTATAATGGCATAAGTACACATTGTTTTCATATTGGTAGAAACTGTAATGTCAGATCTATCATAATTTTATAAGCAAATAGAGTAGACCTTGATTGGACAGGTCGTGTAGGAGTCATCTGATCTCGGTCTACTCTGTTTGCAAAGGCATGAAAAAGCATTTGCATGACAGCTGATGAATGATACTTCTTTAATTCCTATTGAAGCAAGAGATCAGACAACTAGTACATGTCACTAAAGGGACATCATCAGTTATTAACTGCTTTATTGACAGAGATGTATATTTGAAGATTTTACCAAAGAGAAAACAACAGGGAATGTTCAATAACATCACAAAACCTGATATTCGTTTTGTTAACCCTTCGCTCGCTATTCAAGTCAATATACCTACCTGTAAATAGTGAAGACCCAGATGAGACAGCTCTTGTAGGAGCTGTCTCATCAGGGTCTGCACTATTTACAAGTTGATTGTGCAACCAGTGCACTCCGCAGCTGTGATTGCACAGAGAAATACTTGTACACAGTGAAGATATATGTAATTATACAACAGGACATGGGTAAGGAAGGAAAAATGTATTTTAAAATTCAGCAAGAAAGGGTTAATATATTATGAAGATTGTCTATTTGAAAAATGCCCCTTTGAAACAAAATAAACCATTTTCATTAAATAATTTATAACTGTTGTTCTATAACAACATATTACCAGCCTTTGTCAAACAGTTATTGCAATTAAACACAGCCTGAATAAATACTGATACATGTACATTGTCAAACAACACTGGGTCTTCAATATCAAACACATCAACATCAAGCGTTATTTGGTCTGTTTTCTTGTGATATACTTCTTTTCAGCATATAAAAGAATGATTTATCTAATTGTTAGGCTTATAATGAATTGCAAGTACAGGTTATCACTATTTAATACTGACTATTCATCGGCAGAGGTATCTGTCAATATTTCCTCCCACACTGTGCTAACATGTCGTGTACTGTTGCAGTGACACAAGGGCACCACAGAACTATGCTTAAACCTTTAGCCTACTGAGTGAAATATTTTTACACAATTTTTTAAACATTCAAGAATGCAATCATTGTTCATACTCCTGTCTCTACACATCATCCATATACCTGTCCATACTCCTGTCTCCACACCTGTCTATACACATTGTCTATACACCTGTATATACACATCATCCATACACCTGTCTATACTCCTATCTCTACACCTGTCTATACACATTGTATATACACCTGTCTATACACATCATCCATATACCTGTCCATACTCCTGTCTCCACACCTGTCTATACACATTGTCTATACACATCATCCATACACCTGTCTAATATCTGTACACCTGTCTATACACATTGTCTATACACATCATCCATACACCTGTCTAATATCTATAAACCTGTCTATACACATTGTCTATACACATCATCTATATACCTGTCCTTACTCCTATCTCTACACATTGTCTATACACCTGTCTATGTACATTGTCTATACACATCATCCATATACCTGTCTATACACCTGTCTATACATATCATCTACACACCTGTTTGTCTATATACATCATCTACACACCTGAGTGTCTATATACATCATCTACACACCTGAGTGTCTATATACATCATCTACACACCTGAGTGTCTATATACATCATCTACACACCTGAGTGTCTATATACATCATCTACACACCTGAGTGTCTATACACATCATCTACACACCTGAGTGTCTATATACATCATCTACACACCTGAGTGTCTATATACATCATCTACACACCTGAGTGTCTATATACATCATCTACACACCTGTTTGTCTATATACATCATCTACACACCTGAGCGTCTATATACATCATCTACACACCTGTTTGTCTATATACATCATCTACACACCTGTTTGTCTATATACATCATCTACGCACCTGTTTGTCTATATACATCATCTACACACCTGAGTGTCTATATACATCATCTACACACCTGGGTGTCTATATACACCATCTACACACCTGTAACTTACAAGTTATTTTGTTCATTCACTATCCCTTTCTCTGTTGAATATTCAGTTAAGAAATAATGACATCATGAATATTAATGAGATTACTTTTTATAATGACATGTATATAAACACATGGCATTTCGGCTGTGACAGAGACTGTAGAAGCAGATCTATATAATTATTATTATTATTATTATTATTATTATACCATAAGCAAACAGAGCAGACCCTGATGAGACAGCTCCATAGGAGTCATCTAATATATGTCCACTCTGTCTGCAAAGGTGTGGAAAGAGCCATAGCTTTACCCAAAAGGTTCTACTGTAAGAGAAGCAGCCAGGTTCTACGGTAAGGGCTATGGTAAATAACATTTCTACAAACAAAACATTGTTCAGCACAGTAAAATCTTACCAGTACCTGAATATGAATGCAGCACCAGCCAAACACAGTAAAGACCATTGCATGAATAACGTACGGCAGCACAGACACGCCTTCAAGCTTGTATAGTACCCTCTCTTTTGACTCTTTCTTGGCAATGTAACGAGTATCTGCAAATCCAAGAGTCCAACAAAGATACCTGAAAGAAACAAAATCAGTTGTCATTCTCACTAATCCCATTGTCTGTGGCTACAATAGTAGTTGTCTGATCTGTTGGCAAAGGCAAAAACAAGATATGAAGGAGCTATCTGATCTGGGTCTTCACTGTTTGTAAAGGCATCAAATGACATCTCTACCAAGGAAAGTGTTTATCAATGTTGAAAAATCAAAGTAGAATGGTCCATCACTATTTAACTACAGAGTCACTGCAGTATGAAAGGTACAATGATAATAGAAGACAGCGCAGACCCTGATCAGAGTGCACTACAAGAGTCTAATATATGGATCTACACTGTTTGCAAATGCCAGTACACATGTTTTACGAAATGAACTCTTTTAACCCTTTACCCCATGAATATTCATGTAAGAAATGACATCATGAATATTAATGAGTTGAATTTTTACAATGGCATTATAAGCATAGGCACTTTTGTTCAATGCAAAATTTTTAGAATTCGTACATCTATATTACATCATAAGAAAACAGAGCAGACCCTGATCATGGGGCTCTTACAGGAGCTGTCTGATCTGGGTCTACTCTGTTTGCAAAGATGTAGAAAGGCATATTTATAGAGTGAAGGGTTTAGGACAATTTTATGTGAGTCAGAACTTTTTTTTGCCTAAAATCGTCTGCTGGACTTGACCCTTTTCTAGACAAATATCCCTTGTAAAAGTCACGTTTTGAAACCATTGTGATAAATAGAGAACATTTCAGAACTACAAAATTCTAAAAAAAACCCCCACCTTTTCTCTAGTTAATGCTCCTTTAGATTTTTTAAGAGGTTTGGTCTAAAAATAGCCTATGAGGGAATGGGTTAAGATGATTAGGATAAACACTTACTTGTTATTGATGAAGAATGTTCTGGTTGTGTACAATACCATTACCGTCACAGGCACAGCCAGCAGGAAGTTAGGAACCTGTTTAAATACCCAATATCGGAGAAAGCCTTGGTCCCAGTAGTGTTTTTGTATATAACTAGAACAAGAGAACAAAAGGGAGGTAATTTAACTCTTTGAACAATGGACACACATGCACTGACATAGATAAATATAATTTAATGGCTCTTCTTACATAAATCCTCTTTTCAATATACAGGGTTCATACAGACTTTTGACACTCAAATTCCATGATATTTCCATGATTTTTTCATGACAAAAACATATTTTCAATGATATTTGATATATTACTCCGGCAATAATTATAAGCTTGCAAACTGAATTCTGTGTTAGAAATGAATGCTAAACACCAAGAACAATTATTTGTGTTTATGTAGGTATAGCGAGTATCCCAGTTTAAATTTTTGTCTAACTCTTGCCTCTTTTCCTTAACTGTTCTTCAGTCTTTGTACATTTTGTTGTACAAATTGTGGATTATACCGACACATTCCTTTGCCGGGCCGCAACATTTTCATGCTTTGTTGACCTCGACGAATCAGCGGTGCGTTCATTAGTGGCGACCGTATGCATCCAGTGTTTAGCTACTAGGCCGTGACGGAATCACATAATCTTACAATGTGTTACAAGCATACAGACTATTGGACTATGGTAAGGCCCTTGTTGCAACCGGTTTCTCACGTAAGCCATCACCGAACGCAGGGCAGATTTTCACCATGTGATAAACAATGAACGCAGGGCAGATTTTCACCATGTGATAAACAATGAACTAACAAAAAGAGCAGAGGACTTCCGAAAATTGAACCGGCGCACCGGAAATCCATTTTCGGACCAATGACTGTTCGTTACCGGTGTCATAGTAGAAAATTCACGTTACTCATAACGCCGACCAGATTTACTTTCGGTTATGAACTCTCCTTTTTTTAATTTCATGCCAAGAAAATTTATGTGTTGGTAAATCTACAAATAAAGGAATTATTCAAGGGTGTATTTGGTAATTTCCATGATTTTTTTCTAAATTCCCTGATTTTTCAATGATAAAATTTGAAATTTCCGTTTTCCATGATTTTTCCAGGCAGACCTCGTTTTCCATGACTTTTCCAGGTCTGTGCGAACCCTGAATATACATTAACACATTCCCTCCTAGTAACACATTTTGGCGTCTCTGTAAAAAGTCACATTTTGAAACCATTGTTATAAATAGAGCATTTGCTCCATAGGCTCTATTTATCATAATGGTTTCAAAACTACAAAATTCTAAAATTTTCCTTTTCTCTAGATAATGCTCCTTTTCGGTAGATTTATTCAAAGTGGCTGGATCTAAAAATAGCTTAAGAGGGAATGGGTTATGTTTGCAAACAGTGTAGACCAGATGATAGGGCTACTAGAGGAGTCCTCTCAACAGGGTCTGAACCGTTTGTCATGTTACATTTTTCTTTGAAGAAAACCCCCTGAATATTCATGGTAAGCCTGACCTGCTTGAACTTTGGCATATTCCATTTGAAAAATTCAGCATCTATATGGATAAAGTTATCAAAATGTTTCCAGACTGATATATTCAGCTTTACTGACCTATGGTGATGGGAGATTGGGTAAGAGATTAACCCTTTACTTGATAAATACGCCCATATACACCTTTGAGAACAGAGCAGACCCAGATCAGATGGCTCCTATAGGATCTGTCTGATCAGGGCCGGTTATGTTTGCTTAGATACTATTCTACAGTTTCTGCCACAGCTACAAATTCCTAATAACTAATTAATATTCATGATTCTTACATGAAGAAATGAACTGTATGGTAATTATTGGTTAACCCTTTCCCTCATGTAAACATGTTTTCACGCATTTGCAAACAGAGTAGACCCAGATCAGATGGCTCCTAGAGGAGCCATCTGATCAGGGTCTGCTCTGTTTGCTAATAGAATTTGATAGATCAGTTTCATTACTTTCTAAAATGGCTGCAATGTATCACCTTCCATATTTCATTATAACAGTTTTGTCCATGAATATTCAGTAGGTAATGAAATTTGTAATTAACGTAGAACAGGGAAAGGGTTAACTAGGGTTTAATATATCAGCCTTAGTTTGTCTGGGTGTTTGTCTTGGGTGGCTGCAATAGATACTGAACAAAAACTGGCACTAACCTGTAAGCTAATGGAATTGCATCTTCACACCATGCTGAGGATGGGTCCCCAAAGATTTTCAGTCCTTCTGATTGAGCAAAGGCTCTGAGATGGTCAGTAACACTGACAGAGTAGTCTCCCTTACAATACAAGGCATAGCAGTAGTACTGGTATAATACAAATGGTACTAGGCTTGTCACTAGGTAAACACAGCTGGGAACCACAGTGTTTACAAGAAATATCCCCAGTGATGAGTAAAATGTTGTTATATTTATTGTCATTCCTGTTTGGATTGTTCTGAAATTTGAGCACAATTCTTGAGAGATTCTGTACAGTAGGTATCCGATGTTGAGCAATCCATTTGAACGAGCTGCACAACTGAGTCCAAAGAAGATGCTTGCCTGGAATTTCTTCCCCTTTTCCAACTTTATCATTCCTTGTAAACTCAGATATGTAAATAATGTTTCAGAATATGGGGCAGTCATAAATATGGAGGCTGGATTTATGCAAAATAGGAGAGCAGCCTTATATGCTATTGTATCATTTTTTGTAATAAGTTGTCCAAGAGTGAAAAGACATATAGCACATTGTACGAAAAAATACAAGTTCAATGTCAGCCATGATAACAGAATCACCTGCTCATAGCGTAGCACATACTGAAGGGGATAAAAGAAAGAGTTTGATAATATCCTAACAAGTAGAGGACACAGGGGGAAGAAAGCTAGAGTATTTTCAAAGGTGTAACCATATTGGGTGATGAAAGTGAAATACACAGCATCCCATCTCCGAAATCCACTGAAAAGAATGTCGAAAAGTCTTTGAATGGCACTGTGATTGTCCTTGTCTTCTGATGGAGGGTTGAAGACTTGGGCATCATGGTCTGGTATGAATGCATTGAACACAGCCTAAAAATACAAAACATTTATAGATATTTACAGCAGTCAAGGCAGAATGTGTAAATTAACACTTTCACTGTTCTGTGTTCATTCCATTTTTAAAACCTACTGAATATTCATGGACAAACATGTCATAATGAAATATGGAAATTGAAACCTTGTAGCCATTTAAGAAAGTAAAGAAACGGATCAATCTAATTCAATTAACAAACAGAGCAAACCCTGATCAGATGGCTCCTACAGCTAATATAGGAGCCATCTGATCTGGGGCTACTCTGTTTGCAAATACCTGAAAAGGTGTTTAAGTATGAGAAACAGACCTAATTTCAGAAGCAAAATGAGCAGACCCTGATCAGACGACTCTATCAGGAGCCATGGGTCCATCTGATATGGGTCTTTTCTAACTGCAAAATTGCAAAGGCATGAAAAAGTGTTTATATGAAGGAAAGGGTTAACCATTTTCCTTTTCAAAATTCATATAAGAAATAACAAAATCATAAATATTTATTAGCTTTATTTTCATAATATATGTTAAAAGCTGTAAAAGGACTGGTGAAAAAATGCAGCCAGACCGGGGCCTGATCCTGGGACCGCTCACTTACAGGGCGAGTGCTCTACCGACGAGACCGTTTATTGTTCAAGTTTACCTGTACCTGGCCTGTACCACTAATCCACTTTTTTTCCCTGAGGAACTTTCGTAACTCATGAGCACTTTATCACTGGCATGCACACTGGGTCCGATTTTCAAGTTGGGCACCAACTGTAACAGGCCTGGTGCAAAACATGCAGTCAGACTGGGGATTGAACCCATGACCCCTCGCTTACAGGGTGAGTGCTCTACCAACTGAACGATCCGGACCGCTTACTGTTCTTCATCCATCACCTCAGTCCCATCAACGAGCTGTACGACAGCAAGCTATTTTTGTGATGGTCGCCGTCTTACAGTCTCATGGCAATAAGACAAATACGGGGTGGAAATCGTTAATTTTCTAATTTACAATCTGGTCATATTGGACCGAATTTTCAATGTAAATCTGCACTTTTGTGGTATAATTACACCATTCAAACAACAACTGACCTCAGATACACACACTGCAACCAACACTGTTATTGTCATGTGATGTGAGTGTATACACACGAGTGCAATATAGTCACCGTAAGTGGTTACTGTAAGCGCTGCGAGGAAAAGGATTAAGTGGATTAAAAGCAACCAAAATATAACTGACTTCGAACGTTTTCTTGTCAGGTACATACATTTAATACATATTTATACTACTGCATGTCTTAATTTAACCCCTTTCCACGCCTCTGTAAAAGTCACTTCTTGAAACCATTGTGATAAATACAGCATTTGCTCCAAAGGAGCAAATCCTCTATTTATCACAATGGCTTCAAAACTAAACAATTCTAAAGTTCTCCTTTTCTTTACTTAACGCTCCTTTTCAGTAGATTTATTCAAAGAGGATGGATCTAAACATAGCCTATGAAGGAATGGGTTAAGAATTATGTCAGTTTGGAAGAAAATCCAACAGAACAGACCCTGATCAGACGCCCCCTAAAGGAGTAGTTCTACAATATAAAACTTCTGTATTTCGAAATATATCATAATTATCGTTCTTCATGACATTTTTATTCTTTTATGTCTGTTTTTTTTCCTATTTTTTATTATTTTTTTAATTTTTATCATTCCTGCGAAATACGAAGTTTTATACAAAATGCCCAGTTTCCCATAGCAGAATCCGCTCAAAGCTTGATCGGATAGGATCATTGAATAAATCCGTAATATTTGCCTATACTCAATATACGGTCACACAGTATGCATGTTTTCTCATATGTGGATGCATAAACTAAGTAATAAAAGCTTACCTGATAGCCACAAAAATCCTAAGCAAAATTGAATTGACAAAACCGTTAGTTTGTTTACATTACCGTTATACGAATTTAGCTTTTGAACGAAATTTATATATGTCCTTTAGACTCTTGAGAGTAACACAATT
Organism: Azorinus chamasolen; assembly: GCA_963576725.1. Taxonomy (NCBI): domain Eukaryota; kingdom Metazoa; phylum Mollusca; class Bivalvia; order Cardiida; family Solecurtidae; genus Azorinus; species Azorinus chamasolen. Next base: position 83,133,019 of record OY755246.1, read on the forward strand.
CTCACTCACCGGTTTAAAATCCTTCCAGAATTGAGTCTAAGCATTCTGGGTGTTTCACCTTTTTTTAGAATTATTTCAAAAAGGTAAAAAGTAAAAAAAAAATTCGTTCAAAGCCTTTTTCGGAAATCCGTAAATTTGTTTTAACCGGGTACATGTACCGTTGCCATATTGGCGGCCTAAAACGAAAGTGAGAGTGTGAACATATTTGTGACTATCAGGATTAAAAGCAAAGGTAAATGTGATGTTTTGAATTGACATTATTTGTTTTAATTATATTTTGCATGTGTTGGGACCTAATAATCTACAGTTGCACGTGATTAATGGCTTTTGGCATAACTACACCGTTTTGGCATATATGGTTTTGACTTCACGCCAGCAGCGAAAGATAAATATGAATATGAATGATGAAAAACAAAATGAAGAATGATAACCAGATAATTTGAATGAAAAATAAGCTTGCGTGATGTCAAATTATTTGGACTACCTAAAGGAGCTGTCTGATATGGGTCCACCCTGTTTAAAAATGCATGAAAATGCGTTCATATGAAGGAAAGTGTTAATCCTTTAATACGGGTCCGAAATGTCTCAGGGCCGAAACAACCCTGAATTCGACTGATCTGGGTCTAGTCATCTTTTTCTTCCATTATCAGTCTGTTTGAATGATGGGAACTGGTTAAACCTGAAACAATATAATAGTTTGTGGATTACCTGTAGGAAAAACAAAGCTAACCGAGACAACAGAGAAAAACAAGCTACTTTTGAAGACAAAATTTCCAGTGTTGTTGGTTTGGCCATGTTGAAATGGGTCAACTCGTTTATCTTAAATAATAACTCAAGAACGTGTTCTATGATTTAAAAATCATTCGGGTTTTTTTTTTATATTTTCTGTACTTCTGAATTTGATGATTCAGTTGTTTTAGTCATGAAAATTGGATACCGATGCGTGTTGCAGTTTAATAACTGCTTATGAACAAGCGATATCAATTTAAAATGGAGTCTGCAATTTTCTCTTTTCGTATTTCGATGGATCTCATACTTTAAGAAGTTACTCAACAAAACCGTATAATCTACTAACAGAGAAATACCCCATACATCAAATAAATCCTAAAGTACATAAAGACTAAATACTTATAAGTTTTAAAGCACTGATGAAGATGTAAATCGAAACATGTATGCAGTAAAATAAAAAACGTGGTGGTTGTTAATTTATCCCACAGTAAAAAAAGGGAATTTACTTTAGAACAAATTCTTATTATTACTATGAGAATCAAACGGTGCTAAAATAGTAAACGAAACTGATTGAGATGTTTGTAGATACATAAATGATATGGTCCCTATAATCATAAAGAATGTATACCAAAAATATTATATTTGTAAATCAAAAATGTAGTTACAAGTAAAAATTATAAAATGCAAATTTACAACTTTTTTATATTTCGTTCAGACCCGGAAGAAGATTGTGTAACTTGTTACACCAATCAGCAACATGGCTGCTATCAGTCGAAATTTTCGTGTCTACCACAAGTTAGAACCTCCATACAGTGTTATGCTGGAGCAGAGGAACTTAGATGACACACTCATGTTCGAAAGCAATGCTGTCACGGTTCTCTGTACGTTTTTACTTCACAATTATGTAAAATAGCAAATGTATAAAGGAAGATATCGATCGATTGTCAACGATCATTATAATAAATAATTCAGTTCGTTTGAGTTTGATAGTAAACAGTTTGCTTCACTTGTCATTAGAATATACAAAACTGGATAGGTTTATTTAAGAATTATGTAACTGAACATTAGATTTTGATTCTTGTGAGATGTTTTATATCGATAGCCTACCTGTCAGTTTTATAAAGGTCCTAAGGATGCTGTATACACGATTATTTCACTTGATACAGACAGAGGATTGATACTTGAAAGAAATGTTTACATGTCATATCTTTCAAACAGTTCAGAGATTGAGTTTTGTATCTGCATAGCTGACATTCAGCTATCTCCCAGGCAGTCTCCTTCCACCGCTGCCACCAATTGTAACATGCACCATCGGCAATCCCTGGCAGTCAACCATCCAGCCAGTAGCCGCACAGACTGTTGCGTAACTAACTTTGCAACATGTCCAAGCACTTAAACCAGGTCGGCAAAGAGTTAACTCCCTGGCAAGGAGAGTTTATAGCGTTTATATATACTTAACAGCCTCGCTGTTACATTACTTTCCCCTCCGAGAAATCTCGACCCGAGATTTGGCCTGGGAAATAAACATGGGTAAGGCAATTCCAGTCCGGCAATTGTCTTAATTCCGCCGCTGCCACCAATTGTAACGTGTACCATCGGTAGTCCCTGGAGGTCACCCATCCAGCCAGCAGCCACACAGACTGTTGCTTAACCCTTTCCCTCATATAAACGTGTTTTCATGCATCTGCAAACAAAGAAGACCCAGATAAGACAGCTCCTGTAGGAGCTGTCTGATCAGGGTCTGCTCTGCTTGCTAATGGGATTTGAAAGATCAGTTTCTTTAGTTTCTAAAATGGCCACAATGTACCACTTGCCATATTTCATTGTAACTATTTTGTCCTTGAATAATCAAAAGGCATTGAAATTGTAATAAAATACAGAACAGGGAAAGGAAGTTCGCAAACTTTCCAAGCACTTAAACTCTCCTTTCCAAGGAGTTAACTCTTTAGCGACGTGGTTTAATTGCTTGGCAAGGTTGCGATGTTAAGCAACAGTCTGTGCTGCTGCTGACTGGATGGGTGACTGCCAGGGACTGCCGATGCCCGATGGTGTATGTTACACACTAATGGTTACATGAACTCGATGTGAAATGGTCTTTTTGTCGACTTATATTAATGAATGAATGGGAACTCTATAAAGTCAAATCTCTCAATAAAATATAAAAAAAAAACACTATCAAGTCAACGGAAGTAGCCCTGGTCCCAGCTCACGTGATAAGTTTTTACACACAGGCAGGGAACTATAGAAAAATGCCCTATATCGTTAATTTTTGCTAGTTCCCTGTCTGTGCATAAAAATGTATCGCGCAAGCCGGGACAACGGCTTGTTCCATTGGTTCTAAGATGGAGGAAGATGTACTTTTCTCTCTTTTATATGCCTTGACACAGGAAAAATCATGCTTATTTAGAGAGTGGTTTTTTCATAGTTTATTGAGAGATTTGGCTTTATAGAGTTCCCATTCATTCATTTAAATCGACAAAAAGACCATTTGACATTGAGTGCGTGATTAGAGTTAGACCTTGCTGGTGACAATTGTTTTCTTTGAAGTCAGGTTTTATAGTTTTGCTCTCGATTTCCTAACAAACTAATTTGTATTTGAAACCCTAGTATGAACAAGTTTTTATAATGAATTTTTTTATTGATAAGTATTTAAATACAAGAGAATTCGGAGAAATCATCAGCAAAGGAATGACAACCTAACATAATATCACAGAAATTTTCGGTGGTGATGTCCCTTTGGTCCCTCTTACTAGTGACACTTGTTTTCTTTGCGTTTTGAACGTTTATTACAAGTTTAAAGAGGAAGTCCCTTACAAGTTTAAAGAGGAAGTCCCTACATTGATCGCATGTTTTCAATAATATCATGAAACTTGATATTTGTTATGCTCTATCATTATTATGAAGGTTCCCAATTTGAACTTATATCGAAAAATGCCCATGTGATACGAATAAACCAATTTCATCAATACTGATAATTTTTGTTCTACAACACAATATTTATTGGCCTTTTCTGTTAAATTCTTCCGCATTTTGCTGATGACCACCCGATCCCTCCATTGTTTACTTAACAGCTTTCTCTGAAGTGGTCGGAGAATCGCGAATAGGGCGAACAGTTACGAAACTAAAACCCAACCTGAATAAAACTGAAACATCAGGGAGTAAAACCGATCAAACGCATGGATGTTTTGTCATTATAGACGGTAATTGGATGGGGCTTTTTGCGATATACTACTTTTCAGCATATAAACAAATGATTTTTGTACATTTTAAGTGTTTATGAAACACGTCAAATGTAGGGACATCCCCTTTAACTGCAAAAGAATGAATCAGTACACAATGACAGGAGGAATTTTTCAAGTTCAGTTCGTAATCTTGTCAAACATGTCAAATGAAACCTTTCTTTACATTTACTACGCTGTGCCATTTCAGGATTCAAGCTGTCATGCGGGAACCTACAAGGGCAATAAATAGGAGTTTCCTTGACTGACATTGTCATTGTATATATCCTTGAAATCTGAGGAAAATTAATGAAATAGTTATCTTCGATACATTGAATCAGATGCTGCCCCATTTTTTTCTGGTCGTAAATGTTTTCATCAGGTTGTATAGAATTTACAGCATATGCAATAGTGAAAACTCCACAGTCCTTTTTACCTTTTTGAGCAGCCATTTCGACTTGAAATTTCAATGACCTGCACTGGTATTTTAAGAAAGACTGATATCACAATGCACGTAATTACTTTTGATACTGTCATAGTATTTGATTTTGGTTTGTCTTACAGCCAGTGTTAGAAACTGTTACCCAATGACTGGTGAATTTGTCGCCCTGAAACAAAACCTGAATGAAATCAGCACCAATTATTTTTTATATTTTGAAATGTTTTGTGCGAATGTGGTCGACTGAAATCACAGAAGCCAAGACGAATTTTTGTATTATTTTTTGATAATAATCAATGATACCATCATGTAACATATCACCATAAAGAATTGATTGTTTATCTGCCTCAGTGAGTTTATGAGTTCTGCCCATGTGTTGCTAATTTTATAATCTTCAGGCAGTATAGTGTCTGACACTTCTAGGTGATCTGGCGTTTCTATGGAATCTAGGTTAAGATCTGGCATTTTACTGTATCTATGATAGGATCTGTTATTATAAGATTTTGCATTTCAGTTGTAGCTATATTATAGCCATTCGGGCAAATTAATTTCTTGATTGTTTTGAATAAGCATAGAACAGAGAAAAGGTTTAGAACTTAGTTGTTATGTAGTACTTCTTGAATTATCCACATTTTATCTTTTATTTTTTATCATTTTAGCCTCAGCAGAAACAGACACTATCAAGAGAAATTATACCAAAGTACTGGATGCCTATGGTTGTTTGGGTGTACTGAGTCTCAATGTTGGAGGTAACTACTTGCCTTTAGTACCCTAAGGATTTCAACAGACATACTAAAAAACAGACACATTGCCTGTATTTGACTTGCTTGAGGATTAGTTCATTAGGATTACCATTTAAAAATATTTTATTTCAGTCTGCTTGTCCCCTTTCCCTCTTTACCCTTACCCATTTCTCTCTTATTTTTATTTTTTTTAATATCCTAACAACACACCTTATTGACCCTCCAACCACTAAAGGTGACACTTGTATATGAATAAGACCATATGTGCATGTACAATAGAACGACTTTAAACCACTTAACCCTTCGCTTGCTATTCACGTCAATATACCTACCTGTAAATAGTGAAGACCCAGATGAGACAGCTCCTGCAGGAGCTGTCTCATCAGGGTCTGCACTATTTACAAGTTGATTGTGCAACCAGTGCACTCCACAGCAGTGATTGCACAGGGAAATACTTGTAAACAGTGAAGATATATGTAATTATACAACAGGGCATGGGTAAAGAAGGAGAAATGTATTTTAAAATTCAGCAAGAGAAGAGTTAATATATGACTGTTCTTTAACTTCTTAAAACCCGATGGTTGTTTAATGCAGATATTTAAGTAATGCAGAGGAGCTTTCTGCATATTTTTCTTTCTTCATTTCCTGCCAACTGCCTTAACCTTATATTATATAAGTGCTTTTTCACACCTTTTCAAACAGAGTAGACCCAGATCAGATTACTCCTGTGTGAGCTGTCTGATTTGGATCTGCTCTATTTGTTTAATCCTTTCCTCCATAAGTATACCTTTCTGCACCTCTGTAAAAGTCACTTTTTGAAACCAAATAATTCAGAACTACAAAATTCTAAAGTTTTCCTTTTCTCTAGTTAATGCTCCTTTTCGGTAGATTTATTCAAAGAGGTTGGATCTAAAAATAGCCTATGAGGAAATGGGTTAAAAAGAAATGATATAGATTTGATACTACAGTTTCTGCCAATACAGTTTCTGTCATTATTCAGCTAATAGGCATATACATGTATAATATATATACAGTAAAACTTCGATTATTCGAACACTAAAATACGTATTATTATCGATCTTTAATACCGGTGGCAACTTAATGCACAGTGAAAGTCATGCAGAAAGCTCCTCTAGGAGCTTTCTGCATGACTTTCACCATGCATTAAGCAGCCACCTGCCTAAAAGGGTCTAAATTCTTCTATAACGAAAATTCGAATAATCGAGGTCATTAATAAGCTAATAGGCATATACATGTATAATATATATACATGTATATACATTATATGTTACATGAATATACATCAGATAAAGGAGTATAACCCCAACATGGGACAGCTTGGAGTGGTTGATTCAAAATGTTTTGCATATTTATTACCTTAATCATTCAGACAGACAAACTCAGGCAACTAGTGCAGACCCAGATCATTCTGTTCCTGAATAGCGGTTTAATCAGGATCTACACCATTTGTGTCTATGTCAGTCTAGTTGTACCAGCTGTACAGATATGTGTTAAATATTTTTCCCCATATCAAAGTACCCTACCACCATTGTCTTATAACTGAATAAAAGGCACTGATTATTGTATTAGTGCACTGTGTTTGTTTTGTCTTTTTCAGGAGAAGATAATATGCTGTATCTTGCTCTGGTAACAGGCTGTGTATCTGTTGGCAAAATTGGGGACTCTGACATATTTTGTATCACAGCCACACAGTTTGTTTCTCTTCAAAACTCGCCAAACGATGAGGAGAGAGTGGTTGGTGTTAGGAACCTGTTCAACTCAAGGACATATTACTTTGCTTGGTCGTCATCGGGAGAGCCCTGGGATCTGACACTGTGTGCACAGAGGAAAGAACAGGAACACTCGACTGACAGTCGCTTCTTCTGGTATATACAAATAAATGCTGTACATAAATATTCTGACACACAATCTCCTCATTCCACCATACTTATCATCTATCAGAGCTACAGAATTCGAGGGCTTGATGCAAAACTATTCTTTGTGAAGGAGTTAGAATAGTTTTGCACCAAGCCCTCGAGATAAAGATGCCTACCCAAATGTCAAAATCATCATTTCTCCACCAACCCTATACAGTGACCACTCTTTAGAATTGTCTCTTCGAGACGATTCTAAAGAGCAGTCACAGTATAGGATTTGGTAGTGAAATAAAGAAGCTATTCCTGAAAATGTATTAAGTATTTTAACACCCAATCTCCCTCCGTATACAGTCTAACATACTGTAAACAGCCAGTCTTGAAAAGTGGCAAATTTGGCCACTATCAGCAGATGATCACTTAAAGCAGGTGATCACTTAAAGCAGCTGCAGGTTACACAGGTGCAGGTTACACAGGTGCAGGTCACACAGGTGCAGGTCACACAGGTGCAGGTTAGACAGCATACTGCTGTAAGTTCAGAGTGATAATCATTGAGATATGTATCAATGTATACTGGTAGATATTTGAAATAAAAACCAATGTGCCCATTATTATCGCAAGCCAGATACAGTTAACCCTTTCCTTCCTTAATGCCTTTCTACACATTTGCAAACAGTAGACCCAGATCAATATTCCGCCTTCCATATCATTTTTAGCTCGCCTATTCAAAGAATAGGGGGACTTATGGAATCACGTCTGCGTCAGCGTTAGCTTTTGGTTAAAGTTTTGGGGTAAGTGCCGAAATGCACTAATACTACATGAAATATTTGCCCTAGGAAGCTGATACTTGAAATAGAGGTTCCCAGTGTGTTGGACATTGATGTAGTTTCGTTAAAATTTAAAATAAAATTGAATTTTAGTCCAAATTTCACCTGTTTTGGACTTAGCTTTTTGGGCTGAAATTGGGGTGTTGGGGTAAGTGTTAAGATGCACTAATACCACATGAAATACTTGCTGGGTAGCTGGTATTTGGAATAGAGTTTGCCAGCAGGTTTAACATTGAAGTAGTTCAGTTTAAATAGAAAAATATTTTGGACTTCATCTTTATAGACAAGGTCTACAATAGGCGAGCTTTGCTGTCCTGCGACAGTCTAGTAACTATTTTGTCCATGAATATTCAGTAAGTATTGAAATTTTGATTAAACATAGTACATGGAAAGGGTCAAGTGCCTTCTTTAGTGTCTTATATCCTGAAGTGTTTTAGAAATTCACATGCCGCAAATAGATATCGAAATCGCCCACAGCGAAACTTGTAGGCATTTTGACACAACTGATTTCTTGAATAGTCTGTTTGGTTACATGTACCTGTAGAGTGCAGTTTGGGAATCAGCTGGAATCATATCATTCACTCAATGGTGTCTTTTAGGGGGTGTCTTTGAGGGGGTACTCCCCAGATAATATGTTGTAAACAGTGGACATGCTTTGCAATGGCGATAGTTCAGTAAGAGATCCAGAATGGGTCATGACCATTAGTGATATGCAATATTATGCAGCAAAGATGGCATAATGTCTGCTGTTGCTGATTGATAGTCATGAAAGTTGTTTTTAGGCTTTACATTTGTCTATCACCTTGCCCTTTATGCCAGTGTGTCTATGCAATTTCTGATGGAACAGACTGGCTGCTGACCATGTTAGGCAAGTGACTGTTAATATCAGGTGTAATATGTAGAGTTTTTCTTTAGGGGGGGAGGGGATCCTGGTGTGTCCGCTTACAGCAGTGTGACAGCTGATACCAGGTTGTCCTGTATGTCATATAGTATTCTGACACCCATTGATCAATCTCTCCTCTCCATCATATTTATTGAGTATTCTGACACCCAGTCTCTCTCTTGACATTATATACCCATAGTATTTTCAACTATTTTGACACTCAGTCTCTTCTCTCCACCATATTTATCGGCCCATTTAATTCTTGTATTAAAATTATAATTAAGGAAATTAATTGCAATGGCAGGCTTTGGCAGTAGAGAATCTGGGTCCATGCTTATAAAAGGTTTAGTTGAGTCTGAGTTCGTTCTCAAGCTTTTGATTGGTCAGATTTGAGCCTTTGGCTCAAATCTGACCAATCAAAAGCTTGAGAACTCAATCAAAAGCTTCAGAACTCAAATCTGACCAATCAAAAGCTTGAGAACAAAACTCAGACTCAACTAAAAGCTTTATAAGCATGGGCCCAGGTCTTTAAACCTTTACTCCATGAATATTAATTAGATTATTGGCTATACTGTCACATAAACAAGGGCTTTTTCAGAAAGTGTAGAATCACATCTAACTTATTTCATAAGCAAACATAGCAGACCCTGATTGACGGCTCCTATAGAAGTCATTTGATCTTGGTCTTCTCTGTTGGCAAAGGTGTAGAAAGGCATATGTATTGAGTAATAGTTTAACATATATGTATCAACAGGCAGACCCTAATCAGACAATTCCTACAAGGACTAGAAAAGGCAGATTTGTGAAGTAATGGGTTAATAATTTTCTTCAGTAATGACTCTGAGAATTTGTTAGTCATTTCAGTTCAAGAACTCTTGATGTTTGTTTCAGGAACCGTTCACTACATGTCCATTTCCAGCGGTATGGTATTGATTGCTCGGAATGGTTGTTCAAGACTATTTGCGGTGGTGTGGAGATTCGTACGGTGTATGCAGCCCATAGACAGGCAAAGGCTTGCCTGATATCACGCCTGAGTTGTGAGAGAGCGGGAACAAGGTTCAATGTACGAGGGACCAACGATGATGGTCATGTGGCAAATTTCTGTGAAACTGAACAGGTAACAAATAGAAATATTATGTTGTCAGTTATCCTTTTACCTGATAAATATATATATACAGAGTAGCAGATAAATGTACATACGCAGAGAATTTTTTACATTGGCAGAGAGTGTAGAATTAGATCTATACCATTCCATAAGCGAACAGGGGTTGTCTGATCTAGGTCTACTCTATTTGCAAAGGTGTCTGTATGAGGTTAAACACTTTTGCAAACAGAGTAGACCCAGATCAGATGGCTCCTGTAGTAGCTGCCCGATAATCATCTACTCAGTTTGCTTATGGAAGAATATAGGTCTGATGGTACAGTTTCTGAAATGGCTAAAATATCCTTTCTCATTTCCCTTATGAAACTAAAATAATTAATATTCCTGGTAGCATGACAATCTGTATAAATATGCAACAAGCAAAGAGTGAAAGATCCATTTCTATTTAAATTCACAAGTGCTCTTAAAAACGATCACATGAATGTCTTGTTTTCATTTTGGATTGATATTGATGGATGGACATTGATACATGGATACTGATGGACATTGATGGATGGACATTGATGAGCAGATATTGATGGACATTGATAGTCATTTATTGATGGATATTGATGGACATTGATGGAAAGACATTGATGGACATTGATAGATTTTTAATTTTAAATGGAATTGATGGACATTGATTGATGGATATTGATAGTTATTGATGGATGGTTATAGATAGAAGGATATTTATGGTTGGATATGGATGGTCGGATATTGATAGACAGATATTGATGTTCTATGTCTGTTCCAAATACTGTCATTTTATGCATACTGTAAGAAAGTTTTTTAAATAAATTTTACAGGTAATCTTCCTGGATGAACAGATTTCATCATTTCTGCAGACTCGAGGCTCAGTTCCACTGTTTTGGGAACAGCCAGGAATACAGGTAAGGTCTAGTTCACTTGGGCTGAAACAGGTACCCGAGTACCCGCAGGTAGGGTAGAAAATTGGGTACAAATTCATGACCAGTTACCCGAGATCATCGTATAATTCAAGTTAAAATTCAGATCCTGTCCAAAATTGTTGTAAAATTTGCCAATGCACATATCTAAAGACAGGCAACAGTTTGATGCAGGTGGCAGGAGCATTACTTTTGGCCTGTTCCCTCATATTGATGCCTTTTGACTCCTCTGAAAAGGTCACTCTTTGAAACCATTGTGATAAATAGAGCATTTGCTCCACAGGAGCAAATGCTTTATTTATCACAATGTTTTTTAAAGCTACAAATATCTAAAAGTTACCTTTTCCTTAGTTAATGCTCATTTTTGGTAGGTTTACCCAAAGAGGTTGGGTCTAAAAATAGCCTATGAAGGAATGGGTTAAGCTGTCACATCGAGAAAGTTTCCAAGGCTGACTTGAACTCCTGTTAAGGAGAAGTCATTTAAACGGTCCCTTAACCCTTTAATGGTCCCTTAACCCTTTCCTCCATAAATGAGTCTTTTGACGCCTGTGTAAAAGTCACTTTTTGAAACCATTGTGATAAATTGAGCATTTGCTCCTAGGGATCAAATGCTCTATTTATCACAATGGTTTCAGAATCACAAAAATCTAAAATTTTCCTTTTCTCTAGTTTATGTTCCTATTCGGTAGATTAAATCGTAGAGGTTGGATCTAAAAATAGCCTATGAGGGAATGGGTTAAAGGTCCAGATATTGCTGTTCTGCTGTACCGGTATATGGGATTCTACGGCTTCTGCCATCGTAAACCTTTGTTCATGATGGCATCATAAAATTACTCATACATTTGTCATTTCTCATACATTCATTATTTCTCATACATTCATACATTCATTATGTGATTATTTCATACATTCAGTATTTTTCACATTCATTATTTTTCACATGAGTATTCATGAGGTGAGTATTTTGAGGGCTTGGTGCAAAACAATTGTAACTCCTTCACAAAGTGAAGGAGTTACAATAGTTTTGCACCAAACCCTCGATTTGTTTACTCTACAGGTCGGTTCACACAAAGTCAAGATGTCCCGCGGTTATGAAGCAAGCGCACCAGCATTTGAACGTCACATGACATCACTGAAACAACAATATGGCGAGCAAGTTATGGTGAACTTATTGGGCCGAAAGGAAGGAGAACATATGCTGAGTCAGGCCTTCATAGTATGCAACCTTTAATCTTGTAACTGATATACAGCAGAACCTGTTTAAACCCTGTTCTATATATAACAAAATACAATACCTACTGAAATTCATGGACAAAATAGGTATATTTAGGATCTATCATGAGTTTTCATTTGAGAAAAACTTTCTTGAACGAGTCAAGAAAATTAAGTTATTAACGCTTTCCCTCATATAAACGTGTTTTCATGCATTTGCAAACAGAGAAGACCCAGATCAGACGGCTCCTAGAGGAGCCGTCTGATTGGGGTCTGCTCTGTTTGCTAATAAAATTTGATCTGGTTCTTTACTTTCTAAAATGTCTACAGTGTTTCACCTTCTATATTTCTTTAAATCGATTTTTAATGAATATTCAGTAGATATTGAAATTTGGCCTAAATACAGAACGGGGAAAGGGTTATGTGAGCCTTTGATGAGCTGAATAACATTTTTTCTGGGCGAGTTTATGTGAAGTTTTTCTCAAATGAAAAAATGAGTGACAGATTCCTTTTATCAGATATTTAACCCTTTCCTCCATAAATACGCCTTTCTTTGCCTCTGTAATAGTCAATCTTGAAACCATTGTGATAAATAGAGCATTTGCTCCTATAGGAACAAATGCTCTTTTTATCACAATTGTTTCAAACTACAAAATTCTAAAAAAAATCTTTCTCTGGTAAATGCTCCTTTTGGGTAGTATAACCGATCGCATGGCTCAGTGGTAGAGCGTCCGCCTGCGGTACGGAAGGTCGTGGGTTCGATCCCCGGCCGCGACAGACCAAAAGTCGTTAAAAGTTGGTACTAGTAGCTCCCTTGTCTGCGCTCGACAGTAAAAGGTGTAGTTCTAGGACTGGTCGGCCCGGTGTCAGGATAATGTGACTGGGTGGGATGCCCTTGCCATGTGCCCGCGGCAGGGGTATTTCAGTGAGGCAGCACTATAACTTGTCTCATGCGGGTGCCGTCTGCAAATAACTGAAATACTGTTGGTCGGACGTTAAACCCAACTCACTCACACTCCTTTTGGGTAGATTCATTCAAAGAGGTTGGGTCTAAAAATAGCCTATGGAGGAAAGGGTTAAGCTGCAACACTTTTGATGTAAAAAGTTCATGTTTGTTTCGATTTTTTCCATGAATGGCAATTGTGTGACGTCACATCTTATACTACACATGTTAGATATTATATAATTAACACATGGCTGTAGGGGTGATAGAGGATATTGTCAGCTCGAGAATTGGTATATTTACCCCGAGGTGCAGCCGAGGGGTAAATATGCCAGTTCAAGGGCTGACAATATCCTCTATCGTCTCGGCAGCCATGTGTTAATTATTTTATTATACCGAAAAACTTTAGAAGTACAGTATTAGTTAATTTTAAAATTAAAAAAAATAATCAATGAAGATAATATAATCAATTAATATAATATATAAATACTGAAATAGCTCTTATCTAATATTTTGACCACTACGAGCCTTTATCAAAGATAATCATGTCAATATACACGTCACATTTTGGTACATTATGCAGTCAGCCATAAAATCAAAGAGAATAATGTTGATCCAGCATCATGTAGCACTGAGTTGTTAATTCATCAGAGCAACGAAGTCATGCATGCATTAGCGTGCATGTATTCTCTCAAATGTAGTATATGCAATAAATGCTATAAATGCGATAGAATTATGTATGTTGGTGAGACTGAGAGAGAAATTCGGGAGAGAATGAGAAAATATTTGAGTGATGTAAGACATGAGAGAAAGAAGCCAATAAACAGATATTTTGGAGTCAGTGGTCATAGCAGTGATGATCTTAGATTTATGGTTTTGAAACGGATTTATTCACCTGGAAGCTCATTCTGAGGGTGATATATCCTGATATATTCACCTGCAAGCTCATTCTGAGAGTGATCATCATAAAATCACATTTAGGTCTATGGGAGTTTTGCATTGAAGGATATGTTGAGGTATAATAAAAACAAATATGTGATAGTTATATTAACCAGGAGACAAGCAAAATATGTAAAGTAGAACATTGTAGCCATCTTAGAAACTAAAGAAGTAGATCTATCAAATTCGATTAGCAAACAGAGCAGACCCTGATCTGGAAAATAATCCGGCAAAAATAGAATCTGGGTCTACTTTTTTTGCAGATGGGTGAAAAGGTGTTTATATGAAGGAAAGGGTTAAGTGGCCATCAAAAATAGGTCTAATTTTGGGCCAGTAAGGCAGGTAGTAGCTTAATGCAGGTCAAAAGTAATGCAGAATGCTCCTGTAGGAGCTTCTTGCATTACATTTGCCCTGCATTAAGCAACCACCTGCTTTTTTTACCCGCCACAACAAAGTTTGCGGGGGTATTCTGGAATCAGGTTGTCCGTCCGTGGACACAGTTTTGTCTGGACTTCTTCTTCAACAGTTTTATGGCAATTTTGTTGAAAGTTTATGTTTAGCTTTATGACCATATAAACCTGTGCTTTACATATTTCCATTATGATCAGACCACTAATTCAGGAGTTATCTCCCCCTTTTAGTCCCCTACCTAGGTTTTCAAGTTGTCTGGACTTTTTATGGAAACAATCTATTAATTGATATATATGATGTCATTTTTTCTTCCATGAATATTGAACAGGTAAAGATATTCTGAAAGTGGGAGATCCTTCGAAAGCAAAAGTAGCAATGTGAAAAGAAAACTGCAGATTCGGTTTTATTGTTCATGTGTAGTAATTAATAGTACAACACTACTCACGCCCTTGGCACCGGCTTAACCCTTTCCCTCATATAAATGTGTTTTCATGCATTTGCAAACAGAGTAGACCCAGACCAGACGGCTCCTATAGGATCCATCTGATCAGGGTCTGTTCTATTTGCTAATGGAATTTCATAGCTCTGTTACTTTAGTTTCTGAAATGGATGCAAAATTCCCTTCTTCAGTTTTCATTATAACTGTTTGTCCATGAATATTCAGTAGGTATTGAAATTTGGCATACACACAAAACAGGGAAAGAGTTAATAAGCAGTATGAGTTTAGATTCAAGCTGTTTGCAGATGTCACTGAGGTTACCCTTGTCTTCATATGTCTGAGCTTGTATTGTCTGTTTTTATTCGCAGAACCACCACAGGGCGTCAGTATATTCTCACAGCATTGTGCTCGTTAACTTCGACTACCATACGGAATGCAAGGGAAGTAACTTCAAAAACCTCGAGAAGTTGAAACACCAATTGATGAAGTACCTAAACCAGTTTGAATATTTTTACAGTGTGAATGGAGAGGTAACAAAGTAAGTTCAGAAAAACCTTTTTCTCGGATGAATATTTATGCATGAATAGATCACTTCATGAATATTCATGAATCCCTGGTTTTTGTTTATTCCAAATTTTAATACCTACTGAATATTCATGAACAAAATAGTTATAATGAAATATAGTAGGTGGAACATTGTAGTCATTTTAGAAAGTATAGAAACAGATCTATCAAATTCTAATAGCAAATAGAGTAGACCCTGATCAGACGCCGTCTGATCTGGGTCTACTCTGTTTGCAAATGCATGAAAACAGGTTTGTATGAGGGAAAGGGTTAACATATTCATGGGAATTTTTGGTATAGACAAAGACTGTAGAATCAGATAAATATAATTTTGTAAGCAAACAGAGCAGACCCTGATCAGATTACCCTTACAGGAGCCATCTGATCTGGATCTACTCCGCTTGCAATGGCGCCAAAAGATGTACATGTATGTCGTTGCTGTGCTGACAAAACCTCATATATCCATTTTGGCCAAAAATCTTTTCTTCACGATTTCTGATTTAAATGCCCACATCGTGTCAAAATTTCAGCGCAATCGACCAATGTTTCAAAGTGTCAAATCTCACTTGTGACTGAACCTTGTATATCTATAGGTCTGAGTTTTTCAATATCAAAACCTCATATACATTTTACTCTTCAAGCATTGCGGAGCAATGACATTAAACATATTAAAACACATGCAGATTAGGCCAGTGCATGTATTGTGGTACTTAGAGCATATATATATAGGTCTGTCCTTTTCTTGGTGTGTCAAGGTACAAAGCTTAGACTCAAGTGAAATGGAAATTGTCGTATATCATGATCGCTGATAAAAAATAAACAGCGAAATATCGCATAAGTGGTAAAAGCTCGTATACACATAAGGTGAACAAAACTTGGTACAGAAATATAGTGCATTTAAAAAATCGTCATACCAAATGATAGAATAAATAAAGTTTTATCAATGATAGAATAAATAAAGTTTTATCAATTAATTTGTGTTTTAATATGGTACCAGAATATAGACCTTGTTTGTCACATAAAGACGCATTCATAAAAAAAATCAGTTTTTGCTTCTCCTGAAAAGTAATGATTTTTCATTACATAAGGTTTTGTCAGCGCAGCGACGATATATGAAGGAAATAATCAAGTAACCGTATGAAAATATACTGATTTCAGTTTTTAACCCTTTTCTCCATTAATAATCACATTAAAGATTTAATAACATCATGAATATTAATTACATGATTTTTTATAATGCCAAAATTATGAACAGACAATTTTGATCATGGCAGAAACTTTAGAATCAGATCCAGATTATTTCATAGGCAAACAGAGCAGACCTGGATTAGACGGCACCTACAGCACTCATCTGATCTGGTTCTTTTCTGTGATGACATAGATAGGCATATGTGAAGGCTACCCATTCCCTCATTGGCTATTTAAATCCATTCCCTCATTGGCTATTTATGTCTCCCCCATTTATGGGGAGATATATTGTTTTTGCCAGAGGTGTCTGTCTGTCCGTCGGTCCGTCCGTCTGTCTGTCTGTCCGTCACAACCTTGTGTCGCGTGTATCTCTGAAACCAGTTGGGCTAGAGTCACCAAACTTCACAGGAATGTTCACCAGCATGAGTTGTTGTGCACCAGGGTTTTTTGAATTGTCTCCCCCTGATAACTTTGGAGTTATTGCCCCTGATGACTTAAAATTAGAAAAACATTGTGTCGCGCGTATCTCTGAAACCGCTAGTACTAGAGTCACCAAACTTCACAGGAATGTTCACCAGCATGAGTTGTTGTGCACCTATGGTTTTTGAATTGTCTCTACCTGATAATTCTTGAGTTATTGCCCCTGATATGAATACTTAAATTTATACAAACTTTGTGTCGTGCGTATCTCTGAAACCAGTAGGGCTAGAGTCACCAAACTTCACAGGATTGTTCACTAACATAAGTTGTTTTGCTCTTGTGGTTTTGAATTGTCTCCCCCTGTTAACTTTGGAGTTACTGCCCCTGATGACTTAAAATTAGACAAACTTTACCTAGTGTCGTGCATATCTCTGAAACCACTAGGGCTAGAGTCACCAAACTTCACAGGAATGTTGACCAGCATGAGTTGTTGTGCACCTGGGATTTTTGAATTGTCTCCCCTTGATAATTTTGGAGTTATTGCCCCTGATATGATTAAAATTGAGAGAAACTTTGTGTCATGCATATCTTTATAACCACTAGAACTAGTCACCAAACTTCACAGGAATATTGACCAGCATGAGTTGTTGTGCACCTTGGTTTTTTGAATTGTCTCCCCCTGTTAATTCTTGAGTTACTGCCCCTGATATGATAACTTAAAATTAGAGAAACTTTGTGCTGCGCGTATCTCTGAAACCAGTAGGGCTAGAGTCACCAAACTTCACAGAAATGTTCACCAGCATGAGTTATTGTGCATCTGGGTTTTTTAATTGTCTCCCCGTGATAGCTTTGGAGTTACTGCCCCTTATGACTTAGAATAAGAGAAACTTTACTTTGTGTCACATGTATCTATGAAACCACTAGTACTAGAGTCACCGAACTTCACAAGAATGTTGACAAGCATGTGTTTTTGTCTACCTGGGGCTTTTGAATTGTCTCCCCCTGACAATGTTGGAGTTTTTGCTTGTAGAGGTATTAAAAATTAGACCCTGATAAGTTTGGAGTTACAGACATTACACTTGTGTATTGGAAAGAGGATGGGAGGGGGAGACATCTGTTTTTGTGACAAAAACATACCTCTAGTTTAAAACCATTGTTTCATTGGCTATTTAAAACCATTTTCTCATTGGCTATTTAAAACCATTTTCTCATAGACTATATTTAGTCTCAACCTCTTTGAATAAATCTTCCGAAAAGGAGCATTTACCAAACAAAAGGAAAAAAATAGGATTGTGTAGTTTTGAAACCAGAAATAATTTGATACATAGAGCATTAGCTCCTGTGGAGCCAATGCTCTATCACAATGGTGTCAAAAAGTAACTTTTACATTGACGTCAAAAAGCTTCAATATGAGAGAAAAGGTGAAAGTCGTCCATATAAGGGAATCAGTTTAAGACAGAATGTAAAATTAATGTAAGAAATAATGACTATGAATTTTAATTAGCTGATTTTCATTCTTGTACTATATTTTGAACAAAGAAACTTTTTACCATGGCACAAACAGTCAAGTTAGATTTACCTTATTCCATAAACAAGCAGAGCAGACCGTGATTTGATTTGTACCATACCTTCTGGGATATTGTTAAAAGCGATATTGTAACATCAGGAATGAAATGCATTGAATTATATAGGCAAATGGAAGGGCGTGTATGACCAGTACAACAAGTGATAAATCGTTACTTCTGATATCCTAAAAGTGGAGTTTACTGTAAATAGTTTCTCTCCTTTCTGCAAAAAATAATAAAACATTGTATTGACATTTACAGGGTATTGATAGTTTTATAATCCTAAATTGAAAAAAGCATTTTGACAGTGACTGTTAAGAGATGCTTTTGATGTAGTGCTATGTCAATTGCAATCTTGTATTGATATATTGCATATTAACCCTTCGCTTGCTGAATTTTGAAATACACTTCTCCTTCTTTACCCATGCCCTGTTGTATAATTACATAAATCTTCACTGTGTACAAGTATTTCGCTCTGCAATCACTGCTGTGGAGTGCATTGGTGGCACAATCAACTTGTAAATAGTGCAGACCCTGATGAGACAGCTCCTGCAGGAGCTGTCTCATCTGGGTCTTCACTATTTACAGGTAGGTATATTGACGTGAATAGCAAGCGAAGGGTTAATTAAACAGTTTAATAAAGATTGAGATATGTAAGGGATTAATGTAACTTAGCCCTTTCCTCCATGAATATTCATGTAAGAGATAATGACATCATGCATATTAATTATATTTTTTTATAATAAAACATGGACATATGAAATGACCATGATAGAAACTGTATACTCATGTTTATGTAATGTCATAAGCAAATAGAGCAGACCCAAATCAGACGTCTCCTGAACATTGTTTGCAAAGACATGGAAAGGCATCAGTGTCAGATAAAAGGTTGATTTGGCAGAGTAATTTATTCATGGTTATATCAAGTAATAAACCCGATACTATTAACTTTAAGTAATGAAAAATTTATGTCTTTGTAGGCAGGTGGCTATTTAGTTCAGGGTGAAAGTAAAGCAGAAAGCTCCTAGGGGAGCTTTCTGCATGACTTTCATCCTGTTTTAAGCTGCCACCTGTGTTAAAGAGCAATAATGGGTACTGGTATAAAATTTGAGTGTTTGAATAATCAAGTTTTTACTGTATTTCTGTTAATGCTTCAGTTACCAGACAGGCACAGTTAGGACCAACTGTCTCGACTGCTTGGATAGGACCAATGCTGTTCAGAGTTTACTGGGACTGGAGGTAAGTGACTTCAGGACTTTGGATAGCAGGAGTGTTTCAGATATAAAAAAATCATGTTTCCTTACGAAACTTGTAGTTGAAACTACTCTTTAGAATTGTCTCAAAGAAGCAATTTCCATGAGTGGTCACAATTATCCTTTTGGTGGAGAAATGACTTTATAATTTCATGCAAAAATGTTTAGCTTAAATGTTCTCACCATGTAGGTTGTAGGATACAATGATGACGGAGTGAACGGGTCTATTTTATGCCATCAGCCCTGGTCTTTGCCAGAGCAATAGATGACCCTTTACTCCATGAATATTTATGTAAGAAATAATAACATCATGAATATTAATTAGATTAATTGGTATAGTAGCACATGGACATGGGCAGAGCTACAGATAAAGGTGCGTACCCAAATACAAAAATTTTCATTTCTCCACCAAACCCTATACTGCGACCACTCTTTAGAATCGTCTTGAACAGTACAGGGTTTGGTGGAGATTTAAAGGAGCTTTTCTTGAAAGTATTTAAATTTACGCATCTTATCTGGACCTCTGCTGGGACACTGTAGAATTATACTGTAGGGTCATACCTGTAGGGTCAGACCTATAGGGTCATACCTATAGGGTCATACTGTAGGGTCATACCTACAGGGTCATACCTACATGTATAGAGTCATACTGTAGGGTCATACCTATGTTGTATCAGGGGCACTGTAGAATTATACTGTTGGGTCATACCTGTAGGGTCATACTGTAGGCTCATACCTATAAGGTCATACTGTAGGCTCATACCTATGTTGTATCACATTATACTGTAGGGTCATACCTATGTTGTATCATATTATACTGTAGGGTCATACCTATGTTGTATCATATTCGAAAAGGTGTAAAAATAGAGTAAAGGGATATACAGTCTCAAAGCAAGGTGCACACATGTACAGTGAACACTCATTATACCGGCATTCGTTACAATGGCACCATTGTTATTACGGCAGTATGCATTGAAACAAAATTACGGTACCATTAGGTCTTTTAAACAACCACTGAATATATAGATGCAATGCCAATAAGACCAAAGGGAGCTTTTTGCACTTGTTGTGTTCTGCATTAAGCGTTCATCTGTTGGTAATAGTTTAAAACTGGCAATATGGTTCCTTTCATATTTAAACTCATTATAAAGGAAACCTCGTTATACCAGCAAAATGTCTGGAACCAAACACCTTCGTTGTAACGACGATTCACTGTATATTCAAAAAGTTATATTGCCACCAAACCCTATGTTGTGACCACTCTTTAGAATGGTCTTTTCGAAACGATTCTAAAGAGTGGTCACAGCATAAGGTCTGGTTAAAAAACAAAGGAGCTATTCTTGAAAATATTTTGATTTAAGAATCTTATTTGGACCTCTGTACCTATATAGTCTAGCTTTGCAGTACATAATTTTAAAGATAATTTTACTATGTAATTACAATCAGAATCTTAAATGGATCCTGATGAAATGCTGAGTTACTGTCTCACCTGGATCTAAACTGTTAGTAAAATAGCCAACTGTGTTTGAAGAATTGATCTGTTACTTCATTAATACTATCATATGATATGGGTTATCATTTACAGTCCACCATTCACAGAAAAGCAAAACATAGTTTCTAAATTCATTCTTTTTTTTACATGATTTCAGATTTAATTCTGCCAATTAGAGAAACTTGGCCTGAATGTAAAGTCTCACAGTCACTGAGTTCACTCATTTTGAACATAATTTCAGATTTTACTCCGCCAGTTAGAGAGCCTGGGCCTGGCTGGAAAGTCTCAAATGGTTTCCCGCTTCATGGAGATCTACAAGCAAATCTGGACATTGAATGGGGACCATATCAGCAAGATCTATGCTGGGACCGGGGCCTTAGGGGGAGGCAGATCAAAGGTTAGTATGAAAAGCAGTCACAAGCCTTTGATAGGTCAGATTTGAGTCCTCAAACTTTTGATTGGTCAAATTTGAGCCAAAGGCTCAAATCTGACCAATCAAAAGCTTGAGAACGAACTCAGACTCAACTAAAAGTTTTATAAGCATGGACCCTGTATGATTTATCTGTATTTACCCTAGTCAAACAGGTTTGGATTCAGATATGGCACCGAGAAACATGTTATCTCATCAGGATCCAAACTGTTTTGTTACCGTGATAATGGTTTGAAAGAAAATAAGAGAACATTAAACAAACAGATATTGTAGCAGAAACAATATTTGGCAGCAAAAGAGTTAACCATTTCCCTTATCTAAATGCCCTTTTTATGCCCCCATTGACAATAATCAGGGGGCATGTTTTTGCCCTGTCTGTTTGTCTGTCTATTTGTCTGTTTGTCAGCAACTTTAACATTGGTCATAACCAGCAAGTACAGATAGAGACTTGATATTTGGCATGCATATGTATCTCATAAAGCCGCACATTTTGAGGGGTGACATGTCAAGGTCATCCTTCAAGGTCAGAGGTCAAATATATGGGTCAAATCACTGACTTTAACATTGGCCATAACTTTTGGACCAGTAGAGATAGAGACTTGATATTTGGCATTCTTCTGTATCTCATGAGGCTGCACATTTTGAGGGGTGACATGTCAAGGTCAAGGTCATCCTTCGCGGTCAAAGGTCAAATTGTCTGTTTCTTTGTCTGTAACTTTAACGCAACCTTAACATTGGTCTTAACTTTTGAGCCAGTACAGATAGAGACTTGATATTTGGCATGCATATGTATCTCATAAAGCCGCACATTTTGAGGGGTGACATGTCAAGGTCATCCTTCAAGGTAAGAGGTCAAATATATGATGGGTCATAGTGTTTCACAAACACATCTTGTTGCACTTTTGCAAATAGAGTTAACCCATATCAGAGTTTTGCAGACAATTATCAGGGTCTACGCTGTTTTCTTATAGAATATGTCAGATATGATTCTCTACTATAGAAATTCCACTTATAATCATGGGTCTATTAACCCTTTACTCCATAAATACGCCTTTCTATGTCTTTGCCAACAGGTGACCAAGATTAGGTGACTCCTGTGGGAGCCATCTGATCAGGGTCTACTTTGTTTTGCTTGTGAAATTAATCAAATTATAGATCTGATTCTACAGTTTCTGCCGTAGTCAGAAAGTTCCATGTTTGTGTACTGTTACAACAGTTAAACTACATGTAGTTCAATGATTATATAGATCTGATTCAACAGTTACTTCCGTGGCAAAAAAAATTCTATATACGTGCAATAAATATTCATCTAATTGATATCCATACTGTCTTAACATTGATATTCATGGCATAGTGGGTTAATCAGCTACACTGAGGGGTTCTTGGTTTTGTACAGTTATACAGGAAATGAGATTTATTTCAACCTTTTCCTTCATATCAATTCCTTTTCATGCATTTGCAAACAGAGTAGACACAGATCAGATGGTTCCTGTAGGAGCCATCTGATCAGGGTCTGCTCTGTTTGCTTATTGTGTTATATAGATCAGATTCTGCAGTTTCTGCCTGAGCCAAAACATCCTGTGTATGTATGCCGGCATAAAAATTCAGCTAATTAATATTCATGATGTCATAGCAGGACCTGTAGAATCATGTTCTGGGTATATTCTGTTTGCAAAGGTGTAGAAAGGTTTATTATGGAAGTGGTGTAAAGGCTTAATTTAACCCTTTCCCTCATATAAATGTGTTTTCACGCACTTGCAAACAGAGTAGACCCAGATCAGAGGAGCCATCAGATCATGGTCTGCTCTGTTTTGTAATGGAATTTGAAAGGTCTGTTTCTTTACTTTCTTAAATGGCTACAATGTTTCACCTTCGATATTTGATTATAACCATATTACCCATGAATATTCAGTAAGTATTGAAATTCGGAATAAACATAGAATAGGGAAAGGGTTAAGTAGAACTGATGATGAATGCTCATATATTGCAGGCATCTGATGCTGCCAGATCAGCCACTCGGACGATACAGAACAACTTTCTTGACAACACAAAGCAGGAAGCTATTGATATACTGCTGCTAGGCAGTACACTAAAAGGAGAGCTGGCTGACAAGGCTAGAGCTTTGTTGACTACTAGAAGACTTACAGGTAACTAAACTAACACTGTCCTGTTCGAATATTCATGTAAGGTTTTTTTCATAGTAAATTATCAGGCTGAGAAAAAAACGAAAATAAATATTGTCCGTATTTAACGGTCACTTTTTACATAGCTTAAAAATACGGACAGTCTACAAACTCTACTGTAGGCTTAAGTGTGAAAATACTACTACTACTACTTCTACTACTACAACCACTAAAACTACTACTACTACAACCACAAAAACTATGTCTACTTTTTCTACTACAACTACTGCTGTTGCTACAGCTACTTCTACTACTAAGCTTTACTATTACTACTATTGCAACTACTATTACTGCTGCTGCTGCTGGAGAAATCACTAAGTGTCTTGCTTTATTTGGAGATCTACATTAGTAGTAGGTAGCGGTGGTTGTGTTCAGAGACATATTACACACATTAAAATGTATGTATACATATTTCTCTGTTGTGTTACACTTAATTCTGGTAAAAATATCCAAAGTCATCATCATTATTATAAACATCATCATAGGATGCTAAAAAGTATGTTTACACTAAAGGAGCGAAAACGAGTGTCCATATTTTTACAACAAAACTTGATTAGTCTGTAGTTTCCACACTGAAAACATTTAATCTAATAAAAAATTCCAAGGAAGTTCCGCGCAAAACTTGTAGTGAATACTTCCAGTTAAAGGTTTTCTCACATCAGCAAGAAGCGGTAATAAGCTTAACGTGTGTAAAAATCGTCCCTGCTTCCCGGATCGCCCCTACTCCATAAATATGCCATTTTACCTTTGCAAACAGAGTAGACCCACATCAGATGGCTCCTGTAGAAACCGATTTATCAGGGTCTTATCTGATTGCTTCTAAAATCATATAAATATGATTCTATAGTTTCTGCCATGGCCAAATATTCCTGTGTTCATGTGCCATTATAAAACAAAATAAAATGATTAATATTCATGATGTCATTATTTCTTACATAAATAAAACACTTGTGGAGTAAAGGGTTTGAATTTGTTTCTACAGTTACACCAAACATCCTCTACAATGTTGTGAACCGATACAAGGAATATACTGACACATCTAACTTGCGTGTGTTTGTGGGAACTTGGAATGTCAATGGAGGCAAGCATTTCCGCAGTATCGCATTCAAACACCAGTCACTGACAGATTGGTTACTGGATGCTCCAAACATATACAAGGCGACACACCCAGGTAGTGTAAAGTGCAACTTGTCGTCCTTAACACATTATTTCCTAGTGACGCATTTTTGCGCATCTATAAAAGTCACTTAATGAAACCATTGTGATAAATAGAGCATTTGCTCCTATAGGAGCAAATGCTCTATTTATCAGGATGGTTTCAAACTACAAAATTCTAAATTTTTCCTTTCATCCAGTTAATGCTCCTTTTCGGTAGATACATTCAAAGAGGTTGGGTCTAAAAATAGCCCAGGAGAGAATGAGTTAATCTTTAATCTATAGAAATCCCTTTTGTTGCCTTCACAAAAAGAGTAGACTCAGATCAGATGACTTCTATAGGAGCCATCTGATCAGGGTCTTCCCATTTTGCTTTTGGAATAATGTGGATATGATTCTACAGATTCTTCCATTGTTTCAAAATGTTTGTATAAAGGAAATAGTTAATAAAACAATTGATGATCTTAACACAGGTGATTTCTATATACAGGTTATCGCAGGTGAAATGGAGCTCTTTGCCTAACTTTTGTCCGAAATCAAGTTACCACTGGCCTTTCAGACCCAAGATTTATACCTCCTCTCGATTGCCACGTTAGAGGATTTTTCCTGTAGATATTAACCCATACCCTCATTTTGACACCTATAAAAGTTACTTTTAGAAGCCATTGTAATAGATACCGAAATATGCTCAATAGGAGCAAATGCTGTAGTTATTACAATGGTTCCGAAACTTAGCAATAATAATTTTCCTTTTCTCTAGTTGATGCTTTTTAAGCACATTTATTAAAAAAGGTTGCCTTTGAAATAGCGTAGAGTGAATAGATCTGCTTTGATTAGGCTTTGATTGGACAGCTCCTAAAGGGGTGAGTCGTTTGATCCAGTTCTGCTATGTAAAGATGTTAAAAGGTGTATGTATGAGATAAAAATTTAACAGTCACAAGCTTGTATTTGCTTATAGATCTGATTCTGCAGTTTCTGCCATGGTAAATAATTCCCATATTCCTAAAGCCATTATATAAAATTCAGCTAATGCATATTCATAGTGATGACATGTTAATGGTGTATTTGTGTGTTGCAGGAGAGCTCAGTGAAGACGTTGACTTAGACAAGCCAATAGATATCCTTGCCATTGGTTTTGAGGAGATGGTTGATCTGAACGCAAGTAACATAATGAGTGCAAGGTAGGAGCTGAAGTCTTCTTAACCCTTTCCTTCATATAAACGTGTTTTCACGTATTTGCAAACAGAGTAGACCCAGATCAGACAGCTCCTATAAGAGCCGTCTGATCAGGGTCTGCTCTGTTTACTAATAGAATTTGATAAATCTTGTTTCTTTGCTTTCAAAATTTTGTATAATTTGTTCTAATTTCCATATTTCTAGAACTATTTTGTCCATGAATACTGATATTTGGACTACATATAGAACAGGGAAAGGGTTAACCAATTCCCTCATAGACTATTTTCAAACTCTTTCCTTATTCCCGCATAGGCTGCTTTTAGACCAAACCTCATTGGATAAATCTGTTGAAAAGGAGCATTTACTAGAAGAAAGGAAAATTTGTTTCTCAAAAGGTACCTTTTACAGAGATGGCATCAATATGGGGGAATGGTTTAACTCTTTCCCCTGTAAACATTTGTGTGTGAGACATTCACCACTTGAATATTCATTTTATCCAGTCACCAGGCTTCTCTAGTGACATAATAAAGGGGGTGCAGATAAACTTAGGTTTATTAGGTTACTTCCGGTAGTAGAAGGTTTATTAGGTTAGTAGATAGGCGTAATGATTCTATAACCATGGAACTATTTTAATTTTCTGTAAATATGCATAAAAATCATGTTGACGAAATAGATCTAACAGAAAATTCACCAAAAAAAATATTCAAATGAGAAAAAAAATAAATAATTGGCTATAGCTGGATTCGAACCCGCGCCTAATCATACAAAAACCAATTCTAATCATTCTAAAGACGTCGTCCTTACCGATTACGCCACTGAGGCCACATAAAAATTGACGTTGATTTATCAGTTTTATTAATTTAATCCACCGCTAGCGAAACACGTTTTTGATAAAATCAACCCTGGAATCAAAGATTGACAGATAAATAGTAAATGTTTTCTTTTCACTCTCATGATAATTTGATTGATAAACTTTTACAGGGGTTGTGATAGTCATAGACCTAAATATAGCCCGTTCTGTTCCATCGATTTATGAGTGACGTTATGTCTATCTAAAAATAGAAACCGAGACTACGGAATTTGACCAGGGAATATAGATGTCTGTTTGAAATAATGTATTGACCGATTCAAATCATCTTATTTTTCAAATTCAACCTCGTTTCCTCTCTTGTAATGCAAGTATCGAAACTATTTTCCTCTGCGGTAGCTCATTAGATCTATTTACGTCTAAATGGAAATGAAAAGGGAGGGATCCGTTGATCGAAAAACCGCATTTTCAATGTAAATTATTTCAAGAGTGTTATGTTAAATATGAGTCTATGAAAAAAGATATTTAACTAAATTGACTGGATAAATCGAATAATAGGTTAGTGCCGTAGATGGGACGCCTTTATCCGACTCGGAGAGAAAACAATTCAGGCTCGGCCATCCTCGCCTCAACGTTTTCTCCCCTCGTCGGATAAAGGCGTCCCATCTACGGCACTAACTTATTATTCTCTATAACTTAACCCTTTACTCCATGAATATTAATTTAAGAAATAATGACATCATGAATATTAATGTAAGAAATAATGACATCATCAATATTAATTAAATTATCTTTTACAATAGCACATGGACACATGAATTTTGGCCATGACAGAAACTGTAGAATCATGTCTATATTAATATATCATAAGCAAACAAAACAGACTCTGATCAGACTGCTCTTACAGGAACCTTCTGTTCTGGGTCTACTCTGTTTACAAAGGTATATTTACGGAGTAAATGGTTAATGTTTATTATATAAAATTTTCAAGGATATGTTTCAAAAATGTTTATAAAAACTGTGGGATCAGATTCAAGTAATTCTATAAGCAAACAGAGCATATCCTGGTCAGACAGCTCCTACAGGAGCTATACCTGATCAGACAGCGCCTGTAGGAGCCATTACCATGATTATGATCTGACTCTACTCTGCATAGGCATTTACTCATTGATTAGTTTTAGACCATCCTCTCATAGGCTAATTAGTCCCCTATACCAACGCCAAAGGGGACTATAGATTTGTACTCCATCCGTCTTTCAGTCGTTATTCGGTCAGTCACACATCGGTTTTCCTGACTTTTTTTTAACGTTTGCAAATAATTAAGTGATAATTAGTATGTAGCTTTATTATAATGAGTCACATATCTAGTTTGAATTTTGTTATGCAACCTTGAGTTTTCGCGGAATTACAGCAGATCGATAGATAGATGATTCTAATAGAGACGATTCTAAAGAGTGGTCACAGAATAGGGTTTAGTGGAGAAATCACGATTTTAGTATTTGAGTACTAGTATGCAGCTTTATCTGTTGTTCTGAATATAGATCTGGTTCCATGCTTATAAAACTTTTTAGTTGAGTCTGAGTTTGTTATCAAGCTTTGGATTGGTCAGATTTGAGCCAAAGGCTCAAATCTGACCAATCAAAAGCTTGAAAACTCAATTCTGACCAATCAAAAGCTTGAGAACATTGACCCTGGTTCTACAGTTTCTGCCTTTGCCAAATAATCCTGTGTACATATACTATTACAATAATTCATCTTATCAATATTCATGATGTCGTTATATGAATATGCATATATATATGGTAAGAGGTTGTAGGTTTAAAATATAGTTTGTAATTGCAGTCAGACAAACTCACGTGAGTGGGAGAAGTATATACAGAAGATGATCTCGCGGGACCACAAGTACATATTACTGACCAAGGTACAGCTGGTTGGGGTGCTACTCTACCTGTTTGTAAGGCCGCACCTTGCCCCAGTTATACGGTAAGTACAAGTGCATACTACTGACCATGGTGCAGCTGGTCGGGGGGAGGGGGGCTACTCTACCTGTTTATTAGGCCGCACCTGGCCCCAGTTATAAGGTAAGCACAAGTGCATACTACTGACCAAGGTGCAGCTGGTCGGGGGGAGGGGGGGGGGTGTGCTACTGTACCTGTTTGTAAGGCCGCACCTTGCCCCTGTTATAAGGTAAGCACAAGTGCATACTACTGACCAAGGTACAGCTGGTCGGGGTGCTACTCTACCTGTTTGTAAGGCCGCACCTTGCCCCTGTTATAAGGTAAGCACAAGTGCATACTACTGACCAAGGTACAGCTGGTCGGGGTGTTACTGGTACTCTATCTGTTCATTAGGTAACACCTGGCTTGACAATTTTGCGATGTGAGCTTGCTCATTAAAGAACTTTAATGATATATGTAATTAGCTCACCAGAGCACAAAGTGCTCAGGGTGAGCTTTTGTGATCACCTGATGTCCGTCGTCCGTCGTCGTGCGTCGTCCGTCGTCCGTCGTTCGTCGTCCGTCGTCAACAATTTGAACCTTTAAAAATCTTCTCCTCTGAATCTATAGGGTGCTCAGCTTTCATCTTTGGCACATAGCTTCACCTATAGGTCCTTTACAAAAGTTATATAAATTATGTCCCTGGAGTCAAAATTGGCCCCACCCTGGGGGTGTCAAGTTTTCAATAGAAACATATAGTGAAACTTTGAAAATCTTCTTCTCTGAAACTGGAAGGTTCTCAGCTTTGATATTTGGCACATAGCATCATCTATAGGTCCTCTACAAAAGTTATATAAATCATGTCCCTGGGGTCAAAATTGGCCCCGCCCTAGTGGTGGCAAGTTTTCCGAAGCTGACTGCTGTTTAAACACTAGTATCTTCCTGGCAAAAACTACATGTCCCAGAGCTTAGATATTTGGTGTATGGATCTACTTAGTTTACCTTTAAGAATTTTGTTAATATCATAGTTCTGAGGTTAAAATTGGTCCTGCCCTTTGGGTTATACTTTAAAATAGGCTTTTTCACTTCACAAACTGCGGCTAAAGGTTTCTCCTCCAACCCAGTCCACTGAGACTGACCTAGTTCCAGTGGTTTTACCCTTAGTCTAATCAGTAGAGTAGAAATTGTGTTTAGCCAAATAAATAACAAACACTCATTTTAGATGGAGAAAACTAAGTGGATAATTCTCAAAATGCTCTTTGCATATCTATGTCCTGCATTAAGCTCTCAGATATCAATATAGAGTCTTATCAGTATATCTTTTGTGAAGTTTAGCTGAATACAAGTCAAGTGTTCTATGCTGTAGCATTCTTTATCAGTATTATAGTTGTTTCAGAATTGTTGTCTGCTTGTCTAAGATTGTTCACATTGTTTTTTAATACATGTCAATCTTACAATTAACTCTCTTGTACAAAACAATTATGAAGTACAATATTGGATTCTGATCTGACACATATGTAATTTGAAGTTACATATGCGTCAGATCAGAATCCAAACTGTGCTAGGTCTCCCTTTGCACTTTTGATAACAACTGGGATGCCTCCCTTCTGGGTAGACAGCTGATATTTTTAGATCTGGCCTATTGCACAGACAACCCTTTACTCCAAAATTATGCATTTCTGCACCATTGCAAACAGAGTAGACCCAGATTAGATGGCTCATTTAGTAGCCATATGATCAATCTGCTCTGTTTACTTATGATATTATATAGTGCAAATTGCATTAAATTATTTCCATTTTTGTGTACAATATACAATGTACTTATAATATGTTTACTTAACCCATTCCCTCATATAAATGCCTTTTCATGCATTTGCAAACAGAGCAGACCCAGATCAGGCGGCTCCTTTAGCAGCTGTCTAAATAGGGTCTACTCTGTTTGTTAATGGAATTTGAAAGATGTTTTTCATTACTTTCTTAAATGGCTACACTTTCTATTTTTCATTATAACTATTTTGTCCATGAACATTCAGTAGGTATTGAAATTTTGAATAAACATAGAACAGTGGAAGGGTTAAAAATAAGTTAAGATATGAATTATAATATGAACTCATGTATCATCATCTTCAGGTCCTTTACAAAAGTTATATTAATTATGGCCCTGGGGTCAAAATTGGCCCCGCCCCAGGGGTGGGTAGTTTTCAGTAGAAACATATAGAGCAAACTTTGAAAATCTTATGAAACTGAAAGGTGCTCAGCTTTCATATTTGGCTCATAGCATCATGTCTAAGTCCTCTACAAAAGTTATATGAATTATGCCCCTGGGGTCAAAATTGGCCCGCCCCAGGGCCGGCTAGTTTTCTATAGAAACATATAGTGAAAACTTTGAAAATCTTCTCCTCTGATAGTCTGGTGAGCGCTTCAGGGCCATTCTGGCCCTCTTGTTCAATAAGCAAACATGCCGGACTATGATCAGATGGCTCCTATATGAACTGTCTTTCTGATCTGCTCAGTTTGCAAAAGGCATTAGATGGCTAAATCTGTACTCTTTATATATGCCTTTCTATGCCTTTGAAAATGGAGTAGAACCAGATAAGATGGTTCCTGTTGGAGCCATCTGATCAGGGTCTGCTTGTTTTGTTTATGGATCATATAGATTTGATTCTGCAGTTTCTGCTTTCACAATAAAACTTTGGCAAAAAAAATTGTGTTTATATGCTGTTGTGAAAATAAATTTATTAATATTCATGATGTCATTATTTCTAACACGAATATTCATGAAGTAAAGAAGTTAAAGCCAACACTCAGTTAATAAACACACAGGTTTATAAGCTGATGATGCATAATATAGATAAGGAAGTAAGGGAGAAAGTTTTCTTTGAAGATATCAGCATTGTATTGGTTTACAGTAACAATTTATTTAATACTGGTGATCCTTGTATTTTCATACCTTTGCAAACAGAGTAGACCCATATCAGACAGAGTAGATCCATATCAGACAGAGTAGACCCCCATATCATACAGAGTAGACCCATATCAGACAGATCAGGATCTGCTGTGTTTGCTTATGTGTCTTTGAGGGGGAGCTCGGCGTATGACGAAAAAGAGGAAAGAGTTCAAGATGGAGGCAAATGATACAAACTTGCAGAACTAAATAGCTCCATCTGTTATTAACCCTTTCCCTCATATAAACGTGTTTTCACGCATTTGCAAACAGAGTAGACCCAGATCAGACGGCTCCTAGAGGAGCCGTCTGGTCAGGGTCTACTCTGTTTGCCAATAGAATTTGATAGATCTGTTTCTTTACTTTCTAAAATGGCTACAATGTTCCACCTTCCATGTTTCATTATAACTATGTTGTTCATTAATAATCAGTGGGTATTCAAATTAGGACTAAATATAGAACAGGGAAAGTGTTAACCCATTGTTCCATATGTGCATACCGTGTAATCAAACAAGACCCAGATCCTGTTGGAGCTGTTTGATCAGGATCTGCTCTCTTTGCTTATACAATGATATAACTGTGATTCTACAGTTTTGCCAGAGCCAAAAATTCCTTTGTTCATATACAGTTATAAAATTAATTCAACTAATATTGTCATTATTTTTATCATGGATATCCTTATGGTATGGTCACAGATTTATGTATTGGTTTGTATTTACAGGGACGTTGCAATCGACTCTGTGAAGACGGGACTTGGTGGGGCAGCTGGGAACAAAGGCGGAGTTGCTATAAGATTTCTCATCAACAGCACCTCTGTTTGTTTTGTCTGTGCCCATCTAGCAGCTGGCCAATCACAGATCAGTGATAGAAATAGCGATTATGCGGAAATAAGCCGTAAAATGTCATTTCCCATGGTATGTATTGTTGGATTTAGATTTGGGTTATGTATTGAAAGCAGGGAATGGATGATATACAAACATCATCCACAGTCACATAAGAGCATAGAGTATTTATTTGATAATATTGATGTATAATCATTGCTTTTACCTGGCCTGTAGTGAACAGAAAATGAAAAGAGGATAGTCAACTTCTTTTGGTTGATATTAACCCATTACCTCATAGGCTATTTTAGACCATTCCATCTATCCAACCTCTTTGCATAAATCTACTGAAAAGGATCATTTACTACAAAAAGGAGAACAGTTTAAAATTGTGTAGCTTTGGAACCTATTTGATGTTAAATAGAGCATTATACCTTTAACCCTTTCCTCCATGAATACACCTTTCTACGCCACTGTAAAAATCATCTGTTGAAACCATTGTGATAAATAGAGCATTTACTCCTATAGGAGTAAATGCTGTATTTATCACAATGGGTTCAAAGTACAAAATTTTAAAATTATCCTTTTCTCTAGTTAATGCTTCTTTTCGGGAGATTTATTCAAAGTGGTTGAATCTAAAAATAGCCTATGAGGAAATGGGTTAACCTGTTGAAAAAAGTGGATAAACAAAGTCCATTCAGTACGAAAGGCGTTAACCCGTTACCAGGTCAGTATTCATGTTAGAAATACTGACATTATGAATATTTATTAGGTGAAGTTTTATAATGTAAACTTTTCAGACGAATGTTTTGCTTTGACAGAAACTTGTCGAATCAGATATTTATCATGTCAAAAGCAAATTGAGCAGACCCTGATCAGATGGCTCCTATTGCAGCCATATGATTTGGGTCTACTCTGTTTGCAAATGCGTGAAAAGGCGCTTATATGAGGAAAAGAGTTAATTTGATGGAGAAATTTGAATAACAACTGTGCAGACTCTGATAAGGGGCTCCTCTAGATCTCTCCTATCTAGGTCTACACTTTATTACCACATTTTAAGAGTTAACAAACGAGTTAAAAAACGATATTTACCCTTTTAATCCTGAATTATCAAAGTGAATCGTTTATAAGCTCGTCTGTTTGAAGAAAAGTCGAGCTATTGTGATCACTGGGTCGTAGTCGTCGTCATCATTGTCATTGTAGGCGTGCAAAAACTTTAATGTAGCTCATTACTCGAAAAGTATAAGAGATATCAACATGAAACTTTATTGGTTAGTAGATCTCATTGAGGGGAAGGCCCCTACATAAGAACTATAACTCTGGATTTCAAAATTATGGAGTTATGGACCTTTATCGTTTTCAATTTAGCTGAACAAGTACCAAATCAGAGGAGCGTTGGGGCCACACGCAGTTCTTGTTTAATATTACACTGACCGAATAGTCTACTGGCATATCTTATATCAGATACACAATATAACACTGACTGAATAGTCTACCGGCATATCTCATATATGAGTCAATATAATTGTTCCACTTGTCCATGGTGCCATTATAAAATTAACTGAATTAATATGTACACAATGTCATTTTTAGCTCACCAGAGCACTTTTGTGCTCAGGGTGAGCTTTTGTGATCGCCTGATGTCCGTCGTCCGTCGTCGTCCGTCGTCCGTCGTCCGTCGTCCGTCGTCGGGTGTCAACAATTTCAAGCTTTAAAGATCTTCTCCTCTGAATCTACAGGGGTCTCAGCTTTCATCTTTGGCACATAGCATCATCTGTAGGTCCTCTACAAAAGTTATATAAATTATGTCCCTAGGGTCAAAATTGGCCCCACCCCAGGGGTGCATTGTTTTCTATAGAAACATATAGTGAAAACTTTGAATATCATCTCCTCTGAAACTGAAAGGTTCTCAGCCTTCATATTTGGCACATAGCATCATGTTCAGGTTCTCTACAAAAGTTATATAAATTATGCTCCTGTGGTCAAAATTGGCTACACACCGTGGTGGACAGTTTTCTAGCAAACTTATAGCTGACTGCGATTTTAAGCATCTTCTCTTTGCTCATAAATAGGTCATCCAGTCAAGCAGTGGGATAGATGACCAGTGGCTATTTTTAGGTCACCTGTATCTGGTGCTGGAGCTCTGTGCCTTAACCCTTTGCCTGTTCTATGTTTATTATTAATTTGAATGCCTACTGCATATTCATGAACAAAATAGTTAAAATGAAGTATGGAAGGTGGAACATTGTAGTCATTTTTTTCCAAATTTCAAAACCTACTGAATATTCATCTACAAAATAGTTATAATGAAATATAGTAGGTGGAACATTGTAGCCATTTTAGAAACTTAAGGAACAGCTGTATAAAATTCCATTTACAAACAGAGCAGGCCCTGATCAGATGGCTCCTATAGGAGGCATCCGATCTGGGTCTACTCTGTTTTCAAAAATGTGAAAACACGTTTGTATGAGGGAAGGGTTAATTAATAATAGTGATTGGCATTATGATATTATTATAACCTGCCCTGCAGTTCAGAAGAAGGGTAAATCATGTAAAGACTCCAGAATGCCAAATTAAAGATTTCAAATAAATTATGAAATATTTTTTAACATGAAATTGTATTACTTGAAACTGTTAAGTTATACTTATGATTATGCAATTATTATGTAATAATTTATAATAATATTCAAATGCAAAAAATCAGTTTGGAATGCTAGGGTACACATACCCGTTCAGAAGAACAGTTGATCGCCTTTAGTCAGAACTTTGTATGGCCTTGTTTAAATTATGCCCCTGGGATTAAAATTGGCCCCACCCGAGGGGTGGTCAGTTTTCAATAAAAATATATAGTAAAAACATTGAAAATCTTCTCTGAAACTGGAAGGTTCATAACTTTCATATTTGGCACATAGCTTCATGTTCAGGTCCTCTACAAATGTTATATAAATTATGCCCCTGTGGTCAAAATTGGCCCTGCCCCAGGAGTAGCCAGCTTTCAATAGAAACATAAAGTGAAAACTTTGAAAATCTTCTCCTCTGATTGTCTGGTGAGCGCTTCAGGGCCATTCTGGCCCTCTTGTTATGTGAATACTTATGGAGTAAAGAGTTTAACATTGTGTACTCTGAGCTGATATCATTGTGCAATTTGAGCAAATAACATATGCTGATATCATTGTGCACTCTGGACAAATAACATATGCTGATATAATTGTGCACTCTGGACAAATAACATATGCTGATACCATTATGCACTCCGGACAAATAACATGCTGATATCATTGTGCACTTTGGACAATTAACATGCTGATATCATTGTGCACTCTGGACAAATAACATATGCTGATATCATTGTGCACTTTGGACAATTAACATGCTGATATCATTGTGCACTCTGGACAAATAACATGCTGATATCATTGTGCACTCTGGACAAAAAACATGCTGATATCATTGTGCACTCTGGGCAAAAAACATGCTGATATCATTGTGCACTCTGGGCAAAAAACATGCTGATATCATTGTGCACTCTGGGCAAAAAACATGCTGATATCATTGTGCACTCTGGGCAAAAAACATGCTGATATCATTGTGCACTCTGGACAAATAACATGCTGATATCATTGTGCACTCTGGGCAAAAAACATGCTGATATCATTGTGCACTCTGGGCAAAAAACATGCTGATATCATTGTGCACTCTGGACAAATAACATGCTGATATCATTGTGCACTCTGGACAAAAAACATGCTGATATCATTGTGCACTCTGGACAAATAACATGCTGATATCATTGTGCACTCTGGACAAATAACATGCTGATATCATTGTGCACTCTGGGCAAAAAACATGCTGATATCATTGTGCACTCTGGGCAAAAAACATGCTGATATCATTGTGCACTCTGGGCAAAAAACATGCTGATATCATTATGCACTCTGGACAAATAACATGCTGATATCATTGTGCACTCTGGACAAATAACATGCTGATATCATTGTGCACTCTGGGCAAATAACATGCTGATATCATTGTGCACTCTGGACAAATACCATGCTGATATCATTGTGCACTCTGGGCAAATAACATGCTGATATCATTGTGCACTCTGGGCAAAAAACATGCTGATATCATTGTGCACTCTGGGCAAAAAACATGCTGATATCATTGCACTCTGGACAAATAACATGCTGATATCATTGTGCACTCTGGGCAAAAAACATGCTGATATCATTGTGCACTCTGGCCAAAAAACATGCTGATATCATTGTGCACTCTGGGCAAAAAACATGCTGATATCATTGCACTCTGGACAAAAAACATGCTGATATCATTGTGCACTCTGGACAAATAACATGCTGATATCATTGTGCACTCTGGACAAATAACATATGCTGATATCATTGTGCACTCCGGACAAATAACATGCTGATATCATTGTGCACTCTGGACAAATAACATGCTGATATCATTGTGCACTCTGGGCAAAAAACATGCTGATATCATTGTGCACTCTGGGCAAAAAACATGCTGATATCATTGCACTCTGGACAAATAACATGCTGATATCATTGTGCACTCTGGGCAAAAAACATGCTGATATCATTGTGCACTCTGGGCAAAAAACATGCTGATATCATTGTGCACTCTGGGCAAAAAACATGCTGATATCATTGCACTCTGGACAAAAAACATGCTGATATCATTGTGCACTCTGGACAAATAACATGCTGATATCATTGTGCACTCTGGACAAATAACATATGCTGATATCATTGTGCACTCCGGACAAATAACATGCTGATATCATTGTGCACTCTGGACAAATAACATATGCTGATATCATTGTGCACTCTGGACAAAAAACATGCTGATATCATTGTGCACTCTGGACAAATAACATGCTGATATCATTGTGCACTCTGGGCAAAAAACATGCTGATATCATTGTGCACTCTGGACAAATAACATGCTGATATCATTGTGCACTCTGGACAAATAACATGCTGATATCATTGTGCACTCTGGACAAATAACATGCTGATATCATTGTGCACTCTGGACAAATAACATGCTGATATCATTGTGCACTCTGGACAAATAACATATACTGATACCATTGTGCACACTGGACAAATAACATATACTGATACCATTGTGCACTCTGGACAAATAACATATGCTGATATCATTGTGCACTCTGGACAAAAAACATGCTGATATCATTGTGCACTCTGGACAAATAACATGCTGATATCATTGTGCACTCTGGGCAAAAAACATGCTGATATCATTGTGCACTCTGGACAAATAACATGCTGATATCATTGCACTCTGGACAAATAACATGCTGATATCATTGTGCACTCTGGACAAATAACATGCTGATATCATTGTGCACTCTGGACAAATAACATGCTGATATCATTGTGCACTCTGGACAAATAACATATACTGATACCATTGTGCACACTGGACAAATAACATGCTGATATTGTGCACTCTGAGCAAATAACATATGCTGATATCTTGCCGAAAACACAATCAGATCGACAGACATTTAGGATCCTGATAAGATGCCAAATTACGTATCGACTCATCTGGAGCCAAACTGTTGCCACGGTTATTTCAAATTTGCCAGGAGAATTTTGAAGATTGTCTATGTAATTTCTTTTTCTTCTTTCTTTCCTCACCATTCTCAGGAAGTCTGTCTAGTAGGTTTTCTGTTGTATTAAGATATTTCTTATCTGCTAGATTTCTGTTTTATTAGTATTTGTTACTATAGTTATGCATCATGACAAACTTAGTCAAATTATGTAGAAGGGGAGGTTTGATCAGGATCTACATTAATTGCAACTGTATCAGTATTGGTTAAAATTATCCAGAAAATGATCAGTTGACTTTATATCTTAACCCAATTACCTCATAAGATATTTTTAGACCCATTACCTCATAGGCTATTTTTAGACCAATTAACTCATAGGCTATATTTAGGCCCAACCTCTATGATCAGATCTACTGAAAAGGAGCAGTTACTAGAAAAAAGGATTTTCTTAGAATTATGTAGTTTTGAAACCAATTCTGTAACTAGAGTATTTGTTCCTGTGTCCAAGCAAATGCGCTATTGGTTGCAATGGTTTAAACCCTTTTGCTACCAAACTCTGTCGTCTGCTAACTTTGTCGTCTGCTACAAATTTTCATTCTTTTGATTTTCTTCATTTTTATTTCAAAAACATAGTAACAGTAACAAACAGTTTGGATCCTGATGAGATGCCGAGTTACTCGGTGTCTCATCTGGATCCAAACTGTTTGCATAGGTAATCACAGATCTGACATTGGCAGCAAAAGGGTTAAAAAGTGTTTTTGTAGAGGTGTCAAAAATCGTGAATATGAGGGAATAGGTCAAATGCCATGAAGTTTAATTGTTGCATGTGAGCAATGTGAGTTTAATTGTTGCATGTGAGCAATGTGAGTTTAATTGTTGCATGTGAGCAATGTGAGTTTTAATTGTTGCATGTGAGCAATGTGAGTTTTAAACTTGAATGATTTATTGTATTGTAGTATGAATCAGAAATATTTTATTTTATAAACAAAGCAGACCCTGATCAGATGGCTTCTATAGGATAGAACATTTGCTCTAATGGTTTAAAAACGTGGCTGTAATGGTTTAAAGTGTGCCATTTACATATGTGAAAAGGCATCAATATTATGTAATGTAGTTCCTTTTCACACCTTTGTTGGGATGTGTTTTTGTCTGTCTTCATCAAGAGCCTCTACCAGTGTTAACCCTTCAATCCATAAATACACCTTTTCACACCTTTGCAAACAGAGTAGACCCAGATCAGCCAGCTCCTGTAGGAGCCGTCTGATCAGGGTCTTCTCTGATTGTGTATGGAATTATATACAGATATTAGTTTTCACCTTGGCTAAAACTTTCTTGTTGATATGTCATTATAAATGTTAAGCTAATTAACATCCATACTTACAGTGTATCTCATGTGAATATTCACAGATTAAGTTATAAAGGACTGCAGCTGCTAGATTTTATTATTTTATTTGAATGGAGGATGGGGACAGGTGTCATAAGTTAGATTTGCCTTGTATACCTCCTAGTAGTTTTCAGTTTGTAAATACATGTACAATTTGTAGATACAATTGAACTTCCGTATCTCAGACTTTGATAACTTGAGCTTGGGGATAAATGGATGTAAAAATTCAGTCCTTCTACATATACAATACTGATTGTTCTAAAATGTATCGCTACTTTGGTAATAGCATGATTTAGATCTTCTGTAATTTTGAAGTTCAAGATACAGTAAAATCTCTCTATAAAGACCACTAAATTGTGTTAATTAGTTGGTATTTTGGCAGGTGGTTGCTTAAAGCAAGGTGGAAGTAAAACAACGCTCCTATAGGTTTCTCTCATGAATATTTATACAGTAAAACCTAGTGCTGTGCCTGTTATACAGTAAAGCCTAGTGGTGTGCCTGTTATACAGTAAAGCCTAGTGGTGTACCAGTTATACAGTAAAGCCTAGTGGTGTGCCGGTTATACAGTAAAGCCTAGTGGTGTGCCGGTTATACAGTAAAATCTAGTGTTGTGCCGGTTATACAGTAAGGCCTAGTGTTGTGCCGGTTATACAGTAAAGCCTAGTGATGTGCCAGTTATACAGTAAAACCTAGTGTTGTGCCAATTAATTGCAGTATTCCCGATCACGTCGTGTAATTCCCAACACTAATAAAAGTTCCCTTAACCAGAAATTTAAAAAAATAACAGTTTATGTATTTTAGGCAGGTGGCTGCTTAAGACAGGTTGAAAGTCATGCAGAAAGCATTAAGCATGCAAACCTGCATTTCCAACTTGCATTAAGTAACCACCTGTGTGAAAGACTGGCACTGATACAACCACCTGTGTGAAAGACTTGCACTGACACAACCACCTGTGTGAAAGTTCAAACACTGGCACTGATACTAGTTTAACTAGTAGAGTTAGGGGTTTTTTTGCTGTAAATGTATTTGTGACTTCATGAATATTCATCACATGAATTTGTATATTGATTAACCCTTTCCCTGTTTAATATTCATGTAACAAATAGTGACATCTTGAATATTTATTAGCTGCATTCTTATAATGTTTTTATATATATGTAAATGTATTATGTATACAGGTGTTTGGATTGGTGAAAGCAAGTCTTATGTATTAAAAAAAATTAAGAAAACAGAGAAGACCCTTATCAGAAGACTCCTATAGGAGTCGTATGATCTGGGTCTTTTCTGTTTGCAAATGATTTAACCCTTTCCTCCATAAATACGCTTTTCTAAGCCTTCCTGAAACCATTGTGATAAATAGAGCATTTGCTCCTATAGGAGCAAATGCTCTATTTATCACAATGGGTTCAAACTACAAAATTCAGAAAGTTTACTTCTCTCTAGTAAATGCTCCTTTTGGGTAGATTCATCCAAAGAGGTTGTTTCTAAAATAGTCTATGGAGGAATGGGTTGAAACGGTGTTTATATGAGGAAAAGGGTGAATGGGCATTTTGCCGTTTTCACAAACAGTAGAATCCTAAGTGTATGTATATTGCTTCATAAGCAAACCACAACAGGCCCTCATCAAACAACTTCTATACGAGCTGTCTTATCTGGGTCTTCTCTGTTTGCAAATGTGTAAAAAATGCCTTTACCAGAGGGAAAGAGTTAGATTAGATTGAGATGCCTAAATCAGCATGAACATTTTGAATGACAAATAGTGCAGACATAAATCTGAGGACTCTTGATATACACTGCCGCTGACTTGTTTCTTACGCTAAAATGATTACTAATGTTTCTATTTTTTTGAATGTGTTGTAGTATGGGATGCCGAAATCCATTGAATCAGTAAATTTCTTTCTTATTTCCCCGTATTAACCGGAACAGCAATCCATGATGCATAAACAATTGTATCTGTTTTGAAGAGAATGTCAAGTTAA
Source organism: Azorinus chamasolen (assembly GCA_963576725.1). NCBI lineage: Eukaryota > Metazoa > Mollusca > Bivalvia > Cardiida > Solecurtidae > Azorinus > Azorinus chamasolen. Next base: position 83,174,626 of record OY755246.1, read on the forward strand.
TGGCATAGTTATAATTTTCATGCACAACAGCTACCTTTTTCACCCCAACACACACAAATAGTCTACTTAGAAATAGTGAGCAGATTCCTTTTATTACCTATTCAGATCCAGATGAGGTGTTGCATAATGCAGGAGTATGAGAGATGTAATATTACAGGTATAAGGGTAGGGTTCACAGGAGTATGAGATAGTCCACAGGGGTTTGAATAGGTCCACAGGAGTATAATTGGGGAGAAAGATTGGGTCTACAGGAGTGTGAGAGGGTGTAACATTACAGGTATAAGGGTACACAGGAGTATGAAAAGGTACACAAGAGTATGAGAGGGTGAAACATATCAGGTATAAGGGTCCACAGGAGTACAGAAGCGTTTGCAGGAGTATGAAAGGGTCCACAGGAGTATGATAGGATCCACATGAGTATGAGAGTGCGTAACATTACAGGTATAATGGTCTCAGGGAGTATGAAAGGGTCACCATACTGTATACTGTATGTAATGGGGTAACATTACACAGGAGTATGATAGGGTGTAACTTTACATGTATATGAGTCCACAGGAGTGAGAGTGTGTAACATAACAGATATAAGGGTCCCCAGGAGTTTGAGAGGTTGAACAGGAGTATGATAAGGTCCACAGGGGTATGGTAGGATGTAACATTACAGGTATAAGGGTGTACAGTAGTATGGTAGGGTGTAACATTACAGGTATAAGGGTGTACAGGAGTATGGAAGGGTGTAACATTACAGGTATAAAGGTGTACATTAGTATGGTAGGTGTACAGTAGTATGGTAGGGTGTAACATTACAGGTATAAGGGTGTACAATAGTATGGTAAGGTGTAACATTACAGGTATAAGGGTGAATAGGAGTATGGTAGGGTGTAACATTACAGGTATAAGGGTGTACAGGAGTATGGTAGAGTGTAACATTACAAGTATAAGGGTGTACAGGAGTATGGTAGGGTGTAGCATTACAGGTATAAGGGTGCACAGGAGTATGGTAGGGTGTAACATTACAGGTATAAGGGTGTACAGGAGTATGGTAGGGTGTAACATTACAGGTATAAGGGTGTGCAGGAGTATGGTAGGGTGTAACATTACAGGTGGTTTAGGGTTGTAAATGGGTATGGTAGGGTGTACCATTACAGGTATAAGGGTGTACAGTAGTATGGTAAGGTGTAACATTACAGGTATAAGGGTGAATAGGAGTATGGTAGGGTGTAACATTACAGGTATAAGGGTGTACAGGAGTATGGTAGGGTGTAACATTACAGGTATAAGGGTGCACAGGAGTATGGTAGGGTGTAACATTACAGGTATAAGGGTGTACAGGAGTATGGTAGGGTGTAACATTACAGGTATAAGGGTGTGCAGGAGTATGGTAGGGTGTAACATTACAGGTGGTTTAGGGTTTTAAAGGGGTAGGGTGTAACATTACAGGTATAAGGTTATACAGGGGTATGGGAGGGTGTAACATTACAGGTATAAGGGTGTACAGGAGTATGGTAGGGTGTAACATTACAGGTATAAGGGTGCACAGGAGTATGGCAGGGTGTAACATTATAGGTATAAGGGTGCACAGGAGTATGGCAGGGTGTAACATTATAGGTATAAGGTTGTACAGGGGTATGGTAGGGTGTTACAGTACAGGTATAAGGGTGTACAGGGGTATGGTAGGGTGATACATTACAGGTATATGGTTGTACATGGATATGGTAGGGTGTAACATTACAGTTGGTTTAGGGTTGTAAAGGGGTATGGTAGGGTGTAACATTACAGGTATAAGGGTGTAAAGGGATATTGTAGGGTGTAACATGATATGTACATGGGTGTACATGGGTATGGGAGGGTGTAACATTACAGGTATAAGGTTGTACAGGGGTATGGTAGGATGTAACATTACAGGTATAAGGGTGTAAAGGGGTATTGTAGGGTGTAACATTACAGGTACAAGGGTGTACATGGGTATATGGTAGGGTGTAACATTACAGGTATAAGGTTGTACAGGGGTATGGTAGGGTGTAACATTACAGGTATAAGGGTGTCAAGGGGGTATTGTAGGGTGTAACATTACAGGTACAAGGGTGTACATGGATATGCAAGAGTGTAACATTACAGGTATAAGGTTGTACAGGGGTATGGTAGGGTGTAACATTACAGGTATAAGGGTGTACAGGAGTGTGAGAGGTTCCACGGGAGTATGATAAGGTACACAGGGGTATAAAAGGGTGTAACATTACTGATTTAAGGGTCCACAGGAGTATGGTAGGGTCAACATGAGTATTAAATGGTGTACAGAAATAAAGTTATTATCAGTTTGGATCCATATTAGACACTGTTAGGTTCTCATCATGATCCTAACTGTTTGACACCCTGATTACATTTTATAATACAAACTTATTATGTATTGGGTGAAAATTTGTGTAGAAATAATGTGTTAGCAGGCTAAATGTTGAAGGGAGTTATTTCTTCTAATGCCTGTCTGAACTGGTATGATGATAATAGTATTATTTGAATTATTTGTCAACTTAAAACCGAGCCTGCAACTTTCTCTTTCCGCATTGTTACTTTTGCTTTTGAAGGATCTCCCACTTTCAGAATTTATGCTATTTGTAATTGTTACAGGGACGGATCATTCCCTCTCATGACTATGTATTCTGGTGCGGGGACTTTAACTATAGGATAGATCTACCCAATGAGGAAGTGAAGGAGCTGATCCGGAACCAGAACTGGGGAGCGCTCCAAGCTCTGGACCAACTCAACATACAGAGGGAGAAAAATGCTGTAAGTACACAACTGTAAAGTGTAATTGCTGCAAGAATGTTTGTGTGGAAAGCATGTATCCAACATGCATAGGTTTGTGTGGAAAGCATGTATCCAACATGCATAGGTTTGTGTGGAAAGCGTGTATCCAACATGCATAGGTTTGTGTGGAAAGCATGTATCCAACATGCATAGGTTTAATTGAGGGAGGGAGTTGTAACCATCATCAATATTAGCCCATTTTCTCCAGTGGATTCTTCAATTCTTATATAGATTTCAAAGGAACCTTGCACAAATGTTCACCACACAAAGACGATGTGTCAACTCCCTGGTCCATGGGTCAAAGGTCAAGGTCACAGGGTACAATTTTTGGGGGCATTTGTCACGTGACTGTGACATCTCTTGTTTTTATATAAGGGGTGCCTGGCCTAAATTTTCTTTTTAATCCCCCACCGCATAGCGGAGGGGGGTTATAGGAATGGCCTTCGTCTGTCCGTCTGTCCGTCCGTCCGTCTGTCTGTCTGTCTGTCTGTCTGTCTGTCTGTCTGTCTGTCTGTCTGTCTGTCTGTCTGTCTGTCTGTCTGTCTGTCTGTCTGTCTGTCTGTCTGTCTGTCTGTCTGTCTGTCTGTCTGTCTGTCTGTCTGTCTGTCTGTCTGTCTGTCTGTCTGTCTGTCTGTCTGTCTGTCTGTCTGTCTGTCTGTCTGTCTGTCTGTCTGTCTGTCTGTCTGTCTGTCTGTCTGTCTGTCTGTCTGTCTGTCTGTCTGTCTGTCTGTCCGTCCGTCCGTCCGTCCGTCCGTCCGTCCGTCCGTCCGTCCGTCCGTCCGTCCGTCCGTCCGTCCGTCCGTCTGTCTGTCTGTCTGTCTGTCTGTCTGTCCGTAACAATTTCGTGTCCGCTCCATATCTCCTATACCCCTTGAAGGATTTTCAAGAAACTTGCCTCAAATGTTAACCAAGTTGAGACGATGTGCAGAACATATGTGGCAGATATGTCGGCTCAAGGTCAAGGTCACATTTGAAGGTCAAGGGTTTTAACCTTCAATTTCCATTGCATTTTTGTGTCCGCTCCATATCTCCTAAACCCTTTGAAGGATTTTCATGAAACTTGAGTCAAATGTTAACCAAATAAAGGCGATGTGCAGAACACATGTGGCAGTCATGTCGGCTCAAGGTCAAGGTCACATTTGAAGGTCAAGTGTTTAAACCTTCCGTTGCCATTACAGTTTCGTGTCCTCTCCATATCTTCTAAACCCTTTGAAGGATTTTCATAAAACTTGAGTCAAATATTAAATGAATTCAGACGATGTGCAGAACCCATGCGGCAGTCATGTTGGCTCAAGGTCAAGGTCACGTTTGAAGGTCAAGTGTTCTAACCTTTAATTTCCGTTACATTTTCGTGTCCGCTCCATATCTTCTAAAGCCTTCGAAGGATTTTTATAAAAGTTTAGTTAAATGTTAGCTAAATAGAGACGATGTGCAGAACACATGTGGCAGTCATGTCGGCTCAAGTTCAAGGTCACATTTGAAGGTCAAGTGTTTAAACCTTCAGTTGCCATTACAGTTTCGTGTCCTCTCCATATCTTCTAAACCCTTTGAAGGATTTTCATAAAACTTGAGTCAAATATTAAATGAATTGAGACGATGTGCAGAACCCATGCGGCAGTCATGTTGGCCCAAGGTCAAGGTCACGTTTGAAGGTCAAGTTTTCTAACCTTTAATTTCCGTTACATTTTCGTGTCCGCTCCATATCTTCTAAAGCTTTTGAAGGATTTTCATAAAACTTGAGTCAAATGTTAGCTAAATTGAGACGATGTGCAGAACACATGTGCCAGTCATGTCGGCTCAAGGTCAAGGTCACATTTGAAGATCAAGAGTTCTTACCTTCAATTTCCATTATAGTTTCGTTATCTCCTATACCCCTGGAAGGATTTTCAAGAAACTTGCCTCAAATGTTAACCACGTTGAGACAATGTGCAAAACATATGTGGCAGTCATGTCAGCTCAAGGTCAAGGTCACATTTGAAGGCCAAGTGATTTAATCTTCAATTTCCATTACATTTTGTGTCCGCTCCATATCTTCTAAACCATTTGAAGGATTTTCATAAAACTTGAGTCAAATATTAACCGAATTGAGATGATGTGCAGAACACATGTGGCAGTCATGTCGGCTCAAGGTCAAGGTCACGTTTGAAAGTCTTGTTCTTACCTTCAGTTTCCATTATATTTGTTTCCGCGTCCTATTTTCTTAACAACTGGAAGGTATCACCTTAAGGTCAATGTCTTAATTTAGGTGGCGGCGGTGGGGGATATAGCTGTCCTTTGGACTGCCTTGTTCGTTTTGTTTTGTATTGAAATTCCTATCAGCAAACAGTGAAGACTCTGATCAGACGCCGCATTATGCGGCGTCTGATCAGAGTCTACACTGTTTGCCTATGTCCCATATATGGGATCTTGGGAGCAAATGGGTTAGTATTCAGTGGGTAGAGAGTGAATTCTCTAGTTCTAGTAATCTGTGTTAGACCCATTCCCTCATATTATGCTATTTTAGACCCTTCTTTGAATAAATCAACTGGAAAAAGAACAGTTTCTTAAAAGAAAAAGGAAACAGTTTAGAATTGTGTAGTTTTTATACGCCCACCTAATAAAGGTGGTCGTATATTGTCGTTGCCCTGTCCGTCCGTCCGTTCGTTCGTTCGTTCGTTCGTTCGTTCGTTCGTTCGTTTGTTCGTTCGTTCGTTCGTTCGTTCGTTCGTTCGTTCGTCCGTCAACATTTTGTTTGTCCGCTGTTTTCTGGGAAAACTATTTGACAGATATTAATGAAACTTCATACAAATGTTTAATGCATCAAGATCTGAAGCTGATTTGATTCTGAGGTTCATTTGATTTTTCATTTCAGAGTTATGGCCCTTGTCCTTAAAAAATATGCAAATAGTTTGTCCGCTGTTTTCTGGGAAAACTATTTGACGGATATTAATGAAACTTCACACAAATGTTTAATGCATAAAGATCTGAAGCTGAGTCAATTCTAAGGTTCATTTGATTTGTCGTTTTGGAGTTATGGCCCTTTTACTTTAAAAAATAATGCAAATACATGCAAATAGTTTGTCCGCTGTTTTCTGGGAAAACTATTTGAGAGATATTAATGAAACTTCACACAAATGTTTAATGCATCAAGATCTGAAATTGAATTGATTCTGAGGATCATTTGATTTTTCATTTCAGAGTTATGGCCCTTGTCCTTAAAAAATAATGCAAAAACATGCAAATAGTTTGTCCGCTGTTTTGGAAAACTATATGAGAGATATTAATGAAACTTCACAAAAATATTTAATGCATCAAGATCTGGTGCCGAGTCAATTTTGAGGTTTATTTGATTTGTTTAGTCGGAGTTATGGCCCTTTTACTTTAAAAATAATGCAAATATATGCATATAGTTTGTCCGCTGTTTTCTGATAAAACTATTTGACAGATATTAATGTAACTTCATACACATGTTTAATGCATCAAGTCCTGAAGCTAAGTCGATTCTGAGGATCATTTGATTTGTTGTTTCGGAGTTATGGCCCTTGCACTTAAAAAAATAATGCAAATCTATGCAAATATGAGGATGGCCATAACTTTTTCATTTGAAATGATATTTACTTCAATTTTTTTATATGGTTAAACCTTAATGTGAATTTTCACATATATTGCGGGGGTTTTGATACGTCATTTTATTCTAAAGTTATGGTCCTTGAACTTTGTGTGTTTGTTGCTTTGTTTGTCGGTCAACTTTTAGTTTGTCTGTTGTTTTCTAGGAAAACTATTAAAATGATATGAATGAAACTTAACACAAATGTTTTAAGCAACAAAATTTGAAGCTGAGTTTATTTTGAGGTTCATTCAGTTTGTCTTTACAGAGTTATGGCCGTTGCACTTTACAAAAATCTGCAAAAATGAGGATTAGCTGTAACTTTTTTATTTAATAAGATATTCACTTCATTTTTTAGCTCACCTGAGCCGAAGGCTCAAGGTGAGCTATTGTGACCGCCTGTCGTCCGTCGTCCGTCTGTCCGTCTGTCCGTCTGTCCGTCTGTCCGTCTGTCCGTCTGTCCGTCTGTCCGTCTGTCCGTCCGTCTGTCCGTTCACTTTTATTTCAAATGACTTCTTCTCCTAAACCACTGGGAGGATTTCAACCAAATTTCACAGAAATGTACCTTAGGGTGTCCTCTATCAAGTTTGTTAAAATCATGACCCCCGGGCAAAAAATGGCCCCGCCCCACTACTTTTAAAGGTTTTTTTTTTAAATCTTTAAAAATCTTCTTCTCTGAAACCACAATTTCTAGAGCTTTGATATTTGGGATATAGCATCATCTAATGGTCCTTTACCAAGTTTGTTCAAATGATGACCCCCGGGCTAAAAATGGCCCTGCCCTGGGGCTTGTAGTTTTTCCATAGACTTATATAGGGAAACCTTTAACAATTTTTTTTCTGAAACCACATAATCTAGAGCTAAGATATTTGGTATGAAGCATCACCTAATGTATCACTACCAAGTATGTTCAAATAATGACCCCTGGGCCAAAAATGGCCTCACCCTGGGGTTTTATATTACTTTAACATCAGGAAGCTAGTTAAAAAAAATTCCTCACAGTTATTTCCCTTGTCCCATCAGCATAGCCATAATGGACAAAGGGAGATAACTGCATTGGAATTCTAGTACTTCCAGAATAGTGATTCTATTTGTAACTACTTACAACTATATTGAATGTATTATTCCAAACATACTGTTTTTACATTCATAACCCACGAATTGCAGTTCCACTGTATTCTCACAAGTCTTGATAAATCAGCCCTCCTACCAGTGAAATACCAACGAAAGTATTACATATAGACGCGGGGACTTTATGTCCCCGCGCCGATAATAAAATGTGGAAGGTGGAACAGTGTAGCTGTTTTAGAAGGCATAGAAACAGATATATCAAATTCCATTTGCAAACAGCAGACCCTGATCCTATAGGAGCCACCTTATCTGGGTCTACTCTGTTTGCAGATGCATGAAAACAAGTTTATATGATGGAAATTAAGGGTTAAACAGGCTTTTCTGCAGTTAAAGGGTTATAGCTCTGGGCAGTAAAATCTCTCCAGGTCAATGCATGACTCTTAACCCTTTGCACGCTAGTGGTGAAACTGTGATTACCTATGCAAACAGTTTGGATCCAGATGAGAGGCTGCATAATGCAGCATCTCATCAGGATCCAAACTGTTTGTCATCTTAACCATATTTTTGAAAAAAAATGAAAGTAAGTTTATTTTAAGTATTGAAGCAGATGACAATAACTTTTTGTTGCAGACGAAACATTAAAGGGATTTGTTGACCTATTAACCCCATAGTGTGAGTGCTATACAGCTAGATGTTACCAATGTCTCTCAAATTAGATGTGGGAGATATTGGAAATCCTAAGCTAAGAAAACATGATCATGCATATGCCCCCCCCCCCCCCCCCCCTTGTTTGCATCCTGATGAGACGCTGCATTATCATCTGGATCCACACTGTTTGCATAGGTAATCAAGATGATTATGATGAGAATCATGAGACGCCACATTATGTGCAAAGAGTTAAATATTTAGGAAAATAATAGGTATTTCTTAAATTAGATAATACCAACAATAGATTCATTTTAATACTTTTAATTAACTAAAAAATTGTCATTTTAGGAAAAAAATAGGCATTATGCTAGTTACCATATTTAGAATATTAAATATTAAGGAAACTATTAGGTATTTCTTAAATTTAAATACATAACAAACAGTTTGAATCCAAATCACACACCACCTTATGCAGTGTCTGATCTGGAGCCAAACTGTTAGCAATGTGAAATACATCAAACTGTTCAGGATTTCGTGTACATATGTATTGAAACCTTTCACAAAGCATCTCATCGGGATCAAAACTGCTTGAAACAGTCATAATTTAACAAGTTCCTTCACATAAACGTGTTTTCATGCATTTGCAAACAGTAGACCAAGATCAGATGGAATTTAACAGAATTTAATAGATATGTTTTTCCTTCATAACATTACTCAACATCTCATCAAGAATAGACGGATTTTAAGATATAAACTGCTGGAAACAGTCAATAAACAGGTTTTCACGCATTTGCAAAGAGTAGACCAAGATCAGACAGACTTTAATAGAATTTATTTTTTCGATTGCATCAAAGACAATATTTTAATATGACTTTGATTATGTGATTTATGTGATTTATACAATTACAAACAATACTAAGTGTCTATTAATTAAGCAATCTGACTTAATTACATGTTATACTTAAATTACATTCAACCCTCAACTTTTTCCATCATCTTGTTTGAGTCATTAACTGTAATTATCAGTTTTCTGCATATATTTGTTCTCTTTCTATAGGTAGGCCAGTTCAAGCAACCTATAAAGCAATCAATTGATACTGACTATAGTCTAATGCATGCTCCATTGAATTACCTGTCTGGCTTGATTGTGGGACTTATTGGAATTTTGTCAACCAAAATGTGGGAGACATTGGAATAAACCGTTAACATTTTAGTTTCACAGGTCTTTGCACAATGTTATGTTTGTTTCTGCAGTTAATTTATGTGATTGGAAAAAAATAGTTTCATTATGATCATTTATTCTAACAAATTTTATTATGCAACTCTTGTTTAATTGCATTTAGTTGAAATTTAGGTGTTTAATAATGTCTTTTCTCCTTGCTACTAATTGTATTTGTTTTAATTTGATTTTTAAAAAAAATAATGTCTTTAAGTTAATCAAAATTATTGTCGATCAATAATTAATGTTACTCAAAAAATTAGTAACTCTTCTCAATTTCAATTGTTAAAAAAACTAATGACCCTTTTAATTGACTTATCATCAGATATTCACACCTAGAGCTAGAATTATTTCTAAACACCTATTAACCCCTTACCTGTTTGCTTTGACAAAAAATTATCTGGGACTACTCTGTTTGCTAATGCGTAAAAAATTATTTCCATAAAGAGAAGTTTTAGCTTTGATAAAACCTGTAAAATCAAATCTATATCTTGTCAAATGCAAACAGAGCAGACCCTGATCAGACAGCTTCTATAGCAGCCGTCTAATCTAGTCTACTCTTATTTTTAATGCGTAAAACACATTATTTTTGTGAAGAGAAGTTTTTGCTTTGATAAAAACTGTAGAATCAGATCTATATTCCATAGGTGTCGTTTGATCTGGGTCTACTCTGTTTGCTAATGCGTAAAAACAGCTTTATATGAGGGAAAGGGTTAGAAGATTTTTAAAGATATTTTTATTGGTCATTTCACACAAAAACTGGCATTATGTACTGCCTAGCACTTTATTTGCCTATATACCTGGATCAAGGTATAATTGCATAGCTTTATTGACGTCATTTGAATTTCTCAAAGACCAGTTTTAGGCATTTTGAGCTAAGGCAAAAATGGCACAAGTTGTAAACAGTTTAGATCTTGGTCAACCAGTCACTTGGTATTAGATCTGAATCCAGTTCAAGTTTATTCAGCAGTGAAAGGGTGAAAGCAGTGGACTAAGCTTCTTTCATCTGCTAGAAATGTTGTCCACTGAAAAATGTCAATATATTACTGTAACTCAGGTGAGCGATATAGGGCCAATGGCCCTCTTGTTTAAAAAATAGTATCACCTTAATATGGAAATCAAGATCTGGAGCACAGATTAGAAAATGTCAACATTTAAAGGGCATGTTGAATCAGAGAAAATTTGCAAGTGGGCGTATTATGTACCGTATGCGGTACTCTTGTTAAACCATTGTGATAGGCAGAGCATTTCGATGTCTTGGTTCAAAGTGAAGGAGTTACAATAGTTTTGCACCAAGCCCTCGATTTGCTTCTGTAGAGGCATAATAAAGCCTGATCGGTGGGTTTCTACAGGAGCCATCTGATATGGGTCTACTCGCTTTGCAAAGCATAACAAGTCATCTTTATCAGGTAGAAAATTAATTATTGTCATCTTTTTTGTTTCCCAGACATTCCAAGGTTTTAATGAGGGACAGACAAACTTTGCACCTACCTACAGGTATGACTTGTTTTGTGATGATTATGACACCAGCGAAAAACACAGGACTCCTGCATGGACAGACAGAGTGTTGTGGCGACACAATCCCTTCATAAAGTACAGTGCCTCAGGTAATTTAGAACTTGGATTAACCCTTTCCATGTTCAATATTTATTCAATATTTCATCACATCATGAATATTCTTGGACACAATCATTTAAAATGAACATGGACAAGGGATTTTAACTTGGCAGAAGCTAAAGAAACAGATCTATACAATGCTTGAAGCGAACAGAGCAGACCCTAATCAGATGGTTCCTATAGGAGCAGACCCTAATCAGATGGTTCTTATAGGAGCAGACCCTAATCAGATTGTTCCTATAGGAGCTGTTTGATCTTGGTATACTCTGTTTGAAATTGCATGAAAAGGTAGCTGATGATAAGAGGGGTTAGCCTTGCATTTGTCGGTCGGTATGTCTGTACATCTGTACAACCTTCAAATGTCCTCAAAAGTCCTCATACAGCAATGGAAGAATTTACTTTGCCACCCCCCAGCATAGGGAACCGGGGCATATTGTTTTTGCTCTGTCCTTATACACCCGCAAACTGGTTTGAGGGGGTAAACTGGAATCAGCAGTCGGTCATGCGGTCCGTCCGTCTACATTTGGACATGGGTAGTTTGTGTTACAAACTTCTCATTCACTTTCAAGGTTATTGAATTTATATTGGTATACGTAATAACCACGAATGATAGATATGCATGATGTAAATTTCATGTGTTAACTGTTGGGCATTGCAGAATTACCTCCCTTTGAATTTAGAGTATTTTCTGTCATTTTTGGCATGAAACATGTGGAGTTAGTATCACACACTCCTCCTTCAGTTTGAAAGTTTTTCAGTGTATAAGTGGAATCTCACACCTGTGGTTTGAATCCCAGTCTTGGCATTGGATTTTATATGTGAGGAAGAACATCTATTGCCGAATGGTTATGAACAAAGACAATTACTTCGCATCCCAGCTGGTTTTCGGTAGGTTAGTGATTCTATTTACATGTTCTTCTTTGTCATGATACAACTGAAATACTGTTTAACCCATTCCTCCATAAATATGCCTTTCTACGCCTCTGTAATAACCACTTATTGAAACCATTGTGATAAATAGAGCATTTACTGCTATAGAGCAAATGATCTATTTATCACAGTGGTTTCAATAGGACCAAATGCTCTTTTTATCACAATGGTTTCTAACTACACAATTCTAGAATTTTACTTGTCTCTAGTAAATGTTCCTTTTTGGTAGATTCATTGAAAGAGGTTGGGTCTAAAAATAGCCTATGGAGGAATATGTTAAGCTATGTAAAACCCAGATACACACAAACAAACCTTGATGTAAACAACTGTTACAAAAGAAACCAATTGATTTTATCCCAACACAGAGGAAGAGGACGAGAGTCTCCAGGAGTGGCCCAAACTACTGATGTACACTCGATCAGAGCTGAAGACGTCAGATCACAGGTATGTTACATCAAAAAACCTTTACTGTATGAATATTCATGTACAAAATAACTATGTGATGAATATTAAATACATGTAGATCCATTTTTACAATGTCATATGAATGCAGAAAATGATGGCCATGGTAGAAACTGTATAGTGATACATGTATCTGTACTATTTCAGAAGCAAACAGAGCAGACCCAGACCAGAAGCTCCTGCATGAGCCATCTGGTCTGGGTCAACTCTGTTTGCAAAGGGAATAGAAAGGCGTACTTATGAAGTTAACCCTTCCCCTGTTCTATGTTTATTCTTCATTTCAATACCTACTGAATATTCATGAACAAAATTATTAAAATAAAACATGGAAGGTGGAACCTTTCAGCCATTCTAGAATCTAAAGAAACAGATCTTTCAAATTCTCCTAGCAAACAGAGTATACCCTGATCAGACAGCTCCTATAGGATCTGGGTCTACTCTGTTTGCAAATGCATAGAAAACAAGTTTATATGAGGGAAAGGGTTATTAAGGATTAAGCATCTCCAATGGTTCAGCTACATTTTATTAATTAGTTTCTTATTATTCTAAATCTGTTTCATATATATCACCCTGTGGATTATTTATATTGGGCGCCAAATGTAACATATTGAAACGAAAATTGTGGCTCGAATTTAGCTTGAACCTAGGGCATTTGGCTTATCATGCCAACACACTACAGACTGAGCTCTCAAGCCACACGGTCTAAAGCCTATCAACTGTTTCACCACAATCTCTATCCAGTTACAATAATTTTTGTATAGAGAAGGTGTGTAATAACTGTGTATTAATATTCATGAGTAGATAGTTAATTATATTCCAGATTGAATTGCTTTCAGACCTGTACTGGCTCTATTTGACATGCAAGTAATGGAAGTGCGAGAGAAAGACCGTGATCGTGTCTACGAGGAGGAGTTATCGCAGCAGGGTCCACAGGATGGCACCGTCATTATCTCAGTCCCCAATGCTGACTTTGATGATGACCTGGTCGATGAGATAGTGGGAATGTTTTCCAATGCAGGGGAGATAATTCTAGTCAGGTAAGAAGCGAAACTAGATTTTGTTATTCAAGAGCAAAACTAATGTAACCTACAATATATAAAGTGATGAACGTTACAAACAGCAGGTATCCAAATGAGATGCAAGGAAACTCTCATTGGGATTTATCCGGATACACGTTACAAATAGTATCTATCCAAATAAGATGTGGAGTATCTCGGCATCTCATCGGGATTCATAGGGACATAGAGTTTCAGAGTTTGCACATTTTCAGTGGCTTTATCAAGCAATTAACAGCGTGTCAAACAGTTTGGATACTGATGAGACCCCAAGTTTCAAGTTACTCAGTTTCTCATCTGGCTCAAAAGTGTTTGCATACAATAACACAAACCGGTCTTCATGGCAGTGGATTTACCCAGTGACTACTGTCACTGACCGTTTCAAAGCTTCCATCTTCCCCCTATTGTTCGTTTGTTTTATCTTTGTGCGTCTCTTTGCGTTTTGGTAGTTATATTCATTTGTTGTTTTCTTGTTGTGGTGCTGTTCAGGCGGCTGTTTGTTTTCAAGCTAGCATCTGGTAGATTCTTGGTACCAAGCAACTACATGTATATTTCAAAGTATTCAAACTGGCATTTGATAGATGCTGGATACCAAGCAACTACATGTAAAGTAAAGTACCTAGTTATAGTCTACCTAGTTATGTATATTTCAAAGTATTCAACTTGGCATCTGGTAGATGCTGGGTACGATTTAAAAACATTTCAAAGTATTCAACTTGGATCGGGTAGATGCCTGGAACCAAATAAATATATTTCGATGTATTCAAGCCAGGGTCTGATAGAGGCTGGGAACCACGCAAATATATTTTAATTATTCAAACTTTGGACCTGGTAGACACAAGGACCAAGTAAAAAAAAAATCAAGCATTTTCAAAGCATATTATGAAGTCAAGATTAGATGGATTTTGGGGATGATTCACACGTCCGTATTTCCATATTTGTTTCCAGGTTTGTGGGAGATGATATGTGGCTAATTTTCAAGACTGGGCGAATGGCACTAGCAGCTCTTGCCTATAACAACACTGAGGTAAATACACCACAGACCCCTTTATATGCTACTTTTTGTTCTTCACTTTTTCCCCTTATCCCCATTTGTCTGTGTCTTTGTTACTCTTTGACTGTCCCAGTGTGTTTCTCTGTATGCCTGCCCTTATAATAATCATATAATGGACGAATTCCAGGGTTGGACGGTAAATACGGAGGGTGGTAAATGAAGATAAAAACTTGCGTTTATAAGCCTGGAAAATACTGGGATTTCTTGACAAATACTCCAGAGAAGGTCAAATGTTTTGTTTGGTTAATTAGATGTATCTCTCATTAAACGAATAGTGTGTGAGTGTGTATATTTTGAAGCGTTAAAACTTTTGTTTTGAAAGCCTTCCTTACCAATTTGCAATGAATTAGGGGTAAAGTATTGTATCTCTTGACTTGTTTGTTAGCATGTTTCCACAATTAACAGGAATAAAAAGGACTGCCATTCCAATTAGATTATGATTTTTCATGCTACTTAGTTTATTCAGAATTCAGCTGAAATCAGGATGAGCTATTTTGACCGCGATCCGTCCGGCCACATTTTCAAAGGTCATCCCCTCTGAAACCGCAGACCCGATTTTAACCAAATTTTGTCAGAAGCATTAGTGGCTAGGGGAAACGAAATATTGGTCATATCATGACCCCCGTACCAAAATAGGCCCCCAAGGGCTTATAAGTTTGTCATAGGAAAATCTTTAAAAATCTTTTTCTCTGAAACTGTAAGGCCTAGACCTTTGATATTTGGTATGTAGCATGATCTATTGGTCCTCTACAAATATTGTTCCAAAAATGGCCCGCCCAAGGGCTTATCAGTTTTTCATTGAAAAATCTTTAAAAATCTTCTTATCTGAAACTGTAAAGCCTAGACCTTTGATATTTGGTATGTAGCATGATCTAATGATCCTCTACAAATATTCTTCAAATTATGACCCCTGTACCAAAATGGCCCTGCCCAAGGACTTATCAGTTTTTCATAGGAAAATTTTTAAGCATGGATTAAGCATCATAGGCTGGGGGGATGAAATTTTGTTCACATTATGACCCCAGACCTAGACCTTTCATGTTTAGTATGTTACATGATCTAATGGTCCTCTACAAATATGTACCGGCCACGTTGCTCAGTGGTAGAGCGTCCGCCTGCGGTACGGAAGGTCGTGTTTTCGATCCCCGGCCGCGACAGAGCAAAATTCGTTAAAAGTTGGTACTAGTAGCTCCCTTGTCTACGCTCGACATTAAAGGTGTAGTTCTAGCACTGGTCTGCCCGGTGTCAGGATAATGTGACTGGGTGGGGTGCCCTTGCCCTGTACCTGCGGCAGGGGTATTCCAGTGAGGCAGCACTATAACTTGTCTCATGCAGGTGCCGTCTGCAAATAACTGAAATACTGTTGGTCGGACGTAAAACCCAACTCACTCACTCACTCTACAGATATGTAGCTTTTGCTTGTGGTCCTCTGCGAAGAATGTTCAACTTCTGGACCCCGACCTCTAGGCGAAACTTGGCCCTGCCTTGGGTCTAATCAGTTTTTCATTGGAAAAATATTTTTCACTGAAACCGTAAGGCTTAGAACTTTAATTAATGACATGCTGCTTTGTCTTGTGGTTCTCTACCAAGGTCGTACTAATGATGACTTCAGGGTTGAAAATGGCCCTGCCCGAGGAGTTATCTCAGGTGAGCACTTCAGGGCCTCATGACCCTCTTGTTTAGCTTTATACACTGTAAATACAAAAGTAAATATGATCTATATGGAGCTTATAAAGCACATGGTCAAAATATGTGCTAAGGTCCTACACAATTCAACGGACCAGTAATTGCTGCAATGCCAGTGGAATGGCAAATATCCATAAATGTCAGTATTTTGCCAACCCTGGTGAATTCTCAGTACAGATCTCCATTCTAAAACATATTAATGTCATTGCAAACAATTACAATATTGACCCAGTGGACAAGAGCGATTAATTGGTGAAGAAATCATAAAACAAAATAGAAAGATGCCATACAAAAGTCAACATCAACCCCAAGTGCACGAGCACACATACATAATACTTATACACTACCTTCATGACCATGTTCCTTGCCAGCTCACCACCGAAGGCATATTTGCGCTAAATGGCCAAAATACATAGCTGATTGATATCATTTCTATAACTATATTTGTCATGAAATGGGATAAATAAGTACAAACAAGCGCTTGTCACAGTATAACTGTATTTGACAACTTTATCAACAAGAGTGTTCGAAGGAACACATGTGTCACCTGCTGGGAGAAGTGTTACTTTTAAAAAGTGACAGACAGATGGACAGACAGACAATGGAAAAATGATCCCTAAGTGACACACTGACTCTCAGCCGGTGACAAAATAAAGGGATATAGGCTATATTACTTGGAATGATATATTTGCGTGTATGTGAATAAATGGCTTTCTATCGATGTTTTGGTGATGGTGGCGTTTTGTATGTGGCTTTTCTGCTTGACTTTACTACTTTTTCATTGATGTTTGAAATAGGCCCATTTATCTATGAGTGGAATCTATAATCTATGGTTAAACACTGACAACCCAGCATTGAAAGGGTTAAAGAAACCTGGCTCTATTGATTTAAAAGTTAAAATGGTTTGCTTGTTATGTCTCCCCCCATATTTATATGGGGGAGACATATTGTTTTTGTGAGAGTTGTCTGTCTGTCCGTCTGTCCGTCTGTCTGTCACACTTTTTGTCCGGACGATAACTTCAATATGCCTGATGCCAGTTGATTGAAACTTCATATATGGAAAGAGCATAATGAGAGGAAGTGTCATGCAGAAGGTACATAACTCTGGCTTCACTAATATTTGAGTTATTGCCCTTTGTAAAAAAAAATCACACTTTTTTGTCCGGACGATAACTCCTATATGGCTCATGCCATTGGATTGAAACTTCATATATGGAAAGATCATGACGATAGGAAGTGTCATGCACAAGGTCCATAACTCTGGCTTCACTAATATTGGAGTTATTGCACTTTGTAAAAAATATCATAATTTTTTGTCCGGACAATAACTTCAATATGCCTGATGCCAGTTGATTGAAACTTCATATATGGAAAGAGCATAATGAGAGGAAGTGTCATGCAGAAGGTACATAACTCTGGCTTCACTAATATAGGAGTTATTGCCCTTTGTAAAAAAAAATACTACTTTTTTGTCCGGACGATAACTTCTATATGGCTCATGCCATTGGATTGAAACTTCATATATGGAAAGATCATAACGAGAGGAAGTGTCATGCACAAGGTCCATAACTCTGGCTTCACTAATATTGGAGTTATTACCCTTTGTAAAAAAAAAAATCACAATTTTTTGTCCGGATGAGTACTCCTATGTGACACATGCCATTGGAGTGAAACTTCATACATGGAACGATCATGATAAGAGAAAGTGTCATGCATAAGATCCTTAACTCGAGCTTCAATAAATTTAGAGTTATTGCCCCTTGTACATTTGTTTAATTCTTTCTTGTTCGGACGATAACTCCTACATGGCTCTTGCCATCGTATTGAAACTTCATACATGGAAAGAGCATGATGAGAGAAAGTGTCATGAACAAGGGCCATAATTCTGGCTTCAATACTTTTGGAGTTATTGCCCTTTGTTACATTTTTTGGCCGATCAATAACTCCTGTTCGACTGATGCTATTGGAATGACATTTTATTTCTGGAAAGAGCATGATGAAAGTAAGTGTCATGCACAAGGGCCGTAAGTCTGGTATCAGTATTTTTGGAGTTATTAGCTGTTATCATTTTCTTCTTGAAAAATGTAGTGTGAAAAACGCAAAATGAGGGGAAGTATCATTCATCAAGACCATAACATTTTTAGTGATTTCCCTTTACATATTGTTTTTATTAGAGGGGAGACATCCGTTTTTTTGACAAAAACCTCTAGTTTTTTGTTAGTTGATAATTTCCTACTTTTTTTCAGATTAAACAAAAGTCTTTAAGTGTACGGTTAAAAACAGATAACTGGCTGGATCTGATAAAGTGTGAAATAACGGTTTGGACATCGCAAAGAGAGGCTCTTTTCAACGCAACCACTAATAGCTTGTTGGGTGAAGATTTTGAGATTGCAGATATTGGCAACTACGACAGTGAAGGTATTAATACAATTTAGCTTAATTGCATCAGTAGAGCGTTTATAGCCTTCCCAACATGGTTTATATATTGCTATGTATATGCTAGCCATCCCAACATTGTTATATATATATGCTAGCCATCCCAACATTGTTTTTATATTGTTATATACATGCTAGCGACAAATTTGTGATGTAACCTACGTAAACAGTATGGATCCAAATGAAACATGGAATATTGATGTCGAGTTATCTGGTCATATAGGTCATAGTAGTCATACCTAGACCATACATAGTAGTCATACCTAGGCCATATGTAGTAGTCATACCTAGACCATACATAGTAGTCATACCTAGGCCATACATAGTAGTCATACCTAGGCCATACATAGTAGTCATACCTAGGCCATACATAGTAGTCATACCTAGACCATACGTAGTAGTCATACCTAGGCCATACATAGTAGTCATACCTAGACCATACATAGTAGTCATACCTAGGCCATACATAGTAGTCATACCTAGACCATACGTAGTAGTCATACCTAGGCCATATGTAGTAGTCATACCTAGACCATATGTAGTAGTCATACCTAGGCCATATGTAGTAGTCATACCTAGGCCATACATAGTAGTCATACCTAGACCATATGTAGTAGTCATGCCTAGGCCATATGTAGTAGTCATACCTAGGCCATATGTAGTAGTCATACCTAGACCATACATAGTAGTCATACCTAGGCCATATGTAGTTGTCATACCTAGACCATATGTAGTAGTCATACCTAGGCCATATGTAGTAGTCATATCTAGACCATACATAGTAGTCATACCTAGACCATATGTAGTAGTCATACCTAGGCCATATGTAGTAGTCATACCTAGGCCATATGTAGTAGTCATACCTAGACCATACATAGTAGTCATACCTAGGCCATATATAGTAGTCATACCTAGGCCATATGTAGTAGTCATACCTAGGCCATATGTAGTAGTCATACCTAGACCATACATAGTAGTCATACCTAGTCCATATGTAGTAGTCATACCTAGGCCATACATAGTAGTCATACCTAGACCATATGTAGTAGTCATACCTAGTCCATATGTAGTAGTCATACCTAGGCCATATGTAGTAGTCATACCTAGACCATACATAGTAGTCATACCTAGGCCATATGTAGTAATCATACCTAGACCATACATATTAATCATACATAGGCCATACGTAGTAGTCATACCTAGACCATATGTAGTAGTCATTTCTAGACCATACATAGTAGTCATACCTAGACCATATGTAGAAGTCATACCTAGGCAATACATAGTAGTCATACTTAGGCCATACATAGTAGTCATACCTAGGCCATACATAGTAATCATACCCAGGCAATACATAGTAGTCATACCTAGACCATACATAGTAGTCATACCTAGACCATACATAGTAGTCATACCTAGGCTGTACGTAGTAGTCATACCTAGACCATACATAGTAATCATACCTAGGCCATACATAGTAGTTATACCCAGGCCATACATATTTGTTATACCTAGACCATACATTGTAATCATACCTAGGTCATACATAGTAGTTATACCCAGGCCATACATAGTAGTCATACCTAGACCATACATAGTAGTCATTCATAGGCTGTACATAGTAGTCATACCTAGGATATACACAGTAGTCAAACCTAGGCCGTACGTAGTTGTCATACCTAGGTCATACATAGTAGTCATACCTAGACCATACATAGTAGTCATACCTAGACAATACACAGTAGTCATACCTAGGCCGTACGTAGTTGTCATACCTAGGCCATACATAGTAGTCATACCTAGACCATACATAGTAGTCATACCTAGACAATACATAGTAGTCATACCTAGGTTGTACGTAGTAGTCATACCTAGTAGTCATACCTAGACTATACATAGTAGTCATACCTAGACTATACATAGTAGTCATACCTAGGTCATACATAATAATCATACCCAGGCCATACATAGTAGTCATACTTAGGCCATTCATAGTAGTCATACCTAGGCCATACATAGTAGTCATACCTAGACCATACATAGTAGTCATACCTAGGCCATACAAAGTAATCATACCCAGGCCATACATAGAAGTCATACTTAGGCCATACATAGTAGTCATACCTAGGCCATACGTAGTAGTCATACCTAGACCATACATAGTAGTCATACCTAGGCCATACATAGTAATCATACCTAGGCCATACGTAGTAGTCATACCTAAGCCATACATAGTAGTCATACCTAGGCCAAACATAGTAGTCATACCTAGGCCATACATAATAAATGCCTCTCACAAAATGGTAGATAAATTTTCAGTGTCCAGTTTCAGATGCCTAGGAGGAGACACATAGTAAATCATTTGTTACTTGTTACCACACCCAGATTACAGCATCTTGGTTTATATTAGAGTGGTTTGGTACATAAGGTTCGTGGTAACCATACCTAAGTTATAATGGGTAGATGTATCCAACAGAAGGCCATATTACAGTGATTTGGTTCATATTTAATTGTTGTATATTCGGCTCCTGGTAGCCATACCTAGGTCAAGTAGATTCCTCCCACTGAAGGCTAGCTTACACTGCCTTAATTCATATTAGAGTGTTTTGGTACATTAGGGTCTGCATACATGTGATAACCTGTTGAAGCATGTCAGGTAGAATTAGGAAATTTGTCATGGAGATTTGACTTTTGTCAGGTAGATTTTACTGACACGACAAAATATGTGGAGATGAAAAAATTATCTGCTGGATACTTATGTTTTTTATACTTTTCCACACAGTCATTCATACCTTATCATAAATACTATTACGGTATTATCCCCATACCATACCATACCATTATAAACCTTCCACTACACACATAACATTTACACACTTAACCCTTTCCCTCATATCAACGCCTTGTCATGCATAGGAGCTATCTGATCAGGGTCTGCTCTGTTTGCTTATGATATAGGAATGATTCCACACTTTCTGGCTTGGCCCAAAAAAATCAAATGTCCTTTAATGTCCATTGTTATAACAATAAATCTACCATTACAAACCATACATTATACAGACTACATCTATACACAGCCATGACATCATCTCCAACCCTTACAATACCTAGAGATCAATAACCTCATTATCCCTTTCCTTCATATAAACATGTTTCAAACATGTTTGCAAACAGAGTAGACTCAGATCAGACAGCTCCTATAATTAAATAATGTCATAAAAAATCAAGATTTATTACTGTTTTATTATGTAGTGAAAAAGATATTCCATTTTATCTTATTTTATTAATTTCAGGGCTTTTTTAGGCTTACTCAGCTATATTTCCAATGATAAAAAGTGTTTTCTCCGATTTTTGGAGGAAAATTCCCAACATCAAGTCACAAAAATAATCCATGAAAAAATGTTAACAAACCTCGATTTATTCAGTACAAACGGTCTGGGGATGAATCTTTCGTACTTTTTGGTATTGCCGAGTTGCTGAATAAAACTGTAAACTATTTATCATTCGGAATATTCTGAGTTATTCGTTCTTTACTTGTTGTTAACAGTTGGAGTGCATACTGCTTTTTGAAGCTATGATAATGTCACTACCCTCGTCGTAAATTTGTCTCCTCGCTTGAGTAATATGCGTGCCGCATGTGGTATTTATGGAGACAACGTCGCCTGTGTCAGTCTGTTCTGGACTGAGTGACAGATGGGCCAGTGAAGAAATGTAATAAAGTCCTGCCCTCACTTTCAGTCTTTCTTTCGGACATAACTGCTTAGTTATCGTGTAGAAAAGTCCAGATAATCACATTTGTTAACCAGACTGGTAGCCATACCTCAATCAAACTGACCTAAGAAGGCTAGCTTAAATCTCATTGTCCAACTTCAGGTGACGATGAGGAGGAGGGTTACACTAGCCTGGAGGAACATCCGGGTCCTCTGCAGCCAGTTAGGTCCGGCAGCAACACCCCAACATCTGGTAAGATAATTTTATTGTGTCACCTGCCTAAAGGCAGTGTGTCACTTAGGGATCACTTTTCTGTCGTCTGTCTGTCTGTCCATCACACTTTCGTTTTTTGACTGTAATTTCTGAACTAATCGATCTATAGCTTTCAAATCGCACATGTGTCTTCCTCTCATTGAGGACCATTGATGTAACAAAAGGTCAATCACTCTGCCTGCAATACTGTTTTAGTTATTCCCCTTTGTTCTGATATTCACACTCATTTGTTTTGTCAGCTGATAGCAGGTGACACATGTGTTCCTCTGAACACTCTTGTGCCAATTATTTTTTAAGGAATTTTCTGTGATATACATGTTTGTCAGTCAGTGAGTGTGTATGTGGGTCAATATAGATGTTATAGTGTGTATGTGGGTCAATATAGATGTTATAGTGTGTATGTGGGTCAATATAGATGTTATAGTGTGTATGCGGGTCAATATAGATGTTATAGTGTGTATGTGGGTCAATATAGATTTTATAGTATGTATGTGGGTCAATATAGATGTTATAGTATGTATGTGGGTCAATATAGATGTTATAATGTGTATGTGAGTCAATATAGATGTTACAGTATGTATGTGGGTCAATATAGATGTTATAATGTGTATGTGAGTCAATATAGATGTTATAGTATGTATGTGGGTCAATATAGATGTTATAATGTGTATGTGAGTCAATATAGATGTTATAGTATGTATGTGGGTCAATATAGATATTATAATGTGTATGTGGGTCAATATAGATATTATAGTATGTATGTGGGTCAATATAGATGTTTTAGTGTGTATGTGAGTCAATATAGATGTTATAGTATGTATGTGGGTCAATATAGATATTATAGTGTGTATGTGGGTCAATTTAGATGTTATAGTATGTATGTGGGTCAATATAGATATTATAATATGTATGTGAGTCTGGAAAATATTTGTAAAGTTCATTCAATACTTTAAAGAATTGTAACCGCTTTTCCACTCCATGAAAATAATGCGTTAATTAGTTGAATTTTCCAGGTAAGTTCGTTTTCAGAATTATCTTATCTCGGATGTGCACTGTACAGTATGTATGTTAAATTATTAGGAAAATATAAACAAGAGCGCTCGAAGGAACATATGTGTCACCTCCTGGGTGAAGTGTTACAATAAAAAAAAAAGTGTGACAAACAAACAGATGGACAGATAGACTGATGGACAGATAGACAGACTATGGAACAGTGATCCCTAAGTGACACACTACCTCTCGTCAGGTTGACACAAAAATGCGTAATATTTAAACTGATTTTCCCTTGGATGCATTGTAGTTAACTCCATATATATGCATTTCTACATATGTGCAAACAGAGTAGACCCAGACTGTGGGAACCATCTGATCAGAATATGTTGTTTTCTTGTGATGTAATACAGGTTTGAGTCTACAATTCCTGCCATGTCCAGATAGTCCTGTGTTTATGTTCTGTTGTAACAATTAATCTAGTTAATATTCATTATTTCTAACATGCATATTCATTGAGTTAGGGGTTAACTGTGTCATCCGTAAACAATGCATGGTCAGCATGGTCAGCATTGCATGCTAGGAATACTATAGTCCTACCCCGTCACTTGGTTTGTACTAAGTGCACGCTTATTGTGCTTTAAAAAAGGTCAGTCCGGTCTCTAATCGTGAACAATTTTTACTTATTTCCGATTAGTTCAAGCTTTTTAGAATCTACTTATTGTCAGTCTGCTTGGATTCTTATAAAAAGTTGATTTATGTTAAGTTTCTCTGCATTTTGTCCAGATCCACTCTTCAAATACCAGTTAGATCACACTTAGCAAGGTAAGAATACAATTTTGAATTTTCACTTTTTAGACTCATCTAGCCCAGCAGAAAGTATGTTGACTTCTGCGAGTTCCAACCCCGACCTGTTGGAGGCTCCACACAGACCACCCCCACCTGGTAGGCCCCGCCCACCACTTCCTACTGCAAAGAGGGAGACTACTCCGCCACAGCCTAAAACCAGCCAAAGTGTTGTAGATTCAGTTATCGTTCCTGAACAAATCAAACCAATTAGAGGCACCCCGCCAGAGGTAGTTTTATCTTTAGTTGCTAATAAAATGCATTTTTACACAAGTGTACTGCTGAAAACTGATCTGCTTAAAAATGAAAAAGTACTAAAGTCTAGCAGAAAAAGCCACCCAACCACCACTAGCACATCAATAGAAAGCATGTCAAACAAACACACGCACACATTTCAAACTTTAACAAACGCAAAAGTTAATCTCGTTTGTACAATGTTGTGTTCATTGTACCCTTTATTTCTTTTCTACAGTTACTCTGTTTGCAGCTCAATCATAGAGTTCACTAGCGATAGCAGGATACAGTTGTTTCACTTAAATATATGTTTCGTTTAACATGCACTTTACCACTATATTTGCCACTGCGTTTGATTAATTGGAGAGGGGATTTGTTTATTTACACTGTTTGTCTTTTAGGGTGGCGGTAGAATAAGTGCGAGGTTGGGCACCACTGAACCGGTTTTTAAAAACCCCAGTTTAGGCGGGAAGATGGAAGAACCGCGCTGGAATGGTTAGTGACAATAGTCACTGGGGGTTTATACCGGTTTAGGGGGTGCCCAATCTCACGCTGATTCCATACCTACCTTTAAAGACAAACAGTGTAAATAAACGTATCCCCTCTTCGACTAATCTACAACAAACGCGATGGCAAATACAGTGATAAATTGCATGTAAAACGAAAACATATTTAAGTGAAGCAAACTGTATCCATCTGTCGCTAGTGTACTCAATGATTGAGCTGCAAACAGAGTAACTGTAGCAAAGTAGTAAAAGGTATGAAAAAACGAGATCCAACATCCCCCTTCCGTCTTCATATTTAAGAGCCTAGAGGTCGTCTTCATAGAGTACTAAACCTTTCTTGTCTGCGTACATAAAAAGGGGGCAGCGTGGTTGCCAACTGTAAAAGGGTTGACAACCGGACATGCAGTATGTTGTAGTACTATAGTATCATATCCCTTTTTAATTATCTTTTTAACATATTTGTTGAATAAATTAGAGCATGTTTTTCCTAATTTATGATATCTACATGTATATCCTTTCTTAAGCATCTTTTCAGTTAAAATGAGATTTCAACTGTTAAAATCGTCAACAAACAAATCATAAGACATAAATGAAAAAAGTAGTAAAGTCAAGCAGGAAAAGACACACACAAAACGCAACCAACACCAAAACACCAACAGAAAGCAAGCAACACATCCACACACACATGCACGTGCACACTGTCGCACACACAAATACATGAGACGAAAACATCAAACACGAACAAAAGCACAAAACACAAAGGCACAAAGACACCCAACAAACATAAAAGCATGTGTGACAAAGAGAGTACCGCCTTATAAGACAAATACACAACTGCACACACAGATACAGGAGTTGAACATTTCAGACATCAACAAACGCACATGTACAAAGACATAAGACAAATGTAAAAGTAAGGTTGACAAAGAGAGAACCACCTTGAAATGGTCAGTGTAAAGTCAAGCAGAAAAAGTCACACACAAGATGCAGCAGCACCCCCCCCCAAAAAAAAAGAAAAAAACAACAACACACACACACACCACACACAAACACACACATGAGATGAAAACATCAAACACCAACAAACGCACATGCACAAGGACATCAGACAACCCTGATTCGGAGGAGTGTTTTCTTACGTTTCATTCAAGCTGTTTTAAAACTACTGCTTCAGTCTCAAAAATCTCGGATGCTGGTAAGATAAGGGCTAAAGTATTTGGGGAAATGTCTAGAATCTCTCAGCAATGGCATCATGAAAGCAGTTGGTATGACGATGGTATTGCAGACTGTGGCTAAGAATGGTTACCTACGTTTGTAATATTACAGACAGGTTGATTGAATGCGTGTATCATTAAAACTTGTTTATTCCAGCCAAAGAGCCGACAATCCCCTCCTCAGAGACCATTAGGTCCTCCAGTCAAGCCTCCTCCACCACAACGACCATCAGGACCCCTGACAAAAAGCTCATCTCCACCAAGAGTGAGGCAGGTACAAGGTGAGTTGACTATTGTGAATGGTGCAGGCGTCTGTTTAACACTTTCCCTGTGCAATATTCATAAAAGAAATAATGACCTCATGAATATTTATCAGCAGAATTATGTCTCCCCTTTTTTTCATGGGGAGGCATATTGTTTTTGTTCAAGTTGTCCGTCCGTCTGTCTGTCACACTTGTGTCCACTCCATATCTCCCACAAATATGGAAGGATTTTGAAATAATTTGGCACAAATATTCGACTCAGCAAGACAATGTGCAGTGTTCGATTCAGGTTCTTGGGTCATAGGTCGAGGTCACAATTCAAGGTCAAATGTATTTAGCCACACCCTTATTGTCCGCTCCATATCTCTTAAACCCTTGGAAGGATTTCAAAATGCATTTGCACTAACGTTCTCCATAATAAGGCGATGTGCAGACAGCGGGATTCAGGCACATTCTTCAAAGGTCAAAGTCACAATTCACAGTAAAAAACATTTAGCCTTAATTTTCATGTCTGCTACCATTGGAAGGATGCTGTGGCATAAATGTTCTCCTTAACAAGCCGATGTGCAGTCAGCAAAGGTCAAGGTCACAGTTCAAGGTCATGGTCACAATTCAAGGTCAATTATTCACACTTTCTTGTCCGGGCAAATACTCATACATGGCTAATGCCATTTGTATTGAAACTTCATACATTGACAGAGCATGGTGAGTGAAAGTGCAATGTATAAAGGCCATAACTCTGGCTTCAATGCTTTTATAGTTATTGCCCTTTGTTACAGTTTTTGTCCGATCAATAACTCCTGCTCTACTGATGCTATTGGAATGACGTTTCATGTATGGAAAGAGCATGATGGAAGGAAGTGTTATGCACACGTATCATAACCCTGGCTTGAATAATATTGGGAGTTATTGCCTCCCATTTTCTGCAGAGTTATGGGACTTTGATTTTTTATATAGAAATTCTGTCAGCAGGGTTTCTCCAAATCTTTAATTGGATATTCATTGAATTTCATAGGATTGATTAACATTATGCCTAGTTGTGCATATCTTATTCCTGTTTAGGTTCGACGATTTTCTGCAGTGTTACAGGACTTTGGAAAATTGTGTCCGCACACTGGGGGAGACATCAATTTTTGTATAAAAAAGTTTTTCTAGGAATGTGTTTGCTTTGACAAAAACTATAAAATCAGATCTCTATCATCTTTATCATGTCAAAATCAAACAGGACTACTGTGGGAGCCATCTGATATGGGTCTACTCTGTTTGGAAATACTCTAAAAGGTGTTTATATGAGGAAAATGGTTGTTAACAAACGAATTACTCTTATTTGCTACACTCATTCGAGTTAACAAACAATAATCATTAACTTCTTCATTTATCCAATTTCCATTCATGCAAATTGTGTATAATCATTTGTTCTTATATCAAAATATCACATATCTTTGTTATGCCATAATCTATTTTGTATCTTTACTTGCAGTGGCTCGAAGTGCCAATGCCCCACCCATTAAACAACCCCTTGGTTCCCAGGCTATTGGCAAGATCAAGTCCAAACAACAACACAAGGTAGTGGCAGCCATACTAATCATTTTGAATTCGCAAACTTTTTTGCATCATGAAACGTGTACTTTATTTGCTTAATGTGTAGATTCAGATTAGAGTTTGTTAAAGGAGTCCATAGTGTCGGCACTTTTTGTCTTTCAACATGCTCTCACAAATTGTTACACTCTGATGAATAATTTTCCCTCAAATTCATCAATCCCTATGTTCTACTTTGATCAATGCAAAAAGAGGCAGACTGTTCATGAGCAGTTGTTTAAAGTTAAACACTACTCACGCCACTGTGTAAAGTCATATAACTGTTTTATTGGAAAAAGAGCAAAATTGTATCGAAAACATGTACTCGATGACCAGTCAGAAGCCAGAGCAATTGTGGAGAAGTCATTTAGAGTACGACAGATATGCCAAAATGAAAACATCCAAAAATAACTAACCTTAACCTAAAACATTAAACTTTTTGGAGCAATAACTTCAATTAGTACAGAGAAAATGTGATCAAAATTGGTGAACACGTTGCATGTATGGAAACATAGATTGCGATTTCAGATTTTCGGGTCTGAGGTTAAGGTTAGTTACCAAATATAGAAAAACTTTTTCAAGGAAAAATGCTGTTTTATTCTACTGTCATGACTTTTACTTTTCCAGATTTCTAAGATTGGTTTGCCAACCAATGTGTCCCATTTAGGTCATGCCAAATCACCAGAGGAAGCTACAGCTCTTATTGAGAAACTGTTTGCAGCTAATGGAGACCTAAAGGGAACACTGCCAGCCCCTCTAAAGCCTGGTGGAGGTGAGACACTTGAGATACATGCACACATATATACACACCCATGCACACATATATACACACCCATGCACACATATTGCCCTTTTTGTGCAGAGTAAGGCATTGTCAGTCATACTTTATCACCATTTTATGTACATATCTTGATCAAAGCATTTGGGGCCATGTACTTTTAGCTACAGTTATTACCCAAATAATTTAGGGTTATTCCCGTGAAACTTTAACCAATTATCCACAACTAATTACTAGCAAGCATTACACTCAGACGGTTACTTGCAACCATTTGATCGCCACCATTCACTCACTGTCAATTACTCACAGCAACTTACAGCCATATATTTACAACAATTCTCTCACTGTCAATTATTCACAGCAATTTACAACCATTTATTTACAACCATTCACACATTGTCAATAACTCACAGTAAATTACATCCACATATTTACAACAATTCTCTCTCTGTCAATTATTCACAGCAATTTACAGCCATTTATTTACAACCATTCACTCACTGTCAATTACTCACAGTAATTTACAGCCATATGTTTACAACAATTCACTCACTGTCAATTACTCACAGTAAATTACAGCCATATATTTACAACAATTCAAACACTGTCAATAACTCACAGTAAATTACATCCACATATTTACAACAATTCTCTCACTGTCAATTATTCACAGCAATTTACAGCCATATGCTTACAACAATTCACTCACTGTCAATTACTCACAGTAAATTACAGCCATATATTACAGCCATATATTTACAACCATTCACACACTGTCAATAACTCATAGTAAATTACAGCCATATTTTTACAACCATTCACTCGCTGTCAATTACTCACAGCAAATTACAGCCATATACATATATTTAAAACCATTCACTCATTGTCAATTACTCACCTTAAATTACAGCCATATATTTACAACAATTCTCTCACTGTCAATTACTCACAGCAAATAAAAGTCATATATTTACAGCAATTCTCTTACTGTCAATTACTCACAGCAATTTGCAGCCATATATTTACAACCAGTCACTCATTTTAATGAAGGGGAATAACCCCTCCGAATGTAGACGTTATCCTAGAAGAAATTTATCGTTCAGCTTTAGGATTTTGCCCTAAAATATGCTTGTCATCAGAAATAATCATATATAAAAAACAAACCGTGCATGATCTACTGAAAAAGCCCTGAAGCAAACAATATATAAAACCTTTGCAATTTAGTAGTGTATGACCTGTTTTGTATGGCAGCGTTGTTCAACCATACTACTTGACTAAAGACTTACGTATTGTTAAAATTATATGTTGTAGACTTGAACTCTTTTCCATTTTCAGGTTTGAAGCCTATAGGAGCTATGCCAAGAAGTAAAACTTCAGACGACATAGTTACTGAGGATCAATCCGCACTTGCTCCCCCAAAGACCATGCCAAGATTCCACAGTGTAGAAAACCTGTCTAGCACACTGGTAGCACCACCTGTAGCAATGCGTCGTCAGGAGAGTGGAGATGATAAGCCCAAACCGGCTCCTCGACGAAGTGTTCAGAGCTGTATGATTGAACCAACAAGCCCTCCTCCTCAGACACTGCCCCCAGTGGCACCGAGACCTGTTTCAATGGTAAACCGAGGTGGATTGCCTGCTGTACCAAAAGCTAATCCAGAGACAAGCTCGAATTACTATTCTTCTATCATAGATCAAAATGAGATTCAAAACTCACCAGCAGCTCGTGTTCTGTTAAATGGTTGTGAGAACAAGGAAGAACATGAGTATGGGACTGTATGGGACGGACCTGTTCCCACAGGCCCAGTTTCAATGACACAATGCATGGTGGATGTGCAACCAGCAGTGGTCATGCCACCAGCAGTTCCAAAACGTAAAGACATTCCAGGAGATAGTTTACTTGATAAACCACTATCACCTAAAAATACTGTCACCAGAGATCCTTTCAACACCAGTGCTGTTGCCCCTTTGGCTCCTGTCCCTGCCTCATCTCTAGCCCAGTCCCAAACCCCAAGTCTTCCTGTCGTCCCTCCAAGACCTTCTGTTCAAACAGATTCAACAAAAAAAATGATCATAAATAAAGATGATGGTTTAGGGGAAGAGCTAGATTTAAGTCCGCCTCCAACTCCACCCCAGTTTGAATGTCCTGGAGTACCACCCCCTCCCCCACCAAGAAAAGACTCAGATATCCTCCCAAATGATGAGGCTGTGGAGCTCCCAGCTGGTCTGGGGGTTGACCCTTCCCTCTCCCTGCCCATTGCTCCAAATGTCGCTCCACCCCCTGTTCCTGCAAGACCGCCAGGGACATTTGAACAGTTAACCAATCAAGATCAATCAGCTTCTGCAACTCCTCCCGTTCCAGCTAGACCCAACCCACCTCCCCCTGTTCCAAGGAGACCGGTAACATGACATAAATGTGTTTGTTAGTGTTGTTTTAGTTTCATATGTAATAGACACAACCGGCTTGCCAAAAACATAATATATTAGATATCATATCAAAATGTAGCTTTGAAATTAAAGTATTGACAGGGTTCGCATATAATGTAGGTCTAGGTGAGCTGCCACACTTTTCTCTAGGCATCAGATCTAGACCTACATAATATGTAGGAAAATCAATGTTGAGTTATTAGAGTTAATTATTATACGATGATTTATATGAATGTTAATATTTTGTCTTTAATACTGTTTAATGCCAAATAAAGTGAATGAATTGATTTAATACTTTCTCACCAGTAGGTACATTTGCCTCCTGAAGATTTTAAAGTCATTTGATTTTCTTTATTCTATTTATAAGTGGTACATTTTCTGGTTTCAGGTATATGTTTAAGCTAGACAAAACACCTAACAGTATGTGGAATAACAAAATTCCAGTTGTGGAGTATACGCTGCATTTATTCTTCTGAAGTTGTCGCATGCTAGTGATTTCGAATGTGAGCGTCCACATGCTACACTTTTATTAGTAAAATATAACACTAATCAAATCAGCCACTTTTGAATTCAAGTATAGGATGTCTATGTAGGGAAGGTGGTGGTTACATGTTGTAACACCAAATTTCACAACACTATCCACAACAGTTAACCTCTTGTCTAATATGACCAATTAATAATTAGGCGTACGTGACTTTAAATGACATTGTCAAGAAGCTAGGAATGATACAACATTTGTTTTGGACTGTATTCGATGTATTTCAGGCATGCATTTGAAATATTCCATGCATTTGTATGTCGCGTGCATTGTATAACAGACCTTTAGTGAACACTATTGTTTGGTGTGCACTATGTAGTGTGTACTTCTCCTTTACCTAGAAACATCAGGTTTCATACAGATAACAATTTAATTAGGAAGGGACGTTACCCTGCTTGTATTAATTGTCTGATGGTGCACGTAACACGAAAGTTATATTTCTTCACTGTCAATTTAAGCATTCTATCTGAATTTGTAGAATTATATATGAACACAGGATATTGGCCAAGACAGAAACTGTAGAATCAGGACTACATGTATATAATTTTCTAAGAAAACCGATCGCACTCGGTTCATGAACCTTCTCATCTGAGTCTTCTCTGTTTGCTTTGGTGTTAAAAGGCACATCTATGAAGTTAGAGGTACAAAACACGTCTTATAATAAACCATAGGGCAATATTGAAACAGGACTTGTTATGTTTTGCTACTGATATAACTCGGGTGTAGGTCTCTGTAGCAAAACCCAAATGATATTGATGTTTCAATTATTTTTATAAATATCAAATGATCTTATCGATGGGTAATTGTTTGATACCAGAGATAACTGATAGTTTTCGGAACATATACAATATGTGGTTATTGTATTTATTGTTTTGGGTTGTACAGTATGTATACTTACCTGCATTATCCGTATAGACATCGAATATATATAGGATTACATTGTACTCAATAATTACGCATAAAAGACAACCTTTGTAAACATCAAATACCCGGATGAGAGTATTCTCATAGGAGTCGTCTGACCAGGGTCAGCTCTGTTTGCTTATAGAATAATACAGATTGGATTCTACAGTTCCTTGCATGTGTGCAATTTTCCTGTGTTCACATGTCATTTTCTTCTTAGTTTGTCTTTTTTGCAGTCGATTTTATTTGTCCGTTTTCCTTATATGTTTAGAAATTGATTTTGGTCACAAAATAGAAGTGATACAATAATTCAATAGTTATTCAAAATAGTGAAATTATAAGACAATGTTGAAATTGCTGAGGTATTTCAATGACAATCAGTGCAGCTCCTTGTCAGATAATTTTCCTCAAGCTCTCTGGTCTGGGTATACACGGTTTGCAAGTTAACTAGTTTCCAATTTTCAGCTTGTTAAACAGATACTTGTTGATATTATTTTCATATAAGGTAAAATAAAACTAAACGATTATACACATATGTACAGTCGGCTGAGCCGTCCTTCAGACTGAAAGTATGAGGCTTGTTCGGAAATTATTGAGACACTCTATATATCGTAGACTATATCTAGGTACTTTATATGTTCGGTGGTTCTACCTGGATGCTCTTCTGTGCACGAAACAATGCAATTTGCTTAGTGTACAGAGGAACCACTGGGGTCTTCCTCCACCTGTAATTAGCTGGGCGTCATGATATGACTGAAATTCTGTTAAAACAACGTAAAATCCGATAAAAACCATACCAAACCATATATATACATGTATGTTCTATGATTATTTGGTTTTTGTTATTTATTTTATTCTATTTACATCTTGAAATCATTCCAAATATTTATGATATTCTTTTACAAATTTGTATTTAGTTTTGGTCGTTACACTGCCGAAATCTGTAAATTCTAAACCTTCTAAACCAGTAAATCTATATATATGAAGTACTCACGGAGTTAGGGAAATGATTCCTTGAACCATTTCATTTATCATAATAATATTGTGTCTGCATATTAACCCTTTCCCTGTACTATGTTTATTACAATTTCCAATACCTACTGAATACTCATAGACAAAATAGTTATAAAAAATATGGAAGGGATAACATTGTAGCCATTTTAGAAAGTAAAGAAACAAATCTTCCAAATTCCACTAGCAAACAGAGCAGACCCTGATCAGACGGCTCCTATAGGAGCCGTCTGATCTGGATCCACTCTGTTTGCAAATGTGTGAAAACACGTTTATATGAGGGAAAGGGTTAACCTTATTTATGCTGGCAGACATTTGTAAACAGTTTGAAGTCAGATTAATCATGTCATTAGAATCCCTATAGTTTGGCATCTGGTCAAATTTGTCTGAAGTAATTGAATAAATCATAGTGAAATGAACAACAGTGAAATGAACAATAGTCTGGATAAGAGTTATGGCTGACATGTTGCTGCTACATTCAGCAAGGTAAAGAAGAGTTCAGTTTTATTTCACAAATATTCTGAAAATGGGTGATTGCAGACCCGGTTTTCTAGAGTCTGTTCATGAGTAGTAATTAAAAGTATCATTTTGTCTTATTCAAACTTCATTTGTTTGTGTTGCAGTATTAGCACTATTATGAAAACTTGCCATAGTTTGATAAGCTATGCTATTTTTCAGTAGCAAACCTATTAGCAATGCTAACAACAACATCAATAGCTATGATTTTTGTCTGTTATAAGATCTGGGTCAAAGCTTATAAAACTTTTAGTTGAGTCAGAGTTCGTTCTCAAGCTTTTGATTGGTCAGGTTTGAACCTTAGGCTCAAATCTGACCAATCAAAAGCTTGAGAACTCAAATCTGACCAATCAAAAGCATGGACACAGAAGTTACCCTTTACTCCATGAATATTAGTAATGAAGCAAACTGCGGGGACCTTGTTCCAACACTTCCTACTGGATTCTTCTGATACTGAAAGACTTCTCTATCA
This sequence comes from Azorinus chamasolen, assembly GCA_963576725.1. Lineage (NCBI taxonomy): Eukaryota > Metazoa > Mollusca > Bivalvia > Cardiida > Solecurtidae > Azorinus > Azorinus chamasolen. Next base: position 83,209,451 of record OY755246.1, read on the forward strand.
AGCAATATATTGATGTCATTGTAATAACATTGTGTGTAATTAATTAGTTTGTAATTATAAATAAGTGATATATATGGTTGCTATGACAACTGTGATAAAGCATCATCAAGGACTAGAATAGTCTGGCATTGTAAATGTCAGGATTTGTGCAATAAAACCAGATTACTTGACATAATGATATGTAACTGTCAATGTATACATGTATATCAATGTAACTGTCAATGTATACATGTATATCAATGATATGTAACTGTCAATGTATACATGTATATCAATGATTTACGAAATTCATGATATCGTGAATGTATTACATGTAATTCACTAATGTATTGTAGTGGCTGATGAACACATCATGTCTTGGCAGAAACTGTATAAACTGATCTATTTTTTGCTTAAATGAACAGATCGCAACCTTATCAATCGGACAGCTCCAACCTATGGGTCTACTGTATTTGCAAAGGCGTTAAATGTGTATACAGGGAATACAGGCTTACGGTTGGCTAAATGTTATTCATATGTCACAGCCATGCATAAACAATTTGGATCTAGGGCTTGAAACTCACCACTACATTTGCAAGCGGTAGAATTAATTAAGTGCATTCTTAATTACATTGGTTTCCAGCTTCCATCAGCAAATGGTCAGCCAGTTCATTTTCATACTTTTGAAAAGGAATTTTCTTATGTGTCCTTGGTTCCCAGCTTCTGTCACATATTGCCTACAAATAGATATTTAAGGTTCTAAACCATGGGCATTGTTCTCAGCTTATATAAACAAAATAACCGGCTATTCCATTCTGACGTAGAGCATTTTTATTCATGTTTATTAGTTTCCAGATATTGCTTCATTCAATCTGTGAAGTAAAAATCATACATGCGTTTTCCTGAAAGTAGACGCACCTAATTTGAAAGAATATACGGTAAACTATCTTTATAACAGCCACTAAATTGTGTAAATTAGTTGGTATTTAGTGCAAGTGGCTGCTTAAAGCAAGGTGAAAGTAAAATAGAACACTCCTTTAAGCAGCCACTTGCCTTTAACACAAACTACTTGGTGTAATTTAGTGGTCGTTATAGTGAGATTTTACTGTAGGTGAATATTTTTTTTATTGTCATAGAAAATCTTAGAAATAATACATTGAATCTGGATCCAAACTGTAAATGGTGATTAGTTTATGAAGAGCACTTCGTTAACCATGTGTACTCGTTTGTATTCATTGTAAGATATAATGATATTGTGTGTGTATAGGACATATCTGTAGAATAAATAGTTAAGAATAGTAAAGCACTGGTTGATAATGTTACATTAATACTCACATGTGTTTGCTGCTAGTTGTGTCAACTCAGTGGAAGCTAGCAGTGAATTTCTCAGTTCTGTTGCAAGCGTTATATAATGGCAGTACATGTATATGTATTTTGTAGAAGTCATTTGGCTGGCTTTATATTAAAAAGAATTGATGGAAAATTAGAGGTTTATTTTAAAGCTGGTGAAGTATGAAAAGGATTAGCGTAAAATCCTTGTAAAGCGACTACTTAAGGAAGAGAGATTTATGTCTTAAAAGTGGGTTGATCCTTATTGTAGGACAACAGCAATGCAGAAAGCTTCTTTAGGAGATTTCTATATACTGTTCAGTGTTGCATTTAACTACCAGCTATTAAGGCATTAAGATGCCAATGTTTGCCCCCTTGTTGGTGCTCACTTAGAGGTATTTTACAGTAATTTAGTTTTAACTTATGGTTTGTTGGAAGGTATATGTTAGTATGTATCAATTTGCTGTTTAGATTATCATTGTTATAATGACGCAGAAATAAACAGAAATAAACACAATGGAATTCAATGGGTTTTGTTCTTCATTGAAACAACTGGACATGACCTGCTTTCAGTCACACAGTGATTAGTTTCAGATCAAAGTCATAAGAGTTGAGAATGAATTTGAACCAGTTCCGATTGCTTTGTTCCCTACAATTACCTACTGAGTTCCCTACTATCAACTATTGTGTTCCCTACTATCAATAACTGTGTTCCCCACTATCAACTACTGTGTTCCCTATTATCAACTACTGTGTTCCATACAATTAACTACTGTGTTCCATACAATTAACTAGTTTTCCGCACTATCATCTACTGTGTTTCCTACTATCAACTACTGTGTTCCTCATTTTCATCTACTGTGTTCACCACTTTCAGCTAGTGTGTTCTCCATTATCATCTACTGTGTTCTCCATTTTCAACTACTGTGCTTTCCACTATCAACTACTGTATTCCCCACTATCAACTAATGTGTTCTCTACCATAATATATGCCGTGTTCCCTACAGTCAACTACTGTCTTCCCTACGTTCAACTAATGTGTTCCCTACCATAATATATGCCGTGTTCCCTACAGTCAGCTACTGTATTCCCCACTATCAACTAATTTGTTGACCACTATCAAATACTGTCTTACCCATTTTGAACTATTGTGTTCCCTACTTTCAACTACCGTGTTCCCTACTTTCAACTAATGTGTTCCCTACTATAATATATGCCGTGTTCCCTACAGTCAACTACCGTGTTCCCTACTTTCAACTAATGCTTTCCCTTCCATAATATATGCCGTGTTCCCTATAGTCAACTACCGTGTTCCCTACTTTCAACTAATGTGTTCCCTACTATAATATATGTCGTGTTCCCTACAGTCAACTACTGTATTCTTCACTTTCATCTACTATGTTTCCTGATATCAAACACTTAATTCGCTAGAATGTCCACTTTAAAATTCAGTGTTTCCATCTTAATTTCAACTACTGTTCTCCCCTAATATCAACTACTGTGTTCCCTACTATCAACTACTGTGTTCCTTACTATCAATTAATGTGCTCTATACAATCAATTACTGTATTCTCGACAGTGAATTGTTGTGTTCCCTAATTTCAACTTCAGCATTTCCCACTTTCAACTGCTGTTTTCCCAAATGCAGTTACTGTTTTCCCTACTTTCAACTCATGTGTTCTCCACTATCAGCTACTTGTTCCCCGCTTTTAATTATTTCGTTCTCCACTTTCAACTACTGTGTTTCCTACAACCAACTACTGTGTTTCCCCTGTCAACTATTGTGTTCCCTACTATCAGCTACTGTGTTCCCTATAATCAACTACGGTGCTCCCCACTGTCAACTACTGTGTTGCCTTCTTTTAACTACTGTATTCTCCCCTTCCAACTATGTGTTTCCTGATACCAACCACGGAAATCCCTAGTATGAACGAGTGTTTCCCTATCATCTATTACTGCATTCCCCAGTATCAACTACTGTCCCATTTCTGTGTTTCCCAGTAACAACTTCATTGTACCCTAGTACAGTTGAACATAGATATCTCGAACATCAAGAGACCATACAAATTTCTTCGAAATAATAGCAGATTCAATTGGATTTCTAAAGTTCTCCTGTAGGAGCATTCAGTATTACTTAAGACCTGCATTAAACTGTCATGTGTGTTTCTAGATATGCGAAGTGATACATTTAAGGCCCGCCTGTACTATAAAGTTTAATTCGAGTTATTCAGAAGTTCGAGATATCGAGTTTCCACTTTATAAACCACTGTGTTCCCAACTATCAGCAAATGTGTTCCAAAAATGCCAACTAATATGTTCCTAGTATCAATTACTCAAATTACATATCTGTGTTCTCTAATATAAACTACTGTCTTGCCATAATGCCAACTAATCTGTTCCTAGTATCAATTACTCAAATTACGTCTGTGTTTCCAAATATAAATTACTGTGTTCCTAAAATGTCAGCTAATCTGTTTCCTAGTATCATTTACACGAATTATATCTGTGTTCCCTAATATAAACTACCGTGTTCCTAAACTGTCAGCTAATCTGTTCCTAGTACTATTTACACAAACTACGTCTGTGTATAAACTGATGTGTTCCAAAAATGTCAACTAGATCTAATCTGTTCCTGGTATTATTTATTCAAATTACGTCTGTGTATAAACTACCGTTTTCCTAAAATGTCAGCCAATCTGTTCTTAGTGTCGTTTTACACAAATGACGTCTGTGTATAAACTACCGTGTCGCTAAATTATCAGCTAATCTGTACTAATATCATTGACACAAATGACGTCTGTGCATAAACTACTATGTTTCTAAAATGTCGGCTTATCTGTTCCAAGTATCGTTTACACAAATGATATATGTGTATAAACTACCGGTTCCTAAAATGTCAGTTAATCTGTTCCTAGTATCATTTACACAAATGACATCTGTGTATAAACTACCGTGTTGCTAAATTATCAGCTAAATATGTTCTAATATCATTTACACAAATGACGTCTGTGTATAAACTACCGTGTTCCTGAAATGTTATCTTATTTATTCCTAGTATCATTTACACAAATAATAATAATAAAAACGATTTTATTTTATGTTCCTAGTATCATTTACAAAAATGACGTCTGTGTTTAAACTACCGTGTTCCTAAAATGTTTATTAATCTGTTCCTAGTATCATTTACACAAATGACGTCTGTGTTTAAACTACCGTGTTCCTAAAATGTTTATTAATTAATAACTGACATCTCTTCTTGACATACGCATAAGTTGACTTCTGACAGAAACCTGTATCCCTCGAAAGCAAAGTAGAAATGCAAAGAGAAAATTGCAGACTTGGTTTTATTGAGTCTATTCATGTGTAGTAATTGAAAGTGTAATACTTCCCACGCCCCCTAGCAACGGCTTAAGCAGTATTCAATTTTCAAAACTAATAACATCAAAACTAATGATCACGAAGGACCAGAAAATATAATAACACTGAGAATGAAGTACGGGACAGGAATTGATATATCAAAAACCCTTGTATTAACTCTTTCCCTCATATCAACGCATTTGCAAATAGAGTAGACCCAGTTCAGCCGGCTCCTATAGGAGCTGTATGATCAGGGTCTGCTTTATTGGCTAATGGAATTTGATAGTATATGTTTCTTTAGTTTCTTAAATAGTTACAATATTCCACCTTCCATGTGCCATTTTTACTCTCTTGTCAAGCAAAATTCAGTAAGTATTGAAATTTGGAATGAACATAAAACAGGGAATATGTGAAGTCTTGCTATAAGAACATATACAACGGAATATGCCTACTTACATATATTATAAATTAAGATATGACGCTTTATATGATAACTGACAGATCAGACTTGTATACACTATGTTATAAGTTCTTGATTTAACATCGGGTAGAACAACTTTACAATAAATAAATAAAATAAATGATTAATTAAATAAATAGTAATATCATTAATAATAACAACAATATCAAGCTAATATAAGCTATCAAGCCACAAAATGTAAAGCCTTTCAACTGTTTCACCACAATCTCTACCTGGTTACAGACCTCAACCCTCTACACAAGAATTCGTCCCGAATTGCTTTTCAAAGAACTCTTATTATTACAGTTTGTCCATATAAATTACCCTGTGTGTAATTTACGTTGTGAAAAAATAATGTTAATATGTGTATGTGTGTGTGCGTGCGTGAGTGTGTGCGTGTGTGTGTGTGTGTGTGCATGTGTGTGTGGTTATGTATTACTTGCTTTATCGATGTTTTGTGAAGGTTGCGCCTTGTGTGTGGCTTTTCCTGATTGACTTACTTCTGTTTCATTAATGATAATGATAATAATGATAATAATCATCATCATCATAATCATGATAATGATAATGATAATATTAATAATAATAACATTTAATAATAGATCTAATTATTATAACAATTATAATATAAAAATAATAATTCTAAAAATGATGATGATAATGATTTTGATTATTATTATTACTATTATTATATTATTGTTGGTGATATTTTTTATCATTATCCCGCATGTTAGATATAACATTATTGTTATCATTTTACCATGTATTAATATTATTATTAATATCAATATTTCTATTAATCTTCTTGTAACAGGGTGTTCTTATAAAGAAACATACTCTGGTCGCCAAGTTCATGTCACCATAAAAGCGAGCTTGTACAGCAAAGCCATACAAGTGATGATAAATCATCACATTCTGACATACTCCCCAAGCAAGTTGAAATTCATCCCGAATTTCTACGGGTATGAGAATGACAGGGAATCGAACTCGGAGCACATACAGTCACAGTCACACGTTGGGCACCAAATGTAACAGATGGAGAAAAAAATGCAGCTAAAAAGACTACGGTTCCGAAGCTGTACCGACCAAGCTACCAGGGCGCTTACACAATCTTCATCCTGACTGTGTTAGGTTCAGTACCGTGACATAATTATTAGTAGAAGTACTGGCTTATAGTGCATTCTTATACATTGGGAAAATTCTCTGAACATTACCATGGAATATGCATGAGACTCAGGTCAATTAAATTAGAAGAGTAATGTTAATTGTATTACTATTGTTATTATCATCATCAATTAAATTAGAAGAGTAATGTTCTTTTTATTATTATTGTTATTATATCATTATTATTATAAGATCCATTATTATTATTATTATTATTAATAATAATAATAATAATAATAAAAATAATAATAATAATAATAATAATATTCTTATTATTGTTATTGTTATTATTATAATGATAATATAATAATAATATTTTTAGTAAGTATTATTATCATAAGAATCTTATTATTATTATTATTATTACAAGTTTATTATTATTAGATCTATTATTATTATTATTATTATTATTAGATCTATTATTATTATTATTATTATTGTTGTTGTTTTTATTCTTCCTCTTCTTCTTCTTCTTCTTTTTCTTATTCTTCTTCTTTTTATCATTAGAATCTTATTATCATTAGAATCTTATTATTATTATTACAAGTTGTTTATACTTATTATTATTATTATTATTATTATTATTATTATTATTATTATTGTTGTTATTATTATTGTTATTGTTATTATTATAGTATCAATATTATCATTATCTAAATAATAACTACTGACAGTATCCTGGCGTTACCGGTTGTCGAGGTATTAAGTTTTCGCCGATCGACAATTTGTACTGAAGGGATACTTTACATTTCAAAACTTGCGTGGCTCCTTTCAAGTGTCAGTTTCCTTCATAATATTTATAGTTTCAGTGTCACTGAATCGTCATAAAGTCTAATAAACCGTCCGAGAGAGAGGGTGGTCTAAAAATAGCAGTCAGCTAAACAGTAACCTATTTTCGAGGTAAAGTCTAAAACGAGGCCAGAGGTAAAAATAGCGGGTCTCACAATGCGGTACTGGCATAAAACACGTTTAACAACATAAACTGTTAGATTAAAACAATTGTTATGTAAATTTCGGCTGTTTTCCATTACAGTATAACGATTTTTCATTGGCAAGTTTATATACAGTATGAGAGCACGATTTATGCTAAGATATATAAGCTTTCATATATGGTGTTATAACTTATCTTTATTCTGAACATGTCCCGTTTTTTATTGATGTTTAAATGCCGAAATGCTTTGTTTACATAAGAGGGTATTCCACTTCCTAGTAACGCGTCATAATCTCGGGAAATCGCGCGGTTTATAAATAACACGAGAACGAGGTTACCTCGAAAACTGGGTACGCGACGATACTTATTTAGTAGTTATTATTATTATTAAATAAAGACTTTGACTTGATCATCATTATTATCATTAATATTATCGTTATTATTATTATCATCATCATTATCAAGCATCACTACATTCACCAAATATCTCTCAATAATGGCCGTCTAAATTTAAGAATACTAAAACATGGCTATTGTTGGTATGTCCGCAAAAATGGCCGCTAACAAATCTGCATTTTCCACCATTACAGTATGACGTCAAAAGTCACATTTCAGGAATGTCGTCTGGGCGTATCAGGAAGTTTTGATCAATCCGCCATTAAAATGTCGAATATGTCCAAAAGATTTAGCAAAACCATAGCAATGGGGTCGGAGGAGGATTTTGATCAGATTTGTGATCTTTGTGTCACAGAAGGGAAGAGAATGGAGGCGGTCGTCTTTTGTGTAGAATGTCGAGAATATTTGTGTAATGAGTGCAAAACATTCCATAACAAGTCGTCAGCTTCAAAACACCATGTTCTCCAAGACAAATCAACAATGCCCACGTCATCAAAGGGCAGACAACAACCCCAAGGGTCTTCCGGGGCTGGGGACCCACTGACAGACAGATGCCAGTGGCACCCAGAGGAGCACATTAAGTTTTTTTGCAGCTCGCACCAACAACTTGGGTGCAGTGTATGTGTTCCTCTACATCACAGAACCTGTGGAGACCACGTGTCCTACATACGAGAGATTTCCAGTGAAGGGCCGCGAAGTGCAGAATTTAAAACCGTATCTTTCAAAGCGAAGAACCTTATCGATGAGTTAAAGTACTGTAAAAGTCGATTAGAACAGTGTCGAATAAATACTGAAAAAAGCTATGACAAGACAGTCACTGAGGTGAAAAAAATAAGACACGACATCAACCAGCGTCTCGATAAATTGGAAAAAAGTTTACTGAACGATGCCTTGAGACTAAGAGAAGAGTATTTAGATTCTGTGACACATCAAACACCGAGATTCGATGATCTGATTAAAGAAGTTACGCAAATCAGCTCCGACTTGGCCAGAAAAGACGAGCTGAAGCATTACAATCAGCTCTTCATCGCCTTGAAATTTGCCAAAGACAAGATCTCAGCGTTGGAAACAGAGGTCACCCGTATTAGTCAATCAATCAAACAACAACAATTTGTCTTCACCCGTGATAACCAGCTTGATACTCTTACATCATCGTTAACTTCTCTCGGAACTCTGTCACTGGTTGGCCAACCAGCAGCTGTCAAGTACCTCCATGACATCAACGTGAAAACATCTACAGATACAAACAACTGTGACATTTTTGGCGTTGTTGTATTAAAAGATGGACGACTGGCAGTGACTGATTATGACAACAAATGTGTTAAGATTATAGACAAGACAGATGAAAAAAAATCACAGAAAGTCACATTAACAACAGAGCCGTACGACATTACAATGGTTGGGGAGGACCAGCTGGCAGTAACGCTGGGTTGGGACAAGCGTATCCAGTTCCTGTCTGTGTCACCAACTTTATCAGCGCGTCACACTATAACTGTACCAGGTCGTTATTATGGCCTCACTTATAATAAAGGAAAGTTCTTCCTGGTCTGTTATTATCCTGTTGTATCAGTTCACATCTGTGATGTGGCTGGAAACTTATTACAACAAATTGACTCGGACAACACAGGAAATAAATTATTTAAATCTCCTTCACGAATAACATTGAATGAAGATAAAAATGTCGTCTATGTGACTGATAGTAAGAGCAACAAAATTGTGTGTTTGAATAGTGACGGTGGTGTGATGGCGACGTATACCAATGACATGTTACGGGGGCCACGGGGAATAACCGTGGACCAACATGGACATCTATACATATGTAGTTATGATAATAATCGTGTTATCCAGTTGTCGTCCAGTGGGCAGCTGGGAAATGTTTGTATAGAACAGAAGGATGGGATCCTGGGACCCAGGGCCATAACATACAACACTGGACAACTGTATGTTAGTAGTGTGAGTGGCAAACCTGAATACAGGAATAACATTAAAGTGTTCAAACTGGAATAGAGCACAAACATGGAGGTAAGTAAACACTTTTTTATCTTTGAACTCTTTTCATGCTGAAGAATATTGTCAGCCAAAAATGTCGTCTGCTACAAATCTTTAGGTTATTTTCTCTTGTTTTCTCTGATAATATGTAGTTACAATGAAAATAGTTTGGATTCTGATGAGATTCTGAGCTAAGGAAAGATATATTTCAACACCTCATAGTTGTGTAGGTTTTCACCAACTCTCTGTTGGATTGGAATGCATAGAGTTATAATATAATTAAATATTTTTCCTTTTATTTTGTAAATGCGCCTTAACCCATTCCCCCATAGGCTATTTTTAGACCCAGCCTCTTTTAAAAAATCTAACGAAAAGGAGCATTTACTAGAGAAAAGGAAAATAAATGGAATGTTTTGTTTTGAATCCATTGTGATAAATAGAGCAAAAATTTATCACAATGGTTTTAAGAAGTGACTTTCATGGAGAAGTAGAAAGCCTTAAAGGGGCATTTGTGGAAGAAAGGGATAAATAAATTTTTGAGTAGATTTATGCATTTAGAGATTGGATCTAAAAATAGCTTATAAATGAAGGAATAGGTTATAATATCTCAACAACTTTATTACTGTTATATTAACACCCATTTCACCTTGAGGACCCTGTCTTAATCAGACACACACAGTGAGTCATACACGGTCAGAATTTGCAGTAAGACCCAAACTGTTACAGAACAAAATTTTATACATGTATACATGTGTATGTCCGTCTTCAGAAACCCTGAGGGGGTCGGGTGGGCATGCATGCGTCTCGATTCATTCCTGAATGATGTCTTTCGCTCTGTATACAATCATGTACATCCAATATTCATAAAACTTAACATGTGCATTGATATCAATGAGGGCAGAAACCGTGTTGAATATGGGCTTTGCCCGACCAAGGTCAAGGTCATTTTTTTTCTGAATATATGTTGTGACGGGTGGGCGTCTGGATTCGTTTCCGGAGGATAACTTTAGTTCTGTATGTCAAATCATCATGAAACTTCACACATGTGCATTGATATCAATCAGCGCAGGAACCCTATTGAATATGGACTTTACCCAACCACGGTCAAGGTCATGTTTTTCTATAGAATTTTCCCGTTTCCGGACGATAACTTTAATTCTGTTTGTCCGATCTTCATGAAACTTCACATGTGCATTGATACCATTTTATGAGGACAGGAACCCTACTGAATATGGGCTTTGCCCGACCAAGGTCAAGGTCATTTTTTCTGAAAATTTAAAGGCTTTTCTGTCGAATTTCCTTCTTTCAGGACGATATTTTTAGTTCTATATGGCCGATCTTTCTGAAACTTCACATGTGCATTGATATCAATGAGGGCAGGAAGCCTATTGAAAATGGGCTTTTCCAGACTAACGTATTTTATGTGAAACCCAACGGTGAAGGTCGGGCAGGTGGGCGTCTCGATTCGTTTCCGGATGATAACTTTAGTTCTGTATGTCCGATCTTCATGAAACTTCACAGTCATGTGCATTGAAATAACTAAGGGTGTGAACCCTATTTAATATGGGCTTTGCCCGACTGAGGTCAAGTGTTTGGGTTTTTTTGCTTTAAATATATATTGTTTTTCTGTAGAATTTTCATCTTTCCGGACGATAACTTTAGTTCTGTGTATCCGATCTTCCTAAAACTTCACATGTGCATTAACATCAATGAGGGCAGGAACCCTATTGAATATGGGCTTTACCAGACCAACGTATTATGTGAAACCCTGCGGTGGGCAGGCGTCTCGATTCATTTCCGGACGATAACTTTAGTTCTGTATGTCCGATCTTCATGAAACTTCACATGTGCATTAATATCAATGAGGGCAGGAGCCATATTGAATATGGGCTTTACTATAGACCAACGTATAATGTGAAACCCTGCGGCGGGCGGTTTGGCGTCTCAATTCCAGTCTGGACGATAACTTTAGTTCTACATGTCTCATCTTCACTTCACATGTGCATTGATATAAATGAGGGCGGGAGCCGCAGGATCACTATGGAATATGGAATTTGCCAGACCAAGACCAAATTTTAAGTCATTTTTTCCTGAAAATATATTGAATTCTGTAGAATTTTCCTGTTCCCGGACAATAACTAGTTCTGTATGTCCGATCTTCCTGAAACATCACATATGCATTGATATCAATGTCTGAATGAGGGCAGGAACAGGAACCAGGCCTTTTTCTGTCTATTCCACGGGTCCGACTATCGGACCCATTCCCAATGACAAATATACTCCTTTTTTCCCAATTTCAAAAAAAAATTCCCAATCAGAAACTGTAATTAAAAAAATTCGAAGATTGAATTTTCGATTTTCGTTAGACGCATATACCGAGATTTTACAGTAGGTGCCGACTATTAGAAGATCGTGTATTCGGATGCCTTCTTGAGCTATCGTTAAATCCTATTGTAAGTAATGTCAACAACAAAAAGTCACACAACTCGAAATATTATCAAACGAAACTACGTAAAATCGGCGCCAAAGAACAAAACTAGACCAGCTTTGGTCTAAAGTCAAGTTCTACTATATCACAGTCGGGTATCCTTGTTGGCTAAACTTCTTATGAGAAAATATGACTCGGAACACGGCAGCACCAGACAGCCTCTACCTGCTGTACGTAGGATTCTCACGAGCAGTTTTGACTCGACTTTGTCTGAAAATCGGTGTGAACGTGTTTCCTAAGCGTCAGAATTAACTACCAGCAACAGTGGTGATTCCTTACTATGTCTGTCTCTTAAGAAAATAAATGTGGAGGTGAGTCGGACTGAGTTTCACACGTCCACATCAACACCACGGACGTTTCCCAACAGGAGAACTTTTGACGCTGGCAAGTACCATAAAGACTATCCATGGTTGTACTGAAATGGTTATGTCTGTGGGGTACATGTCCAGTCTTTTGTGCATGTTTCAGAAAAATCCATAAACTGATAAAACTAAAGTGCATCAGCACAGCAGCAGTTGAGAGGGTGTTTAATGCCATGAACACTTTGTGCTCTCCTAAAAGGAGCACGCTTTTGCAAACCAAACTGTCTTCCCTCATAATGATTAACTTGAAGGGACCACAAGAACTTTTTGAAGGGTATCTAGAGAAGATGTGTAATACCTTACAAAATCCAGAAAGCTTCCACTTTAATAAGACACTGTCAATGTACAGTGCACGTATTGCTTCAATAAAAATTTAGCAAAATTGTTGTTTAATTATGCATTTATAATTTTTTTAGACATTCTATATGCACAAATTATACAGTTGTTTGGAAAATATTTCTCAAATTAACGGTTTGTCGATAACTTTTTTTCCCAATTTGTCCAATTTTACGATGAGAAAATTCCCAATTTCACAAGGTACTCTTTTCCCAAAATGGTCAGAAAAAGGGCTGGGAACCCTATAGATTGAATATGGGCTTTACCAGACCAAGGTTAAGGTAATTTTTCTTAAAAATTGATCGTTTTTCTGTAGTATTTTTCCGTTTCCGGATGATAACTTTAGTTCTGCATGGCCAGGTGCACAGTAAATGTGCCAATTCTTTAAAAAACAGTGTACATGTTCTTTACTCCAAAGATTCAATTTACAAGAGAAAAGCAAGTTTACTATTTCTATCTATAAGCAATTCTGCAGGTGTGCTGAAAATTTCAAGCACATATCTTTATCCATTATAAGGTTATGCAACTTTTAAACACAAAAAGTGCCTAATTTGGCTGTAATGAATTAGCATCACTTTTTATGCCCCCATAGACGATAGTCGGGGGGCATATTGTTTTTGCCCTGTCTGTCTGTCTGTCTGTCTGTCTGTTTGTCTGTTTGTCTGTTTGTCTGTTTGTTTGTCAGCAACTTTAACATTGGTCATAACTTTTGAGCCAGTATAGATAGAGACTTGATATTTGGCATACATATGTATCTCATGAAGCCGCACATTTTGAGGGGTGACGTGTCAAGGTCAAGGTCATCCTTCAAGGTCAGAGGTCAAATATATGGGTCAAATCGCCGACTTTAACATTGGCCATAACTTTTGGACCAGTAGAGATAGAGACTTGATATTTGGCATGCTTGTGTATCTCATGAGGCTGCACATTTTGAGGGGTGACATGTCAAGGTCAAGGTCAGAGGTCAAGGTCAGAGGTCAAATATATGAGGGGGCATAGTGTTTCACAAACACATCTTGTTTTGCCTATTTTCAAGCCAATTCACTCACTATTTTCAAGTCATTATGATTAGAATCTGAATAGTAACAGGTTATGAAGTACAATGTTATCAACAGAATAATTTGTTTCTGTTTAATTTGATATATATTTGTAAGTATCTTGCTTTCATGAATATGAAGTTATATACAAAATATAATGTCAGAGATATGCAGTTTTTCTTAAAGGGTCTACACACGTTCCATGAAATTTCAAGAAACATTGACGTCATGAATATTAAATTAAAGTATCACACAGACATCTACATTGTTAACTAGAAACATAAGAGTCACATCTATATTATATCATATGCAAACATAGCAGATCCTGATCAGAAGGCTCCTATAAAAGCTGTCTGATCTGGGTCTTCTCTGTTTTCAAAGGCATAGAAATGCGTATTTATGGAGCACATTGTTAAAAATAGTCAGCACTTACAAATATGATCTTATATACAGTTTATACAATAAAACCTCTCAATTACGACAAGTATTAGCAGATTAAATGAAGGTTTGACAGGACTATTTGCTTTCTGTCCTCATGCAGTGGTCGTAGCAGAGAGGTTTTACTTTACAGGTACACATATATACATCTAAAACATACATCTACTCTAGTGCATTCACTTGAGCTTGCTCTTCGTCTGACCCGAACAACAAATTTGATTGATCTGTGTCAATCAATTTTGATTGCAAGTGTGATGTGAGTTTATGGTAGGAATCAAAGTTCCCATCGCAGTGAAGCATCATAGGACACGTAAAAAATAAGGCATTTTGAAAAACGTAGAAAAAATCCAAAGTACCTAGAGTTCGGTATTTAAAAAACACAATGTTCAGCTTCTGCACTCTTTTCAACCGCTGAGGGGGATTCAACTGGATCCATGTCTAAACCCGACCTATATTATTGGACTGTTTGATCTGGATCTACACCACTTACGATACCCGATGTCATCGCGATAATAGCTATCATTACTATAACTAACATTATCTAATATAACATTTTTCATAACAAAGTTCAGTAAATTCCCAGTTTATGCGGAATTAAAGCAGCAAACATGTAACTTCATCCTGTATTGATCTGGGTCTACACCGCTTATGATATCTGATGTCATCGTGATAACAGCTATCATTACTATGACATAAAAATCAGTACAAATAACATCAAATATTTATCGAATATTATCTTTGACAAAATTTGCAACAATTGTTAGTTTATAAAAATGCATGTTCTTCAAACATCAAACTTTCAACCAGTTTCGACCAAGAGCAGTATCCAAACTGTATGACACATGTTAAATCAGGAATAATGATATTCCATGGTACGTATGCCGATGATAATTACATTAAATTGTTTGTTGTTTTAATACTTTACAACAAGTACAGGTATTGCACGTCGGGTAAATGCCTTTCGCACCCGATCAACACCAATGCTAGTAGTTTATCTTATCCTGAACTTTCTTTTGAGACAAATGTGTTGTATTTACTTAATTTTTAATGAATTAATGAATATATAAAATAAAATTACATATTTTTTCTATTAACTAATCATTTAATGCCTGTTAAATCAAATTTTAATATGGTGCCGAATCGTCTAGGTGCCGAATCATCTAGGTACCGAGTGGTCTAGGTACCGAATTGGTTTGGTATCGAGTCGTCTCGAAATCCCTGTATGCGACCAGAAATGGTAACTTTCTTATTGAATCTAGACAAGTTATAGTTAAACAAGTTACAATAATTGACTACATTCCCTGTTCAATGTTTATTCCAAATTTCAGTACCTACTGAATATTCATGGACAAAATAGTTAAAATGAAATATGGAAGGTCAAACAGCCATTTTAGAAACTAAAGAAACATATGTATCAAATTCAATTAACAAACAGAGTAGACCCTGATATCCTATAGGAGCCGTCTGATCTGGGTCTACTCTGTTTGTAAATCCGTTAAAATAGGTTTATATGAGGTAAAGGGTTAAGGAGCCAGTCTCAACAGGGTCTGCACTATTCATCATCTATATAGTCCTCTGAGTCAGAGGCTCTGACAATGTATACCCTTTCTTACTGAATAGACACTATTGTTAAACAAGTTTATACAATTATACCGGACTACATGTACATGTATTCGACTTTCAAAGGGTAACAGTCTAACAGAGTACCAATGTAAGCTAGGACAAGTTCCTCTGTACAAAATTATACAACAAGATTTTTTCGCGGCCATCATGCGCCCACCTCCCAAAAAGAATTTTGAAATTTTAAAACCCTCATATCTTAAAAATACATGTTTGTATTTGCTTAAACCCACAACCCTAATGGCTAATATTGGTACTGCCGTGATTAAACCACTGATGTACATGTACAATGTACCAACGCTTGTATTACAATGAAAAGCTTACAATATTATAGTGGGGCATTGATGAATTGTGTTTGGAAGATAAAAATGGTTTACGAATAACAGCAGAATATTCATACAGTGCAAGGTCAAACTTTATTGACATTTACATGTATATATGTGGTTTGGGTCCTACACATAAATAGGTCAACAAACTTTCAAAGCTAAACATAGAGTTTAATAAACATTTGCATTAAGAACAATTTCTGTAACCTCCAGTTGCAATCATACAAAACACCACAGGAGAAATCCTTAAATTTAGTCTTATACAGGAATCTGCTGAACCTTGTCCCCTCATATAAACGCCTTTTCACACATTTGCAAACAGAGAAGACCCAGATCAGACAGCTCCTATAGGTTCATTGTCTGCTCTGTTTGCTAATGGAATTTGAAATATCTGTTTCGATTTACTTCTATAATATGTATATTTCAAATTTCAAGACCTACTGAATATTCATGGGCAAACAAGTAATGATGAAATACGACAAGTGGAATAATGTTGTTTTTATGCCCCCAAAGCTAGGCTTTGGCGGCATATAGTGATCGCACAGTGCGTGGGTGTGTGAGTGTGTGTGTGGGTGTGTGTACCTTTTGTCCGGAGTATATTTCCTTTGTCACATCAGCTACGGATACCAAATTTGGTGTGTGAGTTCATCTTGGGATGGCGGAGTGGCGTGTACCATTTTCATGTCACTGTGACCTTGACCTTGACCTTTGACCTTGATTTTACAAAAAGCTTGTCCGGAGCATATCTCCTATACCTTACCAGCTACACCTTGACCTTGACCTTTGACCTCGATTAAAAAAAAGCTTATACCTTAGCAGCTACAAAAAGCTTGTCCGGAGCTATCTCCTATACCTTACCAGCTAAGGATTCCAAATTTGGTGTGTGAGTTAATCTTGGGATGGAGGAGTGTCGCGTACCATTTTAAGTTCACTGTGACCTTGACCTTTGAACGATTTTACAAAAAGCTTGTCCAGTGCATATCTCCTATACCTTACCAGATACGGATTCCAAATTTGGTGTGTGAGATCACCTTGAGATTGCGGAGTGTCGCGTACCATTTTCAGGTCACTGTGACCTTGACCTTGACCTACGACCTAGATTTTACAAAAAGCTTGTACGGAGTATATCTCCTATACCTAATACTAGCTACAGATTCCAAATTTGGTATGTTAGTTCATCTTGGGATGGCAGAGTGTCGCGTACCATTTTCAGGTCACTGTGACCTTGACCTTGACCTTTGAATGATTTTACAAAAAACTTGTCCAGTGCATATCTCCTATACCTTACCAGATACGGATTCCAAATTTGGTGTGTGATTTCACCTTGAGATGGCGGAATGTTTTGTACCATTTTCAGGTCACGTGACCTTGACCTACGACCTAGATTTTACAAAAAGCTTGTACGGAGCATATCTCCTATACCTTACCAGCTACAAATTCCAAATTTGGTATACATGTGAGTTCATCTTGGGATGGCGGAGTGTTGCGAACCATTGTGACCTTGACCTTGACCTTTGACCTCAATTTTATAAAAGCTTATACCTTTCCAGCTGCAAAAAGCTTGTCTGGAGTATATCTCCTATACTTTACCAGCTACAAATTCCAAATTTGGTGTGTGAGTTCATCTTGGGATTGTGGAGTGTTGCGTACCATTTTCAGTTCACTGTGACTAGGGATGGAGAATCGGACCAAAATCATAATCGATTATCGAATTGAATCGAACATTTATTATCGATTAAAAATCGATAATTAATCAAAAATACTTTAAGAGATTCTGTGCATGTCAAGCTTGATGTAACAAGCTAATACCTTAAGCTTTTGTGTCAACCAAACAGTATGATGTGACCATTCATTAGAATCATCTCGAAGAGACAATTTTAATGAATAGTCACAGAATACAGCTTGGTAGAGGCTTATTATAAAGGTAAAATACTTCATACACTTATATTTCCATTAAAAGGCCTATGAAAATTATTGATGCTGCTGTACAAATTATACAGTCAGTAATCGATTATCGCAAAATTACTATCGATAGTAAATCGAAAAAATACTTTTTCGATCAATCATCGATTATAACCGATTATCGGAACAACACTAACTGTGACCTTGACATTTGATCGATTTTAAGGATTCCAAATTTGGTGTGTGAGATCATCTTGAGATACAGAGTGTCGTGTACCATTTTCAGGTCACCATGACATTGGCCTTGACCTTTGACCTCGATTTTACAAAAAGCTTGTCCGGAGCATATCTCCTTACCAGCTACGGATTCCAAATTTGATGTGTGAGTTTATCTTGGGACGGAGGAGTGTCGCGTACCATTATCCAGTCACTGTGACCTTGACCTTGACCTTAGACCTCGATTTTACAAAAAGGTTGTCTAGAGAATGTCTCATACCTTACGAGCTACGGATTCCAAATTTGGTTTGTGAGTTTATCTTGGGATAGCGGAGTGTCGCGTACCATTTTCTGGTCACTGTGACTAGGAGCGGGAGGTATTATCGGTATACCGGTATATTGTGATATGCTTGAAAACAATACGCCGTATCGGTACGGCCAGAGAATACCGGTATGCTTGAGAATTTCCGTAAGAAGTTCGTACATCTCCGCTAACTAATGAATTTTATTGTTTCTCTCATTTAAACAATCATTTTCGCTCTTTCTAGAACTTTGTCGCAGCCTCTGTAGTAGTTCGTAGTAGTCTGTGTACAGTACAGCGTTTGATTACTTCCCCTGACTGGTCCCCGGTGAATGTAAACGCAGACGCTTTCCGATATCGATCGAGCCAGGTACCACGCTTTCCCATAAAATACAAAATGGCGGACAATTCGAAATCGTTAGAAATCCGAAAGGAAAAGCGGTGGTATTTTCAATTTTTGTGTTATTAAAATCAAAGTAACAAATAAAATTTGTGGAAGATGATGCAGGTTGTTTCGAGTGTGATACCAACGTAAAATATTCAGGTAGTACACCTGTTTTAACGACGAATTTGCGAAGAGATCACACTTTTTCTCTCAGTCACCGTTTTCAAATGAAATCAAGCAACGTACGAACTTCCACTGTCGATTTGGTCAACGGCATTGAAAGAAAATAATTTGATCGGTAATCCACTTTAATAACTTTACCTCGGCTTATAATGGGTACAAAACAATATATGCCGAACTATGATAAAGCTTTGACAATTACAAAATTGCCAAATTTATTGTGAAAGATATGAGGCCACATTCTTTAGTTGAGTCTTACAACTTTGGTAATATAAACTATTTTTGTGACTGTCCATTTGCTAAACACAACACATTGATAATCATATTTATAACAGTTTGGTGGTTTTCTTGTAGAGATCTTAAAATGGAAGTTACAAAACTTTTTTTATCTTACATGTTCTATTCAGCATAATAACTAGTTAAAATGTCCAGTTAGTTCTGAACTTTTGTTGATGATATTTCAATCCAGTGTGCTAACACTATGGCTATTTTTAGCTCACCAGAGCACTTTTGTGCTCAGGGTGAGCTTTTGTGATCACTTGATGTCCGTCGTCCGTCGTCGTCCGTCGTCCGTCGTCGGGCGTCAACAATTTGAACCTTTAAAAATCTTCTCCTCTGAATCTACAGGGTTCTCAGCTTTCATCTTTGGTACATAGCATCATCTTTAGGTCCTCTACAAAAGTTATATAAATTTTGCCCCTGGGGTCAAAATTGGCCCCGCCCCAGGGGTGCCTTGTTTTCTATTGAAATATATAGTAAAACTTTGAAAATCTTCTCCTCTGAATCTACAGGGTTCTCAGCTTTCATATTTGGCACATAGCATCATGTTCAGGTCCTCTACAAAAGTTATATAAATTATGCCCCTGGGGTCAAAATTGGCCCCGCCCGAGAGGTAGCCAGTTTTGAATAGAAACATATAGTGAAAACTTTGAAAATCTTCTTCTCTGAATCTACAGGGTTCTCAGCTTTCATATTTGGCACATAGCATCATGTTCAGGTCCTCTACAAAAGTTATATAAATTATGCCCCTGGGGTCAAAAATGGCCCCGCCCCAGGGGTAGCCAGATTCCAATAGAAACATATAGTGACAACTTTGAAAATCTTCTCCTCTGAATCTACAGCGTTCTCAGCTTTCATATTTGGCACATAGCATCATGTTCAGGTCCTCTACAAAAGTTATATAAATTATGGCCCTGGGGTCAAAATTGGCCCCGCCCCAGGGGTAGCCAGATTTCATTAGAAACATATAGTGACAACTTTGAAAATCTTCTCCTCTGAATCTACAGGGTTCTCAGCTTTCATATTTGGCACATAGCATCATGTTCAGGTTATCTACAAAAGTTATATAAATTATGCCCCTGGGGTCAAAATTGGCCCCACCCCAGGGGTAGCCAGTTTTGAATAGAAACATATAGTGACAACTTTGAAAATCTTTTCTTCTGAATCTACAGGGTTCTCAGCTTTCATATTTGGCACATAGCATCATGTTCAGGTCCTCTACAAAATTTGTATAAATTATGCCCCTGGGGTCAAAATTGGCCCCGCCCCAGGGGTGGTCAGTTTGTAATAGAAACATATAGTGAAACTTTGAAAATCTTCTCGTCTGAAACTGGAAGGTTCTAAGCTTTCATATTTGGCACATAGCATCATGTTCAGGTCCTCTACAAAAGTTGTATACATTATGCCCCTGGGGTCAAAATTGACCCCGCCCCAGGGTTGGCCAGTTTTCAATAGAAACATATAGTGAAAACTTTGAAAATCTTCTCCTCTAAATCTACAGGGTTCTTAGCTTTCATATTTGGCACATAGGATCATATACAGGTCCTCTACAAAAGTTATATAAATTATGCCCCAGGGGTCAAAATTGGCCCCGCCCCAGGGGTAGCCATGTCTCAATAGAAACATATAGTGACAACTTTGAAAATCTTCTCCTCAGAAACTGGAATGTTCTCAGCTATCATATTTGACACATAACATCATGTTCTGGTCCTCTAAAAGAGGTATATAAATTATGCCCCCGGGGTCAAAATTGGCCCCGCCCCAGGGGTAGTCAGTTCGCAATAGAAACATATAGTGTCAAATTTGAAAATATTTTCCTCAGAAACTGGAAGGTTCTCAGCTTTTATATTTGGCACATAGCATTATGTTCAGGTCCTCTACAAAAGTTGTATAAATTATGCATCTTGGATCAAAATTGGCCCGCCCAAGGGGTGGCTAGTTTTCTCTAGAAACATATAGTGAAAAATTTGAACATCTTCTCCTCTGATTGCCTGGTGAGCGATGTCAGGGCCATTCTGGCCCTCTTGTTTTATAATGTAGACAGTGGCTACTTAATGATGAATAAGGGAAAAGGTATATCGTGATACGTATCGCGATACGCCATACCCGATATATCGCGATACGCTTTCTCTGGCAATACCCATCCCTAACTGTGACCTTGACCTTTGACCTCGATTATACACAAAGCTTGTCCGGAGCATTTCTCCTACACCATACAAGCTACGGATTCCAAATTTGGTTTGTAAGTTCATCTTTGGATGGCGGAGAGTCATGTACCATTTTCAGATCACTGACCTTGACCTTGACATTTGACCTCAATTTTACAGACCGGAGCATATCTCCTATAACTTACCAGATACAAAAAGCTTGTCAAGAGCATATCTCCTACACCTTACCAGATACGGATTCCAAATTTGGTGTGTGAGTTCATCTTGGGATGGCGGAGTGTCGCGTACCATTTTCATGTGCCCTTGACCTTTGACCTCGATTTTACTAAAAGCTTGTCCGGAGCATATCTCCTATACCTTATCAGTTACAGATTCCAAATTTGTAATTTGTAAGTATTGGACAGGTATGCTTAGGCAAACAGTGTAGACCCCAAAATGAAATCAAACTAGAACTGTAAGCCAAAGGCTAACGAATACACCCACCCCCCACCCCCACCTGTCTGCTTGTCAGAACACCTATCATCAATTTGAACATATGTACATACAGAAACATGAAGAGATTTAAAAACAATACATGCCCCAACCTAATTTATGTAATAAAAATGCAGAATAATTCAGAGAAACAAGACCCTTTCATGAGGTTTTTGTCAAATCCAAAGTTCGAAAGCTAGGTACCTTTTCAGAAAAACATTAAGTTCAAGGACAATAACTCTGACACAAATTATTCAACCAGACCCATATTTGAACTAGATTTAGCACTATGTCAAATATGAAGTTAATATCACTAACCACTTCCAAAGAAAGACTGGAAAATTGAAAATTTGACAAAAATTAAAGTTCAAGGGCCATAACTCTGTCAAAAGTTATTCAACCAGACTGAGATTGTGAATTAAGCTGTAATTCATCTACAGTTAGCTTTGTGCCAAATATAAAGTTAATATCTGCAATCACTTCCAAAAAAAGTCTGGAAAATCCCGAATTTGAAGAAGAAAAAAATAAAGTTCAAGGGCAATAACTCTGGAAATAATTATTTAACCTGGCTGAGATTGTAACATAAGCTGTAACTTATCTAGATTTAGCTTTGTACTAAATATAGAGTTGATATCTCGAGTCACTTCCATAAAAAGTCCAGAAAACTGGAAAACATTGGTAGGGGACTAAAAAGGGGAGATAACTCCTGAAGTAGTGGTCCGATCATAATGGAAATATGCGATGCCCAGGTTTAAATATGGTCGTATGGCTATACATGAACTTTCAACAAAATTGAAGCAAAACTGTAGAAGAAGAAGGTCAGACAAAATTGTGTCCACGGACGGACAGACTGACAGAAACAACCTGACAACCTGATTCCAGTATACCCCCCAAACTTCGTTGTGGGGGTATAACTACAGGGTCTACGCTGTTTGCTACTACACTAGCATGAATCAGACATTATAAAGAGCTCTAAATACTATTCGTACATGGGTAGGCCGTGCTGTTCAAATACTTGCAGTGTCAGAACTTTCAGGTGAATTACAGCATTATAACAATATAGACCCATATAAGACAGCTGCTGTAGGAGCTACTGGGTCTTCATTGCTTGCTTACACAGGGGTCTGGACCGCTTCATGGGGGTCTATATGTACTATATAATACAATATATATATAGTACATATAGACCCCCATGAAGCGGTCCAGACCCCTGTGCTTGCTTACAGCACTACCTAAATCAGATGCTATACATGCTTATGCAAAGAATGTAGATCCATATTAGGTAACTTCTGTTGCAGCTGGCTAATAGCCAGTGTTACATGAAACTTTGACCATGTGTTTAGAATTGACTGAGGGTATGTTTTTAATGTTAAGGATCGACATAGGGTCTTTCTTTAACGTTATGAATCAACTTAACAGTAACAATCAACACAGCATGGTTTTTTAACATTGAAATTTGACCCTGGGTCTTTTTTTAAAACGTTAAGAATTTACCCAGGATCTGTTTTTAACATTGACAATCAACCCAGGGTACTTTTTACCGTTGAGAATGGCCTAGGGTCCCTTTTAACTAAGTTTTGACCCTTGGTTCTTTTCTTAGCTATCATAATCGTCAAAGGTTCTGTTTCTAATGTTAAGAACTGACACCTGTGTCATTTTTAACAGCATCAAAATTTCATGTTACATTTGCATTACATTGTATTGTTTTCCCGCCAAAATGCATTTCGGTGTCAAACACTTTGGGGGCATTTGTCACCTGTGACGACTGTCTTGTTTGTAGCCATTTTAGAAAGTAAAGCAACATATCTATTACTATCAAATTCCATTAGCAAACAGCTCAGACACTCAGATCAGACAGCTCCTATAGGAAAGGGTTGAAAGAATATGCTCAGCAGACTAAAGGTTAAACGCCTCCACATAATTGATCATGATAAATACTGTATGGTTTGTACATAGATCATCTTGTAGGAGCCATCTGATCTGGGTCTACTATGTTGGCAGATACGTGAAAAGGTGTTTATATGAGAGAGATGGTTTTTATAAAAACAATTACTATACAACTTGTACAAGTTGAATATACTCAAGCTATATATATGATCAATTTGTCTGAGAAAATGCAATCAGAGTGTCAAACAGTTTTGATCCAGATGGGACGCCAAGTTGCTCTACGTCCGATCAGGATCAAAGCTGTAGACATAGGTAATTATTCATCTGATAGCAGTACAGGCTAAATGTTAATTTAGGTGTAGCTTACCAGAACATTAAATACTGCAGAAAATGTAAATGAGTTTGAACTGGTGTAGAACTTGACCAGTCATCATCCATTTGAATGTTTGCTGGTCTTCGTCTTCTATGCACAGCATCGAAGATGAATTGTCTCACTTTTCTCATATATTTCAGATCTAAAGAGTCACAGTATGAAGTGACAACAGTGACATGTTAGCCTGAAGTGACAACTGTGACAAGCCATGCAGACAAGGAGTCTAGTGTGAATGGTGATTTTCCATGCAGTTTGTATACAGGAGAAATTGAAACAAGTCAGAAATCATTTGAGTTCTATGTTCACGGTGTCTGTGTGAAACAGACAATGTTTAAGTTGTATACATGTACATGCTGATCATACAGAATACAACAATACTAGCTAGAAGTTAGTGATACAGCATGTTTTTTTTTATTAAAAGCTAACTTTACAAAAGGTAAAAGTTTCCATTGTCTACTAGAAAAGTGACTATGAATCTTCCACTGATGTGAGTCTACTCAAAAGATGTCTGATGGTCAGATGATAGCTGAAGTTTGAGGATCTTAATAGTTCTGTGTTTAGATGTCACTGTGGCATTGTTTCGTCACTGGTGTGTTGTTTCAAAAATATTCTACTGGAAATTGAAACGAATAAGGAAACAAATGTTCCATGCTCATCTTTATAGTATCAGTGTGATACAGACATCATTGAATGTTATATAAATGTATATTAGTATCTATGTGATGCAGAATACAGCAAAACTAACTAGATGCTTACTGATACTTGTGGTATTTCGTACAATGAATTATGTACAATTTCCTATTGTCTGCTAGAACAGTGACCTCTAAAAGTGACTACTTCAAAGACATCTGTTGTTGAGATGGTAGCTAAATGGAAGACATAAATATTTCTGTATTTTGGTGCCACACATAGCAGATTAGCTGTTAGCTAACCCTTTACTCCATGAATATTCTTGTTAGAAACAGTGAAATCATGAATAACACTGAGTAACTCTTTTAATAGTACATGGACACGGGCATGTTTGGCCATGACAGAAACTATAGAATCAAATACTTTTATCATGTCATAAGCAAACAGAGGAGACCCTGATCAGACAGCTCCTACAGGACCAGTGTGATCTGGGGCTACTCTGTTTGAAAATACATATAAAAGTGCCATAGGTGGTATGTGTATTGATGGAATAAAGGGTTAGAAAAACTGTGTTTCTTATTCACTGAATTGTTGTTAAAAAACAATCCAGTGATAACTCCAATAGAGATGATTGATTAATTGTATGTACGTAACAGTTGTTGTACATTATTGAATTTAACTGTCGTGAAATGTATACATGTACGTGTATAGATATATTGAGATAATAATTATCATGATATAACAAAGTTCAAAGTTTGATAACAGACCTGTGTTATCTTAGCTGATCTGGATTCAACTGTCAGTATTCCAGACATGATTAATGTATTTATCCCTTTCTATGATCTATATATCTATTTCAGATTTCAAAACCTAGCTACTGAATTTTCATGGACAAAATCGTTATCATGGAATATGGAAGGTGAAACATTGTAGCCGTTTTTAAAAGTAAAGATGTTGATCTATCAAATTCCATTAGCAATCAGAGCAGACCCTAATCAGACGGCTCCTATATAGGAGCCGTCTGACCTGGGTCTACTCTGTTAGCAAATGCCCCAAAACATGTTTATATGAGGGAAAGGGTTATTGTAAGGCTTTTGGATCCAGTTGAGATTTTGAGCATGTCAGTGTCTCAGTAAGCTTCTATACCCTGACGAAGTATGATTTTCAGAAATTAACAACTTATTGAAACAGTTTATTGGCGATAAGACAGTTTATTGGCGATTAGACAGTTTATTGGCGATCGCCATTTAGATAGTTTATTGGCGATTAGACAGTTTATTGGCGATTAGACTATTAACACACTCACTCATAGGTTAGACCCAATCTCTTGAAATAAATCTACTGATAATGAGTATTTCCTAAAAAAGGGAAAGTCTAGAATTGCAGTTTTGAAACGATTGTGATAAAAAATACAGCATTTGCTCCTGTGGAGCAAATGATCAATTGATCATAATGTTTTCAAAAACTGACATTTACAGATGAGTCAAAAGGCATCATGAGGGAATGGTTTAAACAGTTTTGCCCATCAGGCTAAATTCAGGGTTACTGATAGAATAAGCCCCGGATAATTGATAATTTACATTGTGATAAGTGTGACCAACATTATATTATGTTGCCTAGATTAGACTGATTACATGTATGTACTGGGATTGTATGTACAGTCCAAGATGCAGTTAGTTGTTAACTCTTTACTCCATGAATAAACATGTGACTTATAAATGTGACAGAAGTCACATAACGCATATATTAACACTTTAACCCTTTTCCTGTGTAACATTATTTAAGATTTTATCACTATGTTAGTATTCATGGACAGAATCAATAAAATAGAACATAGAAATGGAATTGTTCACCATGTTGTAAACTGTAACATCATAGACCATCTTCAAAAAGCTCCTTAGGAATAGTTAGAACAACTTCTAAGGAGATTTCTTTGTCTACATTTATAGCAAAACTATTGATTAAAGTTTTATTCAACAACTTCTAGAATATTTGGTGAAGTATACATGTACATGTATTTTATATACATGTATCTTAACTTGTATTGATTTTATAAGATTAACGGCTTTATGAATATGAGTCCAGATCTATAATAAAACTCCATTAGCAAACAGAGCGCCTACTGGAGCTGTCTGATCTAGGTCTACTCTGTTTGCAAATGCATGATTAGTCATGTATATGAAGGAAAGGAACTTAATTGCTCTGTGTAATTTTAATCAAACTTGGAATCAGATGAGATGAATGTACATACTCTTATTACCCTAAATATTAAGACGATCAAACTTAGGCAAAGAGTGCAGACCCAGCCAGATTAAGCGACTTATGAAAGATCCCTTTGGTCAGGGTCTATATTATTTGCTACTACAAATTATCAAAATGATGCCAAATTATCCAATTTTCAGCTTTATAAACTAGTGGAGATGGATGTTTTGATGTCCAATTGGGTGTCCGTGGTGGAGATGGGTGTTTGCGTGCCAGATTGGGTGTCCGTGGTGGAGATGGGTGTTTGGGTGCCAGATTGGGTGTCTGTGTTGGAGATGGCTGTTTGGGTGCCCCAATTGGGTGTCCATGGTGGATATGGGTGTTTGGGTGCCTGATTGGGTGTCTCAAACAAACAGGGCATGGCCTGCTCAGTCTCAATAGTTACGGTATTTAGAGTAACCCGTTTTTGTCATTGACAATACGCATGTGTATGTAAACATTTGTATGAACAGTAAAACCACCTGAAACCGGTTGTTAACCATTTCCTTCATGTAAACGCATTTTCACACATTTGCAAACAGAGTAGACTCAGATCAGACGGCTCCAATAGAAGCTGTATTATCGGGATCTGCTGCGTTTGCTTATGGAGTTACAGAAAGTCCTGTGTTGATGAACCATTATAATAATGCAGCTGATACATATTTATGATGCTATTATTTCTCATAAGAATGTGAAACAAGGAAAGGGTTACATTAGTATTAGTGCTGGTCTGTGAGACATGTGACAGCTTAATACTGCCACTGGGTAAAAACATGCAGAAGGTTCACAGAGTAACCACCGGTCTTAAAAGATCTAAATTTACTTATCTATTCTATAGTACCGGTCTTGAGGGATTTTATACATTTACCATAAGGACAGTATGTGTTCAATTTTATATATCATGTAGATTTTCTTTGACAATGTGTATACAGTTGTGTCAATTGTGTTTATGAGTATCATTGTTATTTTTCCATAGCTTTAATATGTTTGAACGTGTACAGAAGAACCTGTCTTGAGCGGCCATCAAAAATGGATTTTACTTTAGGCCTGATAGCTTAAAAGCAGCCGATAGCTTAATACAGATCAAAAGTAATGCAGAAAGCTCATGCTTTTTAAGACTCTTATGCTCAATGAATTACTGGCCACTTAAGACTCATGGTTCTACTGTACATATATATATGAAAAATTGTACCCTGATTATGTGTATATCCCTTTCCCTAATATAACCGTGTTTTCACGCATTTGAAAACAGAGTAGACCCAGATCAGACGACTCCTAGAGGAGCCGTCTGATCAGGGTCTACTCTCTTTGCTAATAGAATTTGATAGATCTGTTTCTTTCCTTTGCATTCTAAAATGTGTACAATGTTCCACCTTTGATATTTCATTATAACTAATTTGTCCATGAATATTCAATAGGTATTGAAATTCGAACTAACTATAGCACAGGGAAAGGGATATGCAAAAATATCCCCTGATCATGTTTCAAATTAACATAATTATTCTATTTTTAGTATAAATTGATTTTTTACGGTACATTTTTGCCTTTGTCTGTTTGTTATTCTGTCTGTCTATTATTTGTTTGTTCATTGTAGTTTTTGTGAAGGTCAACTTCTTAAGTATTTGACCTTGAATGTCATAAACATTTGCAAACAGGTGAGTTGATTATCACACCTGAGGATTGGTTATCTTGTGTTATCAGCAAGACCAGTTACAGGTATACATGTACCTCGCTATATGGTCTTAGGTAAATGGGGACATATTCATAGATCACACTTTATCTGTTACAGATGACCTTGACACATTTGCAAACAATGTAGACCTATATGAGAGAAACTAGATTGTACAGTTTCAGCAATTGTAAATATATCCATGTTTTCTTGCTGCTATGATGTAGATCAGGTAACTGATATTCATACATTCATTATTGGTTCCCTGCTGGCTATGGGAAGGGAACCATTGTAAATATATCCATGTTTTCTTGATGCTATGATGTAGATCAAAATGATGTAAAAAATACAAGAGTCATTCTCCACCAGAACTTAAATCAGACTCAGAAATAATTTGGGCATCAGTCAAGCAGAGAGGGAGAAGGGACCTTCTAGTTTGCAGTGCATACAGGACAGATAAGGATTTTATATGTATTGACGAGCTAGATCGCACAGTAAATCTTACCGATCAGCTCAACAGTACAACTGTAATAGGGGGAGACCTGAATCTCGGCGACATTGATTGGAACACTAAGTCAGTAAACTCTAGAGCTTCCCATCCAGATGAATGCAGTAAACTTTTAGACTTCATAAATGCTCATTGTTTTACGCAAATGATTAATGAACCAACCAGAATCACTGATACCACTAGCAATCTTTTAGACATTGTTCTCCTCTCGAACCCTACATTAGCAGAGTCTGTTAAAGTAATTCCTGGTTTTAGTGACCATTGTATACCATTTTTAGATATTTTATCATCACCAAGAATTAATGAAAAGCCAAAGCGGAAAATTTTATTGTTTGAGAAAGCAGATTGGTCAGAGCTGAAAAGAGGTCTGTTGGACTTTGCTTCCAAGAATCGGCTACACAGTATGTCTGTTCAGGATCTTTGGAATTCTTTTAAAACAAAATTAGATGAACTTGTGTCACTTTACATACCCACCAAAATTGTATCTGGGAAACAACACCTTCCATGGTTAACTTCTGAAATAAAAAAATTGATGAAGAAACGGGACAGACTGTATGGCCGATTCAAGAAAAGTAGAAGAACCTCAGATTTCTCCAAGCTCAAAAAGATTAAAACTCTGATTCAAAAGAAAAGCCGAAATTCCTACTGGGACTACATGAACAACATTGTTTGCAGTACTGCGGAAAATAAGCATGGTACAACGAAGCGTTTCTGGGGCTTTATAAAAAGCCTTAGAAATGATTCTTGTGGTGTTGCTCCTTCACGAGAAAACGGGATCCTAAAGTCAAATGCAAGGGAGAAATCTGAGATTCTGAACAGACAATTTTCCTCTGTTTTTACAAATGATTCAGACCCTGTTTTACCTGATCTAGGTCCTAGCCCTTATTCAAGCATGCCAGACATCCATGTTACTGTAAATGGAGTCAAAAAATTACTGGCAGGCTTGGACCCGTACAAAGCAGCAGGGCCAGATCAGATAAAGCCAAGAATTTTAAAAGAATGTGCAAATGAAATAGCACCTATTTTTAGCTCACCTGGCACAAAGTGCCAGGTGAGGTATTGTGAGGGGGCAGTGTCCGGCGTCCGTCGTCGTGCGTCGTGCGTATGTGCGTCGTGCGTCGTCAACAATTTACTTAAACATCTTCTTCTCTGAAACCACAAAGCCTAGAGCTTTGATATTTGGTATGTAGAATCATCTAATGGTCCTCTACAAAGTTTGTTCAAATTATGTCCCCTGGACCAAAAATGGCCCCGCCCTGGGGCTTATCAGTTTTTCTTAGGAAAATCTTTAAAAATCTTCTCCTCTGAAACCGTAAGGCCTAGTCCTTTGATATTTGGTATGTAGCATCATCTAATGGTCCTCTACAAAGATTGTTCAAATTATGACCCCCAACCAAAAATGGCCCCGCCCCGGGGCTTATCAGTTTTTCATAGGAAAATCTTTAAAAATCTTCTTCTCAGAAACCGTAAGGCTTAGACCTTTGGTATTTAGTATGTAACATCATCTAATGGTCCTCTACCAAGATTTTTCAAATTATGACCCCCCGGGCCAAAAATGTCCCCGCCCCGGGGCTTATCAGTTTTTCATAGGAAAATCTTTAAAAATCTTCTTCTCTGAAACGGTAAGGCCTAGACATTTGATATTTGGTATGTAGCATCATCTAATGGACGTCTACAAAGATTGTTCAAATTATGTCCCCCGGACCAAAAATAGCCCCGCCCCGGGGCTTATCAGTTTTTCTTAGGAAAATCTTTAAAAAATCTTCTTCTCAGAAACCGTAAGGCCTAGACCTTTGGTATTTAGTATGTAACATCATCTAATGGTCCTCTACCAAGATTGTTCAAATTATGACCCCCGGGCCAAAAATGGCCCCGCCCTGGGGCTTATCAGTTTTTCATAGGAAAATCTATAAAAATCTTCTTCTCTGAAACCGTAAGGCCTAGACCTTTGGTATTTAGTATGTAGCATCATCTAATGGTCCTCTACAAAGATTGTTCAAATTATGACCCCCGGACCAAAAATGGCCCCGCCCCGGGGCTTATCAGCTTTTCATAGGAAAATCTTTAAAAATCTTCTTCTCTGAAACTGTAAGGCCTAGACCATTGATATTTGGTATGTAGCATCATCTATTGGTCCTCTACAAAGATTGTTCAAATTATGACCCCTTGACCAAAATGGCCCCGCCCGGGGGCTTATCAGTTTTTCATAAAAAGCTTCATCTCTGAAAACGTAACGCCTAGAACTTTGATATTTGGTATGTAGCATCGTCTAATGGTCCTCTACAAAGATTTTCAAACTATGACCCCCGGACCAAAAATGGCCCCGGCCCCTGGCTTATCAGTTTTTCATAGGAAAATCTTTAAAAATCTTCTCCTAAACTGTAAGGCCTAGACCGTTGAAATTTAGTATTTATTATCATTAATGGTCTTCTACCAAAATTGTTCAAATTATGACCCCTGGACCAAAATAGCCCCGCCCCTGGCTTATCAGTTTTTCATAGGAAAATCTTTAAAATCTCCTGTGAAATTGTAAGGCCCGGAACTTTGAAATTTATATGAAGCATCATCTAATGTTCCTTTATTTAGATTGTTCAAATTTGAAACTCACTGCCTAAAATTATGGCCCTTGGTTTCATATTGGCCCCAATCTGAAGCTTACTTATTTTTACATAGAAATACAGTGTATGCATATGTCTATAGTAACCAGGTGAGCGATTTAGGGCCATCATGGCCCTCTTGTTACTATCCTGTTTAACAAGTCTATTCATAGTGGAACTGTACCCTCTGATTGGCTGCAAGCTTATGTAACCCCTATTTTTAAGAAAGGAGAAAAGTTTCAAGCTTCTAACTATAGACCTGTCTCCTTAACTTGTATAGCTTGTAAAATCCTTGAACATATAGTAGTCAGTAATATTTTGGACCACTTAGATCACTTTAATATCCTGGTTGACAATCAGCATGGTTTTCGTGCCCGGCGGTCTTGCGAAACACAGCTTGTAGGTTTTATTCATGACTTGGCAAAATCAGTACAACGGAGCCAGATCGATGTTGCCATTTTAGACTTCAGTAAAGCGTTTGATGTCGTTCACCATGATAGACTGCTACATAAGCTAGATCATTATGGTATCAGAGGCTCTACCCATTCATGGGTTGGATCATTCTTAGGCCATCGCACCCAAAGAGTTGTAGTAGACGGGGCAACATCTGATCGGGCTCCTGTTGTTTCTGGAGTCCCTCAAGGATCTGTCCTTGGTCCTCTTTTGTTTCTGCTCTACATAAATGACCTCCCTAATACTGTTTCTTCTAGTGTTCGTCTCTTTGCTGATGACTGTGTGATTTATAGGAATATTAAAACACACAGTGATTCTGTCAAATTTCAGAAAGACCTGGATAACCTATCTTTATGGGAGCAGAAATGGAAGATGTCCTTTAATGTAAGCAAATGCAATATTATGCACATTCATAAATCCAGGAATCCTATGAAAACAGAGTACTGCCTTCATGGTCAACCCCTGACTGTTGTGGACAAAGCTGCTTATCTAGGCATTGAAATAGCTTCAAATCTACCGGTATCCTGCCCTTGCGGAAAAAAGCGACATTTAACGTCGCTAAAAGCTACGCTTTTAGTGACGTTAAAGTGGCGGAAAAGCAAGCTTTTACGCCGCGGTATTGGCACCCTCGTTTTAGGCACGTTTTGTGTGGCTTACTAAAAAAGTGACGTAAAATCTGGGAGCTGCAGAAAAGTGACAGAAAAGCTGCGTAAAATGCATGTGGCTTAAACGCCGCTTTCCTAAGCAATCTAAAAGCGTCGTTTTTATGAAGTGGCAGAAAAGTGGCGTAAAAGCAAGCTTTTACGCCGGTGCCAATACCGCGGCGTTTAAGCTTGCTTTTACGCCACTTTTCTGCCACTCAAAAACGTGCCTCATGAAAAAAGTGACGGTTTTTTTAGACTACAGAAAAGTGACATAAAAGTGGCATTTATCTTAAGTGACAGAAAAGTGACGTTAAAGTGTGACTGAAGTAGCAGCAAAGCCATGCAAAAAAACAAGGCTTTGACTCCACTTCAGATATAGATGTAAAAAGTCTCATAAAAGCAGCGTTTTCAATGACAGCTAAGAAAAACAATCAGAGGGCTCCTATACAGGAGAATTCTGATAGGGGTCTGCACTGTTTTTCATGGCCATCCTAAATCTGGGGGTTAAAGGAAGATTTAAGAAAAAAAATGACATCACTGTCCCTTTTTATTTGTACAAGAAATTCATTATTTACATTTGGGTTTAATGGAAACAAGCTGCAGTACATCAGCAATATGTTTCAATAATAAATGTTTAATAAATGCACTGCCTGTATCAAACATTTAAATATTTGACTTGACCATAATAATCATGCAACTTGTTCAAATCTAGTCTACATGAAAATTCTTATCTAAACTCAAAAAGTTTAGTCCAAAGAGTCATCCAAATTGTATTTTTTTAGAAAGGTGTCATGCTTGAACATACCTCTATTCTGTTTATGCTATAAAACTATATTTAAGATGGTTTTTTTAGCAACTTTGTAGCAGACTACATCTTTATTGACAGGCTAAGTATTTTTCCTAAGATTAAGGGCTGAATTTATTGGCGATTTTTTTTTAATCTTAACTTGGTATGAACTTGTAAATATGGAAAATTGAGCAATTGCTCTTGAGTAGCAATGTT
This sequence comes from Azorinus chamasolen, assembly GCA_963576725.1. NCBI lineage: Eukaryota > Metazoa > Mollusca > Bivalvia > Cardiida > Solecurtidae > Azorinus > Azorinus chamasolen. The sequence continues at coordinate 83,243,570 of OY755246.1, forward strand.
CCATGATCTACTTTCATAGTTGTTGATTAACCCTTTCCCTGTTCTTTATTTATTAGTTGTTTCATGACCTCATGAATATTCAGTCATAATAATTTTTGGGGAATGTTTTAAAGTAAACTTTTGGTGAGAAAATGGAACTGCATGTAATGAAAATTCATAAGTAGTCAGAACAGACTAAGACCAGACAGCTGTCTGGTCTTGGTCTTCTCTGTCTGCCAGTACGAGAAAATGCTTGATTATTAGGGAGAGGGTTAAACATTATCAGTCTCTTTGATCAGCAGTTAATCATTTCTTATTTGAAGCCCTTAATATTGAGATATTGGTTGTTAGCAACATGAAAATATCACTCAATAATTCAATTTCACCATCAAATACACATATTTTAAAATTTATGCACATTATGGAAATAAAAAAACCTTGGAAGGTAAATTGTTCATCGTAAATTGAAGTCTTATTTTTCCACAATATACACAACTAGCCAAATTAAGTGTTCAATCAGCGATTTTTCCCGCTATATAACTGGTACCGTAAAACGGACCCTGTCACAATTTGAAACGGACCTTCACAATTTACAAGCAGGGTCCGTTGGACCCATTCACAAAGCTGTTCAATTATTTCACAATCAGCCTTTTACTTTGTACTTTTACCAATACATTGTATTTACATCACTATATTCCCCTTTGCAAAGTTATGTATCTCAAACGGTTTCTTGGGATAAAGTCCGAGGTATTCAAATTTCGTATTGCTTTTCTTGACACGTCTCGGACGCTTTTACAAGAATATGAATAAAAGGTATGTGCCTTGGTCCGCACATTTATATTCGGACGAAAATTCTTTCTAAAGGTGATTCACAATTTTTGTAACAACACCGATACTGTTTTCACAATTTTGTCAAAACGAAGCTAATTTTTCACAATTCAAGGGGTACCGGACCTATTCACAATCCCAGGAAAAAAATCGCTGTCAATCTACTATAAGCAACAGTATTATCATTTTTTGCCCACGTCTTTAGGGCAATAAGTTTTACCCTTGTCCGTTCGTTTTGTCAAAGATTTCTTGACTTGTAAGCTGGAATGATTTGATATTTGCTCTGAAGCATAATCATAGTGAGTTGTACTGTGTCTCCCCTTTTCAGGTCTGTCGTTCATCTACTTCCTTTTCACCGACACTTGGTTGAATTTTGGTGATTGTTTAATGACATTTTTTGTCAAAACAACGCAATTTAGAAAAACCTGGCGTGGACATGTGTCCCATGGACATATTTTCTCTTATTTACGTCTGGGTTTCATGGAAACCCTTGCATCAGTACACATTTGGTTGATTGCCTGGATGATGTCTTTCTCCGGAGTCTTGCATTTTTTTCTTGCACATATTCTGAAATGTAAGAAAAACAGAGAACATTGTAAATATTAAAATTCTTGCCCACCTGATGTGAATTTAATAGACTACATGGATGAACTTTGCAAACAATCTTGGATCTAGATGTGCACCCTGCACCTTATATCTCTATCCAAGGTGTTTGACACTCGGATATATAGCAAAATGTTGGATTTTTTTAACAAGAGTGTTCGGAGGAACACATGTGTCACCTGCTCGCAGCTGACACAAGAACTTATAATATGAAAAAGTGTAATAAATTAAATTAAAATTAAAAATTAATATGAAAAAGGGGAATAACTAAAAAATATTGATGCTAGAGTTGTGGTCCTTGTGCATGACATTTCTTCTAATCATGCTTGTTCCATATGTGAAATTTGAAAGCTCTATAATGATCAGTTTAGAAATGACAGCCAAAATAAAGAAAGTGTGACAGACAGACGACGGAAAAGTTATCCCAAAGTGACACACTGCCTCTCGGCAGGTGACACAAAAAATGTGTGAGGGATATTCAGCTTAGAATGAAACTCAAAGTCATGTCATATAATTTTTAAATGTTGTTAAAATTTAAGGCCTAAGGAATTTATTTATCCCAACTCAAATTATTGATTTATTGATGCCATTTCCGCGGGTATTTTTTTTATTGTGCCAATCTTATTGTGTATAGTTGATATTTGTATTAATTTCATATTCTAATTCTTTTTTTTTATATAAGGATCTTTATCAGATGCATTAAAACACATGTGAATTAGACATTGAGTTACCAGTCACTCAGAATGCTGTTTTCACTTACTAATGTTATGGCATTAACACTCCTTCTATCCAGGGCTGGCTTCTCCTCTGGCAGAGCTCCTACTGTAGACATTACTTCATGATGAAGTTCATCTGAGAAGTACACTGCATAACAGGCGAGTTAGTGCAGTGTCACTTCCTTTTGATATCCATCTGAGAAACAGAGATCTTTACACCATATCCTAGTAGCAGATCAGCCTCAACATCTATGCTGCCAGCCTTAAAATTAAACATAATCTAATAAGCACTACAGTACTAAAAAGTACTACATGTATATATATATGACTAATGAGTCTACTGTAAGACATAACACGGGTTTTTAAACAGTGTCACAGCAAGGCATCAGTGAAAGATTTCAACTATATATAATTGTTGCAGAGTGTACTGTAAGTCTGTTTCAAACAGTGTAGATTTTGATAAAACTGTCTGCTAACAGCCATTGAGCTTCATTAAAATATTTTTCATAAACCAATGCAAGTAATTGCACATTTGTTTCAAATGAATTTTTCATAAAAATGCTTTTTATCAACCCTAGTCAATTGTTGATTATAATCTGCGTATGCCTTTGTCGTTTTGGTCCGAATTTTGGCCGAAACGACCATGGCCGAAAGGGATTGGGTCCGAAACGACTCGAGACTGTATTGATGTTATGTAAGCTTTCCTGTCGATGCATATGATATGGATGGGTTGTTAGGAAGAATAGTGCGCTGATCCTTTGTTCAAGTGCATGATTTAATAAATGCTTGTATTAATTTTGACTGTTTAAAATGCAATTTCCAGACGAGTGTGTGTTTAAAAGACCGAACGTTGAGCACTAGGCCCTACAGTATAACCAGCATAGTCATAGGTTAAGTCATCGACTTTCGTCATAAATTCAAACTTCCGACATAAAAATATTATAAAAAGTGGTATTTTACATACTGATACTCACCATTCATTCTTCCATGTACTTTTTGTAACATGTGGTTGTTGTTTTCATTCAATTCGAGTCGAATTTCTTTATCGTGAGACAGAACGTCAATATTTTGAAACTTTCAAAATGGCGCTGGGTCGGATTAATATGTAACCCCGAAAATTTAAATATTGAGGGCCGGATGCAATATGGTCAAAATTGTTTCCGAAGTATAAAACATACATCAAAATAAAGCTGAAAGTATTTTTTCGTATTGTATATTGTGCATTTGTCGGGAAAATGATAATTTTCGGACAAAATGGTTCCAACTTCGAGGGACTATATCTTTGCGTAGGAACAACCTAAATTTATTCACCAACTTGCACCCTGACCTTCAATTCGTCGTCGTGTTTGGTCAGTGGACTGTGTACACGTGCAACCACAGGTGGCCATTTCAAGGGTCTAGATGGATGGTCTAAAAGTAAAAAAAAAATGATTTGGTCGATTTAGTGTTATATTATATATACTAAATCGACCCAATCAATTTATTTGACTTTTTAGACCATCTAGACCCAATATAACACTAAATCGTTCCAATCATTTTTTCTTTTACTGTTTAGACCATCTAGACCCATGAAATGGCCTCCTGTGCACCCCCCCCCCCCGATCAAAAAGTGTAAGGGGGGGGGGGGGGGTATTAAAAAAAAAAAAATCCAGATTGATTTTTTGTCATATATTAACCCTTTCCCTGTTCTATGTTTATTACAAATTTCATTACCTACTGAATATTCATGGACAAAACAGTTATAATAAAATATAAATGGTGAACCATTGTAACCATTCCAGAAAGTAAAGAAACAGTTCTATCAAATTCCATTAGCAAACAGAGCAGACCCTGATCAGACGGCTCCTCTAGGAGCCGTCTGATCTGGGTCTACTCTGTTTGCAGATGCGTGAAAACACATTTATATGAGGGAAAGGGTTAAGACATTTATTGTCAGTTACATGAAGTACAAAATTCTGAGTATTTTGGTACCATGCATTTGTAAGTCAGTTTGGTAAGGGTTGTTTAACTTGTATAAATAGTGCAGTCTTCAGACCCTGATTCCTGTAGGAGCTGTCTCATCAGGGGGTTTCACTGTTTACAAGTAGGTATATTGACATGAACAGCAAGAGAAGGGTTAATATATTGGAGCATGACAAAATATTAAATAGTATATATAATTATGTGATGTAGATCTAAATGATTATTATTTTATTGGATATAGATATTGAAATTCTGAGAATTTTGATACCCATTACTGTTGGATTAGGATCTACTAAAGCATTAAGCCCTTTTTTGGCCTAAATTTTGAATAATTTTTGGACTTCGATTTTTTCAAGGAGCTTGAAAAAATCTAAGTTCTCACATACAAATGGCAATGTAATGAAAAGCCTTGTCCTTATAACTGACTTACTTGTTTTATCAAATGTTTTATGGAACTTACAATTAAGCCACTTATATGTCACTTATAAGTGAAGTATTTCCAGACTTATAACTCATTTATAACTGACTTAAACTTAGAACTCACTTGTAAACACAGGACATTTGTGAATTTATAAGTCACCTATAAGGGGCTTATAAGGGGTTTAATTATAAATCACCTATATATCACTTATAAGTGACTTATAAGTTAATGTAAGTTAGTTTAGTAAGGGCCATGCATGGGTCTGCTTTGTCTGCAAAATCCTACCTAGAGTAAAGGTGAATACGTGACTAAAGCAAAGGGGTGTAAAAGTGGCGTATTTAAGATTGTGAGGACAAAACAAGCCATTTTCTTAAATATGCTGCTCCATCCTAAAAATATGTCACTTTTGAAAAGTGGCGTCTTTTTTTAACAACAAATACGAGGCTTTTCTTTCACTTATGTAGAGCGGCATCTTTTCAACATGACAAAAACGTCCCTATGCGTCACTTTATTTGAGTGGCGTATTTAATTGCCACAGTAAGAAAACAAATACGAGGCTTTTCTTTCACTTATGTAGAGCAGCATCTTTTCAACATGACAAAACTGTCGCTTATACGTCACTCTCGTGGAGTGGCATATTAATTCTGCCACTTATCTGCCACTTTTCCTTTCTATTTATTAAATACGACACTTTATTGAAAGGCTCGTTTTTTCTACTGGCCCAAGCGGCGTAAAAGCGTAACATTTGTGCCGCAAAAGCTGCGTTTTTAAATAGCTGCGTTTTTTTCCCGCAAGGGTGGTCCCCACATGTAAATAAAATTACCAGTAAGGCAAGTCAGAATTTAGGTTTTCTGAAACGAAATCTTCATTCTTCTAGACCTGAAACTAAGGCAGCTGCATATAATTCCATTGTAAGACCCAACCTAGAATATTGCTCCAGTGTCTGGGATCCTTATCACCAGAAGGATATTGATAAACTCGAAAGTATCAAGCGTAGGGCTGCTCGATTTGTTACTAATAATTACGGCAAGACCCCGGGCACTGTCACCAACATATTAAATGACTTGAAATGGAACTCGTTGCAATCAAGAAGGCAGTTCAGTAGACTCTCATTTTTCCACAAAATTATCTACAATCATGTTGATATCAACATCAAACATTTTCTGACACCTTACACAAGACAGTCCAGACACTACCACCACTTAGCATACCAAATCCCTTCTACCACAGCTGACTATTTCAAATACTCATTCTTTCCACATACAGTTATCCAGTGGAATACACTACCATCGGATGTAGTCAGTGCTGAATCAATCATTGGATTCAAGTCAGCACTGGCTGCATCGATGTATCATCCATAGTCAAGCTCAAGAGCTCTTTTATGTTTTTTTAACAATACTAACTTTCTTGCACATTTCTTGTAAGTAGGGATTTTATTTCACTTTCTTGTATGTTTTTAGGTCTTTGCACCACCCTGTTTGGAGGTACCAAGTCGATTGAGTAGCTTGTGCCTCCAAACAGTCTATCATACTTTTTAACCCTCGTGCATGGCGATAATACTCAATAGTGAGTGGTAGCCATTAATATAGAAGAATATAGAAGAAGAGATCAGGTATCTAATATACATACATTCATTATTGGTTCCCTGCTGGCTATGGGAGGGGAACCATTGTAAATATATCCATGTTTTCTTGATGCTACGATGTAGATCAGGTAACTAATATTCATACATTCATTATTAGTTCCCAGTTGGCTATGGGACCCATTCCCTGCTGGCTATGGGAGGGGAACAATAAGATTCCATTCCTTGTTTGTTTATTAAAATAAAAAAAACATGATTGTAGTACTGGTAGGAACGGTCTGATGATGATCTGCTGTTTGCTTATGGGAGAAAATAAATTAAATTTGATTGTACAGTTTCAGCCATTGTAAATATATGCATGCTTTTCTAGATGTTTTCTAATACATGTATACATACATTCATTATTGGTCCCCTGCTGGCTATGGGAGGGGAACAATAAGATTTCATTCCTTGTTTGTTTATTAAAATAAAAAGACAAGTTTCTAGTTTCAACCAATGCAAAAAAATGTTTTTATAAAAACATAATCTACCGGTATTTAAATTCCTGATTTCATTTTTTCTTACATGATGATGAATATGTAAAATGTTAAAACAACTTTTAAAGTTGGTGTAGTACTGGGTCCTTGATATATACCTAACCCTTTCCCTCTTGAACATTTGCGCATGCATATTTGTTGTCATGGTTACAGTATTCGCTGGGCCCTTTATCTAACCCTTTCCCTCTTGAACATTTACACATGTATTCATCTGTCCTATAAAATGTTCAAGAGGATTGTTGGCTTAGACAAGGGTTTAGCCCTATTGTACGTGTCTATCTTATGATGTTACCCTGTATCTTTTATGTGTCATACGAGTATTCCCCATTAGTAATATCATACTAATGCAGCCTCTCTAATAAAGTTTAATTGATGGTTGATAAGACAAGAGGTGCAGTAAATCCGCTTTAAACTTGAATTCTAAGGGAAGAATTAAGAATCATTTAGGAAGGTGGCTACTTAATGCCAGGTGAAAGTCATGCACCCTGTAGGAGCTTTCTGCATGACTTTCATCCTGCATTAAGTTGTGACCTATCTTCAAAACTGTCGTGTATTAAAAATTTAATATCGGGTTTAGAGTGGATTTCCTGTAGATTAAGTGCAGGATTAAAGATAATCTGTGAACATTTTAATCCTGTACGTTGGATGTAACACATTTGATGCTTTTGAAACAGTGCAGACTTTAAACTGGAATCTAATAGAAACGTTTAGAAATGTAGCAGCTTACTGCCAGGTTAAAGTAGGAGCTTTCTGCATGACTTTCACTCTGTATTAAGTTGCCACCTGTCTCCAAACCGATATGTATATCAATTTAAGCTTCTGGTTTAGAGAGGTTTTTCTGTAGTTTAAATGCAGGATAAAAGTTCCCAAATGAATCCTCTAGATAATCTGTGTATCTGTAAACCCTTTACTGGATATAACATATTTTATGCTTTCAAACCAGTGCAGACTTGAATCAGAAAGCTGCATTATAAACAAACAGGTATTCAGTGTGTCATTGAAATTTTGTCGTAAACATTCCGGAGATAAAGTGTGAACGAGATTGACACCAAAACACATTTTCTTCCTGCTTTAAGCTACATTATGTCTCAATGCCTGAACACTAGGTTTGATTTGAAGCTACATTATGTCTCAATGCCTGAACACTAGGTTTGATTTGAATAGTGACTTTAGAACAGTTTTACTGTACATGTATCATGTTATGTATTATCAGAATATACACATCAGTCATGTTTTGTTGCCATGGATATAACATATTTTATGCTTTCAAACCAGTACATAGCTTAATGCATACTGGAAGAGATAAAGGAACATATCCATCAAATTTTATTAGCAAACAGAGCAGACCCTGATCAGACGTACGGCTCCTCTAGGAGCTGTCTTATCTGGGTCTACTCTGTTTGCAAATGCGTGAAAACACGTTAATATTAGGGAAAGGGTTAATGCATAGTGGAAGAGATACAGAAGGCTACCCTGGAGTTCTCTGCACTGCTTTCATTATGCATTAGGCAAACGTCAGAATTGAGATGATTTTTTTTAATTTTCATAATACTAAGTAACTTGTGAACATGCATCAGATATAGGGTAAGACTAATTAACTTGATGATGATTTCCAGTTAAAGGGAAGTAACTCATTTGATTTTGTTGAGACTTGCGTATTTTATGACTTATGTATGATAAATGTTGCATTATTATGTGACCTGTGAAACATTACCCTGTTCTCTTAGACTATTTACTCCTTAAATATTCTTATATGCCTTTGCCATCAGTGTAGACCCTGGTCAGATGGCTGCTGAAGTGTCGGGTGGTACTAAACAGAGACAACAAGTGTCAACTAGAGACAACTAACTTAAAAAGGCGCTTTAGGGTAGTATTTATATATTAACAGATAGATAAAGTAGAATTATACCGTAACAGATTGAAAATTATCAGTTTGGATCCAAAATAATGTCTTAGATTGCATTTTGAACCCCTGTTGCACCCCAATTACACAAACTATATTCCGCCGAGTATAGCCGACTCAGAGTCAACTGAAGTCAACAAGGGATATACCTCTTATTAACAGTGTTAGTGTGGAGAATTATATTATAATGATAGAAGAAGTTATTATTTTGATTATTTCTGTTGTTTTCATTTTGATCAGAACATGTAAAGTGAGATAGTTCATTAATTTTGATCGCTGTACACACGATAGCCGATTATGTGTTGACGTGTTATTTACAAAGTCGTGATAATCGCACATAAGCTACTACTGTTTGAGCACCGGTCCATTTGAGCACTATGTAGACCCATATCAGTCATTTCACCGTCAATATGGCTTTTGATCAAGATATGTGAGAAATTCGTATTTTGATAACGTTTTTATTGAACGCATCAGTCACACTAACGTACTCGTACATGAAGCCCCAGGTCAGATGGCTCCTCTGGGAGCAATCTGATTGGGGTCTGCTCTGTTTGCTTATGGAATTTTGAAAGAGCGATGTTTCATTACTGTCTAAAATGGCTATACTGTTCCATGTTCCTTATTTCATTATAACTATTTTGTCCATGAATATTCAGTAGGTATTGAAATTTGGAATAAACACTGAACAGGGAAAGGGTTAAACGTTGAGATTGGCTCAGACCGTTTCAGAGCCATGGCCTAAATCAGAGACAGATAGCGTCCTTTATCAGCTATGCTTTTAAAACGGATAGCCAAATGTAATAGTTTACGGCACATATCGTTATTCTAAGTTATAGTTGACCATTTGAATTAACCATGGCAAAAAACGGATGACCGAATGAACCACGGATGCTGCAGTCGAGGGTGGAATACATGCCGTTCAATATTCGGCATTAATCTTTTTGCCAGATATGGAACGTCACAGTCTGCGATTATCTCACTTTAAGCTCAGATATTTGGAGCTTAAAATATCATTAGATACAGACAATATCGTCACCTTAACGCAAAACTATTGTAACTACATATTTTTCCGAAACACACTTTTTTGCATTTTCAGGCTCAGATATGAGTAATACATCATGCCTTGAAATATTTTAGCTATATTCCACATATTTATGTAATTATTTAATTTGTTCAAAAATATTGTATCTCACAACTCTACTAAATATAATGCAAAACTATTGTAATTTGACTTACAATAGTTTTGCACTATAAATTTTTTTTTTTTTTATTCTGCCTGTGCAAAACTATTGTAATTTGAGTTACAATAGTTTTGCGTTAGAAAATCTAAATCCTTCAGGGAAAAGTCATTGTAAAAATATTGCAAGTACATTTAATTTTGTACAGAACTGCACTAAAAAAATAGTAAAGTACAATTTATTGGCGCAGTCTCTATGGAATGCTTTCGATGAGGATCGAACCCACGACCTCACATTTCCTAGGCCACCGTTATAACCCCTCGACTACGCTGACTGCTACAAGTGGTGAGTGCTTTTAAATAATTTATACCCAATACACTAGCATTTTCAATGTAACCGGTGGTACTAAACAGAGACAAGTGTCAACTAGAGACAACTAGAGACAACTAACTTAAACAGGCGTTTTAGGGCATTATTTATATATAAACGTCCATATATAGTAATATTATACTGTAATAAATGAATAAAAATATTTAAATATTCGAAATATTGCCTTAGATTGCATTTAAAACCCGAATTATAGCAACGGAAAGACGCCGACACCGGTCGACCCAGAGTCAACAAAGCCAACTCGATAAATATTGGGTTACTGTGGTTAATATAGTAGGGTTATTCTCAATATTAGATATTAATGGGTCCACTCTGTTTGCAACACATTTATATGAGACAAAGGGTTAACTATTTCTGGAAATTGTGTATGTATGAATATGCACTTACTGAATGAATAAAGTTTAATTTAACACCATTGTTATCATTTTGAAATTACTAGCCTATACTAACAGAGTAGATCAAAATCAGGCAGCTGATTGATCAAGATACACTCTGTCATAAAATTAAAATGTGCAGTTTTCCGTTGAAGCAGAGTACCAGATTAACTGAATCGTTTATAGAATACGCCAGTAAAAATCAATCAGAAATAGTAGGGAAACAACTTGTGAAAAAGTGGTTTGGCAAGCTATGTGCGAATGTCATGACTATCTAAATCTCACGCTTAACACAATTTCTAATTTAGAATACGGTTGGAAAATATCCCATTTTAAACGTTTACATCGCATATTTTTACATAAAAAATTCTTATAAACACTTAGAATGACTTTACCAACTAATATTGAGAATAACCCTACTATATTAACCACAGTAACCCAATATTTATCGAGTTGGCTTTGTTGACTCTGGGTCGACCGGTGTCGGCGTCTTTCCGTTGCTATAATTCGGGTTTTAAATGCAATCTAAGGCAATATTTCGAATATTTAAATATTTTTATTCATTTATTACAGTATAATATTACTATATATGGACGTTTGTATATAAATAATGCCCTAAAACGCCTGTTTAAGTTAGTTGTCTCTAGTTGTCTCTAGTTGACACTTGTTGTCTCTGTTTAGTACCACCGGAAGTGTCTACTGTGTTTGCTAATTTCTCTTAGCGATTAAAAAGGATAAGTACAGAGTAGTTAAGTGTGTAGTGTTGTCCAAGTACTCCTTTGTATGTATTGTGTAGTTTTGCTTTGATAGTATGACATTGTGTACATTTACTTTTTGCACACGCACACGCACACGCACACACACACACACACACACACACACACTCTCTCTTACTATATTCATTACGTAAAGGGTTCTAAAGTACAGAGTGTGTAAGTGTAATGTCGGTCATGTCCTTTTTCTACAGTTCTCTTTGTTATACAGTTGGACTTCGATATCTCAAACTTCAAGGGACTATGCAAATTACATCGAAATAACAGAAGAGCTATCCGATTTCCAGTCTGAATTATTCCTCAAATTAACAGCTTAATGTATGTCTAAATCAATTCTGAAAGCTCCTGGGGAGCATTACTCTAGACCTACATTAAGCTGTAGCATTACTCTAGACCTACATTAAGCTGTAGCGTGTGTTTCTAGATGTAAGACGTAGAGATACATTGTAGAGCAATTATGTATTGCAAAGTTTGGAAGGGCCGAACTTTTAGTTGAGTTATGCGAGTTTGAGATATCTGTATAGTGAAAGTCCACATTATGCTTGTCATTCTTTCTTGGTTATTATAGTAAATATGCCATTCTGTTTTTATGCCAACCAATTTCGAAAAGTATAGATTCTATTCCCTTATGAATAAATATTTAATAGTACGGAATGAGCATATAGGAATCACCACCATGTCAATTGTTAGTAAGAGGGGAAGTGTGATGTTGGCTGCAAAAGATAAGGTAGTTATCTATAGTTGACTATATTATGTATGTTTTAATTTTCATATTCTGGAAATTTGTTTTATTTTCATCTACACTATATTTCCCTATGTATTCTGACACCCAATTCCCCCTCTCCACCAGTGTGTTAATTTGAATAGATCAGATACTTTGATATTGGTCTGCACTATTTGCTTAAAGAGGAAGTCCCTACAATGATTGCATATTTTCAATAATATCATAAAACTTGGTATTTGTTATGCTCTATCATTATTATGAAGGTTCCCAATTTGAACTTATATCGAAAAATGGCCCTGTGATACAAATAAACCGATTTCATCTATACTGATAATTTTTGTTCTACAACACAATATTAACGGCCTTTTCCGTTAAATTCTTCCGCGTTTTGCCGATGATCACCCGATCCCTCCATTGTTTACGTAATAGCTTTCTCGGAACTGGTCGGAGAATGGCGATTAGGGCGAACAGTTACGAAACTAAAACCCAACCCGAATAAAACTGAAACATCGGGGAGTAAAACAAGGATCGGCGATATCAAACACATGGATGTTTTGTCATTATAAACGGTAATTGGGTGGGGCTTTTTGCGATATACTACTTTTCAGCATATAAACAAATGAGTTTTGTATATTTTAAGTGTTTATGAAACGCGTCAAATGTAGGGACATCCCCTTTAACTATTAGTCCATATATACCGGTAGACCTTTAAATGCTTAGCAAACAGAGTAAACAAATTCTGATAGAATGAGGTGCTTCAAAAGCAAAAGCACCAATGCGAATGGACAAAACTGCTGACTGTTCTATTGAGTATGTTTATGAACACTTATAAAAAAGTGAAACACTACTCATGCCAACTATTCTCTTGAGTTTGTTTATGAACACTTATAAAAAGTGCAACACTATTTACACACAATAGCACCATCTTAAGTATTATTTGATTTTGATAACTACATGTATTCACATCGAAACTTAAGTTCCCATATGCCAAGAAAATATAAAATCACAGATAATGAAGTATGGACGACTATTTATGGCTGCCACACACGCATGTATGGCTCCTATATGAGTTGACAGATCTAGATCAGCTTGCTTATATGGCATAATTAAGATTGGATTCTACAGTTTCCATTAGGACCAAAGTTTCCCTTATTCAGAAATCGCTATAAAAAGTAATAATCGCAATGCCGTTATTTTTCTAAACAACTATTTGTGGAGTAAAGGGTTAATTATTTGTCATAATACTTAATTAGGGTACATGTATATATATATATATATATATCACATTTACATATTTTGCATGTGATTTAAAATATTGTTGAGCCTCAACCTGCCGAAAAAATAATGTCTCCTCAAACTCTGACAAGAAACAAGATTTACTTATTTGTGATTTGCCCAGGCTTTAGATAAACTACTGATCCAGTGTCCGACAGCTTCAATCATAATGAAACGAGGCGTAACTGGGATACCCCCAGCTGTTTGTAGATTATGATAAAATCGGGATATGCAGGATAAGAGTTAATTAGAACCTTCGAGTGGTGGGGAAATATCCTGATGTAGTTAGCACAAGTGTGTCATTGATTTGACAGTCGAGACTTATACAACTTACAGGAAGTCACGAGCATTTCTGCAGGCTTGATGATATTTAACAAGTTTTATAAATTAGTGAAACCTAGTTTTTAGATCGCCAAATGTCATAGTTTATATGTCAGGGTGGGCGATGTCAAATGCATAGTTTATGTCATACATTAAACGCGTTAAACTTGTAGATAGCCGGTGTTAAATACATAAATTGTGTCATATGTGGTTGGTTTATGTCAAGGAGGGGGTCGTTAAACTCATAGTCTATGTCATATATTGGTGACGTTAAACTCAAACATGGATGATTTTAAACTCAAATTCTATGTCACAGGTGTGCGGCATCAAACACATGGTTTATGTCACAGGTATGAATGTCAAACACGCATTTAATGTCGTAAATGGTTGACGTTAACCTATTCCCTTATATAAACGTGTTTTGATGCATTTGCAAACTGAGTAGACCCAAATCAGGTGACCCCTAGAGGAGCCGTCTGATCAGGATCTGCTCTGTTTGCTAATGGAATTTGATAGATCTGTTTCTTTAGTTTCTAAAATTGCTTCAATGTTCCGCCTTCCATATTTCATTGTAACTACTTTGTCAGGAATATTTAGTAGGTATTGAAATTTGGAATAAACATATAGACAAGGGAAAGGGTTACATTATTAATAAATATATGTATGTCATAAATGGTTTCATCAAATTGGGCGGAGTCCAATTTATAGTCTATGTCACATGTAGACGGCATTGACTCAATAACTTTAGTCAAGATTTAAGTGATGTAGTCAGGCTTTGTAGGTAGATCTTGGGATTGCAACTTAGAATGGAGATTTATTCTTAACCATTTCCTCCATGAATATTCATGTTAGAAATAATTCCGTCATGAATATACTTCCGCTTAATTGCTGTAATAGCAGGGATTTGTGGCCATGGCAGACACAGCAGAAACATATCAGAATCTAGACTATATCACATGCAAACAGAGGAGACCCTGATCAGACGGCTCCTATAACCGTCTGATCTTGGTCTAGGCTTTTTGCAAAGGCGTAGTTATGGTGTAAAGTGTTAAGGTCAACGTCCATTGTACAAAATGAAGAAAATCGTTTTCTGCTCAATATCTTTAGTCAAGAGTAGCACAGTGTGACTGATTTTATCTCGTGTTATGACATTTGAAAACGGCTTGGTTCCAGATGAGTTATGTAAATCAGCGTATCGTCAGGATCCAAGATGTTTGACACTCATTGATATTTTCTCAAAATGTTGATTTAATTGGAAGTCTATGAATGTTCATCATCAAATCAGACATTTAGCAGCCGTTATTTTTTCAGATGAGAAGGGTTTAAACACTTTGATGTACAGAAAGATGCTTGGGGTATGCACGGGGTATTCAAGTTTACTTTGTAATGTAGAAAATTTGTTTTTGGAATGACATACTAATGACATACTATGACCAAAGCTTGAGCTTTGCTTAACCCTTTACTCCATTAATAGTCCTGAGTGACAGCAGATCTAGATGAGGCGGTTCCTATAGATGTCTGATCATGGTCTGCTCTGCTTGCTTATGATATTATATAGATTTGTGTTTGCATTTTCTGCCATGGCCAAAATGTCTCTGTCTGTGTACTTAAAAAAAGATAATCTAATTAATATTCGTGATGTCATTTCACTGATGAATATTCATGGAGTAAAGGGTTAACCCTTTTCCTGTTGGTAGAAGGCGTCTTTTTATGCCTTTGTAATATTGACCTGATTATAGTTTCTGTCCTGGCCAACACATGACGTGTTCATAAGCCATTATGACAATTCAGCTGTAGAAGAACCTGTCATAAGTGTCCATTCATTAATTGAACATAGGAATTTTGAAAAGCAGGTGGTTGCTTAATACAGGAATTTTGAAAAGCAGGTGGTTGCTTAACCCTTTACTCCATAAAGAAGCCTTTTTACACCTCTGTAAAAGTCACTTTTTGAAACCACCATTGTGATAAATAATGTGTATATATATATACATAATGACAGAACGGGACCCCCCTCCGCTCGGGTTCCACCCTCACTCCGCTCGGGTTCCACCCTCACTCCGCTCGGATCCCGTTCCCGCTTCGCTTGTCATTATGTATATATATAGTAGTTGCTTAAAAAAAAAAAAAAAAAAGGTCCTAACACCTAAATTTAGAAGAATTGACCCTATTTTAAGCCTAAAATGTGTTTTACAGGGTGTTTAGGATAAAAAAGTAGTAAAAAGTAGAATCTTGAAATTTATAGGGTCGGCTCTAAAACAACGAAAAATTTAGGGAGGTACAATTTAGGGAGGTACCAAGGAGCTCGCTCCGCTCGGCAAGAACTAAATCAGGGAGGAAAAAAAACAAAAAAACAAAACACTACCAATGGGCCCCCTCTACTATCTGGTTTTTTAGTGAAAATTTTTAGAAAATCTAGGAGGTACAGAAGAACTAAATCAGGTGGAAAAAAATAAAATGTGAAGGAGGTACAGTGGAATTGAGGAAAAGTCCTGTGGGGAAATTGTGAAAAATGGGGCATGGGGGATATAGGGTCGGGAGTAAAACAGTGATAAATTTAGGGAGGTACAATCCAGGGAGGTACCAAGGAGCTCGCTCCGCTCGGCAAGAACTAAATCAGGGAGGAAAAAAAAGAGATAACTAAAAAAAATTTCTCTAAAAATGGACATAGAAAAAATGAATAACAAATATCTAGAAGGAAGAATTTGTGATTATTGTTTAGAGTTTAAACCCTTTAATTTATTTAGAAAAGAAAAACGATGTAAAGATGGTTATAGAAGAAAATGTAAACAATGTGAAAAACCAATGAGACAAAAACACTATAGAGAAAATAAAGAAAAATATAGAGAAGCTTTTAAATCTTTTATGGGAAGAAATCCAGATTATTTTATTTTTTATAAAAAAAATAAACAATGATTAAAAAATCATTCTTATAAAATGAACAACACAAAATCAGAAGTAATTAAAAAAGATATTATTGATGAAGAAACAGAGACTATTAAATTAGTAGACGAACCAAAATGTAATTATTTAAAAACATATGAAATTGACGCTAGTAATTATAAAGATCCCTATATATTATTTTCTGATAAAAAATCTATTATAATAGATCAAATCAAAAAAGACATAAAAGAATATAATGGTATTAAGTTTTCAGTAGGTCTTTCTCTTCAATTTTTTCATGATGAACAAAACGGTAATAAGAAATTTGTTGATGCCTCAAATCATGGACTACAAATTGCCGTATTAAATGATGAAAATATAGAAGAATATTATAATGAACAAACTTCTTATTTACAAGTATGGATTGAGAAATTCACAAACACAGCTTCAGGTTTAGAAATTGATCACTGTAAAATATTGTATTTGAATATAGCAAAATATGAACCGTTTAAAGGTTCTTCATATATAGACCTACCAATCTTTTTAAAAAAGAAGCAAGCAATAATCAATGTAAAAAATAAAGACGATGCGTGTTTATTCCGGGCAATAGTTTCCGCTATTTATCCCGCATCTAAACATTCTGATAGACCCTCATCTTATCCTGATTATAAAAATATTCTTAATACAAAAGATATTGATACTCCTACACCATTAAAGCAGGTATCAAAATTAGAAAAACAAAATAATCTTGCAATAAATGTATACGGATATAAAAAAGGAGAAAAAATAATATTTCCATATTATATTTCTGAACAACCAAAAGAGATTAAAAGAATAAACTTAATGTTAATTTCAGAAGATACAAAATATCATTATTGTTGGATTAAAAAATTTAGCAGATTAATTTGCAATCAAAACAATAAGCACGATGGAAAAACACACTTCTGTGATAGATGTCTATATTGCTTCTCAAAAGAAAATTTACTTACTAAACATAAAGAAGATTGTGAAGGAATAAATAAAACACCTTTAAGAATAGAAATGCCTAAAAAAGGTGATGCAATCAAATTCAAAAACTATCAAAACATAATGCCAGTTCCATACGTAATCTATGCAGATTTTGAAAGTATAATAAAATCTAAATCAGAAGAAAAAGGAGATAAAACGGAAATAACTAGTGAGCACGAAGCATGCGGGTTTGGATATCAAGTTGTTAGATATGATGGTAAAATAGAGAAAGAACCTATCATATACAGAGGAGAAAATACCGTAGAAATCTTTCTAAATCATTTAGAAAAAGAAGTAGAAAATATTAACAGCATATTTAAACATCCTAAACCAATGATTATGACAAAAGAAAATACAGAAGATTTTAAAAATGCTAAAGATTGTTGGATATGCGAAAAAGAATTATTAAAAGATAAAGTAAGAGATCATTGTCATTTCACAGGCGAATACAGAGGTGCAGCGCATAAATCATGCAACTTAAAACTAAAAATAAAACCATATTCAACTAAAATACCTGTTGTCTTTCATAATCTAAAAGGTTATGATTCTCATCTTATAATGCAAAAGATACATACAACTACGAGTGAGAAGATTTCTTGTATAGCAAATAATACAGAAAAATATATTTCATTTAGTATTGGACAATTAAAATTCTTAGACAGTTTTCAATTTATGCCATCATCATTAGAGAAATTAGTAGGCACAACAGATAAAACAGATTTCAAATTAATAAAAAGTCAGTTTGGTGATAAGGTCGATTTAATTTTACGTAAAGGAGTTTATATGTATGAATACATGGATTCATTTGAAAGATTTAATGAAACAGAATTACCACCTATAGAAAAGTTTTATAGTTCTCTATCAGATGAAAGTATCAAACAAGAAGATTATGATCATGCACAAAATGTATGGAAAGAATACAGCTGTAAAAATATAGGTGATTACCACGATCTATATTTAAAAACAGATGTTCTTTTATTAGCTGATATATTTCAAACATTTAGAAAAACTTGTATGGAAGTGTACAAACTTGACCCTCTACATTATTACACAGCACCAGGATTATCCTGGGATGCTTTACTCAAATCAACTAAAATAGAATTAGAATTATTAACAGATATAGATATGCATCTTTTCATAGAAAAAGGTATGAGAGGTGGAATATCAATGGTTTCAAAGCGATACGCAAAAGCTAATAATCCTTTGGTAAAAGATTATGATGAAAAGTCGAGTGGAGCGAGCTCCTTGAAAGAGAATAATTATATAATGTACTATGATGCAAATAATTTATACGGTCATGCAATGTCAAGACCACTTCCATACTCTGGTTTCAAATGGGTTAATCCGAGTAAAGTTAAGAAGCGTCCTAAAAATAAAGGATGGATATTAGAAGTTGATTTAGAATATCCTAAAGAATTACACAAAGAACATAATGATTATCCACTTGCTCCAGAAAAACTTTCCGTGAAAGAAGAATGGCTTTCAGAATATCAAAAAGAATTACTAGATAATAAAAGTATTTTAAATGTAGAAAAACTTATCCCTAATCTAATGAATAAGAAAAAGTATATAGTACACTATAGGAATCTACATTTATATCAGAAACTAGGTTTAAAAGTAACAAAATATCATAGAATCCTTGAGTTCAATGAAAAACCTTGGATGGAACCGTATATCCGCCTCAATACAGAACTAAGGAAAAAAGCTAAATCAGAATTTGAAAAAGACTTTTATAAATTAATGAACAATTCAGTATTCGGTAAAACTATGGAAAATCTACGAAAAAGAGTAGATATAAAACTTATAAAAACAGATGGAAGTCAAAATGAAAAACTTAGAAAAACAATTGCAAAACCAAATTTTAACAGACGTGTTAAATTCTCTGATAAACTGTCAGCAGTACATGTAAATAAAACAAATTTAAAATTAGACAAACCGATTTATGTAGGATTCTCTATTCTAGATTTATCAAAAGAGTTAATGTATGATTGGTATTACAACACATTGAAAAAAAGATATAATGAAAATTGTACCTTACTTTACACCGACACGGATAGTTTATTAGTAGAGATAAAAACCGAAGATGTTTATAAAGATATGTCAGAAATGAAAGATGAATATGATCTATCAGATTATTCTAAAGATCACTTCTTACATGATGAAAAAAATAAAAAAGTAATAGGGAAATTTAAAGACGAATGTATGGGAATTCCTATAGCTGAATATGTAGGTCTTAGACCTAAACTATATGCAATATTAAGAGCGGATGAAGAAGTAATAAAAAAATCTAAAGGTACAAAAAAATATGTAATAAAAAAACAAATAAACTTCGAAAACTATAAGGATTCATTATTCAATAAAAAAAAATATTCACATTCAATGAACATGCTAAGATCCGTAAATCATAATATATACGGATTAACAACAGACAAAATAACACTTTCTCCATTTGACTCAAAAAAATATATACTAGAAGATGGAATTACGACATACGGGTATGGGTATCAACAGGAACAATAAGAAGTTCTTCTTTAACAAAACCTCTCGTTGGTGCTGGAGATTTCAAATAATAAACTCTTATACCCTGTGTAATAATATGATATTCTATATTATGAATATCAACTGACCATATTGGGTCGGTAGCTCTTCTCTTACCACCTCCTTCTAATTCTCCAGGTTGATATAAATATCTAACATTTGCCAGAGGACATATTTCAGTATCAACTTTTCTTTTTAAAATTGGAGAAGGTTTTTTCGTCTCATTATTCAAAGCCTTAACAACATCTGCTAATCTCTTAACCCATTCTCTATTTCTTTTCTGTGTGTCAATCTCCTTAGCGTACTGATAACCGAACAATCTTTCGGCCAAAGTTCTATTAAATCTCTCTACGATTCCTTGATCTCTATGTATCTCTCTTCTACCTCTTCTTATTTTAACATTATGTTTAGCCATTAGTTGAGAAACAACACCCATAAATTCTCTTCCAGGGTCAACTTGTAATAGTTTAGGATAGTTCAAATGTCTTTTATAAATCTTTTCAAAAG
This sequence comes from Azorinus chamasolen, assembly GCA_963576725.1. Classification (NCBI taxonomy): domain Eukaryota; kingdom Metazoa; phylum Mollusca; class Bivalvia; order Cardiida; family Solecurtidae; genus Azorinus; species Azorinus chamasolen. Next base: position 83,264,068 of record OY755246.1, read on the forward strand.
CGGTGGCAACTTCTTTACTGTCTTTCGATGTCAATGGTTCGGCTTCTTTATATCTCGTTCCCACATCTACTAATGTCAATGCATACTTATACGTTTTATTTTTTATTCTATCAAAAGGTAAGAACAGTAAATCAGCTTGATGTACTTCATTTTTTGCAGACACATCAAATTTAGGTCTTATTATCTTTTTAGGTGCAGGCAAATATATCTGCCACACTGCTTGTTTCTTTAGAAATTCTAATGCTTGTTTTTTATTAACTTTAGCTTCTTTTGCTAACTTACTAACAGCTGTCGCACCTTTCCAAAATCCTTTAGGGCTATAGTATATTTCTTCAACGCAGCTCAAGGAGGAACTCCCTACGGTCGCTCGCGTTGCTCGCTCCATTTTTCATAGAAAAATTAAATCATAAGCATGGTAATTATTCTTTTTATTTTTTATACAAGGTTTCAATCCAAGTGGTCTAACAAAAAATGGTGGTTCTTTATCCTCTATCTTAGTAGCGAGATGTGAAGGACACCAAACCTTGGTTTCATCTTCAAGGGAGCTTGCTCCCGATGGTCGCAATTTTAAAACTGTACTTTCACCAATACTGGTGTCAATTATCTCAAAGTCAATAATTTGATAAATTTTATTTATTTCTAATTCAGCCCATTTTAAAATTTTATTTTTATTTTGCGCTTTTAACATTTTATCAAATTGTTCTTCTGTGATATCGATTTGCATTTGTGCTTTACTTTGCATTTGTGCCATCATCTTTTTTTCTACCCTGCTCATTTTTAAATATAGAAAATCAATTATTTTTTTAATTTTGAAATTTTCCAAAATTACATTTATTTTATTTGTCTATATTTTATATAAATTTCCAAGCAACAAAACCAGTTAATGCCATGCCACCAATAACAAAAGCAATCTCTCTATTTTTCTGGTCTTCCGATGGTGTATAAAAATCACTTAATTTAGGTTCTGGAGGTTCCCCTTGATTGGGTTCCCCACTCGCATAATAATATTCTTTCATAGCTTGGTCAACATCAGCAAATGTTTGTTCGGCATGATGTTCTTTTTTCATTTCTTTATTAATATAATCTAATCTTTGAGTTCTTTTTTTTTCCCAATCCGCCTTTGCTGCTTCTAATTGTTCCACAGCTTTATCATGTATTTCTCTTTCTTTATCCGAATCTTTTCCTAAATGTGAAAATAAATAATTACCACCAGTAAAAGCTAATGCATTTGTAACTGCTCCCCCAATCATCATTATTACTGCACTTGCCATTTATTAGGAGTGAATTTCATTCCAAGGAACTCGTTCCACTCGGTCTCCGCTCACTCAAATTTAAAAAATAAAACTAGGTTCCCTTTCGGCCACCTTATGGTTGCCTTTCGCTCGCCCTTCGATATTCTACTGGAGCTGGAATCAACTTAATAATTTCCCAAATAGTTAAACCCGTTAATAAAATACTGACACCAATAAATAAATAATCAGGTTTATTTTCTTTAATAGGAACGGGATCACTAACCACGTATTTTGAATAATCTTCTATAACTTCATCAACATCATCATCTGATTCTAAAAATAAATAATCATACTTTACACCTGTTTTAATTGGTATTACTCTAGACATTTTTTAAAAAATAAAAATAAGACAAGGAGCTCTAAGGAGCTCTACTTCATAATATCAGCTGGAATAATACCTTGTTTAACCAACATATCTCTTGTAGCCATTGCAAGTAATATATCAATAGTTAACATTCCAATATCTCCCATATTAAAATCTACTTTAGGTGCTGATCTTTTTAATAGTTTTCTGCCTATTTCCGCATAACCAATTGTTAATACAGTTTCTACTCCTGCATGATATAACATGTTTGCTATTTGTTTTCCATCTGTTGCCATTTTTTAAAGAAAAAATATAGATAAAAGAAAATTAATTAAATTCAAATGGGTTATATTCTTCTTTCTTTATTTCATAAGATATATTTTCTTTTTCTTTTTTGACTTGAATGTTTTTACTTTTTACGAATAAATATACTACTCCTAATCCAGCAACTACGATTGATACATATAATGGTATGTAATTTTTTGTTATTTCTAATTTCGAATTTAAACTCCCTTCAAGGGGACTCGCTCCCGATGGTCGCTCGGTCGCCCTTTCGGTTGAATTTTGAAAAGCATCATCATCTGAATCTTTTGTTATTTGTCTTGGTGTCGAATTTAAACCAAGAGGAACTCCGCTCGAATTTTTTAGTTCCATATTTTCTTTCTTCAAAAGTTCTGCTTCTTTTCTTTTTAATTCTGCTTTTAATTTTCTTGCTTCTGCACCTTTCTTACCAGCAGCTACTCGTTTTGGATTTTTGGGTTTCGAGAGATTACTCCCTTCCGAGGGTGCCCGAGCTGCTGTCGTCTTTTCTCCACTATTAATATTTTCTTCATTATTAATATTTTCTTCACTATTCATTTTTTATATCTTTTTTTTGAGAATCATCTTCATTATTAGCAAGATTAACATGTTTTGCTGTTGTTAACATTGCGGTAAGAGGTGCTAAATACATTCCATATCTATAGTACAGTTCGCAACATGAACTAGTCAAAGCGTGATTTATAAAAGGATCTTCCTCTAAGTCTTGTATTAGTTTTGGGGGGTTAACATTAAAAAACTTAGAAACACCTATAACATATAAATTAATAAAAGAATTACCTAATGTCTTAGTCATACTAGCTCCTAATCTCGCTTCATATCTACAATATAGTTTTTTTATTTGATCGGAAGTCATTGCGTCAATGTCTGAAAGTTGTAACTCTCTTCCGAGATATTGTTTACTACTACCACCAGCTACAATAGCTGATAATCGTTCGCGTTTTTTTTCTTCTTCAACATCTTCTCCCCAAGAGGGAGCTCGCTCCCTGACGGTCGCTCGATCGCAGCTCGGCCCCTCGAATTCGGTTAATAATTCTTCGGCATTCATTTTATATAGTTTATTTTTAAGTTTAAAAATAATTATAGTTTTTTTAAACCTTCAGTTCCAATAGCATTTTAATTAGTAATGCTTTAGTAATGCTTAAACAATGCTTTAGTAATGCTTAAACAATGCTTTAGTAATGCTTAAACAATGCTTAATTAATGCTTAATCAACTAACCAATAGCCAGTAGGTTGATCCGTTCTCAATATCAATTTACTAAAACGTTAAAATCAATCGACATTTTCTTGTTTTAAATTTTTATATAGTTTTTAAAAAAAATAAAAATCAACCACTCACTCGAATAAAAGATGGATATCTTCCACCCCTTTAACTTCATCAGTCATTTCGTTTATCTTAAAAAGAATAGTTTCAAGTTTTTTAAGAAGTTTGGTTTTACTCATTTTCTCCCCCCAATGTGAATGTCTCCGTAGTACCTTTAAAGCATCATATTTATTTGCAGCAAGAAAAAGAGTTCCAATTAAATCTCTATTCCCTGTATGTTTTGGGGCTAACTGTTTTAAAGAAAATTCTTTAACTAAAAATTCTGCAATAATTGTAAAATCATTATATGAAATAGCCCATGGGTTGTATTGTTTAACTTTTCCATAGCCACTATTCTTGAATCGCTCCCAACTCACTCGCCTATCCAATTCAACAATAATAGTTTCAAGTTTTTTAAGAAGTTTGTTTTTAGTAAGATTCATCTTTACTTGTGTCATTGGTAATTTATATTCAATATTATCATTTACAAGAAGAAGAATTGAAATTAAGGTACTATTCCCCAGACATTTTGGAGCAACCCCATCTAATGCACATTCTATTAAATTAAATTCTTCAACTAAAATCTTTGCAATAATTTTAAAATCTTTCATAGAGACGCCCATTTTATAAAATCAATTTTCAATCATCGAGTTCGGTCGACTAACCAATAGTCAGTAGGTTGATCCGTTCTCAATATCAATTTACGATGCTTCTTTTTTTTTAGTTCCTCTTTAATTCTTTGTCTTTCTTCCAAAGTAGGAATAACGTCATTTTCTCTTAGACAATTTTCAAAACTATCTCTGTCTTTTGTGTAGAACATACATAACCATTTTGTTTGTTCTCTCAAATCTTTTAAAACAGAATTGTATCTCTGTGAAATAACCCACACTGATTGTTCAGCGTGTCTCCCTGAAAAAGCTAATTCGGAAAGCATATCTCTTTTCTTCGTTAATTCTTTTGTAGCGCTACAATCATCAATAATGTATAACGTCGAATAACCGGCATATTTTTTAAAGAACATTCTTAATAATTCTTGTAGTTTCTCTTCTTCATTAACGATAGGATTAACGATTATTATATTTTTTGTTTTAGGTTTCCTAACATCTCCAATCCACTCACGATTTTTATAAGCTTTATTCCATTGAATAGTAGGACACAATATAACTATATATTTGAATATTTTAGAATATTGATTTTCTAAAAGGTCAAGTACAAACTCGGTCTTTCCACAACCTGTCTGTCCACATATAATAGCGCAATGAGGATATTTAGGAAGCTCAAGAGGGAGGTCACTCCCTGACGGTCGTTCCATTTTTTTAGACGGAATTTTAATTTCATTTAATAAACAACTTCTTTAAATCTACCATCTTCAAAATTAATTTGTGCGTCTTGTATAACAAATAGATAAACATTTATTGTTTCATCTTCTCCTGCTTCTTTCGTTATTTGAATCGTAATTCCTTCAGATCCATTCTCAATTCGCCTTCCCGAACCGTGTAGTGAATTATCATCCGTTGCGCGTAAATCAAGCCATAACGCGTAATTACTGGTAAGATATTTTTCTAATGTCGTATTAGTGAAGAACGTATCTTTTAAAACTAAATTTGTTATTTTATTTCGTTTAGAATTCATAGCAAAAAATTTATTTATTTCATCCCATTGTTGATAAGCTTTCATTCCTTGACTGTATAATTGATTCGGAACTCCTTCGATGGTAATCTCTACTTTTGTTATTTTAGGATTGAAATAAGTTTCGGTGTTCGTTCTTTCAGGGTCTTCGAATAACATCAGAATTCCTTTCATACTTCTCGCTGGAACATTTAAATTTATATTCCATAAAGTATCAGATTTATTTTTAGTTATTTTTCTATGTCTTAGTATTCTATCGTATAATATTACCATTTTACCGGAAACTTGTTGTCTTATTTGTCTAGATAATTCGGCGTCGGAAACCATATCAAATTCTAAACAAATATTACTTATTTTATAACTCGCATCTTTATCTGTTGAGTTAATAACTTTATTATAATCATTGAATGTAAGTTCGTATTCGAGTCTATCACCGAGACCGGACTGATAAAATGGTATATGCGTTTCTAATAGTTCAAAGTCTAACGGAATACAAAATCTATTTTTATACGCGTCAGCTATAGCTTCGTCTTCTTTGTCCGCACCAGCATTTCCCGCTCCAACTCTGTGTTTTAACATGTTTACTTTACCAAGACCTTGATAAGCCATGTTTGTGCGTTCGGTAGGCGTTTTCCATAAATCAACGTAACAATGATAAATATCGCTATCATCGATTGACATAACTTCATTTCCGCTTATACGAATGGTCATTTTTTTAATTATTGATCTTCCTATATTTTGATATATAGATGAATTTGCATCCTTAGATTTAAGTTCAATTTCAAATGCTAATCTAACTGTTCCGGGTACTATAACATCATTATCCCCTAGGTTAGGGAATCTCACTAATAACTGTTGATTCTGATCAATAGTTGAAGGATTATTAGTTATTACGACGCTCTGTCTAATTCCTTTTACACCTCTCGGTTCTCTTATTTTTCTGTAAGGATTTAATTTTTCTCCGTAGGCCGACATTTTTAAGGGATTTTTTTTAGTACGATAATTCGATTATCATTGACGCCACCGTATTAAAGCAAGTAGAATTATCTGTTTTAGAAACGAAATTGATTACGTCGAGAGCTTCAATCTTTAACGGTATAGCGAAACGTGTCGCGGCGCTCGGAAAAATACCTAAAGGCACGCTATATCTCGGTTGTTCAATTCCATTAATAGATACCACAATGGCTACATTATCATTGTTCGTTCTTTTACTTGATAATCCTAACCCCATTATCAAACCGGTTCTTCCCCCCACATAACCAACCCCTTCTTCTCTACCGGCATTACCGAAACTAAATACTTTTCCATCCTTTAATGCACCCTTACTTTCGGCGCATATGCTTATCGTCTTCTTAGTACTAATACTATCCCTCAATTTATTAATTTCTTCTTTCCCTTCTAAATTATCGGTGTGTTGTTTATTAGATAATTGTGGAACTACGCCCCTAAATTTATTAATTTCTTCTTTCAACGCTAAATTATCGGTATGTTGTTTATTAGATAACTGAGGAACTAAAACGTTCCTCACATGATTAATTTCTTTTTGAAGTTCTGAATTATTAGAACTAACACCTTTATATATTATTTTTTTAGTTCCGAATATACTCATTTTATTAGATACTTTTTAACTCTAAAACGCAATTAACTGGTAGACGATTATTTATTTTTTTATTATTTTCATCTCTTATTTCTAATTTTAATTCAGTTATACAGCCATTATTTAACTGTTTGTATTCAGGATTCTCCAGTCTCATCGTAGTTATATCTCCGAATTCTTTATTCTCAACTGGAATAACCGCTAACAAGGTACTAGGATTACCGTCTAGAAAATTATTAGAAGTACTAACTTGTTCCAAATGAACGTACAACGATTTATAGATAGCAAAATCTATACTTTTCCATCCTTTGTAGAATTCATTAGGGCGAAATGTCAGTTTACCAAATCCTAATATAAAGCTCAAATATTTACTTATTTTTAATCCAAAGGGAGATTCTAAATATGCAATACCATCCGTTTCATTTACGCCTAATGTAATATTATAATGTTTTAAAAAAATTGATAATTGTTGAAAACTATAATAACCATCGAAAATTTTTATGAGCCTATCATCACCCACCTTTTCTACATATTCATCAACAATATTATACCAACCTACACCGTACGTAATACTTTTCAATCCAATATATTTATCTCCATTTCTATTATCAATATATTGTTGTAAGTTAATAGTTTTATCAATATTTGAAATTGTATGATACATTTTTTTAGTTTGCTTTTTTTAACGTTTAAAAATGTCAATCCCAAAAGAATTTAAATTTAATCCAAACGTATCTTATAAATCGGGGGCCGCTTATAAACTTAAAAATATAGGCCTTATCAAACAAGATATGTACGTTAATAAAGATGAAAGTTTTCCAGTAAATTTTCCTGATATATTTCAAAATTATCAAAATCCTGCTTTACATTCAAACGATCAGTGGAATACTTGGTTAAATTCTCCTTTCGATTGGTGGCAATGTCAATTAAATTTTGCTGTTTGGTGTGCAACTTCCGGTTGTGGCGTAAGTTATGAAGATCATTTAGAAAAAACTACCGATCTAACAAAAACGGTTTATACTTTTCACGTTTATTACTGTATTTTAAGAATAATAAAAGAATTACAATGTCCAATTCCTACGGATCCAGCATTCTGTTATTATAATAATCAATATGATAAAGCTGCGTATCAAAAATTATGTAACGAGTTTAATATTTCTCCTCATACGGATTGGAGACAGAAATTAGATAGAGGAGGTTGTCACGGTCTCGGAACGTACAGTCAATACTTTAAACCTGATGGCGCATACAGAGCTAGTCATTTAAGCGATGGGCCATTCTTTAGCGTTAATGATTCTATAACTCATACTAGAAATATTAGTAACGCCTGGACTACTTTTTTATTAGATAAATCTAATGGATTTACTCATACGGGATTAGTTAGAATAAACGAAAGTATTAGAATATTCGTATGGGCTTTACTAGGATCTCAAAGTCAAACTAGAGTAGAAATTTTAAAGGTAGGAACCGGTTTTGACGCCCAAAAACAATTCTTAGCAAATATACAGGATGCTGTCAATAGTCCAATAGATTTACCGAGTCAGATTTCGAGATATGAAAATGTTTTAAAATACGCTAGAAGTAAAGTTAATTACAGTTACGGACTCGGTCTTTATATGTCTCCGAGCGATATGATTTTACAAATAGGAACTATTGTCGGATATAATAATGAAATTGTAGTATCAACTGAAGAACAAGTTTTAGGAATTAACGATGACGTTAATTCGATAAATAAATCTCCTTCTAACGTAATAAATGGAACAAAAACTAAAAAATCTCCTATTATTCATATTAAAAAACCTGAACCTAAACCTAAACCAAAACTAGAACCTGAACCAGAACAAGAGTCTCCAGAAGTAAACCCGAAGGTATCCGAACATGTAGATAATAAAACAGCAATAATAGTAGGAAGTATAGCGGTAGGTCTTACGTTTTTATTTTTTTATCATTAAGATACTCTTTTGCCGCCGTAAATAATAACCCGACAACTAAAACTAATAAAACCCATAGATTATTAGCGAGCCAATTAACGACTTAACCTGTTGCGGATAATAACCATGATACGATAGCCCCTATTATACCGGGTAATGCCGCTGCCGCTTTACCAGCTAATTTAGCTAATAATTTTCCAATATTATCTAATTGTTTTTTTATCCAATCTTTCACACCATCACCTTTTGGTGGAGGTTTTGGTGTTATAGATCCTCCTCCTCCACCGGGTATAACGGTTTCAACAATAAGACCAATAATCATTCCAAAAGCGGTTAAAACGCTAGCGATCGTAATTCCTTGTTCCCTGAATAAAGTTTTTATTCTTTCGGCTAATGTCGTGTCTTCTCTCAATATTTTATTGATGGTTTCTTTTATTCTATTTACTTGACTACGTATTTTTTCTTTATTAATATTAATTGCTTCTAATCTAGCACTTCTCTCGCCTTCCAATTCTCTTATTCGATTACTTATCCTTTCTATTTGAAATTCATTATTATCTTCTTTTGCTTGTTCTAATTTTTCTTTTTCTCTTGCTATATGTTTATTTGTTTCATTCAGTTTTGCTAATTGATTTGCAATCTCTTCTTTTGCTGTTGTCATTGCTTGAAGAATACCATCCACTTCTCTTTTTGTTATATCTGTTTGAACTTCTTTAGGTGCAGTTTCTATTTCTTCGACTACTTCTTTCAAAGCAGTTTCTGATCTATTTGTTGTTGTTAATAAATTTTGAACATCTTTTTCTGAAGAAAGATCTTGCATTGGAATTTCTTGTCCTGCATTATTAATTTCATCTCTTGTATTTTGTAAAGCTGCAACAGCTTTGGTAGATAGTTGCTGTGTACTGTTATAATTTGGTAAATTTAATAAATCTCTAATTGTAGATGTACCACCAGAACCAATTCTACTTGCTAAAGTATTCAAAGCAATAAAACCTCCTCTTTTGGATGTGATTTGAATTTCTCTATCTCCAACCTTTAAAAATAACGTTTTATTATCTGGATCAAGTTCAAAGTTTGTAACATCTATATATGTTGAGTCTAGCCCATACTTTTCTTTTATCATCTTAAAATATTCTTTAACTATTGATTGTTTCAGTCCCACTATTAATTGTGTTCTTGTATCTACATCATTAATATCTTCAATAAGAGCGGATAGGTTTTGTATGGATCTGTTAAATTCATCATCTGCAAACATATCATTATCATCATTAAAAACATCATCTTCAAAGTCTTTGTGATAATCTGGTTCATTATAATCAAATCCACCTTCAGCCATTTTTATTCGGAATAAATTGGTGGTGGGTTTTCATATCTATAATTATTAGTAACATAATTATTATTATTAATTGTATAAATTATGCTGTTTTTAAACTGTTTAACATATCTTCTTTTACCTTCTCGATTAATTTTTTTTTTTCATCTTCAGTTATTCCTGAACCTGATTTCCCTAGGTCAGATTTTTTTATTGATCTTATTTCTTCTTTAAGTTTAGAATATTTTTCCATTTCAGTTAAAACTAATTTAAATTCTTCAGGGCTTATTTCTCCATCTTGAAGAGATTTAGAAATAATATCTCTAATACTATTTAATTTACTTTCTGCTATCATTTTAACATTACAATGTTTTTGTGCTTTTGTCATTAATTTTCTTCTTATTATTTTAACACATACACCAATTCCTCCGCATGCTACAGCCACTATTTGTAATGGTAACAGAATAGGAACTGCTACTCCGATTCCTGCTAAAATAATACTAGTTGATATTAATGTGGTATCAACCCCTTCAGTAATATTTATTCCTCGTTTATATTTTTTTCGTAATGATTTTCTTGTATCTCTTTCATTAATTAATATTCTTTCAATCTCTGATATTTTTTGTAATCTATAATTTTGTCCATCCTCTACTGGTAATTCAGGATATAACGGCGCCGTTGGTTGCTTCATTTTTAAAGGGTTTTTTTTTAAAAAAAAAAAATTTTTCTCGTGGTGGCAGGTAACACCCTCAACCCGACACATTTTTATTTATTCAAGCAGAGGACAATTTTAACCCTATAACATAATTTAAACAGTCAGTTCTGATTGGATAACTAAAAATAGACTAAGAAAAACCAATATCTTGCACAACGAGTTTAAACTTTATAAGCCCAATTTATATGATTTATACTTGTGTACACAAATAATAACTAGGCATTGCGTGGTAGGACAAACTTCTAAGACTTTCTTCCCCCTGGAAGATTATTAACATAGGGGTTTGATCCTATCCGGTTGTAAGGTCCGGAAGCTATTCCAGAAAGGGTAGCCCGGATCTCGGCTTGCCAGTGTGGGTCCAGAGGCAATAAAAATGGAAAAAACCTTCCTCTCTATCTAAGTCCTCTGGACCCAGTGTACACAGAGAGGATTTTGCCGGCAGTGGGTTCGAATCCCACCGTCGATGATTTTTTTTTTTCCTCCCTAAATTGTACCTCCCTAAATTTTTCGTTGTTTTAGAGCCGACCCTATAAATTTCAAGATTCTACTTTTTACTACTTTTTTATCCTAAACACCCTGTAAAACACATTTTAGGCTTAAAATAGGGTCAATTCTTCTAAATTTAGGTGTTAGGACCTTTTTTTTTTTTTTTTTTAAGCAACTACTATATATATACATAATGACAAGCGAAGCGGGAACGGGATCCGAGCGGAGTGAGGGTGGAACCCGAGCGGAGTGAGGGTGGAACCCGAGCGGAGGGGGGTCCCGTTCTGTCATTATGTATATATATTGTATGTTACTTGCATATCCTGCAAGAGAATGATAACAACAGCCTTTATACACCTCTGTAAAAGTCACTTTTTGATACCATTGTGATAAATAGAGCATTTGCTCCATAGGAGCAAATGCTCTATTTATTACAATGGTTTCTTTACTACATGATTCTAACATGTTTCTGTCTTCTTGGAAATGCTCCTTTTCGGTAGATGCATTCAAAAAGGTTACGTCTAAAAATAGCCTATGGAGGAAAGGGTTAATGCAGGGCAAAGGTAATGCAGAAAGCTCCTAAAGGAGCGTTATGTATAAATTTTGACCTGCATTAAGCTAATATTTGCTTTATACACCCATAATTATGCCATTTTAATGGCCACTTAAGACAGGTTCTTCTGTAGTTCAAGGTCATACAGACATATTTCCTTATATGAATATTCATCAGATTACAGGTTAAAAGGCTTAGCTCAGGCTTAGGTAACTTTTATTGAAAATAGAGAATTGTTAAAGACCTAAAATAAGAGAAATTATGTTGTGATCATTTCACTTCAATCAATTCATATACTGTGTAGCTGTGTACTAAATAAATGTTGTATCTTATGTTTGCGTTCTTGTAATTTAACCTGTAAGTATAGCTAGAATATAAGTACCAGTGATTGTGTCACGTTTCTTATTGAGAACTTCGTGTAACAACGCATTATTGGGCGACGTTGTGTTGTCCATTGCAAACGCAAACAGATTGGTCCCATATGTAGGAGCGAACTAAATCGGTATCAACTCTGCGTCCAAACAGTGTCACAGTCTGGTTGTTTCTGTTATAGAATTGAAAGATAAATCATTTGATAACGTTGAGGAAGACACTTGTTTTGTAAATACTTATTACTGTAAATAACGTACAATAAAACGGGGTTGCCATGCGTCAAGGAAAGGCCAGGGAATTTTTTTTCAAGGTCAGGGAATTTTGTGACGTGTCAGGAAAAATTGAAAAAATATGAGCAAAGGTCAGGAAAATGTCAGGGAATTCAGAAAAAAATTGAGAACCAAGACCACATATTTTAAAGTTCCTCAAAAAATTTACATAATTTATGACAGAAAGACAAAATGTCGCGATGTTACATGTCAGGGAAATTTAAAATATGTCAGGGATTTTTTAGGGAATTATGTTTCCTCTGATTTGTTGCAACCCTGTAAAACTCGATTATTTGAAATTTTATTAACCAAGTAATTGGCGCATATTTAGACAGGTGGCAGCTTAAATTAATGCAGAGTGAAGGTCATGGAGAAAGCTCCCCCCCCTCCTAGATCACTATTGATACGCATTTGAGTGTTCGAATAATCGAGATTTTACTGTAGTTAACTGTTTTGCTCTGATCCCTCGTTATAGTGTCTTGGGCCCTAGAGAAAGATGATTACTCTGATCTCTCTGTATAGTGTCCTGAGTCCAGGAGAAAATGATTACCCTGACCCCTCGGTATAGTGTCCTGAGTCCTGGAGAAGGTGATTATTCTGATCTCTCTGTATAGTGTCCTGAGTCCTGGAGAAGGTGATTATTCTGATCTCTCTGTATAGTGTCCTGAGTCCAGGAGAAAATGATTACCCTGACCCCTCGGTATAGTGTCCTGAGTCCTGGAGAAGGTGATTATTCTGATCTCTCTGTATAGTGTCCTGAGTCCTGGAGAAGGTGATTATTCTGATCTCTCTGTATAGTGTCCTGAGTCCTGGAGAAGATGATTACTCTGATCTCTCTGTATAGTGTCCTGAGTCCTGGAGAAGTTGATGACTCTGATCTCTCTGTATAGTGTCCTGAGTCCTGGAGAAGATGATTACTCTAATCTCTCTGAATAGTGTCCTGAGTCTGGAGAAGATGATTACTCTGATCTCTCTGTATAGTGTCCTGAGTCCTGGAGAAGATGGTTACTCTGATCTCTCTGTATAGTGTCCCGAGTCCTGGAGAAGATGATTACTCTGATCTCTCTGTATAGTGTCCTGAGTCCTGGAGAAGATGATTACTCTGATCTCTCTGTATAGTGCCCTGAGTACTGGAGAGGATGATTACTCTGATCTCTCTGTATAGTGTCCTGAGTCCTGGGGAAGATGATTACTCTGATCTCTCTGTATAGTGTCCTGGGTCCTGGAGAAGGTGATTATTCTGATCTCTCTGTATAGTGTCCTGAGTCCTTGAGAAGATGATTACTCTGGTCTCTCTGTATAGTGTCATAAGTCCTAGAGAAGATGATTATTCTGATCTCTCTGTGTAGTGTCCTGAACCCTGGGAAAGATGATTATTCTGACCTCTCTGCATAGTGTCCTGAGCCCTGGAGAAGATGATTACTCTGATCTCTCTGTGTAGTGTCCTGAGCCCTAAAGAAGATGGTTATTCTGATCCCTAGTTATAGTGTCATGAGTCCTGGAGAAGATGATTACTCTGATCTGTCTGTGTAGTGTCCTGGGTCCTGGAGAAGATGGTGACTCTGGTCCCTCGGTCCTCTGTTTGTAGGTCTTTGACTCTTATCATATGGATTGTACAGGTCTGATTCTAGTGTCTGCCATAGCCAAACAGCATAATTCATTCATATGCTGTTATAAGACACTAGTTAGAAAAATATCAATAACGTCATTCTTATATGAATATTCATTAGCAGTCATGTTTTACAACACTATAGAGTCATTATCCGAAATCAACCCAATAACTGGGACCGACACTTAGAATCCAGACTGACAAACTTCGGTAAATAGCACGGACCGAAATCAAACTGCTCCAATAAGGACAGTTTGAACAGGGTATATACTATTTGCTATTATGTTAGTTTCTTTATATACGTGAACAAAATGATATATTCTAATTGCTTGGAGAGAGGCGCCCAATACTAAGGACGTCCAAATACATAGTGTGGTATACTCGGAGTCCAGAAAAGGAAATGTCTTCTTCCATTTGTAATTTTGTTTTCAGCTCACCAGAGCACAAAGTGCTCAGGGTGAACATAGTGAAAACTTTGAAAATATTCTCCTATAGACCTGGGGTTCTCAGCTTTCATATTTGGCACATAGCATACACATAGTTTGGGTCCTGATGCGACACTGAGTTATTCGGCTTATTATCTGGATCTAAACTGATGACGTCAATGATCACAAAGTTTAATGAACCCTTTCCGTCGCAATAAAAATTATGTCTGCTCAAACATGCATATTATGGTGTGATATTTTCCGGTGAGATTTGAGAAACTGTGACTCATAGCTTAGATCCTGATGAATCCACTCTGCAAACCCATGTTATAAAGCGTTTAGCGATAAAAGGGTGTTAATTGTGAATATATTAGTTACGGTTTCTTTAACCGTTAGCCTGCTATGGGCGGATGAGTGAATACCTATGCAAACAGTTTAGATCCAGATGATACAGCAACTAGGCGTCTCGTCAGGATCCAAACTGTTTGACACCTTGAAACTGTTTGACACCCTGATTGCATCTTGGTAGGCAAATTGATTATAGTTTGAATTTTGAAACTGTAGTAGGTGAAAAATTGTGTAAAAATAAATTGCTCAGCAGGCTTAAAGTTAAGGGAGGTAAGCGATTGCAACAGCTGGAAGAAATCAATCCCAGTTGTTTCCCTTTTGAGAGATTACCTGACCACGCTTTATACATTAACTCTGGCCATGCTACATGTATTTACATGTACTCTGAATATGCTACAAAATGTATATACATGTACTCTGACCACGCTATTGACATGTATGTACTCTGACGGGAACCTCCTACTTCGTCTAAACCAATTTTGTCTAAAAGCTAAATTCCTATTTCGTCTAAAACTTATAGAAACCCCATTTGGTCTAAGCAAAGATAAATAATTATCTAGTACTGTTACAAACAAAGTCTTAGAAAACATATATGAGGCGTGCCATGACAAAACCTGTAATAGCGACATCGCGCACGAAATGACGTTACGACCTATTAAATATAATTTTCATTTTCCCACACTGAAAGACGGAGGTGATGCATTGTTTTTGTTAAAAGATCGTAAGTTTTAAATTGATAACAAATGGTCAGTGACTTAGAAGTAAACCCATACTGAACTGAACTGAACTGAACTGAACTGAACTAGAGAAAAGGAAAAATTTAGAATTTGTATATCTAGATCTAGTTTGAAACCATTGTGATAAATAGAGCATTTGCTCCTACAGGAGCAAATGCTCTAATTATCACAATGGTTTCACAAAGTGACGTTTACAGAGTCGTCAAAAGTTATCAATGTGAGTGAATGGGTTAAATCTTCATGACGTCATGATATCTTACATAAACAGGTTAATTCTTTCGCTGCCAATGTCGTATCTATCATGACTCATGTGTACATAATTCGGTGTCTTATCAGGATACAGACTGTTTACTGTTTCTATATTATGAAACAAAAAAAATAAAAAAAATGCAGACGACAAAGGTTGTCAGCAAAAGAAATGTCATTGGTCTTTGACATGTCAAAACAGTGCGGTGTATCTAAATACTGTAGACAGGTTTTATACATAAGATGTATACAGCTGTTTGTTGTGGAAATAGAGCAAATTCATCTTTAATGCGCATACATGTGTACTTGTTATATACTTTCCTATCCAGTAAACTTCCAGTTAAGTATCAGATCTAAACGTCATATTATTATCGGAAAGAGCCGAATAGTTACGACTGGTTTTCGTCAAGTTACCGTAAAGCGATATAACGGTCTTCTCAAAACATTGAATGTTTATAATGCGACAATTCTGTTCCAATCGTTGATTGGTCGCGTTTTATTAAAGTCATCCAATGAAAAACCTGAGGCTTGAAATAGTCCATTGCCTATAGGTTTTTGTCGTGGAGTACTGCAAGGTTATGAATTGGGTGTCGGTATTTACCTGTCACGTGATATATAGATCTACAAGGTCGAAAACTGGGCCAGCTTTGTTTATGAAGGGCTTGACGGACTATTTCTATTCTAAGGTTAATAAAACAAACATAATCCGTACGATTCGTGAATACGCTTTCCCTCATATAAAAGAGAAGAATACCCAGATCAGACAACTTCAGTAGGAGCTGTCTGATCAGGGTCTGTCTGTTTGTTTACACAAGTATATAGATCTGAATTTAGAATACACTTTCCCTCATATAAAAGAGAAATAGACCCAGATCAGACAACCGTGACAGTAGGAGCTGTCTGATCAGGGTCTGTCTGTTTGTTTACACAATAATATAGATCTGAATTTAGGCCTTCCGTTTTGTCTAAGCCAGCCTTTCCATTGGCATTATTACAGTGTAACAAGGCGCAAAGCCAACAAGCATCGCGCCTGGGTTTCTCTGTATCCTCTCCCCTCCCTCAAGGGCATCCAGTTTGCAGTTTATTTTCACTCCGCACATACAGATGTGATAGGAGGTATACATGTATATTGAAGATATACATAATTAACCCATTTTGGCCAAACACTATAGGTAAACAGTGTAGATCAAAATCAAAGTGTCCCTAAAAGAGCCCCACGTTCGGGGTCCACACAGTCTGTCCCACGAACAGGTTTCTAGACCGTCTTCTGAGCTTTAAGAGCATGTTGGAGTACCTGCAAAATGGGCTAATGTTGCAAAATAGTAGGGCAAGGCTGTGTGAACAGGTAAATACCATAAACAAACAAACACAAACAAACAAACAAACAAGAAAATAAAATAAAACTTTTCATTATAATGACCACTTCAACAGTGCATAATAACAGTAACGGTATGGGCTAGCCGTACTTTGCCGGATGGGGTCTGACAGATGTTTAACCCATTACCTCATAGGCTATTTTTAGACACAACCTCTTTGAATTAATCTACCGAAAAGGAAAAAAAATAGAATTTTGTAGTTTGAAACCATTGCGATAAATAGAGCATTTGTAGTTTGAAACCATTGTGATAAATAGAGCATTTGCTCCTATAGGAGCAAATGCTCTATTTATCACAATGGTTTCACAAAGTGACTTTTACAGAGTCGTCAAAAGTCGTCAATATGAGGGAAGAAAGGCAACTGGTTTACTGACTTTAAATACAATGTCTACTTCATTCTCGTTCATAAAGGATTGAAAATAAGTCCCACTGACAGTCTGTAAATAACTATTAAGGATGAGTTTCTTTCTTAATTCACCGAAGTAAGCATATTTAAAAAGATAGTCATACATATATCAGTGAAAGAGAGAAACATACAAACTAGTAGCATATGAACTATATGTGTTCATATGCCGTATTACATACTAGTATACTATTTGACTAGAGCAGCAATTAAATTATAATACGGAATTTTTTTTCTGGCTAGCCGTTACTTTGCCGGATGGGGTCTGAAAAATGTTTAAGCACAACGGCGATGAACTTACTGAGTTTAAATAAAATGTTTACTTCACTCTCGTTCATAATGGATTGAAAGCTAAGACAATTGGCAGACTGTAAATACCTATTAGAGATGAGTTTCTTTCGTAATTCACTAAAGTATGCACATCCAATTAGCCCATAGTGAGCAGAAACGGGCGTTAATCAACACAAAACAAAACAAAGCCAATAAATTACATACACAACCAAAAAAATATAAACCGAAATTCTAATAGAGAAGAATTTAGATAAATGTACTTTTAGACAGGTGGCTGCTTAATGCAGTGTGAAAATCATGCAAGATCTTTCTTCGTGACTTTCAACCTGCATCAACAGCTGCCACATGTCTCAAGGACCGATGTCTATACTATACTGAATGTTCGGTATAAGGGGATTTTACTTATAAATAAATGTGTTTAAGTTGTCAGTTTGACTCTTGTCTTAACCCTTACCCTCATATTGACGACTTTTGACGACTCTGTAAAATTCACTTTGTGAAACCATTATGATAAATAGAGCATTTGCTCCTATAGGAGCAAATGCTCTATTTATCACAACGGTTTCAAACTACAAAATTCTAAAAAAATCCTTTTCTCTAATTAATGCTCATGTTCGGTAGATTAGTTCAAAGAGGTTGTATCTAAAAATAGCCTATGAGGTAATGGGTTATTGAATAATAATAATAGAAGACTCCGTCCTTTATGAAAACAAATATATAAGTAATACTGAAAGCTCCCGGGTGAGCTTTCAGCTTTACTTTCGACCTGCATTAATACTGAAAGCTCCCAGAGAAAGTTTCCAAAATAGAAATTGGGTTACTCGAGCTCCCGTTATCTCGAATTAAAGTCCGAGACATCAAGGGTCCACTACATATACCTCTATTCATAACGAATAGCTATTTTTTTATAATGTAAACTTTTCAAGTTGACAAAATCTATAGAATCAGATCTATAGCATACCGAAACAAACAGATCAGACAGCTACTCTGTCTGTCAATACACTCCCGTCTCCAGACAGCCCACGACCTCCATCCTGTTGACCACCTTTGTATCATGTTTTCATACTTATTCCTTCCCTCTTTATTCGAGTTTAGTTTCACAGACGATAATCCTATTGTCTATCGAGAACTTGTGTTTCTAATCTTTCACGTACTCTTGTAATATGTTCCTTTTGTAGTTTAGTTTGAATTGTACACAACATGCATATGTTAGAAAATGTCCACCAATGCAGATATAATACATCAAGGAGAGGATCCTAATAAGCATATTGCTTTCCATCCAATCCTTTTTTCCAAATATAGTGATAAGTTGAAGTATGTACCTTCCAGAAATAAAGTATGTTTAAACTAATGCATAACAAAATCCCCAGCTAAATATTAATTTAGCGAGACATAGACTGTTATTTGAGGTAAAAACAACATCAAATGTAGTCATATCTGGAAGCTATACAATGTGAGCTTGTTGGTGAAGTTGGGGCCAGAACTTGATTACTGGACCCGGACCCACCCGGTTCCTAAGAAAAAAATAAAAATTCAAATAAAAAAAATACATATTAAAAAAAAAATACGCGAACACCCCTGCTCTATATAGTAAGTTACTTATTATATAGAGCAGGGTGTTCGCGAAATTGTTTTTCCTTTATTTATTTATTTTTTTGTTGGGTCAGAACACTATCTTTTGGTATGTTTTAGATACTTATGACATGTGATTAAAAAATAATGTATTTGTGATGGAGTTGTTTTTGTTGTTGTTGTTGTTGAGTCACTGCATGCGAAGGACACCTGTGATATAAACGTCTGTTCGCGCATTTAAAAACAGAGTAAACCCATAGCAGACAGTCCCGTAGGAGCAGTCTGATCGGGGTTTGCCCGTAGGAGCAGTCTGATCGGGGTTTGCCCTGTTTGCTTATGAAATAATACAGATCCGATTCTAACAGTACCAAGAGAGCATGTGTCCATATGCTTGTATAGAAAGTCAGCTAATAAATATTCGGGATGTCATAATTTCTTATATGAATATTAAGATATATATAAAAAAAACATCTTATCTTGTTGCAATTCATTAGATTCGCATCTAAAAAAAACTAAACCAGAAGAATAGAATTGTCAAATATAACTTAACATATATCCTCCTAGTGACGCATTTTGGCACCTCTGTAAAAGTCACTTTCTAAAACCATTGTGATAAATAGAGCATTTGCTCCATAGGAGCAAATGCTCTATTTATCACAGTGGTGTCAAAACTACATAATACTGAAATTCTCCTTTTCTGTAGTTAATGGTCCTTTTCGGTGGATTAATTCAAAGAGGTTGGGTCTAAAAATAGCCTAGTAGAGAATGAGTCAAAGCAGACAACATTAGGCGCATCGAAAGAGTTAGTACTTTACTTCATGAAAACACCTCTTTGAACACGACTATACAACCAGATTATACGCCGACCAGACAGTGCCCACAGGAGGTTTTTTTTTATCAAAGTCTGTCCTGTTTGCTTATGGAATTACATAGATATATATTCTATAATTCTTACCATGGCCAAAACAATCAAATGTTCAAAAACTATTATGTAAAAATCAACCAAATCATGAATTTTAACATTAATATTCATGAGGGAGAGAGAGAGGGGGGAGAGAGAGAGAGGAGAGAGAGAGAGAGTTAAATCACTTGTTAACGGTATTAGACAAATGGAATTAGAGCATACAGTTCAGTTCAAGTAAATGTCTCGAGTAAAACAAAACAATAAACGCAATTTGAGAAGTGCTATACAGATGACAACAATAAACGCAATTTGAGAAGTGCTACAGATTGACAACAATAAACGCAATTTGAGAAGTCCTATACAGATGACAACAATAAACGCAATTTGAGAAGTCCTATACAGATGACAACAATAAACGCAATTTGAGAAGTGCTATATACAGATGACAACAATAAACGCAATTTGAGAAGTGCTATACAGATTACAACAATAAAAGCAATTTGAGAAGTGCTATATACAGATGACAACAATAAACGCAATTTGAGAAGTGCTACAGATGACAAACTGCAATAGTCAACCCTTTCTCTATCATTCTTTTGTCTGCTGTTTAGAGGTTTTTTTAAATGTATTGGTAAGTTGTTAT
Source organism: Azorinus chamasolen (assembly GCA_963576725.1). NCBI lineage: Eukaryota > Metazoa > Mollusca > Bivalvia > Cardiida > Solecurtidae > Azorinus > Azorinus chamasolen. The sequence goes on from OY755246.1 coordinate 83,284,704, forward strand.
TGTTAAGAGATTTCCCATAATCTGTTACTTCGCTTTAGAAAAACTGCGCTTTGTTCTATTTTGACCTACTTTTAGAAAACGCCATTTGTAGACATGTTGATTGTTACCGTGAGCCTGCTAATTACGACATGATACGCATTTCCAAACGACCTTGACCCAGCTGAGTAACACGATCTTTGATCAGGATCAAATATGTTATACACTCTGTCAATACTTTTTCAGTTTGATCGAATCTGCAGTACACAAAATATTGCAACAGATTAGAATTTGAACGCACTAATTGTTTGCGGCAAGTTAAGGGACAACATTGGAAGGGTGTAACCTTTACTCCATAAATATGCATCTAAACGTCTTTGCAAACAGTGTAGACCCAGATAAGACGGCTCCTATAGTAGCCGTCTTATCACTGTTATCAGGGTATGCTCGGTTTGCTTATGAAATGCATGTAATGTAGACCTGATTCTATAGTGGCTACCACTGTCCCAAACTCCGTTTTTATATGTAATTAAAAAACTTATTAATAAATCTAATTAATATTCATGATATATATCAGTATTTCCTGCATGAATATTCATGGAGTAAATATTCATGGCTAAATATATACCAGACCTACAGATAAAGGTGCTTACCCAAATACTAAAATCGTCATTTCTCCACCAAGAATCGTCTCGAAGTATTGGTTTTGTTGGAAAATATAGGTTTTGGTGGAGAAATAAAGCAGCTTTTCCTGAAAATGTTGACCCATTTTTCTGAACCTCTGTTGTTCGTATAACCTTGAACTGCTTTGAGGCGACTTTCAATAACAAGCAGGTATGGCAATGTTACATTTCCCTACACTAGGGCGACAAACTCGATCAACGCTGAATTTTCAGAGTGGAATTGTCCGTCTGTGTTCAACTGCTCGGTACATTCAGAATGAAACTCTTAAACATGCTAGATCATTTTAAATAGCAAATAGTGCAAACCCTGATCAAAGGGCTTATATAGGAGCAGTCTGATCTGAATCTACACTGTGTGCAAATACCATTGCACGTGTGTCCCCCATTCAAAAGCTACGTAACAGTCGTCCGTCAACATATCGTCTGCTGCAATTTACAAAGTACATTTTTCATCAACTTCAAAAGCAAAACAAAAATTAGACAACACGGGCTCTGCCAGATTGTCAATTAATTTGGATCTTGATCGGACACCATGTTACGCATCCTGGATCTAACCTGTCTTTGAACAAAAGCTTATTATATAGATCTACAACTTTGAACAGATACGTACTAGATCTATATCTGTGTCACGTAAGTCGACAATCAGTAGGTTTTCGTTCCATATACAAATGTATAGGCTTAAATACCCGCTTTTAACCGGTTCCTTTATGAATATGCATAAAATATGATGTCATGAATATTAATTAACCCTTCTCTTGCTGAATTTTAAAATGCATTTCTTCTTCTTTACCCATGCCCTGTGGTATAATTACATATATCTCCACTGTGTACAAGTATTTCGCTGTGCAATCACCGCTATGGAGTGCACTGGTTGCACGATCAATTTGTAAATAGTGCAGACCCTGATGAGACAGCTCCTGCAGGAGCTGTCTCATCTGGGTCTTCACTATTTACAGGTAGGTATATTGACGTGAATAGCAATACATTGACGTGAATAGCAAGCGAAGGGTTAAATTGCAAACTATGCTATAAAAGTACACGGACACATGATGCTTTGGCCATAAGCCTATGGCAGAAACCATAGAACATTATCTATTTTATATTATAAGCAAACAGCATACCCTGGTCAGACGGCTCCTGTATTTAGGAGCCGACTGATCTGGGTCTATACTGTTTGCAAAGGTGTAGAAAGGCATATTTATGGAGTAAATGATGAAATAAACAATATTTGACTATTTACCATACATTTCAAATGTTCTACTACCGCAGTAACTACGTTTTAAATCTCTAAATTATTCAATAAGTAAACAGAATAGACCCAGATCAGACGGCTCCTGTAGGAGCCGTCTGATCTGGGTCTACTCTATCTGCAAAGGCATGAAATGCCATATCTATGGAACACAGGGTTAATAGACCTTATGTGTACGTGACAAGCTGTGATATGTCGGTTATACGCAGGTCAGAAACCGGAGCAGTCGAAGGACACACGTATATTTAGCCTACTTCTTCACCTCGCTTATCGCGAGCGGGGGTCGTCTCATAACATCGCGTTTACAACTAAATCGTGATTTTGTCCGTATCACGCAATCTGCCTAGTAAACAGTCGGAGAGAACACACAGAAATTAGAAGTGTCTAAACAAGTGGATCATATGGATAAAGTATAGATAGAGGTAAGTTATTTTGGTTTGTGTTTTTATTCAGTTTTCAATGTAAGCTCGCAAATATGGATTTAAAGTGGTCGATTCGTGCTCATGTACAAGTACTTGTTTTGAAAAGTATAGGCTGGATTTCATTGTTATAGAAAATGCAATGCCAATCCTAAATATTGACAAGATCGGTCATTGGATATTCTAATTTTTATCAATAATATGAATGTAACTCTGTTGAGCTAGATCTACAGAGAGACAACGAACTGTAGACCAAGAATCACCGCTCGCGACATCTCGGTGATTCTACTTTCGATTAGGAGGATTATATATGTACGGTAGCTTATTTGTAATAGCTTATGCATGTTGGGGTATGGTATATCGAGGGCTTGGTGCAAAACTATTCTAACTCCTTCACAAAGTAAATAGTTTTGTACCAAGCCCTCGATATATTGTAGAAACATTTCTAAATTATATCAAAAGCAAACAGAGCAGACCTTGATAAGACGGCTCCCTATTTTATAAGTGAGCCGTCTTATCTGGGTCTACACTGTTTGTAGAGGCGTAGAAAGGCGTATATACTTGGAGTAAAATATTAATAATGTGCAGAGAGCATTTGCATCCGCTGAACTTGTCAACCACCTAAACGAAATAATGAGTCAAGGGCCCGTTTTTATAAAGCTCCTAAGGAGAAACTTAAGAAAATTCCTTAGTTTCTTGAATATTCCTTAGTCTTATAAAACCAATACAGGTTAAAATATTTCCGAAAAATAAAGCTGTATATCAAATATATATTTGACTAAATATTTTAGAAATCATTGAATGAAAATTTACTGTATAGTTTTGCTACAGATGTAGACAGAAATAGTTTCCTTAACTTGTCCTAAGATTAAAATATTCCCAAGGAGCTTTATGAATATGGGCCCTGATCTATATCACTACAAAAATAAATATATAAATTAATAAATAATAATGAATAAACAAATGAATAAATAAATAAATAATAAATAAATATAAGAATCAATGAATAAACAAATAAATTATTGAAATGCATAAATAAATGCATAAATAGATAAATTAATGTTATTAGTGTTATCTAGTGTCGGGAGTCAAACTACGGGCCCCTGTGAACAAAACAGGTATAACCAAATATGGAAGGTGGAACATTGTAGACATTTTAGAAAGTAAAGAAACATATCTATCAAATTATATCAGCAAACAGAGCAGACACTGATCAGACGGCTCCTCTAGGAGCCGTCTGATCTGAGTCTACTCTGTTTGCAAATGCGTGAAAACACGTTTATATGAGGGAAAGAGATAATATACATGTAGATACGATCATACACTTTCTGCCATGGTAAAATATTCCTGTGTCCGTGTGTTGATATAAGGAATTAATCTAATCGATAGATCAATGCAGGATGAAAATAATGCAGAAGGCGCATGCATTTGTGTGTTACATATGCTTATATTTGTGTGTTACACATGCTTATATTTTTGTGCTACATAGCTTATTTTTTGTGCTACACATGTTGGTATTTTGTGTTAAACAACATGCTTATACTTTTTGTGCTACACATTCTTGTAGTTTTTGTTTTGCACATTTTTTCGTATTTTTGTGTTGAATATTTTTTATCCTTGAGTTACCTTTCAATTACACTTAGATCAGGGATCTTACAAATGATTGATTGAATGAATGAAATGAATGAATGAATGAATGATGAATAAATGAAATCAAAACGCCATAAATAAATAAACAAACAAATCATTTATCAATCAGCCAATGAATTTACCAATTCACGCAACGATACACGTATTTAAGTAAATTATTTGTTTATTGCAAATATAAATGACAGATTCAATTAAATACGATTAAAAACGAACCCGCAAACACGTTTCTGTATCGATCTGTATGACGCAGGTCAGAAACCAGAGGTTAAATCTGAACCCGTTCCCCAATAGGCTATTTTTAGATACAACCTCTTTGAATAAATCTTCCGAAAAGGAGCATTAACTATAGAGAAAAGGATTTTTTTTAGATTTTTGTAGTTTGAAACCATTGTGATAAATAGCTAGAGCATTTGCTCTTATAGGAGCAAATGCTCTATTTACCACAATGGTTTCACAAAGTGACTTTTACAGAGGCGTCAAAAGGCGTCAATATAAGGGAATGGGTTAAAGTGCCGAAACGGTCTAAATTAATGTACTTAAATTTTGAAATATCGAATTTTTACTGTAATTCATAAATAAAAGAAAAAAGCGTCAATAAATAAACACATCTAAAAGTATGTAAACGACGGGCTAATAGTTTATATATTTTAGGTAAATGAATAAATAAATCGATTCCGGTTTTAGTTTAACGCGTTTAATTTGGTTTTACCATAATTCATAACTACACACACTATTTAAAATAAAGATACAGTAATGTTTGAAATAAAATAATCAAAATAGATAAATACAAACTGATATAACTAGTGATGTATTGAAACAATTTTTATTTATGTATTAATTAATTAATTTTTATTTATTTATTTATCCATTTATTCTTTTATTCATTTATTCATTCATTTCATTAATTTCATTTATTTCATTTCATTCATTTTTTCGTTTCATTCATTCATTCATTTATTTAATTTAATTTAATTTAATTTAATTTCTTTCAATTTTTTTGCATAAAATGTCTATAATATTGTTGTTATTTGTTTGTTTGGGGTTTGTTGTTATTTTTTTTAAAAAAAAAAAGGTTCCGAAAGACTGGAATATTAGTGTTACTGGTTTTACATTTAAGCTACATTTAATGTTTTATATCTTGGTGTGCGTTCAGTTATGTTTTGTCTTGTAATTGTACTGTTTCTTATTTGATAATGTTTAGTGCCGTGCCCTTTTGTGTATGACTCTCTTTTTTTGACTGTTTCTCCACTGTTGATTTAATTTAAACAAGTGATTGAAAAATGTTTGAAATTTACACCATAGTCACAATTTACATCAATTTACATCATGGTCACAGTTTACATCAATTTACATCATGGTCACAATTTACACCATAGTCACCAATTAAATCATGGTTACAAATTACACCATGGTCGCAATTTACATCATGATCACAAATTACACCTTGGTAACAATTTACATCATGGTCACAAATTACACCATGGTCACAATTTACATCATGGTCACAAATTACACCAATATCACAAATTACACCAATATCGCAAATTACACAATGACCTCAAATTACACCATGGTCACAAATAAATCCATGGTCATAAGTTTCACCATAGTCACAAGTTACATCCGGATGATGATAACAAATTACACCATCGTCACACTTTACACCATGACCTTCAGTTACGTCATGGTCATCCATATAAGGTTATGTATAGTATACAATAAAACTACTCTAAAGCCACCACACATGTATACACACAGCTGGTTGCTAAATGCAGGTCGAAAATAATATATAATGCTCCTTTTGGAGCTTCCTGCATAAGTTTGATCCTGCATTAAGCTACCAGGTGCCCTTAAGACCCAGAATTGGAGCTGCTTCAGATTGTGTGTTAGCTGCATGTATTGACAGTGCCTAGATGAGAGGACATGGGAACCCTAGGGAAACGTTTGGGTTTATTTGTATGCCAATGTTTGGGTTTATTTGTATGCCAATGTTATATACACGTTTTGACTGAGAAGTGCACAAGTTTCAGTTCATAAATCAAGCCTTTTATGTAGTTTTGAAAACCATTGTTTAACCCTGTTGATCACAGTGGTTTCTTGGAACACATTTACTAAAATGGAACATTTACTAGAAAAGGTAAGTTTTAGAATCGTGTAGTTTTGAAATCATTGTGATAAATAGAGCATTTGCTCCATAGGAGAAAATGCTCTATTTATCACAATGGTTTCAAAACAGGGACGTTTACAGAGGTGTCAAAAGAGGTTAATATGATGGAATGGATTAATTAGTTAATTAGCGGCATATTAAGAAGTGTCTCTTTAATATGATGGAATGGATTAATTAGTTTAATAGCGGCATATTAAGAAGTGTCTCTTTAGATATTATGGAAAGTTTAGAATCAGCTGCATACAATTCTATGAGCCAGCCCCGTTTGCAGTGACGTCAATAGTCCCTTGTATCGGTCAGCCCCGTTTGCAGTGACGTCAATAGTCCCCTGTATCAGCCAGTCCCGTTTGCAGTGACGTCAATAGTCCCCTGTATCAGCCAGCCCCGTTTGCAGTGACGTCAATAGTCCCCTGTATCAGGTAGAGAAAACTGTTAACCATTATGCTGTATTCTATCACTTAGCTCCAATACCTTAAAGCATTTCAACCTGTACTCCATAAATACACCTTTCTGTACGTCTGCCAACAGTGTAGACCTAGATCAGACAGCTGATGTAGTCCTGAGCCGTTTGATCAGGGCCTGCTCTGTTTGCTTATGATACAATATAAATATGATTCTGTAGTTTAGTTTTTGCCATTGCCAAATAATCATGTTTCTATGCGCCATTAAAAAAACAATCTAGGGTTATTTGATGTCCATGACGTCATTATTTCATACATGAATATTCATGGAGAAAGGGATTAAAAGCGAGTTGCTGAGTGACAGGTAGCTTGAATTATATCATGAATATTCATGAATTAAACGATTACTACTGTCCTACATGCCGACATGACTCTGCGGAATTCCTTTCTACAGTTTTGTAATTTGAGTTGTTGATCAACAGATTAATCCATTCTTTTATACATACACAATTTCACGCATTTGCAAACAGTGTAGACCTAGATCAGACGACTGCTTTAGGAGCCGTTTGATCAGGGTCTGTTTTGTTTGCGTTTGGCATGATATAGACCTCATACTACAGTTTGCGTCAAAACAAAAATATCATTGAAGAGTTTACAATATGAAAATCTAACTAATAAATATTCATAGTGTCATTATTTCTTATATGAATATTGAACAGGGAAAGGGTTAATCCTTACAATGCGGGACACAAGTCACTAATGTCCTTTGCAAACAGAGTAGACCCAGATGAGAGGGCTCCTAGAGGAGCCCTCTCATCAGGGTCTGCACTGTTTGTCATGTTACACTTTTCTTTTGAAAAAAATCTCTTAATAGCCACCTTAAAGCTTGATCTGTTTGACTTTGGAACAGTCCTTTTAAAAGTTCAGCATTTATAGATTAAGCTTATGTTCACGTAATCAGTTTTGAATTTCTAACAGTACTAAGATTCCAAAGTTGTTGTAATATTTCTTTCTCTTTGAAATTTACGCTTCACTTGTTGAAACAAATACAATCGTAACTGCTCGCCGTATTCCGTCAGAGTTCGGAATATAGGTCGATAGAAATAGTGTTCCGAGTGGAATCAAATACTGTTTGCGCAATCTCTGATTTGCAGAATGTTTCGATGACCCCCGACTCGTTCAATCTTTTGCGGATCTATTGACCATATTTCCAGTTGCTTGTAAACTGATGGAGCGCCGAGTTTCACTACGTCTCATTTGGATTCAAACTTACTTATATTTATGACTTCTTACGAATATTTACGACTACTTACGAATATTTACGACTAATTACGAATATTTACGAACCAGCGGTCAAATAGTCCTACTGTGATAGACGGCATTGTAGGCGCTATTTATACAATGAGCTTATACAATCAAGTGTATTTGATCTGAGCCATGGATTGCATAAAGTCCAGGTATTAACCCTTGCCCTGGTCTGTGTTTATTACACATTTCAATACTTATTGAATATTCATGGACAAAAATGTTATAATGAAATACGGAAGGTGGAACATTGTAGTCATTTTAGAAAGTAAAGACACATATATATATCTTTGAAATTAAACTAGCAAACAGAGTAGACCCTGATCAGACAGCTCCTCTAGGACCTGGGTCTACTCTGTTTGCAGATGCGTGAAGACACGTTTATATGAGGGAAAGGGTTAAACAACGAGTTTTCAAAGTAAAATGACCCATCATTGTATAATAATAGAATTCATTCAGTGAAAACGGGTGAGAGGATTTTGAATTCCAAATAGTGCAGACCCTGGTCACATGACTTCATTAGCTGTCCTCTGATCTGGGTTTACACTGTTAACCAATACATTTGTTAGTTTAAATCTTTACATAGGCTTCAACTGAGCGTCGGTCACATACTGACCCGTTAAAAGACTCAATATTTAGTCTTCAAAACGGTTGCCTACCTCATTTCCTATTAGTCACCTGCTTCAATACCCAACAGTCGCTTGCATCAGTCCCATATTGTCGTCTGCTTCAATTCATGAAAGGCACTTTTCTCTCATATAAAAAAAACAAACAAACAAAAAACAAACAAACAAAAAACAAACAAACAATGGCACGTTGTCAAACTGCTTCCACTACAGTGAGACACACAATGCTTGACTACTCAGCTGGGTCCTGACTGTTTGCAAAAATGACCAAAATGTCACCAGTTCTTAACGCTTACCCCGCCAATCAGGACTTGCCCCGCATTCACTAATGGCGTGGTCCAGATTAGACGCCGAGTTACTCGGCACCTCATCAGAATCCAAGCTGTTTGACACTCTGTCAGTAGTTCTTCTAAAGCTTAACACATTCCCTCATACTGACGACTCTTAACCCATTCCCTCATACTGACGACTTTTAACCCATTCCCTCATACGGACGACTTTTAACCCATTCCCTCATACTGACGACTTTTTACGACTCTTTAAAATCACTTTGTGAAACCATTGTGATAAATAGAGCATTTGCTCCTATAGGAGCAAATGCTCTATTTATCACATGGTTTCAAACTACAAAATTCTAAAAACATTCTCTAGTTAATGCTCCTTTTGGGTAGATTTATTCAAAGAGGATGTATCTAAAAATAGCCTATGACGTAATGGGTTAATCGAATCGGAAGTATTCAGATATTTCACCAGATCAAAACTGTAACATCCTTGGATTTCAACCCTTTTCTCCATAAATTCGCCCTTGAATGCCTTTGCAAACAGAGTAGACCCAGATCAGACGGATACTATTGAAGCCATCTGATCTGTGTCTGCTCTGTTTGCTTATGGAATGATATTGGTTTTTCACTTTATGTCATGGCTAAATATTCCTGTGTCCATGCGCTATTATGACAGTGAATAATATAGATACATGTATATTTACACATGTACTGTGGCTAAGTCGTACTGTATACCATTTAAAGTATTAACCCTTCGCTTGCTGAATTTTAAAATACATTTCTCCTTCTTTACCCATGTCCTGTTGTATATTATATATATCTTCACTGTGTACAAGTATTTCGCTGTGCAATCACTGCTGTGGAGTGTACTGGTTGCACAATCATTTTGTAAATAGTGCAGACCCTGATGAGACAGCTCCTGCAGGAGCTGTCTCATCTGGGTCTTCACTATTTGCAGGTAGGTATATTGACGTGAATAGCAAGCGAAGGGTTAATCTAATTCATTTAATGATAGCATTACTGTTTACCTGAATATTCATGGAGTAAAGGTTTACCCTTTCCCTCTTTTAAATGCTTTTTACGCATTTGCAAACAGAGTATACTTAGATCAGGGTCTGCCCTGTTTGCTTTATGAAATTATGATAAATCTCACGACAGTTACTAACAATACAACACCAGTCCAGCAAATAAATATTCATGATATCAATATTTCTTACATGGATATTGAACAGGGAAAATGTACAAGCGACAGAATACACGGGTAAACTTTTAACCTCTCTTCCGCTCTATTCCTCTCCTAATGTCTGTTCAAATTTGGAACTGGTGAAATTTTGACTAATAGCTGTTCGGCAAAGCTTTTACGAATATTTTTATCGAGCGGCAAACAGTTTGGATCCAGGTTACTCGACGTCTCATCTGGATCCAGTATGTTTGCAACTTTGCAAGTTCGTTATGTCGTGATTAGCGGGGTAATGGGTTAGTTGAAATAGGGCTTAATCGATATATTGTATACCTAGACCTTGAACTCTATAATAAAGGCAAAGTTACATGTCTATTCCGGCAACATACAGATTGGGAGTATTATTACAGCAGTGCATGTCCCCTACCCGGCTATCCGACACTGTACATATTGTGACATGCATGAAAAGTCAGCCACTGCTACAATAATCACAACCAATCATGCGGTTCCTGGGTCATGCATGCTTTGTAGCTAGTCAAAGAAATAATGTTAGGTTCCGCACCAAATATTTATTTGTTAAGTAATTTATGCAAGAAAGTAGGTTAAAAATCTTGGAAAATAATTTTTCAGCAAAGGTTGGTCGCCGATAATGTTTTATTGTAGAACAAAAATATAAGTATAGATGAAAACTGTTTATTTATGTGTATATATTTTGTATCACAGGGGGATTTTTCGATATAAGTTCAAATTGACAATCTTCATAATAATGATTGAGCAAGTTTTATGCTATTATTGAATATATGCGTTCATTGTAGGGGCTTCCTCTTTAATAGATAAACATATACGTCTTAAAAAGATAAACATATACGTCTTAAAAATATATGTTTGCTTAATGCAGGACGAAAGTAATGCAGAAAACTCCTTTGTAGGAGCTTTCTGCATAACTTTCATCCTGAATTAAGCTACCAACTGCATTGACGACAATTATACCTCTCTTTCCTTGTGTTTGATTGAACCCTTTTCTCATATAAACGCTTGTCGACTATTTGCAAACAGAGTAGACCCAGATCAGACGTCTCCTATCTGAACCGTCTGAGCAGTGTCTGCTCTCTTTGCTAACGGGATTTGATAGTTCTGGTCCTTTGAAGTTTCTAAAATGGCTACAATGCTCCACCATCCGTATTCCATTATGACTATTTTGTCAAAGAATATTCAGTATGTATCGAAATTTGGAATAAACAGAACAGGGAAATGGTTAAAGAGAGATAATACTGCGACCAGAATTTGATACAACCAACAATTTGACACACGACAGTATTTGTTTGGTCCCTGTTGTGTGACGCGTGTTAACCCTTTCCTTGTTGTACATTCATGTAAAATAATGACCTCACGAATATTAATTAGATTTTTTTATAATGGCATATGAACACAGGGGCATTTTGGCTCAGGCAGAAGCTGTAGAATCAAATCTGTATCACACCATAAGCAATAGAGCAGAACCTGATCAGACGGCTCCTATAGGAGCCGACTGATCTGGGTCTACTCTGTTTGCAGATGCGTAAAATGCGCTTAAATGAGGGAAAGGGTTGACCGTGTCCATGCCAAGCACGACTTGGTCACATCCACAAATAGCTTGGATCCAGATCAGAAACCGAGTGACTATGCGTCTGTTCATGATCCAAACTGTTCGTCACTCTGTAACTAAGTTCAGTGTACCACTTCTTAAATACATTAAAGAATTTGAGGTAAGTACAGAATACAGAATATCAGAATTTGTGAAGACCATAAATTATTTTTTCTGCAGGGTAATCGGCGAATTGTAGGCTAGCTAACTGGCATCACGAATATTTATTAACTCCATTTTTAGCTCCACTTTTTCAAAAAGTGGAGCTATTGTCATGACCCTCTCGTCGGCGTCGGCGTCGGCGTCGGTGTCGGTGTCGGTGTCGGTGTCGGCGTCGGCGTTTGTTAACCTTTTTGTTAAGGTCCTTTTCTTAGAAACCATCAGAGATATTTGCTTCATATTTGGTATGTATATTTACTATCACAAGGGGAACCCATTTCACAAGGGTAGGTAACCCTAAAATTAATTCTGTCATAGTTATGCCCCTTTTTCGACTTAGAATTTTCATTGTTGGTTAAGTTTTATGTTCAGGTCCATGTCTCAGAAACTGTCCAAGATATTTAGTTCATCTTTGGTATACATATTAACTATTACAAGGGGGACCCATTTCACAAGGGGATGTAACCCTAAAATTAATTTTGCTGTTGCTATCTCCCCTTTCTGACTTAGACCTCCACTACACTATCCAGCACTAAAGAAAGTGGAGCGCGCTGTCTGCGGACAGCTCTTGTTTATAATGATATACGTACATATGAACATTTGCTATGGGTATAAACTGTAGAACAGATATATTGTACACAAGGAAACGGAGCAGACTCTAATCAAACGACTCTTACAGGAGCAGTCTGGTCTGAGTCTTCTCTGTTTCCTGAAGCGCGAAAAAAAGCGTTTGTATAAACGAAATGGCGAACCCTCTACTTCAAAGAGACATATTTGGACTATTTTACAGACAGTAAAACCAGAGCCGATGGCTCACACAGAAGGGTCTGCTTTGTTTGCTTGTGGAATTATCTTGTATGATCAAATTCTTCAGTTTCTAAAATGGCTAAAATCCTGTGTTCACATGCCAATATAAAATTTCATTTAATTAACTATATACTCCATAAATACGCGTTCCTACGAATTTGCAAACAGAATAAACCCTGATCAGACGGCTGTTTTAGGAGCAGAGTCTCTTATATCTGATGAGGGTCTGCTCTGTCTCTTAGGATACAATATCGATATGATTCTACAGTTTCTGTCATGGTAACAAAACAACCCGTTATCATGATTTATATGTTTATAGTTTAACCGTCTACTCCATAAATACACCTTGCTACGCATTTTCAAACAGAGTAGACCTAGATTAGATATCTCATAAGGAGCTGTCTGATGAGGGTCTGTTCTGTTTTCTTATGATATGATCTAGATATGATATTTACGGATGTTTGTCAAGCAAACAAAATTCCTGTGTTTATATACAATTATAAAACTCATCTAATTAATATTCATGATATCATATTTTTCTATGAATATTCACGGAATAAAGGTTTAATAATAATTATATTATTAGTTTTACTGTAAATTTGATATTTACTGTAAGTTTGATTTTTACTGTACGTTTGATTAGTCTATTTTGTAAACGTGACTTTGCTGACCCAGTTTTAGCCCTTACCCAGCTGTGAAACAATTAGGTCTGAATAAATTTGGATGTGTTCAATTTTGACTATATCCAAATCGATCAAACTTTGTTTAGAAAATATTGACCAAGTGTCATGATACAAGTTTTGAGAAGCTTTTGAGAAGCTAACTGGGCAAGTGTCAAACAGCTTAGATTCTCATAATATGCCAAGCTACTTGGCGTTATATATCTTAATTTAAGTTGTTCTCAAATGCGACTAAGTTTTGGGGGTTAGTGGGATAAGGGTCAAACCAGATCAATGACCTTTGTATATAAACAAAACCAGTTGTGTAGATCTTTCGTTGCCAAGTGCTGTCGTCTGCAAACTTTGTCGTCTGTTCCAATTTCTGTTTTTTATGGGTTTCTTCTTTTATTATTGTTTCACAACACATAGTGCGGCTTTTTTATGGCGAAACCTAATGTATCACTTAACTTATTTAAAAGTTACATTAACACACGTGGTTATTCATAATTTATTTAACCGTTTGCCTAATATAAAAGTCTATAATAATCCACGACACTAGAATGAATCTGGAAATATTTTTTAATCCTTTACTCCATGAATATGTTAGAAATAATGCCAATATGAATATTGTTTAGATTCATTTTTTTTTATAATGGCTTAATGCAGGACAAAAGTAATTCAGAAAGCTCCTAGAGGAGCTTTCTGAATTACTTTTCTCCTGCATTAAGCAACCAATAGACACAGTAAATCCTGACCATGTCAGAAGTTGAAGAATCATCTATATTATTCTATAAGCAAACAGAACATATCCTGACCATACGGCTCCTACAAGATCCGTCTGATCTGGATCTATCCTGTTTGTAAAGGCGTATTTAGGGAGTACAGGTTTAAGCAAATCGAGACATTAATGATTATACTCCCATGCAAACCTTGTAAACCCAGACCAGAAGGCTCCATACATTCTCTGTGCAAAGGCATCAAATGTCATACATGTATCTATGAAGTACCGGTTATATGGGTATATAGACACGTGATACCCCCTCTTATTCCCGCCCCGCCGCCTTCCCCGCCCCTTTCCCATCCCATTAAAACGATTTGTTATTCGCAGCTGCATGAGAATTGAATTTTAGTACTGCTATTCCGTTTTTTCACCAATATATGTATCCCATTTTAACCATGTACTTCATAAATACGCCTTTATACACAAATGCAAACAAAGCAGACCCAGATCAGACGGCTCCTATAGGGTAGACCCAGATCAGACGGCTCCTATAGGGTCTGCTCTGTTTGCTTATACAATGTCGACATGAGTCTACTGTTTATGTCATGGCCAAACGTCCTGTGTCCATGTGCTGTTATAGCAGATAGTATAATTAATAACCATGACGTCATTTTTTTCTTACATGAATATTTATGGAGTGAAGGTTTGACCCTTTCCCTCGTATAAACGTGTTTTCACGCATTTGCAATCAGAATAGACCCAGATCAGACGGCTCCTAGAGGAGCAGTCTGATCAGGGTTTGTTCTGTTTGCTAATAGAATTTGATAGATCAGTATCTTTACTTTTTTAAATGTCTACAATGCTCCACCTTCCATATTTTTAGCTCACCTGAGCCAAAGGCTCAGGTGAGTTATTGTGACCGCGATCCGTCCGTCGTCCGGTGTCCGTCGTCCGGTGTCCGGCGTCCGTCGTCCGTCCACATTTTCAAACGACATCTCCTCTGAAACTACTGACCCGATTTTAACCAAATTTTGTCAGAAGCATCAGTGATTAGGGGGAACGAAATACTGTTCACATTATGACCCCGGGCCAAAAATGGCCCCGCCCTAGGGCTTATCAGTTTTTCATAGGAAAATCTTTAAAAATCTTCTTCTCTGAAACTGTAAGGCCTAGACTTTTGATATTTGGCATGTAGCATGATCTTATGGTCCTCTACAAAGATTGTTCAAATTATGACCCCCGGGCCAAAAATGGCCCCGCCCAAGGGCTTATCAGTTTTTCATAGGAAAATCTTTGAAAATCTTCTTCTCTGAAACTGTAAGGCCTAGACCTTTGATATTTGGTATGTAGCATGATCTAATGGTCCTCTACAAAGATTGTTCAAATTATGACCCACAGGCCAAAAATGGCCCCGCCCAAGGGCTTATCAGTTTTTCATAGGAAAATCTTTAAAAATCTTCTTCTCTGAAACTGTAAGGCCTAGACCTTTGATATTTGGCATGTAGCATAGTCTTATGGTCCTCTACAAAGATTTTTCAAATTATGACCCTGGACCGAAAATGGCCCCGCCCAAGGGCTTATCAGTTTTTCATAGGAAAATCTTTAAACTCTTTTTGTCTGAAACTGTTAGGCCTATACCTTTGATATTTGGAATGTAGCATGATGTAATGGTTCTCTACAAAGATGTTCAAATTATGACCCCTGGGCCAATATGGCCCACCCAAGGGCTTATCAGTTTTTCATAGGAAAATCTTTAAAAATCTTCTGAAACTGTAAGGCCTAGACCTTTGATGTTTTGTATGTAACATGATCTAATGGTCCTATACAAATATGTAGCTTGGCTTGTGGTCCTCTGCCAAGAATGTTCAACTTACGACCCTGGCCTCTGGGCAAAACTTGGCCCTGCCTTGGGGCTTATCAGTTTTTCATGGGAAAAATATGAAATATTATTTTTCTCTGAAACCATTAGGCTTAGACCTTTAATTAATGGCATACTGCTTAGCCTTGTGGTTCTCTACCAATGTTGTACAAAAGATGACTTCTTGGTCAAAATGGCCCCGCCCCTTGGGTTATCTCAGGTGAGCGCTTCAGGGCCTCATGGCCCTCTTGTTTATAACTATTTTGTTAATGAATATTCAGTAGGTATTGTAATGTGGCCTAAATACAGAACAGGGAAAGGTTTAAACAAAGTGACTCAATTTAAACATTTTCCACTGTTTACACTGTACTACGTGGTTGCATAACATAGGCTATAGGTATTGATAGATACCGGTGATGGAGAAAGCCGCGATTGCCGTTTTTACCCTTTCACTGTTGAATATTTATGAATGAAATCATATCATGAATATTAATTATCTGATTATTTTATAATGGAATACAGCAAAAAAAAAACCTCGATACTACGAATTATTAGCAATGAAGAATTTATGTCTTTGTAGCCAGGTGGAGCTGCGTAATGCAGGGTGAAAGTCATGCAGAAAGCTCCTCTAGTAGCTTTCTGCACGACTTTCACTCTGCATTAAGCTGTCCCTGTCTTAATGATCGATAATGATACGTATTCGAGTGTTCGTATATATCCAGATTTCTCTGGATGTGTTCGTATAATCCAGATTTCTCTGGATGTTCACAGGAATTTCAGTATTGATAGAAAATGTAGATTCAAATTTATTTTTAATACACAATATGTGTATTGCTATGAAACAAAAACATTAAAATTGTAATACATTTGTATATATGTTTGTGTGTCAATGTTACTGTTTTAGCATGCTTTGGTGTTTGTTGAATTAGTTACCAGAGATACAGATAATATCTGTATCTCTGGTATCATAAAGGTGGGTACTTAAATACTTGATTTGTCGTTACTCAACAAAACCCTATACTTTGACCTATCATTGGAATCGTCTCTTCGTGACGACTCTAAAGAGTGGTCACCACATAGGGTTTGGTGGACAAATAAAGAAGTTATTCATGAAAATGTTTTTATTTACGCATCTTGCCTGGACCATTGATGCACTGTTGCAATATCAAACGCCAAAGCGTGCCTTTGAAATATTTAGACAAGATTCAAAGTTGATAAGTAGGTCACGTGAACCAAAAGCTGAAAAGGTCACTCGGTGTGCAGCCTATATCAAGAGGGTTTAAAGCACGTGCAGCGAAATCTCGCTTATTCGAAATTTTAGTTAAGAAGAATGAACTTATCAAGATGGCAACTTCATGCACGGGGAAAATCATCCCCTTTTGGAGATTTTGCGTGATTTTCATCCTGCATTTTAGCTGCAATCTTTCTTAACCCTTCTCTTGATGAATTTTAAAATACATTTCTCCTTCTTTACCCATGCCCTGTGGTATAATTACATATATCTTCACTGTCTACAAGTATTTCGCTGTGTAATCACTGCTGTGGAGTGCACTGGTTGCACAATTAACTTGTAAATAGTGTAGACCCTGATGAGACAGCTCCTAGTATATATAAAAGGTTTCCACCTCCCTTCAGACTTTACATTTGCAAGAGGGTTTTGTATGCTAAACAGTGCAGGTCCTGATCAGAATGCCCCTTTAGAGGCCGTCTGATCTGGGTCTACACTGGTTGAAAATTAAAGTACATACTCAGTGACGGCGTAATTATTATGATGTTGAAGAATACACGGCCGATTAACCCTTTATCCACGAATATTCATGTAAGAAATAATAACATCATGAATATTTATTAAATTAATTTATAATGGCACATGCACACAGGATGTTTACCATGGTAGAAACTATAGAACCATATATATGTATTTCATAAGCAACCAGAGCAGAACCTAATCAGACTATTTTTACATAAGCCGTGTGATCTGGGTCTATTCTGAATTTAAAGGCATAGAAAGGTGTATTTATTGAGTAAATGGTAAACGTTTCTATGAAGGACCGTAAATGATGGACATTTCACCATGGTATAAACTTTAGTATCAGATCTACTCTGTTCCATAAGTACACAGAGCAGATCCTGATCAAATAGTTCTTACAAGAGTCGCCAGATCTGGGTCTACTCTATTTTAAAGGCATAAACATGCATGCCTATGGAGCAGATGGCTAACCATTTCCATGTTCAATATACATGGCTAACCCTTTCCATGTTCAATATAAACCCTTTCCATGTTCAATATACATGGCTAACCCTTTCCATGTTCAATATACATGGCTAACTCTTTCCATGTTCAATATACATGGCTAACTCTTTCCATGTTCAATATACATGACTAACCCTTTCCATGTTCAATATACATGGCTAACTCTTTCCATGTTCAATATGCATGGCTAACTCTTTCCATGTTCAATATACATGCAAGAAATAATGACAAGATGATTATTTATAAGCTGGGTTTTATAATGGCAAATATACACTGGACATTTTGGCTCAGGCAGAAATGGTAGAATCAGATCTGTATTATACCATAAGCAAACAGAGTAGACTCAGATCAGACGGCTCCCATAGGAGCCGTCTGATCTGGGTCTTTTCTGTTTGCAAAATCGTGGATAGAAATGTTTATATGAAGGAAAGGGTTACTTGTGCGTCTATGAGAGTCAAAGGCTTAAGATTAAACAATAAACAATGCCAATACACAAGTTGTATATGACTGAGGTAGGTGCTAGTAGATTTAATGTTTTCATATAATCCATTTGTTGTGTTTTGTTTCGCTTACACATTGGAAAAGTTCTTACATGTTTGAAGTAAAGTGGAATTACAGTAGAATAAATATGTCTGAAATGATAACTCATTTATTGAACACATGACCACACGAGTCTTAAGAAGCAGGTGGTTGCTTAATGCAGGACAAAGGTACATATAATACAGAAAGCTCCAATAGAAGATTTCTGCATAAATTCGTCCTGCAGTTTTAAGCTTTCACTTGTCTTAAAGACCCACATTTAGATCCATTTAATGACCGCTTAATACAGGTTCTACTATTAACAGAATTATGGAAGAAAAGAGAATACGATAACTAAAATAATAGGTATGTATGCAAACAGAAGGTGAGAAAGATGCGAAAGACATAGGTGGACAAAAACAAACAGAAGATGAGATAGATGCGAACGACATAGGTGGACAAAAACAAACAGAAAATGAGAAAGATGCGAAAGACATAGGTGGACAAAAACAAACAGAAGATGAGAAAGATGCGAAAGACATAGGTGGACAAAAACAAACAGAAAATGAGAAAGATGCGATAGACATAGGTGGACAAAACAAACAGAAGATGAGAAAGATGCGAAAGACATAGGTGGACAAAAACAAACAGAAAATGAGAAAGATGCGATAGACATAGGTGGACAAAAACAAACAGAAAATGAGAAAGATGCGAAAGACATAGGTGGACAAAAACAAACAGAAAACGAGAAAGATGCGAAAGACATAGGTGGACAAAAACAAACAGAAGATGAGAAAGATGCGAAAGACATAGGTGGACAAAAACAAACAGAAGATGAGAAAGATGCGAAAGACATAGGTGGACAAAAACAAACAGAAGATGAGATAGATGCGAACGACATAGGTGGACAAAAACAAACAGAAAATGAGAAAGATGCGATAGACATAGGTGGACAAAAACAAACAGAAGATGAGAAAGATGCGAAAGACATAGGTGGCCAAAAACAAACAGAAAACGAGAAAGATGCGAAAGACATAGGTGGACAAAAACAAACAGAAAACGAGAAAGATGCGAAAGATATAGGTGGACAAAACAAACAGAAAACGAGAAAGATGCGAAAGAAATAGGTGGACAAAAACAAACAGATAACGAGAAAGATGCGAAAGACATAGGTGGACAAAAACAAACAGAAAAAGAGAAAGATTTATAACAACAAATGTATAGAGAAAATAAGAGAGAGATCAGTACAAACAAACATATATGGGAGAAAAGAGAGTGATGGGTACACACATGTTATAAATAAGAAGAAGAAGAGCGAGAAAGTGAAATAATATAGATCTGATTCTACATTTCTTGCCATGGAAAATGTTAATAAATTGCCTTGTTCAATTTTGATAAGACGCACGGCAATATGCAAAGGTATGTATTCATATGAGATGATACCAAAGATTGGTCATACCATATGGTTTGGTGAAGAAATAAAAGAGTTTTATAAATGTTTAACTTTACGCATCTTATCTGAGCCTCTGTGACATACAGGAGCATTCTGGTCTGGGTCTACATTGTTTGTCATTCAAATTTCTCTAGATACTTTAAATCTTTCATACTTGACGGACTTGCTAGTTAGACATGGCAGAGTCAGCTTTACCTCTTAGGCTATTTTTAGATACAACCTCTTTTAATAAATTATTTACTAGAGAAAAGGAAACTTTTACAACTGCGGGGTTCTGAAACCATTGTGATAAATAGAGCATTTGCTCCAACTATGCCTTTAAATACAGAGTAGACCCAGATCACACGGCTTATGTAAAACTAGTCTGGTTAGGTTGCGCTCTGGTAGCTTATGAATACATAGACATGGTTCTATAGTTTCTACCATGGTAAACAACCTGTGTTCATGTGCCATTATAAATTAATTTAATAAATATTCATGATGTTATTATTTCTTACATGAATATTCGTGGATAAAAGGTTAACCAACCGTGTATTCTTCAACACCATAATAATTACGCCGTCACTGAGTATGTACTTTAATTTTCAACCAGTGTAGACCCAGATCAGACGGCCTCTAAAGGGGCATTCTGTTCAGGACCTGTACTGTTTAGCATACAAAACTCTCTTGCAAATGTAAATTCTAATATACTAAGTGGACTCTATAGTTAAACACTGATGGGTTAATTGACTCTGATAAATCGGGGTTGAAGGGTGAAACTTCATTCCCCCTAGACTATTTTAGACCCAACCTCTTTGAATATAATCGATCGAAAAGGAGCATTAACTGAAGAAAAGGAAAACTTTAGAATTGTGTAGTTTTGAAACCATTGAGATAAAAGAGTATTTGTTCACATGGAGCAACTGTTGTATTTATCGCAATGGTTTTAAAACAATGACTTTAACTGAGGCGTCAAAATGCTTCATTAGGAGAGAAAAAAATGGGTTAGTTTAGAAACCCTAGATTGTAGTACATGTACATTTCATAGTGTATGATTTACTTAACCCATTCCCTCATAGACTAGTTTTAGACCCGATCTCTTCGAATAAATCGACGACGGAATCTTAAACAATAAAACATTGATTCTAATACCAAATAACTGCGACATTCGAGATTGAACTTCGTTAATTGGGACACTCAACCTCCGTATTTGGGACACAAAACGTCGCTAAATTCAAATTCGCAAATTGGGATACTCAGTATCGCCAATTCGAACGCTTGAATAAATATATTTGTCGGTGTTTTAACCCTTCGCCTGCTATTTACGTCAATATACCTACCTGTTAATAGTGAAGACCCAGGGTCTGCACTATTTACAAGTTGATTGTGCAACAAGTACTGTACACTCCAGAGCAGTGATTGCAAACAAGCAGCGAAATACTTGAACACATTGAAGATATATGTAATTATACCACAGGGCATGGGTAAAGAAGGAGAAATGTATTTTAAAATTCATCAAGAGAAGGGTTAAGAAAGATTGCAGCTAAAATGCAGGATGAAAATCAGGCAAAATCTCCAAAAGGGGATGATTTCCCCCGTGCATGAAGTTGCCATCTTGATAAGTTCATTCTTCTTAACTAAAATTTCGAATAAGCGAGATTTCGCTGCACGTGTTTTAAACCCTCTTGATATAGGCTGCACACCGAGTGACCTTTTCAGCTTTTGGTTCACGTGACCTACTTATCAACGTTGAATCTTGTCTAAATATTTCAAAGGCACGCATTGGTGTTTGATATTGCAACAGTGCATCAATGGTCCAGGCAAGATGCGTAAATCAACACATTTTCATGAATAACTACTTTATTTTTCCACCAAACCCTATGTTGTGACCACTCTTTAGAGTCGTCACGAAGAGACGATTCCAATGATTATATAACACTATAATAATGTGATACAAGTGTTAATACTCATGCTGTTATTAGTTATATAACATGATGGTATTAGCGTTTACTCCCCCCCCCCACCCCCTCCCCCCATACAAACGCATTTTCCCGTATGAGCCGTCTGATCAGGGTATGCTCCGTTTGCTCATGGAATTATAATAGGTCTTTTTCTGCAGTTTCTACCAATAACAATCATCCTTTGAACATATGCCATTATGAAAATTTCGCTAATATATATTCATTATGTCATTATTTCTTATACATGTATTCATTATGTTATTATTTCTTATAATCATTATGTCATTATTTCTTAAATTAATATTTATGACATATAGAAGGCAAGCGTCGAAATCAGCTTTGTTGCATATTAATGTCATATGCATGCTTGACCCAACATTTCATTTTTATGATGAATGTTAAGTATTGCTTCAAGTTTGTTACTTTCAAAATCGTTGGGATACAACGTTTAGTCAAATATTCAATTTTACTTTCAGTGTATGGACTGTCAGGCCGAGAATCGAACCTAGTCGTCCGTTGGTTTAAATAACGTTGTGCTAAAATGTCTACTGGGAAACACTTTGGGTAAGTATCCTGATAAAGAGCTTAACGCAACACGGCTGTAACTACATAACTAGAGCTTAACACAAAACTTATGTAACTACGAGTTTTTACAGTAAATCCCCGGAAACGGGAATTCTAGTCGAGAAGAATTTTCCTAGTAGAGCTTTCTGTCTGACTCTGCTTGCAAGGTGTCATCGTGTAAAAGATAAAATCTATAGGAAGCGTGAATGTAGTATGGAATTTAACCCATCTCTTGCTGAATTTTAAAATGCAGTTCTTCTTCTTTACCCATGCCCTGTGGTGTAATTACATATATATTCACTGTCTATAATTATTTCTCTGTGCAATCACTGCTGGGGAGTGCACTGGTTGCACTATCAATTTGTAAATAGTGCAGACCCTGATGAGACAGCTCCTGCAGGAGCTGTCTCATCTGGGTCTTCACTATTTACAAGTAGTTATATTGACGTGAACAGCAAACGAATGGTCAACGTCTGCAAACGTTGTTAACTGTTTAAAGAATAACACCTTTATTTCTCAACCAAATCCTATGTTGTGACCACACTTTAGAATATTCATACTACATTTACGCTTCCTATAGATTTACCCTTTTACACGATGATACCTTTGCAAGCAGAGAAGACCTGTCTTCTGCAGAAACCGCCTGAACCCCTTTAGCCCTGGGCTTTTTTCAGGTACCAACAACATTGCCTCTCTTTATTTCTGATAAGCATACTTTCTTCACTTACTTTAAAGAGACTGTTGTCAGTGTGTCAAACAGTTTGGATCCTGGTGATTTGTCACATTACTCTTTGTTTCATCCGTCTGTTTTCAAATGCAATCTCCAGTTCGTCGCCAGTGCTGAAACAGCATGAAAGGTTTCAAAGGGTCTGCTGGGTCTTTCTTATGACAGTTTATATAACCCTTTCGGCGCCAAACAGAGCAGATCGCCTCTCTACACAGACACTGATCTGAGTCTACTATGTTCGAACATTATTGAATGCTCCTTTCCAAACTTTGGCAAAGACGGACAGACTGTTGCCCATGTGGTTAGTCTAACCCCCAATACGCTAGACGCCACCTAGCATGTATTTGCAAACAGCTTAGATCTAGATCAGGATTCAAGCTGTTTAACATTTTATCATTTGACACCCAGTCATCTGTTTGACACTCGGTCATCTGTTTGAAACTCTGTCATTTGTTTGACTTGTGGTTATTTGCTTGACACTATATCATCTGTTTGGCGCTATATCATTTATTTGACACTATATCATCTGTTTGACACTATATTATCTGTTTGACAATATATATGTTTGACACTATACTATCTGTTTGACAATATTTCTGTTTGGCACTATATCATTTATTTGCCATTTTACCATTTATTTGACACTATTATCAGCTGTTTGACACTATATCATCTGTTTGACTATATCATCTGTTTGACGCTAGTTGTATATCATTTATTTGACACTCTATCATCTATTTAACACTATATCTGTTTGACACTATATCATTTATTTGAAACTATATCATCTATTTGATACTATATAATCTGTTTGCCTCTATATCATCTGTTTGACGCTATACCATTTGAGACTTTATCATTTATTTGAAACTGTATCATCTGTTTGACACTATATCATCTGTTTGACACTATGACACTGTATCATCTGTTTGACACGATATCATTTGAGACTTTATCATTTATTTGAAACTGTATCATCTGTTTGACACTATATCATCTGTTTGACACTATGACACTGTATCATCTGTTTGACACGATATCATTTGAGACTTTATCATTTATTTGAAACTATATCATCTGTTTGACATTGTATCATTTATTTGACACTATAACATATGTTTGACACTTTATCATCTGGTTGACTCTATATCATCTGTTTGACACTATATCATCTATTTGGCACTCGGTCATTTGTTTCTCGAAAGCTTGAACGAATTGGAACTAATTTTAAACTTGTAATAAATGTAGTTTAATAAGACTGGTTAATGAATGATAAGACTAATAATTAATTAGAATTGTTATTATGGCATATGAGCTACTGGGTCGTCTGATCTGTGTCTACAGTGTTTCCGGGGTTGTTAGCAGGTGTCGCGTTAAAACCTGACTTAACGTCTGATCTGTGTCTACAGTGTTTCCAGGGTTGTTAGCAGGTGTCGCGTTAAAACCTGACTTAACGTCTGATCTGTGTCTACAGTGTTTCCAGGGTTGTTAGCAGGTGTAACGTTAAAACCTGACTTAACCCTTTATTATGATGATGTCAGCTGAAATTATCTTGCTGCAATTTCTGTGAACATCCGATTTGTTTCAAGTTTTTTAGATTTCGTTTTGCCAGGTGTCAAACAGTTTGAGTGTTAAACAGTTTTGATCCTTATGAGAAACCGAGTTACTGGACGTCTCACCAGGACGCCATGGTGTACAGCAAAACCTCTCGTTAACGACCACTAAGTTA
Source organism: Azorinus chamasolen (assembly GCA_963576725.1). NCBI lineage: Eukaryota > Metazoa > Mollusca > Bivalvia > Cardiida > Solecurtidae > Azorinus > Azorinus chamasolen. Next base: position 83,309,655 of record OY755246.1, read on the forward strand.
CATCAAGTATTTTGTATTAAAAGCAGGTGGTTGCTTAACCTTTTCCCTGTTCTAAGTTTATTACAAATTTCAATACCTACTGATACTTTTTCACAAAATAGTAATAAAGAAATATCGAACGTGGAACATTGTAGACATTTTAGAAAGCAAAGAAGCAGATCTATCAAATTTTATTAGCAATTAGAGTAGACCCAGATCAGACGGCTCCTCTAGGAGCCGTCTGATCTGGGTCTACTCTGTTTGCAAATGCGTGAAAGCACGTTTATATGAGGGCTCTATAGGAGCGTTCTGTTTTACCTTCACCTTGCTTTAAACAACCACCTGCCCAAAATACCAACTAGTTAATACAATATGGTGGTCGTTATAGAGAGGTTTTCCTGTGTTTGAATTGACACCCAGCGAGCGCTGTAGGAGCCGTCTGATCTGGGTCTGCTCTCGTTTGCTTATGTGATTATATAGATTCGATTCTGTAGTTTCAGCCATGGTCAGAACACCCTGTGTCAAAATACAAATGTACTATTATAAAATGTAAAAAGCTAATCAATATTCATTAAGTCATAATGTTTACATTGATATTCACGAGGTAAATGTTTACATTGATATGCACGAGGTAAATGTTTACATTGATATGCACGAGGTAAATGGTCAGACGACTTAGATCCTGGTGAATAAATCGATCTGGAGCCAAAATGTTTGTTACAATCATCAAAATGTTTATTTCTGTCGTATTGATTTTTAATTCCATAGAATAGTCTTGTTTTGCACGCAGCTAGGACTTGAATAATTTACCAGACGATAATTAACAGCAGACGACACTTTTGGCGGGAAGATAAAAGTCAGGTTCCAGATTTTAAACTAGATTAGACCAGTTTTAAATATCGTCCTATAACTTCATGACCCTTGTCAACAAACAGTGTCAGCTTGAAGCATAATGGAGTCGTCGGTATAGATTATTCCGCGGTAACATTTTGAAACAGCTTGGATCCAGATGAGAGACTGAATGACTCAGGGTCTATACCGTTGGATACCCCGGTTGTTCTTGTATTAAGAAAGTCAGTCAATCTCTTCATTGAATCCGTTATACAGACGATAATCATAGCAGACGACATTTATTTGGCACTGAAAGGGTTAACGATTGGAGCACATAATAGGAAACGAGGTTAGTACAGGTAGCTGGAATTGAGCCAGGAATTCACTAACCTTTCGACGCTGAGTTTTAAAGATGAGAGACTGAATGACTCAGGGTCTATACCGTTGGATACCCCGGTTGTTCTTGTATTAAGAAAGTCAGTCAATCTCTTCATTGAATCCGTTATACAGACGATAATCATAGCAGACGACATTTATTTGGCACTGAAAGGGTTAACGATTGGAGCACATAATAGGAAACGAGGTTAGTACAGGTAGCTGGAATTGAGCCAGGAATTCACTAACCTTTCGACGCTGAGTTTTAATCTTTAACCCTTTCCATGTTCTGTGTTTAATTAGGAATTTGAATACCTACTGAATATTCATGGACAAAATAGTTATAATGTAATATGGAAGTTGGAACATTGTAGCCATTTTAGAAAGTAAATAAGCAGATCTTTGAAATTTTAGTAGCAAAGTAGACCCTGCTCAGACGGCACCTATTGAAGCAGTGTATAGGAGCCGTCTGATCTGGGTCTACTATGTATGCAAATGCGTGAAAACACGTTTACATGAAGGAAAGGGTTAATTTACAAAGGACTTTGAATGACAAACAGTGCAGACCCTGATCAGAGAGCTCCGCTAGGAGACCTCTGATCTGGGTCTACACTGATTAGAAATGCCAGTAGATGTATGTTCCACAGTCAGCGGGTAATGGTCAGTTTGTACACCGTCAGGTTCGCCGACCGTGTCAATATTGACGTCTGTCGTTATTTCCCTAGAAATCTTGGCAAATCGGATTGCTTTCTGCAAATATTATGGTCTGCTTAATTTCCTTAACTCTTTGCTCCAGAAATACGCCTTTCTATGTCTTTGCAAACAGAGTAGACACTGATTAGATGGCTCATATAGGAGCCGTCTGAACAGGTTCTGCTCTGTTTGCTTATGATATTTATATACATGTAGATATTATTCTACAGTATCTACCATGGTTTAAAACAACACGTGTCCTGCTTATGATATTTATATAGATGTAGATATTATTCTGCAGTATCTACCATGGTTAAAACAACACGTGTCCATGTGCTATTATAACAATGATGTAGATCTATCTAATTAATATTCACGATGTCATTATTTCTTTCATTAATATTAATGGTATAAAGTGTTAAACAAATTGTTCTTACGATGTACTTTCTAACACAGGACCAGAATGCCAAAAAACACCGTATCCTCATATTTCGCCAACCCTTTACTTAATGCATAATTATGTGAGAAATAATGACGTCATGCACGTTATGATGACGTAAAGGGTTAACTAGGGTCTCTTCTGTATCCAAACAGTTTGCAAAACATCATATACCCGCTAATAGGCTTAGTGGACAATAAAGGAAGTAATAATTGGCAATTTTAACCCTTTGTCCTGAAAACAATATCTGCTTCTGAATTTTAATTGAGATCAGATTCGTTAAAAGCATTTAAGGAAAAACTGACTGACTGTTTAACAGTTTAGACCCTGGTGAGACGACGCGTTACTCTACATTACCCGTATTACTCTACATTACCCGTATTACTCTACATTACCCGTATTATTCTACATTACCCATATTACTCTACATTACCCATATTACTCTACATTACCCATATTACTCGACATTACCCGAGTTACTCGACGTTACCCGGGCTACAGACTCAGCATTGTTTGTAAGTGCAAGTCAAGGTTTAACATTCCTATCCATACACTCACGATTTATATAGAAGGTTACAGTGTAGATCCAGATCATAAGTCAGTAAGATATTCAACTGACCTTTATATTACTATCCACCTAAAGCATCACTAGGGTGCTTGTTAAAACAATGTGCTGTTGAAATCAAATCTGCATAGCAGACCCTGATCAAGCGGCTCCTCTACATTTACCAGTAATGTCTCATACAGTAAAAAATGGAGACACCAGTACCAGGAATGTGTAATACAGTGAACACATAGCCACTATCTTCAATAATATCTAAAACAGTTAAACCCAGCAGCAACAGCAACAACAGCACCAGTAATGGTTAAATACAGTAAAACATAGTAACAACAACACCAGTAATGGCTAAATACAGTAAAACATAGTAACAACAGCACCAGTAATGGCTAATACAGTAAAACATAGTAACAACAGCACCAGTAATGGCTAAATACAGACAACAGCACCAGTAATGGCTAATACAGTAAAACATAGTAACAACAGTACCAGTAATGGCTAATACAGTAAAACATAGTAACAACAGCACCAGTAATGGCTAAATACAATGAACACATAGCAACACGAACACCAGTAATGTCTGATACAGTGAACACATAGCAACACGAACACCAGTAATGTAATGTCTGATACAGTGGACACATAGCAACACGAATACCAGTTATGCCATCAGCATAAGCACCAATAATGTGTAATACAATGAACACATAGCAACACGAGCACCAGTAATGTCAGAAACACGATCACTAGCCAGGTCAGCAATACGAGCACTAGTAATGTCAGCAACACGTGCACCAGTAGTGTCAGCAACACGCGCACCAGTAATGTCTAGTACAGTGAACACATAGCATCCGTAATACCAGTAATATTTAAAACAGAACACATAGTGACACCAGCACCAGCAAGGTCAGCAACATCAGCACCAGTAATGTCTACTACTACTACTGCTTCTACTACTACTGCTGCTGTTACTCCTACTACTACTACTGCTACTGCTGCTGCTACTACTACACTACTACTACTACTGCTACTACTACTACTACTACTACTACTACTACTACTACTACTACTACTACTACTACTACTACTACTACTACACTACTACTACACTACTACTACTACTACTACTACTGCTACTACTACTGCTACATCTCCTCCTACTACTACTACTACTACTACTACTACTACTACTACTACTACTACTACTACTACTACTACTACTACTACTACTACTACTACTACTACTACTACTGCTACTACTATTACTTTTATTACTACCACCACCACCACCACCACTACTACTACTACTACTACTACTACAGCATGTTTCTACTAGTGCATTTTGTCTTCTCTTGATATGAACTATTGCAAAAAAGTTATTTTATCTAAAGTGCACCTACTCACACCTACCCACACGTCGAACCATGTTTGTACTTTATCAAGACCTAACCCTGATTAACAACCTTGCCTACAACAATAACCATGGCTCTGCTAGTTGTCACATGACCTAATTTGTAAACGGAGTTTAACCCTTAACCGGGCCCTGAAGTAATGTTTTCCCAATACAGTCTGGGATCATTCTCAAGCTTCTGATTGGTCAAATCTGACCAATCAGATACTTGAGAATGAACTCAGACTCAGAAGTTTTCTAACCTCTGACCTTGTTGTAAAAATGATATAAGCTCAAACTTTGATCAGCCGCAAGTTTGGATCTACTTTATATTCATATATTCATACACGCTTTTGAGAAACTATTTGGGCAGTGGCATACAGGCGAGACCCTGACGAGACGCGGAGTTACGCGACATATCATCAGGATTTCAAGCTGTTTGCAAATACCAGCCCAATTCGCGAATAACCGGATAAGGGATGTGCTACGTTATTTTACAGCTAGATAAAGGTCGTCATACCCATAAAAGTACATGTCACCATTTTCTAAGCTTAAAGGTTTAACCCCATTAAGTCGGTTCTGTGATATAATAAGTAAACAGTGTGGATTCAGATGAGACGCCGAGTAATTCGGCATCTCATCAGGATCCAAACTGTTTCACTCATTACTTATATTTCTGTAAGCAAAAATTGAAGAATCGCCCGATCTAGAACTTCAAGCGGATGAAAATCTGTCCAGCAGACGACAATACTGGCACTTAATGGGTGAATGTTGAACCAGAAACTGAACCATATACGCTGCCATGTATTGAAAATGTCGTCTGCTGCAGCTTTCATTTTGTACTCGGTGTCTCATCAGGATCCAAACTGATTGCATAGGTAACAGTCAAACAATAAAAGCTTTATAATTTAAACAGCAGAACGTTAACGTATTTTCAACGAATTAAAAGGTAAACATGTGACAATTGTATAGATATAGTCACGTGACATATCATGCGCCCTCCAACTTTCAAGATAACACACAAGCACGCTACCCGGCATGCCTGAGTTTCAGGAGAAAATTGTAGATCTAGTACATGTAATTCGTAACCACTTGGGATGTGCATCGGGTATTTTCGCCAGAACTCGGAAAAACCGAATAGTTTTAGCCCTGTTAACCTTTTCACCGCCGCAGTCGCATAAATGCACCATGACAAATAGTGCAATTCCAGATCAGACGCCGCTTTTTCAAGGCGGCGTCTGATCAGGGACTCCAATATTTGCCTCAGTCTCTTTTTCTATATACGTGCTTTGTTCCTTTGAAATCTGCATTTATTTATCTCATTTCCTTATTTCACTGAATGATTTAACAAACTTGGATTGCAGACGACACTTAGAAATTTGGCACCGAAAGGGTTAAATGAATACTATACCTTATATAACTCAATCAAGCAATCAGAGCAGACCCCGATCAGACGGCATCGTCTGATCTTGGTCTGCCATGTTTTCAAAAGTATAAGGAAAAGCTTAGTAAACCCTGTATTATGTAGCCTACATAATCGACCTGTAGTCTGCCGAAGTATTATCTACTAATTGTGACCATTTGAGTACGACCTATGATGAAACAAACCTCCTAATTCCATGACTCAGAATCAAAATATATTTCTGAAATCAAGACTGTCAATGGCTTATACTAACATTATAATGTTTGTATCCGATGAAATCAAGACTGTCAATGGCTTATACTAACATTATAATGTTTGTATCCGATGCCCCCATTCCCTTAACCCATTCCCTCATATTGACGACTTTTGACGACTCTATAAAAGTCACTTTGTGAAACCATTGTGATAAATAGAGCATTTGCTCCTATAGGAGCAAATGCTCTATTTATCACAATGGTTTCAAACTACAAAATTCTAAAACAAATCATTTTCTCTAGTTAATGCTCCTTTTCGGTAGATGTATTAAAAGAGGTTGTATCTAAAAATAGCCTATGAGGGAATGGGTTAATATGACAAATGGAAAGGTTCAAAATTCTAGTTAGGACGAGTTAGCTGTAGGTAATGTTGGTATTAACCCTTTCCTTCATATGAACGTCTCCCAACTCGGGTATCTCGAACTCCGGAATAACTCGAATTAGAAGTTCGGTCATTCCAAAATTAGTCTTAAACACATCTCTAGAAACGCACGTGACAGTTTATTGCAGGTCTAAAGTAATGCTGAAAACACATTAGGAGCTTCCAGCATTACTTTAGACCTGCAATCTGTGAACTTTAGAAATTGTTCAGATTAGAAATCGGATGACTCGAACTTCTGTTATCTGAAATTAATTTGTGTGGTCCTCTGTAGTTCCAGATTCAGTCGAAGTTCAGCTACAGTATATAGAGATATAAAACTTCATCACTTAGTGTAGCTACAGTATATAGAGATATAAAACTTCATCACTTAGTGTAGCTACAGTATATAGAGATATAAAACTTCATCACTTAGTGTAGCTACAGTATATAGAGATATAAAACTTCATCACTTAGTGTAGCTACAGTATATAGAGATATAAAACTTCATCACTTAGTGTAGCTACAGTATATAGAGATATAAAGCTTCATCACTCAGTGTAGCTACAGTATATAGAGATATAAAACTTCATCACTTAGTGTAGCTACAGTATATAGAGATATAAAACTTCATCACTCAGTGTAGCTACAGTATATAGAGATATAAAACTTCATCACTCAGTGTCGCTACAGTATATAGAGATATAAAACTTCATCACTCAGTGTAGCTACAGTATATAGAGATATAAAACTTCATCACTCAGTGTCGCTACAGTATATAGAGATATAAAACTTCATCACTCAGTGTAGCTACAGTATATAGAGATATAAAACTTCATCACTTAGTGTAAAACAAAGAGAAGTACGACGTATCAGTGAAGCTAATCTAAATAGGGCTTCACGTTTTCAGAATAATCCTTTACTCTATGAATATTTATGTAACAGATAACAATATCATGCATATTCGCTGCATGGACTCCTTATGAGGGCATAGATGTATGAATGCATGAGCGTTTGGCCACGGTAGAAACTTCGCAATCAGACCTATATTGTAAGCAAACAGAGCAGACCCTGATCAGACTGTTCCTATAGGAGCCGTCTGATCTGGGTCTCCTCTGTTTGCAAATGTTTAGAAAGGCGGCTCCCGTTTGACTGATGCGACAAGCAGATGTGAACTCCGAAATGAACCTAAAAACCGCAATCGGAACAAAGCCCAAACCGACCAGTCTTGTTGGAATAAAGCCGAGGATTTCCGATTGCAGAGATGATCGTTGTTAACACAATCCAGCATACGGATGACTTTTGACATCTCTGTGAAAGTCCTTTTATGATACAATTGTGATAAATAGTTATCACAATGGTTTCAAAACAACACAATTTTAAATGTTTTCTAGTAAATGTTCCTTTATAGATTTATTCAATCAGGTTGGATCTAAAAAAAGATACTATGAGGTAATGGGTTAGACAGTGCACTGTGTGAATGAACGTTCAAATAAAAATAAAACTCCGATCTTTGAGACAGGTGGCAGCTTAATGCCAGGACACAGTCGTGCAGAAAGCTCCAAAATGAGCGTTGTGTATGACTTTAATCCTGCATTAAGCAGCCACCTGCCTAACAAATCTAAACTCCAGTTTAGAGGGGATTTACTGCATTAAGCTTCCACCTCTTGTAAAAATGGAGAAAACAGTCATACAGGGAGTGCCACATACAAAATGACACGGCACGAAAATATCAACAAACATGAAACAACACAAACACAAGACAAAACGTGAAGAAAAACACAAAAGATATTTAAACGGTCTATAGCCTTGGAACGGTCTATAGCCAACAGGTCTACCTTAGAATTACTTGCCCTGTATATATTTGGAGTTGCTGTTGCAGACCGCTACTATTGTGTATGAATTTTGTATGAATAGTTTCAAAAATTACTTTCAGAATAGCAGAGCGATACTGAAGAGTACAGTGACATGACGTCATATCACCATGGGAACGCATCACTCTCCTCACATTATTCCGATGAAGAATATAGAACAAAGGAGGTGTTGGAATCGGAACACGGTAGAGAAATAAATGAAAGAGCAAATTTAACCAGAAGTTGTGTCATGAGTGAGTGGACTGGTTATGTTCCTGATGGATTGAACGGTTCTATAACTCGAACTATTGACGATAGACTGCCCCCTTCACCGAAATTAGAGGAACACATGTCCAACAGCGAGAGAGGTGTACAGAATATTGTATCTTGTATGTTGCCACCCAAACATGAAAGGTTTGTCAGCATTTATTATTTTTCAGCACTTATTATCTTCTTTGTTGAATATTCATGGAAAAAATAATAACATCATGCATATTTATTACCTTTTCGGTATTGGTAGAAACTGTGGCGTCATATTTCAGATAACTTCATAAAGAAATAGAGCAGTCCTTACAAGGGTCTACCTTGTCCGCAAAGGCGTGGTCATGGTTTATACGAGGATGTGTGTCTATAAATGACTGGTTGTAGGAGTCACTGAATAAACAGGTGCAATGCCAATAAGACATGCGATCGCTTAATGCATTCCACAAGAAGTGCAAAAAGCTCCCTTTGGGAGCTTTTTGCACTTCTTGTGGAATGCATAAGCGACCGCCTGTTGGTACTAATTTAAAACTGACTATATGGTTCCTTTCACATTTAAACTCGTTATAACGGCAACCTCGTTATACCAGCAAAAAGTCTGAAAACAAACACCTCCGTTCACTGTAGTTAATTGGCGTTAATATGAAATTCTCAAAATGAAATACAGTAAAACCCCTCTAAACCAGACGTTAGAATAATATGTACATTTGGCACCAGAACCAGTATTTCAGACAGGTGGAAGCTTAATGCAGGTTAATGCAGGTTGAAAGTCATTCAGAAAGTGAGCATGCCCTTGGACCCTTATATAGCCGCGTTGCGCACATTACATTTTGATTCACCTACGCTCCTATATCTAGTATCCACGTATTAAATTTAAACCTTTTCTGCAATAATTTATATTTGTAATAAAAATCAGTTTTGTGTAGTTTCTTTCTACCTTGCAGTAAAACGTTCCTTAAATTGGCTACCAAGACAGAGCGAGTTAAGTCTCGACTTTCCCGTCCGCCATTACTTCCGCCTTGTCGCGTGTGCGGGGACCGCGCTTCCGGTTTCCATTATGGCGTCAACACGTGCGAAGCGTGCAAGGTGAGACAACCATGTGTAATTTTGATATATGTCAATATTTCTTATTCTGTTGTGGTTATCAATATGAAGCAGATATCATTTTGCAAACCCCTTTTAACCCTTTACTTTATGAATATTCATGTAAGAAATAATGACGTCAGAATAATGTTGCGAGTAGTTATTTTGTACAAATAATATTAAGCGAACCTTAGAAAATGTACTTGAGCGAGCCCCTTACGAGCTTCATAACATTTTTTTTCCGAAATGAGTTTAATATCAGTTTATACAAAATGACGACAAGATTCTTATTCTTTTAACACAAAACTTGTTTCGACTAAAATACCATTTTGACAAGTCCTGTATGTTTATATCTACATGACCTCGTGGTGTTTCTACATGACGTCACAGCTTATATTAACTCTTTCACCGCCGAAGTCGCATAAATGCACCACGGCAAATAGTGCAGTCCCAGATCAGACAAGGCGGCGTCTGATTAGGGACTTCACTTTTTGTCTCATTCTCTATTTCTATATATGTACTTTATTCTTTTGAAATTTGCATTTATTTATCTCATTTCCTTATTGTACCGAATGTTTTAACAGAATTTGGATTGCAGACGACAATTAGAAATTTGGCGCCGACAGGGTTAAACGTGTGAATATTGAGATATACGTGATGGCTAACTCGAATACAAGGCAGGTTAAGCAATAAATTAGTTCTTTGTTTGCTATGTATTTCTCTTCTACACCATCCGTACTTATTTACACATAATAAATGTTATGTGGAGTTTCCCCTTGTAACCTCACTCAAATCGATGCAGTATCACAACAATGTCGGTCAATATGACGTCAACGACTTGTGACTTATGGAAATAACTGTCATTCGCATGTGCAAGTTTTCATAAGGTTATTGACATGTCTATAGCGCCACCTATGTGATTGTACCGACACGTTGGTGATGTGTATATTATCCATATATAAGCCAAAAATCGCGGACATAACCGTTTACTCTTTATTTACGTCTTTAATACTTTTGCAAGCATAGTAGATCTAGATCAGACGGTTCATTATTATTTGTTATATGACTATTCATGGAGTAAAGATTTTATCAGCGTCTGATCAAGATCTGTACTAGTTGACACTCTGCCAACAGGTTTTAACAGCAACTCTGAACCCTTTTACCGCCAATATCGCAAAACTGCGCCACAAGAAATAGTGCAGTCCCAGATCAGACGCCGCCTTTTAAAGGCGGCGTCTGATCAGGGACTTCATGTTTTATCTCTATCTCTATTTCTATGTCTGTGCTTTATTCATATAAAATCTGCATGTACTTATCTCATTTCCTTATTGTACCGAATGATTTAAAAAAATGGACTGCAGACGACAGTTATATGTAGCGCCGAAGGGTTAACACATTTCCTTATACTGACGCCTTCTGACGTTAGTGATTGCCCAACTTTTCCATCCAATCAACGAGGCGCATTTTTGAAATTTTTCAGACTCTTATCCTCATAAATTTTATAAAATCGACTCTTAACTTTCGAAGACAAACCTTCCAGTGCGCATGCGCAACAAAACTCCGCCCACTACAAGACAAATCGAACGAGTTGCTGTTATGACGTTATCGACACGTGAACGAGTATACACAAGTACACGTGTTCACTTGTGTAAAACGTAGAGAGGAAGACTATGTAATTGCAAACAACTGAGAGGCAGAATTATAGACCCAATAGTAATTGGGCAAATAAACTGAGAGGCAGAATTATAGACCCAATAGAAAATGGACAAATAAATCACGAAACATCCCACCTGTTGAAGCAGGATTATATTGAAAAAAGGACCAATGTAAATAAGCAAATAAATCAGGTAATAAGGGCAAACCTGTATTTGAAACCGTAATCCGTTCAACAAAACATAAACAATCAAACCTGTAATAGATCTATTTTGTAATTATTCTTATTTCAATATTCTGATAATAATATAATGAATGTTTAATATTAATAAGCTTATTTTTATATGGGGTTTCGGTAGCAGTGAAGATTTAAATCAGTGTAAACCGAGTGGACCCTGATTAGACAACATAGGGGTTGTCTGATCTGGGTCTTCTCGGCTTACAAATCTTCGTTAAATAAGTCTGCTAGCTCAGTGCCAGAGAGCCGGTCAAACAACAGATTGTTGTCAGCCATTATTTTTTTGCCTCCAGAGACGGGGAATATTTGAATACGTGACAAAGCCAAATATGGCAATGTTTACAAGAAAACGGCGCGAAATCAGTTTCACTGTGTAGGATTTTCAAAACACGTGAGAATATTAACAAAGACGACGTTTGTTTGATTGGTGGGTTTTCTGAGTATTTTGCATAAACGGATGTGGATTTGAGATGTACCATAATCACGTGACTATATACAAGTTTGTCATTGCTCAGTGGGCGGGGCTTATAAACTCAGCCTGTTGAAAAGTAGGACAATCACTAAATCGGTTAGAGCTTATAAACTGCAGTCTTCGAAAATAAGACGGCCTAAAACGCTTCGCTTCGCTCGCGTTATCGGCCGTCTTATTTTCGAAGACTGCAGTTTATAAGCTCTAACCTATACATACAAGATACAAGGAATTTTATATTACGTCGGAAATAAATAACAAGTAGCTTTAGTTCATGAGGTATTTTCTGACAAACGTATGGAAATGTACAAATTATGAATAATGTACAGTGTCATGCAATACATAAACAGAACAATAAAAGATTCAAAAGGGGAAAACTGAAGGAAAGAAAATTAAAGCATTAGAAAGAACATATCTTGCTAAGGGAGGTAATAGTTTTTATAAAACAAAAATACAGTTAAGCCACGGTTACCTCCCATCCAAAGGGGGTAGGGGTTGGACTCGAAACGTTTTCGGATTTATCTCCCGGTTCTTTACTTTTGCCAGTAAATATATTTTACATCCCGTTTGAAAGTATTATTCCAGTCAAAATGATGTATGTGCATGCATACACAGTTTAGACGGTCACAAGCAGCTTTACCATAATGCTTTATGTTATATATTTATTGTTACAGTATGTTAATAATTATGTATCAGGACTAGTAATAATTCACAGATAAACTTGAATAAATAGTTGGACAATTTGACGAAATATTTTACATCTGATCTGGATTGAAACCTTTTTTCGAGTTAACTTTGACAAACTATCGTGTTGAAGCCATGTATTAGGTATATGCACACTGTCTTTCCGACGATATCAGGTATTGTTATCAGGCATTGTTATATAGATTGGAAATAAACATCTGGTTTATATACAGTAAACAACATCTAAAACGGAATTCTAGTAGAGAAGAATTTAGCGGTCGTTCTCTCAACTCATGCATCCTATATTCGTTGGATGCTGACGGCTAAGTTAATTTGTGATATCATTTTCAACCAGTTTGTATCCAGAAAATACACTCAATACTTCGTTACTGCATCTGTTCGGTACTCTGTCTGCAATGTTTTGAAGAAGAATAAAAGAAAATTGGTTTTGAGAACCATAGCAGACGACACTCATGTTCGTAATGTCATTATAGGACCCAGCTGATTTATGTCGGGTGTGTATAAAATCAGAATTTCACATATGATTATCCATCAGCCCCCGAGATTATAAAAAACTTGTTGCTTTTGTCTGAGATCATTCTCTATCATTTTATTGGTCAGACTCTGAACTTACTTCTACCTCATATTCTGACCAATCAGGGTCTATGCTTAGAAAGCTTTTAGTTGAGTCCGAGTTTCGTTCTCAGGATTTTGATTGGTCAGATTTGAGTTCTCAAGCTTTTGATTGGTCAGATTTGAGCAAAGGCTCAAATCTGACCAATCAAAAGCTTGAGAACGATCTCAGACTCAACTAAAAGCTTTATAAGCATGAACCCAGATACAAGAGAGTGATCTCAGACTCAGATGTAGGGGTTTGGACCCCAGTAAAGGTTTTGTTTTTTTAAAAATATTTACTTTTTATTTTGTTTTCTTATTTTTCTGTTAGGGTTTTTTCCGGCGCAGCATCAACAAAACTTCGGAGCCGTACACATGCGTCGGAAACGGCCGATGTAAAATGGTACCCGGCAAGCGAACTGCATGTTCGGCTTGTAGGTACCAGCGATGTTTGGAAGTGGGCATGTCAAAAAGTGCGATTAAAACAGGAAGATATACACACGAATTAAGATCGAAAAACATCATGGAAGTTAAGAAACTTCAGTTGAAGAATAGTACAGAAGGAGGGACACAATATGTCTGTGATGCACTAAGCGTAACTATGGAGACCGAAGAGGCGCCCGAATCTCCAAGTCCGGTGGAAGACACATATTTAGAATCCATGCTTCAGACCGTGATGGAAGGACAAAAACATCTATACGAGTTCCTTGACGATTACTACAATGAAGATTTAATTCACAGCCGTCAACTCGCCGTATACGTAAGTGTCCCCTTATGGTAACTGTTCCCTTTCCGAAGTGTCCCTTTAAGATAAATGTTTTTCCAAGTGTCCCTTTCAGATAACAGTTCCCTTTCCATAGTGTCCCGTTAACCCTTTCTCAAATGGTCATTCATACACTTCGTGAATATTCATTAACTTCATGTTTATCAGGTAGAAATTAGAGGAAACGTTTGGTTTAATCTTAATCTAAATCTAAGTCTGTAAGAAATGTGTGCGCCAATCAAGTGATCTAGTGACTCAGATGAGCGATATAGGACGAATAAAGCTCTATTGATATTGTCGTTATAAATGAGGAAATTTTATGATGTCACATTATTTGACATTAGGGGCCTCTCGTTATGAGCTCCCTGAATATAAGAAGAGCCGCCTCTCATTATGCTATCAAAATTCCACATGTCTTTAATACCCAAAGTTCGACTTCATTGAGTTGTAGAGAGTTTAGCTTCATTAGAGCTTGTCCTACGCAGCCTATTCATTTATTACACACAGGAGTTTTAAAACAGATGGTTGATTAATGCTGGGCAAAAGTAATGCAGAAATTTTATATAGAAGCTTTCTGGATTACTTTTGACCTTCATTCAGCTACTGTCTGTCTTACAGACCCATAATTAGACCACTTTTTGATGACTGCTTTAGACAGATTCCACTGTATATAACATATCAATTGTCAATAGGAACGTTATATGGCAATCAAGAATATCCCAAGTACCAACCAGCACACACAACCGCCTAGCGCTCACACAGGCAAACTGTCGACAGCAGATTCCAACTGTAGCAAAACTGAGTCTGTGAAACTAAAGGTTCTACAACATCCAATACAACTGGATATTATGGTAAAACACGAACTGTGTCCCGATAGTATCTCAACAGACAATAAAAACAATGCCAGAAATGGCTCGTTGGTGTATGAGAATGGACAGTGTTGCAGTGATGGTAGTAAGGATACTAACAATTATAAAGTTTCTGGTACAACTAACGCTGCTGTCAATGACAATTGCTCAATGCCCAGACCTCCAAACGCTTCAGTGCCGCCACAAATGACCACACGATGTAACAATATCAGTTGTATTGATGAAGATGGCATGAATCTAACAGACGAAATGTCTGATGCGGTAGATAAAACTGATCAAAAAAAGAAGGCGGAAGTTCTGGCAGTGGTGTTGCAGGACATGGAGAGAGGGGTTCAGGGGATGTTGTCCTTTTCCAGGTGTCTGCCGGATTATGGGCGTCTTCCGAAGGAAGACCAGGCGGCCCTTTTGAAAGGTAGGTATAATATAGACATTGAGTTATTATCTATGTCGGTTATTTAGGCAAGTAGTTGCTTAAAGTAGGATGAAAGCCATGCAGAAAGCTCCGTTGAGCTTTCACCCTGCATACCTGCATTAAAATACATACAATCTTCTTATTGAATTTTGAGTTTGAAGGGTTTTACTATACATGTATGTTTGTGAAAGAGCTGAAAGAGAAGAATGTCTCTGGTTTCAACATCATACATGTGTCCTGTCGCAAATTCGACTTCCTGCGCCATACAAAACTCCATAACCCTTTCACAGCCGAAGTCGCATAAATCCACCGCGACAAATAGTGCAGTCCCAGATCAGACGCCGCGGTGTCTGATCAGGGACTTCACTATTTGTCTCAAACTCTATTTCTATATCTGTGCTTTATTCCTTTGAAGTTTGGATTTATTTATCTCATTTCCTTTTTTACCGATTTTTTACTGATTTAACAAAATTGGATTGCAGACGACAATTAGAAATTTGGCGCCGAAAGGGTTAGTATCAGGGTCCTATTTAAAAGTCCTATAAATAAAACACTTCCTACACTAGGTAAAAGAGGTAACAAAGAGAAAGGTACTGTGAAATACTCAACTTATATCAGTGGTAATGAAAGTAAACTGAACACATGGGAGAAACAAACAGTAGTGATGTTGGAGGAATGTTGGCGTCATTCTGTGGTGGTGTGATTTGCATGTAAATATATTAAATTAAGTCTGGTTTCTGTTTACGCATCTTCTGAGCAAAGAGCGTAGCCGTATCCAAATGTAATATACATGTATATGAACCGTGCCTACAGAGGTCCTTGAAGATGACCCTCCAGGAACAATTAGAATTGTGTAGTTTTGAAGCCACTGTGATAAATGGAGCATTTGCTCCAAAAGGAGCAGATGCTGTCTTTTCACAATTGTTTCAAAAGGCGACTTTTATAAAATACGCCAATATGAAAGAGTGGGTCCAATTTTAAATGACAAGACATAACGTGTATCAAAGTCTTCGATTTTGCTCCATTTTGAGCACATTTATTATGATGGTACGCACGTCCTGTCAGTCTCATTTCGATTTCAAGTTATTCCCGCTTTCTGTCCGTTTCTAAATTTACCATTAAAGTCTTATAATTGATCTAGATAAAACGGTTAAGATATGGGTTTTTTTATTTTTTCCCAGCTGCCCGTTTTGACATCTGGTTCCTCGGCCATATAAGATGCTTCAACACTGAGCTACAAGTGGGGGCATGTGAATGGCAGTTCCACGCAGAGGAACTCTCTAAGGTAGGAAGTTACGTCACAGGAAATGACGACATAGTGTTCACATATAACATTTTTAGGATTCCATTTCAAATTAAGGGTAGGGACAATGTCTCAGGTTCACAACTAAAGTGGTACATTTCAAATATCGTTATTTGTTCACTAGGTGTGTTGGTTTTCAAATACAAAAAGTCGTCATTTCTACCCTAAGGACCGTTTGTTTCAATATTTAAGTCTTCATTTCTACAATAAGGGGCGCCTTTTGTATTTTAGTCGTCATTTCAACACTAGGGTGTTGTTTATGTTTTAGTCGTCATTTCTACACACAAAGGGGTGTTTTGATAATATTTTAGTCGTCATTACAACACTAGGGACGTTTTTCAAATATAAGAAACGTCATTACTTCACTAACTATTTAAGTGTCGTTTTTAACACTTAACTCATCATTTACACGCTAGAGGCGTTTCTCAAATATCACCACCAGGGGCGCTTTTCTATATATATAAGTCGTCAGTTCTCCACAAAAATTAAATACATGTACAGGAGTCGATATTATTTCTGCGCTAGGGGCGTCTATGATTATGGTTTATTTTATGATCTATATAGAAAATATAATTTACATTTGACCCTAAAAAATGACTTAGCACATCTCTGATATTCTTTGTGTAAGTAACCCAATATACAATACTGCTGCATATCTACTTGACCATTTCCACATGAACATGTATGCAAGAAATGGTTATAATATGAATACTTATAAACTATGTTTTCATAATTGTACTGTTTGGCCATAGCGGTATTTAGGGCAGGTGACTGCTTAAAGCGAGGTGAAAGTAAAACAGAACGCACCTATAGGAGCGTTCTGTTTCACTTTCACCTTGCTTTAAGCAGCCACCTGCCTTAGACACAAAATGCTTGATGTAATTTAGTGGCCGCTATAGAGCGGTTTTACTGTAGATGACTTCATAAGGACACAGAGCAGATCGTGATCAAACGACTCCTTCTGGGCCCGCCTGATCTGGATCTAATCTGCTTTATAAGGCGTTAAAAGACATACCTAATTCTATGGAATAAATAGGTTAACCCTGGCCCTCCTACTGACGCATTTTGACACCTCTGTAAAGTGATTTTTAAAACCATTGTGATAAATAGAGCATTTGCTTCTATGGAGCAAATGCTCTATTTATCACAATGGTTTCAAACTACACACTTCTAAAACTTTCCCTTTCTATAGTAAATGCCCCTTTTCGGTAGATTTGTTCAAACACTTTGGGTCTGAAAAAAAGTTAATTAATGATGTAATTGGTCTAAAGTCACTCTTTGAAATCATTGTGATAGAAAGAACATTATGATAGAAAGGACATTTCACCATTGTGATTAACAGAATATTTGACCATGTGGAGTAAATGCTCTGTTTATCACAATGGTTTAAAACTTCACAATTCTAAATTTTCTTTTTTTTTCTAGAAAATGCTTCTTTTCGGCAGATTAAGTCAAAGAGGTTTGGTCTAAGTGCCGTATGTGTTAAAACGATCTTTATCGTGATTTTTCAGGTGTGGGGTACGGAAGTGATTGATCCTCTCTTTAGACTGTCCAGGGTCGGACAGTCTTTGAACCTCACCAAAGAGGAAGTGGCTGTCCTACGTGCCGTGTCCTTGACATTCCCAGGTCAGTTAGTAAAGCTGGAAACATTGTGCATCTTTTGTTATTGGTTTGCCCAAAGTATGTCTTCGGCATCTTGATGCCATAACTTACATTGGGATTATCCTAGAGGTAGAGGTTATCTGTCGAGATTAGTAAACCTTATATCAGGGCCCTGTAATCGCCAGCTGTTGAATTCCGGAAGGAGGTTGCATTTAGTTTTCAAAATATGCTAAAGGTTGAATTTGATAACCAGATTCAAGACTTGATTTTGACAACAGTTAGGGATAGGTGGATACAGTATGTTCAATTAAATGTTTTTTTGTTATACGTGCACTTTACCACTGTATTTGCTGTCGCGGTTGTTGTAGATTAGTCGGAGAGGGGATACGTTTATTTACACTGTTTGTCTTTTAGGATGGGGATGGAATAAGGGTGAGGTTGGGCGCCCATAAACCGGTTTAAACCCCCGGTGACTTTTGTCACTGACCGTTCCAAGGCGGTACTTCCATCTTCCTCCTATTGTATGTTTGTTTTGTCTTTGTGCGTCTCTTGTTGTTTTTTCTACCCATGTACATTTGCTGTTTCCTTGTGTTGCTGTTCGGGCGAGTGTTTGTTCTGTATGTGGTATTTCCTGCATGACTCATTTTTGTACTTTTTGTAACTGATATTCAGTTTGGAACATGTATCAGGTATTCATTTCCGAGTCTTTTGTTTGTCATTTGGTTTCAAATTTTGCATGTGTCATTGATTTTCAAGACGCATAAGTGGTATTTAGTCTCAAGGTTTCTATTTAGCCTTCAGTTTCAAACTTTGAATATGTAATCTTTTCAAGTTATTATTTGACCTTCAATTTTAAGTTTTGTTATTTTCATTCATCTTCAGGCCTAGTATTTGGCATTCAATTTCACGCTTTGTATTTGCTATTCAGTTTCAAGCTTTGTACACGCCGTTTGTTTTAAAACGTTCTATTTGGCATTCAGTTATAGGTTCAGTAAGTGTTATTCATTTCTTAGCTGTGTATTTGCGATTTATTCAAAGGTTTTGCATTTGTCATTCAAGTTCTAGGTTTGCCTTTTGCATTCAGTTTCAAGTTTTGTATTTGGTATTCAGTTTTAAAGGGAAAGCTTAAGTTATGTACATATATATGCCATTCAGTTTGAAACTTCGTATCTTTCAAAAGTTTCAATCTTGTTAACGCATTCCCTCATATTGACGACCTCTGATGGCCCTGTAAAAGTCAATTTGTGAAACCATTGTGGTAAACAGAGCATTTGCTCCTATAGGAGCAAATGCTCTCTTGATCACAATGGTTTCAAACTACAAAATTCTAAAATTTTCCTTTTCTCTAGTTTATGCTCCTTTCCGGTAGATTTATTCAAAGAGGTCGTATCTAAAAATAGCCTATGAAGTAATGGGTTAATGTCATTCAGTTTTAAGCTGTGTATGTGACAATCATTTTCAAGCTTTGTAGTTGGCATTCATTTTCAAAATTAGTATTTGGTATTCAATTTGAAGCTGGTGTTTGTCATTAGTTTGAAACTTTGTTTTTGCCATTCAGTTTCAAGGTGTGTATGTGTCATTCATTTTCAAGCTACGTGTTTGTCAATCATAACTAGTCTTGCATTTGGCATACAGTTTCAACCTTTGGTATTTATCTATATTGTGTTTTCCAGATCGATGCTATCCTCTAACAGAACGTGATCAGGTCGAGGCCATCCACAACACGATGTTAGAGCTGTTCCATTATGTCAGCAGTAAGAGACACAAGAACTTCAATATCTGGTTCGCCAAGATCATCAACTTTCTCACCCTCCTTAGGGAGTTCGGAATATCATTCGAGAAAGCGTCCAGCTGTCTGAAGCTGGACTGGTCCGTGCTGAATGAAAATCCGTATCTTCTAGAGGTTTTCTTAAGTTAGCCGTCAGAAAACTCTGCGCAAATAAGTGACAAGTAACTTTTGAAGACAATATGGATCTCGAGAAGAAGTCGAGCAACTTGGCGTCTCATTTGTATTCAAATGCTTTTACAATATGATCATTTCTTGTTTACATAAATACGAAAAATATATCGAGAGCTCAGCGCAAAACTATAAATGTAACGTTAATCTACGGGGGTAAATCAGTAATAGCATTTTTCAAACAATTCAGATCCACATGAAACGTTGAGTAATGTCTGGATCTGAACTGTTTAACCTATTCCCTTATATTGACGACTTTTGACGACTTTTGACGACTCTGTAATAAAAAGTCACTTTGTGAAACCATTGTGATAAATAGAGCATTTGCTCCTATAGGAGCAAATGCTCTATTTATCACAATGGTTTCATATCTACTACAAAATTCTAAAAGTTTCCTTTTCTCTAGTTAATGCTCATTTTCGGTAGATTTATTCAAAGAGGTTGTATCTAAAACAGTCAATGAGTTAATGGGTTAACACGCTGACCGTGAACTCGGAAAGAAATTGAAGAACACTATGTTCTTGATATGTGAGCGGCAGTATCTACGAATATTGTTTATATAATTTTATGTGCACGTGCATAACTGAAATATACCTCATAAGAACATAGAGTTCGAAAGTTCGTGTTCTTTAAAATGGTTTGACAATATGTGTGATTAGGATAATGTTGATGATTGACTTTCGTCGATACGAAAACCTATTTACTCCATAGATATGCTGTCTATGCATTTTCAAACTGTGTAGACCTAGATCAGAAGACTCCTATAGGAGCTTTCTACTCAGGGTCTGCTCTGTTTGCCTGTGATATAGTATAGATCTGATTCTACATATTCTGTTACGAGAAATCGAAGGCTTGGTGCAAAACTATTCTAACTCCTTCATTTTTGTGAAGGAGTTAGAATAGTTTTGCACCAAGTCTTCGAAATTGTTTTGTCAAAGTACATGTACAATTATAAACACATGTGGATTAATTTTGTTGTTGCTTGTAGCCCGAGTATCCATGGAGTAAACAGCCAATTGTTTATATATGTTTATATATGTTTGCTATATTGATTTTATACATAAGTAAATAGGCCTACAGTCGTCTATCAAAAGCAATCATAAAAGATATGTATTATACTGCAAAGTACAATCCTCGATTTTGATTGGTCAACTAGACAAGTATAAAGAGTTGTGTATCCCTCAAAACTCTGATGTATATACGGAGTCATTAGCAACAATGGAATTTCCCCCGTCGAGGGCCTCGCTTCCTTGCTACAACAAAAATGGCCGACTGGCTTCACTTCGTAGATTCGATCCAAACAACCGCTCTCAAACAAAATAAAAAGAGTTTAGGTCGGAACAAAGTTATCCATTGAGACACATGTTTGTTATTGCGCGGGAGCCTGAAGGCCCCGCGCTATTATATGGAACGCTGGTATTGGAATGTCACTGGTAGGAGGGCTGATTTATCAAGAATTGCGAGTGAATTTTAATTTATCTTTATGATTATAAAAGAACATCATGTGTGGAATAATACAATTTTATATAGTTGGAAACAGGTTGACATACTTTTTTTCAGTGCTGAATTGTTTGTATTTTGGAAATGAAAATATTAGAAAATTGTTTCTCCTAGGGCAGGGCTAATAAAAAAACTATTACCGCAGCGGAAGGGTCATCAACGACAACAGCCGAGGAAAAGACTAAGATGTTGCGGAACCGACAACTTTCGTATTCGGGGCAATACGCTTATATAGCAACCGTTTAAATCAGGGGCGGGGCTTAATTAGTAAAGATAGTTTGATGGAAAATCAACTAAAATGACAGTTTCTAAAGGCACGGAACTGAAGAGCGTCTGTTGGTTACTATGGCAATCCGACTGGAAAAGTATACACAACATGGCAAAACTATTCAATACAACTGTGAAATTCATCCTAAAACGTAAGAGATCCGGGGGTAAAATAGTGACGGCCGATTCTGTAATCCAGAAAACGATAACACATTCTTTACGGAAATGAGTGTCCGAACTTTAGACCTGCAATAAGCTGTGCACAAATGTTCAGATTTGAAATCGGATATCTTTTTGCATATGCGATTATAAAATATCAGCTTATAAATATTCATGATGCCTTTATTTCTTACATGAATATTAAACAAGGTGGGGATAAGGTGTCTAGTGTGAGACTGGAAGAGTTATTGTATAACTAGAACGTTTCAATGACACTTTATGGTGAAATGGAAGAATTGTGTTGTGTTACTAAATCCTTAGGAGTAATACAAACATTTTTTTTATATATAAAACACGTTTGATATTTATTCAGTAATCCGCGCCTTTGATGCTTTGCATCAATGGTTTTCTTGTAGTTGTTGTATACCAATGCAAATGAACGTGGTACGTGGCGAAGGTCTTATTCTGATCTGATGCTGCAAATGTTGTCAAAGTGTCTGTGCACGTACCGATTAGCCCTCAAACACCCGCTTTTATAACGACAATTCATGCCCAATTCGAGTCAAGTTTGATTTATGCACATGTACAGCACACATACCTGTGAATTGCAGTATAGCCGCTCCTTCCAACGCCCATTTTTTAATATTATAAAACCTTCATTTTGACGTCATCCAAATGACGTCGCAATTGTGCCATTCCATCTATTAAATCTAACCGTTCTCATGCTGAAAAATAGTGTCTGCTTAATCTCTGATCTGCTGAAAAT
Organism: Azorinus chamasolen; assembly: GCA_963576725.1. Lineage (NCBI taxonomy): Eukaryota > Metazoa > Mollusca > Bivalvia > Cardiida > Solecurtidae > Azorinus > Azorinus chamasolen. Next base: position 83,332,410 of record OY755246.1, read on the forward strand.
TTTACTAAAGTCTGGTTCTTTCCATCCTTTGAGAAACTAATGCACTTGGAAGATCACTTTCTATCTACAAATGTAATAAACAGGTTATTACACGGTGAAATAGGGTCGCAGAGTTACAGTATGAGGTCCCTGAGGGGAAGCAAAACGACGCCTACATGAACAATACTAATTAACTGCTACAAATTCTAAACTTTGCAGTATAATAAAATCGTTATACAGATCATTGGCGAGTTATCTTACTTTCTGTTCCATGCTGAGGAAAATACATGTAGCCCTCGCCTAACGGCTCGGGCAACATGATTTTCTACAGCAGGGAATAAAAAGTCAGATACCCCGCCAATTATCTGTATAATTAATAATGTAATTATGGGTCTATAAGTGAGGTTATAGCTTCATGCAGGAGGAAATTTAAGTTATACAGAAATATCCTGTAAGATTTTCTTGTATGCATTAAGCTGTCACGTGTTCTCAATGACACATATATTTACGTACTGAAGTTGTCGCTTTTGATATGTTCAACTGTAAATGTTTTTATTGCTCAGTGATGCGTTACTTGGATTTCCGTGTGAACTGTTTCTATTGCTCAGTGATGCGTTACATGGATTTCTGTGTGAAATATACATATCAGGTTATAAATAAAAATAAACTTTCAGCGATACCTTTGCGTCGGTTTTATTCCATTTCTACACAGTGTTTAGCTATTACTAGCTATTTATTGTTTATATTCCATTTCTACAGTATTTCGCTCTTACTACGTGTACTTGTAGCTATTTATTATAGAAAATCATAACATGGGCAGCAACTCTGTTTCAGGAAGAGTTTCGATTCTAATGAGACACCGAGTTACATTTCATCTCATCTTGATCCAGTCGATATCAACAGTAGTATATGTTCATAAACATAGTCTGACAAGACGTCAACGGATTTAGTTATCTCTTGCCGAATTCGTAGTTATTTTATTAGTAGTATCTGACCTAATTCTAATACAGCAGAAGCTTACTAACTTTTTCGACATTGGTATATTTATACAGAACAAAAGTAATATAGAATCCTTCATCTTACACGGAGTCCATGTGGTCTTCTTTCTTATTCCTACACTTGAACGGGGCCCATGCAGTCTAATTTCTGATCCTTCCTCTATCATGGATCCAATACGGTCTAAGTTCTTATCCTTACCCTGACATGGAAACACTGTCGTTTAGTTTCTTTTTCTTCCTGTTATATGGAGCCCACGTGATCTTAATATTCCTCTTACATGGAACCCATGTGGACTACTTTCTCTTCCTTCCTTTTACTTGGAGCCTGTATGGTCTAGATCAATATAATCGTGTCTAGAGCCCATGCGGTCTACACTATAATCGTGCCTAGAGCCATGCGGTCTACACTATAATCGTGTCTAGAGCCCATGCGGTCTACACTATAATCGTGCCTAGAGTCAATGCGGTCTACACTATAATCGTGCCTATGGCCCATGCGGTCTACACTATAATCATGTCTAGAGCCCATGCGGTCTACACTATAATCATGAGCCCATGCGGTCTACAATATAATCATGTCTAGAGCCCATGCGGTCTACACTATAATCATGTCTAGAGCCCATGCGGTCTACAATATAATCATGTCTAGAGTTCATGCGGTCTACACTATAATCATGTCTAGAGCCCATGCGGTCTACACTATAATCATGTCTAGAGCCCATGCGGTATACACTATAATCATGTCTAGAGCCCATGCGGTCTACACTATAATCATGTCTAGAGTTCATGCGGTCTACACTATAATCGTGTCTAGAGACCATGCGGTGTACACTATAATCATGTCTAGAGCCCATGCGGTCTACACTTTAATCATGTCTAGAGCCCATGCGGTCTACACTTTAATCATGTCTAGAGCCCATGCGGTCTACACTATAATCGTGTCTAGAGCCCATGCGATCTACACTATAATCGTGTCTAGAGCCCATGCGGTCTACACTATAATCGTGTCTAGAGTTCATGCGATCTAAATTAGTACCCTCTTCTTACACCGAGACTGTGTACTTGAAGTCTTTATTCTTACCACTTTTCACTTACCTGGAGTCAATTTGGTGAAGAGTTCATTTGAAGAAAGTTTTGAAATTTATTTTTTGCTGCAATGCGGTTGATCAATAAACTTTAACCCTTTACTCCATAGATTCGCTTTTTACGCCATTGCAAACAGAGTAGACCGAGATCTGACGACTCTTGTTGGAGCTGTCTGATCAGGATCTGCTCCTTTTGCTCATGGTATAAAATGATTCTACAGTTTCTATCATGACCAAATGTTCGTGGAGTGAAGGGTTTAACACTTCCGGCGCCAATGTCGCCCGTTGTCACCATTGAAAACAGTGCAGTCAATGTCGCCCGTTGGCACCATTGAAAACACTGCAGTCAATGTCGCCCGTTGGCACCATTGAAAACACTGCAGTCAATGTCGCCCGTTGTCACCATTGAAAACACTGCAGTCAATGTCGCCCGTTGTCACCATTGAAAACACTGCAGTCAATGTCGCCCGTTGTCACCATTGAAAACACTGCAGTCAATGTCGCCCGTTGGCACCATTGAAAACACTGCAGTCTTTTAAAGGTGGCATCTGACCTGGGACATCAGCGTTTTCGTACTTTTTTAGCCCAAGCATACAGGTTTTTAAAACCAAATGTTTTACTAATATACCTTTGTTATTTAGTTTAGAATTATATTTAATATGAAATTATTATTGCAGGCACTTTTAAATTTTATGCCAAAAGGGTTTAATTCGAATTTATGATATTCTTGTAACATATGGTAGAAATCTATTTAGATATTAACCGATGTCATTTAAAAACTATGTAAAATCTATTATAACTTCTGCACGGCATATTTTCGGGGGACTAAATAGATTTATACACACCTGATAGAGGGTCACATGCTGATCAATGTTGTTAAATGTAGTGAAAATTCAGTCTGTGGTTCAAGAGATGCAGTTCGAAGATAGTACTGAGGACGCGTGACTAGTGACGGACGACATATGAAAGACACAGGACGAACCCGATAGCTGATCTCGGCACCACAATTATACGAGCTCGTAATGTGATCTTGGCACCACAATTAACAGACTACGATAATACGAGCTCGTAATGTCTGCTGCAGTTATGACTACTTCCGATTCACAGTATGCTTTTGAGAAACTATTGTTCGAGTGTCAGCCATTTTGGACCGTGACAAGATGTCCAGTTAATTGGCGTCTCATTTGTTTGGAATGTTTTCATCTGTATCATGTTTTCATTGGTTATTGTACAACATGCAGCGATATAATAAACGATTGAAATTTTCTACACCACGTTGCAAGATTCGATGGAACATGGAAAACATTAGAGTCAAACATAAGTCAAGTAATTTAATTGACAAAGACAATCTTTGTACAAGTATAAACAACGTAAACATAAATAATCTCAATTTATTTGTTCAGCCATTCCATTCTCTGTATAAGCATGTATATAGCAAACACCCATTTCACTGCATGCTCAGCCCATTTATTCCCACATTATTTGAAGAAAACTCGTCCAAATGTCAATGTGGAAGGCTCCATGTTTAATGTTGAGGTACACATCTAATAAAATATTCGTTAGAACAAGCCATTGACATCGACTGTTTCAGCAAACAGTGCAGACCCTGAGCATTGGGTTCTTTCAGGAGCCTCTAATCTTGTTTTACACTGTTTGCCTACGTCCCTTTTAAGGGACACAGTGCACAAATGGGCTAATCAACGCTTACAATAAATGATACAAAAATGAAAGTACATGAATGAGTATTGCAGGAAACACCACATACAGAACAAACAGCCGCCCGAACAGCAACACAAGGAAACAGCAAATGTACATAACTATAAAAACATCAAGAGGCGCACAAAGACAAAACAAACATACAATAGGGGGAAGATGGAAAGTATTGAAAGTTGAATTTGCACAGAGAAACAATTTCTGTTAATGCATATAAACAGTTAACACACATTATCATATTGTCTTTGCCTTATACGTCCAAAATTCACTATATTGATTGAATTGCGCAGAGATGCTCTACATAATCAGAAATGCAGTCAAGACAAAAACATGTACCAGGTACAAGCAAACATAAACTAATTCGGCCGCTGTGGTCTTTCATGTGGTACATTGTATATCCTGTCTGACTTCTTACTACCACACCCACACTTTTATCTATATTCATTACATAAGAAGACATGCGTACCGCCTTGGAACGGTCGGTGGTAGACTTACCACTGGGGGTTTAAAGCATGGTTACTTAGGGGACGCGTCTAACCTAACACCTGTCCCATCTACACACTATCAAACAAACAGTGTAAATAAATATAACACAGCAGTGTATATGCATGTAAACAAGGATAATATAGAACAAGATGTGGTTGTGAAACACTATGCCCCATTGACCTTTGACCTTGATTTATGACATTGACCTTCATAAGTCAACCATTAACATGTTCGCCTTCATAGGTTGAAAGCACATGCCAACCAATATTGAAGTATGTATGTGCGATGGCTACAAACTCATCGCCAACGTTAAAGTTGGGAACAAACCAACCAACACACAAATCAACAGATAGAGCAAAAACCATATGCCCCGGGATTCAAATTGGAATTATACAATATAATATTATCCCAGCAATAGTCTTCCTTCAGAATTTATTTTCATCAAACCAATAGGTTTAAGTTTGATGAAAGATGTTTTGTACATGGGTCAAATCGTTCCTTTGAAAATACACGCTATTCAGAAAATGGACCCCGCACATTTTTTGGAAGGATATACCGATATAATAACCATGGTTTTACACAAAGAAGAATAGCTTGCTTTTCTATTGAATAAATGCTGAAAAAGATCAATAATTGTCAATAAAGCAGATGGCTTACAAGGCGACTTCATTTCTTATAAACATGAAAATGTTAACCTTTAGTCAGGTTAATACACAATACAACTTCTGTACAGCTTTGGTGAAGATCTGATGGCGTCATCGAACTAACATCCAAGCTGTTAAAGCCTCCATCTCCGGTTAGCAATATCTAAATGCTTCAACGAGTCCAAATGAAGGTATAAATGTAGGATAATAAACGAGATCAGGAACCAGTAGACACACCTGGGAAGAAGTAAAGTTTTTTCCTCAATGAAGACTGGTACTGACAAGCTTGGTTTTCCTCATCTTCTGCTCTAGCCACAAGATCATTAACCTGATAAAACAGAGAGAAAACAATTAGAGAGCTAAATCAAACGATAAATCGTCAGATATTCTTTAAAGATGAGGATCGAAATGGTTCTGTATTGCTCAACCGGTAAAAGGGCTGAATCTACATCTACCACATTTGTGCAACCACCTGTATTTATAGAAAACACAGACGGGGCTTGCAAAAGCAACATTGCAAAACAGGTTTGATTTTAAATTCCATTTTAGATCAAGTTTACTTGTGAAGTTTGATCCAGTCTGATGTAGCAGTTTAAGAGGTGTCAATTAACGAAAATGTTCGTTGGAGTTTATCTTCCATATACAGCCAATGATTAATTCCTTTAAATTTGGTCTAATCCCTTTCAGTTGTCTATGACATTCCTATAAAGAAAGAGTTCATTTAAACCCGTTATCAGCTACTGTGGTCTACTCCTGGGGATTATTTCTATGAAGTTTTAACACTCAACAACTTGGGAGCTGTCATTACAAGCAAATGTTAATAAACGTCTATTTTAGCCCTTGTGACATACTTATGTAGAGAAGCATAACCATTTATATAACTTTGATAGATGGGACAACTTTCTTAGCTTCTTTCTGTTAAACATGGTCATTATTCATTTAGAAGTTTAGGAGATGGCTTTTGAATACATTGCTGGCTACATTCTATTTTAGTTATTCTCAGTTACTTATATCGTGTGGATCAGAACTATTTATATAACTTCCATACAGGGTCGCATGCAGATCATTCTAGTGGTAGTGGATGGACATAGAGTCAGTGATTTAGGAAGATATACCACTTTAAAGAACTATTTGCATACAAATCTATTTCACTTCTTTCACTTACTGTAGACATTGTAGACCAGAATACCTATATAGCTTTAACAGAGAATCGCTTGTAGGTCAGTGAAAGAAGTAAACTAGATTTTTGTGTAGAACTCACGTGACTAAAAATCCGACAATTTAGTACTTCATTGATATTTTTATATGTGGTGTATCCTGAAGAAAACCTGAATAAGGTCGAAACCGGTAGATCCAATAAAATTTGTCAACTAGACCGGGGCCTGTGGTTATTTGCATATTACTTTTCCTCTTATGATGATTAATTAGATGTGTTTATAATGGTTCATGGAGACAGGGATGTTTAGATGTGACACACACTGTAGAATCGTATCTATATAAGTTCATAAACAAACAGAGCAAATCCTGATAAGGTGACTCCTGTAGTAGCCGCCTGATATTCCTCTATTCTGTTTGAAAATGCACAAAAAGACGTATTTATTTGTGGAGTAAAGGGTTAAACGAATTGTTGATGATGGCCAAATGGAGATTGACACAGTATGAACCCAACAGTCCACCTAATTAGCACTGTGTATCTAGTGAGCTAATACATTGCAGAGCCTAATTATGAACTATAACTGTTAACCCATTCCCTCATAGGTTAGTTTAGACCTTACCACTTTGAATAAATTTACCAAAACGTTTTAATTCATTTTCCTTACCAATTTGAGTGTAAACTAACAAAGGGTCACACCTCCAAAATATTGATATACAGAACTTATAGTCTTTGTGCATTGCATTTCTCCTCAATGATATCTATCTTTATGAAGCTTGAAGTCAGAAACGTTTATTTTTTTTAAGTTATCCTCCAAACAAAATATAAAGTATAGATTAACTAAAACTCTAAGGCAAAGTTCCTAATGATGATTGCGGTAACACAGGGTACCATGAAATTATAGCATAACTGATGGACAGACAGACAAACACATGGACACTCTACCCCATAACTTCCCTACAGCTTTAATATTGCAAGCAGGCAGCGAGAAATAACGCTGGTGAACTAACAATAAAGTACGTACCATGGGGAACAGCTCAGCAATGGACTCCTGGTGGGCGTATGTTTGGAAGACATAAATGACTGCCTGTATAAACCAGGTGCCATATGCAGTGTCACGATAGGATACATAGCCTGACAAATAGAAAAATAATCTGTTAAGTAACACAGAGTACCCCTTTTAAGACGAGGTGTGTGTGTATTTGTATGTGTGTGTTGAGATTAATAACATTCTAGTCTCATTATTTACCATCCAAAGTTCACAGCACTTTATTTATCTATTGTGTGAGAGAGAGAGCGGGCGAGAGAGAGAGAGAGAGAGAGAGAGAGAGAGAGAGAGAGAGAAAGCGGGGGAGAAACAGAGATGGAGAGAGAGCAAATGTTAGACACGATAGAATTTCTGAAAGCAGATGTTATGATTATTTGTCCTTTAGAATGGGGATAGAATAAGTGTGAGGTTGGGCGCTCATAAACGGTTAAAATCACCAGTGACAATTATCAAGGTGATACTTCCATCTTCCCCTATTGTTTGTTATGTTTTTATGTGTCTATTTGTTTCTTTTGATATGCATGTACCTGTACATTTAGTTCTTTTGTCGAAGTGCTGTACAGGTGGATGTGTGTTTTATATTTGTTTTTTCCTGCATGACTCATACAAGCACTTTTAGATTATTTCGATTGGTAGAAATTGCTACATATAAAACACTTTTTATATGCCTCAAATTTTGTCAATGCGCTAATCAGATTGCAGTTAACTGACAGATTGCGTTAGAATAGAATATACTTGATGTGGTAACGGGAAATCGTCTATGTACATATATTATGACATTTTCCCATATTTTTTCTATTACTAGATGTAAGGCAAATACTCAACGTTAAGAATAAATGGTGTCTGCATAATTCTGAAATTCATTTTTTCCTGTATTTGACTGTTAACCCTTCTCTTGCTGTATTTTGAAATACATTTCTCCTTCTTTACCCATGCCCTGTTATATAATTACATATATATTCACTGTGTACAAGTATATCGCTCTGCAATTACTGCTATGAAGTGCACTGGTTGCACAATCAACTTGTAAATAGTGTAGACCCTGATGAGACAGCTCCTGCAGGAGCTGTCTCATCTGGGTCTTCACTATTTACAGGTAGGCATATTGACGTGAATAGCAAGCGAAGGGTTAATAGTGTTTTGCCAGGTCATCTAAATAAACGTTGTTTTCAATTACAACCATAATTCGCAGTAACTGTAAAATGCCAGTCATCACAATCATTACCTGGGTGAGTAGCACAGGCGACAAACATATCTGCTTTGGTTGGCACATTGTCACCATCCCGATCAGAATCAGCAGCTCTCGTATGAATGGAATTGAAAATTTGACTCAAGTCCTGACCATTATTCACTCCATCTGCTTGTTTGTCTCTAATCCCTGTAAAAAGTTAAAGTGTGACTGAAGTGAACAGACGCACTCACACAGCCGTAGATGTAAGAAATTATCCTGCAGATATATATGACCTGTCTTATCATTACATCGATAGGAGCAGACAGTATCAGCCATAGTTGAAATCCACACAACGCCATTGTAAAACAATCATGTAATCAGTAGTCATTTCATCAAAGTTGGACTATTCGGATGAAAAGAAATATAAAAAAAAATCATCTTTGTGTAAACAAAAGCAAACTGTTTAATTGTCGTATCAGATATATCTAAAAATGACTTGCAAAAATTTAGAGTCTAAACTACAATGTTATTCATTTTTAAAATTATACATTCAGTCTAATTGCTTGTTTGTTCAAAATATCCTTTCAGAAATTAGTGACCCAGTATCAAAGAGATGCGATACTGAGGATCTCATTTTGATCAACGCTATTTAGTATAATCATTACTAATTAGTCATTAGTGTAAACAGGTTAATTTACAACAATCACATATAAATTCGAGATAATTTGAACAATTTTGGGCAGGAATGGATTGCTTATCATGGAGATTACGATCGAATGTAATAATAGTGCTTGTCAAGTTACGGCAACAATACGTACAGAATAGAGCCGTGCTGACTCATTATATATTTCATTATTTATAAAGACCATAAAGTACCTGCAAGTATTTAAGCAAGAGACATTTAAAGGAAAACTGACAGGTGAAGTAAAATATCTTTAAAATGCAATAGTATTATAAATGAAATCCGAAATTGTTCGAATATTTCATACGTATGGAAAGTAATGTTAATATGGAGATTATATACAGTGAATTCATCGACTCGAGACCTTCATTCGTTACCTTTATAACGATAATGACCCTGTGCATAACTACAATTGTTTTAAGTAATTTGTTTTGTTTGTATATAAGTTACTTTTGATTTATCGTTAAATCTTTCCACCGTAAGCAAACATTTTGGCTACAGATTGGACGCCGCCGTGTACCCCACAATCTATTTAGGGTCCAAACTGTTTGACTCACTTAATATATTTTAAATAGTTATTGGAGAAAACACAACTTAAAAAAGGTAGCAGACGATAATGTATTTTGACTACTAAAAGGTTAAACTCTCATTGAAGTAAATAAAACAGTATTTCTTTGTTAACGCCATTTCAACTGAAAGTCTGAAGATCAACAAGATCTTGTTTTCTGTCAAGATCCATACGATATAGGTAAAACATTGATTGAACGAGCTGACCTTGCCATAATAAGACAATGACATATTTGTATACTAGCATAAAAAAGAAACTGTGCATGCATATAATATTAATATATCGCCCTTCCTTTTGTTTGCCGTGCGTCTTTTTGCTTGTAATTTTGTTCATGTTAGGAATGTTTGGCCCTGGTTCTTGTGTGTCTTTTGGTGTGTTCTGTGTTCATCTCGTGTGTGAGTGTGCATTTGGGTGTGTGGTTGTGTGTGGTTGTATGTCGTGCTGTCTATCGGTGTGTTGGTGGTGGTTGCGTCTTGTATGTGGCTTTGCCTGCTTGACTTTACTACTTTTCCATTAGTACTCTATGAAGGCGACCTCTTAAATCCAGAAACGGAAGGAGAACGTCGGATATCTGTACTATTTCGTTTTTGTCGTACCCTGTATTACGTTTCTACAGTTACTCGGTTTGCAGCTCAATCATTGAGTACACTAGCGATAGGCGGATACCGTTTGTTCACTTAAATGTTTTCGTTATACATGCACTTTGCCACTGTATTTGCCATCGTGGTTGTTGTAGATTAGTCGGAGAGGGGATACGTTTATTTTCACTGTTTGTCTTTTAGGGTGGGGATGGAATAAGTGTAAGGTTGGGCGCCCATAAACCGGTTTAACCCCCCCCCCCCCCCCCCACACACACACACACACAGTGACTTTTATCACTGACCGTTCCAAGGCGGTACTTCCATCTCCCCCCCCCATTGTATGTTTGTTTTGTCTTTGTGCGTCTCTTGATGTTTTTATAGTTGTGTATATTTGCTGTTTCCTTGTGTTGATGTTCGGGCGGCTGTTTGTTCTGTATGTGGTATTTCCTGCATGACTCATTTTTGTACTTTGAAACATTACACAGGTAAGTTGTGCATCCCTCTCGGTCATTTACATTGGTCAATGCATAAGTTGTCCGGGTAATTTGTCTGTCTGGCTGATGTCTTCATTTTCACTTTTAGTCGACCAGCAGTCAATCGCAAACAAATTTGTTGCATTTACCTGTGTAAATACCCGTAAGACATAAAACGCAGCATAACTTTGAAAAACATCTTTGATACGGTATGCCAAGGTGGACTGTAACTGACAGATGTCGCGCAGTAGACATACTTAAAGCTGGTGTACGTTATACTGATGTTGCCAGACAATTTGGTGTGCACTGAAATAACGTAGACGCCTTATTGAGATGGTACTAACAGTTTGGGACCACCAGAATTTCCAGAAACCGCCATTGGTCAGAACGGCCACGTGTAACGTCTAATCACCGGGATACATACATCCGAGAGGTTCATCTCCGTGAACGACTCCGACAGCTACTTGACTGTCAGAAGTATTCCTTGTCTTAGAAGAATTATTCCAAAGACGGTACGTAACCTGCTGCTTGAACAAAGCGTATGTCCACGACGTCCAGTAATACGCCCAGTTCTCCAGCGACGTCATCATGTAGAAACACGTATACTTCAGGCAACATGACTAGGGACGTATTCTTTTCACGACAGTAGAGACAGTCGTTCTAGGGTGTACCCGCGCTCCGGCGAATGTTTTTATGACTTTTTTGCGATACAATGACGTTTATTTGGCGGATGTAGAGTCATCGTGTGGTTGCATACCATCCCGTGGCAGAACTGCTCTTGTGGTTGAGGATGGCACATTTACAAGCATCAGATACCGTGACAACATCATTCAGCATCAATTGTGCAACGCTGCAGAGGATAATTCTTGCCGGCACATTACCAATGTCTAGACCCAATTTACAGATTACATTTTCTTTTTCACTCCGCACATTCAGATAAAAAAGTAAAGTATCTAGTTATACATGTAGTCTACTTTCAGTCCGAATGACCGCTCAGCCGACTGTACATTTACTCCCCTGGCCGTTGAGTCATTGGCCTACAATATTGAGTACTGCTAACATATGGCGCAATCATGCAGCCTAAGTACCGGCGAGTGACCCTCACAGGTTTCCATTTTAACCGCTGGGTGGAGAGGATGTGCGGGTGGGAGACACGGAAAAGCGTCTCTGAAATTTCTGGGAGGGACTGGGATTTGAACCCCGGACCTCCGGACTGATAGTCAAGCGGGTTACCACTAGACCACTGCCACCTGTGACAATGTGAACATGCTGTCCTGGCCTTCAATGTCGCATGTTCTGTCGCCTTTAATCATTTGTTGGATGAGGTGCAACGTCGCTTACATAACCTCCAAAATCAGTCGTTGATGTTACCTCACCTGTCACATGCCATTGTGAGAATCTAGATTGGTATCTCCTAGGCATTTTTCAGCACACTTGCCGCATCAATACGGCATCAATGCCAAGCATGCATCATTTCTAATGGTAAGCACACAAGATATTGATGAACTGAATCTCGTTTAGAGAACATCTATTAAAATGATTTTCTATCAAAGACGCTGCTGATGTCAAAACCATTTCAATTGAGCAGGTATTAAATAAAGGTCAGATTAAACCCTGTTGAAAATGCCTGGCGACATGTTACATAACTCCTGAGTTATACCATATTATCCCCATACACAATTTCTTTCTTTTTTCGCTAGTATTTTGTTTCTACTGAGTCTATGCATCAGCTATTTAAAGCATTATCATCCTTTTGTTTTTCAAAGAGACTGCTCTTTATTCTAAAATATAAAGTACTTTACATATTCTTACTCTTTTCGGTTTTACATTTACAGATATTTGTTAACTATGATTTATACATTTGTTGATTGAACTTTGTATGTATTGAATTTCATCGTTTCATCATACGTATGTCATTGGAACTACAAGTATAAGACTTATTCAGTAGCACAGTGCAGTAAAACTCAACTCACTCAGTTTAATGTGTTACTTTACAACAGTCAATAAAGTTAGTGTACATACTTCCAGTACAGGCTTGAATGAAGAACAGTTTTGGTTTCCTCCGCAATGCCTTGCAGTGTTTACCATCCATGCTTGATGTCAGGACATCTAATGCCAGCACGCGCTCGTCAGTGCCATACACACCCTTCCGGTTTCCATGACTGCAAACGATGCACACAAAACACTCTGCCTCTTTGTGATCATTGTTTTGTGCTTCCTCTTGCATTATGCAAAACATTTCCTGAAAATCAGATGATCAGTGAATCCCAATCACGCACATTTGTTTGCTTGAGTTTTGCCAGATCAGATACAACGGTGCGGTAATGATAAAACTCGAACCGAATCTCAACAGAAAGTGAATGGTTTAAAATGCAGCAGCAATTCACGGCTATTAATTCTTTTTTAATCCATCCTGTACAAACGTATTTACTCAATGTGAAACGAAAGATGCCATACAATTAGGTGTCACGTAATGACTCTAAGTTTGCGTATTCGCTAAAGTGTCCTAGCTCATTCGGATTCAAGAGCGGGGGTTACGAGTTCTATTATGTGATAATGTAACCAGGTGTAGGGTACAAGTAAAACTCAAAATTGATGCTTCTGTAATCGAGACCCACTTCCAAGTTTCCAATTAGCCCTTTATGGCAAGAAAACAACTATATCATGGATTCAAAACTAAAAGTGTATGCTACATTCCATTTGATGGCCAGTTTACGCTTGTGTACAATATACATATGAACACTGTTTTACCTTTGTAGTCTTATCTTTATGCATCACAACTTCAAAGTAAAGCTGTTGAAACAGGGTGCTTAGTCTGTCCTCGTCATTTTCGGAACCATGTCTAGTCGATAACCTTTTGCCCCGAAAGTGTTTGTTGGCAATTATCACACACCTCCCTCGCTTCCGTTTGATCATTGAATACACCTAAAATGACATAACATTTTAAGTTTTACGCTTATGTTTATAGCAATCACAAGCTGGCCTTTTAATCAAGTGGTTATGGTTTCTGAACGCAGTACATCATTCGAAATGTACACACGGCACAGTTACTTGAAATCAGTACTCGATACTCCATCATCCCAAGATGTACACAAACGCACATGCACACACAGACAAACCACAAAAACCGACCCCACACAAAACCAAGGTTGGCATTCCTACCTCAAATATTATAGGAAATATGTTTCTGACAAAGTATTTCTGTAGTTGAGATCAGAGGACAAGGTCAATGTTAGTAACCTGAAAATGGTAGACACCCTCCCAAAATAGATTCACACTATGTAAAACATTCCTACTCAAGTAATGTAAGGGCAAATACTTGATATGAGAGGTCAATTTGACCTGAAAACATTATACCAAACTACGTCCAGATGTACTCACACACACACAATTTCCTTAACCCTTCGCTTGCTATTCACGTCAACATACCTACCTGTAAATAGTGAAGGAGTTGTCTCATCAGGGTCTGCACTATTTACAAATATTCTGAAAATGGGTGATCCCTCGAAAGCAAAGTAGAAATTCATCAAGAGAAAATTGCAGACTCGGTTTTATTGAGTCTTTTCATGAGTAGTAATTAAAAGTGCAACACTACTCACGCCCCTAGGACCGGCTTAAGCAGTATTCAATTTTCAAAACTAATAACATGAAAACTTATGATCTCGAAGGACCAGAAAGTTGAATGTGCAACCAGTGCACTCCACAGCAGTGATTTCACAGCCAAATACTTGTACACAGTGAAGATACATGTAATTATACAACAAGGCATGGGTAAAGAAGGAGAAATGTATTTTAAAATTCAGCAAGAGAAGGGTTAAATAATATATAGGAGCTGCTAACAATGTTTCCTTGCAGTTTATGTCAGAGTGGTAAAGGTCAAAGTCACAGTGACCTGAAAATAGTGATGTGACATTCTGCCGTACCAAGATATATTCGCACACTGAATTTAACATTATTACTTCAAGTAATACAGGGGATAGAGACGTAGGAGCTCTGAGAAAAAATCTTCTACGGCTGAGATCAGAGGTAAATGTGGCCTGAGAATGGTACGCGACATCTGCCATCACAAGATTCGACATTCCTACCTCAAGCAATATAGGAGATGCACACTGGACAAGGTTTTTCTATAGCTGAGGTCAGAGGTCGAGGTGACAGAGACCTAAGAATGGTATGCGACATTCCGCCATCTCAAGATATAATCACACACCAATTCCGCTAGTCCTACTTCAGGTAATATAGGAACATTTCTCTGGATAAGGGTTTTCTATTACCGAGGTCAAGGACAATGTCACTGTGACTTGAAAACAGTAGAATGTCTCCACGACTTTCATGTTGCTTTAAGCGGCCAAATTTGTTCTTTATTAAAGTCTGGTTTAAAGGGATTTGACTGCATACTATTTGCACAGACGTTCTGCCATCTCTATATTTACTCATACAGGAGATGTCGTAAACCTGAACTCACTCACTCATATGCTCTGAATAAGCTGTACATGAACACACGGATGCACAGACATACACTCCCACAAGCAGTTGGCTTCCATTTTAATAAATTTTCCTTTCATGGTCATTATAAAAAGTATTAGTTAAACAGATCATTGTTGGGGTATCTGACTTTTTATTCCCTGCTGAGGAAAATCATGTTGACCGAGCCGTTAGGCAGCAGAAACAAAGTCAGATACCCCGCCAATGATTTGTATAACGATTTCATTATACTGCAAAGTTTAAAGGGCGGCTATAATGCAATTTACAGATACACGTACTGTGCATGTGCATAAAATAAAAGCTTAATCGAATTTGACGTGGGTTGTCTTTATAAAAACGGAGGTTTAGGGCTAATCGGTATGTGCACAGGCACTTTGACAACATTTGCAGCATCAGAGCAGAATAAGACATTCGCCACGTATAGGATTCATTTACATTGTTATACAACAACTTTCGCTAAGATTTTCTCAATGGATGACTTTGTTCCTCTCCAAACTCTTGTTATTTCTTTTGAGGGCGGTTGTTTGGATCGAATGGACGAAGTGAAGCCGGTCAGTCATTTTCTTTTGTTGTAGCAATAAAGCGAGGCCCTCGACGGGAGAAATTCCGTTGTTGCTGATGACTCCGTATGTATATATATATATTGGATTTTTTAGGGATACACGACTCTTTAAACATGGCTAATTGACCAATCAAAATCGAGGGTTCTACTTTGCAGTATAATAAATATATATTTAGATTTTATAAAGATTTATTCAGAACACATTCCGACGATTTCATCTAGAAGGAAATCTAGTTAACATAACCTAGGTCCATGCTTATAAAACTTTCGTTCCCAAGTTTTTGATTGGTCAGATTTGAGCCAATCAAACGCTTGAGAACTCAAATCTGACCAATCAAAAGCTTGAGAACAAACTCAGACTTAACTAAAGAGCTTCTGAAATGTTCCAGAGAGGTTGATAAAGAATCTCTTGTTT
Source organism: Azorinus chamasolen (assembly GCA_963576725.1). Taxonomy (NCBI): domain Eukaryota; kingdom Metazoa; phylum Mollusca; class Bivalvia; order Cardiida; family Solecurtidae; genus Azorinus; species Azorinus chamasolen. The sequence continues at coordinate 83,348,450 of OY755246.1, forward strand.
AACCCTTTCCCTGACGAATATTCATGTAGGAAATAATGACGTCACTAATATTGATAAGATTATGTTTTATAATGGCATATGAACGCATGACGTGTTGGCTCAGGCAGAAGCTGTAAAATCAGATCTATATTACATCATAAGCAAACAGAGCAGACCCTGATCAGACGGCTCCTATAGGAGCCGTCTGATCTGGGTCTACTTTGTTTGCAGATGCGTCAAAATGTGTTTACGTAAGGCAAAGGGTAACGGTTAAAACAATGCGTTGAAAATCTGATGCAAATCTCATAATTATTTATCTCATTCATAAATTCAAGCAAAGTGGAAATCCGGTAGAAATCTCACAGCTGACTTCATCGGAGATTAGCAAATTTCGTACCAGATTTTACCAACCTTCACATTTTGACAGAAGAAGAAAATAAATGATTATATGTAAATAATTAATAAATATATCCTGAAAGTATGAGAAGCAAAAGTGGCAATGACAAAAGAGAAAGTTGCTGACTCGATTTCATTGAGTCCGTTCATGAGTAGTAATAGAAGTGCAACACTACTCATGCCGTATCCAGTTTTCAAAATTAATAACATCAAAACTAATAATCCCGATGAACGAGAAAATAGAACAACACTGATAATGAAGTAAATTTTATCATCAACGTCATAATAGTAATATTTGAGCATGCTTATTGGGTTTCGTGAATATAACTTGTAGCATCGAACTCTGATGCCTGCCTTTCAACAATAGATTTCTTATGTGTTCCCTATATCTTATGTACCATTATATGTCTAAATATAGAGGTATAGCATTACCTAGAATGGTAAAATTTTAGAATTGGTGATATGAGTAATAACTGTAAATTTCCAAATTATATACTCACATTTTCTTTACGTCTAGTATCTCTAACCATTGTCCTAACACATTGGTTCACAAAGACTGGTGCTTTAACAGCTTCTTCATTTGGCCAGTCTGAAACAGAACCACACAATATAAACTCCCTGCACCAGCCACTGGTCGAATATTGGTTTGTATGACAGATAGTAGTTTACTGTGAGACCAAACTGAAAATTTAATTTGAGCATGATGCATTACTTTCATTCCTCATTAAGCAGGTTTTGATTTTAATGTCACAATTAATGTCTTATACAATATTGAAATCTTAAGATTAGATAAGACTGTAATGTAGCAATTAATGTCTGATAAAAATATCGAAATCTTAATTTGGTAAGAAAAATATAGCATCATATTTTACCATAGTCTATCAATACCGTATATAAGTTGCCCTATGAGAAAGACCTTTACTGATAAATTAAGTGTAGAATTTGTTAAGTATCAAAGTACCGGTACATCAAGACCCAGAGGTATCAGGAAAGGCCAGGATTGATGTAGAAACAGACAGTTTCAAAATAGATCAAGACTTCAGTATCAGGGTAGAATTAGACTCAAGTTTCAGAGTAGACACAAACTGTAAAGTACTAGAAAAAAACGAGACTGTTTTTATCAGTGTAGACCCAGTCTTATAAATATCAGAGGAGATACAGACCAACAAGTATCAGAGTAGATAGAGACCAATAAGTATCAGAGTAGATACAGACCAACAAGTATCAGAGTAGATAGAGACCAATAAGTATCAGAGTAGATAGAGACCAATAAGTATCGAAGTAGGTAGAAACTGAGAAGTATCAGAGTAGAGACAGTCTGATAAGTATTAGTGTAGACCTAGACTAAAATGTACAAGAGTAGACCCAGACCGACAAGTAGCACAGAAGACCCGATCTGATAATTATCAGAGTAGAACCAGTCTGATAAGTATCAGAGAAAACCTAGAATGATAAGTATCAGTTTTTTTCAACAAACTCAAACAATATCTAAATTTCGACCAATCAGTATCCTCCATTAAGCTACCATGTCAACCGATTTTTCAAAATACCTACCAATCAATTTGGAGTGCCAACATATCCCGACATACCAATTTTCAGCAAAGTTGAATAATATCCAAATTCGTCGAATATCTAAATTTCGACCATTTAGAGCTAGCATTCAGTTCGTATGGAAACCAATCCTTTTGAAAGACCTACCAATTAAATCGGAGTGCAAAACTATCCCCGACATATCAATTTTCAGCAAAACAGAACAATATCTAAATTCTTCGTAACAGATCTAAATTTCGACCAGAGTCACATTAAGTTACCATGGCAACCAAAACTTTCGAAACACCTACCAATCGATTTGAAGTACTAAAATATCCAATTGTACCAATTTTCAGCAAAATCGAATTGTATGTAACTCGGCCAAACAATATCTAAATTTCGACCTATCAGAACCTACCATGTGGTTGCTGCAGTGACTCTAAAGAAATCCAAAGTGGGTTGCACATCTGAATGTAACTAGCAAAGTTCCATTTGGATCGGACCATGACTTACCGAGAAATGTGACGGAAAAGTTGCATTAGGATCGGACCATGACGTACCGAGAAATGTGACGGAAAAGTTCCATTAGGATCAGACCATGACTTACCGAGAAATGTGACGGAAAAGTTCCATTAGGATCGGACCATGACTTATCGCGATATGTGACGGAAAAGTTCACTTCTTAAGAAGAAGATGCAGCATCGCAAGAACGAATAATGACTAGAAGAAACGGAGTAAACACAATATTCTCCTATCATAATCAGGAGATACATAGACTGTTCTGTATCAGGATAGACACAGTAGGCTTTGGACTGGAATATTAGTATAGTACCTGTCAAATATCATTATAAAAAAAGACCCAGACCGTTAAGAGTTACCTGGACAGACTTTTAAGAATCAGGATAGGCACAGTGACTAGTACCAGAAAAGACCCAGACAGATATGTGTAAGGACAGACGGTTCAGTAAGTAGCAGGATAGAAGTATCAGGAATTATCAAGGATATAACAGACTAGCCAAGATTTCACTTAGGATTTTGCTGTTATTGTTGGCAATAAGTACCCCCACCCCCACCCCATACCACACAATAAATGGAGGGATAGGACTGTGTTCTAGTTCCAAGGCACTGCACTGCACTGCGCTATTCATACATAAGCCCAAACCATCTCCCCGTCATCATCATCATGTAAACATCTACACCATAGTCCTCGCTATCATCATACTCATTTTCTCATTATCCATCAGTGCTATAGTCCAGCAAAATTCACCTGACGTTGATTTTTAAGCAAGAATAGATTAAAGTGAGATGGCGCAGTATACATCAATAATCGCCAATACAGTGTACACAATAAAATGAAAGGGCTACACGATATTTTCGTTGTGTTCATACCACGTGTCACAGCCTGCCACATGGTGACATTTCGTAAGATGTCTCAGCAGAAGGCGAACCGTTGTTTGTATTCAAAAAGTAAAATAAATAATTTACATTTACATGGTATCATGTGAAAAACCCCAAATCAATCGAAAAATATTTAAAAACAATATTTGACGATAGCATGGGGTTCGAACACCTGACTGTATGGAACAAAACTATGACTCCTCTCAACATCTGAGGTACAGTGGTATCGATACATTTATCAATGTTGTATGATATTTAACCCGGTATATATGGATATAACAGGTGCACTCTCGGTTAATAATTCACGGAGACTACCGAAGATATATATAGAAACCCAGCGAAGTGTGAAATTATGATAATAGAGGTCAGCGACGTTAGGTGCATTTTGCTGGATAATATACTTACTTATACATTTAATTAATTCCCCTACTTAATATCATATATAAGATGTAACAGCCTTACCATTCGGAAGCTTCGTCTCTGTCTGCTGCCCAACACAACGTTCAAACAGCGACTGAAAGATTCAAGTTATCATATCAGTTTACATAAATAATATTATGATCTAAAGGTTCAGATAAAAGAGTCATAGAAAACCTTACAATCCTATTAATAGTTGTAAGAGGCAATATCAAATGTTTGCCATTGACATATTTCGATGACATTATTTTTGCACCTATGTCAAAACAATCACTTGTTTTCTTCTAGCTGTGGAATTTGACATGTTGGACCAAACTGTAATGTCAAAATCCAACTGACAGTCACAGCGTTTATTGAGAATGCTCAAGGATATAAAATATCATTCAGTCTGCTTATAAAGGTTACATCATATTTCATCATCATCATCATCATCATCATCATCATCATCATCATCATCATCATCGTCATCATATTTGGCAAATGATAACCTGTCATTCATATTTGAATTACATGAACATATCAGCTCATTCTAAATCAATTCTACAACATGGTATTTCACATCCTGAATTTTACGGTGATGTGATTTTCAAACTTCGTAAAATTATTGGGCGTACCCATTTTCTCACTTTGTTCATCAAATATGTTAAAATATTCATTAAAAAGGGATATGATCCTGTAGTACTACAACATACTGCATGTTTGGTTGTGAACCCTTTTACAGTTGGCAATCACGCTGGCCTCTTTCAATGTACGCTGACAAGAACGGTTTAGTACTCTATGAAGGCGACCTCTTAAATCCAGAAATGGAAGGAGAACGTCGGATATCTGTACTATTTCGTTTTTGGCGGACCCTTTATTACTTTTCTACAGTTACTCTGTTTGCAGCTCAATCATTGAGTACACTAGCGATAGGTGGATACAGTTTGTTAACTTAAACGTTTTCGTTATACATGCACTTTACCACTGTATTTGCCGTCGCGGTTGTTGTGGTTTAGTCGGAGTGGGGATACATTTATTTACACTGTTTTTCTTTTAGGGTGGGGATGGAATAAGTGTGTTTAACACCCCCCAGTGACTTTTGTCACTGACCGTTCCAAGGCGGTACTTCCATTTTCCCCCTATTGTATGTTTGTGTTGTCTTTGTGTGTCTCTTGATGTTTTTATAGTTATGTAAATTTGCTGTTTCCTTGTGTTGCTATTCGGGCGACAGTTTGTTCTGTTGTTCTGTATGTGCTGTTTCCTGCATGACTCAATCTTGTACTTTCATTTTTGTACTTTTAACATTGCGTAATGACACTAATTTATCATACATGACGTTCATGCAATTGAAGTTTAAACGTCCATCTACTCTGCAGTATGTCACAGCACATTTTGCGACGGATAAAAGCTAAACTAGTAAGATTCAGTGATTGCCATTGACGATGTTTATACCGATCACATTTCTTAAATGCTATAGTAATAAGCACAATTATGTCACGAACTTACTTTTTGCGTGTTTTCTTTTAATTCTGCAAATACACCATCTGGTTACAAGTCTCTTTAAATAATATGTTAAAAATAGTTAAATAGTTTTGGTAAAATTGAATGCTTTAGAGGTACAATTGTACGTGTTTAGTTACTATTATTGAATTGTATTTGTCTATTATGAAAATAAAGACAAAATGCAATTTATTAAAAGAAATTGAATGCCAAATGCTTGATCATGTAGTTCAATGTTTGAGAGGTAATGAATGCCAAATGCTTGATCATGGAGTTCAATGTTTGAGGTAAATGGCTAAAGGGACCATTTCGGATAACTGTCCCGATAGTAGAGCGCCTGGTATAAACCAGATATAAGGTCAGTATCAATAGATGTCTATCCAATGACATAAGGTTGATATCTATTCAATATATGTCAGATATCTGTTCGATTCGGATCGATATCAATCCGACATTAATATCAACCCGTCCAGAAAATGTGCAAAACGACATCCCACAGGATATCATTTTAGATAATGAGCCAATATGATGACCACATCGGTTTGATGGATGTGGTTGCGCTGACTGTGATTAAATTCGGTCTGTTAGTCAGAAAATAATACCGAATCTACCGTATCATATGCCTCTGCGAAGAAATCGAAGTCATCTCCAAGTAGACAGTTTGGATAGCTTTTCTGTATAATATATGTCCATGTGATATAAAAGTAACCGTTTTCGTTCATACCTACAAATATTCTGAAAATGGGTGATCCTTCGAAAGCAAAAATAGAAATACAAAACGAGAAAATTGCAGACTCGGTTTTATTGAGTCTGTTCATGAGTAGTAATGTAAAGTGCAACACTACTAACTTCCAATAGCACCGGCTTAAGCAGTATGCAATTTTCAAAACAAATAACATAACAAGAGTGCCAGTGGGCACAATATACGCCATTCGAGGTTTTGTTCAACATAAACTGAGGTTAACGTATTTGCTAAATTCAAATTCTAAGTCCAACTTTGCGACCAAGTTTCAAGGTTGTAAATAGGCATACTTTAACAAAAAACCTTAACCAAAAACTCTAAATTAAAAAATGCCATAATTGTGTCTAAATGCTTGAGATGAAGATGAAGCTTCTGATGGTGAACAAATGTTTCAAGTTTAAAAGCTTTATCTGAAAGGATTGTGTAAATAAGTGGACTTTAACCAAAACCTTAACCAAACATTCCAAGCTAAAAAGCTTCATAATTAGTTCAAAATGTTAGACAGAGTTATGTACTCTTGCCTACAGGTGAAGCTTGTGATTGTGAACAAATGTTCCAAGTTTCAAAGCTTAATCTGAAAGGGTTATGCAAATAAGTGGACTTTAACCAAAACCTTAACCAAACATTCCAAGCTAAAAGGGGCACAATTCTGTCAAAATGTTGGACAGAGTTATGTACTCTTGCCTACAGGTGAAGCTTGTGATGGTGAACAAGTGTTCCAATGTTAAAAGCTTTATCTCAAAGGGTTATGTTAATAAGTTGACTTTAACCAAAACCTTAACCAAAAATTCTAAGTTAAAAGGAGCATAATTCGGTCAAAATGCTTGACAGAGTTATTTACTCTTGCCTACAGGTGAAGGTTGTAACGGTGAACAAGTGTTCCAAGTTTCAAAGCTTTATCACAAGGTGTTATGTAAATAAGTGGACTTGTTCCACATAAATTGAGGTTAACATTTTTGCTTAACGCAAATGCTAAGCGCAAATTCCAAGTCCAATTAAGCGACCTTTACCTTGGATCAACGAGCCGGGACTTGGCAGGCTGCTGTAGCATGTCTAGATAAACATTGTGTTTTAATTTGGGAAGGATCTACCAAGGGGAACTTGAGTTAGAGATGTTACAGACAGACCGGTTAACATTTTTTCTAAACGCAAATTCTAAGTTCAATTGTGCGACCTTGACCTTTGATAAACTAACCGGGACTTGGCAGGCTACTGTAGCATGTCTAGATAAACATTGTGTTAAAATTTGAGAAGGATCCACCAAGCGGAACTTGAGTTAGAGATTTACAGACGGACAGACGGACAGACGGACAGACAGCGCCATTTCATAATACGTACCGTCTTTTAAACGGGCGTATAAAAACTAATGATCCCGAAGGACCAGAACATTATATAACAACACTGAGAATGAAGTACGGGGCGACTTTTTACGGCCGCCACACGAGCACTTAACACCTGCTGTTGTAAAGTAGTTATATTCTGAAAATGGGTGATCCTTCGAAAGCAAAAGTAGAAATACAAAACGAAAAAATTGCAGACTCGGTTTTATTGAGTCTGTTCATGAGTAGTAATGTAAGCACCGGCTTAAGCAGTATTCAATTTTCAAAACCAATGATATAAAAACTAATGATCCCGATTGGCGAAGGACCAAAAAATATAACAACACTGAGAATGAAGTACAAGTTTTATTGTAAAACAAAATACCGTTATTTAATCCTTTTCCTGATGAATATTCATGTAAAAATTATGATGCACATAAATCTTTGCAAGATTACCTTTGATATAACAGATTTAAAATGTACACATGTAGTTAAAATATTATTGATATTTTTTTTGCTTCAGGATCCATGCTTATAAAACTTTTAGTTGAGTCTGAGTTCGTGCTCAAGTTTTTGATTGGTCAGATTTGAGCCTTTGGCTCAAATCTGACCAATCAAAAGCTTGAGAACTCAAATCTGACCAATCAAAAGTCGGTATCAAAATATGAAAATTGTTTACTTACGTCCATGTTTGTTCCATTGCTACATTCAGATTCTACTTTGTTCACTTTAACGTAGATCTAATAATTACTATGCACACCCATGCAGATTACACACGCGATATAACCGATCAAAATGTACACATATATGCATGTAGTAAAATCAATAATGAAAATGATTACTTACCTCCATGTTTGTTTCATTGCTACATTCAGATTCTACTTTGAACACTTTAATGTAATTCCTGTATTGAGGTGTGTAACTGTAACTACTAACATACAGTTTTCCAGCGTTGTATGTTATGGCGTAGGGATTCTGAATCCTATCTTTCTCTTCTATAAGAACATTTCCCAGCTGCCCACTGGACGACAACTGTATAACACGATCATTATAATAACTACATATGTATAGATGTTCATGTTGGTCTACGGTTATTCCATGTGGCCAATGAAACATGTCATTTGTATACGTCGCCATCACACTACCGTCACTATTCAAACACACAATTTTGTTCCTCTTCTCATCAGTCACATAGATTACATTTTTATTTCCACTCAATGCTATGCCTACAGGCCATTTTAATAATGTGTTCCCTGTATTGTCTGAGTCAATTTGTTGTAATAAGTTACCAGCAACATCACAAATATGAACTGAAGGAGGTTCAATACAGACCAGGAAGAACTTTCGGTTATTATAAGTGATGCCATTATAATGACCTGGTCCAGTTATAGTGTGACGCGCTGATAAAGTTGGTGACACAGACAGGAACTGGATACGCTTGTCATCTAACAGCGTTACAGCCAGCTGATCATCACCAACCAGTGTAATGTCATTAGGCCGTGATGTTAATATGACTTTCTCAGATTTTGTTTCATCGGTCTTGTCTATCATCTTAACACATCGGTTGTTGACATCAGTGACTGCCAGTCTTCCATCTGTCATTACAACGATGCCATAAATTCTACAGTGCACTGTATCTGTTGACATTTTAATGTTGACGTCATCGACAAAGTTCATCCCGACATATTCTGGTTTGCTCTGTCCTGTTGCCACTGTCGCCATTTCCTGTAGAACGTATTTCTTGCAGCAGGCGACACTTGGTGAAAGAGTCAACACAAATATTGTGTACACACCTCTTTTAACGTCTCGTTAGTAAGCTTATCTCTTTTTTCTGTTTATTTTGCTTGACTTGTTAGCGCCCTAACAACCAACCAACCGACTTATATGACCGGATACGAGACTCATATCCGCGGATATGAGTTGCGCAAGCTAAATTATGTTCCAAAAGCATATAATTATTTCTTATAAGAAAAACGTTGTTTGACTATTATATTGTCTTTATTGATTATTTGAAATGCTTAAAATTTAATTTACATTACGTAATGAGTAATTATAAACAAATTGATCTCCATCGGACATGAAATATATTCTGAAAGTGGGTGATCCTTCATAAGCAAAAGTAGGAATGCAAAAAAGAAAGAAAGAACATTGCAGTCTTTTTATTGAGTCTGTTCATCAGTAGTAATTAAATGTGCAACACTACTCACATTCCATAGCACCGGCTTAAGCGATATTCAATTTTTAAAACTAATAACATCAAAACAAAGTAATATTTGTTGTGAGGAAGAAACACCGGATATGACTTTAAAACACTTAATTTCTCATAATAACTTAGGTATTTAATTGTGTAATGGCTACTTAATCACAGTATGACTCTTAACTGAAATTTTATTTCATGATACAGTTAAAGAAAGCTAAAGCAATTTATGATATTCGGCATGCAGGAGGGATATCTGCCTAAATAAGGTAACGTACAGTAAAACCTGTTTATAACGGCCTCTAAATTACATCAAGTAATTTGTGTTAAAGGCATATGGCTGCTTAAGGCAAGGTGACAGTAAAACAGAACGCTCCTATAGGAGCGTTCTGTTTTACTTTCACCTTGCTTTAAGCAGCCATCTGCCCTAAATACCAACTAATTAAGCATACTTTAATAGTGTCCGTTATAGAGAGGATTAACTGTATATATAATAGATCAAGATGCTATTTTTTAATAGAGCATGTCTCCTGTAAATATTTCGTGGGATTGATTGTTATACTATTTATTCCACATGTTGGTAAAACAATGGGGTTTACAGCTTATGTGTTAAAAATTGTTTTACATATGTGCCAAATGAAAATATATTTTGGTACATAAATAAAGTGCTTTCTGTTGTTTATATTGAGTATGCTACTCGTTTAAGCTGCATAAAAGACGGTTTGCCGGCTATCGTCGCGCATCTGCTCGGCTATCGCATAGGCCAGCATTTAGACCCCCTTTGTCTACGGCGGAATAGTGGTTTGTTTAAAATCTATTTAAAATTATCAAACTTATTGTTTTAAATTATTTTATTTGTTTTTCGTCACGTCATTAATAAAATGTTTCTCAACGAATACAAATAAAAAGACGACAACTCTTATTCTTGAAAGACATTCCGTTTATGTAGTTATGTTATTGTAAAATTTAACCATGCTTCGAAATATTGAAGCATATGGTCATATTGTGTAATTCTCATGATGCGTTTGATTTTTACCCTTTCACCGATTAGAAAAAAGTGGCAACATACACTCCGATTATATAATATCAGTTAAAAAAAAATGCAATGACATAATTACATTTTGAAAGAAAGTAAAACAGACCTGTTAAGTTTTAATCTAGTCATCTGATTTTGATTCACACTGTGGATGCGCCTAACAAGTTGGTATTATTTTGCTTCAGGTCGATATGCAAATATGAAAATGTTTAGTTACCTCCATGTTTGTTCCATTGCTATATTCCAGTTTGTACACTTTAATGTTATTCAAGTATTCTGGTGTGTAATTGTCACTACTAACATACAGTTGTCCAGTGTTGTATGTTATGGCCCTGGGACTCAGGATCCCATCCTTCTGTTCTATAAGAACATTTCCAAGCTGCCCACTGGACGACAACTCGATAACACGATTATTATCATGACTACATATGTATAGATGTCCATGTTGGTCCACGGTTATTCCATATGGCCGCTGTAACATGCCGTTTGTATACGTCGCCATCACACCACCGTCACTATTCAAACTCACAATTGTGTTGCTATCAGCATCACTCACATAGAGGACATTTTTATCTGCATTCAATGTTATTCCTAAAGGCCATTTAAATAATGTGTTTCCTGTGTTGTCTGTGATAATCTTTTGTAATAAGTTACCAGCCACATCATAAATATGAGCCGATTTAACAGGAAGATGACAGGTCAGGAAGAACTTTCCTTCATTATAAGTGAGGCCACGATAAACACCTGGTACAGTTATAGAGTGACGCGCTGATAAAGTTGGTGACACAGACAGAAACTGGATAAGGTTACCACCACACAGCGTTGTAATGTCTAACGGCCGTGATGTTAATGCGATTTTCTCAGATTTTCTTTCATCTATCTTGTCTATAATCTTTACACATTTATTGTTGAAATCAGCCACTGCTAGCTTTCCATCTTTTATGACAACAACGCCAGTAATGTAACAGTCTTCTCCGTCTGTTGACATTTTAACGTTGACGTCATTGACATGTTTCACCCAGATGTAATCTGGTTTGCTCTGTCCTGTTGACATTGTCGTCATTTCCTGCTAAACGTATTTTTGTAGCAGGCGACACTTTGTGGTAGATTCAACACAAATAGTCTGTATATACCACTTTTTACGTCTTGTTATTGTCCTGTTTTATTAACCTGTCAAAATCTAAATAATTATACGCTTGCTGAACACGCCATATACTCTATATAAACTCATTCTCAAAAGATTTGGGATATTGATGTCGCCGTTTATTTGTTCTTTGAGAGTTATAAAACGCTACGTATTTCCTCCCATAAGCTAAGCACTTAATCAGTAGTATTTGTTACAAAACAAAACTTTGGAAAAACTGCAGTATTGGTAGATCTATTAATATTCCACCACATACGCGCTATTTGTATTGTTCGAGCTTCGGTTGATATCGAGTTTCCGCTAACAACAGTTTTCCTACTTGACTCATTCGAGTTCTTGTACATTTATTGTGAATCTCGTGAAAAATGTTTGGAACACAGCTAAATATATCCTTTCTGTGATGTAGGAATATTCACATTTTGACGGGTCAATATTATAAAATAGGACAATAGTTTAACTCATCTCTTCCTTTACTTGTTAGCGCCCTAACAACCAACCTACCGATATATATAACCGGATACGAGATTGATATTCGCGGATATGAATTGCGCAGTCTAAATCATGTCCCTAAAGCATACACTTATTTCTTATAAATAAGAAAAGCGTTTTTTCGAGTTGATTGACTACTATTGTCTTTATTGATTATTTGCATTGCTTAAAATCTAATTATTTGCGGTGCGTAATGAGTAGCTAAATTCATATTTATCTCCACTGGTTATAAGAGGCATATTCGTTGTGAGGGAGAAACACCGGATATGACTTTAAAACACCCAATTTCTCATAACGTAAGCTTAAGTTGTGGAATGGCTACTTAATCATAGTAAGATTCTGCGCTTAAAGTTTATTTCATGATACAGCTGAAGAAAGCACTACCGGCATTGTTGTTATTATCATTATTGTTGCAGTGTTGTTAACTTGTTACTGATACAATGTTGACGATGCTTAGAAATATATAGCAGTTTTGTGCAATCTTCTGTGCTATGAGGAAACCAGGAGGACTAAGATAGGATCCAAACAGCTAGCTCACATTAATAAATAGTTTTTATAAACAGACAGATACATAGACAAATAAAATGCTCCCTTAGTATGAGCAGCATGGTTTTATAATGTATACAGCCCTATTGTTGTATATAAGAATGCTTGCTTTTATTTACTGTATGTGCTGTCTTATATTAGCATATGTCATAATGAGCCAAATTAACACTGTACATAGAAGCTGCATTGAATTCAGACAGTTTGGGTCTTGATAACATACTGGATCACCTAGCATCTGCGACCTATTGATATATGATAATATAAATACTTGCTAAGACTGTGATAATAATCTTAAATTATGGAATTAGACTGTATAATTCCGTGCTTAAAACCAAACTTGATTTTTTTTTCTCTCTCTTATACATACGATAAAGGGAGGCAAATCTGTGCAGACACTTTTTACTATGTCAGCATTGTCTCCCTTTACCTATTAAAATGTGATCTCTTAAATTACAGACATTAATAATTTTAAAGACAAATCTATCTCAGATCTCTTTTCTTTTGGAGACTTTTTAGAATCATAAGTGGTGGAGACTATTTAATTTAAACCTCAGATTTTAAATATAACTATATATCTTATATGTATTGTTTAAATATGCTAAACTTATCCTTCATTTACAGGCTGTTTTCGTTTTAAACTGTTATTGCTTTATGTTACTATAGTCGGCAAATAGCTTCTGATATGGCTAATGGTATTTGTTGCAAACCCGACTGAAAATAAAGCATCTTGTATCTTGTTGTTGTTACTGTTTTTAAATGATCTGTTAGATATAGTTATTATTTATGAAAAGTATATTTATTATCATTAGCCCTGTTTCTGTGCATTATTATCATTATTGTATTGTTATTGGATCTTCTATTATTATTATTATTACTACTACTACTATTTAGTCATGGGAATTAATGGAAAAGTAGTAAAGTCAAGCAGGCAAAGCTGCATACAAGACGCAACCACCAACTCATACTTCACTAAGTTGGGGACTTGTGTGAGTTACTTCCCTTAGACCGTCATAATGTCATATTGATATGATGGTATAATTACTTCATTTGCAAATTGCATGTAGGTTATATGTGATAAGATGGGCGCTTTCCCTTTTTAGCTCACCAGAGCACAAAGTGCTCAAGGTGAGCTTTTGTGATACCCCTGTGTCCGTCGTCCGTCTGTCCGTCAACAATTTCAAACGACTTCTTCTTTGAAACCGACTGCCCAATTGTAACCAAACTTGGTCAGATACATACTGTTGGTGGGTGCTTCAAAAGTTGTTAAAAGATAGTGGGTGGGGCCATCGGTCTTGTTGCCATGGCAACCGTACACAATATCTAGAAAAAGCTTCTTCTCCAGAATGACTTGTCCGATTTGAATATAGTTTTCACCAAAATGTTTCTCAGTTGATAGACTTCAAAAGTTGTTAAAAGAATTTTGATCCGGCAAAAAACATGGCCGCCAGAGGGCGTGGTCATTTTTTCCGTATATGGTAATATGGAATTTTCATAGGAAAATCTTTAAAAATCTTCTTCTCTGAAACTATAAAGCCTAGACCTTTGATATTTGGTATGTAGCATGATCGTATGGTCCTCTACAAAGATTGTTCAAATTATGGCCCCCGGGCCAAAAATGGCCCGCCCAAGGGCTTATCAGTTTTTCATAGGAAAATCTTTAAAAGTCTTCTTCTCTGAAACTGTAAGGCCTAGACCTTTGATATTTGGTATGTAGCATGATCTGATGGTCCTCTACAAATATTGTTCAAATTATGACACCCGGACCAAAAATGGCCCCGCCCAAGGGCTTGTCAGTTTTTCATAGGAAAATCTTTAAAAATCTTCTTCTCTGAAACTGTAAGGCCTAGACCTTTGATATTTGGTATATAGCATGATCTTATGGTCCTCTACAAATATTGTTCAAATTATGACCCCCGGGCCAAAAATGGCCCCGCCCAAGGGCTAATCAGTTTGTCATAGGAAAATCTTTAAAAACCTTCTGTTCTCAAACTGTAAGGCCTACACCTTTGTTATTTGGTATGTAGCATGATCTTATAGTCCTCAACAAAAGTGGTTCAAATTATGACCCCCGGGTCTCAAATGGCCCCGCCCAAGTGTTTATCAGTTTTTCATAGGAAAATCTTTAAAAATCTTCTGTTCTCAAACTGTAAAGCCTAGACCTTTGATATTTGGCATGTAGCATGATCTTATGATCCTCTATAAATATTGTTCAAATTATGACCCCAGGGCCAAAAATGGCCCCGCCCAAGGGCTTATCACTTTTTCATAGGAAAATCTTTAAAAATCTTCTTCTCTGAAGCTGTAAGGCCTAGACCTTTGATATTTAATATGTAGCATGATCTTATGGTCCTCTACAATTGTTTTTCAAATTATGACCCCCGGGCCAAAAATGGCCCGCCCAAAGGCTTATCAGTTTTCTATAGGAAAATCTTTAAAAATCTTCTGAAACTGTAAGGCCTAGACCTTTGATATTTGGTATATGTAGCATGATCTTATGGTCCTCTACAAGTATTGTTCAAATTATGACCCCCGGGCCAAAAATGCCCCGCCCAAGGGCTTATCAATTTTTCATTGGAAAATCTTTAAAAATCTACTGAAACGGTAAGGCCTAGACCATTGATATTTGGTATGACTAACATGATCTAATGGTCCTCTATAAATAAGTAGCTGTGGCTTGTGGTCCTCTGCCAAGAATGTTTAACTTACGACCCTGACCACTGGGCGAAACATGACTCTGCCTCAGGGCTTATCAGTTTTTTATTGGAAAAATATGAAATATTATTTTTCTCTGAAACCATAAGGCATAGACCATTAATGAACCCCCCTGGAGTTATCTCAGGTGAGCGCTTCAGGGCCTCATGGCCCTCTTGTTTCAATAATAAAGGCTTTCCATAAAATCTATTTAGTGAAACTATATACAGTATACAAGATATTTTAGAAAAGGCCACCGGCCCATAGTGATATACGACATGATTATACACAATAATAACAAACAGAGTTGTGTCCTTCATAAAATACGATTGTCTGTATAGTGTGGTTAACAACCGTAATAGCTGAAACAAATGTTTAATATTTTTGTTGCAAAATAATTCCCACGTTTTAACAAATTATGAAAGTATTCTATCAGTACCACCATTGTACCATCTGAACAAGAGCTCTTGACGTAAATCATTATATTCACAACATTTAACCTTTCACCGCCAATGTTGCAAAAATACACCATGACAAATTGTACAGTCCCAAATCAGACGTTGCCTTTTCAAGGCGGCATCTGATCAGGGATTTCACTTTTTGTCTCAAACTCTATTCTGAACTGTAACACAAACAAGTTAACATCACAAATTTCTTACGACAACCAGGCAAAACCAAAAACATATCTAAACAAATGTTCTTTTACCTCAGTCAATCAGGTTACTCCACCTAAATTCTGAAAATGGGTGATCCATCGAAAGCAAAATAAAAAATGCAAAAAGAAATTTGCAGACTCGGTTTTATTGAGTCTGTTCATGAGTAGTAATTAAAAGTGCAACACTGCTCACGCCCCCTAGCACCGGCTTAAGCACTATTCAATTTACAAACCTAATAACATCAAAACTAATGTCAACCCTTTTACAGTTGGCAATCACGCTGGCCTCTTTGCATGTACGCCGACAATAAAGGTTTAGCACTCTATGAAGGCGACCTCTTAAATCCAGAAACGGAAGGAGAACGTCGGATATCTGTACTATTTCGTTTTTGTCCTACCCTTTATTACTTTTCTACAGTTACTCTGCAGCTCAATCATTGAGTACACTAGCGATAGGTGGATACAGTTTGTTCACTGAAATGTTTTCGTTATACATGCACTTTACCACTGTATATGCCATCGCGGTTGCTGTAGATTAGTCGGAGAGGGGATACGTTTATTTACACTGTTTGTCTTTTAGGGTGGGGATGGAATAAGTGTGAGGTTGGGCGCCCATAAACCGGTTTACACCCCCCAGTGACTTTTGTCACTGACCGTTCCAAGGCGGTACTTCCATCTTCCCCCTATTGTATGTTTGTTTTGTCTTTTTGTGTCTCTTGATGATTTTATAGTTATGTACATTTGCTGTTTCCTTGTGTTGCTGTTCGGGCGACTGTTTGTTCTGTGTGTGGTGTTTCCTGCATGAACAATTTTTGTAGTTTTGTTGCAAATTTTCATTTTTTTTATTTTCTTCATTTTTGTTTCAACAACAACAAACAGCTTGGATCCTGATGAGACGCCCTTGGTGCGGTGTCATTTCGTGTGTGACTCTCCCTGTTTGACTATTTTCCATATTTACTCGGCGTCTTATCTGGATCCAAATTGTTTGCATAGGTAATCACAGATCCGGCATTGGCAGCGAAAGGGCTAAGCTTATGAAGGTGGAAGTGTTAGATCTGCATCGTTTGAAAAGTCCGACCGAAACGTTGTCGATACGAGACTTGTATAATAAATGAAAACACGCTACTGTTTAGCAAATGTTACTGCAGTGGAAATATATGAAAATTTTAGGCAGATGTTTTGAAAGATGTAACCAGACCATAAAACATTTTGCATCCTATTGGGGACTGGGTTATTCGGTACCTCTAAAATTATAAAATGTAGATAATTGTTCAAGAAACACGAATATCAAAAAAAATCACATTAGTAGCACTATCAATCTTATAATAGATTGGAAACAAAGGATGTACGCACTCTTATTATTAATTCTGAAGAGAGTTGATCCCCCGAAAGCAAAAATTGCAACACAAAAAGAGAAAATTGCAGACTCGGTTTTATTGAGTCTGTTCATGAGCAGTAATTGAAAGTGCAACACTGACCAAGCCCCCTACAAGCCCTGCTATCGGCTTATCAAAATTGAAAATTTGCTTAGCCGTCATATTTAGTAATTCTTATGCCGTTGTTTACGCCAATTATATTGGGTCAACATTGGTCCATTATCTACCTTTACACCATTGGTCCAGTCTCTACCTTTACACCAATGGATATTGGTTCAACGTTGGTCTATTTTCTACCTTTTTTACAACATTGATCCAGTGTCTACCTGAATATATCAATATGTGATCTTATTAACAGGTGAGGATCATAATGGTATGTTTTGGTTTATCAGTTTCAGAAAATTGTACTAAGTCTATTGAAATAATAGGTTCAATCCTTCAATAAGTGTTTAATAAAAATTAAATACCAGAGAAACAGTAGTATTTAAAGGAACCTCAAAATACAGATGTAGTAGACCAATTGCATACCGCATATTCATGTCAGAAATAGTAATAACATAATGAATGTTCATAAGCTAAATGTTTATAATGCATTATTTCCTGCCCGGCAGTGTTATAACTTCGGAACTATATTCGCGATATTGAAGGCTGGTTATATAACTCGTTTTATTATACCTTAATATATCCTACAATGCAAAACTCCCATATACCTAAAATGTGAGCTCATGATATATACACTAAATGTGAAGGAGTTAGAATAGTTTTGCACCAAGTCTTCGATATATCACTCTCAGAATGAGCTTCCATGTGAATATATCCGTTTCAAAACCACAAATCTAACAGACTCCAAAATGTCTGTTTATTGGATTCTCTCTCTCTCTCATGTCTTACATCACTCAAATATTCTTTCATTCTCTCCCGAATTTCTCTGTTTCACCAATATACATAATTCTATTGCATTTGTTGCATTTCATTGCATATAATAAATTCTGAAGGGTGGTGATCCCCCGAAAGCAAAAATTGCAACACAAAAAGAGAAAATTGCAGACTCGGTTTTATTGAGTCTGTTCATGAGCAGTAATTGAAAGTGCAACACTGCTCACGCCCCCTAGCACCGGCTTAAGCGGTATTCAAATTTCAGAACAGGAAGTACTGAAATTCATGATCTCGAAGGATCAGAAGGTATAACAACACTGAGAATGAAGCACGGGGCGACGTTTCACGACCGCCACACAAGCACTTAACACCTGCTGTTGTGAAGATTATAAATTCTGAAGGGTGGTGATCCCCCGAAAGCAAAAATTGCAACACAAAAAGAGAAAATTGCAGACTCGGTTTTATTGAGTCTGTTCGTGAGCAGTAATTGAAAGTGCAACACTGCTCACGCCCCCTAGAACCGCCTTAAGCGGTATTCATTTTTCAGAACAAGAAGTACTGAAATTCATGATCTCGAAGGATCAGAATGTATAACAACACTGAGAATGAAGTAGAGGGTGACGTTTTACGGCCGCCACACAAGCACTTAACACCTGCTGTTGTGAAGATTAATACATTCGGGAGAATGCATGCACGCTAATGCATGCATGCCGTCGTTGTGATCATGGCGTCATCTGATGATGTCATTACTTTTGAAATAACACCTCAATGCTACATGATGCTGGACCAACATTATTCTCTTTGATTTTATGGCTAAATAATTTCAGTCCAGTGACGTTTACACAAAATCGCCGAATCTGATTGGTTGAAATTTGACATTCATTTCTCAATTAATGTAAAGAGCTGGTTCTCTGTCGTTGCTCCATGATTTACATGAAGTCGGTAACCAGTAGCCGATACACTATGGAACTACTTCTTTTTACTATGCATGAAGTTCTATTTATAGACAAATTCCTTGAAACCACGTTGGCGTAGAATTATTGGGACAAAATGTTGTTTTGAAGTTTTGTGGAGCGCATGTTTTGAAATTTAAGTGTAAAGAGTGAAACTTATGGTAAAAAGCAAGTGATTGTATTAATATCAAGAACCAGCAGGGCCAGGCGGGTCGCATGGTGTAGAGAGAGAAGGACGAGGTGAACTTCTGGGAGGTGGGATTAACTGTTTATTTTTCGGATGGAAGTAAAGTGGTGATCGGCAGTGATAACCTGTGTTGATTTGGAGAAAACAAAGCGAGGGCTACAGACCAGACTTAGTGTCAAAGTGACATGGCCACTCTGCCAGTAATAACAAGACACCTCCCTAAATCAGCTATTTCAGGACGACAACGTACTGGTAGGATAGCTGTTTACCAGGCCAGAAATAACAGTTTAGGTCCAATGCTTGGCCTGCACACTCACCGGGATTTGAACATACATATGTAATTGAGAATACTTGGCTGTATATCAAACGTAAACTTTCATGTAGAGTGTATTTCATTGAAAATAAAATGGATTTGTTCAAGAGAATTTGAGGATCTGGACACATATTCCACTGATCTATGTTCAGAGCTTATACAGATCGATTCCAAGGAGGATTATGCAAGTTAATCGATTAAGAGGAAATATGACAAAGTAGTAAGGTAGGACATGTGTTGACATAATTCTGTTATTGCTTTTTAGTTATTGTTAACTTCAATTTGTTGCAACTAGGTCAAATCTGTGACGTAGGGTATAGTACACAAAGTGACATAGTTGTTAGAATGTGTATTGATTGAATTCCTACACACAGCACTTAAAATAGCCAATGTCAAATTTGTTTTTATGTCTACATGCATTACTTTTTAAAAGGACGGATGGTGGAATTATAAAGATTGAATTACAATTTGGTTGTGTTCATCGATGTATAAATCCAGACCTGATCACACACAACTTGTATGAATTCCGAATGCATACTTGTACCAAACATGTGGCGTGTAGTAGTGATCGAAATATTAGATAAGAGTTATTTCAGTATTTCTATATTATCTTAATTCTTTTCTTTTTTTAAAAAATATTGTCTGCATTGATTATTTCTTTTAATTTTACTTCAAGTTTTTCGGTATAATAAAATAATTAACACATAACTGTCGGGATGAAAGGGGATATTGTCAGCCCTTGAACTGGCATATTTACCGCTCGGCTGCGCCTCGGGGTAAATATAACAATTCGCGGGCTGACAATACCCTCTATTATCCCGACAGCTATGTGTTAATTATATAATATATTCTGACCTAACTTGTTTTCATACATTCGTAATCAAAACATGGGAAGCAACCCTCGAGATACATTTATACGCGTTGTGAAACCAAAACTGGGCAAACTTTGACAGTCCAAACAGGTGCCCAATAGCAGTCTAAAGAGGGCATGCCAAAAGACAACGCTCTGGTTATTTTGAGCCTGACTGTCCATTTTACATAGCACCAACAGCAGCTAGATCTACTGTCCACTCATCTTCACTGAACAACGTGTAGTTCCGTAGAGGTCCGATAGTGTTGACATTCTCTGTAGTTCTGTACCATGATGAGACATGGTCCACCAGACTGATAGTCCAACAAAATCTAACAGTTAAGCAGATAACAAATCTGATTGATTGATAGTAGCACTGGTTTAAAAGTAGAAATTAATGGCGCTCAAAACTTACATGACTGATGACGTAATTCAATCGCGAGACGGTGTGTCAAAATGACGTTCCTGAACCTGTTGATGTTGCTTTATTTGTTTCTGACGATAAAAAGATACTTCTTTAATGTCTAGGTTGTCAGACTAGGCGTTTCCTACAATGAATCACAATTATTAATTTGTTGTGGACAAAATATATGGAATTTGTTTGGATCTACTTTTTAGTTGGCTAGACCGAATCACACACAACTGTGATCAAAGCACCGCAAGTACTATTAGGCACCTGTAGGTAGATCTTGTGCATGCGTTGTCTTAGGAGTAATGTGATAAATAGAATACAGCATTCGTGGTCATTGAATATTCCAAATATTCAATGACCACTCATGTTGTATCCTCTATGTACACAGCTGTTTGTATCCTCTATGTACACAGCTGTTTGTATCCTCTATGTACAAAAGCTGTTTATATCCTCTATGTACACAGCTGTTTGTATCCTCTATGTACACAGCTGTTTGTATCCTCTATATACACCAGCTGTTTGTATCCTCTATGTACAAAGTTGTTTATATCCTCTATGTACAAAGCTGTTTATATCCTCTATGTACACAGCTGTTTATATCCTCTATGTACACAGCTGTTTGTATCCTCTATGTACACAGCTGTTTTGATATAAACTGTAGAGTCACCCCTATTATCTCATTGCATCAGCAAACAGAGACATCTGGGTTCATGCTTATTAAACTTTTTTGTTGATTCTGAGTTCGTTCTCAAACTTTTGATTGGTCAGATTTGAGTTCTCAAGCTTTTGATTGGTCAGATTTGAGCTAAAGGCTCAAATCTGACCAATCAAAAACTTGAGAACGAACTCACTCAACTAAAAGTTTTATAAGCATGACCCAGATCCTATAGGAGCCATCTGATCTTGGTCTACTCTGTACAGGCGTGAAAGATGAGGGAAATGGCTAAAGAAATCTCATTATACAGTAATGCTCTTTTCTCAAAGGCGTAAATATGCATGTTGAACATATAATGCATAAATAGAGGATCTGTTGCGAGTTGTCTTTTAAGATCACATGTTCCTAAACGAGCCTTAGAAAGTGTCATTAAGCGAGCCTTGGCGAGCTTGATAACATTTTCTTGGTGAGTTTAGGAACATGTGATCTTAAAAGACAACGAGTATCAGATTCTTTTTCTCACATATCAAAAAAAGTGTATTATCGCCGTTTAAATGACATGTAAACATAGGTTTCCATGGCTTGACGTCATATATGACGTCATACATTCTAAAATGATCTTACACGTGATACAGATAAGGAAATCTTAACCTGTTGGTCACTCGGAGATAAGGGAAGGTAGGTGAGAAATAGATTTTTCAGTTGTACGTTTTGACGGAATCCACCAAAGAAAACCTCCACATTTCAATGAAAAACTTCAAAACATTTGTTTTCATTTCTTTTTTCAAATACTTCTAAGAGATATCCATATCGTATAGATGTGAATACAGTTTGGTATAAGAACTATACGACAGTTAAACAGTGTAACCCTTTATTTCCCGTTAAATTAATAAATTCCTTCACTAAAAAATCAATAATATTAATTGCTCAAACGTGTCTGCCTAATTCCAAGCTTCTGTCAAAATGCTTGAAAAAAAATCTTTGTCAGGATCTTAGCCTCTAGCAGAACAGCAACAACCAAGCAATAAATGCTTCTAGTAGAATAACATCAAATGGGAACCAAACAAATCAGAATCGTATCAGCAGGGAACCACATAAATCAGAACCACATCAGCCGAGTTTGAGAATATCCATGGGCCTTAACCCTTTACTCCATGAATATTCAAGTAAGAAATATTGATATGATGAATATATAACATCTGGGTCCATGCTTATAAAGCTTTTAGTTGAGTCTGAGTTTCGTTCTCAAGCCTTTGATTGGTCAGATTTGAGTTCTCAAGCTTTTGATTGGTCAGATTTGAGCCAGAGGCTCAAATCTGACCAATCAAAAACTTGAGAACAAACCCAGACTCAACTAAAAGTTTTATAAGCATGGACCCTGATGTTTGTGAAGGTATATTAACAGAAAGTGTTTGGGCATGGACAAAAGAGTAGTATATCCGATGTATATCATTTCGTAAGCAAGAAGAGCAGACCTTGATTAGACAACTCATAGAGGTGACATCTATTCTGGGCCTACTCTGTTTGCAAATGTGTTCAATGGTGTATCTATGTAGTAAAGTGTTAAGCACAAGTTTTAATCATGCTCCATATGAATAATTATCCACTGAAACTGTTGTTGTCTACTGTATTTTTTGCTATTCTGTTTATATGACTATGTAACGTTTGGCATGGTAGCCACTTGTCCCAGTGAATTAATCAGCAGATCATCACGTGTAAGCACCCTCAGGTGCAACAGGAACCTCCGCTGGATCAAGACCAAGCTGAACCATGTGTACAGCGACATCAAACAGGAAGTCATATGCCTCGGCCCTTAAACAGAAATCAATCAGGCATAAACACATCTATTACTTTAACAAAAAGCAACAAACGACAACAAACAATTGTGTTATTTAATGTAGGAAGATTGAAACAATCAATGTACAAACCTAAAGTTTGTGTTTAAAGCTTGGAAAAGCTGTTGGTACAAGATAAACTGCAAAAGGTATGTGGTCACATGGGTACACAGTAATTTAAACTACAAAGGCACATAGCCACAGGGGTACAAGGTAAACTACCAAAGGCACGTAGCCACAGGGGTACAAGGTAAACTACCAAAGGCACGTAGTCACAGGGGTACAAGGTAAACTACCAAAGGCACATAGCCACAGGGGTACAAGGTAAACTACCAAAGGCACGTAGCCACAGGGGTACAAGGTAAACTACCAAAGGCACGTAGTCACAGGGGTACAAGGTAAACTACCAAAGGCACATAGCCACAGGGGTACAAGGTAAACTACCAAAGGCACATAGCCACAGGGGTACAAGGTAAACTACCAAAGGCACGTAGCCACAGGGGTACAAGGTAAACTACCAACACCACATTGTCACATGGCTATTCTTATAGTTGATGCTTCGAGTTTACAGCTTTTTACTACTTTAACTGCATGAACTCACGATTTCAACTTCGAGAATTTATTATTTCTTCACGTTTTCAAATTCTTAAATTCACATTTTCAACTTTACTTTATTTTTACTTTATTTTATGAATTCACTGTTTGAACCTATCAACTTAATAAACTCTCATAATTCCAACTTCATTTATTTATTATTACTCATGATTTTGTGATTTCTAGCAAGGTAATAATTATGAGTCATGATTTATGCTTTGCGATTTCGCGAGATATTGCTTTGTTATACTCGGCAAAATAATAATATAAAAGCTGCCAGATTTTCTCCCTACAAATGCTTAGAACATCATCATAAACTGGTGTGTATAAATAATAATATGTATAAATTCAAGACAGTCTCTGACAACAACATCAATTAACGACTGTACAATACTCGTACTTTGGAATACGTCTGTTGCATATCAGTTTTATATCAAAATACAATGTATATTGGGTCGAATATATTTCGAGTGCTTGGTGCAGGAGTTAGAATAGTTTTGCACCAAGCCCTCGATTTCAGAAAAGGCTTAACATTAAACTCATACCTGGCCTAAAAACAACTACTAATAACATGGAGACTATATTTATTATAGAGAATTGTCATATAAAATATTCAAAGCAGTTATTAGTCCCCCACCGGTTACCGGTTGGGGGACTATAGGTGTGCTCGTTTCCGTCCGTCCGTCCATCTGTCACGCTTCGTGTCCGGGCCGTAACTCCTAAAAAGTTAGGCCAAATTCATTATAACTTCACACATTGAAGAAGCATGATGAGGGCTAGTGTCATGCACAAGGGCCATAACTCTAGCACCAATATTTTTGGAGTTATTCCCCTTTTACATATTTTTTTGTCCGGACAATAACTCTTTATCTACTGCTTCAATTGACAATCATGATGAGAGGTAGTGTCATGCACAAGGGCCATAACTCTAACATCATTATTTTTTGAGTTCTTCCCCTTTTTTCATATTTTCTTGTCAGTCCGTCTGTCACACTTCGTGCCCGGGCCATATCTCCTACAAGGTTAGGCCAAATTCATTTTAACTTCACACATCGAAGAAGCATGATGAGGGCTAGTGTCATGCACAAGGGTCATAACTCTAGCCTCAATATTTTTGGAGTAATTCCCCTTTTTCATATTTTTTTGTCCGGACAATAACTCTTTATCTACTGGTTAAATTGATTTGAAACTTCTCATATGGAACAAGCATGATGAGGTGTAGTGTCACGGACAAGGGCAATAACTCTAGCATCAATAGTTTTGGAGTTACTCCCCTTTTTTCATATTTTCTGGTCGGGACAATAACTTTTTATTTACTGATTCAATGTATGAAAGTAGGTACTAATACCATTCAGGTGGTCATGTATATACCATGGTCAACCACACCATGGGTGGGTGGGGTGGGGAGAGTGGAGGTGTTTTTTTCAGTCCAGTGGGGGACTCATGTCTTGCATAGCAATACAACATGCCCTTGTTACATAAATTATTAAACTAAATAGAAGCACAAAAGAGTTTTAAATAGCCAGTTTCTACCATGCACCATAATAATTTCAAAAGCCCATATACTTGTCTCTATTCGAATTAACCTTTAGCCTGCTATGAGCAGATGAGTGAATACCTATGCAAACAGTTTGGATCCAGATGAGACGCTGAGGTGAAACAATCTGTAAAAATAAGTTGCACAACAGGCTAAAGGTTAATCAATATAAAATACACTCAGTATGAATAAAATTGCTAACCATTTCCTTCAAATAAACACCTTTTTATGCATGTGCAACAAACACAGTGGAACCAGATCAGACAGCTCCTATTGGAGCCTTCTGATCAGAGAGTCTGCTCTATTTGCATATGACATGATAGATCAGATTCTAACGTCTTTGCCAGAGTAAAAAACAATCCCTTGAAAATTCTACATTTTGAAAATTCATGTAATAAATATTCATGATGTCCTAATTATTGAACAGGTAAAAACTTAAAACAACAGATTTGCATGTAACAGTGATACTGAATCAATACTGAAATGATACTGAAACAATACTGAAATGATACTGAAACGATACAGAAAGAACAAATGACTTATAAAATCTAGTATTTAACCCTTAACCTATTACCTCATAGGCCAGTTTTAGATCCAACCTCTTTGAGTAAATCTACCAAAAAGGAGCATTAATTAGAGAAAAGGAAAATTTTAGAATGTTGTGGTTTGAAACTATTGTAATAAATAGAGCATTTCCTCCTATATGAGCAAATGCTCTATTTATCACAATGGTTTCACAAAGTGACTTTTACAAAGTCGTCAATATGAGGGAATGGGTTAAAGTGCTGGAACCTTAAGTGTACTTGTTAGTGTAAGTCCTACATCAAGTACTTGTAAGCTACTGTATGTCCTACAACAACCATATAGCTCCAATGTTACCTGTTAGCTATTATTATGTCCTACAACAACTATATAATGCTAGTGTTAGTCATATAAATCCAGTGTTACGATACAGCAAAACATTAACACAGATACAGTCCACATAACATCAACACAGATACACATGTACAGTCCACATAGCATCAACACAGATACACATGTACAGTCCACATAACTCTTTACTTCATAAGTATTCATTATTAAATAATGGCATTATCAATAGTAATTATACATGACGATTTATAATGAATGTCATAATTATGAACAGTGGAAGTTTAGGCCAAGACAGAAAATGTAGACTATAGCCATCTGATCTGGGTCTACTCTATTTGAAAAGGCGTATACATAGACTAAAGTGATAATGACAAACCATCCAAGTGAGGACATTAGCATTATTCCCCTGCCCATTCGAGTAAAGCAAAAACTAGGCATATATTGTATAACCAGGAAGTTATTACTGTCATATGGGTTGAGGAAGGGGCGTGGTGGTCTACTTACATAACTTTGGCTTTTTGCCAAGTTGGTGCCCACACATACATGCCGTGTCGTCGAATCAAGATGGCGCTCGTCTCTGGGTAATCTTTCATAGCCCTAACCATAGAATCCTGTTAACAAGAGAAATTGAACTTTGTATGTCAGCAAAAAACTTAAGATAACCGTTGCAAACAGTTTGTGTCCAAATAAGATGCTACAACTTGGCAAGAGGCTACAACTTGGCAAGAAACTACAACTCGGCAAGACGCTACAACTCAACCAGACACTACAACTCGACATATTATCTACACACAAATATTGTCTGCATAGGTTCAAACTTTTATTGACTTCAGAAAGGAGTACATGAACCAATCAAAGGGATGCGTTTTAATGTTTAGCCTGCTGCCAAGGGATGAGTGATTACGTTTGCAAACAGTTTAGATCCAGATGATGAGACAAAGAGTAACTCAGCATCTCAACAGAATCAAACTGTTTGGCGCATTAGGTAGGAAACTGATTATAACTTGCAATTTTGAAAATGTGATTGTTAAAGAAGAAGTCCCTACAATGAATGCATATTTTCAATAATATCATAAAACTTGGTATTTGTTATGCTCAATCATTATTATGAAGATTGCCAATTTGAACTTATATCGAAAAATTCCCCTGTAATACAAATAAACAGATTTCATCAATACTTGTAATTTTGGTTCTACAACACAATATTATCGGCCTTTTCCATTAAATTTTTCCGGGTTTAGCCGATGGTCACCTGATCCCTCCATGTTTTATGTAATAGCTTTTTTCGGAAGTTGTAGGAGAAACGTGAATAGGGTGAACAGTTACGAAACTAAAACCCAACCTGAATAAAAATGAAATATCAGGGAGTAAAATCGGGATCGGTGATATCAAACAAATGGATGTTTTGTCATTATAGACAGTAATTGGATGGATTTTCTTGCGATATACTACTTTTCAGCATATAAACAAATGAGTTTTGTATATTTTAGATGTTTTTGAAACGCGTCAAATGTAGGGACTTCCCCTTTAAGAACTTCTGAAGAAATTTTTTTTGCACAGAACGCTAAAGGTTAACCCCTTCATTCATATAAACATGTTTTTTTCATGTATTTGCAAACAGAGTAGATCTAGATCTGATCAGGGTCTGCTATGTTTGCTAATGGATGTTTGTTCCTATCTAAAATGGCTGCAATGTTCAACATCCCATATTTCAATTTTTCTATTTTGTCCATGAATATTCAGTAGGTATTGAATTTGGAATAAACATAGAGCAAGGTTAATGATTAGTATTACCTGGTGTAGGATGTAAGTAGAATACTGTGTATAAGTCAAGAAAAGTAACTTAGTAATGAGTTGGTAGTGCAAAAATAGTTTATATGATGTAACCATATGATATACATGGAAGTGTTGCGTTTCGGCCATAATTCTGAAAAGTTTGTTTTTTCTTAGGAGTTTTCTAACCTGCTGAAAATGTTATCGAAAAGAGCATGGGAGACAATTAATGGACAGATAATGGAGAAATGATCCCTTTGTTTCACACTACTAAAGAGGGTGAAATTGATGAATCGTGCAGGAAATATAAAACACACCGTCGCCCTAACAGCACCATGACAAAACAAGAGGGCCAGAATGGCCCTGAGGCGCTCACCAGACAATCAGAGGAGAATATTTTCAAAGTTTTCACTAAACGTTTCTATAGAAAACTACCGTGCCCTGGGGCGTGGCTAATTTTGACCCAAGCGGCACAATTTATTTAACTTTTGTAGAGGACCTGAACATGATGCTATGTGAAAAATATGAGAGCTGAGAACCTTCCAGTTTCAGACAAGATTTTCAAAGTTGTCACTATATGTTTCTATTGAAAACTGGCTATCCCTGGGGTGGGCCAATTTTGACCCAAGGGGCATAATTTATATAACTTTTGTAGAGGACCTGAAGATGATGCTATGTGAAAAATATGAAAGCTGAGAACCTTCCAGTTTCAGTGAAGAAGATTTTCAAAGATTTCATTATTTGTTTCTATTGAAAACAAGGCACCCCTTGGGCGGGGCCAATTTTGACCCCCAGGGCATAATTTCTATAACTTTTGTAGAGGACCTGAACATGATGCTCTGTGCCAAATACGAAAGCTGAGAACCTTCGAGTTTCAGAGAAGATGATTTTCAAAGATTTCACTATTTGTTTCTATTGAAAACTGCCCACCCCAGAAGGCGGGGCCAATTTTGACCCCAGGGCCATAATTTATATAACTTTTGTAGATGACCTGAACATGATGCTATGTGCTAAATATGAAAGCTAATAACCTTCTGGTTTCAGAGGAGAAGATTTTCAAAGTTTTACTATATGTTTCTATTGAAAACAAGGCACCCCTGGGGGCGGGGCCAATTTTGACCCCAGAGCCATAATTTGTATTACTTTTGCAGAGGACTTAAAGATGATACTATGTGCCAACGATGAAAGTTGAGAACCCTGTAGATTCAGAGGAGAAGATTTTTAATGGCTCAAATTGTTGACGACTGACGACTGACGACGGACGATGCACGCCGACAGACATCAGGCAATCACAAAATCTCACCCTGAGAACTTTGTGCTCTGGTGAGCTAAAAAAGAACAGTGAATGTATCAGTCATGTAGGAAATACCACCTACTACACAACACAGTAACCCTAACTGCACCATGACAAAAAAGGTCAGTAAATGTATATGCCTATCAACAGACAAAAAGAGACGCACAAAGACATAGCAAACAAGAATTAAGGGGAATATGCAAGCAATGCCTTAGAAGGGTCAGTTACAAGAGTCACTGAGTGTGTAAACTGGTTTTGAGGCGCCCAACCTCACACTTTTTCCATCCCCACCCTAAAAAGACAAATAGTGTAAATAAACACATCCCCTCTCCAACTAATCTACAACAACCGTGATGGCAAATAGAGCGGTGAATTGCATATAAAATGAATACAAAATTATTTAAGTGAGCCAATGACTAACCTCAATTACGTCCCCAGCAAACATACCCAATGACGTGTACTACTCACCCCAGTTAGGTCCCCTATGGACTTTGACTGGTTACAACAGCAACTAAAAACCTCCGACCACTCACTTGACTGCATCCTCCGAGGACGTTGACTTATTACAAAAATAACAACAAAAGAAACCAATAACTACTCACCTCAATTGCATCCTGTGTTAACTTTTGACCTTATT
This sequence comes from Azorinus chamasolen, assembly GCA_963576725.1. Taxonomy (NCBI): domain Eukaryota; kingdom Metazoa; phylum Mollusca; class Bivalvia; order Cardiida; family Solecurtidae; genus Azorinus; species Azorinus chamasolen. The sequence goes on from OY755246.1 coordinate 83,378,633, forward strand.
TGTTTTGAAAATTAAATACTGATTAAGCCGGTGCTATGGGAGTGAGTAGTGTTGCATTTTTAATTACTACTCATGAACAGACTCAATTAAAAAGAGTCTGCAATTTTCTGTTTTCGCATTGCTACTTTGCTTTTGAAGGATCTCCCACTTTCAGAATTATTTCAACATAAACAAAATAAACCGATAAATACTCACCTCAATTGCGTCCTCCGTGGACTTGTTTTCAACAACAGGAACAACCAGAGTGTCGCAATAGTCAAAATGCTTGTCTGAAATTCAATTAAAATTGTCAATAACTTATCTCTTTCATAAAGGACTTTGGGATATACCTTGCTTACAGTTTGGATCCAGATGAAACATTGTGTAACATGGCATATCATTAGTATAGAAAATCTTTGATGTTCTGGTTATGTTTCTGAAACGATATTGAAACTTCAATTTAATCCTTTCCTCGATAAATACGCCTTTCTACGTCTCTGTAAAATTCACTTCTTGAAACCATTGTGATAAATAGAGCATTTTCTCCACAGGAGCAGATGCTCTATTTATCAAAATGGTTTCAATACTAAACTATTCTAAATTTTCCTTTTCTCTCATAAACGCTCATTTTCAGTAGATTTATTGAAAGAGGTTGAATCTAAAAATAGCCTATGATGGAATGGGTTAAAAACCTCAACCTGATGATAATCCGAGCATAAGCAGAGTAACAGGTAATGGTGCACACTCAAATACTAATCTATTAAAACCCTCGTTTCTCCACCAAACCCCTATATGTTATCAGTTATGACCACTCTGTAAAATCGTCACTTTGAGACGATTCTAAAGAGTGGTCACAACATAGGGTTTTGTGGTGAAAAAAACTTATTCTTGAAAATGTTTTAATTTACACATCTTATCTGGAGCCCAGATAAATAATACATAGATATGCAAATACCCCATTTGGTATATGAAAAGAAGCATCTTAGAATTGTGGTGTTTAGAAATCATTGTGATAAATAGAGCACTAATCTTGCTCCTATGTAGCAAATGCTCTATTTATCACAATGGTTTCAAAAAGTGACTTTTACAGAGGCGTAGAAGGGCGTATTTATAGATCGGTGCACACTGAGTAACACTGAGTAACTGTCGTCTGCAATACATTTATTCTCTGTTATCATTCTTAACTCTTTGCATGCCAAGTAATTTTCTCGTCTGCAACAATTGTTGTCTGCTTAAATTCTAAAAATAAAATTTCTCTCATTTCTTCACAAAAATACGATCAAAGTGACAAACAGTTTGGATCCTGATGAGATACCGCATTATGCGGCATCTCATCTGGACCCAAACTGTTTGCATAGGTAACCACAGTTTCGCCGCTAGCGTGCGAAGAGTTATAGGGTTTTCTTTACAAACATACAAACATCCAGCAGTGTGATTCGTGGTAAGATACTGAGTAACTCCGATTCAGATCTAGATCCAAACAATTAACCCTTTCCCTGTTCAGTATCTATGTAAATAATGACATTACAAATATTATTTTGTAAGCTGAACTTTTATAATGTAAATATTTCAAACAAGAGGGCCAGAATGGCCCTGAAGCGCTCACCAGACAATCAGAGGAGAAGATTTTCAAAGTTTTCACTTAATGTTTCTATAGAGAACTAGCCGGCCCTGGGGCGGGCCAATTTTGACCCCAGGGGAATAATTTAGAAAAACTTGTAGGGGACCTGAACATGATGCTATGAGCCAAATATGAAAGCTGAGATTAACCTTCCAGTTTCAGAGAAGAAGATTTTCAAAGTTTTCTCAATATGTTTCTATTGAAAACTGTCTACTACCCCTGTGGCAGGGCCAATTTTGACCCCAGGGTCATAATTTATATAACTTTTGTAGAGCACCTGAACATGATGCTCTGTGCCATATATGAAAGCTGAGAACCTTCCAGTTTCAGACAAGAAGATTTTCAAAGATTTCACTATTTGTTTCTATTGAAAACTGCCCACCCCTGGGGCGGGGCCAATTTTGACCCCGGGGCCATAATTTATATAATTTTTGTAGAGCATCTGAACATGATGCTCTGTGCCATATATGAAAGCAGAGAACCTTCCAGTTTCAGACAAGAAGATTTTCAAAGATTTCACTATTTGTTTCTATTGAGAACTGCCCACCCCTGGGGCGGGGCCAATTTTGACCCCGGGGCCATAAATAATATAACTTTTGTAGAGGACCTGAACATGATGCTATGTGCCAAATATGAAAGCTGAGAACCTTCCAGTTTCAGACAAGAAGATTTTCAAATATTTCACTATTTGTTTCTTTTGAAACCTGCCCATCCCTGGGGCGGGGCCAATTTTGACCCCGGGGCCATAATTTATGCAACTTTTGTAGAGGACCTGACCATGATGCTATGTGCCAAATATGAAAGCTGAGAGCCTTCCAGTTTCAGAGGAGAAGATTTTCAAAGATTTCACTATTTGTTTCTATTGAAAACTGCCCACCCCTGGGGTGGGGCCAATTTTGACCCCAGGGCCATAATTTATATAACTTTTGTAGAGGACCTGAACATGATGCTATGTGCCAAATATGAAAGCTGAGAGCCTTCCAGTTTCAGAGAAGAAGATTTTCAAAGTTTGCACTATATGATTCTATTGAAAACTGCCCACCCCTGGGGCGGGGCCAATTTTGACCCCAGGGCCATAATTTATATAACTTTTGTAGAGGACCTGAACATGATGCTATGTGCCAATTATGAAAGCTGAGAAGTTTCTGGTTTCAGAGAAGAAGATTTTCAAAGTTTTACTATATGTTTCTATTGAAAACAAGGCACCCCTGGGGCGGGTTCAATTTTGACCCCAGGGGCATAATTTATATAACTTATGTAGAGGACCTGAATATGATGCTATGTGCCAAAGATGAAAGTTGAGATCCCTGTAGATTCAGAGGAGAAGATTTTTAAAGGTTCAAATTGTTGACGACGGACGACGCACGACGCCGGACGACGGCGATCACAAAAGCTCACCCTGAGCACTTTGTGCTCTGGTGAGCTAAAAAGTATCCCTTTCCCTCATATAAACGTGTTTTCACGCATTTGCAAACGGAGTAGATGCAGATCAGATGGCTCCTAGAGGAGCCGTCTGATCGGGGTCTACTCTGTTTGCTAGTGGAATTTGATAAATCTGTTTCTTTAATTTCTAAAATGGCTACAATATTCCACCTTCCATATTTCATTATAACTCTTTTTACATGAATATTCAGTACGTATTGAAATTTGGACTAAATATAGAACAGGGAAAGGGTTAAGCTACAACATGTCTGAAAGCCAGTAGTTTAAGACATAGATGAAGATGAAGACTTGGTTTGTGCCAAACCAGAGAAAACAAAATTCCCTGACATCTCCCTGACATAATTTCAGATTTCCCCGAAATGTTACACTCCAATGTTGGGTAATATTTTTTGCAATATTTTAGGAAGTTTAACCCTTTCAACCCTGAAACAATCCTGAAAATAGTTCATCCATCTACCATGATAAAAGGGTTAAACTATATGCCCTTGAATCTCATTTCTTTTCAGAAATCTGAATTCCCTGACAATTGCCTATAAATTTCCCTGAGAGTATTCGAAATTCCCTGACAATTCTCTGATCTTGATTTGTTTTTTAAAAATCTGTGTCTTTTCCCTGACACATGGCAAGCCTGCCTTACCTGAGTTAGACTTCTTGATGACCTGGATTAGCTTTTGATGAGAAATTCTGAACTCTGTTCCTTTAGTTATCAAGGATGCCATCACGGAGGACTTGTTGTGTAGATGAAACACCGCTCCAACGTCTAAAATATTCAGCGGATGGGAAATCAATGTCATAAAAAACATGGCTAAATAAATTATAAACATAAATAACGTACATGTACATGTATACGGAATATTTTTTCACTAACATCTAACAGAAAGACCAAATTGAAAAATCATTGTGAACAAGACTTTATAAATCAATGAGTATACCAAAGGTACATCTATATACATGTTTTTGTCCACCATCTAAACTATAGATCAAACTGGAAAATAAACATGTCAATGATCAAGGTTTTATAAATCATAAAAGTCTACAAGACTACAACATGCACATCTACGAGTATAAACATGTGTTATAGTGTTTAGCCCGTCATCTAAAATATAGATCACAATGAACATGTTCAGTGTGAATACGTACAGTAAAACTCCTCTAAACCAGATGTACAATTCTGTATAAATAACGGTCTTGGAGACTGGTGCAGCTTAATGCAAGGTAAAAGTAATGCAGAAAGCTCCTCTTGGAGTTCACAATGCTGAATTTTCAAATGGACTATTCCAAAATTCAAACAGGTCAAACTTATGGTGAATATTTAGGGATTTTTCTAAATAAAAGTGTAACATGACAAAGAGTGCAGACCCAGACAAGGAGTTCCTTTAGGAGCCCTCTTGTCTGGGTCTACACTGTTTGCAAAGGGCATCAGTGGCTTGTGCCTGCCATTGTAAGGGTTAAGCATGCTAACTATGCATGGACAGAACAATGTCATACATTTAATTCCGAAGCTGTTTTTTTTTATGTCTACATATGTTCTGGTTGCCAAACAGTTGTGATCCTGACAAGATTCCAGCAGTACCCGTCGTCCACATCTGTTTCAAAAGTATTTGCAATAATTAATAGTCTTTTAAATGTTATATGATACAAAGCTCACATAATCAACCTTTAGGCTGCTATGCGCGGATGAGTGAATACCTATGCAAACAGTTTGGATGCAGATGAGACGCAGAGTAACTCAGCATCTCATCAGGATGCAAACACCCTGATTGTATTTTGGTAGACAAATTGATTATAGCTTGAAATTTGAAAATGCAGTAGGTGACAAATTATGTAAAAATAATTTGCGCAGCAGGCTAAAGGTTAAAACAAAGTTCACATAATTAATAAGGAGTTTTCTCATAGCCTGCTCAAGGTTATATGATACCAAGTTCACATAATTAATAAGGAGTTTTCTCATAGCCTGCTCAAGGTTATATGATACCAAGTTCACATAATTAATAAGGAGTTTTCTCATAGCCTGCTCAAGGTTATATGATACCAAGTTCACATAATTAATAAGGAGTTTTCTCATAGCCTGCTCAAGGTTATATAATACCAAGTTCACATAATTAATAAGGAGTTTTCTCATAGCCTGCTCAAGGTTATATGATACCAAGTTCACATAATAACTTCTCTCATAGCCTGCTCAAGGTTATATATGATACCAAGTTCACATAATAAATAAGGAGTTTTCTCATAGCCTGCTTAAGGTTATATGATACCAAGTTCACATAATTAATAAGGAGTTTTCTCATAGCCTGCTCAAGGTTATATAATACCAAGTTCACATAATTAATAAGGAGTTTTCTCATAGCCTGCTCAAGGTTATATGATACCAAGTTCACATAATAACTTCTCTCATAGCCTGCTCAAGGTTATATGATACCAAGTTCACATAATTAATAAGGAGTTTTTTCATAGCCTGCTCAAGGTTATATAATACCAAGTTCACATAATTAATAAGGAGTTTTCTCATAGCCTGCTCAAGGTTATATGATACCAAGTTCACATAATAACTTCTCTCATAGCCTGCTCAAGGTTATATAATACCAAGTTCACATAATTAATAAGGAGTTTTTTCATAGCCTGCTCAAGGTTATATGATACCAAGTTCACATAATAACTTCTCTCATAGCCTGCTCAAGGTTATATATGATACCAAGTTCACATAATTAATAAGGAGTTTTCTCATAGCCTGCTCAAGGTTATATGATACCAAGTTCACATAATAACTTCTCTCATAGCCTGCTCAAGGTTATATAATACCAAGTTCACATAATTAATAAGGAGTTTTCTCATAGCCTGCTCAAGGTTATATATGATACCAAGTTCACATAATTAATAAGGAGTTTTCTCATAGCCTGCTCAAGGTTATATAATACCAAGTTCACATAATTAATAAGGAGTTTTCTCATAGCCTGCTTAAGGTTATATGATACCAAGTTCACATAATAACTTCTCTCATAGCCTGCTCAAGGTTATATGATACCAAGTTCACATAATTAATAAGGAGTTTTCTCATAGCCTGCTTAAGGTTATATAATACCAAGTTCACATAATTAATAAGGAGTTTTTTCATAGCCTGCTCAAGGTTATATAATACCAAGTTCACATAATAACTTCTCTCATAGCCTGCTCAAGGTTATATATGATACCAAGTTCACATAATAAATAAGGAGTTTTCTCATAGCCTGCTTAAGGTTATATGATACCAAGTTCACATAATTAATAAGGAGTTTTCTCATAGCCTGCTCAAGGTTATATAATACCAAGTTCACATAATTAATAAGGAGTTTTCTCATAGCCTGCTCAAGGTTATATGATACCAAGTTCACATAATAACTTCTCTCATAGCCTGCTCAAGGTTATATATGATACCAAGTTCACATAATTAATAAGGAGTTTTCTCATAGCCTGCTCAAGGTTATATAATACCAAGTTCACATAATTAATAAGGAGTTTTCTCATAGCCTGCTCAAGGTTATATGATACCAAGTTCACATAATAACTTCTCTCATAGCCTGCTCAAGGTTATATGATACCAAGTTCACATAATTAATAAGGAGTTTTTTCATAGCCTGCTCAAGGTTATATGATACCAAGTTCACATAATAACTTCTCTCATAGCCTGCTCAAGGTTATATATGATACCAAGTTCACATAATAAATAAGGAGTTTTCTCATAGCCTGCTTAAGGTTATATGATACCAAGTTCACATAATTAATAAGGAGTTTTCTCATAGCCTGCTCAAGGTTATATGATACCAAGTTCACATAATTAATAAGGAGTTTTCTCATAGCCTGCTCAAGGTTATATATGATACCAAGTTCACATAATTAATAAGGAGTTTTCTCATAGCCTGCTTAAGGTTATATGATACCAAGTTCACATAATTAATAAGGAGTTTTCTCATAGCCTGCTCAAGGTTATATGATACCAAGTTCACATAATTAATAAGGAGTTTTCTCATAGCCTGCTCAAGGTTATATAATACCAAGTTCACATAATTAATAAGGAGTTTTCTCATAGCCTGCTCAAGGTTATATGATACCAAGTTCACATAATAACTTCTCTCATAGCCTGCTCAAGGTTATATGATACCAAGTTCACATAATTAATAAAGACTTCTCTCATAGCTTGCTCTAGGTTATTTGATACCAAGTTCACATAGCACACACAATTTTCTCTGACCTTTTTGCTCTCTGTACACAGCAGTGATAAGAGGAGTGCAAGTGCTTCGTTTTAAGCGCTTTTCACTCGGTGGATCCTCAAGACAGCCTCCATCTAAAGTTTGTGTGAATAAATCATCTCCCTGAAAAAACAAATGGTTTCTCTGACCCATCTTAACTATAGACTAAACTATTACCCATTTGTTCACTATAAAGTTTCACCTTTGGTCGAAATCATTGTCTCTTTGCTTCCTAAATATTTCAGCTATAATTTATAAATTTTTACCTCTTTGCCAGTTAAACTCTATAATCAAGATCCCTTCATACATGTACCTGCTCACTAAATATCTCGTCCATAATCTAGATCAGTGTCTTTCTGCTAGCTAAACATCTTTAAATTGCCATAAACTAAAGCATTACTGGTTAACCTAGAATCTAGATAATTGCCTCTTTATTTGCTGTGATCCAGATAATTGCTCACTCAGTATCTTAGCTGCTGTAAATTAGACTCTTTTAACTCACTTAACATTGTCATATTGCTTGCTGATGCTTAGTATCTGAGCTGCTGTAATTTCGACCATCACCTCTTTACTAACATCTCAGCTCTAACCATTGCCATATTGCTCACTCAGTATCTTAGCCATTGCCTCTTTACTCACTAAACACCTTGACTGTAATGGTTACCTCTTTGCTCCTTACAACCTTACAATCATATCATTGATCAGCATTTATAAAAGCAAGAATTGCATATCTTTCAAATGAGATGATCTTTTCTTCCTTTCCTTCCAAAAACTTCCATAAAGAATCAGAATCCAGATAAGATGCGTAAATTTATTTATGTCACAATAGCATGTGGTAAGTGCCTGTATGGTGGCCGTAAAGAAGTCACCCGTGCTTCATTCTCAGTTTTAATTATTATATTTTCCAGTACAGAATTTCATTTCTTTTAGTTATGAAAATTGAATATTTCTTAAGGAGATTCTTGGGGCATGAGTAGTGTTGGACTTTTAATAACTGCTCATGAAAAGTCTCAACTACTCTTTTTGCAAAGGCATTAAATGCACATCTATGGAGTAATACAACTTGTAAACACTGAAGTTAGAACATTCAAAATACATTTATATAACACATTTTGTCTGTTTTATTATGATAAGGTTCATCAAGAATTTGTTTAGGAGTGTTGTTTAACCCTTTCCTTGTTCAGCATTCATGTAAGAAATACAACATGAATATTTATCAGCTCATTTGTTATAATGTAAACTTTTAAAAAAAAACTGCAGAATCGATCTTTATCATGTTAAAAGCAAATTGAGCAGACCCTGATCTGACGACTCCAACAGGAGCCGTCAGATCTGGATCTACTCTGTGTACAAATACACGAAAACTTGAAAAGGCATTTATACGAGGGAAAGGGCTAAAGACATTATTGTATCTCATGTGACCTACTTACACTGATGACTGCAGCTATTTGTACAAACATGATATAGGACCACAAATGGGTCATTTCTTTGTACATGTATATTTGTCATAATCTATTCAAGGGTATATTAAGAGATGTCAATTAAAGTACAATGTAATTGCTAAAACTCTCTTGTAGCTCCAGTGACCTACTTTAATATTGTAGCTCCAGTGACCTACTTTAAAGCAAACTGGGACCATTTACAGAAATCTGACAGATGACCATATATGGGTCATTCCAAATAAATCTGGTCCTAATACATGTAAATGTACATTCAATGTATTAAAGGAGATTTTGTTTGAAGGAAGTGTTGTTTAAAACATATTTTATCTCATTAACCCTATTTATACAGTATATTTCGATTCAGTAATCTAGGGAGATGCTAATTAACACTTTACTGCATAATTGCCACTTTCGATACCTTTGCATTTAGCACACAGAGTAGGAGCAGTCTTATCAGGGTCTGCTCTGTTTGCTTATGAAATAATATAGATATGATTCTAAAGTTTCTGCTATGGACAATAATGCCTGTGTCCGTATTAATATTCTTGGGTCCAGTTAACCCTTTCCTCCATTGGCTATTTTTAGATCCAACCACTTTGAATAAATCTACCGAAAAGGAGCATTAACTAGAGAATAGGATTTTTTTTAGAATTTTGTAGTTTGAAACCATTGTGATAAAAAGAGCATCTGCTCCTATAGGAGCAAACACTCTATTTATCACAATGGTTTCAGAAAGTGACTTTTACAGAGGCGTAGAGAGGCGTATTTGTGGAGGAAAGGGTTAAGATACTAAAATTTAAAAAATTTCAACAACAGCTCCTTTATTTCTCCACCAAACCCTATACTGCAACCATCCTATAGAATCGTCTCACAGGGAGTGGTCACAGTATAGGGTTTGGTGGACAAATGACAATTTTAGTATTTGAGAACGCACTTTTATCTGTAGCGCAGATTCTATCACTCTTTCTAAGAACAAGAGCAAATGTCCAACTATTTGGATTCTGATGAAACACAGGGTTAAACAGATCCAAACTGTTAACCCTTTCACCACTGGCTTCTCAGAATGGAATGGCTTATTAGTGTTTAGTTATAAAGTCAACTCAGTACGAGAGGCTAAAACTTCTAGAGAATTTTGAATGGCAAACAGTGCTGACCCTGATCGAGGGCTTCTCTGGGAGCCTTCTGATCTGGTTCAATGATTGTGTGCCCGGAATGCGAGGGTTAATCAATAGAGGTTCATTGTGTTAACCCTTACAGTGTGGGACACGAGTCACTAATGTCCTTTGCAAACAGTGTAGACCCAGATGAGAGGGCTCCTAGAGGAGCCCTCTCATCAGGGTCTGTTCTGTTTGTCATGTTACACTCTTCTTTAGAAAAATCCCAAAATGTTCACCATAAGCTTGACTTGTTTGAATTTTGGAATAGTCCATTTGAAAATTCAGCGTTGTAAGGGTTGAAGTGTCCATGTCATTAGGTGAACCTTACCTGAACTAGTTCTTTCTGTTTCCCAGACGGTGTTATGTAAATACTTTCTCTGAAATCATAAGAGAATATTTCAGCCTATACTGTATAAAGACACACATTCACACAGTAGGCTTACATATAACACATATCTGATTCTCTACTGTGGCCAAAGTACAGGGTTTGGCAGACAAATAACAATGTTAGTATCTGGGTACCAAACTTTATCTGTAGCTCTGAGTAACACAGTGCTTCATCAGATACGTATTAATACAGTGCTTTATCAGATTAGTTCTAATACAGTGCTTTATCTGACTAGTAGTAATACAGCACTTAATAAGACTAGTAGTAATACAGTGCTTTATCACACTAGTAGTAATACAGTACTTTATCGGACTAGTAGTAATACAGTGCTTTATCTGACTAGTAGTAATACAGTGCTTTATCGGACCAGTAGTAATACAGTGCTTTATCACACTAGTAGTAATACAGTGCTTTATCTGACCAGTAGTAATACAGTGATTTATCAGACTAGTAGTAATACAGTGCTTTATCAGACCAGTAGTAATACAGTAATTTATCAGACCAGTAGTAATACAGTGCTTTATCACACTAGTAGTAATACAGTGCTTTATCAGACCGGTAGTAATACAGTGATTTATCAGACTAGTAGTAATACAGTGCTTTATCAGACTAGTAGTAAGAGAGTACTTTATCAGACCAGTAGTAATACAGTGCTTTATCACACTAGTAGTAATACAGTGCTTTATCAGACCAGTAGTAATACAGTGATTTATCAGACTAATAGTAATGCAGTGTTTTATCACACTAGTAGTAATACAGTGCTTTATCAGACCAGTAGTAATACAGTGCTTTATCAGACTAGTAGTAATACAGTGTTTTATCTGACTAGTAGTAATACACTGCTTTATCACACTAGTAGTAATACAGTGCTTTATCTGACTAGTAGTAATGCAGTGCTTTATCAGACTAGTAGTAATACAGTACTTTATCAGACTAGTAGTAATACAGTACTTTATCAGACTAGTAGTAATACAGTGATTTATCAGACTAGTAGTAATACAGTGATTTATCACACTAGTAGTAATATAGTACTTTATCAGACTAGTAGTAATACAGTGCTTTTTTTGTAGTAATACAGTGCTTTATCACACTAATAGTAATACAGTGCTTTATCAGACTAGTAGTAATACAGTGCTTTATCAGACTAGTAGTAATACAGTGCTTTATCAGACTAGTAGTAATACAGTGCTTTATCAGACCAGTAGTAATACAGTGCTTTATCAGACTAGTAGTAATACAGTGCTTTATCAGACTAGTAGTAATACAGTGCTTTATCACACTAGTAGTAATACAGTGCTTTATCAGACCAGTAGTAATACAGTGATTTATCAGACTAATAGTAATGCAGTGCTTTATCAGACTCCAATCTGGAGTCTTCATGAATTCTCACAGACTGGTCTTTCCTCAGACCATCTTAAATACTAGTAGTAAGGCAGTACTTCATCAGACTCCAAACTGGAACCTTCTCAGTTACTAGTAGTATAGCACCAGGCTCCAAACTGGTTAACCTCTGGTTGTGGTTTGAAATAAATGGAAGGTTAATCAATTTTATGAATATTAGAGAACAGTTTGTGAAATGCTTGTGTTAACCCATTTTATACCAAACGTTTTTGAATAAATCTACCAAAAAGAAGCATTTACTGGAGAAATGGATTATTTTTAGAATTGTGTAATTTTGAAACCATTGTGATAAATAGAGCATTTTCTCCTATGGAGCTTCAAAAAAGTGACATTTACTAACGTGTCAATATGAGGGAATTGTTTAACCGGTTACTCCATAAATACGCTGTTCTACGCCTTTGCCAACAGAGTAGACCCAGATTAGATGGCTCCTAGACGAGCTGCCAAATCAGGGTCTACTCTATTTGCTTCTGGGATTATAAAGATCTGATGCTACACTCTCTGTCACAGTCGAAATTCTCTTTGTTAATATTGCTTTAAGTTAGTTAGGCTCATTAATATTCATGACGTCATTATTTCTTACATGAATATTCATGGAGTTAAGGGTTAACAGATGAAGGTGTGTGGCACATTAGCCTTTTGGAAAAACAAAGTTGCATCATTTCTCTACCAAACCCTACATTTCGGAATCGTCTAGATGAGGCAATTCCATGCAGTTGTAATAATATAAAGTTTGACGAGGAATATTATTGTATTTGAAACACTCCCATCTATTCTATGATTCTGAAGACAATTTTTCTAAAGTAAGGTTTAAATTACAACAAGCAGGTCAAAGGTCATATACCACTGCAAAAGAGTGGTAACAGGCATACTTACCCCTGTCTAACACTGCGTACTTACCCCTGTCTAACACTGCATACTTACCCCTGTCTAACACTGCATACTTACCCCTGTCTAACACTGCATACTTACCCCTGTCTATCACTACATACTTACCCCTGTCTAACACTACATACTTACCCCTGTCTAACACTGCATACTTACCCCTGTCTAACACTACATACTTACCCCTGTCTAACACTGCACACTTACCCCTGTCTAACACTGCATACTTACCCCTGTCTAACACTGCGTACTTAACCCTGTCTAACACTACGTACTTACCCCTGTCTAACACTACATACTTACCCCTGTCTAACACTACATACTTACCCCTGTCTAACACTACATACTTACCCCTGTCTAACACTGCATACTTACCCCTGTCTAACACTGCATACTTACCCCTGTCTAACACTACATACTTACCCCTGTCTAACACTGCATACTTACCCCTGTCTAACACTGCGTACTTACCCCTGTCTAACACTAAGAGCGCCACCTGTTCCCACCATCCACCCCAAACTGTAAAATGTCCGGCATAGTGCTGGGATCACGGCCCGCGGGTGGTCCTATATGGAAAAATTGTAAGAAATACAAGGTCATTACTGCCCTATTATCATTCACATCAGTCAACAGGCACACAAGATAATATAAGAAATACAAGGACATTATTGTCATATTGTCATTCACTCGAGTCGACAGGCTGCCTGCGAGATAATGTTAGAAATACAAGGTCATTATTGCCCTATTATCATTCACAAACACTACGAGATACCTCTTTACATTCACTCCATTTAAGGAGCTGATCTGGGTCAGCTATGTTTGCTTATGAAATATAATAGATTAACCCTTTTCCTCATATGAACCTGTTTTCACACATCTGCAAACAGAGTAGACCCAGGTCAGATGGCTCCAAAAGGAGCTGTCTGATCAGGGTCTGCTCTGTTTACTTATCAGGGTCTGCTCTGTTTCTTTAATTTCTAAAATGACTATGATGATCCATCTTCCATATTTCATTATAAGTATTTTGCCCATGAATATTCAGTAGGTATTAAAATTTGGAATAAACATAGAACAGGGAAAGGTTAAAGGTTAAGAATTTACAGTTTGTGCCATGAGTAAATTCCATGTGTTGATATCCCATAATAAAACTTATCTAATGAATATTCATGATGTCATTTATTTTTCTGATTGAATAGCCCAGTGTTTAACTATAGAGATCTAGCATCTACTAGGTGTGAAAAGTTTGAGCTTGCTAGAGGATTTTGAATGACAAGCATTTACTGTGAAAATCAAGATCACGGGGTCCATCCTCTAGGAGCCGTCTGATCTGGGTCTACTCTATTTGCAAATGCGTGAAAACACGTTTATATGAGGGAAAGGGTTAACTCTTTAGAATCGTCTCAGTATGTGGTTTGATGGAGAAATAAATGAGCCATTCCTGAAAATGTTTTAATTTACGATTCTTATCTGGACCTCTGTCAATGTCTATAATTGGTAGGATCTTGTATAGTAGAACCCCTCTAATGAGACCACTTAATGAATAAACATAGGTGTCTTTATAAGCAGGTATAGTTGCTTAGTGCAGGACAAAAGTAATGCAGGAAGCTCCTCTAGGAGCTTTCTGCATTACTTTTGTCCTGCATTAAGCTACCACCTGCATCTAGCACCCATAATTATACCTCTTTTAGGTGGTCGCATTAGCAGAGTTTTACTGTAGATTCACCAGGTACAAAGTTAACCCAGTCACACAGAGAACTCAGTCACACAGAGAACCCAGTCATACATAGAGCCCAGTCATACATAGAGCCCAGTCATACATAGAGCCCAGTCACACAGAGAACCCAGTCACACAGAGAACCCAGTCATACATAGAGCCCAGTCACACAGAGAACCCAGTCATCCATAAAGTCCTGTCACACAGAGAACCCAGACATACATAGAACCCAGTTACACATAGGATCCAATCACACAAAAACACAGTTACACAGAGAACCCTGTCACACATAGAATCCAGTCACACATAGAGCCCAGTCACACAGAGAACCCAGTCACAGATAGAACCCAGTCACACACAGGACCCAGTCACACACAGAACCCAGTCACACAAAAACACAGCTACACAGAGAACCCTGTCACACATAGAACACAGTCACACAGAGAATCCAGTTACACACAAAAACACAGTTAAACAGATAACCCTGTCACACATAGAACCCAGTAACACAGAGTACCCAGTTAAACATAGAACCCAATCACACATAGAACCCAGTCACACATAGAATGTAGCTACTTAACCCATTACCTATTCCATAGATTCATGTAAGAAATAGTAATGTCTTGAATATCTATTATATAACTGAATTTTAATAAAAGTTAAATTTTATAATGTGAATTTCTCAAGGGAATGTTTTGCTCTGACAAAAACTGAAGAATCAGATCTATTATCTATATATCATGTCATGAGCAAACAGAGCAGACCCTGATCAGAAAGCTTGTATTGAAGCTGTCTGATCTGGGTCTACTCTGTTAGCAAATATGTGTGTGTGAAAATGTATTTATATGAAGGAAAGGGTCAACTCAGTCACATAGAATGTACATGTAATATTACAATAGATATATGCACTAGTTATCAAATTGACCCACCTCAGAGTAGGATCCATTCTCCATGATAACTTCTTGGTTTTCAGTCTGAATGATTTTGAAATGTGCCCTGGTCTATGGAAAGGTTCTAAAATACACATGTATTGAATCTATAGTTGAGTGTGAGGCTGTTGTAACAATAGTTAGTTAATACATTGTATTACATATAGACCACCAGTATACTTATATAGTCTGTAATACATAGTATATAGTCTAATTAGTGTATATAGTATGTAACACAATACTAATATATATACATTGTAACACAATATAATAATTGTATATAATCTGTAACACATACAATACTTATATATACATAGAAACAAAATACTTCATTATATAGCCTACACTGTAACACAATACGGGGAAAGTGCAGTCTTCAATGTCTAGTCTCATAAATGAGCTTTAAAACAGCATGCTAATTTTGTGATGGTTGATGTCTTATAATACACAAATGTGAACTATTCAATGTCATGGCTTGCTAAATATAGATCTATTTGATAACAACTTGGGTGTTTTTTTTCTGGCGTGCAGTATGTCGGTATCCAAACTGTCTTGCACTCTAAAAGTACAAAAATGATCCGAGTCATGCAGGAAACACCACATACATCTAACAAACAGCCACCCGAACAGCAACACAAGGAAACAGCAAATGTACATAACTATAAAAACATCAAGAGATGCACAAAGACAAAACAAACATACAATAGGCCCCTAAGGGGGAGGGGGGGGGGGGGTAAACCGGCTTTGGGGTGCCCAACCTCACACTTATTCCATCCCCACCCTAAATGACAAACAGTGTAAATAAACGTATCCCCTCTCAGACTAATCTACAACAATTAACCGCCATAAAGACACTATTTGGTTTATAACAGAATAAAAATATTAATGCAGAGCACAGCTAGCTATATCTGACCTTAGCTAGTTCACATTTGTGTACTCTAAATGCATGGTGATATCGAGCTACATTCGGTTAAAACGATATCCCGAAAGACGACAACCATGCTGTCTAAATAGGATCTAAGATTTCAGATTTGGGGGGGGGCGTAGATTTTTTTTTGGAAGGGGGGGGGGGGGGTGTAGATTTTTATGTTTGATGACATCACTATAGATCTAGTGGTAATTGTGTGAGGGAAATAAAACAAAACCAGATTAAATCATGGTTTTATTGATTTTCATTAGATCTAGATCTAAAAAAGTTACTTACTTACTTAGCGTTACTTAGCGTTGTTTTCCAGCTCAGGCCCTTAAGGATCCTCTTTGCTGGACTCTTCTGCGTAATGCCGGTGACTGGTTCCGGTTCCGGTCATTATCCTATACTTAGCTTTATAGTCATATTTAAATTCTTGTTCTTCCCAAAATTTATCTAATTTGTTTTTAAAAGAATTTACTGAACTGGCTTTTACTATTTGCTCGGGTAAGCTATTCCATGTATTTGCTGTTCTAATGCTGAAGTTGTATTTCCTTATATCTAATCTTGCCCTTTGCGTTAAGATTTGTAGTGTATTTCCCCTATTACTGTGCCTTAACTGGTGTTCATCCCTTAGCTTAATAATTTCTTCTATATTTCTATCATATATATTGTTTAGGATTTTGTATACTTCTATCATATCCCCCCTCAATCTTCTGTATGTTAGTGTAGGTATTTTTAGTTTTCTCAATCTTTCTTCATATGGGAGGTCTGATAGGCCTGGAATTTGCCTTGTCGCTCTTCTTTGCACTGCTTCTATTATCTCTATGTGTTTATTTTTGTGTGGAGCCCAGACTGAACTTGCATAATCTAGGTGCGTTCTTACTAATGTTTTGTATAAGGGACTAAAATTGTTCTCATCCAGATATTGGAAGTTCCTTCTGATAACTGCAAACATGGAATGTGCCTTTTTGACTTTTTCGTGTATGTGGCTGTCAAAAGTTAGTTTGTTATCAATCGTTACTCCTATATCTTTCTCCTCTGACACCTCTCCTAGGACAGTTCCTGATAGGTTATATTCATATTCCAGGTTGTTTCTTCCTAATCTCATGTATTTACATTTCTGTGGGTGTAATTTCAATAACCATTTATCTGTCCATGCGACCAGCTTATCCAAATCTTCTTGTAGTTTATGTTTATCACATTCATTATTTATGAGTCTGAATATTTTGGTATCATCTGCAAATAAGTATACAGTTGAGTTCACTATATCTGGTAGGTCGTTTATAAAAATTATGAACATTAGTGGCCCTATGACGCTTCCCTGTGGGATACCAGATGTGACCCTGTGCCACCTTGACGTTTGGCCATTAACTGATACTTGCTGGTATCGGTCTGTCAAATAGTTTTCTATCCAGTCCACCATATTTTGCCCTATCCCATATGATTTCAGTTTCTGAATGAGTCTCTTATGTGGTACAGTATCAAAAGCTTTCTGATAGTCCATATAGATGCAATCCACCCCCAGCCCGTTATCTATTGCTTCCGTCCATATATCTAAAACTTTTAAAAGTTGCAAAGCTGTGGATCTTCCAGACATGAATCCGTATTGTTTATTCGTAAACAGGTTATTTTGTAGCATATGTTCAGTTATTTGTTTCCTTATTATTTTCTCCATGGATTTACATATTATAGAAGTAAGACTGACAGGTCTATAATTACTTGCCAAAGACTTGCTCCCTTTCTTGTAGATTGCGCTTATTTTCGCCTTTTTCCATTGCTCCGGTACTTTCCTGTCGTTTATTGACTTGTCAAATATTAGTTTTAAAGGGACTGCTAGTTCTTCATGTAGTTCTGTTAGAAATTGGGGATGCAAATTGTCTGGTCCTGGTGACTTATTTGGTTTTAGGTTTTTTAATATATTTGAAATTTCATCAGTGTTTACTTCTATGTCGTTCCATTCCGTCTGTACTTCTATTGATTCCAAAGTTGGTATTACTCCATCACCCTCTTTCGTGAAGACACCACTAAAACATTTTGCCAGTATTTCAGCTTTTTCGCCGTCATCTTCTGTTTTAGGAGAGTTTATATCCCCTGTATCTGTGCACAGGTTGCCAATTCCCTGTTTTATTTTACATTTTGAATTTATGTATTGCCATATTTTCTTAGGATTCTTTTTTGCTTCTTTGGCGAGATTCGTTTCGTATAATTTTCTTGCCTTTCTAACCAACTTGCCTGATCTGTTCCTTGCTCTATTATATTTTTTCCTTACTTCATGATCTTTAGTTCTGGTGAATTTCCTGGCGAGTGCATTTTTCTCTTTTATACTATTCAGTATTTCTTTGTCCAGAGGTATCTGATGTTTTCTATCGTTCCGAATATGTGAAGTTGGTACAAACTTTTCTTCAATGTTGAGAAGGGCTGCATGGAAATTTGTCCAAACTTGGCTTATATCATTATTTAGTTCAAGGTAATTTTGCCAATCAATATTTCTTAGTTCTTTTTTAATTTCTTCATAGTTTGCTTTCTTGTAACAGAAGCGTTTTTTGGTGTGTGGGTTCAGAATTACCCGACATACAAAGTCAAACACAATTACACAATGGTCACTTTTCCCTAGTGGACTCTGATATTCTATATTATTGATGCTTCCCGGATTGTCTGTTATTAACAAATCCAGTATGTTTGGAACGTCTGTTCCTCTCCATCTGGTTGGTTTATCCACCATTTGGAAAAAATAGTTGTCCATTAAACATTCCATAAATTTTTGTCCTTCGGAGTTTTCGTTTGCGAACATTGTGTTCCAATTTATATTTGGGTAGTTAAAATCTCCCATTAGCAAATAGCTTGAGTATTTATGTGATGCTACTTCATGTATCAACTGCCTTAAATTTTCATTTGTTTGTTGGGTATTGTCAGAAGGAGATCTGTATATCAGTCCTACTAGAAGTTTTTCGTTTTTCCCTGTTGCTATCTGTATCATAATGTTTTCTTCAAAGGTAGTTATTAGTGTTACTTCTTCCGCTTTCAGGGATTCATGTATGTATAATATTAGACCTCTCCCTTCATTATTATCAATGTTTTTGAGATACATTATGTAGTCCTTATTCCATTCCATAGAGAATTCATTTGGGGATATATTATAGTTCGAGTTTTTTGGTTTAACTTCCGTGATTCCAATGACCAGAGGTCTGGTGTCTCTTATCCTAATTTGGAACTCAGTAAAAAAAATTCTGAACTGGTCTGCATTTGTATAAAAACAAGGGATATTGTTAACAAAATTCAACTTATCTACAGGTTTATTTACATTTCTTTTGTTCTGATTTAGTCTTTTTTTACCTTCACTACTTTTCTTGCCCAGGGTGGTCCTCTTACTTTGTATGTGAAGTTCCCGTCCCCCGATTCTGCCATCATCTCCTCGTTTAAATCCTGAGCCTTTTTGAATAATATTTTTTCCTCCTCTCTTTCCTGTCTAGTTAAATCATTTGCTATTCTTATTTTTGATAAGCCTTCCAACTCCTTTAAATTTGCTGCACCTTTAAATATAGTTCCTTTCTTGTCTGGATTATCCATTTCTATTAGGAGTGGCCTTTCTGGTTTTTCTTTATTGAATTTTCCCAATCTCGTCGTTCTGGTAATGTTGATTTCCTCTACTGTACTGTCGCATGCCTGGGCTACTCTAATTGCTGTTTCCATATCATATTTGTTCCTTTCTTCTCTGTTTGTTGAAATGCACTCTTCTGCTCCATATATTATAAAATTGTTTTGTCTGGCTTTTCGTGCGTTGATCTCATTTACTAATGTGTTTATATCTTGTGGTGCCTTTTCTTGATTTGTTGGGGAAGTTTCTTTATTTTGTTTGGATATTTCTTTCTGTACTATTTTTGTGACCTCTTTTTCCGGCAAATGTTTCTCAAGTTCATTTTTGACTGCCAATGGGAGTTGTTTTTCTAATTCCGTACGTACTATTGTTTTGGTTTCCTTTTTGTCACACTTCCCTTTTATATCTGTTTCCATTTTGACTATTCTATTTTCAAAGGCTTCCATCATACTTTTGCATGTTTCTTCTATTTTCCTGTCAGTAATTATATTTTTCTCTACTTTTTCTTTGCATGGAGGGCAGAACCACATTAAGTCACTGTTTGTGAGGAGATTGTATTCCTCGGCCGATTTTCCCAGACATCCAATACAGAAATGATTTTTGCACCTCTGGCATTCCATAAGTTTATCGTTAGGGTCATTAAAGTCATCTTTGCATAGTTGACAATTCCATGTCTCTACAGACAGCGACTGGAAACGGTTTGGTGAGCTTCTAGGCGAGTTATTTTTTGAGCTTTGGTTTGTAGATGTCCCCTTAGGTGAATTATTCCTGGAATTGTTCCTAGATGCGTTTGGAGTTCTTCTAGATCTTGCACCGAGATTTCCCTTGGACGCCATTTCTTTTACCTCTTGTGTTTTATGTTTAGTTTATCTGTTTTGTAATTGCAAAACTATTTTTGCAAATTACTTATACTGAATTTGGTTTTTCTTCTATTTTGATGTTTATATTTACTGAGTTCCAAGTTCAGACACCACTTACTATCTTGTAATTGCAAAACTATTTTTGCTAACTACTTATAGATTTAATTTCAGTTATTTGTGTTCATATCATGTTATTTTAATTTGGATTCACTTGTGTTTTCGTAATTGCAAAACTATTTTTGCTAATTACTTGCAGAGATAGTTATTATAGTTAATATGTTTTCGTAATTGCAAAACTATTTTTGCTAATTACTTGAAGAGTTCTGATAGTTTGTATGGGTCTTTCCTTATCTATTTCGTAATTGCAAAACTATTTTTGCTAATTACTTGTGGAATTAGTTCTTACAGTTTATATTTATATTATGAATCAGTTTTAAACACCACGTTTCTGCTAGTAATGGAGCTGGATGGATCCCGTCCTTCAATAGTTTCCAGTTGGTATGATACGTTGTTTTATGTTTCTTTGTCCTGCTTGTTATTAAGTCTAAATTGAACTTTGGTGTTATTTGTCCGTTTTCTGAGTTGATATTTGCTATCCGTTGGTTTAGTTCATTTATTTGGTCTGCCAAAAGTTGGTCCTCCTCTTTGAATCGATCTGGATTTGGGTGTCCTTTGTTTTTATTCCAAAAAGTTATAGAGAAGACGGGAGTTTCTGCAATTATTACAGTACACCCTTTTGATTTTAGGAAGACAACCAACTCAATGTATTTTGCTATTATGTATTCAACTGTAGATGAATCCCGGCTGGTTAAATGAATGTATCCTGGTCTTTGTATTTCTTTTGTGGTGAGATCACAGGTTCCCAACCAGAGATATATAAGTTTCCCCCTAAATCTGTTATCCTGTGTCTGTTTTACCCAATTTAAGGTGTCCTTGATCTTGGCTCCACTTTTACAGGACCAGGTGATGTGTTCCGATCCTTCTATTTTTGCCCAGTCTTTTAGATATCTGCCTTTGCTATCTGATATAATTTCTGCCTTGCAATCTACCTTCTGTGTCTTTTCTGCCAGTTCTCTTAATGTTTTCTTAATTCTGTTTTCAGTCATCTGCTAGTGCGTTGTAGTTATATATAGAAAAAGTAGACTTCTTGGAGGATGTTCAGTTCAAATATATTTGTGAAGTCGCAAATCAATATTTGCAGACTCCTGTATAATCAGTTATTTCTACTCCCAACAGGTTTCTGTCCTACATTTTCCTTGAATGTTTCTTATCCTTTATATTTTGCCTGTGTAATTGCAACACAAGTTTTTGCCAATTACTCCAATAATAGTCCCAACTTGTAGATTACTAAGATATATACTAAGATTCAGTACTAGCAGTCCCTAATTTCCAGACACATATATGTGTACTTTTAAGATACGGTTAAATATTCAAACTCCAATTTTTCTGCGGCAATATGGCAGTCCCTGATATCCAGATCAGTGTCGTAAGTATGTGCAATTGCAAAACTATTTTTGCTAATTACTTTCCAGGTGGTTTTTAGTTTTCTCTTATAGTGGTTTGCTTATTCCCAGGATCTCACAATTAATACAGTTATTTTGTCATGATATGTAGTCGCAAATCAATATTTGCAGACTCCAGTTGTTTCAAAGTTGGCTGTGTAGGCCCCTGGTATCTGGATCAGTGTCACATATATTAGTTGCTAATTTATATACAGTTATTCAAATATGTTGTGTGGTTACTTTCAATATTTGCAAGTTCAGTACTATTAGCTCCTATGTTACAGGAATATCAGTCTGTCTATACAAGTTTTATCTGTTACTTTACTCTTTTTTCTTTTTTTTTTTTGGGGGGGGGGGGGGTACGCCGGCTCCGCCCCTGTAAATCCGCGCTATGGCTAGTACTTGTTACTATGCATATGGGGACATTCAATCATTAACCTGAGCAATGTCTACTTCCATAGAAAATGTGTTCTAATTTTAAATGTGTCCTAATTAATTTCGATTAGATCTAGATTATTTTTTTTACATTATCAACTGTTCAACATAGTCAAACAGTTTAGATCCTGATAAGACACGTGTTTACTCAGGGTCTCATTGGGTCCAGACTATATATATTTGTATATATATCTAGATCTAGATAATCACACATTTGTTCGGAGCTTGTTGAAAGTTGGGTGTACACAGAGTGTGTAGCTAACTATCAGAGACATGTATACCGTTTCTGACTATGCATAGATTTATCGTCTGTTTTATCTAGTGGGAATGGTTATACTGAACAGTGTCGTCTGCAGTAATTCTGAATGTTTTATGTCGAGTGATGTCTCATCTGGATCCAATCTTGAACATGTCTCGTATTAATCGGCCATTTAATGATTTATTTGGACATCAAGCGTCGGCAAATTTACACAGTCACGTGTGTATAGATATATTCCATGTAACTTGCTATGTCCACGTATTTATGCAGTAATTTATAATGACCCACCTCAGATCCATATAGATCTATATGTGGGCATTTATACATCATACAGAAAATAGATAGATCTACATACCTTGATAATGCCAATGGTTGATATGGTACTGCAGGTTAACTGGTTACAAATCATAAAATAACCAACTTTCACTTTGTGCACCTGAAAGATCCGTCACAAATCAACGTGTGCGCATGTGCTAATCAGACAGCCTTGGTTCTAATTGCCGTCTGGGATATGTCAAATCGAAAGTAGCTCCATATCACCAATGTGTACTAGAGCTAGTGTGCGCTATATAAAGTTATGCCACAGTCACTCTCTACACCTCTGCACAGTGCGTGCGAAGTAACCATTTAGAGCTAGAGCTTCCTCATCGACAGATATAGATCTACCTTTTCAAGATTTTGCTAACAGTGTAGTCCCAGACCAGACGACTTCTCAATATTGAATAAACCTCCAGACACAAAATAATCCTACAGTTTGACCTGACGAGAAATAATGGAAAACTTAAAATAGGTAGCCAGGTCAAAGAGGGTCATGATATATAGATCTGTATTAGTCTAATCAATGAGCTGAAAGGCAGAATGCTAATTTTGTGATAATAGCCGCCTGTGTAGCCTATCTGCCGGGATAACGTTAAACCCGAAAGTAGATCGATATCGCCATAGAGAGTACACGCATGTGAACTAGTTCTGTATTAACCTCCATTCATGGGCCACACCGAGCTGAGGGCAAAACTATTACAAGAAAAGAATTGATGTAAACATCAAAGCGTACCATTAATGAAGCTTAATGAAGGACAAAAGTAATACAGAAAGCTCCTAGAGGAGCTTTCTGCATTACTTTTGTCCTGCATTAAGCAACCACCTGCTTATAATGCAGACAGTTATGGTTATTATTTAAGTGGTCGCCTTAGAGGGGTTCTACTGTATATGCGAGACTGATGTGGACACTGACAAGATGTGCGATTCGGTGTCTCACTGGGGATATAATTAGCTTTGATTCATCTGGATCCGAACTGTTAGCATGGATTGAATGTGAACTGATTGACCATTGTTTAGTCGTAGAGCCCCTTCAGTGGGAGCATTGAAAGCAATGCCATAGCCTCATATCGTCTGAATTCTAAATCCAACTGCTGTAATTCCAGGAAAAAAATAATGTAGCGAAACAAAAAATAACTTGATCTGTAACTCGCTATAATTTAAAGCTACATACCAAATATAATTTCAATATCTTCTAGGGTTTAGAAAAATGTCCGGAAAACCTTTAAGCTTTCCTGAAAATTTCAAACTGTCCAAAAAGTCCAACTGCTGTAATTCCGTGAAAAATCAACGTAGCGCAAGGCAATTAAAACTGGATCTGTAACTAATAATAATCAAGCTAAATATCAAATATCACTTCAATATTTGTAAGGGTTTAGAAAAAAGTCCGGAAAACCAAAGTGTGACCGATTGACGGACGAGCGGAGTGCAAACCTACAGTCCCATTTGGCGTTGCCGGTAGGGGACTAATTAAAAAAAACATTTTTAATGGCAAACAGTGCATACCCGATCAGAATTTTCCTCTGTGAACCCTCTGATCTTGGTCACCACTGTTGGCAACTCTATGAGCCCACTGATCTGGGTCACAACTTTTTGCTCTTCTATGATCCCTCTGACCTGGGTCACCAGTCTGCCCCTCTATGAGCCCTCTGATCTGGGACACCAGCCTATGAGCCCTCTGACCTGGGTCACCACCGTTTGCCCCTGTATCAGCCCTCTGATCTGTCACCAGTATATGAGCCCTCTGACCTGGGTCACCAGTCTATGAGCCCTCTGATCTGGGTCACCAGTCTATGAGCCCTCTGATATGGGTCACCAGTTTGTCCATCTATGAGCCCTCTGATCTCGGTCACCAGCATATGAGCCCTCTGACCTGGGTCACCACCGTTTGCTCCTCTATGAGCCCTCTGATCTCGGTCACCAGTCTATGAGCCCTCTGACCTGGGTCACCAGTCTATGAGCCCTCTGACCTGGGTCACCACTGTTTGTCTCTCTATGAGCCCTCTGATCTGGGTAACCAGTCTATGAGCCCTCTAATCAGGGTCACCACTGTTGGCAATCTATGAGCCTACTGATTCGGGTCACCACTGTTTGCTCCTCTGTGAGCCCTCTGATCTGGATCACCACTGTTTGTCCCTATATGAGCCCTCTTATTTGGGTCACCAGTCTATGAGCCCTCTTATTTGGGTCACCAGTCTATGAGCCCTCTGATCTGGGTCACAAGTTTGCAATGTCAGTTACGATGTTTCACGATTTTGTAGGGTTAATGAACCTACCTCATGGGTTTTAACAGATAAATGAAGGATTGGAACCTTTTACCTTATAAATATTCATGTAAGGAATAAGGATATAAGTACCCCTTTACACCATGTATATTCATGTAGGGAATGGTGACATCATATTATACATTAATAGTAGCAATTTGAACTAGACTTATTTATCATGACAGAAACTGTCGGCTATTTATCATAAACAAACAGAGCAGACCCTGATCAGACGGCCCCTCTAGAAGCAGTCTAATCTGGCTCTATTGTGTTTGCAAAAGCGTACAAAGGCGAATGTATAGAGTACAGGATTATCAGTTTATATTTTTATTACTTATATAAATTTGTATGCCATACTGAATATTCATCTTATTAATATGCATTATCCCAGTTGTTTCTTTTCTGAATATTCACGAGGTAAAGGCCCTAAAGTGGACCACACTGGGCATGTATCACCCACTTGAATCAAGAGTAACTGTTGATTTACAAAACAAATCTGATCAATTATATATTGGCCTTAAGTTCCACCCTTTTCTCCTTAATATACCCCTGGAAACAGTAGACATGGCAGACCAGAGTCAGGTAGAATCAATCTGATCATGGACTGATCTGGTTGCTTATGGAATTATACAGATTTGATTCTAGTTTTATTCTGGGCATCTGGGTCCATGCTTATAAAACGTTAAGTTGAGTCTGAGTTCGTTCTCAAGTTTTTGATTGGTCAGATTTGAGCCAAAGGCTCAAATCTGACCAATCAAAAGCTTGAGAACTCAAATCTGAACAATCAAAAGCTTGAGAACGAAACTGGTTCCTGGTTTATTGTTCTTAACCCTTTACTACATAAATATGTCTTTCTACGCCTTTGCAGACAGAGTAGACCCATGTGATATCAGACGACTCCAGTATGAGCGGCTAATCAGTGTCTGTTCGGTTTGCTTAGGATATACACCCATTACCTTATAGGCTATTTTTAGACCCAACCTCTTTAACTAAATCTACCGAAAAGGAGCATTTACTAGAGAAAAGGAAAAGTTTTACATATGTGTAGTATTGAAACCATTGTGATAAATAGAGCATTTGCTCCTATGGAGCAAATGCTCTATTTATCCCAATGGTTTCAAAAAAGTGTTTTTTACAGAGGCATCAATAGATCCGATTCTAGTTTTTATCAGGATCACATTTTCCCTGATTTCATACATCAGGATCACATTTTCCCTGATTTCATATATCAGGATCACATTTTCCCTGATTTCATACGATCACATTTTCCCCGATTTCATACATCAGGATCACATTTTCTCTGATTTCATACAGATCACATTTTCCCTGATTTCATACATCAGGATCACATTTTCCCTGATTTCATATGGATCACATTTTCCCTGATTTCATACATCAGGATCACATTTTCCCTGATTTCATACATCACTATAAACATTATGTTAATATTCACGGTGCTATTTTTACATGAATATTCATGGTGTTATTATTTTTATATGAATATTCATGGAGTAAATGATGGACCAATAATAAATAAGCCAATTATTATTCAAACATACGCCCTTTACTCCATAAAAATGCCTTTGTAAACAGAGTAGACCCAGATCAGAAGTTCCTGTTGGAGCCGTCTGATCAGGATCAGCTGTTTGCTGGATATAATATAGATTGTATGCTTCATTTTCTGCCATTGCCAAAACTTCCTTTGCTTAAGTGCTATTATAACAATTAATTTAGTTATTATTTATGATGTCATTATTTCTAACATGAATAGTCATGATGTAAAGGGTTAAATCTTTTAAACAGCGTTGGTAGAACTTTTCTGTAAAAGCCATGATAGATCAGTAACAGGCTGAGGATCAGTAACAGGCAGAGGATCAGTAACATGTGAAAGAACGGTAACAGACAGGAGATCATTAACAGGCAGAGGATCAGTAACACGTGGAAGAACAGTAACCCATGAAAGATCAGTGTAACTCATGGAAGATCAGTAACACATGAAAGATCAGTAACAGACAGAAGATCAGTAACACATGAAAGACCAGTAACAGACAGAAGATCAGTAACACATGAAAGACCAGTAACAGACAGAAGATCAGTAACACATGAATACCAGTAACAGACAGAAGATCAGTAACACATGAAAGATCAGTAACAGACAGAAGATCAGTAACACATGAAAGACCAGTAACAGACAGAAGATCAGTAACACATGAAAGACCAGTAACAGACAGAAGATCAGTAACACATGAAAGATCAGTAACAGACAGAAGATCAGTAACACATGAAAGACCAGTAACAGACAGAAGATCAGTAACACATGAAAGACCAGTAACAGACAGAAGATCAGTAACACATGAAAGATCAGTAACAGACAGAAGATCAGTAACACATGAAAGACCAGTAACAGACAGAAGATCAGTAACACATGAAAGACCAGTAACAGACAGAAGATCAGTAACACATGAAAGACCAGTAACAGACAGAAGATCAGTAACACATGAAAGATCAGTAACAGACAGAAGATCAGTAACACATGAAAGATCAGTAACAGACAGAAGATCAGTAAAACATGAAAGATCAGTAACAGACAGAAGATCAGTAAAACATGAAAGATCAGTAACAGACAGAAGATCAGTAACACATGAAAGATCAGTAACAGACAGAAGACCAGTAAAACATGAAAGATCAGCAAGATACTAAAGATCAGTAACAGGCAGATCAGTAAAACATTGAAAATTAGTAACACATGGAAGATCAGTAACACATAAAAGATCAGTAGCATGAAAGATCAGTAACACAGATCAGTAACACATGGAAGATCACTAAGACAGAAGACCAGTAACACATGGAAAATCAGTGACACAGATCAGTAACACACAAAAAATCAGTAGTACTATTTACAACAACTTTATTCTTTATGGTCACATGATCAACCTGAACCAAATAAGCTAAATCATGGGCTCAAGATAAACATGAACATACTGATCAGGTAAATTGTTAACTGGAGTAAGCTTCACATTTCGCAACACTATTTCCTTTGAGTTTTGTGGAGAACATTTCGTGGAGATCATTTCAAGGACTGAGGGCAAAACTATTATATCTACAGAGTTCCAGATAAGATGCGTAAATTACAATATTTTTATTTATATTTCTTTATATTTTTATACCTTCTCTGCTAAACCCTATGCTGTGACCACTCTTTAGAATCGTCTCTTTGAGACAATTCTAAAGAGTGGTCACAACATAGGATTTGGTGGAGAATGGCAATTTTAGTATTTGAGTTAGTATTTGAGTACGTATTTGAGTACGTATTTTAGTACACACCATTATCTGTAGCTCTGCACAATCACTTAACCTTTTACTCCATTTTCATGCCTTTCCAAACAGAGTAGACCCAGATCAGACAGCTCCTATAGGAGCCGTCCGATCAGGGTTTGCTCTGTTTGCTAATGGAATAAATTGTATAGATCTTAGTCTACAGTTTTTGCCAAGGCAAAGACATCGTATGTACATGTATCATTATATAACTATATAATAAGGTACACATTATCATTATACCTTATATGAGTATTCATCAGACCGATGTTTAATCTGTCTGATCAGGGACTGGTTTGTTTGCATAATATGAACCAATACAGACCTAATTCTAAAGTCCACCGTCAGATCTTCCTTTGATAAAAGTGATAGTCTAAAATAAACACAAATTTTCAATTAACCATCTCCCTCATATAAATGTTTTCACGCATATGTAAACAAAGTAGACCCAGATCAGACGGCTCCTATAGGAGCCATCTGATCAGGGTCAACTCTGTTTGCTATTGGAATTTGAAAAATCTGTTTATTTAATTTCTAAAATGGCTACAATGTTTCACATTCCATATTTCATTATAACAATTTTGTCTATGAATATTCAGAAGGTAGTGAAAATTTGGAATAAACACAGAAGAGAGAAAGGGTTTAACCCTACTTTCTGGTGTGGCTATGGTTCAGTATGTTGATTTATTCTTATGAAGACGTCAATTTGGTTTTGCACTGAAAAATGACTGTGATACATTTGTTGATATTTTATATTTTTTTTGTTGTACAACAAAATATTTTCAAAACTACAAAACAACCTGAATAAATACTAAAACATCAGTGAATAATATCTATGTCGTTGATATCAAACCCAAGACAGCGTTGCCATTTTTAGCACTTATTCGATCAGTTTTCTTGCAATATTCTTTAAACATATAAACAAATGATTTATTGAATTTTTACGCATTTTTAAAATGCATTGCACTTAAAAATTGCCATTACAAACATCAATTATTCAATATTTATAATTATCATTTCTGACATGCATGAGCAGTGTTAGACTTTCAATTACTGCTCATGAATAGACTCGGACAATAAAACCGAGTCTGCAATTTTCTCTTTTTTGTATTGCAATTGTTTACCTCTCATCAAAACTTGGTGTAGATTATTTATCAAACTATCAGAGCAGATAAATTTATCACGGTATAAACCCTACCCTCATATCAACACATTTTCAACCAGAGTAGACTCAGACCAGATAGCTCCTACAGGAGCCATCTGATCTGGGTCTATTCTGTTTGCTTACGGTGCAATACAGATTGGATTCAAAAGTTTATGTCAGAGCCACAACATCCTATATGCACATATGCCTTCATAAGAATTCACATAATTAACTCTTTCGCTGCCAATGCCGGATCTGTGATTACCTACATGCAAACAGTTTGGATCCAGATGAGACGCTGAGTAACTCGGCGTCTCATCAGGATCCAAACTGTTTGTTACTGTTACTATGTTTTTGGAACAAAAATGAAGAAAATAAAACAAATGAAAATTTGTAGCAGACGACAAAGTTAGCAGACGACAGAGTTTGGCAGCGAAAGGGTTAATATTCATTTTTTTAAACCATTGTGATAAATATAGAGCATTTGCTTTAATGGTTTCAAAATAACACAATTCAAAGTTTCCTTTTCACTAATAAAATGCTCCTTTTCAGAAGTCTTCTGAAGATTCATTCAAATAGGTAGGATTTAAAAATAGCCTATGAGTTAATAGGTTACATACGGAAAGGTTTGATGATTAACTCCCACCCAACTGTAGACAAATAATGTCTGAGCAAATCTGGATTAGGTTTATGATTATCTTACTTCTGCTTACATAAAGCCTTTATAAAACTGTTGAGTGTCAAACAGTGGATCCAGATGAGATGCAAGTTACTCGGAGTCTCAGCATGATCTAAGCTATTTGCAGATGTGAGTTGAGATACGACAGCAAGAGAGGTTTTTTTGCCTGCTTGCAGATTATTTGTGGTTACCTATGCAAAAAAAAGTTTGGATTCAAATCAGACATTGAGTAACCTGACATGTTTTGAGCATTCTAACCACATGACATTGTAACCCTTTCCCTGTCCTATGTTTATTACAAATTTCATTACCTACTGAATATTCATAGACAAAACAGTTATAATGAAATATGAAAGGTGATCCATTGTAGCCATTCCAAAAAGTAAAGAAACAGATCTATCAAATTCTATTAGCAAACAGAGCAGACCCTGATCAGACGGCTCCTCTAGGAGCCGTCTGATCGTGGTCTACTCTGTTTGCAGATGCGTGGAAACACGTTTATATGAGGGAAAGGGTTAAGGACCACACATTCAACTTTCAAAGTAGATGGCAATTTTATCCAACAAATATTCATACATTGTTCATACATACATGTAAGTTTATTTACAAAACAAGTACTGCATTCACTGAAAATTGCAGAACTAGACCCTTGACCTTTATTCCCTGCCGATCTGCAGAAATTCTGACCCTTGGCCTTCATATCCAGCAATCTATGACCTCTATTCCCTGCTGATCTGTTGCAATTTTGACCCTTGACCTTTATTCCCTACTGACCTGCTGCAATTATGACCTACTTCAGATTCATGTAAGCTCGAGAAATGACTCATAAACAGCTTGGATCCTGATGAGGTACTGGGTTACTCCAAATCTCATTAGGATCAGAGTCAATTTCAAACGACATTCAGGTGACACTCATCGGGGTCATGGTTACACGAAGTACTGCAAATATTCAGATGTCCAGTCGACCCGTTCCATCAGCTTGTATAACTGGATGTACAGTCTGGCACCATTTTAATATCTTTAACCCTTTACTCCATCAATATTCATATAAGAAATAATGACATCATGAATATTAATTAAATTAATTGTTATAATAATAGCACATTGTCCACAGAGAAAAGTAAAAGTACAGAATTTTGTTGTTTGAAATCATTGTGATAAATAGAGCATTTGCTCCTATAGGAGCAAATGCTTTATTTATCACAATGGTTTTAAGAAGTGGTTATTACAGAGGCGTAGAAAAGGCATATTTATGGAGAAAGTGTTAAGCAAACAGAGCAGACCCTGACATCTGGGGTATTATTCCACCTGTAATCAGCAGGACATCACAATACTGTTAAATCGGAATAAAAACCAAATGATACAATTTTCTGCCTTGGCCAGAAATGCTTCTTATATTCATACACTATAAGAAAACATTCATTAATACTCATAAAGCTGTTATTTCTCTCATGAATATTAATGAGATAAAGGGTTTAATTGTATCTGTGTCTTTTTACATTGTGTATTTACAATTATGGTTCTGTTGGAGAGAAAAAAGCACTTTTGCATATCTTCAATACTCCTCCATTCTGGACCCCTTCACTCCATGAATATCAATGTAGGAAATAATGACATCATGAATATGTATTAGTTTTTTAAATGGCACATGAACACAGATTTGTTTTGGCCCTTTCTGAAACTGTAGAATCATATCTATATATTTTCATAAGAAAAAACAGAGCAGACCATGATCAGACGGTTCCAACAGGAGCTGTCTGATCTGGGTCCACTCTGTCTGCAAAGGCATAGAAAGGTGTATCTATGGAGAAAAGGTTTTTATTTTTCCTATAGCTTTCTTTGTGGTCATTACTTTAACTGAACACATGGACCAACATGTTGCAAGCGTTTGAGCTGAAGTTCTTGTTTTAGTCATTCCCACTCTCTGATCCTGCTGGTGACCCTTGACCTCCTGACCCTGCAGATCTTGCTGGACTGGGTGACCGTGACCCTGCTGGGCTCCCTGATCTTGATCGGCTTCTTGAGACAGATCTTGACCTTGACACTGATCTTGACCTACTTCTTGAACCTGACTTCCTTGATCCCGCTGGACTTGCTGACCCTGACCTACTTCCTGATCTTGATCTGGATCTAGAGCGACTTCCGCTGGCCGATCTACTGCCCGACCTACTTCTGGATCTGCTCACAGATCTACTGCGCGACCTTGACCTGCTGACAGATCCTGATCGTGACCTTGACCTCCTCACTGAGCCCTCATCGCTGCTGCTCCCAGAGGAGAGAATTCGACGTCGCTTACCAGCAGGAGCACCTTCATTGTCACTCCCGCTCTCACTAAAAAGAAAAATAGAAAATTATTGTTTAGATAAATATTAAGTGCCGAGTGCAAAATAGTTGTAACTACTTAATATTAAGTTTTAACCAATTCTCTCATAGTACCACTATTTAATGCCTTTGCTAAAAAGAGTAGACCCAGACCAGACACTTCTTGTAAGATCTGTCTAATCAAGGTCTGCTCTGTTTGCAGGTCTTTTTCTGGCTTCTACACAGATCTGATTAAAGGACCCATTAACCCATTCCATCATAGGTTATTTTTAGATACAACCTCTTTGAATGAATCTAACAAAAAGGAGCATTAACTAGTAGAGAAAGGGAAAATTTTAGAATTTTGTAGTTTGAAACCATTGTGATAAATAGAGTATTTGCTCCTATAGGAGCAAATGATCTATTTATCACAATAGTTTCAGAAAGTGAATTTTACAGAGTCGTCAAAAGTCGTAAAATGCTCTGTTTGCCAATGAAATAATATACATGTAGATATGATTCTACAGTTGCTGCCATGTGTTACAAATTAATCTGATCAATATTCATGATGTCATTATTTCTTACACGAATATTCATGGAGTAAAAGAGTTAAGAATAAAGGGGCTTATGAAGGAGAACTCACATCCCTGTAACATAGTTCTGAAATAAAGGGGCTTATGACAGGAGAACACATCCCTGTAACACAGTTCTTGAATTTAGTCGAAGGGAACATGTGTCACCTGCTGAAGTGAAAGTAGGACAAACAATTGTTTAAAAAAACAAACGAACAGACAGACGGTGGGACAGAAAACTAAGAGGCGATATGAAGAACAACAGCAAGTCTATGGCAAAACCAGAAGTCCAGATAATATGCATAAATCTGAACACTTTAAAGAATAACTGCTTTATTTCTCAATCAAACACTATGATAAAACCACTCTTTAGTGGCAATGCCATAGGGTTTTGTTGAGGATTGGTGATTTTAGTATTCGGATATCCCATTCCTCCATAGGCTATTTTAAGACCCAACCTCTTTGAATTAATCTACCCAAAAGGAGCATTTACTAGAGAAAAAGTAAAATTTTAGAATTTTGTAGTTTGAAACCATTGTGATAAATAGAGCATTTGCTCCTCTTGGAGCAAATGCTCTTTTTATCACAATGGTTTCATAAAAGAGGCGTAGAAAGGCGTATATATGGAGGAAAGGGATATACACCTTTATCTGTACTCTGCAATACCATGATTTACTCTGCTATTCATCCTAAAACAAACAACAGACAATTCAAAAATTAAACTTACGCCCCAACATCAATCTTAAGTTTCTCTCCCTCTGAATCTGACCCTTCACTGGAGGAAATGGTGGCTTTTGACACGATCTTTCTCCGCTGTTTCGCTGTGAGTCCATCGTCTTCCTCGATCTTCTTCTTCTTGCGTTTTGATTCCTTCGGTTCTCTCTTTTTACGCTCCCTTGGCTTTCGTTCTTTGTCTCTGAAATTTCATAATAAAGTGTCAGAATTTTTAACATGAGACAAAACAATTAAACTGTCAGAATTAAACTTCTGAAAATAAATTCATGCCAAAAATTTTCATGAGCTGCATCAAAACCACATGGGCTATTCCATGACAATCTCGCTGGGGGGGAAGGAATTTGATCAAAGTTCTATTGGCAGGGGTATTTTAACATCTGAAATAAAATTGATTGGGTGGTTTGTCAAATTAAACACTTCATGCAAGTAGTTTTCTTCAACAATAATGAAAATTAACGAAAAACCTTTTCTGACACAAATTCACACGAAAATTCCATTGTGTGAATATTATGGATGCAGGCATTACACCGGTCTGTCATTTGGGTTTGCAAGTCGTCTTGACAAAAAGTAATTGCATGATTTTTTTTTATTTATTTATTTATTTATTTATTTATTTATTTATTTTTTTTGGGGGGGGGGGGGGGGGGGGGGGGTATATTACGAATTTTGATTCTCTTGGTGGGGGTGGGTCAAATATTTAATTGCAATTCTATTGGTGGTACCCCTTATTGTGGTTCCTGCCCCACTTGGGAGATTTTCCTGGAATAGCCCTAATTGGGAGCATTGAAAGTGATGCCATTGTCCCCTACTGGCTTAGCCCTAATGGGGAGCATTGAAGGTGATGCCATTTTCCCCTACTGACTGTTGTAATTGCGTAAAACATCAATGTAGTAGAACAAAATTCAATCTTTACCTGTAGCTCATTATAATAAAGCTACATACCAAATATCATTTCAAGATCTGCTAGGGATTAGGAACAAAAGTCCATCATCCAATTTCCCCTCTCCACTAGTTAGTCAAGCTGAATATTTTTGCCCCATTTTGGTGACTAACCCTTTCCCCGTTCAATATTCATGTAACAAGTAATGACATAATGAATATTTATTAGTTGAATTTTTAAAATGTAAACTTTTCAGGGGAATAGTTTGCTTTGTCAAAAACTATAGAATCAGATCTATACAAATCATGTATACATAAGAAAACAGAGCAGATCCTGATCAGACCCCTCCAACAGGAGCCATCTGATCTGGGTCTACTCTCTTTGCAAGTGCGTGAAAAGGCATGTTTTTTTATGAGGGACAGGGTAAACTCCCATATTATTTTAAGTACTCATCCAATTTAAATTTTAAATAGTAGAGGGGACCTGCAAAAGAAATATGTCTCTGTGATAACCTTTCACATTTGATTAGTTTAGCAAACTGTGTAGGCCCTGATCAGAAGTTTCCTTCATGAAATCCTCTGATCTTGGTCTACACTGTTTGCCTATATCACATGTATACACGATACAGTAGCTAAGTGTTGACAATGATCTGTGTCTACACTGTTTGCCTATATCACATGTATACACGATACAGCAGCTCAATGTTGACAGTGATCTGGGTCTACACTGTTTGCCTATATCACATGTATACAAGATACAGCACATCAGTGTTAACAATGATCTGGGTCCACACTGTTTGCCTATACCACATGTATACATGACACAGTAGCTAAGTGTTGACAATGATCTGGATCTACACTGTTTATCTATATCACATGTATACACGATACAGTAGCTCAGTGTTGACAATGATCTGGGTCTACACTGTTTGCCTATACCACATGTATACATGATACAGTAGCTAAGTGTTGACAATGATCTGGGTCTACACTGTTTACCTATACCACATGTATACATGACACAGTAGCTAAGTGTTGACAATGATCTGGATCTACACTGTTTGCCTATACCACATGTATACATGACACAGTAGCTAAGTGTTGACAATGATCTGGATCTACACTGTTTGCCTATATCACATGTATAGGATCATGATACAGTAGCTCAGTGTTGACAATGATCTGGGTCTACACTGTTTGCCTATACCACATGTATACATGACACAGTAGCTAAGTGTTGACAATGATCTGGATCTACACTGTTTATCTATATCACATGTATACAAGATACAGCACATCAGTGTTAACAATGATCTGGGTCCACACTGTTTGCCTATACCACATGTATACATGACACAGTAGCTAAGTGTTGACAATGATCTGGATCTACACTGTTTATCTATATCACATGTATACACGATACAGTAGCTCAGTGTTGACAATGATCTGGGTCTACACTGTTTGCCTATACCACATGTATACATGATACAGTAGCTCAGTGTTGACAATGATCTGGGTCTACACTGTTTGTCTATATCACATGTATAGGATCATGATACAGTAGCTCAGTGTTGACAATGATCTGGGTCTACACTGTTTGCCTATATCACACGTATAGGATCATGATACAGTAGCTAAGTGTTGACAATGATCTGGGTCTACACTGTTTGCCTATATCACATGTATACATGATACAGTAGCTAAGTGTTGACAATGATCTGGGTCTACACTGTTTGCCTATATCACATGTATAGGATCATGATACAGTAGCTCAGTGTTAACAGTGATCTGGGTCTACACTGTTCGTCTATATCACATGTATAGGATCATGATACAGTAGTTAAGTGTTGACAATGATCTGGGTCTACACTGTTTGCCTATATCACATGTATAGGATCATGATACAGTAGCTCAGTGTTGACAGTGATCTGGGTCTACACTGTTTGCCTATATCACATGTATACATGATACAGTAGCTAAGTGTTGACAATGATCTGGGTCTACACTGTTTGCCTATATCACATGTATAGGATCATGATACAGTAGCTAAGTGTTGACAATGATCTGGATCTATTCTACAGTAAAACCTCTCTAAACTGGTCGTTAACCCTTTCCCTCATACAAACATGTTTTCACGCATTTGCAAACAGAGTAGACCAAGATCAGACGGGTCCTAGAGGAGCGGTCTGATCTGGGTCTGCTCTGTCTGCTAATAAAATTTGATAGATCTGTTTCTATACTTGCTAAAATGGCTACAACGTTCCACCCTCTATGCATCATTATAACAAATTTGTACATGAATATTCAGAAGGTATTGAAATTTGCAATAAATATAGAACAGGGAAAGGGTTAAATTTGGTGTAAATATCTGTCTTTGAGACAGTGGCAGCTTAATACAGGGTGAAAGTCATGCAGAAAGCAACTCTAGGAGCTTTCTACATGACTTTCAGCCTGCATTAAGCAGCCACCTGCCTAAAAGTATCTAAATTCTTTTCTCTAGAATTTCCGTTTTAAAGGGGTTTTACTGTGTATGCCCAAGTTTGTGTGTGTGTGAACAGTGACAGTCATTTGGTTACAAGCCCCTCTACCTTTAACACATACTTTGTCTTTCTCTTCTTCTTTGAACCCATGTCGTCATCATCCCCGCCCTCACTCTCTGATCCACTACGTGCTTTGCGGCCTCGCTTCTTCTTCTGTTTGGGTCGGTCCTCATCACTATCTGACAATATCTCTCCATCATCAGCACGCTTTTTCTGTAAAACATTTTTCTGATATATATAAATGGATCTTAATCTACAGAATGACAATTTTTTGTAAAACGGAAATATTTTTTGACTGGACTACTTTTTGACAGGACTTGTATGACAGGACTATTTTTTAACAGGACTACAACTAGGACTTCCCAAAAATAGCTCACAAATTAACCTCATGATATTGGTCTACTCTGTTTGCAAAGACATTAAAAAGTTAAAAGGCTCATACAAAGGTCATCAGATAAAATGCCATGACCGTATACAGAGGAGTAAAAAGATATCCCTAGCATATAACATACAAGGTAACTAGAAAACTGACTCAGTCAGAGAGGGCCCTGTATTAAAGGGCAGATAACTGTTGACATGGTGATCTGATTCAACCCAAAAACTATAGGCGTCTTCCTCTGATGATACTAAGCATATGCCCTTAATATGTGAAGTACTGTTTGCGCTATTGCGTCACATCAAAAGTGTTGACAGCGAGACGGACATAAAATGTGACTTCTATTGGACTCCTGTATTTTCAATGCAGGGCCCTAATAATTGTATTACATTATTTCATATCCTTTATAATATTTGACATTATTGGACCTATTGTCTTCTCCTTAATACTAGAGAAGACTAACACACTTTATCATTTCATACACTTTTACCAGAAGTTTGACAGTAATACAATAATATAAATGACATAATGAATATTTATTAGTTTATTTTACTTAGATTAATTTTTATAATGGTTCCTGAACAAAGGAATTTTTGCCCATAGCAAAAACTGTTAAATCGTATCTACATTATATAATATAACAGAGCAGACCCTGATCAGACGGCTCCTAAAGGAGCCGTCTGATCTGGGTCTACTCTGTTTGATAAGGTGTAGAAAGGCGTATTTATGGAGTGAAGGCTTAAGATAGTCTGCAGTCGTTAAGCAGCTATCTGCTACACTTTCCCCTAGCATTAGGCAGTCACCCTCCTCAAATATCCTCAATAGTTACTAAAAGTCTCATTTAGTGATGTAACCCCCTAGCTCTAAAGCCATTACTATACCTTGGATGACTTTTTACGCTCCTCTGGTTCTGGCTCCAGGACAATCTGTTTTGCCTTCTCTACGTACATCTGCCTTCGCTCCATCATCACCTTGGCAAGCTCTTCCTTCTTCTTCTGCTTCTCCATCAGTTCTTCCTGGTACTTCTGACGAAGTGCCTCGCGTTCTTCCTCACGATGTTTGCGGAGCTCTTGTTCCTCCTCGTCAATTTTCCTGGCACGAGCCACGTGGTACTGAGCCTGACTCAGCAAGTCTGAACATTGTCTGCAAACACAGATATTGTTGGTACAATATTTAACCATTTTATCATTTACTACATGAATATTCATGTAAACGAGAGCTGTCACAGTTACGTGACAAATGACCCCCAAAATTGTACCCTGTGACCTTGACCTTTGACCCATGGACCAGGGAGTTGAATGCGACACATCATCTTTGTGTGGTATACATTTTTGCCAGGTTATTTTTGAAATCCATTCACAGATAAAAAAGTTATAGAAGGGACACGAAATTTGGGACGGAAGAACGGACAATGCGATTACTATATGCCCACCGTTGGGGGCATAAAAATAATTACACCATGAATAATAATTACATAAATTTATATAATGACACATGAACAGCGATATTTCTAGTCTGACATGACACAGACTGTAGAATCAAGTCCTATCTATAATTCTATATATTATTACTTCATAAGCAAACAGAGCAGACCCTGATCGAATGGCTCCTATAGACGCCATCTGATCTGGGTATACTTTGTTTGCAAAGGCATAGGAAAGTGTATTTATGGAGTAACGGGTTAAAGTATTAACCTTTTCCGTAATAATGACACCTCTATAAAAGTAACTTTTTGAAACCATTTATCACAATGATTTCAGAAGTTCACAATCCTACAATTTTCCTTCTTTCTAGCAAATGCTCCTTTTCATTAGAATTATTCAAAGAGGTTGGGTCTAAAAATAGCCTATGAGGGAATGGTCTAAAAATAGCCTATGAGGGAATGGTCTAAAAATAGATTAACCCTTACTCCATTAACCCTTTCTCTGTTCTATATTTAGTCCAAATTTGAATACCTACTGATTATTCAAGGACAACATAGTTATAATGAAACATGGAAGGTGGAACATTGTAGCCATTTTAGAAAGTAAATAAACAGATCTATCATTCTGTTAGCAAACAGAGTAGATCCTGATCAGACGGTTCCTCTAGGAGCCGTCTTATCTGGGTCTACTCTGTTTGCAAATGTGTGAAAACACGTTTATATGAGGGAAAGGGTTAATACACTTTCCTATACCTTTGCAATCAGAGTAGACCCAGAGCAGACCATTTCTGTAGAAACAGTCTGATCAGAATTTCTCTGATTGCACGTGTCACAACTTAGGGTTTGGTGGAGTGATTAGGAGTGATTCAAAAAACAATATTTAAATAATGCATCTAGGCGTCTGGTAAAGCTTGTGAATTAAGTAAAGCTTGTGAAAGTAAGTAAGTGAAGCATATGATATTAAGCGAAGCTTGTAATATAGTAAGTGAAATTTGTGATACTATGGGGAACTTATACTAAGTTAAGCTTTTGATACTAAGTGAAGCTTGTGATACTAAGTAAGTGAAACTTTTGATACTAAGTGAAGCCTTTGATACTAATCAAGAAGCTTGTGATATTAAACTTTTCTTTTCTTGTTCAACACTCATATAAGAAATAAGCACATCAGGAATATTTATTAGCTGATTTTTTATAATATAAACTTTTCAAGGGATTTTTTTGTTTTGAAAAAAACCCTGTAGTATCCTATCTATTTCAGTGTGTAATCCTTACCTGGCCTCAGTA
This sequence comes from Azorinus chamasolen, assembly GCA_963576725.1. Classification (NCBI taxonomy): domain Eukaryota; kingdom Metazoa; phylum Mollusca; class Bivalvia; order Cardiida; family Solecurtidae; genus Azorinus; species Azorinus chamasolen. The sequence continues at coordinate 83,419,203 of OY755246.1, forward strand.
GCTGCCTGTGCCAGGTCAAACCTCATCTTGTCACCATGGTGACTCAGGTGTGAGAAATACCTGGAAAACACAAAAACGTCAAATTACAAAACTTGTATTTGGTTCAGGTTACTACTGAATTAGTTCATTATGCTTTAACCCTTTCCCTCATATAATCGTGTTTTCACGCATTTGCAAACAGAGAAGACCCGGATCAGACAGCTCCTAGAGGAGCTGTCTGATCAGGGTCGGCTCTGTTTGCTATTGGAATTTGATAGATATGTTTCTTTACTTTCTAAAATTACTACAAAGTTTCACCTTCCATATTTCATAACTATTTTGTCCTTGAAAATCCAGTAGGATTTGAAATAAACATAGTTAACTATTAGAGCCAATACTGTATCTGTCAACAGTGTGGATCCAGATGAAATCCACATTAGCATCCAAACTATTTGTAACTGTGGTCAAATTGTAAGTTATGTAAAAATTGTAACAAACGATTAAAATTAAAGTTTAGATGGCCAAACAAACAGACAGACAAATGGACAAAAAAACAGTTGTTCAAACAAACAGACAGGCAGATGGAAACAAGAGCTGTCACAGTCACGTGACAAATGCCCCCAAAAATTATACTCTGTGACCTTGACCTTTGACCCATGGACCAGGGAGTTGAACGCAACACATAGTCTTTGTGTGTTGAAAATTTGTGCCAGATTATTTTGAAATCCATTCACAGAAAAAAGAAGTTATAGAAGGGACACGAAATTTGGGACGGACAAACGGATGGAAGGACTGACAATGCGATTACTATATGCCCGCCGATGGGGGCATAAAAACAGACAGATGGTCAAACAACAGACATATAGTCAAACAGTCAGACAGGTGGCAAAAACATTCCCCAATCTAGGTCCTGGGGGCTGGGGGGCATAACAAGGAGGTTTGTTCAATAACTGCTTATAACATCTTAAATTAACCTGTTAGTTTAGAACTATCCATGTATATATTAATTAAATAAATGTTTAAAATGGTATATGCACATATCAGTAACAGTGATATGTGCATATTCGTTGTGGGCTAACTCCAGATCTCTCACATACACACACATTAGTTAGAGTACCTGTGGGCTAACTCCAGATCTCTCACATACACACACATTAGTTAGAGTACCTGTGGGCCAACTCCAGATCTCTCACATACACACACATTATACACACCTGTGGGCCAACCCCAGATCTCTAACATACACACACATTATACACACCTGTGGGCCAACTCCAGATCTCTCACAGCAGACAGTACAGTCTTTAAGCTACTCTTCTCATCCTTCAGTATAGATGTGGCCAGTTTCTGTTGTACCAGGGCGATGTTGTACAGAAGTACTGTGTCGCTGGGAGATACATGACGAGCCTACAACAGATACCCCGTGAGTCAGTTGTAAAGCATGTGTCACTGGGAGATACATGACGAGCCTATAACAGATACCCCGTGAGTCAGTTGTAAAGCATGTGTCACTGCGAGATACATTACAAGCCTACAACAGATACCCCGTGAGTCAGTAGTAAAGCATGTGTCACTGGGAGATACATTACAAGCCCACAACAGATACCCCGTGAGTCAGTAGTAAAGCATGTGTCACTGGGAGATACATGACAAGCCTACAACAGATACCCCGTGAGTCAGTAGTAAAGCATGTGTCACTGCGAGATACATTACAAGCCTACAACAGATACCCCGTGAGTCAGTAGTAAAGCATATCTATTAAGGATCTCCCAATAGCACAGTGTTCAATCCCAAAAGCATAGTAGTCAGTCCCAATAACAGTCAGTCCCAATAGTGCAATCAGCAGTCCCAATGGTGCAACTGGAAGTCCCTACAGCACAGTGGCCAGTCCTTATAGGGCAGTGGTCAGTTCAATTAGGGCAGTGGTCAGTTCAATTAGCACAGTGGTCAGTCCCGATAGCAGTGATCAGTCCTGTTAGAAAAGTGATCAGTCACAATAACACAGTAGCCAGTCCGAATAACAGTGGTCAGTCCCAATAGTGGACAGCATATCTGTTTCTCACCAATATGGCCCTGGTTCAATCTGATTAAAGGCAGTATGAGAGAGAGCACATTGGTTACTCATCCAGACATTTTAAAAAAAAAAATTCAGGTATTTTAGTCTGATCCCACATATATATAACATAAGCCATCAACCGAGCAATCGAGATGGATTTGTGTAAGTGATTAGAATTTGTTTCAGTAGTCATGTAATATATATAAGGTTTAACCCTTACAATACAGGACACAGGTCACTTATGCCCTTTGGAAACAGTGTAGACCCAAATGAGAGGGATCCAAAAGGAGCCCTCTCATCAGGGTCTGCACTGTTTGTCATGTTACACTTTTCGTTAGAAAAATCTATTAATGTTCACCGTAAGCTTGACATGTTTGAATCTTGGAATTCAGTAAAAATCCTCTAAGCCTGGATGCTAGTAGAGAAGAATTTAGATACTTAAAGGCAAGTTGCTGCTTAATGCTGGGTGAAAGTCATGCAAAAAGCTCCAAGAGGAGCTTTCTGTATGACTTCCACCCTGCAATAAAACTGCAACCTTTTTCCAGATCAAAATTTCCCATCCGGTTTAGAGGAGTTTTACTGTATTCCATTCAGGGTTGCCACAAACTAGAGGTAACAAAATTCCCTGACATTTCCCTGACGTAATTTCAAATTTCCCTGACACATTACATTGCGAAATTTGGTCTTTTTGTCATAATTTCTGTAACAGTTTATGAAATTTAAAATAGATGACATTCATTCTCATTTTTTTTCAAAATTCCCTGACATTTACCTATATTTTCAAATTTCCCTGTCAGTTCTCAAAATTCCCTGACAATTCCCTGACTTTGAAAAAAAAATTCCCTGACTTTTCCCTGACACATGGCAACCCTGCCATTTGAAAATTCAGCATTGTAAGGGTAAAAGGCTAGGCTCCTTTGCTGCCAATGGTGACAGTGTGATCTCCTTTGCAAATGGTCTGGAACCAGATGATTTTCACAGTAACGCCATATCTCATCAGGTTTGGTTTGTTTTTTATCGGGTTTTACGTCGTTTTGACTGTAATTATGTTTTATGAACCAGAAAGGAAGAAATTTCAAAATAGAACTTCATTCAAAATAGACACATTTCGGTAACAACCATGTGTTGCAGTGAAAGGGTTAACCCTTTCCCTCATATAAACATGTTTTCACGCATTTGCAAACAGAGTAGACCCATATCAGACAGCTCCTAGAGGAGCCGTCTGATCAGGGTCTGCTCTGCTTGCTAATAGAATTTGATAGATCTGTTTCTTTTGTTCCTAAAATGCCTACAATGTGCCACCCTCCATATTTCATTATAACAATTTTCCCCATGAATATTCAGTAGGTATTGAAATTTGTAATAAACATAGAACAGGGAACCAGGGTTAAAATATAAAAGATACAAAGTATTGAGTATTTCTGTTAAACAGTTTGTTATTACATTTCCTCAGTTGTCTAGCAAACCTATCTGAGATTTCTTACACTCCCTCATCTGTCTAGCAAATATACCTTATTTTTCTTACACTCCCTTAGTTGTCTAACACTCCCTCAGCTAACAAACCTACCTTAAGCAGTATATTCTTACACTCCCTCAGTTTGCCACACTTATAGTAGGCCCGGCCAAGGTACACCATCACTTCTGTGTTGTGGTATTTGAAAAACTTCTTCAGGCAGTTCTCGTACTATAACATACACAGGGAACCATACAGTAAACATATACAGGTAACCATACATAAAACATACACAGGGAACCATACATAAAACATACACAGGGAACCATATACAGCTATACAAAGGCAGTTTTAAGACGCTTTTACTCATTATGGGCTTGTATGGTCAGTGAATTGCAAAATATTTGTCTTAAACATTTCTAGCATGCTACGATAAAGCAAAAAAATATCCAACAATTTAAATTTATTTATCCCAGAAAGTAGAGGAAGAAATTGCCGAAAGAAACTTATCCTTCATGAAACTGCAAGATTTTGTTCGTTACCTCCTTTTTAAAGAGTATTTTAGACAAAGGGAAATAATCGATAACTTTCGCATAGGTAAAACGCGGCCCACACGTCGAATATCGGCGGTTTTATACAGGTAAAAAATGCTGTTGGAACCAATTATATGCAGCCGCTGGCTACGTTGAACAGGTGGCCGTCTTATACAATAAGTTTATGTAGTGAATTTGCACGGGATTGTTTGAATGTGGCGCTCATATACAGGTGGCGCTCTTATAAAGGTGGCCGTTAGACCAGGTTTTACTGTATTTACTAGAGAAAAGGAAAACATTTAGAATTGTGTAGTTTTAAAACCACTGTGATAAACAGAGCAATTGCTCACATGGAACTTAGTAATAAGAAAAGTTGAATAGATCCGTATGTTAATGAATCATAGCTCTGCCCAGGCCACTCACCATCTGTACCGCTGCGACATACTGTTTCTGTTCTACATAGATGTGTGCAATGTTGAGCCAGACGTCACAGAAGTCAGCTGTAGCCTCCCTCACCTGGGCAAAGACATCACGAGCCTCATTGATGCAACCCTTGTGGGCCAGCACACAGCCTGGTGAAGAAATGGTAAAGTACTATGACATTTATAATATATCACCTACATCACGAGCCTCGTTGATGCAGCCCTTGTGGGCCAGCACACAGGCTGGTGAAGAAATGGACATTTATAATATATCACCTACATCACGAGACTCGTTGATGCAGTCCTTGTGGGCCAGCACACAGGCTGGTGAAGAAATGGACATTTATAATATGACACCTACATATTGGCACCGGCAGAAGTCAAGATAAGATGCTGAATTAAACATTTTCAAGATTAACATCTTTATTTCTCCACCAAACCCTATGTTGTGAACACTCTTTAGATAAAGAGTGGTCACAACATAGGGTTTGGTAGAGAAATGACAATTTTAGTGCTTGAGAACGCACCTTTATCTGTAGCTTTGCACCTATACAAGGACAAATTACAATGGTCCCTATACATGAAATGTCCCTATTTATAATGGCCCCTACACAGGGAACAAAAGTCCATTTTACAATGGTCCATATTTAGAATGTCCCCAATACAAAGAACAATAGCCCATATTTTCCAAATCCAGTGAATCTAGCATCTCATCAGGATTCACGTCATCTGTAATTTCGTTAGTAGTTCTGCAAACCATAAACAAACTGAAAGCCAGTAAACCTGAGGGCTATGTGGACGCTGCATTGCTCACCTGGGGATGTATTATGGTCTGAGGATAATTTCTATGAAGTCAAGACATATTCAATTCAGCGGTTTAGGTGACATCATTTACTTTACTCCATTTTATACCCCTTTCTATGATTTTGTAAAATGAGTAGAGCCAGATCATATGGCTCCTGTAAGAGTCATCTAATCAGGATCTGCCCTGTTTGCTTATAGAATAATATAAATATGATTCTACAGTTTCTGCTATGGTCAAAGTTCCTGTTCTCATGTGCTATTATCTCATGTGCTATTATTAAAAATGTATTATCTTATTTTCTTTTATGATTATTCATCGAATAAAGGGTTAAAATGTTGTTCATAAAAAGGTATTTTTAGCTTCCAGTGGTCCAGATAAGATGCTAAAAGTAAAACATGTTCAAGCATAACTCCTTTATTTCTCCACTAAACCCTATACTGTGACCACTCTTTAGAATCGTCTCATCGAGACGATTCTAAAGAGTGGTCACAGTTTAGGGTTTGGTGAAGAAGGGACAATTTTAGTATTTGGGTTATGCAGCGTTATCTGTACCTATGAGCTTATTTGACCTACATATTCAATGGACCAGAACCAATCAACGTTCAAACAGGTCTACTTAACAATTATTTCTATGGAGTTTGAGAACGTATTCCAAATTACATCCTTAGGAGTAGAATTGTTTTCTTCGGCCTACTTATGCATCAGACTGGAAGCAGTTACATAGCTTTGTTGAAGACAACATAAGGATCATACATTATACCTATGAAGTCTGGTAATATGCTATTACATGGTTTTAGATGACAAATAACTTTTTACTCCATGAATATTCATGTAAGAAATAATGACATTCTGAATATTAATTAGATTATTTTTTATAATGGTACATGAAATAAAAGGACTTTTTTGACCATGGCAGAAACAATAGAATACCATAAGCAATCAAAGCAGACCTTGATCAGATGCCTGATCAGAGTAGACGCAGATTAGACGGCTCCTGCAGTACATCAGGACCGAGCTCTGATCATGTACTCATGATGTCAGTATTTCTTACATGAATATTCAAGAAAGCAAAGAGATGGAGTGTTTTCTAATTACTTTGATATAAAACTGGGACTGTATTTGACACATATATATTTTCGTAAGGTGTGGAGGGGGATCCCCAACTCTAACACACCAACGTTATTTAACTGAACCTGTGAAAAAATTAAAAATATGACAAAGTATTGCTGCTCTAAATATTTCTATATTCATGTAGAGTTCACTGTGCAATACTGAACACTCACCACAGGGGTGGCGAAATCTAATTTTGGATGACTTGTCCATTTTTGTTAAAAGGTATTTCCAACTTGTCCGTATGATGAATTAATAACAAAAACCTATAAAATTTCGCTTGTCCGTTATGGCTTTGGGACAACACGGACAATACGGACGTGCACAGATGTTCACTGTACAATACTAACACTCACCTATACCGTTAGCCGCCCAGATGTTCACTGTGCAATACTAACACTCACCTATACCGTTAGCTGCCCAGATGTTCCTGTCATCATTTCGCAGTACCTGCTTGTACATCGTCAGAGCTCGGTCCTGATGACGCTTTTGCTGGAATTGAAACAAATAATTTCATTCATGATATTCTAACCCTTTACAGAGCTACAGATAAAGGTGGGTACCCAAATACTAAAACAGTCATTTCTCTACCAAACCCTATACTGTTACCACCCTCCATGACAATTCAAAAGAGTGGTTACAGTATAGTGTTTGGTGGAGAAATATAGGAGCTATTCTTGAAAATGTTTATTTTTACACATCATATCATGACCTATGCTGTACCTCATTAGTCTTCTTGCACTGTATCATAATATCAGGGTTCATACAGAGATTTGGTGGGGAAAATTCAAGCACTTTTCAAGGACTTGATGTCACAATTCAAGCACTTTTAGTGACACAATCTGTCTTGCCAAAACACTGAAAAAGGCCTTTCCACCAGCAGGAAATAGCTTAATTAAGTGCAAAGCTTAATTAAGTGCAAGGGTAATGCAGAAGTTCCTGCAGGTTCTTTCTTTATTAATTTTTACACTTCAATAAGCAGACACATATCTGCAAATGTCAAAGATCTTGAATGATGAGCCATAGGAATCCGGCAACTTTCAATTTTTTTTAATAAATTACTTGAAGGATTAGAACCAGCCAATATCTGGTTTGAGGCAGTCATTTTGGCCACCAGCTTGTTCTTATTGAGAACACTTTGCATTTCAACAATTAGCATGTCCAAACTTCATCTTAAATTTTTGATACAAGAAACTTGTAAAAGTTATGGGGCAAAGTCATGACGACTTTTGCAAACAGTCTAGATCAGCATCTCATCAGGATCCAAACTGTATGACACTCTGGGTCCATGCTTATAAAACTTTTAGTTGAGTCCGAGTTTGTTCTCAAGTTTTTGAGAACTCAAATCTGACCAATCAAAAGCTTGAGAATGAACTCAGACTACATGCTCTACCCAACAGACCAAAACACAAGTGACAACTACGAACATATTCTACCCAAATGAGCAATAGATAAACAAGAATATTCAAATACTAAAATTGCCATTTGTCCCAAAACCCTAAATTGTGACATTTTAGAATCTTCTCTTTGAGACGATTCTAAAGAGTGGTCACAACATAGGGTTTCTAGAGAATTGTAATACGTAGATATAACATTATAACAGAGAAATAAAGAAGTTATTCTTGAAAAGGTTTTAATTGATGCATTTCATCTGGGCCTCTCCTCCACATGCTGCCCCTTCTATAAATCCATAACATCTTTAACAATCAATCTGATTGGTTGATTTCTACCTTGTCCTTGTCTCTCATTGGCTGGTGTAGGGTCTGGAGCCACACATTACCCAGGGCAATAAGGGAGTAGGCGTCATCCTTTGTTGAGGGACGAGCCAGAATACGCTCAAACTTCTTCTGTCCAGGTCCCCACTCCTGTTTCGCCAAGTGGAGATTGCCGATAAGTGACCAAGCATCTGGATGATCCTGGAATACAATAAACAATACAAAACTTAGATTGACAAAAAAAACAACACCCATATTCGACATATTTAAAGCAATGAAATGCATTGCTGGATCTTTGAAAAAACAAGATGTGTTTGTGAAACACTATGTCCGTTATTTGAGTCTGACTTTGATGTATGACATTGACCTTAAAAAGTCACCCCTATAAATGTTCACCTTCATAAGTTGCACAGGCATGCCATGTTTGAAGTATATATGTGCAATGGCTAAAAAATTATCGCCAACGTTAAAGTTGCCCACAAGCGTACAGACAAGGAAAAAAAAGTCTCGGCTTATAGACAACAGATAGAACAAAACCAATATGCCCTAGCCTAGATGTTGCAGGCATAAGAAAACCCGCATGATAAAGTTTGCAAGCATTGTTCTGACCTGGTTGATCTGCAGGGCTTCTTTGAACCAATCAGATGCCTCATAAATCTGTCCCCTGTCTCTTGCCATACAGCCTAGTCGCAAGTAACCTGAAATACAATGGACCAAGTTTTAGACAAACCTTTCATTAACAGTTAATAACTTTTGTTAAAATTCAATACAAGATTCTTTTATTTCATGATGGGAACTTCATTAACCCTTTACCTCAGAGATATAACATTTACAATACCCTCATAGGTTATTTTTAGATCATTCCTTCATAGGCTTTAGATTCATCCTCTTTGAATAAATGACTGTTAGATTAATTGTTATAATTGATGCGGGAATTTTGGGCCATGGCAGAAACTGTAGAATCATATCTTTCTTATACCATAAGTAAACGGAGAAGAGTCTAATCAGACGTCTGATCTAGGTCTAGTCTATTTGTACAGGCATAAAAAGGTGTATTTAAGAAGTCAAGGGTTATAATATACAAAAGCTTCTTTGGAAGTTTCCTGCTTTACTTTCAGTCTATCATCTATCACTTGAGTTGTCACTCTGTATAGCATTACCCTATCTTTTTTTCCTCAAAAAACAGATGAGCTGAAAAGGATTTTTTCCTCAACAAATTGTCCCCTAAGTTTGACTTGAACCCTTTCTCTTATAAACATTTATACAGTAAAACTTGACCTAACGGTCACCTTAAATGAACGGTCACCTCGTCTTAACGGTCAGTTTGAAATCCTCCCGACCAAAATCAGTCTTTAATGCATCTGTTTTATACAGTCACTTTCCTTCCGCGGCCAGCGGCCACCATATTTCACCACAAACCCTATATTTCGACCCCATTAGGTGGCCAGCAGACAGCCTGGTCGCCAGATTGAAATGTGTGAAAACCCAATACACACTGCCAGCTGACACATCATGTGACATGTCAAAATGGAAGCTGCGCATCGTAACTTTCTGACATTACGGAAATCGCCGATTGAAATATTGTGACCGCTTCGGAAACTTCTGTTATGCATATATCGGCCACTTTGGTGTTTTTTGTTATGTCGGAAGTGAACGAAATAAACCAAGCGTTGACCTTGGCCTTAGGGCAAGATTATAATCGATGGCATGATAATCTTTTCAACTCCTTTACCTGTTAAATGTGCAAATATGGGGGTGTTGAGAAGTTTGTCTGCACGTTACTGAATCAAGAGATAACATCAAAACAAAATATTCACGCCTTTTCCAGCGTAAGTTTCACACGTTAGAGAATCGAGTGAAGTGCAGACCTACATGTGTATTTCCGGATGTGTCGAATCATTCTCCCTGATGGTTTTTTTTCTTTTGTGCATGTAATTTACAGTACATGTTGTGTTTTACCTGTATTTACAAGGATAAAATACATAATCTTTTGGATAAGGCATTAAAGTATGTGTAGATATATTTTGCATTTGTCTGACCAAACAGAAAAATCTCCCAAAATATCCACCCCTCGATTAAGTGGTCACCTCGCTTAAGTGGTCAATTTGGCCGCTTTCCTTGACTGGCCGCTTAACACAGGTTTTACTGTTTTTAAGAAATAATGACACAAATATTTATTTAAAAGCGAACTTTTATAATTGTGCATGAAAACAATTTTTTTTTGTGCTGGAAGATACTGTAGACTCAAACCTATAGATAAAATTTGATAAGCAAACAGAGTAGACTCAGATCAGAAACTTCCTACTGTGTCTGATAATGATCTACTCTGTTTGCCAGGCGAAGAAAATGTGTTTATAACCTGTATATTAGACTATTCTAATATTCAAGCAAACTGCAAATCAACTGATCCATTCAACAGTTTTAACCCTTTCCCTGTTCTATGTTTATTCCAAATTTCAATACCTACTGAATATTCATGGACAACGTAGTTTTAATGAAATATGGAGGGAGGAATATTGTAGCTATTTTAGAAAGTAAAGACACAGATCTTTCAAATTCCATTAATAGCAAACAGAGCAGACCCTGATCAGACAGCTTATATAGGAGCCATCTGATCTGGGTCTATTCTGTTTGCAAATGTGAAAAATTAATTTAACCTTTAAAACCTCATTTTTCAGCTCTTTGCATGTTAACCCATTACCTCATAGGCTATATTTATACCATTACCTCAAAGGCTATTTTTAGACCATTACCTCATAGGCTATTTTTAGACCCAACCTCTTTGAATAAATCTACCGAAAAGGAGCATAAATTTACTCTAGAGAAAAGGAAAAGTTAAGAATTGTGTAGTTTTGAAACCATTGTGACAAACACAATCTTTCACAATGATTTCAAGAAGTGACTTTTACGGCGGCGTAAAAAGGCGTATTTATGGAGGAAAGGGTTAAATTAGTATCACCTGCAAACTTTCTTTTCTGTTTTTTTCTTCTACATGTATTTCTCCCAGCAAAATCATTCAGAGTGTCAAACAGTTTGGATCCTGATGAGATGCCAAGATTCTTGGCATCTCATCTGGATCAAAACAATTTACACAGGATATAATAAATTGTTTGCAACAAGCATGACCAAATTTTAATTTACCAAATTAATGATCTACTTACAGTCCACGTAGTTTGGATGCTCTCTCAAAATGTCCTTGTAGAGTTTCTCTGCTTCGTCATACTCGTGTGTCGCCTCGTGCAGCCGAGCCAGGTTGTATGTTGTTGTCACGGAGATGGCACTGTAGTATGTCTCGTCATGCTGTGCTTCACTGCGGGATCTCTCCAGTGATGCTGTGTAGTATTTCTGCAAAGCAGTATATTATTTTCATTTGTAAGCAGAGATGGTGTACGCCAAGGTAAAAGCTCAAATATTGTTCTGCACCCCTTTTACACCATGAATATTCAGGTTAGAAATAATAACATCATGAATATGAATTAGATTAATTGTTATACTAGCACATGGACACAGGAAATTTTGGCAATGGTAGAAGTGTAGAATATTTATATTATTTCATAAGCAAACAGAGCAGAACCTGAATAGATGGCTCCTACAGGAGCCGTCTGATCTGGGTCTACTCTGTTTGCAAAGGCATAGAAAGGTGTACTTATGGAGTAAAGAGTTGAAACTGTCTGTTAAAACTGACACTCTGAATGCTTTTTTGAAATGACAATAAAAATCACTTTCACATTTGTAGCAGATGACATTTTACAGACAATCAATAATCAGTAGACAGGAAGTTTATCTGTTTACTTCATAAATATTAATATAAGAAATAATGACACATTTGCATATTCATTAGAATTTTTTTTTATAATAATGCAGGAATCTTTGGACATGACAAAATGTGTAAAGTCAGGGGAGTCATAACCACTTGGTCTGGATCTACTCTGTTTGCAAAAGTATCCCTATGAGAAAGAAATAATGACATCATGAATATTAATTTGACTGAGTTTTATAATAGCATGTTAGAATGTTAGAAACTTCAGAATCAGATCTATATTATTTCAAAAGCAAGCAGAGTTGACCTTGATTAGGCAGCTTCTACTTGGTTTGTCTGATCTGGGTCTGAGCACTGCTGCTCTTCTTGTAAAGGTGTTTAAAGACTTCTCTACAAGGAAAACTGTGACTTCTACCTTTAAACTAACACCTTTCCAAGCCTATGCAAAACAGAGAAGACCCAGATCAGACGGCTCCCATAGGAGCTCCTACAACAACATCTCCCACAGGAACCGTCTGATCAGAGTCTGCTCTGTTTGCTACAATTTCTACCAATACAAAATTCATGTGTTCCAATGTAATTATACAAATTCTGCTAATAAATATTCATAATGTCATTGTTTCAGTCATGAATATTCACCAGGGACTGGATGAGGAGGTTCTTCAGTTATTTACTGGCTTATATTCTCTTACTTTAGCATCTTGCAAGTTTCCCAGTCTGAAGTGCAGTGCTGCCACGTTGTTCAAAATTTCCGGGGGCACATCTGCCTCGACTTTCTCTTTCAATATCCGTGTGGCAGTTCCATATGCTGACAGTGCTCCCTGGACGTCCGACTGCTCAAGGATCTGAGCGAGTTCAATCCATGCCTCCACATCATCCGGAAACTGCTCTGTGACTTTCTTCAAATGTTGCTATAATCAGAAATAATAAACTTATACAGTAAAACCCCTCTAAACCGGAATTCTAGTAGAGAAGAATTCAGATATTTTTAGGAAGGTGGCTGCCTAATGCAAGGTGAAAGTCATGCAGAAAGCTCCTCTAGAGGAGCTTTCTGCATGACTTTGACCCTGCATTAAGCTGCCACCTGTGTCCAAGACCGATATTTATACTGAATTTACCATCAGGTTTAGAAAGGTTTAACAATATAGTACAACATGCATAATTACTTGCAGAATCTCCTTAAGACACTTAAGCTTCCACCACCACAACCCATGCCTCATGAATATTCGTTGCAGAAATAATTACATCATAAATATTCATTAGCTAAATTACAATAATTGTATATGAACATATGGCTAACACTAGTCTATATAATTCCAGAAGCAAATATTCATGTAAGAAATAATGACATCATGAATATTTATTAGCTCATGTAAACTTTTCACAGGATATTTTTGCTTTGGCATAAAACAGTCAAATCAGATCTATATCATGTCAAAAGCCAAACAGTGCAGACCAAGATCAGACAGCTCCTATAGGAGCCATCTGGTCTGGGACTATATTGTTTGGAAATGCTTGAAATGTGGACAACCTTGAAAATGCATGTCAGATGAACAATTTTCCGACTGAATATTCATGTAAGAAATAAAGAGGTCTCGAATATTTATTAGCTGAATTTCTATAATGGAAATACAAACAAAGTAAACCCAGATCAAGAATCAGATAAACAATTTCCCGATTGAATATTCATGTAAGAAATAATGACATCTTGAATATTTATTAGCTGAAATTTTTATAATGGCATATATACACAGAATGTCTGATATTGGTAGAAACTAATGTCAGATCCATTTTGATTTGCAAACAGAACAGACCCCAATCAGAAGGCTCCTACACAAACCATCTGATTTGTGTCTACTCTGCAAAGGCATTAAAATGCATCTGTATGTGAAACACTACCCCCCCCCCCATATGACCTTTGACCTTGATGTATGACCATGACTGTCATAAGTCACCCCTAAAAATGTTCGCCTCCATAAGTAAAGTTGCACATTCATGCCAAGTTTGAAGTATGTATGTGCAATGGTGACAAAATTTTCGCCAACATTACATTTAAAATTCCTCCTGCCTGGTTCCCTACCTTTGCTGTATCTTTCCTGGTCTGATCTGAGGAGTTTGAGTACAGGGAACCAAGGATCTTCATTGTCTCGTAGTTATTAGTCTGAGCCTTAAGAACCTTCTCAAAGCACTGGGAAGCCTGTGAGAGACCAAAACATTAAGTCACAAACATTCACTATATAAATAAAGTTGGACAAAGTAGCAGTCTATCGAAATGTGGACAACCTTGAAAAGTAGGGCAATCCAATCTTAAATCTCTGAATCCGATGCGTTGGTTGATCAAATCAATTGTAACAACCTACAGCCAGGTCTAAGCTGTGCACTCATCTTCTTTAACCCTTTTCCTGTATAATATTTATGCAAGGAATAATGACATCATAAATATTTATTAGATGAGTATATTGACGGCTTGGTGCAAAACTATTCCAACTCCTTCACTTTGTGAAGGAGTTAGAATAGTTTTGCACCAAGCCTTCGAAAATTATGCACATTTGAAATTTTGGCTCAGACAGATATTGTGGAAATAGATCTATATCTACCACTTATTTGCTGCCTGAGTTTTTTAATAGCAAAACTTAAACAAAATCATAGAAAGTTTAATTTCAAAATATTACAAGTCACTGGCAGCAATGTCTTTCCCTGTTCAATATTCATGTCAGAAATAAATGATGAATATTTTTTTGGCTACATTTTTATATTAGCTGGAATTTTTAACGTAAAAGTTTCATGGAAAATGTTTTGCCTTGGAAAAAAACATGGTAGCAGATCTATATAAAGTCATAAGCACATGGAGTAGGTTCTGTCAGATGGCTCCTACAGGAGCCACAATGATCTAAAAACTAGACTATTCTATAGCTTCTTTAACCCTTTCCCTGTTCTATATTTAGTCCAAATTTCAATACCTACTGAATATTCATTAAAAAAATAGTTATAAAGATATGGATGGTGCAACATTGTAGACATTTTGGAAAGCAAAGAAACAGATCTATCCAATTCCACTAGCAAACAGAGCAGACCCTGATCAGATGGTTCCTCTAGGAGCCGTCTGATCTGGGTCTACTCTGTTTGCAAATGTGTGAAAACATGTTTATATGAGGGAAAGGGTTAATCAGTGCACTTTTAAATAGATTTTCTCAAAGAGGTTGGGTCTAAAAACAAGACCATGAGGGAATGGTTAATCTATGATATCAATGATTAATTTTGACACAAGTGATATTTTAGCTATGCTGATGTTTGTGTTCTACGTTTAACACTGGCTATGTTTAATTCAGACTGACTCACATTTTCTGTATCTCCTCTATAGATGTACATCTGTCCCAGGCCAAAGAAGGGCAGCACAAAGTTGACAGAGGCAAACTGGGTGGCTTGGTAGTAGTACTGGAACGCCTGGTCATAATCCTCCTGAAAACAGAACGGTAGAAACACATTATGTGACATACAACACTGAATAAAGAACTACCAAGGATATAGTAAACAAGAGGGCCAGAATGGCCCTGACATCGCTCACCAGGCACAGAGGAGGAGATGTTCAAAGTTTTCACTATGTTTCTAGAGAAAACCAGCCACCCCTGGGGCGGGCAAATTTTGATCCAAGGGGCATAATTTATACAACTTTTGTAGAGGACCTAAACACGATGCTATGTGCCAAATATGAAAGCTGAGAACCATCCAGCTTCTGAGGAGAAGATTTTCAAAGTTGTCACTATATGATTCTATTGAGACATGGATACCCCTGGGGCGGGCCAATTTTGACCCCTGAGGCATAATTTATATAAGTTTTGTAGAGGACCTTAATATGATCCTATGTGCCAAATATGAAAGCTAAGAACCCTGTAGATTTAGAGGAGAAGATTTTCAAAGTTTTCACTATATGTTTCTATTGAAAACTGGCCACCCCTGGGGCGGGGTCAATTTTGACCCCAGGGGCATAATGTATATATGTGCCAAATATGAAAGCTGAGAACCTTTCAGTTTCAGAGAAGAATATATTCAAAGTTTTACCATATATTTCTATTGAAAACTGGCTACCCCTAGGGCGGGGCAAATTTTGACCCCATGGGCTAATTTATAAAAATTTTGTAGAGGACCTGAACATGATGCTATGTGCCAAATATTAAAGCTGAGAACCTTCCAGTTTCAGAGGAGAAGATTTTCAAAGTTTCACTATATGTTTCTATTCAAAACTGACCACCCCTGGGGCGGGGCTAATTTGACCCAAGGGGCATAATTTATAAAAAATTTGTAGAGGACCTGAACATGATGCTATGTGCCAAATATTAAAGCTGAGAACCCTGTAGATTCAGAAGAAAAGATTTTCAAAGTTGTCACTATATGTTTCTATTCAAAACTGGCTACCCCTGGGGCGGGGCCAATTTTGACCCCAGGGGCATAATTTATACAAATTTTGTAGAGGACCTGAACATGATGCTATGTGCCAAATATGAAAGCTGAGAACCCTGTAGATTCAGAGGAGAAGATTTTCAAAGTTGTCAGTATATGTTTCTATTCAAAACTGGCTACCCCTGGGGCGGGGCCAATTTTGACCCCAGGGGCATAATTTATATAACTTTTGTAGAGGACCTGAACATGATGCTATGTGCCAAATATGAAAGCTGAGAACCCTGTAGATTCAGAGGAGAAGATTTTCAAAGTTTTACTATATATTTCAATAGAAAACAAGGCACCCCTGGGGCGGGGCCAATTTTGACCCCAGGGGCAAAATTTATATAACTTTTGTAGAGGACCTAAAAATGATGCTATGTACCAAAGATGAAAGCTGAGAACCCTGTAGATTCAGAGGAGAAGATTTTTAAAGGTTCAAATTGTTGACGCACGACGGACGACGACGGACATCAAGTGATCACAAAAGCTCACCCTGAGCACAAAAGTGCTCTGGTGAGCTAAAAACAACTGATCTATCTAATTGTCTTAACCCTTTCCCTGTTCAGTATTCATGTAAAATATACAAAACAATGGCAGCATGAATATTTATTAGCTCAATTTTTATAATGCAAATGTTTCAAGGGAAATCTGAATGAGCACAGACCCATAATGATAGAGGCATATCTGAATGAGCACAGAGTCACAATGATAGAGGAATATCTGAATGAGCACAGAGCCATAATGATAGAGGCATATCTGAATGAGCACAGAGTCACAATGATAGAGATAGAGGCATATCTGAACGAGCACAGAACCACAATGATAGAGGCATATCTGAATGAGCACAGAGCAACAAAGATTGAGGCATAACTGGATTAGCAGAGTCACATATACAGAAGCTTATCTGAATTTGCACAGAGCCACAAATATACAGGAATATCTGATTCAGCACAGAACCCATATACGGAGGCAAATCTGATTTGCTCAAATTGTCATTTGAGGAATAAAGAAGCAATACTTGAAAACTGGTTGACATTTTCCTTCATACAAAGGCCTTTGGTTAACAGCAGGGGTGTAAAAAAATTTCAAAAGCTACTCGCCCTGCAGGACTAGTGACCACTGAAATCCACTCGCCCTTATGCAACTTTCACTCGCCCTTGATTTTTCATACATGTACTCTTTAAAAGCCGGTGTGATCTATATCATATGAAGTTGATAATGAATGAAGATAAAAATTAAAAGCATATACTTTTATTGCCAAAAACAAGCCTGTTTAAACTTCAAATCACTAAGTCATGCAGGATCAGTACAACCTTGTATGATCTATTAAATCAGTGAAATGTTCAGCAAATGGTTGGATTCCAAACTATTTTCGACCAAACAGTTATCAAAACGTGACATAAACACATCAATTGCTTTCAGGTATGAACCTAATTACTGTAATTAATACATCCTCCGCTATTATACTATACAATTGCCAGTTTGACGAAACCATTTTTTTTTCATACAGGCCAGTTTGACGAACCGGTAGTTTGACGAAACCACCATAGTCCCTTTCGCCCATTCAAACTCATTGGACCATTTTTCTTGATCTCGTACTTTATCATACTGTTTCTGTGGTTCTTTTCTCTTTCTTTTTTCTTTTTGTCATCACCCCAACCCATTCCTCCCCACCGGAGAACGAATGAAAGCCTGTTTGTTTGGACATTTTGACATATTGCGGGTAAATCTTACGGTGCTTCCGTTTTTTTTGGCCTCTAATATTTTTACTCGTTTAATTAGGTACGAAAGCGTCGATGGTTTAAATCAAGATTTTTGCAGTTAAACCAATTATTGTACTGAAAAACGTTATTAAACTGCTATGCATATTTTAATTTCATAACACGACTGAGTATTTGAACCACCACTCGAAACATTTAACACAAATAAACTTCCTTTGAGCCAAACATTTCTACTTGGGCCGAATATGTCTCGCTAGGTAACAGGTGCGCGTCAATCGGAATGCCTCTAAATTCTTTGTAGATATTACTAAGTGCGAGACAGAGTGGAAATTGTGTATTCAACCTGACATTTGCAGAGACTTTTCAGCCGTTTTAATTTGCAATTTAAGGTATTTTACTAAAGGTTATCAATTGAGAAAATGTCAGATTAAAAAATCCACTCGCCCTAAAGGTCGAGCATATGTTTTAAAGCACTTGACCGACTCCAAAAACTCCAATTTTACACCCCTGAACAGAGTAGATCCAGATCTGAGTCTGCTCTGTTTATGAAATGATATAGATCTGATCCAATATTGTTTGTGTAAGCCAACAATTCCTTTAGAATTTTGCCTTATAAAACTCAACCCTTCCCTTGCTATTCACTTCAATATACCTACCTGTAAATAGTGCAGACCCTGATGAGACAGCTCCTGCAGGAGCTGTCTCATCAGGGTCTGCACTATTTACAAGTTGATTGTGCAACCAGTGCACTCCACAGCAGTGACTGCACAGTGAAATACTTGTACACAGTGAAGATATATGTAATTATACAACAGGGCATGGGTAAAGAAGGAGAAATGTATTTTAAAATTCAGCAAGAGAAGGGTTAATGAATATTCATGAAGTGATCAATTCCTGTAATTACTCATTAAGAAAAGGGTTTATTTACATTCATTCTCTATGGCTCTTTTAGCAGTAAAAGTTCTAGTGTGTCACCCTACCTGTACGTGGAAGGCTCTGGCAAGCTGGTAACAGCTCTCCGCTCGCATAGCTTCATTCTCAGTGTTGTGAAATGCATGTAAAGCAAGATGCTGCACCTTCTGGTATTCCTGGAAATGCAAACAAGGCAATAATAAATCATAAAATTTATCAGGTTGCTTCTAGAAGCAAGCCCCAGAAAAAGCATAAAGTTTCACAGATTTTGTACATTAGTAGAGTTTGTTAAGTCACTTTTTATTATGGAGTGCTGGTCCATTGCTACTTGCCATTTGATGCTAATTTGTGAATCAGTCGAACTGTAAATATTCGCTGCCGTGTACCTGTACACCCTATGTGCCGGGAACTACTTCAGCGCAGTCTCTGCAGACTGACCAGGGTACATAAAATTATGAATACTTCACTAATAATCATGCAATCTGCACAATTTTTTGGCAAGCTGCTTTAAAACACTTATTTCAATACTTCCTAAAAGTTTCATTGATATATTATCACTTGTCCTATGCAAAACCACAGTGTAGACGTTCCACAATGGCTAACCATTCGATTTAATAGGATATTAGAAGGAATCTGTGTTAAATCTGTGTTAACTTTTTTATAAAACACATATTTTCTACCAATTACACATATTACAGATAAGGGAAACTATTCAAAATGACTGTCAGTTCAAATGTAAAGGATGAGTTGCTTCCCTTACTCCATAACATAAATTTACTGCAATTTAACGTAGATCGTAATAACACCGAATCTCGCTCGGGTTACAGCACACAGGATACACTTCTTGCCCGAGTGAGGCTTGGGGTAAGGCAGCGAAGGGGTTAATGCCTTGTAACCCACATATAGACAGCTCAAGGAGGAACTGTCTGATTTGGGTCTGCAGACCCTGTCTTAAGTGATCATTCATTTATTGAACATATGAGTCTTAACTCTTCGCTTGCTATTCACGTCAATATACCTACCTGTAAATAGTGAAGACCCAGATGAGACAGCTCCTGTAGGAGCTGTCTCATCAGGGTCTGCACTATTTACAAATTGATTGTGCAGCCAGTGCACTCCACAGCAGTGACTGCACAGCGAAATATGTGTACACAGTGAAGATATATATAATTATACAACAGGGCCTGTGTAAAGAAGGAGAAATGTATTTTAAAATTCAGCAAGAGAAGGGTTAAAAAGCAGGAGATTTCTTAAAGCAGGGCAAAAGTAATGCAGAATACCACTACAGCAGCTTTCTGCATTACTTTTGACCGGCATAAGCTAATATCTGCCTAAAAGACCAATAATTAGACACCTCTTTGATGGCCACTTAAGACAAGTTCTACAAGAACCATTTATCACTGAAAAAAATGATTATTATGACAAACAGTGCAGACCCCGATGGAAGGACTCCTCTTGGAAGCATTTGTTCTGGGTCAACACTGTTTACAACTGTCTTATATACTCAATTCCTGCACTTTAAAATCACAGCTAAGTTAATACCTTTTTATAGAAGAAGTGGTTGGCAAGATGGTTCAGAACCATGGGATTGGTGGAGTCAATCTTGTACGCCTTCGACAGTAACTGCACTCCATTCTTGATAGAGTCCTGGGTTTTCACATTGAGCTCCAGAATGGCAAGTCCCACAAGGGCCCCAACACACTGGTGGTCTAACTGCAAAGCTCGCTCAAATGCCATCCTGTAAATAAATAGTCATAAACAGTCATAAAAAGTACTACGAGGGCCCTAACACATTGGTGGTCCAGTAGCAGAGCTCGCTCAAATGCCATCCTGTAATTAAATAGGCATAAAAAGTCTCGTGAAGGCCCTAACACATTGTTGGTGTAGCTAAAGCACCTGCTCAAATGCCATTTTATAATAAGTACAGTCAAACCTGTCCAAGCGACACATTGTTTTTAGCGACATCCTGTCAGATGCGACAGTATTTCCTTCCTCCCGATGTATTTTCCTCTATATTTCAACTGTATTTAGCGACACACTGGCAGATGCGACATACGACACTAAATTTGTACTCCCATATCGGCAAACGACATTGTTTTTAGCGACAATGATCTTTCACTGTATCATTGTGTTTGTACCTAATCGCCCTCATTAACGTGTCAAAGGATTAATGCCCAAGGTGATAAGGGGTTATCTGGTCCAGTTGGTCTGTTAGTCTCACTACTGTTTTTATAGCTAGCTACCCAACCGTAAAAGTTTGATAATGAACTGCTCTTTAATCATCCATTTATTTATACCGGAAATCGGTCATAATGTCGTAATTGGCTATTCTAGTGATTTAATTACCAATTTGGTTTCACAACTTGACAAGAAGTTAACCACACCACTTCAAAAGGTTTATTTCATTATAACATAAATTGTATTCTCATAATTAAGATACAGACATATAGAAATGTGCCTCTGCTTCCCTGTCAAAGACAGGTGTGCTTGGCCTCGTTGTGGCAATGGGCCGAAACGCTTCGAAAAACTACGAGGAATTCTGATTTTCATGAATTTGTTTTGTGCACAAACTTACTTTTTATTAATAGAATTAATGATAAGGACACCAAAGAAGTAACATCATAAAATAGTTTATTCCATTTCAAACCCTAAAAAAGTAATACCTAGATACAAATTTGAAATGTCATCAGTTTTCGCGAGGAATGTTGATCAATACGACATGGACTCTGGAGCGGTTGGTATTGGCCCATGAAATTTTCAACCTGAATTCAAAGACACCCTGTGAGATATGACACTTTTGGCTTTCTCCCAAACTATGTCTCTAAAAACAGGTTTGACTGTACAATGTAGTCACTAGTCACAGACCATCAAGTCACAGAAACTGTAGTAAACAATACAGGCACGTAATTATATGGGACAGTGTTAACCCTTTCCTCCAAAAATACGCTTTTCTACGCCTCTGTAAAAGTCATTTTTTTTCAAACCATTGTGATAAATAGAGCATTTGCTCCTAAGGAGCAAATGCTCTATTTATCACAATGGTTTCAGAACTACAAAATTCTAATTTCTTTCTTTCCTCTAGTTAATGCTCCTTTTTGGTAGATTTATTCAAAGAAGTTGAGTCTAAACATAGCCCATGGGGGAATGGGTTAATTCAACTCTTTATTTTTTCAACACACAGATATCTGTTTGGTAATGAAACAATAAATAAATGGATTCAGCTCAAAAACTACAATTATCAATCCTCCCCACAAATCCTATGTTGTGCCTATTTCTAAAGTAGGATTTATTTTAATGCATTTTATTTATGCTTGTGAAGTGTCCCAACTCTTAATCTATTTCCTCATAATGATACCTTAAGACGTCTCTGTAAAAGTAACTTTTTGAAACCATTGTAATAAATAGAGCATTTGCTCCTATGAAGCAAATGCTGTATTTATTACATTGGTTTCCTAACTATACATTTCTAAAGATTTTTTTTTTTTAAAGTAACTGCTCCTTTTCAACAGATCTATTCAAAGTTGTTACGTCCTAAAATGGTCCTTGAGGGAATGGTCTAAAACTAGCCTCTGAGGTAATGGGTTACCAGGGTGCATAGATGTACACAAACACACACGTCTTTACCTGGCTTTATCAAGTTTGCTGAGCTTCACAAAGCAGTGTCCCATGCCCAGTCTGACAGATGCAGGGCAGTTAGGGTTTGTTCTCAGTGCTCGTTTATAGTAGGCCAGAGCCCCACGGTACTCTTTCTTGTTGAACGCAATACAAGCCTTGCCCAGTAGAGATGGCACATTGTTGGTCGACTAAAACACAGAACATAAGAGGTTTACACAGTAGATTTTTACCCTTTACTTAATAGAGATGTCTCTTAAGGCCTTTACAAACAGACAAAAATCCAGATAAGATACGTAAATAAAAACATTTTCAAGAATAACTTCGTTATTTTCTCCATCAAACCTATGGGTTTAGTGAGAAAGGATGATTAAAGTATTTGGGTACGCACTTATACATGTATCTGATGCACAGAACAGAGTAGACCCAGTTCAGACAGCTCTTACAGAAGCCATCTGATATGAGTCTACTGTCTGCAAAGGAGTGAATATTTTAATTCAATGTTGGGTTATCAAAATTATTATTATCATTAACAAGATGTGTTTGTGAAACACTATGCCCCCAATATGACATTTGACCCTGATGTATGACCTTTGACCTTTATGTATGGCCTTGATCTTAATAAGTCATCCCTAAAAATGTTTGCCTCCATAAGTTGCATATAAATGCATGCCAAATTTTATGCATGTATGTGCAAGGCTACAAACTTATTGCCAACACTGCAGTTGGGAAACTAACAAACACATGGCAAAAACAATATATATGCCCCTTTCGATCTGGAAGGGAGGGGGGGGGGATAAAAAATTTACAGAAATAGGCCCCCGATCTGGATCCTTGAGGACACAAATATCTAAATGGTGGGGAACTAAGGACGGCAATAGCTCCCAGATCTGGATCTCTGAGGGCATAATTATGGGACTGGTGGAGAAAGCCTCCTGATCTAGACCCCTGGGGACATATCTATGGGACTGGTGGAGAACTAAGAACAGCAATAGCCCCTTGATCTGGACCCCTAAGGACATAAGTAAGGGACTGGTGGAGAACTAAGGATGGCAATAGCCCCTTGACGAGAGTCACGAGACAGTACAAGAAATCTCCTTTATCATTCCACCAAACAATTATTAAGAGAGGTCATAACACATGGTTTCATGGAGAAATAAAGGAGCTATTCTTGGAAATACCTGTTAAGTATGCTAAGATTTAGGCTTACTTAACTGTACCTGTTAATACACATGTCATCTGCTGATATAATCAAACCCTTCTAAACCGAATGTAAACAATAGTTTCAAAGCCTGTATTTCAGACAGGTGTCAGCTTAATGCAGATTGAAAGTCAAGCAGAAAGCTCCCTTAGGAGCTTTCTGCATGACTTTCACTCTGCATTAAGCATCCAACTGCCTAAAAAGACCTAAATATTCGTTTTAAAACTTAATTCTGATTTAGAGGGGTTCCACCATATATCAGCTGCTACAATTCTCTAGGTCGTTTTTCTCCAGGTCATTTTTCTCTAGGTCGTTTTTCTCTAGGTCGTTTTTCTCCAGGTCGTTTTTCTATAGGTCGTTTTTCTCTAGGTCGTTTTTCTCTAGGTCGTTTTTCTCCAGGTCGTTTTTCTCTAGGTCGTTTTTCTCTAGGTCGTTTTTCTCCAGGTCGTTTTTCTCCAGGTCGTTTTTCTCTAGGTCGTTTTTCTCTATGTCGTTTTTCTCCAGGTCGTTTTTCTCTAGGTCGTTTTTCTCCAGGTCGTTTTTCTCTAGGTCATTTTTCTCTAGGTCGTTTTTCTCTAGGTCGTTTTTCTCCAGGTCGTTTTTCTCTAGGTCGTTTTTCTCTAGGTCGTTTTTCTCTAGGTCGTTTTTCTCCAGGTCGTTTTTCTCTAGGTCGTTTTTCTCTAGGTCGTTTTTCTCTAGGTCGTTTTTCTCTAAGTCGTTTTTCTCTAGGTCGTTTTTTCTCTAGGTCGTTTTTCTCTAGGTCGTTTTTTCTCTAGGTCGTTTTTCTCTAGGTCGTTTTTTCTCTAGGTCGTTTTTCTCTAGGTCGTTTTTCTCTAGGTTGTTTTTCTCTCCAAAATACTGAATTCATACCATTGCAATAATAATAATAATAAATTTGCAGCTTGTGTGAATAGATTTTAATACCTGACCAAGGACGAAATTGAACTGAGCATCTGCTTGTTCCATCTTGTCCCCTTCTAACAGACAGAAATAGGCACGGCCCAAAAGGTGGTTCTGAAAACAGAAACAAATTGTCATTAGAGATAACATATGGTATACATTGTGGCCAGAGAACTTGATCCTTTAAACAGACAAATTTCTAACCCTTTTAGTTTAATATAAGAAACATTGACTTAATGAGTATTAACTCTAAATTCCATGATTGCGCCATTCTACGCCTTTGCAAACAGAGTACACCCAGATCAAACAGGACCCGTCTGATTAGGGTCTGCTCTGTTTGCTTGTGATATAATATAGATATCATATGCAATTACCAGAAAAACTGTAAAGCAATAAATCATTCAGTCCTACCTGATCGTACATAATGATTCTGTCAGCCGTCGTGTACAGCAATGTGGCCTGTGTGAAGAGTTCCCTCTTCCTGTCCTTATTTTTCTCTCTATGGGCCTTCTGCACATAGTGTGCAGCCAGAGTGTCCAGCGCCTTCATCTGGTCCTTCTCGCTGTTAGGATAATCGAGCCCTGCATCAGTGCGTGAGCCATCCAGAATCTTCACAAAATCCTCCACATGGCCTTGTTTGTAATATTCCAACTAAAAAACATAATCAATGAGATATAAAACTAACCATTTTCATGTAAGAAATAGTGGCATTGTGAATTTTATTTAGATTTGTTGTTATAATAGCACATGTACAAATAATGTTTGGCAATGGCGAAAACAGTAGAATCATAACTATATTCTTTCATAAGCAAACACAGCAAACCCAGATCAGATGGCTCCTAAAGAAGCTGTCTGATCGCGATCTACTCTGCATATGCTTAGAAAGGTGTATTTATGAAAAAGGGATTTGCTTATATGCCAAAAAGAAGTATATCCCAAGAAAACCAATCGAATAAACACAGAAGAAGCAGTGCTCCAGATAGTATCCGTACATCCGTATTGTACAGACAAAGTCACAAATATGTTGCTGGTACGGATAGAAATTCGAATCTATACGTACCACGTACGTTTCATTTTTAGCCCGTACGGATCCAATACCAAAAAGATCCGTATACAAGACATACACATCTGAAAACTAAATTCTAAAATATCACCAGTTGCTCTAGACGCCTTTTATATAAAGCAGCGAAAAGGACTTTCAAGTCGAGGTTGCTTGGGCGCTTATTACAAATGTAAGTGTGAACAAATCAAGCCTTTCATCATACACGATAACAAACTCCTCCCAGTGATCTCCCTTAGGGCAGCGATAAGGGGAGATCACTGCGTTGGAGGTTGATGAAGACCAACGACCTCGTAGTGGAAATGGGAACCAGAACCGTGCAAAAAATGTCAAAAATGTGATTTTCTCTCGCCTGGGTCATGGGTGAAAAAACAGCCCCACTTCCACAAGTAGTTTTACTGTATCAGACATATTTTATGGCATAACCAAAAACATTGATGAAAAAGCGTAGTGACATACAGGTGGGTTACGTGCTAAACTATGATTTGCGGTCTTGAGGCACTTCGTACGAAACACCAATATTAAAAAACTTTTGCTGAATTTTGCATGGCTTTCGGACCGGATATACTTTTTATGACCCCATTGACGATAGTCAGGGGCATATTGTTTTTGCCCTGTCTGTTTGTTTGTTTGTCAGCAACTTTAACATTGGTCATAACTTTTGAGCCAGTAAAGAGAGAGACTTGATTTTTGGCATACATATGTATCTCATAAAGCTGCACATTTTGAGGGGTGACATGTCAAGGTCAACGTCATCCTTCAAGGTAAGAGGTCAAATATATGGGTCAAATCACCGACTTTAACATTGGCCATAACTTTTGGACCAGTAGGGATAGAGACTTGATATTTGGCATGCTTGTGTATCTCACGAGGCTGCACATTTTGAGGGGTGACATGTCAAGGTCAAGGTCATCCTTCAAGGTCAGAGGTCAAATATATGAGGGGGCATAGTGTTTCACAAACACATCTTGTACATCAATACACTTTTACCAGATTCCAACACGTATGGTAAAATGCGTGAGATGGGAATAAACAGAGTTGTATTATAAATTAGATCTTTTGGAATATTCCTCCATGGCCATTTTTAATTACCAAAACCACCTATTACAATCGTCTAGCCAATACACTTCTAAAAAGTAGCCAAGCCTAGTTGGTTCTAAACATTTACTTCATGAATAAGACATAACTTAACTTGTCTTGACTATGCAGTTAGTTTAACCCTTTCTCCCAAGAATATTCATGTGGAACTCCACCAACTATGCATTCTTAATGAAGTTTGTATTTTAGCATTCATTGGCACATAAAATACAATGTAAGTACATGTATTTGACTTGCCTTTGGTACAAGAGAAATGGCTGACATGTAATATGTCATAAGGCATAAACAGAATAGATCTTGATGAGGCAGCTACAGGATCTGCCTTATAAACAGACCTATGATAAATGCCTTATCTGAGACCAGTCTGTTTGCATAGGTGATGAAAACAGAAATGGCTTTAATGCTAAGTTATTATGTATGGATGGAAAGGTTAAATATAACATATTAGTAATATATAATGGGATTTTGGCCATAAATTGATGCATAGAATCAAATACATCATATTCTCTATCTGTAAGCAAACAGAACAGACTGAGTTAAATGACTCAGGTCCTGATCTGCAATGTGACCCCTCATTTCAACCCTTTACTTCATAGATATGCATGTGATCTGAATGAAATTTCATCACAAAGTATTGATTACTTCTATTCAGTAATCGGGCCCGGAATACTGGTTACATATGTACTGGCAGGACATAGCCTGTACTAATGAAGTTCAATTTGGATCAGTACCGTACTGATGGTAGCCAAAAATTAACTGGAGCACTGAGAAGACACAACTTTCATTATGTTTGAAATGTGATTTGGCAATGTATAAGTATTTATTCGGCTCGCGTTTTAGTTTCGTTAACTGTTCAAACAAGGACGAAAATATATGTTGTAGAACAAAATATATTTATCCGTGTCATTAAAAACAGTTTATTTTGTATCACAGGTGCATTTTTCGATATAAGTTCAAACTGACAATCCTCATAATAATGATTGAACATAACAAATATTAAGTTTTATGACATTATTGAAAATATGTGTTTATTGTAGGGACTTCCTCTTTAAAATACAACCTGCCTTTCCAGGGGTGGCTAAATCAAACGTCCGTATTGTCCGTGTTGTCCCAAAGCCATAACAGACAAATGAAATTTTATAGGTTTTTGTTATTAATTCATCATACGGACAAGTAGGAAATAGCTTTTAACAAAAATGGACAAGTCATCCAAAATAAGATTATGTCACCCCTGCAGTTTCTTCACCTTACAAACAGTATAGACCCAAATTAGATGGCTCACATAGGAGCTGGCTAAGCAAGGTCTGCTCTGTTTGTTTATGTTATAATCTAGATATGATTCTACAGTTTCTGCTATGGTCAAAATTTCCTGTGTCCATGTGCTATTATAAAAGTAATCTAATATTCATGATATCATTATTTCTTACATGAATATTCATGGAGTCAAGGATAAAGAGAGGTTGGACTGTACTGTACTTAATATCAAAGGCTCTGATGAATTCTACTTACTGCCAGTGTAAACCAGATGTGCAAAGGAGCAGCTTCCTGTCTCAAGATGCTGAGGACTTCTTCCCCTTCAGGGAGCTGGTCCAAATCCAATTCAATAACCTGTGAAAAGATGAAACTTACCAATAAAGAATACTGGTTAATCCATATTCTTAAAGTTAAAGACTACTTTTAGACCTAACCTCTTTGAAAAAATTACTGACAAGGGACATTTACTAGAAACTAGAAAATTGTGTCTGTAAGACACAGTGATGCCCCCGTGTGGGTGCTTGCCTAGCTGTACGCAAAATTCCTAAGTCATTTGACCTTGACCTTTGGCTTGCAGGCAGCATGGGATGGGTGTGCAATGAAAGTATGGATGGTGTTTAATGTGTACAATGTATATGCAATTCCATGGCAATAGCTACAGTGGTTAGGAAGATATAAGACAATGAAAAAACTGTGACAAAAAACTGCATGTAAATGCGACAACCAACTGCACGTAAAATTTCAGTCATTTGACCTCTACCTTGGGCTTGCCGGCAATATGGGTGGGGTGCCAAATGATAGCACAGATGGTAATTGATGTGTATGTGAAGTTTCATGTGTATAAGTGTAGAAATTACTGACTTATAACACTTAAAACTGTGACATTCAACTGCACCTAAAAGCGTGACACACGGACAGACAGACAGACGGACGGACATGTGCAAAACATAATGCCCCCTGACTATCGTCAATGGGCGCATAAAAAGGACAGTTTTAAAATTGTGTAGTCTTGAAACCATTGTGAAAAATAGAGCATTAAAATGCAGAGGTCCAGATATGTGAAAATTTAAACAAGAAACTTTATCTGTAGCTCTGATTCGTCTGAAAATAGTTTCAGCAAGTGACTTCTGCAGACACATCAAAAGGTGTCAATATGAAGGAATGGATTAATTGTTTACATGATAACTCTGTCTTTGTTTTCAGGCCTGTGTAAACAGATTAAACACACAACAGATATCTCCTAGTTTGTTTCAAGCTTGTCTACTGTTCCAGAGTGTTTCCTCCTATTTCTAACCCTTTCCCTGTTCTATATTTAGTCCAATTTTCAATCCATGTACTTACGGAATATATTCATGGACACAATTGTTATATATTGAAATATGGAACATGGAACACTGTAGCCATTTTAAAAAGTAAAGAAACATAACTACCAAATACCATTAGCAAACAGGGTAGACCCTGATCAGACAGCTGCTACAGCGATAATCTAATTTGGGTCTACTATGTTTGCAAATGCATGAAAAGGTGTTTACATGAAGGAAAGGTTAAATACATTTATTACATTAGTGGGAGTGGTGGTACAGTGGTAGGACGTTAGACTTGGGATCGAAGGGTCCCAGGTTCGAATACTGCTATCGGACTATCGGAATTTTTCTGAGCAAAAAAAAGCATCCCACGTTTGCTCCTCTCGACCCAGGTGTATAAATGGGTACCTGTGAGGGAAATAAGTCATTATTATACTGCAACGTAAAATCCTAACTTCTGATTGGTTAACTAGCCGTGTACATGAGTCAATGTACCCTGTGAGCTGACAGGGTACATAGACATGCCCCATGGCAGGCCCCACATAATATAGTCATAAACCAAAAGACCGACTTCTCGACTCGGCTAAACAATAGCACAATTCATAATAGACAACTATTAATACGTAAAGAAAAAATGCAGAAATTAATTAAAAAAACATCATTGTTTGAAATGACCAATAAAACAGTTTTCAGAGGAGTTATTATATCGTCCAGCCATCTATAATAACACGAACGCCGACGAAATACAATACATACCACTTCGGATACCTTCGGGTAGAATTAATGTATTGGGGCGCTTTTAGGGGAATTAGCGTGTTAAGTGATTCGACATGCCAAAATGTTTTTATATATATTATCCGAAACGTAAAACTTTGCAGTATAATAAATTCGTTATACAGTTCTTTCCCAGGGTACATGACGATTTATTCCCGGCTGGTAAAATCATGTAACCCTCGCCTAACGGCTCGGGCAACATGATTTTCCTCAGCCAGGAATAAATCGTCATGTACCCTGGGAAAGAACTGTATAACTAATAATGTGCCATGGCTGCCTTAGGCGCCAAGTGTTAATGGCCGACTTATAACCCAGTGATCAGGGGGTAAATTGTGAAGTCGGGAGAATATGTAAATTGTATGTAGTTCCAGACTATAAACCACACCTTAACCTTTTTTACCTTTATTTATTACAGACATCCCAACCATACAAGTGCTGGACTGACATGTATACGGACAGACACAGCCAAACCTATAGTATATCCCTCCGCCTGTAGGAGATAATAATTTTCAGGCAGAATGCTGCATATGAAATCCATTGTCAGTTATGTTATCAACATTGTACAAAATCATAGTGTGCAAAATAAATGTTACTACAGCTGTATGCTAAACCCTTTCAATTGGCCGGGACATGCATGTACGGTCATTTGTATACAGTGTACACCAAGACCTGAGGGCTCCTAGAGAAGCCCTCTGATAAGGGTCTGCACTGTTTGTTATTGATCATCCTCCAGCAAATTAAACCTTTCATACCCAGTTAAAGAATAAAGTTCCAAACTCATCCATTTATTCAGGGTTGAAATGGTTAAGTTAGGTTGGCATCATTAAAACAACGTTTAAATGCAATATGGGTAGGAGGTCCAGACAAGTTCAGTCCAGACTGCTTAAGCTGACAATGTGGCATCAGTTTTTTATTTATTTATTTTTCTTTATTCATTTTCATGAATCTCAAATAACTTCCCCACCCACAGCCTTTCGCAATAGAATGAAAACAACAAAATGATTGTCTTAGACACGCATACATTTTGGCATTTAGGAAGTTCTGGTAGAACTCTTTATGGTAATTAACCATTTAACCATCGAACTCTGAAATGTTAAACCCTTACCTCATCTGTATCCCGTAGTGGGATTTCGATCGCCGCCATGCTGGACGCAAACTTCCTTTGTGGTCTCCTGCACCGCTATGGAAATAAAATGTGTCTGCGCCAAAACCGGGCTAAAGTCAATGTTGGCTTGCGCGTTATCTCGGACAATAATATTACTGCGGATAACTAGAAAGGTATTCCTACTGCAATGTTTTTGTGATTAGGATACCTTTGGCGTTAGTCGCGAAACACAGGAGAAACGGAGAAACAGGAAAAGAGAAAATGTTTTGGACAGTAATTTCGCTGCTAATTTCTGTCACTTTTTGTCACCCTGTTGTTGAAATGCAAGTGGACTATATACCAGGTATATTAAACAACATGCTTCTCAACTGTCTTTTTTAACAACATTTCGTCTTTGTTTCGGTCTATCGATTTTCTAGGACAAACATTCGAGACTCCCGTCCAGAACATACTACCATAGAATGTTTGTCCACTAACTAATAACTAGTTACTAATAAGTTTTATCTATTAATGCAAGATGAAATTACTTCCTTACTGGGAGAGAGGATGCATTATGTTTTGTTTTCATGACACATCCATCACTAGTATCGTGCGGCACGAAGTAAATACAAATCTGTATTTACTTCGTGCGTGCGGGTACCCATTTTGACGCGGACCAATAATAAGTAAATAACGCCACTACGTTGATTCATCGATTTATTATGTCAAGGATGTATGATGGAACGCATGATTTATTCACTACAGACTGTTGTACATAGTGTATGATAGAACGCATGATTTATTCACTACAGACTGTAGACTATACAGACTGTTGTACATAGTGCAGCAGGGAACAAAAAAGGCTTCTAGCAACTAATATTATGGAATTTTATTTTTCTTATGTGTAGATCTTGTCAACTGATTCCGTATGAGCAAAAGATGAGATGATATGTACTAGACCAGGCCCCAAATCAGGCTGGTTTCTGGACGACTCGGCACCAAACAACTCGGCCCCTAGACAATTCGGCCCCAAGACGATTCGGCACCATGGTCAACTCGGCCCCTCCCAAAAATTTACCCTAGACGATTCGGCACCTATTTATTTTCATTAAGTTTTGTTACCATATTTATATATTCCCTGTCAGTCAATCAATAAAATGAACTTAAAATGTGGATCCAGATCACTATTATAATTGTTATTACGGAACACTGGATTGGATTAAATATATATGCCCGTAATATTTAATATCATTTAACTATTATCCTGGTATGGATGGATTTTGTCACCAAGGGTGATTACCTTTGCAAACAGTTTGGATTCTGATGAGATTCCGAGTAACTCCGCGTCTTATTGACCAGAATCCAAGCTGTTTGACACTGGTCGTGATTATATCTTAGCAAAGAAATGGCAGAATAAAATATTTTTTTTAAAACTGCAGCAGAAATATAGCAGACTATACAGGTTACATCTGGATATAAACAGTGATGAATTTAGTTCAATGCAATGAAAATCTATAATTATAATTTCAATAGCTTTTAAGCACCAAAAAACATGATTTAAACAGGCTGAAATTACCGATACAATTCTAATGCAATATAGGTGCCGAATCGTCTAGGGCCGAGTTGTCCAGGGGCCGAGTTGTCTAGGGGCCGAATTGTCTAGGGGCCGAGTTGGTTTGGTGCCGAGTTGTCTAGAAATCATCAGGCTTATTGTTATCCCAGGTTTTAATTATTAAAGGCAAATGGAAAACTAAACATTTACTAGAGCTTTTGACTTTTATTCTAATAGTTCTACCTGTATTGCACAGGCTCTTATGGCGATGCAGTAGAGTGCTTGGAACACATCTTGTATAGCGGACCCCTGAAATATAATACAGCTATGTTAGATGCAGTTATTAAATGATGATGTGAAAGTTCTAATGACATCAGAATACTTACAAATGGCAGGATATTGTTGTTCTGTCTGGGGCTGCTGCACCCAAACCCCTGCTTTATTTTCTTATTTTCATACAGAAAATCAAAGTCACTTATAGAAATGATAAGATACATTTCTCCACTTGAAATCCGTTTACTGAACAATTTATGATTGACAGTTATTGCACAACAGTCGCCGCAGTGACCCGAGGTAAACACAAAACGATGAAACAAAACGGCATCACGTTTTAACTTCCCTAGCAACATGCCAACATCCTTGGCTTAATAACGCATGAGTTGTGATTCGTGATTTCCGGGGTCCGCTAAACTAGATTCTTCCCGAGTGCTTGACTAGGAGTCTCAAGGTCTTGAGTTCAATGCCCACACCTAATGAGTGTATTTTCTCTTAGAGAAACCCGGTTACATTTGGCGCCCAACATGGGACCATGACATATTTTTAAAAACTAGCGATGGGAGAGCAAGTGGACTTATATAATTCTCCTTGATTTTTCAAAAGTGTTCAATAAGGTTCCACATAATCGATTACACAAGCTCAAGGTTTTAGCTTACCTGAGCAAAGCTCAGGGTGAGCTTCTGGGAGACTTGAATGCCGGCGTCCGTTGTGTGTTGTCAACAATTTGCTTGTGAACACTCTAGTGGTCACAATTGTAGTCCAGTCTTCATGAAACTTGGTCAGAATGAATGTCTTCATAAAATCTCGGACAAGTTCGAAAGTGGGTCAAGTTAGGTTAAAACTAGGTCACTAGGTCAAATAGTAGGAAAACCTTGTGAACCCTCTAGAGATCACATTTTTAGCCCAATTTTCATGAAACTTGGTCAGAATGATTGTCTTGATAAAATCTCGGGGGAGTTTGAAAAGTGGGTTACGTGGGGTAAAAAACTTGGTCATTAGGTCAAACAGTAGAAAAACATTGTGAACACTCTAGTGGTCACAATTTTAGTCCAATCTTCATGAAACTTGGTCAGAATGAATGTCTTGATAAAATCTTGGAAGTGTTCGAAAGTGGGTCAAGTGGGGTTAAAAACTAGGTCACTAGGTCAAACAGTAGAAAAACCTTGTGAACACTCTAGTGGTCACATTTTTTGTCCAATCTTCACAAAACTTAGTCATAATGATTGTCTTGATAAAATCTCAAACGAGTATGAGAGTGGATTATGTGGGGTTAAAAACTAGGTCAATAGGTCAAATAGCAGGACAACCTTGTGAACACTCTAGAGGTCACATTTATAGCCAACTCCTCATGAAAATTGGTCAGAATGATTGTCCTAATAAAATCTTGGACAGGTTTGAAAGTGCGTTTTTTGAGGTCAAAAAGTAGGTCACTGGGTCATATCTTAGAAAATCTAGTTTACATTCCTGTGGCCACATTTTTAGCCCAGTCTTCCTCAAACTTGCTCAGAGTATTTGTCTTGGTGATATCAAGGTTGAGTGTGATCATGGGTTGGGTGGGAATAAAAACTAGGTCACTAGGTCAAATGTTAGAAAATATTACTCTAGAGGGCACATTTTAGCCCAATCTGGTCAGAATCATTGTCTTGTTAAAATCAATATACTAAATCTTTGAAAATCTTGTTCTGCAGAATCACTGCTCATGATCCATTATCAACATTGTTCAAATATTGTCCCTAAGGTCAATATTGGTCCTATCCATGGGCTACCCAGCAAAAATCTTAAATCTATGGTAATCAGGTGAGCGATTAAGGGCCATCTTGGCCCTCTTGAATGGCAGAGTTACAGATAAAGGTGCATACCCAAATGCTTATATCATCATCCGAACCCTATACTGTGACCACTCTTTAGAATCATCTCTTCGAGATCACAGTATAGAGTTTAGAGGAGAAATAAAGGAGCAATTGTTGAAAATGTTTAATTTTATCTGGAAGTCTGTTATGATATCCGGAATAACACCTTCCTGTTGATCCAAGACTTTCCATCGTACACAAGAAGTACAACTAGAAGGCCATAAATAAACCAACGCTGATATACTATGTGGAGTGCCACAAGGCGTTTTTCTGGAGCCTTTACTTTTCTTACTCTTCATAAATTACCTACCAGAGTCAGCCGAATCCAATGCCACACCGTTCATAGATGACTGGCTGTTGTTTCAACCAATTTGAAATAATAATGATACATAGATACTGCAGAACGACTTCAACCCACTGAAAAAATGGGAGAATAGATGGCAGATGGTCTTCCATCCAGAAAAGCATGTGGGGATACATGTTCCAACAGGCATAACCCATCAAAGCCCAGTATACAATCCATGGACCAGAGGACCACATAAGATGTTTAAATTAAAACATTTTCTAGAATAACTTAACTTCTTTATTTCTCCAAAACCCTATGTTGTAATTACTCTTTAGAATCATCTCTTCGACAGGGCTCAAGCTGGAGCCCTCTCCCAGGGAGAAGTTTAGTGGTATTGAGCGAGAAGTTATTTATTTATTTATTGGTCTTTATTTTGTATCTCCTTATATGTTCAATTATTATAACAAAACTTCTCCCATAGCTCAAAACAGGGAGAAGTCAGCAGGGCTTGGGAGATTTTTTCTCCAAAATTGCCCTCTTGCTTGAGTCCTGTTCTAAAGAGGGGTCACAGCATAGGGTTTGATGGAGAAATGACGATTTAGTATTTTGGTACATGTATCTTTATATGTACGCACCTTTATCTGGAGCTCTGGTATACACGCACTCCAAGAAGTTGATTCCAGCAAATACCTTGGAGTTAACCCTTTCCCTGTTCTGTATTTAGGCCAGCTTTCAATACCTACTGAATATTCATGAACAAAATATTTATAAAGAAATATGCAAGGTGAAACTTTGTAGACATTTTAGAAAGTAAAGAAACAGATCTATCAAATTCTATTAGCAAACAGAGTAGACCCTGATCAGACGGCTCCTCTAGGAGCCGTCTGATCTGGGTCTACTCTGTTTGCAAATGCGTGAAAACACTTTTATATGAGGGAAAGGGTTAACATAGCAAGTATGTAGACATTACAAAGACAGGCAACCAGACTTGTAATCAGGAACAGTAACCATGACATACATCCTGGCAGGGTGACTCATCATCATCATCATCATCATCCTGTTTAGTTTATACAGACCATAAATTAATCCTTTAACAATGGTGAGGCCTGTCTGCCTGTCGAGGAGTGTAGTCTTCCTCTCCACTTCTGGTGATCCTGTGGGTTGGTAGGTTCCATCCTTAGAGCTGCACCATCATGCATCACAAGGTCAGTCCTGGATAGTTTTGGTCTTCCTTGACCTCGTTGTGATGCAATGTTTATGCTTGTGATCGTGTAGATTCAGCTTGTACTACGTTCTGTGTGCCAAGCTATCTCAGCCTGCCAATTTGCAGGATGTCTGCAATGGCATTGAGTTTCAGCTGAGATAGAGTCTCAAAAGGGACGTCATCTTCTGGCTTAACCAAGCTGACCCATCTTGTCATGGATCTGTCGTTGCGCTGCAGACGTGGGAGAGTGTTTGCTGATGCTGCCCATGATGTCTGTCAGATTGTACAAAAATTAAAGTGGGTTAGACAGGTGAAGATAAGATTTGTCTTTCTGTACTAGGGCCAACATGGACTTGTGTCTGTCCCTGCAGAGACTTACTTATTGGCTGGTGACACCAGAACAAGAGGAGAACACAAGCTTCGTCCCCTGAGTGTGAGGAAGAATGTCCACAAATACTTGTTCTTCCCACGGATCAATGGTGACTTAAAACAGACTACCTCCATACATTGCATGTGCTACCTCACTAGAAGGCTTTAAGAACCAGCTTGACACTCTCACAGGGAACCAGCTGGGATACCAGGCCATGTAAATAGGCAACAGGCACGTTTTAAGTGTTATGTGACTAAAATATTCTCCGATCAGACAAAACTCCCAATTTCAGGTGTATATCGATCATCTTCCCAAAATGGTGAAAAAAGCCCTGCTGTACAATATTGCTATACAGTTGAACCTCAATAAGTCGAACTTCAATGGACGGTACAAATTAGTTTGAGATAACAGATGTTCAAGTTATCTGATTTCTAATCTTAACAATTTGTCAAGACCGCAGTTTATGCAGTTTAATACAGGTCAAAAATAATGCTGAAAGCTCCTGTAGGAGCTTTCAGCATTACTTTAGACCCGTATTAAGCTGCCACATGTGTTTCTAGATATCTGTAGCGATACATTTTAGAGCATTTCTGTAATGTTAGTTATCTGTAGCGATACATTTTAGAGCATTTCTGTAATGTTAGTTTTGGAAGGACTGGACTTTTTGTTTGAGTTATCCCGAAGTTTGAGTTATCCGAGTTTGAGATATCGAAGTTCAACTGTACTTATATAATATGTTCATTTACATTTCGTCAACAGGCAACAAGTATGAAGGAAGTGGGAGTTTTTCCTTTGCATCTTACTTCCATGATCATATGGTGCTGCAGGCAGAGCCCCAAATGGCGGTCATCTGGGGCTATGCCCCAAAGGGCACCGAAGGTCATCATGTTTTGATAGCCATCAAGGAGTTGCAGGTTTCCTATGTTGTGACAGTGGATACAAGTCTGACCTGGACACAGAGGATAGGTATTGGTCTTTATAATTATTAGCAAAATGGTTTTCTTAACCATTTACTCCATATAAAATATGCTTTTCTACCCCTCTTCAAACAGAGTAGACCCATATCATACGGCTCCTATAAGAGCCATCTGATCAGGGTATGCTCTGTTTGCTTCTGATTCTGAAATAGTATAGCTATGATTCGACATTTTCTGCCAAGGCCAGAATTACCTATGTTCATGTGCCATTATAAAAATAAAATCTAATCAATATTCATGATCTCATTATTTCTCACATGAATATTCATGGAGTAAAGAGTTAACTATTTATCTCATATATAAATAGTTAATATTTTACTCCATGAATATTCATGTAGAATAGAATGACATCATGAATATTCATTTGCTGAATTTTTATGTTGGCATAATTACATTTACAGTACACAAGATCTATCCGGTTAAACTTTATAACCAAACAGAGCAGACCCTGATTAGATGGCTCCTACAAAATTTCTTAATATTTACCTCATAAATGCGCCTTTTGCCTTTTATTCCAATAATATTCCGGTAATAAATAATGATATTATGATTAATAATTACTTTATTTTTTATGATGATACATAGGAAATGTTGGCTTTGGCAGAAAATGTAGAACCATATCTACATGTATATCACATCATAAGCAAACAGAGCAGACCCTGGTAAAATAGCTCTTAACCCTTTCCCTCATAGGCTATTTCTAGATCCAACCTCTTTGAATAAATCTGCTCAAATTCATACTGTACCAATAAACATACTGTATCCATACCCATACTGTACTCATATTTATACTCTACTCATATTCATACTGTAACAATACACATACTGTACCCATACTGTACTCATATTCATACTCTACTCATATTCATACTGTACCAATACACATACTGTACCCATATTCATACTCTACTCATATTCATACTGTACCGATACACATACTGTACTCATATTCATACTCTACTCATATTCATACTGTTTCCATAAACATACTGAATCCATACCCTTATTGTATCCACACACATAGTCACTTACTTCAAATCTATACCCAAACTGTATCCATACTCATTCTGCCCAATATTTATACTGTACCCATACTTATACTTGTACCCATGTAAATATCTATACTCATGCTGTACCAATACTCATAAGTGTACCCATACTTATACTCATGTTTACTTGAGTATTGGAGCAAAATGTCTAACACTTATGAGGTTTTATACGCCCGTTTCAAAAACGGGACGTACATGTACAGTGTATTATTAAATGGAGCTGTTTGTCCGTCCGTCTAACATCTCTAACTCAAGTTCCACTTGATGGATCCTTCCCAAATTTAAGCACAGTGTTTATCTGGACATGCTATAGTAGCATACCCAGTCCAGGTACTTATATCCAAGGTCAATGTCACTTACATGGACTTAGAAACTTGCATTTAGCAAAAATGTTAACCTGTCTATCTGTCTGTAACATCTCTAACTCAAGTTCTGCTCGGTGGATCCTTCTCATATTTCACCACAATGTTTATCTGGACATGCTACAGTAGCATGGATGTTTCGCGGTATGTTTATCTAAGGTCAAGGTCGCACAATTGGACTTAGAATTTGTGTTTAGCATTTGTGTAAAGCAAAAATGTTAACCTCAATTTATGTGGAACACATTTTTGTAAGTCCACATATTTGCATAAACCTTTGCGATAAAGCTATGAAACTTAGAACACTTTTTCACCATCACAACCTCCACCTGTATGTAAAAGTACATAACTCTGTCAAGCATTTTGACAGATTTATGGCCCTTTTTAACTTAGAATTTTTGTCTGTCAATATTATGATCTGTACTAATGAGACCCAGGTGAGCGGACATTTGTCTGTCAGTGTTATGGTCTTTACTAATGATACCTAGGTGAGCAGACATTTGTCTGTCGATATTATATGATCTGTACTGATGAGATCCAGGTGAGCGGACATTTGTCTGTCAGTGTTATGGTCTGTACTGATGGTACCCAGGTGAGCGGACATTTGTCTGTCAGTGTTATGGTCTGTACTGATGGTACCCAGGTGAGCGGACATTTGTCTGTCAGTGTTATGGTCTGTACTGATGGTACTCAGGTGAGCGGACATTTGTCTGTCAGTGTTATGATCTGTACTGATGGTACCCAGGTGAGCGGACATTTGTCTGTCAGTGTTATGATCTGTACTGATGGTACCCAGGTGAGCGGACATTTGTCTGTCAGTGTTATGGTCTGTACTAATGGTACCGAGGTGAGCGATGTAGGGTCATCATGAGCCTCTTGCTAACCCTTTACATGTTGGATATTCCTGTAAGAAATAATAACATTATGAATATTAATTACATTAATTTTTACATTGGCATATGAACATGAGATATTTTGGCTCAGGCAGGAACAGTTAGAATCAGATTAGTATTACACCAATTAACCGTGTAGTCCTGAATATTCATATATGAAATTGTGATGACGTGAATCTGAATTAGATTATTGTTTGTAATGGCACACAAACACCGGGAATTTAGGCTGTGGTTGAACAGACCTGGGGTAATTAAAATTGTAATTGTAATTAATTACAATTAATTACATGTTTTCAATGTAATTGATGTAATGTGTAATTGAGAATTGTTTTAATTACATGTAATTGTAATGTAATTAATTACAGTGAAAAAACAGGTGTAATGGACAATTACTTTTCAATTACAAGTTATAAAGTACAGCCATTCAGTGAGTTTAATGGATTTAATTTTTTAAACACTGGATCCATAGAGAAAGATATTAAATAACAAATGTTGTTTCAGTGTATTATATTAATACACAGAGAAAGTCAACTAACATAATATATATTCATTTGAATGAGTCTTTGAGATCCCATATTTTGCAAATTATTATTCTGCTGCATGGTTTTATAACCCTGCTGAATAATTAAACTCATCTCATGAAAATGGTTAAATTGTAATTATTCCATTCTTCAATAGCAAACAGGGCAGACATTGCCAGTATGTAGTCTGCATTGCTAACAGCACATACCCTAATTCAACAGCTCATATAGAAGGCATCTCATCTCAGTCTACAATGTTTTCTTAAATTTACTCTGTCAAACAGCATATCAAATTTTTGAGTTAATCAATGTCTGCATTTCATGGGAATGTGTTGTGTTTTTGAACTGAGAACAAAACCTAGAGTTATACTTCAAACAGTGCAGACCCTGTTCAAAGGGCTCCTATAGCAGCACTTTGGTCTGGGTATACATTTTTTTCAAGTGTCACCAGTGCAATCTTAACAAGTCTATTGTGTTGGAAGAGTTATATAAAGTTTGGCTGATTACAAATATCCAGAATAATTAAACCAACAGCACTGACACCTTTATCATTACCTGTGATAATTATGCTATTGACAATAGACACTGTCACACCTGACAGACCACAGAAAACAAAATACAGTGACCAGCAGTGACCATTAATTGTATAATTAATCCCCATGATATAACCCTTTGCCTGCTGACAAACGGTGTATGTTAACAAACGGTGTATGCTAAATTCCATATCTGCCCTGCTCCTTTGTTACAACTGTTTCATTTTAATCCAAAGATGAGGATAACAAATGGCTACATCAGCTTTAATCTGGACAAATACCCCAGATAAAGAATAAACTTAGTGTCTCACCCAGATCTAAACTGATTGAAAATGATTATTATTGGCCCAACCAGGTAATAAAGTTAAATTCTCTACATCAACCACTGTTTTCGTTCCAAGTCCTGATATTTACTGATACGATAGATCTGCAGTATTACAGATTATGTTTGAAAAGTTAGAATCAGTGGAAACCCTGATTTGACATCTGTGTATAACATGTCTACGACAGCTTTCTGATGAAGATTTAATATTTTGTATATTGGTATGTATCCAGTGAGCACTTAAAGATGTTTATAAAAATACTTCTGATATAGAAACGGTGACTGTAAATATGTTACTGGTCATGTACATGCAAACTTACCTGTACATGCACTAGTTATGTTACTTGATAAACTTGTTTTCTCAAACATCTGTTGTTGCCAGCTTTTTCAAAGTAATTGAGATGTAATTAATTACATTTGACAAAGTAATTGTAATTTAATTAATTACAGACACAAAACTCCTGTAATTGTAATTGTAATGGTAATTGACCTTTTATGAATGTAATTGTAATTTAATTAATTACAATGCCATGTAATTAACCCCAGGTCTGTGGTTGAAACCAGAAGACCAGATAAGATGCGTTAATCAAAACATTTTCAAGAATAACTTCTTTATTTTCCACCAAACCCTATGCTGTGACCACTCTTTAGAATCATCTCTTCGAGACGATTCTAAAGAGTGGTCACAGCATAGGGATTTTTGGAGAAATTACGAATTTAGTATTTGAATATGTACCTTTATTTGGGTTTATTCCCATTTCGTCTACTTCCCATTTCGTCTACTGTAATTCATTCCCATTTCGTCTACTTTAAAATTTTACCTTGTTCCCATTTCGTCTACTGTTATAATTAAGTTATATTTACTCAGTTATTTTATAAAAATCGTACAAGATTCAGACATTTTAGGACTTTTTAATGTGTTGTCATAATTTTTTATACTTTCTTTTAATATTTAAGATGCTTT
Organism: Azorinus chamasolen; assembly: GCA_963576725.1. NCBI lineage: Eukaryota > Metazoa > Mollusca > Bivalvia > Cardiida > Solecurtidae > Azorinus > Azorinus chamasolen. The sequence goes on from OY755246.1 coordinate 83,461,552, forward strand.
TTTGGGCAGCAGACTTAATCCACAGTAGTATATTTGACACCTATCACTGTTAGGGGGCAATTGCATAATCATGTTTTCTTAAGAATTACCATGACTTATAGCAGTTGGGCCATTGCATAATCATGTTTTCACAGTTTTCTTAAGCATTTCCATGAGTTACATCAGTTGGGTTTGAACCCAGATCAAAAGTTTAGATGATGATCATTTTCCTTGATTGGCTGAAGTGGTTTCTTGGTTGGTTTTTTTAAAATTGCATTTTTGCTTGAATAAAATTTCTAAGTTAAATCTTAAACTCCTACAGAACCCTGTTTTGGGTTTTGCTCCAGATCAATAGTTTGGGTCAAGATAAACCAAAACATTACACTCAAATGCATGAATTTTGCGTGATGTGAAGATAATATAATATTGATCAAAGACATATAAATATAAGTTTGTGGCAGTAGACATGAAAAATATAAGCAGTAGACGAAATGGGAAAGGGTGTATAATTAGGAGTAGACGAAATGGGAACAAAAGCCAAAATAGTAGACGAAATGGGAAGTAGACGAAATGGGAAGTAGACGAAATGGGAAGTTACCCTTTATTTGTAGCTCTGTGAAACTGTCGAATCAAATATGGATTGCAACATCAGCAAACAGAGCAGACTATCTGGGTTTACTCTGTATGCAAAGGTGTAGAAAGGCATATTTATGGAATAAAGGGATAAGCAAACACAGCTGTTTGATCTGGGTCTGATCTGTTTGCAAAGGCGTGAAATGATGTTTAATTAAAGGAAAGGGTTAATAGCACAATTCGAGGGCTTGGTGCAAAACTATTGTAACTCCTTCACAAAGTGAAGGAGTTACAATAGTTTTGCACCAAGCCCTCAAATTGGAATATACAACAGCTTGCACCATGATGAAACACTGAGGTAATGCACATGTGATCTTGATCCATACAATTTGTATTGGCAGTTATTTACCCATTCCCTCATAGGCTTTTTTTAGACCCAACCTTTTGAATAAATCTACCGAAAAAAGAACATTTTTAGGAAATTTTTAGAATTATGCAGTTTTGAAAACACCTATGGAGTATGGAGCAAATACTCTATTTATCACAATGGTTTCAATAAGTGTCCTTTTCAGAGGTGTCAAAAGATGTCAGTATGCGGGAATTGGTTAATTAATTTAACACATATTATACAATATTGAATTGTAAAACATTATTGATCTCCCTGGTTTCAGGTCGTATTAAGAGTGGTGGACCATACACCATTACTGCTGAACTGGCAGGTGGGAACGAGGTGTTGACACTGAAGGATGTTCTGTTTGGTGACGTATGGGTCTGTTCTGGACAATCCAACATGCAGTTTACAATGGAACAGGTTTTTAATAGTTCCAGAATCAAAAACTGGGTTAACTCTTCCACTGCCAATGTCGCATAAATGCACCACAACAAACAGTGCAGTCCCAGGTCAGACACCTTTTCAAAGCAGCGTCTAATCAGGGAAAACACTTTTTGTCTCAATCTCTATTTCCATGTCTGTACTTTATTCCTTTGAAATTTGCTTTTATTTATCTCATTTCCTTTTGTACCGAACGGTTTAACAATATGGGTTACAGATGACAATTAGAAATTTGGCGCCAAAAGGGTTAATCCTTTACTCCATGGATATACAGTTTGAACAATGATGTCATCAATATCACTTAGTTGATATGAACATTCAAATGTTTGGACATTGCAAAAACTGTAGAATCAGATCTATATTATGTCATCGGCAAACAGAGCAGACTCTGATCAAACTGCTCCTACAGGTGCCTTCTGATCTGGGTCTTCCCTTTTTGCAAAGGCAATAAAAGCAGTATTTATGGAGTAAAAGTCCCTACTATAAACACATAGTTTCAATGACTATAAAACTTGGTATTTGTTATGTTCAGTCATTTTTATGAAGATTTGAATTCATATAAAAAAAATGCCCCTGCGATACAAAATACTTTGTCAGTACTTACAAGTTTTTGTTGCACAACAAAATGTTATTGGCTTTTGAAGAACAGTTTCAAAAACGCATTGCAAGTACATGTAGATACTTTCACTCTGAATTATTATTCTGAGAAAATTGAATACAGTAGTGACTCTAAATATTCGAACAGGCGAACATAGGCAAAGAGTGCATATTAATGTGCAATTGGAGGGAACACATTATCACGTTCTTCACTGTTTGCTTCTTAAATTATTTTTCTTTAACCTTTTCCCTCATATAAACATGTTTTCACACATTTGCAAACAGATTAGACCAGGATCAGACAGCTTCTATAGGAGCCGTTTGATTAGGGCTTGCTCTGTTTGCTAGTGGAAGTAGAAAGATCTGTTTCTTTACTTTCTATAATGGCTACAATGTTCCACCTTTCATATTTCATTATAACTATTTTGTCCATAAATATTCAGTAGGCATTGAAATTTGAAATAAGCATAGAACAGGAAAAGGGTTAACCCATTCCCTCATATTGACGACGCATCAGTAAAAGTCACTTTTTGAAACCATTGTGATAAAGCATTTTCTGCATAGGAGCAAATGCTCTATTGATCACAATGGTTTCTGCACTACACAATTCTAGAATTTTCCTTTTATCTAGTAAATGCTCCTTTTCAATAGATTTATTCAAAGAGTTTGGGTCTTAAACAGTCAATGAGGTAATGGGTTAACGTATTCATAATTGCTTGATGAATATTTAAATAGGAAATAATGACATAATAAATACCCTCTAGCTGACTTGTTGTAATGCTATATGAACACAAGCTGTTTTGGCTTTGGCGCTGAAAGCCTGTAACCAGATATATGTTATGTATGTTCCTAGACTTTCTCTGTAAAAGAGAAAGGAAAGTTATATCACTATAAAATGTGTTTTTATGCCCCCAAAGCTAGGCTTTGGCGGCATATAGTGATCGCACCGTGCGTGGGTGTGTGTGTGTGTGGGTGGGTGGGTGTGTGGGTGGGTGTGTGTACCTTTTGTCCGGAGTATATTTCCTTTGTCACATCAGCTAGGGATACCAAATTTGGTGTGTGAGTTCATCTTGGGATGGGGGAGTGTCGCGTACCATTTTCATGTCACTTTGACCTTGACCTTGACCTTTGACCTTGATTTTACAAAAAGCTTGTCCGGAGCATATCTCCTTTACCTTACCAGCTACAGATTCCAAATTTGGTGTGTGAGTTCATCTTGGGATGGCGGAGTGTCGCGTACCATTTTTAGGTCACTGTGACCTTGACCTTGACCTTTGACCTCGATTTTAAAAAAAAGCTTATACCTTACCAGCTACAAAAAGCTTGTCGGGAGTATATCTCCTATACCTTACCAGCTAAGGATTCCAAATTTGGTGTGTGAGTTCATCTTGGGATGGAGGAGTGTCGCGTACCATTTTCAGATCACTGTGACCTTGACCATGACCTTTGACCGATTTTACAAAAAGCTTGCCCGGAGCATATCTCCTTTACCTTACCAGCTACAGATTCCAAATTTGGTGTGTGAGTTCATCTTGAGATGGCGGAGTGTCGCGTACCATTTCCAGGTCACTGTGACCTTGACCTTGACCTTTGACCTCGATTTTAATAAAAGCTTATACCTTACCAGCTACAAAAAGCTTGTCCGGAGTATATCTCCTATTCCTTACCAGCTAAGGATTCCAAATTTGGTGTGTGAGTTCATCTTGGGATGGAGGAGTGTTGCGTACCATTTTCAGGTCACTGTGACCTTGACCATGACCTTTGACCGATTTTACAAAAAGCTTGTCCGGAGCATATCTCCTTTACCTTACCAGCTACAGATTCCAAATTTGGTGTGTGAGTTCATCTTGCGATGGCGGAGTGTCGTGTACCATTTCCAGGTCACTGTGACCTTGACCTTGACCTTTGACCTCGATTTTAAAAAAAGCTTATACCTTACCAGCTACAAAAAGCTTGTCCGGAGTATATCAACTATACCTTACCAGCTAAGGATTCCAAATTTGGTGTGTGAGTTCATATTGGGATGGAGGAGTGTCGCGTACCATTTTCAGATCACTGTGACCTTGACCTTGACCTTTGACCGATTTTACAAAAAGCTTGTCCGGAGCATATCTCCTATACCTTACCAGATACGGATTCCAAATTTGGTGTGTGAGATCACCTTGAGATGGTGGAGTGTCGCATATCATTTTCAGGTCACTTTGACCTTGACCTTTGACCTCGATTTTACAAAAAGCTTATACCTTACCAGCTGCAAAAAAGCTTGTCCGGAGTATATCTCCTATACTTTACCAGCTACGGATTCCATGGTGTGTGAGTTCATCTTGGGATGGAGGAATGTCACGTACCATTTTCAGGTCACTGTGACCTTGACCTTGACCTTCGACCTCGATTTTACAAAAAGGTTGTCCAGAGAATATCTCCTATGCCTTACCAGCTACGGATTCCAAATTTGGTGTGTGAGTTTATCTTGGGATGGCGGTGTGTCGCGTACCATTTTCAGGTCACTGTGACCTTGACCTTTGACCTAGATTGTACACAAAGCTTGTCTGGAGCATTTCTCCTATACCTTACCAGCTACTGATTCCAAATTTGGTTTGTGAGTTCATCTTGGGATGGCAGAGAGTCATGTACCATTTTCAGATCACTGACCTTGACCTTGACCTTTGACCTCAATTTTACAGTCCGGAGCATATCTCCTATACCTTACCAGATACAAAAAGCTTGTCCAGAGCATATCTCCTATACCTTAAACATTGACAATAAACCCAGGGTCCTTTTTAACGTTGAGAATGACTTAGGGTCCTTTTTAACTAAGTTTTGACCCTTGGCTCTTTTCTTAGCTATCATAATCGTCAAAGGTTCTGTTTCTAATGTTAAGAACTGACTCCTGTGTCATTTTTAACAGCATCAAAATTTCATGTTACACCTGCATTACATTGTATTGTTTTTCCGCCAAAATGCATTTCGGTGTCAAACACTTTGGGGGCATTTGTCACCCGTGACGACTCTCTTGTTAACTAAGTTTTGACCCTTGGCTCTTTTCTTAGCTATCATAATCGTCAAAGGTTCTGTTTCTAATTTTAAGAACTGACTCCTGTGTCATTTTTAACAGCATCAAAATTTCATGTTACACCTGCGATACATTGTATTGTTTTTCCGCCAAAATGCATTTCGGTGTCAAACACTTTGGGGGCATTTGTCACCCGTGACGACTCTCTTGTTTTTACCTATCACATGATATATACAGCACAATTCTACAATGAATGGTTTAACCCTTTCCCTGTTCTGTATTTAGGCCAAATTTCAATACCTACTGAATATTCATTAACAAAATAATTATAAAGAAATATGGAAGGTGCAACATTGTAGACATTTAAGACACTAAAGAAACAGATCTATCAAATTTTATTAGCAAACAGAGCAGACCCTGGTCAACTCCTCTAGGAGCTGTCTGATCTGGGTCTACTCTGTTTGCAAATGCGTGAAAACACGTTTATATGAGGGAAAGGGTTAACATAACGACACATACACATGTAAACCCCAACTACCTCCCTTCACCTAGGGCATGGTACATCAAATTTAAGGTCAATATGTTGCAGAAACTCAAGGAACTGCTCAACCCATATTTTGTTTTTCTTATTCATTTAAAAGTCTTGGTACCCAACACGCACTAACTATAAGCATGTGCAAGTCTTCCTTAAGAATTCTGTGCACTGTGAATGTGGAGTCTTCATTTATATAAACCCCTTTTAAGTTTTAACCCTTTCCCTCATATAAACATGTTTTCGCGCATTTGCAAACAGAGTAGGTACCTGTAGGAGCTGTTTGATCCGGTCATCTCAGTTTGCTGCTGGAATTTGAATGATCTGTTTCTTAATTTTCTAAAATGGATATAATGTTCCACCATCCATATAGCTCTGTAACTTTTTTATGCCCCCACCCCCACCCCCACCCACCCAGATCGGGGGGGGATACCGGAATTGTTTTTGCCAAGTCAGTAACTTGGTCATATCTTTTGAGCCAGCAGAGATATAGACTTGATAGAGACTAGGAATGCCTATGTATCTCATAAAGCCGCACATTTTGAGGGACAAAATGTCAAGGTCATCCTTCAAGGTCAGAGGTCAAATATATAGGTCAAATGTCCAACTTTAACATTGGCCATAACTTTTGAATCAGTAGGGACAGAGACTTAATATTTGGCATGCGTATGTATCTCATAAAGCTGCACATTTTGAGGGATGACATGTCCAGACCAATGTCATCCTTCAGGGTCAAATGTCAAATTGGGGGGGGGGGGGGGGGCATGGTGTTTCACAAACACTCTTGTTGTTTATGAATATATAGAAGATATTGAAATTTGAAATAGAACTGGGAAAGAGTTAATTCCTTTGTAAACAGAGATGTCTTGTAGGAGGTGTCTGATCAGGATCAGAGAAGTGTTGTTGGAGCTGTCTGATCAGGATCAGAGAAGTCTTGTTGGAGCTGTTTGATCAGGATGAGCTCTGTTTATTTGTGTATTTGCAACACAGGTATATCAGGCACTAAATATCAATCTAATACCTAAACATCCTGTTTACACCATAGGGGTCCGTATCGCTTCATTGAAGTTTATATACTTTACTGTATAGTATATGTATAGTATATACTCCCATGAAACTGTACAGACCCCTGTAATGTACATATGCCATTATAAAAAAAAACCAGCGTATAAATATTTATGATGTCATTATTTCTTATATGAATATTCAACAGGGAAAGGGTTAACTATATTTGACATGTTTTATTGGCAGGTGTTCAATTCCAGCAGTGAGATGAAGGATTCTTTTAACTATCCTGACGTCCGCTTGTTTATTGTGAAGGATAAAACAGCAGACACACCTCTGACAGACCTCAATGCAGAGGGCATACAGCTCCAATGGTCTCTACCCACCCCTGGTAAAGTATAACATTGTAGATTTTATTACACCCCTGCAAACAAAGTTTGAGGGGGTATGCTGGAATCTCACTGGTGGCTGGTCGAGAGGTCGGTCAGGTGATCAGTCCACATTTAAGCATGGGTAATTAGGTGTCACAAACTTCTTCATCAATTTGAAAGTTATTGAATTTATATTTGAGATGCTTAATAAATGCGAATTATATGTGCAAGACAGCTGTTACATGGGGGGGGATTATCTCCCCTTGAACTTTTTGTCATTTTCACATGACACATGGGTCGCTGGTGTTAACAACTCCTCATTATTGAGATTTTATCATTTAGGCCTATAACATGTCTAGTTGGTGTTAACAACTCCTCATTATTGAGATTTTATCATTTAGGCCTATAACATGTCTAGTTGGTGTTAACAACTCCTCATTATTGAGATTTTATCATTTAGGCCTATAACATGTCTAGTTGGTGTTAACAACTCCTCATTATTGAGATTTTATCATTTAGACCTATAACATGTCTAGTTGGTGTTAACAACTCCTCATTATTGAGATTTTATCATTTAGGCCTATAACATGTCTAGTTGGTGTTAACAACTCCTCATTATTGAGATTTTGTCATTTAGGCCTATAACATGTCTATTTGGTGTTAACAACTCCTCATTATTGAGATTTTGTCATTTAGGCCTATAACATGTCTAGTTGGTGTTAACAACTCATTATTGAGATTTTGTCATTTAGGCCTATAACATGTCTAGTTGGTGTTAACAACTCCTCATTATTGAGATTTTATCATTTAGGCCTATAACATGTCTAGTTGGTGTTAACAACTCATTATTGAGATTTTGTCATTTAGGCCTATAACATGTCTAGTTGGTGTTAACAACTCCTCATTATTGAGATTTTGTCATTTAGGCCTATAACATGTCTAGTTGGTGTTAACAACTCATTATTGAGATTTTGTCATTTAGGCCTATAACATGTCTAGTTGGTGTTAACAACTCCTCATTATTGAGATTTTATCATTTAGGCCTATAACATGTCTAGTTGGTGTTAACAACTCATTATTGAGATTTTGTCATTTAGGCCTATAACATGTCTAGTTGGTGTTAACAACTCCTCATTATTGAGATTTTGTCATTTAGGCCTATAACATGTCTAGTTGGTGTTAACAACTCCTCATTATTGAGATTTTATCATTTAGGCCTATAACATGTCTAGTTGGTGTTAACAACTCATTATTGAGATTTTGTCATTTAGGCCTATAACATGTCTAGTTGGTGTTAACAACTCCTCATTATTGAGATTTTATCGTTTAGGCCTATAACATGTCTAGTTTGTGTTGCAGACTCCTAATTCAATTTGAAAGTTACTGACTTTATATGTTGGCAACATACATAATGACTACAAAGAATAGATGTGCAAGACATGATGTTCATTTACTGGCACTGGGCATTGCTGAATTATGTCCCTTTGAACATTTTTATATTTTTGTCATTTAGGCATTTAACATGGGTAGCTGGTATCACAAACTCCTGCTTCAATTTGGAAGTTAGTGAATTGGTAGTTGTTATACATTATGATTCATACAGGAATTAGTTGTCAATTGACTTGTATCATATGTGCTGCTAGTCAACAAAACTTGTAAAATGAACAACTGTTTTCAACATAATTTAGTGAAAGTTGATACACAAGGTCTCTGTGAAGTGCTGTATCTAACATACAGGAGTTATCTGCCCTTTGATTTTCAATACTCCTAGATTCTTATTACACCCGGTAATACTGAATGGATCATTTTATTAACCCTTTCTTTCATATATTAAGCGTACTTTCACACATTTGCAAACAGAGTAGACCCAGAACTGATAGCTCCTATAGGAGTCGTCTGATCAGGGTCTGTTTGGTTTATTAATGGAATTTGATATATTTGTTTCTTTACTTTCTAAAATTGTTGCAATGTTCCACGTTCCATTATTTCATTATAACTATTTTATCCATGAGTATTCAGTATGTATTGAAATTTGAAATAAATGTAGAACAGAGAAAGTGGTAAGTACTTATGGGACATTCCACATGAAACGTTCAGCATTCAAAGGGAAATACCGGTATACATGTTTGGAAGTTAACAAATCAGATATTTAACATATAAGCAAACAGAAATCAGCAAATCAGATACTTGAGAATGATCTCAGACTCAGACTCAGACTCTGAAGTTTTATAACCTTGGGCCCTGATAAGACAGTTCCTACAGGAGATCTGGGTCTTTTCTGTGTACAATGTTGGGAATATGGAATTATGGGGGGGGCATACCATTTTTAGCTCACCAGAGCACTTTTGTGCTCAGGGTGAGCTTTTGTGATCGCCTGATGTCCGTCGTCCGTCGTCGTGCGTCGTGCATCGTCCGTCGTCAACAATTTCAAGCTTTAAAAATCTTCTCCTCTGAATCTACAGGGGTCTCAGCTTTCATCTTTAGCACATAGCATCATCTGTAGGTCCTCTACAAAAGTTATATAAATTATGTCCCTAGGGTCAAAATTGGCCCCACCCCAGGGGTGCATTGTTTTCTATAGAAACATATAGTGAAAACTTTGAATATCATCTCCTCTGAAACTGAAAGGTTCTCAGCCTTCATATTTGGCACATAGCATCATGTTCAGGTTCTCTACAAAAGTTATATAAATTATGCTCCTGTGGTCAAAATTGGCTTCACTCCATGGCGGACAGTTTTATAGCAAACTTATAGCTGACTACGATTTTAAGCATTTTCTCTTTGCTCATAAATAGGTCATCCAGTCAAGCAGTGGGATAGATGACCAGTGGCTATTTTTAGGTCACCTGTATCTGGTGCTGGAGCTCTGTGCCTTAACCCTTTGCCTGTTCTATGTTTATTATTAATTTGAATGCCTACTGCATATTCATGAACAAAATAGTTAAAATGAAGTATGGAAGGTGGAACATTGTAGTCATTTTTTTTCCAAATTTCACAACCTACAGAATATTCATCTACAAAATAGTTATAATGAAATATAGTAGGTGGAACATTGTAGCCATTTTAGAAACTTAAGGAACAGATACATGTATAAAATTCCACTTACAAACAGAGCAGGCCCTGATCAGATGGCTCCTATAGGAGGCATCCGATCTGGGTCTACTCTGTTTTCAAAAATGTGAAAACACGTTTGTATGAGGGAAGGGTTAATTAATAATAGTGATTGGCATTATATTATCATTACCTGCCCTGCAGTTCAGAAGAAGGGTAAATCATGTAAAGACTCCAGAATGCCAAATTAAAGATTTCAAATAAATTATGAAATATTTTTTAACATGAAATTGTATTACTTGAAACTGTTAAGTTATACTTATGATTATGCAATTATTATGTAATAATTTATAATAATATTCAAATGCAAAAAATCAGTTTGGAATGCTAGGGTACACATACCCGTTCAGAAGAACAGTTGATCGCCTTTAGTCAGAACTTTGTATGGCCTTGTTTAAATTATGCCCCTGGGATTAAAATTGGCCCCACCCGAGGGGTGGTCAGTTTTCAATAAAAATATATAGTAAAAACATTGAAAATCTTCTGAAACTGGAAGGTTCATAACTTTCATAGTGTGGCACATAGCTTCATGTTCAGGTCCTCTACAAATGTTATATAAATTATGCCCCTGTGGTCAAAATTGGCCCTGCCCCAGGAGTAGCCAGCTTTCAATAGAAACATAAAGTGAAAACTTTGAAAATCTTCTCCTCTGATTGTCTGGTGAGCGCTTCAGGGCCATTCTGGCCCTCTTGTTTATTTTGGTTTTATTAGTTTTATTTCCATTCATCAACTCTTTAAAGTTTTATATTATTGTTTGTATAGCAACACTTATGTTTTTTTTATTGTTTCTATAGCAACATTGGTCTCTGTTTCTATAGCAAGACTGTTAAGATTTTCTTGAATGGTTTCTATAACAATACTTGTAAAGTACCGTATTTTGTATTGTTTCTATAGCAACACTTGAGAGTTTTTCTGCCGTATGCTGGCTGTATGGGAAGTATCTCTACAAAACTCTTGGAAAACCTTTAGGTAAGTTATAGTGTCAGACCTTTAGGTAAGTTATAGTGTCAGACCTTTAGGTAAGTCATAGTGTCAGACCTTTAGGTAAGTCACAGTGTCAGACCTTTAGGTAAGTCACAGTGTCAGACCTTTAGGTAAGTCACAGTGTCAGACCTTTAGGTAAGTCACAGTGTCAGACCTTTAGGTAAGTTACAGTGTCAGACCTTTAGGTAAGTCATAGCGTTAGAAAGTTGGGGGAACCCGTAGACACTTCATAGTCTGAGACCCTTAGGAATATCTGAGGTATGTTATAATCGGAGACTGTTGAGGGAAACCCTTAGGTACTTCAAAGTCTGAGACCCTTGGGAATTTTCTAGGTAGGTCATAATTTTTAACCCTTTACTCCATGAATATTCATGTGAGAAATTATGACATCACAAATATGAATTAGGTAGGCTTTCAAAATGACATATTAACGCAGGAAATGTTGCTGTGGAAGAAACTCCTGATCCAGAATTATTATTCCATAAACAAACAGCAGACCCTGGTCAGATGGCTCGTACAGGAGCCACCTTATCTGGGTCTACTCTGTGTGCAAAGGCTTTGAAAGGTGTCTCTATCATGTAAAAGATATAAATACAGTAAAACCTCTCTATAACGGCCACTAGATTACATAAAATTGTTTGTGTTAAAGTAAGGTGGCTGCTTAAAGCAAGGTGAAAGTAAAACAGAACGCTCCTACTGGAGGGGGGGGGGGGGGGATTAACCCCCATACAGGCAGGCTCCCTTTGACCCCATCAAATTTTCCTCTTTTTTCACAAACAGCTGTTCTCACCCATTTTACTGGTGTTTTTGTAATATTTGCCTCCCTTATTATTATATAAGACCTGGTAGGGGATATCCAACCAGAGGGCTGTGCAAACAGTGTAGACACAGATCAGCTGTTGCATATAAATGAGGTATCTGATCAGGATCTTCCCAATTGCTTTCCAGACAAATTGGCAAACTAGAGATAGTGTTGGTAATTTGCAACCAGTGTAGATCAGATCAGATTTTCATTGCACCAGCTGATCTAGGTCAACACTGTAACAATCTCTTGTGATTTGATTTCTGTATATACCGATAAAAGAAATTTAGTAATCATGTAATTCAATGTAATGTGATTGTCTTAATATTCAATTTCTGCCATACAAATAGTCAACGCAGGAAAGTTAAATTTCACAGATTGGACCAACAGTGGCTATCAAAAAGTGGTTATGTTAGATATAAAGTTATTAACAGTGATTAAATTACTAACTTTGATGATTCGAAGAAATTAAAAGTGAAAAGATGTTTCCTTAATCAATTTGCAATGGCCCATTTTTGCAAAATTAATGTCTGCTATGTTCTTACACCTTAGAAAGGGTTAAATTTGATGTTCATATTATTGAACGTCTTGTGTCAAGGTAAAAGATGTTTACATACTAGGAAATAAAAGTAGGAATGGGGGAAAAAGCATTCCACACTAGAAACAAGATGGTAAATAGTTTATTGTTTCAGCATGCCAATGTAATGTGTACAAACTCAACAAAAAGCAGATGATTTCAATATTTAGCACATGGCTTGGAGCTCTCGGTCAATCAGATGCCTCAAATAGTGTCGACTATATCGTTTAGTTCGACACTTTTTGAAAAAAACATGGACTAACTAACAAACTGTTTATTTAGTCAATGGTTCCTGTCCACCAATCACTATGTTTTTTTGATGTCACATCCTAGGCTTTCACGTAATATTTCATCGTAGCCTTGATCAGCTGGTTACACTGAAATACAGTAAAACTTAGGTTAATCGACAATTAAGGGAAATGAATATGCAATTTTAAATATAGGTGACAGTTTAATGCATTACCAAAAGTATGCAGAAAGCTCCTATTTTGAGCGTTATGTGTTACTTTTAACCTGCATTCAAGCATAAAAAGTTGTCTTTAAAAAGTGGCACAATGCATAGCGTATTCTTTTATTGACCATTGTACATAGGTTTTACTGTATACAATCTAATCAATGCGTGAATAGTTGAAAACAATCTTTATTAAAAATTTAAACAAAATAAGATAATAAAAATCTTAATAAAATGATCTAGATCTAGATCTAGATCGAATTAATTCAACATTTAAAAGTAACTTTTATTTCAAATGCATCATATTGAAATTGAAATCATCATTGAATATTTAATTGTAAATATTAATATTTAATATTTAAAATCTTGCCTTTAAATTTCCAGCTTGTCGTTTTTCCTTCCTCTTCTTCCAAAATATTAATGGATTCAGGCGCAATCATGGTATTCAATCTTGTGCGAAGAGAAGTGAGGGAAAATAGCATGCGTCCGATGATGTGAAATTGCGAATTTGATGACGTTTTTTTCTTGTTTTTCCTCGAGTCCAAGCTAGTGCTAAATAGGTTAGCCAATGGTTGAGCGCGACTAAACGACATAGTTCTCGGGGGCTACGCCCCCTCGAACTATATTGTTTAGTCACGCTCAACCATGGTCTAACCTATACATAAAAATTTCATGCAAGTATTTCTATGACCTAAATAATTTTGTCATCAAATTACATATAATAGAATAACAATATATGCTGTCAATATGATTTGCATTCAGAAAACGGCACATTCATAGTAAAACTTGTCAAGCTTTGAGTGGTAAAGAAATCTAGAAAGTACTATTGAATTGGAAATTTCAGTTTTCTTGGTGGTGGGTGGCAAGTTAAATATAGATCTAGTGGTTGTGGGTATCTGACCTATCTTAATTCTCTTGTTTGGGGGGGTAAAAAAAATAAAATTGTGTTGGTGGTACCCCTATTTTTGGCTGGCGTTCCTACCCCCACAGGCCTTTTTTCCTGGAACAGCCCTGATTAGTTTTCTGATATTATTTTATGCAACATATGAATACATTGTTATTGATGAATACTATGGAATCAGATAAAAGATACTTATAAGCAAACAGAACAGACCCTTTTCAGATGGCATCTTCAAGATCCATCTGCTCTGTGTTTGCAAAGAACGGAAGAGCCGTTTCAGCAGGATCTAACCTGTTTGCTTTTCAAATTGTTTTCTTAACCATTTCCTCCATATATATGCCTTTCTGCGCCTCTGTAAAAGTCACTTTATGAAACCATTGGGATAAATAGAGCATTTGCTTCTATAGGAGCAAATGCTCTATTTATCAAAATGGTTTCAAACTACAAAATCCTAAAATTTTACTTTTCTCTAGAAAATACTCCTTTTCGGTAGATTTATTAAAAGAGATTGGGTCTAAAAATAGCCTATGGAGGTAAGGGTTAAGCTTCATATCAGCATAAGCATTCTATTCTTGCAAAAACAACACTTCAACCCTTTACTTCATAAATAAGCCTTTTTGCACCTTTGCAAAAGGAACAGACTCATATCAGACAGCTCCTATAGGAACCATCTGATCTGGGTCTGTTCTATTTGCTTATGGAATAATATATTTTATTTTACAAATGCTGCTTTTGTAAAACTTCCATGTGTTAATATGCCATTTTATGATATTATATAATAACACTTTAAACAAACGATTTCTATCATAGACAAGCGTATCTATGGAGTATATGGTTAAGACAGCTGGAAGTTTAATGCAGGACGAAAATGATACAGAAAGATAATCTGGGAGCATTCTGCATGGCTTTCACTCATGCATTAATTAATTAGCCACCTGTCTAAAAAGTTTTCAATTCTTCTATACTAAAGTTTGGATTAAGGAAATTTTATATCAAAGAATGCTTCATAATATCAGTTAGAAAAAGGATTCAAATCAGTGCTACAGATAAAGGTGCATACCCAGATACTAAGATTGTCATTTCTCCACCAAACCCCATACTATGATCACTCTTTAGAATCGTCTCAAAGAGACTATTCTAAATAGTGGTCAAAGTATAGGGTTTGACGAAAAAATAAAGGAGCTGTTCTTGAAAGTGTTTAATTTACGTGCTTAATTTACGCATCTTTTCTTGATCTTTGACTCGTATGTTTTCAGATATGCTTACAGGGTTTTATAGACATGGTTTTCATATTCTGTTTTATAGACATCGTTTTCATATTCTGTTTTATAGACATGGTTTTCATATTCTGTTTTATAGACATGGTTTTCATATTCTGTTTTATAGACATGGTTTTCATATTCTGTTTTATAGACATGGTTTTCATATTCTGTTAGGTCTCGTGGAGACATCTTGGGGTGGTACTCCGGTGGAGGCTTGGTCATCACCGCAAGCGCTCAGCAAATGTGGACTGTCAGACAGCAAACAACAAATGTAAGCATCAGCTCTAAAACTTTAGTTAAACGTGTATCTAATATTCATGAAAGAAATCATGACATCATGAATATTTACCATTTTTAGCTATACTTTTTCGAAAAGTGTAGCTATTGTTATGACCCTCTCATTGGTGTCGGCGTTAGTCAACCTTTTTGTTAAGGTCCATTTCTCAGAAACCACCAAAGATACATTGTATTTGGTTAAAATTTGGTGTGCCTGTTTACTAACAGAATGGGAACCAATTTCACAAGGACAGGTTACCCTTAAATTAATTTTGCCATAGTTATCTCCCCTTTCCAACTTAGACTTTCACTACACTATTCAGCACAAAAAAAAAGTGGAGCGCGTTGTCCACGGACAGCTCTTGATTATAATGTCATATGAGCACAGGAATTTTGAACCATTGCAAAAGGTTTATAATTCTTACTTTCATATAAATGCTTTTTCACCCTTTTACAAACAGATTAGACCCAGACCAGACAGCTCCTATTAGTGCCATCTGATCAGGGTCTGCTCTGTTTGCTTATGGTATAATATAGATATGATTTTACAGTTTCTGCTTGAGCCAAGATGTCCTATGCTCATTTCATTATAAAAATTGAACTCATGAGTATTCCTGATGCCATTATTTCTTACAGGAATATTGAAACAGGTACAGGGATAATCAACTTTATACAGTATCATAGCAATCAGAGCAGACCCTACAGGAGCCATCTGTTATAGATATGCTCTACTTGTTATCTCATTCCATCATATTAATGCCATTTTGACTCATTCCCTCATATCGACAGATCTTGACCCATTCCTTATATTTATGCCTTGTTTTACCCGTTCCCTCATATTAACACCTTTTGACCCATTCCCTCATATTTATGCCTTTTTATACGTTCACCTAATAAAAATGGCCTTATATTGGTGTGGCTCTCTCCATCCGTCCATCTGTTTGTCAATCTGTCTGTTCGTCCGTTATCATTTTGTTTGTCCGCCGTTTTCTTGGAAAAATGTTTTTCAGGTCCCCATGCTCTTTTGAAACATTTCAGCAGGCCTAATGCTGTTTGACACATCTCATCAGACCCAATGCGCTTTGACACATCTCATCAATCCCCATGCTGTTTTATACATCTCATCAGACCCCATGCTCTTTGACACTCTTGCTTCATATCTGAAGAGAAACAAAAAAATGTTAACTTTAAGAATTGCAGCGGACATACAATTTTTAGAGAGGACAGTTAAGAGTACTGCAGTTGCAACAGTTTTGCGCTCAACTTTCTCTTGTTTTTTTTTTTCTCCAGAATGTCAGTCAGTGATTATACTGAGTTTGAAGTGCCAACAAATAATTCAGTGTTATGGAATGCTATGGTTAGCCCCTTGCTGGGAATGTCCATCTATGGAGCCATCTGGTATCAAGGTAACTGCTGAAAGCTGAAATTGTCCTTCTTTTACACAATATTTGGCCCTTTGCAAACAGGGTTAACCCTGATCAGACACCTCCTGTAGGAGCTGTCTGATCTGGGTCTTCTCTGTTTGCAAATGGAACAATGTTGATCTGATTCTTAGGTTTCTGTCACAGGGCCTACTCTGTTTGCTCATAGAATTTGATAGATCTGTTTCTTTGCTTTCTAAAATGTCTACAATATTCCACCTTCCATATTTCTTTGTGACTTTTTTGTTTAATGAATATTCAGTAGGTATTGAAATTTGACCTAAATACAGAACAGGGAAAGTTAAAATGATGTAATACGAGGGTTGTTTAAAAAGTTTCGGGACAAGTGCTGTAATTTTATTATTTGTTAATATTTTTCTATGAAATTTTCATAAATGATAGCTGTGACTGTATCCTATTGATTTTTTGCCAGAATTTAACTTAGGTGCATGCAAGACGCAATATATTGTCACCATAGCAACGTCACATCGTCGTGAGCGGGGCATCTTGGTATACTCAATAACGGTTTGTCTTTATATAGGTCTAGAAACACTCAAATTTTCTCGAAATATTTCCCAGCATACTTTATACACTTCTGATGCCTATTTAACCAATAAGCAAAACAATTTTTGAATTTTTCTGATGAAATGCTTCGAATGCACTCTCTGACAACAATTGGCAGGTCATTGACATCTTCGAAACGTCAGCCTCGCAAGTCACACTTGATTGTCGGGAATAACCAAAAATCACACAGTGCAAGGTCTGGTATATGCGCGCAATTATGTCAGTTCCTCTCTCAGCAAGTACTTCCTTTGTTGCAGATGCGATATAGGGCGTTGCATTGTCATGATGCAGGTAGAAATCACCGTCATTTTCTGGTCGCTTCTTCCTCAAAGCCCTGGTCATATCATGTCACAGCACCCGAAACGTGATAATGAGTGCATATATGCATCAATATCTATGCAACAATTAAATATTTTCATTATATTTATCATGCAGTATTTTTATTCCATGTACAGTAAGAAATATTTTAATTCAAGTTATTATAAAAGACTTAACACCCTACCTTTGAGTAATACTTATCCGTCACTGTCTTTGCACTGTGACGTCAAAGTGCCCCGCTCATGTTGACGTGACATTGCTATGGTGACAATATATAGTGAGTTGCTTGTGCAAACATTTAAATATGGCAATAAATCAATAGGATACAGTCGCAGCTATCATTTATAAAACTTTCATAGAAAAATATTAAAAATTTAAAAAATTACAGCACTTGCCCTGAAACTTTTCGAACAACCCTCGTACCTGATAAAAACAAACATGAAGATTCACACAGTATAAATTCCTGGATGGATACAGAAAGTAGTTCATGCTAAACACGTTTACTTTATAATCAGCTCTTTTCACGCTTTTACAAACAGGATATGCTGAGATCAGGCAGCTCATGCATGGCAGGTCTGATCAGATTCAAAATTGTTAATTTTCTGACTTTGTTTATAGAAGTTGAGACTGAATGACAAACAAATTGGATCTCAAATTAGGCCTCACGTTTAATGGGGCTTGATATGGATCAATACTGTTTGCTTATGTCATATATAATAAGGCAGGAGAATCAGCTGCTTGCATGTAAAGAGTTAAAAATAGTTGAGTATGAGAGATTCAGTATTAAAATCTCATGCTAGAAGACAGGAAACAAGGATTTAAAATTACTAATCGGAAATGGAAATAATAACACGCAAAAAAAAAAGGAAGAGCATTTTGGTCATTTTTAGCTCCCATTTTTTCAAAAAGTGGAGCTGTTGTCATGACCCTCTCGTCTGAGTCGGCGTCGGCGTCGATATTGGTTAACCTTTTTGTTAAGGTCCATTTCTCAGAAACCATCAAAAATATTTGGTTGATATTTGGTATGTATGTTTACTATTAGAAGGGCAACCCATTTCACAAGGGTAGATAACCCTAAAACTAATTTTGCCATAGTTATGCCCCTTTTTCGACTTAGAATTTTCATTGTTGGTTAAGTTTTATGTTAAGGTCCATGTCTCATAAACTGTTCAAGATATTTGGTTAAAATTTGGTATGCATGTTAACTATTACAATGGGGATCCATTCCACAAGGGCAGGTAACCCTAAAATTAATATTGCTATAGTTATCTGCCCTTTCTGACTTAGACTTCCACTACACTATCCAGCACTAAAGAAAGTGGAGCGCGCTGTCTGCGGACAGCTCTTGTTTAAAAAAAATACAAAAGGGAGAATCCTGTTAGATGTGAAACTGTGAATGTTACTTCCCAGCCTTTAACACCCAGTCTCATAAGATGTTTGATGTGAACTTGTGCTGTACTTATGTTATACACAAGATAACTCAAGAGTTAAATTAAGTTCATTTAAATACATTTCTTCTCCAAGCCCTGTTTTTTGACTACTCTTTAGAATCGTCTCTTTCTGATGATTCTAAAGCATGGTTTCAGCATAGGGTTTGTTTGAGAAGAAATAAACTAATTTTTTAAAATGGTTAAAGTTAAAAACAAAACGAAACAGGTTATGTCCCTTAACATAGTTACTTCTAATAATTGGCCCCTCTTTCCACATCAACCCGTTATCTGTTCAGAAGTAATGACAGCATTAATATCTATTAGGGGAACCCTTATCATGTAAACTATTCGAGGGAAGTTTTTGGTTTTATGAATAAACTGTAGAAACAGATCTTTATAATGTCAATAGCAAACAGAGCAGACCCAGATCAGACGGCTCCTGTAGGAGCCGTCTGATCTGGATCTACTCTGTTTGTAAATGTGTGAAAGGATGTTGATATGAGGGAATGGGTTAAGTCCTCACCTGTGTACAAAATAACCTGTGTACTAAACACCAGTGTTCAAATTGCAAGAGGTTCCTTTTAAAAAATATAAATCTCCTGGAAGCATTTGTTGGAGATATTAAGTAATTCATTATTAGGGATAATACAGCACTACCTTATAAGAGGTATTATGGTAACTATTGAAAATATTACAGTAATGCATTATTAGAGATATTTAGGTAGTACATTATTAGTGATAATACACTTGTACATTATTAGAGATAATACACTAATACATTATTAAAGATAATAGATAGCAAGATTTATTTAGCATCTGATTTGGCTTAGAATTTGCCAGATATTAATACATAAAATGAAATATTTAAAAATATGGTACTATCAAAATTATAATGATTTCCATATAAATATTACATAAAAGCTTTTTTAATGTTATATTGAAATATTACAGTAGTGTAGTTAGACTCAGTAAGATGGTATAATATGGTAAAAATGATGATGATAAAAAATAGATCTATGTTGACTTTGATCATGACTTAGAAGGGTATGCCGATGCTGGGAAAGCCCAGAAAAGTCTGAAGACTTATTTCAACTAGGGTCCCAAAGTCAGAGGAAATGCTTATACATGTGTACTATCTTCAAAAAGATGAAAGTAAATATGGTTCAATTGAAAAATAAAACTTATTTGAAATAAAGGATAAAACATTAGCCATAAATTTTTTAAAACTTTATAAACTCAGGTGAGGCCAATACATATAAGAACAAGGATTTGTATTCTTGCACATTCCCGGCCATGATCGACGACTGGAGGAAGCAGTTCAGCAGTAATAGTGGCACAAGCAAGCTGTTTCCCTTTGGATTTGTACAGGTAAGGAATCTGGAGTCATGTGCCAAAACTGCTGCAACATCATGCTGTAAAAACATTGATACTTCAAAACCTGTCAAGCTTTTGATAAACTATTGATCATGAAGCTTTGATAACCCTTCACTTCATGAATATTCGTGTAAGAAGTGATGACATCATGCATATTAATTACTTGTAATTTTATCACAACATAATTGTGAATACAAGAATATTTAACCAAGATTGAAAGTGTATAATCAGATCTGTAGTAGTTGTAAGCAAACAGAGCAGACCCTGATTAGACAGCTTCTGTAGGAGTCATAGGTCTGATCTGGGTAATCTGTTTGCAAAGGCCTATTTAATTTAACCCTTTCCCTCATATAAACATGTTTTCACGCAATTGCAAACAGAGTAGACCCAGATCAGACGGCTCCTAGATTAGGCCAGGGTCTAGTCTGATCAGGGTCTACTCTGTTTGCTAATAGAATTTTAAAGATCTGTGTCTTTAGTTTCTAAAATGCCTACAATGTTCCACTTTCCATATTTCATTATAATTATTTTGGCCATGAATATGCAGTACCTACTGAAAAATGAAATAAACATAGAACAGGGAAAGGGTTAAGGAGAAAAGTGATAAAATACTCAGTATGCAGTATAGATTTTGATTAGTCAATGTAGATTTTGATAAGCCAGTATAATTGTTAGCTCATCTGTTTTTAAGAAATGTCGAGCTGTTGTGATCACTTTGTCGTAGACCTTGTCGTTGTCCTCGGCGTGCAAAAACTTTAATGTAGCTCATTACTCGAAAAGTATTAGAGGTATCAACATGAAACTTCATAGGTTGATAGATCTCATTGAAGGGAAGGCCCCTACATAAGAACAATAACTTTTGATTTCAAAAGTTTTGAGTTATTGCCCTATCTTTTTTTACAGGTTCTACTATATTAATCAGACTGCAGAAACTGTCATAACTGAAGATACATTGTTCATATACTATACAGCAGAACTTGTCTTAACCCTTTCCCTCATATAAACGTGTTTTCACGCATTTGCAAACAGAGTAGACCCAGATCAGACGGCTCCTAGAGGAGCCATCTGATCAGGGTCTGCTCTGTTTGCTAATAGAATTTGATAGATCTGTGTCTTTTTGCTTTCTAAAATATCTACATTGTTCCATCTTCCATATTTCTTTATAAATATTT
The DNA here is from genome assembly GCA_963576725.1 of Azorinus chamasolen. Lineage (NCBI taxonomy): Eukaryota > Metazoa > Mollusca > Bivalvia > Cardiida > Solecurtidae > Azorinus > Azorinus chamasolen. The sequence goes on from OY755246.1 coordinate 83,483,097, forward strand.
TGTCCATGAATATTCAGTAGGTATTGAAATTTGAAATAAACATACAACAGGGAAAGGGTTAAGCGGCCATCAAAAAAGGAATAATTATGGGCCTGTAAGGCAGGTAGTAGCTTGATGCAGGTCAAAAGTAATTCAGAAAGCTCCTATTTAAAGATCCCTATGTTCAATGAATGATTGAGGTCTTACGACACATAGTAGATCCAGACCTGATGTCTCCTATAGGAGCAGTCTGACTAAGGTCTGCTCTGTTTATGAATGAAATAATACAGATCTGATTCTACATTTCCCCAATATTACTGTGTACGTATGCCATTATAAAAATTAATCTCGACAATATTTATGATGTCATTAATATTTCTTACATTAATATTTATTAGATAAAAGGGTAATTTCTTTCCTTTGCAGCTGGCAGGTTTCAATCCCAGCTACAGTAAGGATACAGGTTTTCCGGACATTCGATGGCATCAAACAGCAGACTATGGTTACGTTCCAAACCACCGAATGAGGAATGTGTTTATGGCCGTTGCTATGGACTTGCCTGACTTCCTGTCACCATATGGAGCGTAAGTAGCTGAGAGCTGTCAGAAAAGCTTGAGATCTTACGATCACCTTTGCAAATAGTTTGGTTCCAGACGAGAGGAAAAGTGACTTGTAGCTTTCAGAAGTACAGATAACACGGGCTCCAGATAAGATGTGTAAATTAAAACATTTTCAAAGATTAACTTCCTTATTTCTCCACCAAACTCTATGATGTGACCACTCTTTAGAACTGTCTCAAAGAAACGGTTCTAAAGAGTGGTCACAATATAGGAAGAGATGATTCTAAAGAGTGGTCATAACATGGGGTTTGGTGGGAAAATGATGATTTTATTATTTGAGTATACACTTTTATTTATTGCTCTGAACTGTGTACTTGTTATATCCTTTTGCATGGTGAGTGTGACCTGACAGGCAAAAACAAACCATGTAGATCCTGATGAGATCCTGAAAGACTCCATGGATCTAAGCTGTTCATACCTGGGTCAATACTAGGATGAAACCCAGAGGGAATCCATGGATCCATGCTGTTCATCTCTGAGTCAATATTTTGATGAGTCCTTGAGGGACTCCATAGATCCATGCTGTTTGTCTCTGAGTCAATATTTTGATGGGACTCTGAGGGACTCCATGGATCCATGCTGTTCATCTCTGAGTCAATATTTTGACGAGACCCTGAGGGATTCCATAGATCCATGCTGTTCATCTCTGAGTCAATATTTTGATGAGTCCTTGAGGGACTCCATAGATCCATGCTGTTTGTCTCCGGGTCAATATTTTGATGAGTCCCTGAGGGACTCCATAGATCCATGCTGTTTGTCTCCGGGTCAATGGTTTGATGAGACCCTGAGGGACTCCATAGATCCATGCTGTTTGTCTCTGAGTCAATATTTTGATGAGACCCTGAGGGACTCCATAGATCCATGCTGTTCATCTCCGAGTCAATAGTTTGATGGGACCATGTGGGACTCCATAGATCCATGTTGTTTGTCTCCGGGTCAATATTTTGATGAGACCCTGAGGGACTCCATAGATCCATGCTGTTTGTCTCCGGGTCAATAGTTTGATGAGACTGTGTGGGACTCCATGGATCCATGCTGTTCATCTCTGAGTCAATATTTTGATAAGTCCCTAAGGGACTCCATGAATCCATGCTGTTCATCTCTGAGTCTATATTTTGATGAGACCCTGAGGGACTCCATAGATCCATGTTGTTCATCTCTGAGTCAATATTTTGATGAGACCCTGAGGGACTCCATGAATCCAAGTCGTTTGTCGCTTGGTCAATACTAAATCTCAATTTTCATGAATCAAAAGTAAGCAACACTTGCTGCAAATCAGAATTTAACTTACAAAATTCATTGCTAATATATTACAGAATTCACTGCTAGTGTATAACAAAATCCACTGTTAGCGTATTGTATTGCAAAATTCATTGGTTGTGTATTGTATAACAGAATTCACTGCTAAAGTATTGTATTACAAATTCAATGCTATTGTATCACAGTTTACTGCTAGTGTATTACGGAATTCATTGACAGTGTAGTTTATTGCAGAATTCTCAGATAGTGTATTACATAATGCACTGTTAGTGTATTGTATTACAGAATTCAATAAAAATGTATAACATAATTCACTGATGTTGTGTTACAGAATTTACAACTAGTGTACATGTATTGTATTACAAAATTCTTTGATAGTGTATTATAGGGCTGAAACTGGTACAAATTTTCTACCCGGGTACCCGTTCTGCAATTACCCGCGGGTACCCGGGTACCCGATAACGCTATAGTATAGACATATGGTAAGTACCTACTGTAGTATCCTCCCTTGGTTATTATTGGTTTCTCGAATGAAATATGAATCGTTGCCTGAATTTCACTAAAATAAAGCAGGGGCTCAACGTGACGTAAACCTGACTGTTACAGATGTGCCGGGCCATTCATGGAATTGAGAACATGTTAAAATGAAAGTTTTATTGTTTGTGAAAGCAAAGTGCGTTGTACATAACTGGCGAAAGTGTAGGCTATTCCATCATTCTTCTCTTGTCCCACGACGTAAATCTTGTGTAAATAGATAACTGATTCAAGATCAAGGTAATGTCCGCAGTTATACACCTTACATGTAGACTATATATTGATATTTTCCGTTGAGAAAGGGTTACACTAACAAATGTCATGGTTAATCTGCGGCCTCAAATTTGATTGGTTGATTCTCTATGCGGAGCAACATTTAACACATTTACCACACGGAACTTACACAGCTATTTCTATATTCCGAACCCTTACGGAATACAACGAATAGTTACGAATGCACATTTACCAGTCGAATACGAACAAACAATGTGTTTGTTTCATATGTCTGTTTTTATGTCTACTTGCCTGTTTAAGCATTATCTGCTCATAAACAAAAGGATGCTTGAATACATGCTATCTTTTACGTGTTTTTAGCTTACTTTCTTTCACTCAGTTACGAAAACTAACAATTAGATTCTGCTTAAGATTTCATGTCGGGTAACGGGTAGTGATTTTGTACCCGGTACCCGCCAATTTCTACCCGACCCGCGGGTACCCGGGTACTCGTTTCAGCCCTAGTGTATTACAGAATTCATTGATAATTTGTTATAGAATTCACAGCAAGTGTATTGTATTATAGTTTACTGTATTACAGAATTCACTCATAGTGTATTAAAGAATACACTGCTGGTTTATTAGCTGGCCTATTCGAAGAATAGGGTGACTTATAGAATCTACCCCGGCGTCGGCGTTCGGTTTTGGTTAAAGTTTTGGTGTAAGTGTTGATATGTAATAATACTACATGAAATATTTGCCCTAGGAAGCTGATATTTGGAATGGAGGTTCCCTGTGTGTTGAAAATTGATGTAGTATAGTTAAAATTTAAAATAAAATTGAATTAGGCAAAATTTCACCTTTTTGGACTTAGCTTTTTGGCTGAAATCTCAAGGTTAAAGTTTGGGGGTAAGTGTTAAGAATAAAGATGCACTAATACAACATGAAATACTTGCCATAGGTAGCTGGTATTTGGAATGGAGGTTGCCAGTAGGTTTAACATTGATGTAGTTCAGTTAAAATAGAAAAATATTTTGGACTTCATCTTTGTAGACAAGGTCTACAATAGGCGAGATTTGCTGTCCTGCAACAGTCTAGTTGTATTACAGAATTCACTGCTAGTGTATTGCATTATTATTTATAGAATTCACAGCTAGCTTATTGTATTACATAATTCATTGCTAGCTTGTTGTATTATAGAATTCACAGCTAGTATATATTGTATTACATAATTCATTGCTAGCTTGTTGTATTATAGAATTCACAGCTAGTATATTATATATTGTATTACATAATTCACTGCTGGCTTGTTGTATTATAGAATTCACAGCTAGTGTATTATATATTGTATTACATAATTCACTGCTGGCTTGTTGTATTATAGAATTCACAGCTAGTATATATTGTATTACATAATTCATTGCTAGCTTGTTGTATTATAGAATTCACAGCTAGTGTATTATATATTGTATTACATAATTCATTGCTAGCTTGTTGTATTATAGAATTCACAGCTAGTATATTATATATTGTATTACATAATTCACTGCTAGCTTGTTGTATTATAGAATTCACAGCTAGTATATTATATATTGTATTACATAATTCACTGCTAGCTTGTTGTATTATAGAATTCACAGCTAGTGTATTATATATTGTATTTCATAATTCACTGCTAGCTTGTTGTATTATAGAATTCACAGCTAGTATATTATATATTGTATTACATAATTCACTGCTAGCTTGTTGTATTATAGAATTCACAGCTAGTATATATTGTATTACATAATTCACTGCTAGCTTGTTGTATTATAGAATTCACAGCTAGTGTATTATATATTGTATTACATAATTCACTGCTAGCTTGTTGTATTATAGAATTCACAGCTAGTGTATTATATATTGTATTACATAATTCACTGCTAGCTTGTTGTATTATAGAATTCACAGCTAGTGTATTATATATTGTATTACATAATTCACTGCTAGCTTGTTGTATTATAGAATTCACAGCTAGTGTATTATATATTGTATTACATAATTCACTGCTAGCTTGTTGTATTATAGAATTCACAGCTAGTGTATTATATATTGTATTACATAATTCACTGCTGGCTTGATGTATTATAGAATGCATGCACTGCTAGTCTTTTATATTTAATACAGAATGCACTGCTAGTCTATTATATTTAATACAGAATGCACTGCTAGTCTATTATATTTAATACAGAATGCACTGCTAGTCTATTATATTTAATACAGAATGCACTGCTAGTCTATTGTATTACTCACTAATAGTGTATTACAGAATTCACTGATAGTGTATTTCAGAATCCACTGATAGCGCATTACAGAATTTACTGGTAGTGTATTTCAGAATTCACTGATAGAGTATGGTAATACACAATTCACTGCCAGTGTATTGTGTTTCAGATTTCGCTCTAACATATTGTGTTTTCAGAATTCACCCACGTGATAAGCAGGATGTTGCTGCACGTCTGGTCAAGAGTGGACTCGCTGTTGCCTACGGGTACAATATATCATACCAGGGCCCATACCCTGTAATGGTTAATGTTACCACACCAGAGCCCAGTAACTTACCACAGGTTACCATCCAGTATACAATGAATGTGAAACAGAAATGGCTTGATGGCTTTGAGGTGAGTTAATGCTTTCAATCCAAAATTTATGACATATACACTGTCATTTGCAAACAGTTCAGACCCAGATCAGAGGCCTTCTAAAGTAGCGGTCCATCGTACAGATCGTCCGTCCACATTAAAACATGAGTAATTGGTATCACAAATTCATCCTTTAATTTGAAAATTATTAAATTTTCATATTTGTTATACATAATAATCACTAATGATAGATGAGCAGTACACATTGTTCATGTGTTTAGTGCAGGGCATTGCAGTATTATCTCCCCTTGAACTTTGATTTTGATTTTTTTTTGGTCATTTTGGCATGAGACATGAGTAATTACACTATCCTCTTTCAATTTGAAAGTTACCAAGTGATGCTTGCCAAATGTAATAACCACGGATAGTAGATGTGCAAGGTGCAATTTTTCATGTGATTAGCTGTAGGAATTACAGAATGATCTCCCCTTGAACTTTGAGTATTTTTGTCATTTTGGCAAAAAACATGGGTAGTTTAATCAGATCTTGGATTGATGATCAAGGCTGTCATGCGGAAGTATTCATCACCTTTAGTGAAAGTTCTAGTTATCCCTTTCCCTGTTCTATATTTACATGTATTCCAAATTTCAATACCTACTGAATATTCATAGAGAAAATTGTTGTAATGAAATATGGAGGGTGGAACATTTAAGCCAATTTAGAAAGCAAAGAAACAGATCTTTCACATTCTGTTATCAAACAGAGCAGACCCAGATCAGACAACTCCACTAGGAGCCATCTGATCTGGGTCTACTCTGTTTGCAAATGCTTGAAAACACGTTTATATGAGGGAAAGGGTTAACTCTGTACTTCATGTAACTACCTTTTCATGCCATGAAGCAGGCCTAGATCAGATGGCTCCTTACTAGCTATCTGATCAGGGTCTAAACTGTTTGCTTATGAAATTATGATAGATATGTCGCTACAGTTTCTTTCTCTACCAGACTTTCCTGTGTGCATATGCCAATATAAACCTTCAATAAAACAGATATTCACTACAGCTTTAATTTTTAAATGAATATTCAGCTGGGAAGGGCTTAGCCCATTCCTGCGTATTGATGCCTTTTGACGCTTCTGTAATCAATGTAATAAACAGAATAAGAGCAAATGCTCTATTTATCACAATGGTTTTAAAACTACACAGTTCTAAAAAAATCCTTTTCTCTAGTAAATGATCCTTTTGGGTAGATTTAATCAAATAATTATGAATAATTCCACATTGAAAATTCAGCATTCAAAGGGTTAATTACCTTCAATTTGTTTTTTGCTGCTTCAGGTTTGTTGCGCCTTTACCTCACCGCCAACGTGTAGAGAAGGGAAGTCATGGTGGTTACCAATGGCAACACCTCAGGACAGTGACCAAGGTAGGTGAACTTGCTTATGGAAAACTCATACCACAGGTACACACAGTCATACCACAGGTACACACATTCATACCACAGGTACACACATTCATACCACAAGTACACACATTCATACCACAGGAACAGTTAGTCATACCACAGGTACATACAGTCATACCACAGGTACAGTTAATCATACTACAGGTACACAGTCATACCACAAGTATACACAGTCATACCACAGGTACACAGTCATGTCACAGGTACACACATTCATTCCACAGGTACACACAGTCATACCATAGGTACACACAGTCATACCACAGGTACCTACAGTCATACCATAGGTTGACACTATAATCAACAGGTACACACAGTTATACCCTAGGTACAAACAGTCATGCCATAGGTACAGTCATACCATAGGTACACACTTTCATACCACAGGTACACACAGTCATGCCATAGGTACACACAGTCATACACAGGTACACACAGTCATACACAGGCACACACAGTCATACCACAACCACAGGTTCACACCGTCATACCATAGGTACACACAGTCATACACAGGTACACATAGTCATACACAGGCACACACAGTCATACCACAACCACAGGTTCACACCGTCATACCATAGGTACACACAGTCATACACAGGTACACATAGTCATACACAGGCACACACAGTCATATCACAACCACAGGTACACACAGTCATACCATAGGTACACACAGTCATACACAGGTACACACAGTCATACCATAGGTACACATAGTCATTCCACTGGTACATGCACTTATACCACAGGTACACACGTATATGCATCTTTTAATGCCTTAAAGGGGATGCCCCTACATTTGACGCGTTTCATAAACACTTAAAATGTACAAAACTCATTCGTTTATATGCTGAAAAGTAGTATATCGCAAAAGCCCCATCCAATTACATTTTATAATGACAAAACAAAACATCCACGTGTTTGATATCGCTGATCCCGGTTTTACTCACGATGTTTCAGTTTTATTCGGGTTGGGTTTTAGTTTCGTAACTGTTCGCCCTATTCGCGATTCTTCGACCACTTCCGAGAAAGCTATTACGTAAACAATGGAGGGATCGGGTGATCATCGGCAAAACAAGGAAGAATTTAACGGAAAAGGTCGATAATATTGTGTTGTAGAACAGAAATTACCAGTATTCACTATTGATGAAGTCGGTTTGTTTGTATCACAGGGACATTTTTCGATATAAGTTCAAATTGGGAACCTTCATAATAATGATAGAGCATAACAAATACCAAGTTTTATGACATTGTTGAAAATATGCGATCATTGTAGGGACTTCCTCTTTAACAAACGGAGTAAAACCAGATCAGACAGCTCTTGTAGAAGCCATCTGATCAGGGTCTGCTCTGGTTGCTGATGAATTATATAATTGGGGACAGGTTTTTCCAGGGATTAAGTAATTTAGTGAGACTCGCTTAATATAAAATAATTCCAGGGAACCTTTAAAATTAAATATTTCTCTATATCTAAACTTTATTATATCAATAAGATGAAATTTCGTTATAGATGTTTGGTTATATCAGATTTTGCTGTAGTGTGCCTATGCCAGGTGTCACATTATCATGTAGCTGCTGAACACACTCTATATGTATACAAGTGGTACTGCCACATGATTGGTAATTACATAGCACGTCTCTAATGAAAAGTAAAGGAAATAAAATGTTACAAAAGCACATTAGTATATGACCTTTCTGATTTGGATCTACTCTGTTTGCAAAGGTGTGGAAAGGCATTTATTTGAGGGAAAGGGTTAATCCTTTACTCCAGAAATATGCCTTTCTAAGTCTTTGCAAACAGGGTAGACTCAGATCAGATGGCTCCTACGAAATAATATAGATTTCATTTTTCAGTTTCTGATTTTTACAAAAAAATCATATGTTTATATGCCATTTTAGAAATGATTTAATTAATATTCAAAACATTATCATCATTTCTGATATGAACATTCATAGAGTAAAGGATGGAAGATGTCTGTACTCTTGGTTCAACTCTGACTTGCCTTTTATCTATTCCCAGGCAACACAACCATATCATTCGCCATGGAGTGTAAGTTGGAAAATATCATGGGTATACGTTACGCATGGAGGGACTCGCCCTGTAACTTTGGTCGCTGTACCGTGTACGGGGCTGATAATGGACTGCCATTGCCTCCATTTTCCTTCTCAGATGAGGGATTCCAGCGGACATTCTTGAATGAAAGGGCTTTCTTTGTTAAAATTATGTAGATTACGCAATAATTTTTTTTGGCAAGGGCTTATATTAATAGAAAACTGGTTAAAACAGTTAAAACCATCTAATGAGACAACCAAAGTGAGGTATGATAAAGGTTCTGGGAGGCAGGTTATAGCTTAATGCAGGACAAAAGTTATGCAGAAAGCTCCTGTAGGAGCTTTCTGCATTACTTTTGTCCTGCATTAAGCAATCACCTGCTTTTAAAGATACCAATGTCCACTCATTAGGAGGTCACATTAGAGGGGGTTTACTGTATATAAGAACTGGGCTCCAGCTAGCCCTGTTCTCCATGAATAAACCTATACCAAATAATGACACTGCGAATATTAATTACATTAAATTTTATAATGGCACATGGCCACATGAATATTTGGCCAGGGCAGAAAATGTAGAATCATATCTATATTATTTCATAAGCAAACGGTGCAGACCCTTATCAGACGGCTCCTGTTGGAGCTTTCTTATCTGGGTCTACTCTGTTTGCAAAGGTGTAGGAAAGCGTATTTATGGAGTACAAGGGTAGAAGGGATCTTTTACATCGATCTCCACCAAAGCCATTGTTGTCTGTCCAAGTAGCCGCATCTAGTAGTCGCATCTTAGTCGCATCTTAGTCACATGATCTGGTATTCGCATCTGGGGGTTGGATTGAGAAATAAGAACGAAGTTACATATGAAGTACATATGTGATGTATTCTATACCTGAAGCGCCCCATATCTGAAGCACCCCATACCTGAATCATCCCATATCTGAAGCACCCCATATCTGAAGCACCCCATACCTGAAGCATCCCTTACCTGAAGCATTCCATATCTGAAGCATCCCTTACCTGAAGCATCCCTTATCTGAAGCATCCCATATCTGAAGCACCCCATATCTGAAGCATCCCTTATCTGAAGCACCCCATATCTGAAGCATCCCTTATCTGAACCACCCCATATCTGAACCACCCCATATCTGAACCACCCCATATCTGAAGCACCCCATATCTGAACCATCCCATATCTGAACCATCCCATACCTGAAGCATCCCATACCTGAAGCATCCAATATCTGAAGCACCCCTTACCTGAAGCATCCCTTACCAGAATTCCTGAAGCATATTGATTATTCATAGACTCAGTTTTAGATTAACCCTTTACTTCATGAATATTCATGTCTGAAATATTGATGTTATGAATATTCACTAGGTTATTTTATTATGAACAAGTTTGGCCATGGTAGAAATTGTACAATTATATCTATATTATTCCATAAACATTAACCAGGGCTACAGATAAAGGTGCTTAGCAAGTACTAAAATCGTCATTTTCCCACCAATCCCTATATTGTGGTCACAACATAGGGTTTGGTGGAGAAATAAAGAAGTTATTCTTGAAAATGTTTTTATTTACGCATCTGGACCTCTGACAAACAAACACTGTATGAGTCATCTTGTCTTGGTCTACTCTGTTTCGGTTTCAAAGGTATATTTATGGAGTAAAGTGTTAATCCTTCTCATGCTCAAGCAATAATATTTAAGATTTGCCAAGAATGTTTCCCCTGACATCAGATTAGAGTGTCAAACAGCTTAGATCCTGATTAGAAGGCGAGTAATTCGGCGGCTCGTCTGGATCCAAACTGTTTGCAAAATTTAATGTGAGGCAAGACATACTTAGCATGACAAGAGTTAAGTATACTTTTAACATACATGTTTGGTTCCCAATTTTGGCAATTCTTGTATAATATTGCTTGGTTCTCAGTGTTTGCCATTCTTATATTAGTATTGGTTGGTTTCCAGTTTTTGCCATTCTTATATGAGCATTGTAGGGTTTCCAATTTTTGCTGTTCTTGTATCAATATTGCTTGATTCTTAGTTTTGCCGTCATTGTATAAACATTGGTTGGTTCCCAGTTTTTTTGCCATTCTTGTATAAACATTTGTTGGTTCCCAGTTTTTGCCATTCTTGTATTTATAAACATTGGTTGGTTCCCAGTTTTTGCCATTCTTGTATTTATAAGCATTGGTTGGTTCCCAGTTTTTGCCATTCTTGTCTAAACATTGAAGCAAGTACATTAAAACATGAGTTAACCCTTTCTCTGTTGAATATTCATGTAAGAAATAATGACATCATAAATATTCATGGGATTACTTTTAATAATGACATATGAACACAAAACATTTTAGCTGACAGAAACTGTAGGATCAGATCTATATTATACCATTAGCAAACAGTGCAGACCTTGGTCAGACAGCTTCTACAGGAGCCATCTGATCTGGATCTACTCTGTTTGCAAAGGAATGAAAAGGTGTTTATATGAGGGAAAGGGTTAATGAATGGTGCCCTGATAAAACATCGATGTCTTAATCTTTTCCTCCATATAAATGTGTTTTCCTTCATTTGCAAACAGAGTAGACCCAGATCAGACGACTCCTATAGGAGCCGTCTGAACAGGGTTTGCTCTGTTTGATAGTGGAATTGGAAAGATGTTTCTATACTTTTTAAAATGGATACTATATTCCACCCTCCATATTTCAATATAACTATTTTGTCCATGAATATTCAGTAGGTATTGAAATTTGAAATCACCATAGAACATGGAAAGGGTTAAAAAGCTGATGTAAAACTTAAGACGGGTTTTATTGGAAACATATTTAGGAGTAGAGTAAAACCTCTATAGAGTCTCTATGCAATGACTAGTAAAACATCTCTTCAGTAGTTAATAAAACTCTACAACAGGGGTATCTGTGTCCTGTGAAATAAAACCTGTTGAATGGATTTTTGTTGTTAGGCAAATATATTTGTTAAAACCACATATGACTCCAAAAGCACCTCCCAGCTGTCCCATGTCAAGGTCTAATTTAGGGGTCAAGTGTGTCAACCCATGTTAAGGTCATATTTAAAGGCCTAGTGGCTACACTAACTGTTGGTCCCATGTCAAGGTCACAGAGCTGTAGTCTGTTGGTTCCATGTCAAGGTCACATTTAAAGATCTAGTGGCTTCACCTTCTGTAGGTCCGATACTATTGTCATATTTAGAGGTCTTGTGTGCTGGTCCCATTTCAAGTTCATATTTAGAGGTCTAGGGTCTAAACCTCCTGTTTGCCCAATGTCAAGGTCACATTTAGAGGTATCCCATCTACACCTCCTGTCAGTCGAATGTAAATATCACATTTAGATGTCTAGTGGCTACACCTCCTGTTGGCTGTGTGTTAATGACACATTCAAAGGTCTAGTGACCTCCAGTTGGCCCAATGTCAAGGTCAAATTAAGAGGTCTGATGGTTATATACCTCCAGTCAGTCCAATGTCAAGCTCACAGAGATTTAGCGGATACACCACCAGTCGATCCAATGTCAAGCTCACAGAGATTTAGAGGATACACCACCAGTCGATCCAATGTCAAGCTTACAGAGATTTAGAGGATACACCTCCAGTCAGCCCATTGTCAAGCTCACAGGTCTAGTGGCTACATCTCCTGTTGTCTCATTGTCAAGCTCACAGGTCTAGTGGCTACACCTCCTGTTGTCCCATTGTCAAGCTCACAGGTCTAGTGGCTACACCTCCTGTTGTCCCATTGTCAAGCTCACAGGTCTAGTGGCTACATCTCCTGTTGTCCCATTGTCAAGCTCACAGGTCTAGTGGCTACATTTCTGTTGTCCCATTGTCAAGCTCACAGGTCTAGTGGCTACATCTCCTGTTGTCCCATTGTCAAGCTCACAGGTCTAGTGGGTACACCTCAAGTACACCTCCTATAGATCAGTCCCATGATCATATCACATTTAGAAGTCTATTGGCTTCATCACGTCGGCATATTGGCATCACATTTATAGGTGTAGTGACTACACATTTTTTCCATCCCATGTCAAGGTCACAATTAGCAGCCTGGTGTCTCTTGACAGTGTATTGTACTACATGGAGCTCCACTTCATAACATTCCACAAACAAGATTTGCTCATTTATTGAATTTACGCAATCATACTAATACAGTAAAACCCTTTTAAACCAGACGTTTAATTTAGTATAAATATACAAGGTATGTCTTGGATACATGTGATAGCTTAATGCAAGACGGAAGTCATGCAGAAAGCTTGACTTCCACCCTGCATTAAGCACCACTCTGCATTAAGCAGACACCTGCCTGAAAGTATCTAAATTCTTCTCTACTAGAATTCTGGTTTAGAGGAGTTTTACTAGATATTTTTGCACAACGCTAGTCCCAAGACGTAGGTACTGTACAGCTGGGAAATACCCATTTCTTTCATGAATATTCCTGCAAGAAATAATGTATATATGAATATTATTTATTTTTATAATGGTTTGAGAATAATATCATATTTAGTCATGGCAGAATCCATAGATCTATATAAATCCTTAAGGAACAGCATACCGAGATCAGACAGCTCCTGGGGCTGTCTGATTTGAGTTTACACAGTTTTGCTTAAACGATAAAAAGGGTATTTATGGAAGAAAGCAGTAAACACCACAGCTGGGAAATAAACCCTGTATACATGGGAATGAATATTGTACAGCTGGGAAATAAACCCTGTATACATGGGAATGAATATTGCACAGCTGGGAAATAAACCCTGTATACATGGGAATGAATATTGTACAGCTGGGAAATAAACCCTGTATATAGTTGGAAAAATTGACCTGAACCCTGACCCATATACAAAATACGTAATGAGAGAGATGACACTATAAATAAAACTCCGTCGGTAAATCATGAAGTCTTCTCGCTGAAAATATGGGAGAGCAATAACCCGTGCATATGTTAACCATACAACCACAATTGTTTCCATGCATAGTTGCTTACTGGGACACGCACTGAGGATAAACCTGTACAATTTTTGATGATCAAAGTAGAATTGCTACGAATTTTGATTTATGCAAATTAAGTAGGTTAGGGTTCAGGTCAAATTTTCCTAGCTATACCTAGAAATAAGTCCTGTATACCTGGGTATAAATACTGTGAAATTGTATAAATGTGTGTATAGTTGGGATATAAATATTGTACTTTTAGAATTTATTATTTATGTAATATGTTCTTTTTTCTTTCTTGTTTTTGCTATGCTGCCAGAAAACTTGTAATAATGTCAGTTTTTAGTTTAACTAGATTTATGTTTTTTTACTTATGTTTAAGATTTGTATAAAAATGAACTACATGTACTGTAAAATCTTGATAATTCGAATTTTCTGTAGAAAAGAATTTAGACCCATTTAAGCAGGTGGCTACTTAATGCATGTTGAAAGTCATGCAGAAAGCTCCTCTAGGGATTAAACTGCCACCTATCTTAACCCATTCCCTCATATTGACGGCTTTTGACGACTCTGTAGTCACTTTGTGAAGCCATTGTGATAAATAGAGCACTTGCTCCTATAGGAGCAACTGCTCTATTTATCATAATGAATTCAAACTACAAAATTCCAAAAAGAAATCCTTTTCTCTAGGTATTGCTTCTTTTCAGTTGATTTATTCAAAGAGGTTGTATCTAAAAATAGCCTATAAGGTAATGAGTTAAAGATCGATTATAATCTGTAGTTTAGCGAATAATCAAGATTTTACAGTACAGTAAAACCCCTCTAAACCGGAATTCTACTAGAGAAGAATTTAGATACTTTTAGGCAGGTGGCTACTTCATGCAGGGTGACTTTCACCCTGCATGAAGCTGCCACCTGTCTCCAAGACCGATATTTATACCAAATTTAACGTCCGGTTTAGAGAGGTTTTACAGTATAAGGAGATAAACTTTACATCTGCTGAATTTATATATTGCTTACTATGTAATGATCTGCTGCAAAAAAACATTTCTCAATCAAAGGATGTTCTGATTGATCAATCTGTATCTGATCTGGATTTAAACTGTTTAGACAATTTTGCTAGCATGCAAAAGAATTACAAAAATGTATTTGCATTTACTTGTTTTTGCTTTTCTTTTATTTTATTAACAAATTTTTACATTGTACATTTTTAATTGTTTGAATACTAACTGTTTGTGTCAGAAATGTATTAAGTTTTGGATGAACTATCATTAACTCTTTACTCATTACCTTTTCTCGCCTTTGCAAATAGAGTAGACCCAGGTCAGACAGTGTAGGAGCTGTCGAATAATTCTGATTAGGGTCTGCTCTTTTTGTTAATGATATATATAGATGTTTTTGCAGTTTCTGCCATGGTAAGAAATTGCTGTGTCCATGTAACAATTAATTTAATTAATATGCATGCCATTTTTCTTAAATAAATATACATGGAGTAAAGGGTTAATATTCTAAAATAATAATTCGACGACTGTGAGCAAAACTGTTGTAAGTACAGTAAAAATTCTCTAAACCGGAATTCTAGTAGAGAATAATTTTGATACTTTAAAGCAGGTGGCTGCTTAATGCAGGGTGAAAGTCATTCAGAAAGCTCCTAGAGGAGCTTTCTGAATGACTTTCACCCTGCATTAAGCTGCCACCTGTCTCAAAGACCTATATTTATACTGAATTTTATGTCCGGTTTAGAGGGGTTTTACTGTACAACTATATTGGACATTATGTTGATGACTTGCATAAACAATTTTGGATCCAGATGAGATGATAAGTAACGTGACACCTCATAAGGAACCAGAGTGTTTGAGACTTGTTCGCTTGAGTCTGAGATCATTACCAAGCATCTGATTGGTCAGATTCTGAGCAAGCTCAGAATCTGACCAATCAGATACTTCAGAATGATCTCAGACTCAAAAGGTTTATAACCTTGGACCCTGAGCAAGTGAGTTGTAGATATTAACCCTTTACTCCATAAATACGCCTTTCTACCCCTTTGCAAACAGAGTAGACCAAGATCAGAAGGCTACTGTAGGAATCGTCTGATCAGGGTCTACTCTGTTTGCTTTTGAAATAACAGATCTAATTCTACAATTTCTGTCATGGTAAATTGACTTAATTCTCATATTCATGATAATATAAAAGTCTGCTGATTAATATTCATAAGTCATTGTGACATAAATATTCATAGAGTAAAGGGTTAAATCAATATTTGATAAGTAAAGAATTGCATCTCTATGCATAATAATGTTGGGTTTTTTTTAACTGAAATTGTTTATTTCAGTGCAGTGATATTTACAATTTTATGATATTTACACTAATAATAAAGTCACAGAAAATACATCATCAGTTGCTTTAGATGGCCTTGCTTAGTTGCATATGAAGACAAACAGTACATGCCCAGGTCAATCTGTTCTTTAGACAAACAGTGTGGCCCATATCAATCTGTTTTTAGGCAAACAGTGCGGGCACAAATCAACTGTTTCTTTAGGCAAACAGTGCAGACCCAGGTCAACCTGCGCTTTAGACAAACAATGCAGACCCAGGTCAACCTGCGCTTTAGGCAAACAGTGCAGAACCAGGTCAACCTGCGCTTTAGGCAAACAATGCAGACCAAGGTCAACCTGCGCTTTAGGCAAACAGTGCAGGCACAACGGACATATACAACAACCTTTATAAGGCTTACAATTCATATAAGGGCCACACACTATAGACAGATTACAATCTATGAAAGAGAGAGATACGTGTACAAGTGGCATGTAACCTTGACAGGGATCACAGCCCATACAATGGGGGTATCCGTGGCCTAGTGGTCATGGTCTCCAAATAACAATTGCTTAGCCCCTCACTGCTGTGAGTTCGAATCCCTGTCTAGGCAATTTGTTCCGTGCACAGAAGAACCTCTGGGGTCTTCTTCCACCTGTAATTAGCTGGGCGTCGTGATAAGCTGGGTGTCATGATATGACTGAAATACTGTTAAAACGATGTAAAACCTGATAAAAACCAAAAACCCATACAAGGGCCACCACCTTTAGACAGGTCACAATCAGTAAAAGATACATATGCCTAAGTCACATGTTGTACAAGTTTTGTAACCTTCACAACCATTGGAAAGGTCACACTGTACAAGAGTCACAAGCTGTACAAGAGTCACAACCCTTACAAGGGTCACAACCTTTACAAGAGTCACAACCCTTACAAGAGCCACAAGCTGTACAAGAGTCACAACCCTTACAAGAGTAACAACTCTTACAAGAGCCACAACCTTTAAAAGGGACACAACATTTACAAGAGTCACAACCCTTACAAGAGTCACAACCTTTAAAAGGGTCACAACCCTTACAAGAGTCACAAGCTGTACTAGAGTCACATCCCTTACAAGAGTTACAACGGTCACAACATTTACAAGAATCATAATCATTACAATAGTCATACTCCTCACGGGGATCACAGCCTTTGGACGGTCACAATCCGTAATAAAGTCACAAGCTGTACAAGTATCACAATCCTTACAATGGTCACAACCGTTACGAGGGTCAACAACCCTTACAAGAGTCACAGACCTTACAGGGATAACAACCGTTACAAGGGTCACCTTTACAAGGGTCAAATCTCATTATTGATCTTTACTCATGTACAAGGGTCACAGCCCTTGCAAGGGTCAAATGATGTTCAAGGTCACATCATGTACAAGTGTCGCAACCCGTAACTGGGTCATATCCTGCACATGGAACACAACCTGCACAACGGATCATAATGTAGTTATTATGAAAATGCGAGTGTCCTATGGAAATCGGCTTGTACGTCTATCTGTCCGTCCGCCAGTCTGTCCGTTTTTGGTTTCTGCACAATGTCTCCTTTAGGAATGGACCAATTTTGACCAAACTTGCTCAGTGTACTTTATATCCAAATACCTCGTACGGGTTCTGTGTTCGGCAGTTTCCGCACATATTTTGGTAAATTACGGGCATTTTAACTTAGGCAGCTGCAATCTAATTAGCCAATTGGTTTCCGCACAATATATCCTCAAGGAATGGTCCAATTTTCACCAAACTTGCCCAGTGTACTTAATATCCAAAATACCTTGCATGGGTTCTGTGTTCGGCAATTTCCGCACATTTTTTGGTAAATTACGGGCATTTTAACGTAGGCTGCTACAATCTGATTAGCCAATTGTTTTCCGCGCAATATCTCCTCAAGGAATGGTTCAATTTTCACCGAACTTGCTCAGTGTACTTGATAGCCAATATATTTATTGATGATGATGCAGTCTGGTTGGCTTTATTTCCGTGACATATCTTCTGAAAGATTGGCCCGATTGTTATCAAACTTGCTCACTATATGCTTATTATTCAAGTACCTAGCAAAGAGTACCCAGGGACCGTCTGATCTGGGTCTACTTTGTTAGCGTAATTCTAAGTGTGTATTAACCCTCTCAGCTCCGGGAATCTTCATTGACTATACATGTATTTCTTAACCATTCGCTTGCTATTCACGTCAATATACCTACCTGTAAATAGTGAAGACCCAGATGAGACAACTCCTGCAGGAGCTGTCTCATCAGGGTCTGCACTATTTACAAGTTGATTGTACAACCAGTGCACTCCACAGCAGTGATTGCACAGCAAAATACTTGTACACAGTGAAGATATATGTAATTATACAACAGGACATGGGTAGGCCTTTATTTACGCATGTATTTATTAGCTCACCTGGCACAAAGTGCCAGGTGAGGTATTGTGAGGGGGGCATTGTCCGGCGTCCGTCGTCGTGCGTATGTGCGTCGTGCGTCGTGCGTCGTGCGTATGTGCGTCGTGCGTATGTGCGTATGTGCGTCGTGCGTCGTCAACAATTTACTTAAACATCTTCTTCTCTGAAACCACAAAGCCTAGAGCTTTAATATTTGGTATGTAGAATCATCTAATGGTCCTCTACAAAGATTGTTCAAATTATGTCCCCCGGACCAAAAATGGCCACGCCCTGGGGCTTATCAGTTTTTCTTAGGA
This sequence comes from Azorinus chamasolen, assembly GCA_963576725.1. Taxonomy (NCBI): domain Eukaryota; kingdom Metazoa; phylum Mollusca; class Bivalvia; order Cardiida; family Solecurtidae; genus Azorinus; species Azorinus chamasolen. The sequence goes on from OY755246.1 coordinate 83,501,823, forward strand.
AAATCTTTAAAAATCTTCTTCTCTGAAACCGTAAGTCCTAGACCTTTGATATGTGGTATGTATCATCATCTAATGGTCATCTACAAAGATTGTTCAAATTATGCCCCCCGGACCAAAAATGGCCCCGCCCCAGGGCTTATCGGTTTTTCATAGGAAAATCTTTAAAAATCTTCTTCTCTGAAACCGTAAGGCCTAGACCTTTGGTATTTAGTATGTAGCATCATCTAATGGTCCTCTACAAAGATTGTTCAAATTATGACCCCCGGGCCAAAAATGGCCCTGCCCCAGGGCTTATCAGTTTTTCATAGAAAAATCTTTAAAAATCTTCTTCTCTGAAACTGTAAGGCCTAGACATTTGATATTTGGTATGTAGCATTATCTAATGATCCTCTACAAAGATTGTTCAAATTATGTCCCCCGGACCAAAAATGGCCCCGCCCCGGGGCTTATCATCTTTTCTTAGGAAAATCTTTAAAAATCTTCTACTCTGAAATCGTAAGGCCTAGACCTTTGATATTTGGTATGTTGCATCATCTAACAATCCTCTACAAAGATTGTTCAAATTATGACCCCCGGACCAAAAATGGCCCCGCCCCGGGGCTTATCAGCTTTTCATAGGAAAATCTTTAAAAATCTTCTTCTCTGAAACCGTAAGTCCTAGACCTTTGGTATTTAGTATGTAGCATCATCTAATGGTCCTTTACAAAGATTGTTCAAATTATTACCCCCGGACCAAAATTGGCCCTGCCCCGGGGCTTATCAGCTTTTCATAGGCAAATCTTTAAAAATCTTCTTCTCTGAAACTGTAAGGCCTAGACCTTTGGTATTTAGTATATAGCATCATCTAATGGTCCTCTACATAGATTGTCAAATTATGACCCCCGGGCCAAAAATGGCCCCGCCCCAGGGCTTATCAGTTTTTCATAGGAAAATCTTTAAAAATCTTCTCTTCTGAAACTGTAGGCCTAGACATTTGATATTTGGTATGTAGCATCATCTATTGGTCCTCTACAAAGATTGTTCAAATTATGATCCCTTAACCAAAATGGCCCCGCCCCGGGGCTTTTAGTTTTTCATAAAAATCTTCTTCTCTGAAACCGTAAGGCCTAGACCTTTGATATTTTGTATGTAGCATCATCTAATGGGCCTCTACAAAGATTGTTCAAACTATGACCCCCGGACCAAAAATGGCTCCGGCCCCTGGCTTATCAGTTTTTCATAGGAAATCTTTAAAAATCTTCTCCTAAACTTTAAGGCCAAGACCTTTGAAATTTAGTATTTATTATCATCCAATGGTTTTCTACCAAGATTGTTCAAATTATGACCCCTGGACCAAAACGGCCCCATCCCTGGCCTATTAGTGTTTCATAGAAAAATCTTTAAAATCTCCTGTGAAATTGTAAGGGCAGGAACTTTGAAACTTATATGAAGCATCATCTAATGTTCCTTTATTTAGATTGTTCAAATTTAAAACTCAATGCCTAAAATTATGGCCCTTATTGGCATATTATCATATTGGCCCCAATCTGAAGCTTACTTATTTTTACATAGAAATACAGTGTATGCATATGTCTATAGTAACCAGGTGAGCGATTTAGGGCCATCATGGCCCTCTTGTTTATTTATTTTTATGGACTAAGAGACGAACTGTTTAATTAACTGAATTTAACTCTTTCGCTGGCAATGTCGCCTCTGTAACTACCTATGCAAACAGTTTGGATCCAGATGAGACGCCGAGTGACTCGACATCTCATCAGGATCCCAACTGTTTGTTACTGTGACTATTTTATGAAACATAAATGTAGGAAATTAAATTTGAAAATTGTAGCAGACGACAAAATTTGCAGACAATACAATTTGGCAGCGAAATATTTAATATTGAAACTAAATGCAACCATTAATCACACCGACCATGCATTTTCGCAGAAGATAAATGTAGGTGCTGCAATTCTCTAGCTGTCGCATGATATCGTCTGCAAAACGTGTCGTGTCGTCTGCTTAACCCTCAGCACTGTGTGATACTGTCGTCTGTTTCAGTTCTGACATAACAGTTTTCTTTCATTTCCATTCCAAAAACAGTGTCAGAGTGACAAACAGTTTGGATCCTGATGAGACGCCGAGTTACTCGGCGTCTCATCTGGATCCAAACTGTTTGTAAAAGATCACAAAGTCAAACACTTTACCTCATGAATATTCATGTCAGAAATAATATATGCATGCATATTAATTAGCGTGTTGTGTATAGTGGTTTATAAACACAGGGATATTTAGACAATTAGCCTACAAACACTGTAGAGTGCAGATAGATATTGCGGTAAAGTGTCGCTATTGCTGCCACTTATTTTTTTTAACCAATTCCCTCCTCTGCTATTTTTAGACCCAACCTCCTTGAATAAGTCTACCGAAAAGAAGTATATACTAGAGAAAAGGAAAATTTCAGAATTGCGTAGTTTTGAAACCATTGTGATAAATAGAGCATTTGCTTCTATGGAGCAAATGCTCTATTTATCACAATGATTCCAAGCGATGACTTTTACACACGTGTTAAAACGTGTCAGTAGGAGGGAATAGTTAAACACAAGAGTCTATAAAATCAGGTGGATGCTGAATGCAGGATAAACGTAATGCAGAAAGCTCCCATAGGAGCTTACTGAATAAATTTTATCCCGCGTTAGGCTACCACATTATCGACCCTTTTTCTACATAAATATTCATGAGAGAAATAATGACGTCATGAATATTAATTAGATTAATTGTTATAATAGCACAGGGACACATGACGCCTTGGCCATGACAGAAACTGTAGATTCATATCTATATTATATTTTAATCAAACGGAAGAGACCCTGATCAGACGGCTCCCATAGGAGCCGTCTGATTTTAGATATACAATGTACTCTGTTTGCAAATGCGTCGAAAAGTGTATTTATGGAGTAAAGGGTAATTCGCCCAAATTAGCGAGGTGTTTCTTGGTTTCTGATCAGGGTTTGCTCATTTTAGGGGGGGGGGGGCATATTGTTTTTGCCCTGTTTGTCTGTTTGTTTGTCAGCAACTTTAGCATTGGTCATAACTTTTGAGCCAGTACAGATAGAGACTTGATATTTTGGCATGCATATGTATCTCATAAAGCCGCACATTTTGAGGGGTGACATGTCAAGGTAAAGGTCATCCTTCAAGGTCAGAGGTCAAATATATGGGTCCAATCACCGACTTTAACATTGGCCATAACTTTTGGACCAGTATAGAGATAGAGACTTGATATTTAGCATGCTTGTGTATCTCATGAGGCTGCACATTTTGAGGGTGACATGTCAAGGTCAGGGTCATCCTTCAGGGTCAGAGGTCAAATTGTTTGTTTCTTTGTCTGTAACTTTAACGCAACCTTAACATTGGTCTTAACTTTTGAGCCAGTACAGATATAGACTTGATATTTGGCATGCATATGTATCCCATAAAGCCGCACATTTTGAGGGGTGATATGTCAAGGTCATCCTTCAAAGTCAGAGGTCAAATATATAAGGGGGTATATTGTTTCACAAACACATCTTGTTGCTAATGGAATTTGATAGATCTGATTATTTTGTTTCTGAAATGGCTACATTGTACCACCTTCCATATTTCATTAAAACCATTTTGTCTATACATATTCAATATGAAAATTGGAATAAATAATTATAGAATAGGGGAAAAGGTTAAATGGAGCTATGGGTTAACACGTCTCATATCGACCAAACTATCTGAAACTATAATCACAGTCATCAATGGCAGCTACCAAGCCAAGAGGGGTGTATTAAAAGTGCTGTAATTATGGTTTGGCACAAGGAGGCGGACATTTTGTATTCTCTAGAACGCGCGTGTGACAGTGTCAACTATAAACACTTTAACCTTTAGCCTACTATGGCCGGATGGGTGAATACCTATGCAAACAGTTTGGATCCAGATGAGACGCCGAGTAACTCGGCGTCTCATCAGGATCCAAACTGTTTGAGACACTGGTCGTATTTTGGTAGACAGATTGATTATAGTTTGAAATTGAAAACTATATTAGGTGAACATTTCTGTAAAAATAATTTGCTCTGCAGGCTAAAGGTTACATAACCCTTATCGCGCAAAGAAAACAAAAATGTCTGCTCAGATTTGGATCTTGTGCAATTTTAATTATATTCGATTTGATCATAGTTTTGAGAAAGTATTGCCCGAGTGTCAAACAGCTTTGACCCTGCCGAGATGCCGAGTTACTCGGCGTCTCATCTGGTTCCAAGGTGTTTGCAAACGGGAGCCGGGCCTCCAATAGCGAGATAATAGTTAAGGTAGCGAGCGAGCGGTAAATTTCCCGAAATAGGGTATTATTATAACTAGTTTTCTTGCCATAAATTTCTGTGATGTATTAATTCTTGTGAACTTTCTAAATTCTTCTGTGAAAAAACCCACTAGTCTTTCTTTTAACCTTTTACCACCTGATGAATAGTCATACAAACTGTAATGACATCACGACTAACTGTAATGACGTCACGACTAACTGTAATGATATCACGACTTTTTATTGAGTATTTATATTTAATCATGTATGAACCGATGAATGTTTGGCCATGGAAGACTGTAAAATCAGAGCAATATTATATCGTAGGCAAACAGTGAAGACCCTGGTCAGACTGTACAGTACCTGCATTAGATAACCACATTTAAAGATTTCAAAAGGTCGCTGTAGAAAATCTTTCTGTATAATGATCATCCTACATTAAAGTTACATTCTGTTCATTTTTCCGTATGAATCAAATAAAACCATATCTGAATACTGCTAAATTCTTAGAAAACCGCCGACTTTTAAGAGATGGACAACATGCTCGTTGGCGCTAAGCTAGTTTCAAATCACATTGAGCAGAGTACATCTTTTAAGCTACCGCCTTCCTTTAAGATCTAGAATCAGACTTGTTCTTCATGATCGCTTCAGACGGTTTTACTGGATTTAGAGAAGTCTTTCTGTTCTGAAATATCAATATAAGAAAATAAATGAAAATAATAAATGATTAAGTAAACTGATAAAAACAAAATAATCTGAGAGGAAACACAACGCCAGAATGAAGTCTAGAAAAAACAGAGAGAAAAAAGATCAGACTTATAAAATAATTTACACTCCCAAAACTAATTAAAAACTAAAATTTAGATCCGCCTTTTTGGAAAAAATGACAGGCTACATTTTTAAGCAGACGACATTATTCACGTAATATTTGTAAGGTTACGGGAAAACCCACAACAGTCAGACTTCAATTAGGTCTGGAATAAAACGTCCGCCTTAGTAATTCATCAATTTCACGTAAATGACCAACGTAAAGTGTATTATGTTAGAGTCTCTTTGATACAGTTTTGACTGAGAATACGACATACTGTAAAAACTCGATACTACGACATTTTAGTAATGAATAATATACATGTATATCTGTGTCGGCAGGTGGCTGCTTAATGCTTGGTGAAAATGTACATGAATATATTGAATTTAGCAAGTGTGTAGATCCAGATCCAGTTCAGATGCCGAGTAACTTGGCGTATTGCCTGATTAAAAATCTCATTGGCTGACACTTTCATTGGCTGACACTTTCATTGGCTGAGACTTTCATTGGCTGACACTTTCATTGGCTGACACTTTCATTGGCTGACACTTTCATTGGCTGACACTTTCATTGGCTGACATTCTCATTGGCTGACACTCGTTGTCTGACACTCGTTTGCTGAGGCTGACACTTTCGTTGGCTGACACTTTCGTTGGCTGATACTCTCGTTGACTGGCACACTCGTCATTAATTTTATCATTTTGGAAAGAAATCGGAGGAATGTTCATTTTCAAAAAAAGAATAAATGAATCCTATAAAGTAGAAAATGTCTTCAGCTGCCATCAGAAAGAGGTCAAATTATGGATCCCTAAGACAGGTGGTTGCTTAAAGATTTTGGGACCTATCCATTTTTCACATTGGGGTGGGGGGGGGGGGTTGCATCGCATACTAAAACTTAACTAGTATAAATAATTGACAAACATGGATTCAGCAAACAGTGTTGACCCTGATCACAGAGCTTTTTGTAGGTCTCGGTTACAAATATATTGGCGGTATAACCATTTGACATAGTAGGCATTATCCAATCAAGAACGATCTGGGTCCATGCTTATAAAGTTTTTTAGTTGAGTCTGAGTCCGTTCTCAAGCTTTTGATTGGTCAGATTTGAGTTCTCAAGTTTTTGTTTGGTCAGATTTGAGCCACAGGCTCAAATCTTACCAATCAAAAACTTGAGAACGAACCCAGACTCAACTAAAAGTTTTATAAGCATGGACCCTGGCCGCGAGGTCACAAAACGTTTTACCTGAGTTTGAGATCATTCGCAAGCACCTGACTGTACAATCTGACTGTTATTCGCAAGCACCTGACTGTACAATCTGACTGTCTTGGCAGTACTGTAGAATATCACAATATATGAAAGTTGTCTGATCTAGGTCTATTTTGTTTGCAAAGGCGAAGAAAAATCGTATCTATATAGTACAGGGTTAATCCATTCCCTCATATTGATGCCTTTGGACCCATTTCCTCATATTGATGCCTTTTGACCCATTTCTTCATATTGATGCCTTTTGATCCATTTCCTCATATTGATGCATATTGGTCCATTTCCTCATATTAATGCCTTTTGATCCATTTCCTCATATTGATGCCTTTTGATCCATTTCCTCATATTGATGCCTTTTGATCCATTTCCGCCTTTTGCTCCATATCCTCATATTGATGCCTTTTGATCCATTTCCTCATATTGATGCTTTTTTTAAAAAAATCCATTTCCTCATATTGATGCCTTTTGATCCATTTCCTCATATTGATGCCTTTTGATCCATTTCCTCATATTGATGCCTTTTGATCCATTTCCTCATATTGATGCCTTTTGATCCATTTCCGCCTTTTGCTCCATATCCTCATATTTGATGCCTTTTGATCCATATCCTCATATTTGATGCCTTTTGATCCATATCCTCATATTGATGCCTTTTGACGCTTCTTTAAAATTCACAATTTGAAACCATTGTGATAAATAGAGCATTTGCTACATAGTAGCAAATGCTCTGTTTATCACAATGGTTTCAAAACTATTTTCATTTTTGCTAGTAAATGCTCCTTTTCGTTAGATTTGTTCAAAGAAACTGTACGCAAAAATAGTCTATGAGGTAATGGGTTAAATACGTACCGATACATTGTTTGCCACTTATTAGAACTATTTGTAGCTTGCTAACTTGTGTTACAAACCGTGTAGAATTCACCAGACACACCTTTTACAACGCGATGGCGGATCTGATTCTTCAGCGTTTTTTACAGCCTAGTGGTTAGATTTCGTATAACAGGACCAACGCATTTAACCCATTACCTCATAGGCTATTTTTAGGCCCTACCTCTTTAAATAAATATACCGAATATAAACATTAACTAGAGAAAAGGAAAAAAATGTAAAATTTTGTAGTTTGAAACCATTGTGATAAATAGAGCATTTGCTCCTACAGGAGCAAATGCTCTATTTATCACAACGGTTTCACAAAGTGACTTTTACAGAGTTGTCGAAAGTCGTCAATATTAGGGAATGTGTTAAATGGTTACACGAGTATGCTACTATAGTAGTTCACCCTTGGGCTATGGGTTATAGTCTGTATAAGAGCCAAGAATTCAACAACAACGACGTTAGATTTAATAGATTATGCAACAAGTCTACTAGCTGCTTGTGCTGCTTTACTCACTCACACTGTATATATGTGTGTGTGTGTGATTGATAGTAAAGCAGATGAGTTTGTATTTCCTGACTACTTGCATTTAGTTTTTATTCTGGACTGTTTAATCTGTGTTGATTAACGCCCGTTTCTTCCCGGTATGGGCTAAATGGATGTCCCATAGAGAGGAGAGGGGGTACAGAGAAACATGGGCGCGATGCCCTCCTCTCATTACCGAAATATTTTCTCAGGTTCTTTTAGATTCCCAGTGTGCAGGACTGTTACATCGGGCCTCGTTTTATAGTCGTGACTATACTTTAGTATGTATTCTTAATCGTTTGTCTTTAGTCTTTACAGTTTAGTTTGTATTGGCTATTTGGTTGGTATTCTAGACAGTTTAGTTTGTATTGGCTGTTTGGTTGGTATTCTAGACAGTTTAGTGTGTATTGGCTGTTTGGTTGGTATTCTAGACAGTTTAGTTTGTATTGGCTGTTTGGTTGGTATTCTAGACAGTTTAGTTTTTATTGGCTATTTGGTTGGTATTCTAGACAGTTTAGTTTTCATTGGCTGTTTGGTTGGTATTCTAGACAGTTCAGTTTGTATTGGCTGTTTGGTTGGTATTCTAGACAGTTTAGTTTTCATTGGCTGTTTGGTTGGTATTCTTTACAGATTAGTTTGTATTGGCTGTTTGGTTGGTATTCTAGACAGTTTAGTTTGTATTGGCTATTTGGTTGGTATTCTAGACAGTTTAGTTTTCATTGGCTGTTTGGTTGGTATTCTAGACAGTTTAGTTTGTATTGGCTGTTTGGTTGGTATTCTAGACAGTTTAGTTTGTATTGGCTGTTTGGTTGGTATTCTAGACAGTTTAGTTTGTATTGGCTATTTGGTTGGTATTCTAGACAGTTTAGTTTTTATTGGCTGTTTGGTTGGTATTCTAGACAGTTTAGTTTTCATTGGCTGTTTGGTTGGTATTCTAGACAGTTTAGTTTGCATTGGCTGTTTGGTTGGTATTCTAGACAGTTTAGTTTGTATTGGCTGTTTGGTTGGTATTCTAGACAGTTTAGTTTGTATTGGCTGTTTGGTTGGTATTCTAGACAGTTTAGTTTGTATTGGATGTTTGGTTGGTATTCTAGACAGTTTAGTTTGTATTGGCTGTTTGGTTGGTATTCTTGACAGTTTAGTTTGTATTGGCTATTTGGTTGGTATTCTAGACAGTTTAGTTTGTATTGGCTGTTTGGTTGGTATTCTATACAGTTTAGTTTGTATTGGCTGTTTGGTTGGTATTCTAGACAGTTTAGTTTGTATTGGCTGTTTGGTTGGTATTCTAGACAGTTTAGTTTGTATTGGCTGTTTGGTTGGTATTCTAGACAGTTTAGTTTGTATTGGCTGTTTGGTTGGTATTCTAGACAGTTTAGTTTGTATTGGCTGTTTGGTTGGTATTCTAGACAGTTTAGTTTGTATTGGCTGCTTGGTTGGTATTCTAGACAGTTTAGTTTGTATTGGCTGTTTGGTTGGTGTTCTAGACAGTTTAGTTTGTATTGGCTGTTTGGTTGGTATTCTGGACAGATTAGTTTTTTTTATTCTCGCTTGCTAAGTTAGTATTGCTGATCGTGTTTTTTGAGTTTATTGTTCTTCACAGATTAATTTGCATTTTTGATCGCTTATTTTGTTCTCTGGACTGTTTAGCTTGTGCTTTTGACTAGTTAGTTCTTTATCTTGATAGTTTAATTTGTATCACTGATCTTTTCGCTTGTATTCCTGACTGTTTAATTTGTATTTATTATCGTTTAGTTTGCATTCTTAATCGGTTAGTTTACATTGGAAACAGGCATATTAGCAAGAGTTATATAAGTAAAGAGGTATATGTTTATTAGCAAGAGGGACATTAACAAATGAACGCATTAAAATCCATAAGCAATGAACTAATAAATATCTTATTCTGCATTTTCTGAAATACATGTTGTCAAAAATCCCTTGTTGTTCATTTGCTGTTACAAACTTTTAGTTAATTTGCATATTAATGGAATTCTTGTACATGTGTTCATCACGGCACAAAGTGTTAAGGAAATATTGTATTTGATAACGGTTGCTTTACAGAGACTCAATTGAACTTTCGGCAAAAATCGTCAAACTTCGTTACCGTCGAAGTTTACCGGAAATCAGCGAGTAATTTATGCGATTGCATTTTGAACACAACACAAACGAATGTTTACACCTGTATGCGTCTACGGGATTTTGTTTACGAGTTTTTCACGTGCGGAGTAACACGGGTACATGTATAACCAAGGAATTCCATCAGAGCCATTGATAAAATTCACTCTTTTCGCGCCAAATAAGTTTCGTTAGCAAAGTTGTCGTCTGCTTTCAGTTTCAGAGTTGTTCCTCAATACCTTCTAATCATTACCCCGCTATTTGCGACATGACTCGGATGACTCGGGTCCTAGCTGTTTGACACCTCGGTCAATGGGTTTCTCAAAAGCTTAACCCTTTGCTCTATGAATATTTTTGTATAATCACATAAACATTGATTAGAATGATTTTATAATGGCACATGGACTCAGGAAAGTTTAGTCAGGACAGAAACTATAGACTCATATATTATTTCATAAGCAAACAGCTAGACCCTTATCTATAAGAGCCTTCTGTTCTGGATCTACTCTGTTTGCAAAGACACAGAAAGGCGTCTTTATGGAGTGAAGAGATAGTCGAATTAGAAGAAATAAAAATGCACAAGATCTAAAGTTTTACCCATTACATCATAGACTATTTTTAGATACAACATCTTTGAATAAATCTACCGAAAGGGAGCATTAACTAGAGAAAAGGAAAATTTAAGAATTTTGTATTTTGAAACCATGGTGATAAATAGAGCATTTGATCCTATAGGAGCAAATACTCTATTTATCACAATGGTTTCACAAAATGACTTTTACAGAGTCATCAAAAGTCGTCAATATGAGGGAATGGGTTAACATGTGTTATTTTCCACAGCAAACACAAGTGTAGTATATATCAGTTTGAATCCTGATTAGACGTCACTTCCCGTTTTGACCCAAACTGTTTGCAGCGTAACCAACGATTCGCCCATTGCACCGAGCGCTATGTGTCGTTTTCCGGCTGCAGTGGCGGTGAAATAATTGAGCATTATTTCATTTCTCCTTGAAACTCTGTGATGACTCTACACAGTGTTCATAATGTAGGATTTGGAAGAGTAATGACACGATAAGTATTCGAAACATACGCCTCTTGGTGGAAAAATGACGGGATAAGTATTTCAAATACACGCCCCCTGGTAGAGAAATGGCAATGTATTTCAAATACACACCACTTGGTAGAGAAATGGCAAGGTTTTTCAAATACACGCCCCTTCGTAGAGAAATGGCAAGGTATTTCAAATACACGGCCCTTGGTTGAGAAATGGCAAGGTATTTCAAATACACGCCCCTTGGTAGAGAAATGGCAAGGTATTTCAAATTGAAGTATACGCCCCTTGTGAATGCATGACAAAGTAAGTATTTGAAATAAAGATCCCATGGAAGAAAAATGACTTTGTAAATATTTAAAATATACGCCCCTTGAAGGAGAAAAGACAATGTGAGTATTCGAAATACATGTACACGCCCCTATTAGATGTATGACAAGGTAAGTATTTGAAATATACAACCGTTAGTGGAGAACTGACAAGGTAAGTACATGTATTGCAAATATACGCAGATCGATCTAGAAAGAGACGATGTAAGAATTTAAAATTTACGTCCCTAGGTGGAAATGAAGAGGTAAGTATTGGAATATACGCCCGTTGGTGGAGAAAAAACGAGTTAAGTATTTAAAATATACACCCTTAGTGGATAAATGACATGGTAAGTATTAAAAATATATGCCATTAGGTGGAGAAATGATTGGATAAGTATTTAAAATATACGCCATTCGGTGTAGAAATGACAAGATAAGTATTTGATACACGTCCATCATCTATGACTCTAGTGCCAAATGGCAGAATCTAAGTATGAACGGATCAAACTATCTATCTGCCCGGTAATATTGCATATTTACTCTTTCAAGCCTGAATTCGTCAGTGTTTAACCCATTCCCACAGAGGGTATTTTTAGATCCAGCCTCTATAATTAAATCTACCAAAAAGGAGCATTTACTGGAGAAAGGGAACATTTAAAACTAGAAACTATAGACTCCACTGATTATGAAATGATTAAACTTCTTCGGGGATTTTAAATGACAACCACTGCAGACCCTAATCAGAGGGCTCCCACTGATCTGGGTCTACACTATTTGAAAATGACAATACATAGGCGTTCGTCTTGAAAGTCTAAACCATTCGATTGCTATTCACGTCAATATATGAACCCGTAAATAGTGAAGACCCAGATGAGACAGCTCCTGCAGGAGCTGTCTCATCAGGGTCTGCACTATTTATAAGTTGATTGTGCAACCAGTGAACCCCAAAGCAGTTATTGCACAGCGAAATATTTGTACACAGTGAAGATATATGTAATTATTCAACAGGGAATGAGTAAAGAAGGAGAAATGTGTTTTAAAATTCAGTAAGCGAAGGGTTAATTATCTCGTCATAAAACTTATAGCGTTTTATCGTTATCTGAACTTCTGTTATCTCAAAGTTATTTGTATGGTCCATTGAACTTCGAGATAATAATAGTTCGAGTCATCCGATTTCTGACTTCAACTCTTCCTGAAGTTCATGGCTTAATGCAGGTCTAAAGTAATGCTGAAAGCTCCCAGGGCGCATTGAGCTTTTACATGTGTTTCTAGATATGCGTAGTGATACATTTCAGATCAGTTCTGTGTTGTAAACATTGGAACTTTTACTTCGAGTTATATTGAAGCTCGAGCTATCCGACTTCGAGATACCGAAGTTCAACTGTAATTACAAAAAGCAGCTGATAAAATGCTGAAATTTATGGAACTAGCAGACTATTCCAGGAAATTCGAAAACTAATGAATCATTTACTGTCGGTGTGCATTTTAACTCTTGTTGGCGCCAAATAAGTTTTATCTGCAAACAATGCCGGCTGCTATGTATCCCCTTCCCTCATATAAACGTCTTTTCACACATTTACAAACATAGTAGACCTAGATCAGACATGAGACGGATCCTATAGGAGCCGTCTGATCATGGTCTGCCGTGTTTGCTTTTGATATGATATGAATTCGCGATATCATTATTTCTTACATTAACCCTTCGCTTGCTGAATTTTTCTAAAATACATTTCTCCTTCTTTACCCATGCCCTGTTGTATAGTTACATATATCTTCACTGTGAAGGCCTATAAGTATTTCGCTGTGCAATCACTGCTGTGGAGTGCGCTGGTTGCACAATCAACTTGTAAATAGTGCAGACCCTGAGGAGCTGTCTCATCTGGGTCTTCACTATTTACAGGTAGGTATATTGACGTGAATAGCAAGCGAAGGGTTAATATTGAACAGGGAAATTGTTATGTTTCAGAGTGGAGTATTCTTATTCCTAGAATGCACGCTGGCGTCAGTTAGTTTGGAACCTGATCTTTTGTTTGCAAAGTTAATTACAGTATCGCCAGTTTCAGCAAGTCATGCATAGTGTCGCTTTTGGACCACCTCGGAAGTAAAATAGTTAACTCATTCCCTCATATGATCACCTTTGCAAATAGAGCAGACCCAGACCAGAGGGCTGCTGACTGCAGGAGCCGTCTGATCAGGGTCTTCTCTGTGTGTGCTTATAAAATTCTATAGATCCACTCCGCCAACAAGTCCCTTTTACAGTTTAACCTCATTTAAAAAAGTTAATGAGTATCATGATGTGATGAGTTTATATCTAAATGTTCATTACGGAAATGGTTAATATTCGGCGCGCTTTGCAAATTATCGTCTGCTTAACATTCTACTAAACGCACCCTGTTTCCTGGTTAAGCGCGTCCTGATTCCTGTTAAGCGCACACTGACTCCTGTTAAGAGCGCCCTGGTTCCTGTTCAAGCGCATCCTTCGGCCTGTACCCCCTTTTGTTTCATGTTTAAGCGCACCCTTACGCCTGTTAAGCACGCCCTGGTTCCTGTTTAAGCACACCTTTACTCATGTTAAGCGCGTCCTGATTCTAGTTTTGAAAAGCGCAACATGACTCCTTGTTCGGCGCGCCCTTTACTCCTGTTTAAGCGCACACTGACTGCTGTTTAAGCGCACAATAATACCTGTTAACTCTTTTCCTGTTCTATGTTTATTACAAATTTCAATACCTAATGAATATTAATGGACAAATTAGTAATAATAAAATATGGAAGGTAGATCTAGACCGTTTTAGCCATTTCAAAACGTATAGAAACGGATATATCAAATTATATCAGCAAACAGAGCAGACCCTGATCAGACGGCTCCTCTAGGAACTGTCTGATCTGGGACTACTCTGTTTGCACATGCGTGAAAACGCGTTTATATGAGGGAAATGGTTAAGCGCGCCCTGACTACTGTTTGAGCGCGCACTGGTTCTTGTTTAAGCGCACCGTGACTCCTGGTTAAGAGCTCCATTTACTCCTGTTTAAGCGCAATCTGTTTCAGCGCACATTGACTCCTGTTACAGCGCACAATGACTCCTGTTAAGCGCACCCTGGCTCCTGGTTACGCGCACCCTTTACTCATGTTTAAACGTTCCCTGACTACTGGTTAAGCGCCCTGGATCCCTGTTAAGAGCGCCCTTATTCCTGGTTAAGTGCACCCCGACTCCTGTTAAGCGCATCCTGACTCCTGTTAAGCGCACTCTGACTCATGTTAAGCGCACAATGACTCCTGTTAAACGCACTCTGACTCATGTTTAGCGCACAATGACTCCTGTTAAACGCACTCTGACTCATGTTAAGCGAACCATGACTCCTGTTAAACGCACTTTGACTCCTGTTAAACGCACCATGACTCCTGTTAAGCGCGCCCTTACTCCTGTTTAATGCACCCTGACTCCTGGTTATGCGCTCCCTGACTGATATTTTGATAATTGCTTACTCTTCCGAGTCCTTGATGACCTTTGCAACCAGCTTGTATCCAGGAGTGACGCCGAGTAGCTAGGTGTCTCCCCTCCAGGTTCCAGACTATTTGTATCCAGGGAAAATGAGACGCAGAGTAGCTAGGCGTCTCCCCTCCAGGTTCCAGATTATTTGTATCCAGGGGGAAACGAGACGCCGGGTAGCTAGGCATCTTCCCTCCAGGTTCCAGATTGTTTGACACTGATTATAATTGTGTAAAACAATGAAAAAAAATGTCAGTCAATTTGACACGTGAAGCAGACGACAATTTTAGCAGATGGAATTTATCTGGAAGTTAAGCAGATAATAGCTGCAAAGTAGGAAACGAAGGGGTTTTGGTGAACAGAGTAGACCCGGATCAGCCGTCTGATCTGGGTCTGCTCTCTTTGCTTTTGATATAGATGTTATTCAACAGTTTTTGTCAAAGCAAACAAATTCCTTGAAAAGTTTGCATTATACAAAATCAGTTAGTAAATACGCATGATGTCATTTTTTAACACGAATAGCTTATTGAACAGGGAAAGGGTTAAAACACATACAGCGGTTATCTACGTTTCTACTAAAATAACACCTGTCCGTGGAACTGTTTAGATGTATTTACGACGTCTAGTCCCATCTTTATGTAAACTGGTCTGGTCCAGAGTTCTCAAACAGCATGCAAAGTGCTAAAAACGTCTGATTTACCGTAAATACCAATCCCAACCTAAAAATACATTCTTACAATTTCTTACACCAAGATTCTTGAAATACAACGAATACGTCACAGTGGAAGCATTTTTATGTTTTCAAGAATGAATATGACTCAACTGAAAATACCTGGCGCGTTTTCCTTTTTCATCTGTTTGGTGTCGTGTGCAAAATCACTCGAGAAGCAAAGGGAGGGGATATTTCATAGTCCGTGTGCAAACTTTGTATCCCAAAATTTCACTCATACTCTTTCGTAGTGACTTTGGGCTTCCGTTACTAAGGAGATAGTTTTTTGTATGAAAAGAGGTAAGATTAAAAAATAGCTAGACTAATGATAATGATGATGACAAAATGATAATATATGTATGTTTTTTTTTCATTTAATGAGATTGATCAAGAGGGTGTTATAATTAAAATGTATAAATGTGAGTTTTCTTTGGCGTCGGTGTTCCCTCATTTGGCATCAAGCCTGTTTGATATATGACCCAAGTGCAGAAAAAACATTCCTGTATCGACCTCTCTACATGGGACTGTATCTGCATTTATCACAGAATAGTAGCTCAATGCAGGGCACCAGTTATACAGAAAGCTCCCATATGAGCTTTCTGCATTACTTTGCTCTGCATTAAACAACCACCTGCTTTAAGTTGTACTGCATTTCATACTGCTGGTTTTGTAAAAGTTAAAACCCAGAACCGCACCGTGAAGGTAAAAGGCTACAACTGCACGAACGACTCGAGCTGACAACTGTATACTGGTGAATATTCAATTAACCCTTTCCCTCATATAAACGTGTTTTCACGCGTTTGCAAACAGAGTAGACCCAGATCAGACGGCTCCTAGAGGAGCCGTCTGATCAGGGTCTGCTCTGTTTGCTAATAGAATTTCGAAGATCTGTGTCTTTACTTTCTAAAATGGCTACAATGTTCCACCTTCCAGATTTCCTTATCACTATTTTGTTAATGAATATTCAGTTGGTATTGACATTTGGCCTAAATACAGAACAGGGAAAGGGTTAAGAAATATAGATAAGCCGAATGTAGGAACATCTAGTGATTTACCAGTACAGAGACTTCCGTATATCATATAACTATATTGTTCTATGTGAAAACAGTGCAGATCCTGACCACACTGTTCTTTCAGGAGTCATCTGATCTGGGTCTACACTGTTTGCAAAGGAGGGATAGATGCGGTAAATGGGGTTAATCTTTTATTTCGTAAACACGCCTGTCTACGCTTTGCAAACAGAGTAGACCCAGATCAGAAGGTTCCTGTAGGCGTCGCCTGATCAGAGTCTGCTCTGATTGCCTGTGATATAATATTGACATGATTCTAGAGTTTCTGTCATAAAACAGTACATTTGTATTTACATTTTCTAACTCAATACAACAGTGTACACCCATTAGCTTTTCTTCTGATGTTTGCTTAAAGTTTGATTTTTTACAAATACGTATTAATTATATGCACTCTGAATCGTAATAAATTTTGTCTCGTGTCGAACAGTCCCACTTTTCCTAGTAAGATACCGGGTATCTCAGCGTCTCATGCAGGTCCTATAGCTGTATGCAACTATGAGTCAGGTCCTATAGCTATATGCAAATATCAGTCAGGTCCTATAGCTGTATGTCAGTCAGGTCCTATAGCTGTATGCAACTATGAGTCAGGTCCTATAGATATATGCAAATATCAGTCAGGTCCTATAGCTGTATGTCAGTCCGGTCCTATAGCTGTATGCAAATATCAGTCAGGTCCTATAGCTGTATGCAAATATCAGTCAGGTCATATAGCTGTATGTCAGTCCGGTCCTATAGCTGTATGCAAATATCAGTCAGGTCCTATAGCTGTATGCCAGTCAGGTCCTATAGCTGTATGCCAGTCAGGTCCTATAGCTGTATGCAAATATCAGTCAGGTCCTATAACTGTATGTCAGTCAGGTCCTATAGCTGTATGCAACTATCAGTCAGGTCCTATAGCTGTATGCAAATATGAGTCAGGTCAGTCAGGTCAGGCGATAAAGGTTAATCAAAGGTTAAGGTCTGGGTCCATGCTTATAAAGCTTATAGTTGAGTCTGAGTTTCGTTCTCAAGCTTTTGATTGGTCAGATTTGAGCCAAAGGCTCAAATCTGACCAATCAAATACTTGAGAACGAATTCAGACTCCACTAAAAGTTTTATAAGCATGGACCCTGACCTGCCGATCTTTCTCTTTAACTTCCGACTGGTTTAAGCTTTTGACAAACTAGTGATCGAGTGACATACAATTTGGGTTTTGGTGAAATGCCGAGTTACTCGGCAGTTTATCTGCACCCAAAGTGTTTAAAATCCAAATTAGGCCACTATCTGCACGTGAACTCGCTCACGCAGGCCGGATAGCAAGTCGCACGGTTTTCTACACTGGTCGAACCTATCGAGTTGGTATCCAGATGAGATTCTGAAAATAAATTGCTCTAAAGTACACTCTGAAACTGAACAGCAGACGACATTTTTTTACAGGCGAAAAGTATTTGGCGCCAAATTGCAAAACGGAAGTAATAGAGAATGCACTTTTCCTTAGATCTCTTGAAGGTTACCAGTTTAACTCAGTTTGAGCAGTCGATTAAAACAGTATTGCGTTCAGTTATGAGTTACCGTTACAGAATTGATGCAACTGCTTGCCAAGTTTAAGACAGAAATATTGCTTTTAAAGGATTGGCCATTTACCTCATTGAAATGGTATATAGTAAAACTCTTCTAATGCGACCACTTAATGACTCAACACACCTGTCTTAATAAGCTGGTGATTGCTTAATGCAGGACAAAAGTAATTCAAAAATCTCCTCTAGGAGCTCTCTGCATTACTCTTGTCCTGCATTAAGCTACCACCTGCATCTAACACCCAGAATTATACCTCTTTAGGTGGTCGCATTAGTGGGGTTTTACTGTACTTGTAAGAGGAGCTTGACTGACATACTGTGCAGACCCTTATAAAAGGTCTTCTCTAGGGACCCTCTGATCTGGGTCTACATTTTTTTCAAACGTCAATACACTCGTTTCCTGCCTTTAAGGGATTAACATTTTACCGTTCGTTTTTGCATACACAGTAAAACCAGACCAGGCGGATCTTGTTGAAACTGTCTGATCTGAGTCTGCTCTGTTTGCTTAAAAATAATGCTGATCGAATTCTACAGTATCTAATATGATCTAAAATGCCATTGTTCATAATGCTTTTTTAGACATTCAGCTAATTAATATGCATGACGTCATTATTACTTAATGCATATTCATGACATAAGCATAAGCTCATGCAGAACAATAACCTATAACCATGAAATATTTTATCTGATGTTTATTCAAGTAGGAGCTGTGCTGAACGGGGATTACTCCGTGTGCTTATGAAATGATACAGATACGAGTCTACAGTTTCTACCACGGCACAAACATTTTATAAATGTGTTCACATGCTATATAAAAAAAACCTCCGCTAATTAATATGCATCTCAGGCAAGTAGCATACACACCTACATATACACCTGTATTTGCATATAGTGTAGACCCATATGAGACAGCTCCTAAAGGAGCTCCTAAAGGAGCTGTCCGATACGGGCCTGCACCATTTGCCATGCTAATTTAATGACTGCATGTAGATCTACATGTATAATGTGTCTGCTAATTAATATTCATAATTGGTTGATTTGAATATTCAGCTGGAGACAGGTTGAGTTATATCTTCCCGGGACTGTCTTGATACAGCGCAGATAGTTTCAAGCGCGTGGCATCATTGGTTTTGATTGATAAGAAACACGTGTGCTTTCAACATTTATCGTGCATAGTAAAATGTCGTCTGCTTGATTTGTTCAATGTACATTAGAACCTCTCTGAAACAACAACTTAAAATACAAACATAAAGCATGATGTAGCTTAATGCAGGTGGCAATGAGCTTTCTGTCTTACTTACATGCTTTATTAACTACATTAACCCTTTCGCTGCCAACCTCTGTCGTCAGCTAACTTTGTCGTCTGCTACAAATTTTCATTCTTTTGATTTTCTTTTCTTCATTTTTGTTTCAAAAAACATAGTAACAGTAACAAACAGTTTGGATCCTGATGAGACGCCGAGTTACTCGGCGTCTCATCTTGATCCAAATTGTTTGTATAGGTAATCACAGATCCGGCATTGGCAGCGAAAGGGTTAAAAACAATGTTAGCTGAAAATCATTGCAATCATTTTTAACCATTTTCTCCACAAATACGCCTTTCTACGCCTTTACAAACAGAATAGACCCAGATTTGTAGGCTACTGTAGGAGCCGTCTGATGTGGGTTGCTCTGTTTGCTTATCGAATGATATAGATTCTTCTTTGGCAAACGTTTCATGTGTTGATATGCCGTTTTAACTCTTCGCTGGCTGAATTTTAAAACACATTTCTCCTTCTTTGCCCATGCCCTGTTGTATAATTACGTTTATATCTTCACTGTTACAAGTATTTCGCTGTGCAATCACTGCTGTGGAGTGCACTGGTTGCACAATCAACTTGTAAATAGTGCAGACCCTGATGAGACAGCTCCTGCAGGAGCTGTCTCATCTGAGTCTTCACTATTTACAGGTAGGTATATTGACGTGAATAGCAAGCGAAGGGTTAAAATATACTGGTAATCTAATAAATTATACCGGTAATCTAATAAAATATACTGGTAATCTAATAAATTATACCGGTAATCTAATAAAATATACAGATAATCTAATTAATATTCACAATATCAAAATTTCTGACATGAATATTCATGAAGAAAAAGATAAAATGACCTTCAACCTTTACTCCAATGGCACGCCGTTTAATGCCTTTGCAAACAGAGTAGACCCAGATCAGACTGCCCCTGTGGGAGACGTCTGACCTGGGTCTGCTATGCTTGCTTATGAAACAACTTGGATCTGATTATATACAGTTTATGCAATGGTAAAAAAAGTTGTGTGTCTATATGTCATTATAAAAATGCAGTTACCGGTAATTATTACTCTTGATGTTTATACATATCTTACATGGATATTTGTGGTTAAAGTCCGATGCTCCTAATAAACGCTCTCGATGACGTCAACCTTTTTAAAAGGATATTCTTGCATTTAGTGCACATGTGGTTTAGTTGTTTAGTACGAAATGGAAGCAAAGCATATAGCTCGTACGTGAGCTTTCTGCATTGCATTCAGTCTGCATTAAGCTATCGCCTGCATTTTGAAGAAAGCGTCTATATTAATGATTATCATATAGGGGTTTGTTTTCATGATCGTTAGTCTATCCCCCGGCCCCGAATGACTTTACTACAATAAGGCGTTTAATAAGAAGGTATTTTACTATAATATCTTTATTAGAGTGATGCGTTTATTACAGTAAGGCTTTACTAGAGTTAGGCGTTTATGAGGTAGCATGGCGTTTATTAGAGTAGAATATTTATTAAAGCAGGGTATTTATTAGAGCAGTGTATTTATCAGAGGAGGGTGTTTATTAGAGCAGGGTGTTTATTAGAGCAGGGTATTTATTAGAGCAGGGTATTTATTAGATGAGGATGTTTATTAGAGCAGGGTATTTATTAGAGCAGGGTATTTACTAGAGGAGGATGTTTATTAGAGCAGGGTATTTATTAGAGCAGGGTATCTATTAGAGCAGGGTGTTTATTAGAGCAGGGTATTAGAGCAGGGTATTTATTAGAGCAGGGTATTTATTTAGTATTTTACTACAATGCGACGTTAACTAGAATGTCGTTTATTACGGTGAGCCTGTGGCGTTTGTTACAGTAAGATTTTTACTAGAGTGAAGCGCTTATCACAGTAGGGCGTTTATTAGAGTGGGGTGTTTATTATAGTAGGGTGTTTTTTACAGTATCTATTTTACTAAACTGAGGCTTTTATTAGAAGGGTGTGTATTAGAGTGAGGCGGTTATTATTGAAAGGCGTTCACCAGAGTGAGGCATTAATTAGGATTGGACGTTCATTTGAATGAAACGTTAATTAGAGTGAAGCGTTTATATGAGTGATGTGTTATTTAGAGTCAAGCGTTTATTAGATTGAAGCGTTTATTAGATTGAAGCGTTTAAAATTAAAATGATGCTTTTATTAGATTGATGCGTTTATAAGAGTGGGACGTTAATTAGAGTGGGACGTTAATTAGAGTGAGACGTTTATTAGAGTGAAACAACACTTTTCATAATAGCATATGACTTAACCCTCTACTCCATAAATATGCATTTCAACGCCTTTGAAAACAGAGTAAACCCAGATCAGATCCTGTAGGATGGCTCCTGTAGGAGCCGTCTGATCAGGGTCTGCTCTGTTTTCTTATACTATGAAAAACGTCTGATTTTACAGTTTCTATCATTGCCGAGTTATAATTAAGTCTGGTATTTTTGTTCATACGCAATAATTAAAATATTGCTCATTTATATTCATGATGTATTTTTTTAAAATGAATATTCAAGGGGTAGAGGCTCAAAGCAGCAGAGTAGAACAGACGACAATTTTCGTAACTACAAAAGGCATGAACCTTTCGCGCAACAACAAATTTCGTCTGCTAAAATAATCGTCTGCTTCAAAATTCAACGTGAAAAAACATTATCAGATGGGCAAACAGTTTGGCTCCTAATGAAACGCCAGCTTGCTATACGCGTCTCGTTTTGATTCAAATTATTGCGCAGGTATATATCTCAGATACACTAATGTCGGCGAATACAATCTTTTGTAGCAAAAACCATTCAAGATACTTGTACAACTTGCCTTGCAGTAGGAAGAAAAGAATGCTGCCTGTACCCGGAACTTTCTGCGTGGAAGTAATTCTTATCTGGAATATCTACCTGTGTGAAATCTATAGCCTGCTGGGAAATATTTGACGAAAGAAATTGTATTCTTACTCGGATTTCGAAACGAACCTTCCTGTGAATAATATCAGAATATACTATGTCAAACAGTTTGGATCCTGATGAGACGCCGAGTACCTCGGTCAATAACTCGGCATCTCATCAGGATCGAAACATGTTTTCAAAGGTTTCCGCATCGTCGGTCGCTTCAGGCATTAGCTGGATCTGTGGAGGGGTTTTCCGCAGGTGAATAGAAATGTAAACATCTGTCGCAGTCGGGAATCTCCGTCTAATTCCGACAAAGCCGATCGGACGTCGGGAGTTTCCGAATGCATTTGCTGGGTCCATTAACCGCATTCCACTTTGGTATCTCACTCAAAGCCTTCCCTCAGACGGAACTTTTCGTCTGCTATGAAGTGACGTCTGCTTCAGATCAAGTTTTTACTGTTTTTCGCATTAATATAAGTGAACATAACTCGTACATGAGTGGGTTTGACATGACGACTATTCAGCAAATTTAATACCTTAAATCAGAGCAACAGATGAACATGCGTACTAAAGTAATAAAATCATTATTTCTCCATCAAACACTATGTTGTGACCACTCTTTAGAATCGTCTCTTTGAGACGATTCTAAAGAGTGGTCACAGCATAGGGTTTGGTGGAGAAATAAAGAAGTTATTCTTGAAAATGTTTTAATTTACACATTTTATCTGGACCTCTGTTAAATGCTGTATTCCTCTACCTGACGAACACTCATGACAGATAATGACTGATGAAGGAACATACAATAGCAGGATTTTTTTCTAATGACTTATGAACGATACAAGTTTCATTTACACCACAGGTAAACAGAAAATACACTGATCAGATAGCTCCATCAGGAGCAACCTGGTCTCGGTCTACTCTGTTGGCTAATGCGTAAAAGTAAGTCTCTATCTGGTAAAGGATTAAGTATATGTCTTCAGCAAATATGCCATCTGCTTCATTCTC
Organism: Azorinus chamasolen; assembly: GCA_963576725.1. NCBI lineage: Eukaryota > Metazoa > Mollusca > Bivalvia > Cardiida > Solecurtidae > Azorinus > Azorinus chamasolen. The sequence goes on from OY755246.1 coordinate 83,525,072, forward strand.
ACTGTCAACGTATACTTCAATCTCAATGACTAGCTTGACGTATATTTCATTCTCAAGGCCAACATTAACATATACTTCATCCTAAATATCTAGTTTGACGTATACTTCATTCTCAAAGTCTTGTTTGACGTATTTTTGATTCTTAAAGATTAATTTGACATAGTTTTTATTTTCAAGTTCTAGTCTGGCCTAGATTTGATTTTAATGCACAGAGAACAGAACGTCTGCTTCATTTTCAATAGATAATTTGGTTTATAGTTCATTCCAAAGACCTAGTTTATGCATCTTTCATTTTCAAGGTCTTTGTTGATATCACAGGGGGGCATTTCGTTGGTCTACATGGTCTAAAAGGTAAAAAAACATGATATAGTCGATTTAGTGTTATATTATATACAGTATATAACCTAACACTTAATTGACCCAATCATTTTTACCTATTAGACCATGTAGACCCATGATATGCCCCCCTGTGGTTGATATATGTACCATTAAGACTAGTTTTACATATACAAATGTAGTTCATTCTCAAAGCCTAATGGAACGTATACTTCATTCTCAAGACGTAGTTTGATGTATATGTCATTTGCAAGGCCTAGTGTGATGTATACTTCATTTGCAAGGCCTAGTGTGATGTATACTTCATTCTCAAGACGTAGTTTGATGTATACGTCATTTGCAAGGTCTAGTGTGATGTATACATGTACTTCATTTGCAAGGCCTAGTGTGATGTATACTTCATTTGCAAGGCCTAGTGTGATATATACGTCATTTGCAAGGCCTAGTGAGATGTATACGTCATTTGCAAGGCCTAGTGGAATGTGTACGTCTTTCTCAATGCATACCATTACGTATATTTCATTCTCAAAGCATAGCTTGACGTATATAGTTCATTCTCACGGACAGGTTTGATTAGTATACCGGTATTTCATTCTCAACGCCTAGTTTGACACATTCTTATTCTCATTGCCTAGTTTGACCTATACTTCATTATCAAGGCACATTTTTACCTATACTTCATTATCAAGCGCAGTTTGACCTATACTTCATTATCAAGGCACAATTTGACATGCACTTCATTATGAAGGCACAGTTTGACCTATACTTCATTATCAAGGCACAGTTTGACCTATACGTCATTAACAAGGCACAGTTTTACCTATACTTCATTATCAAGTCACAGTTTGACATATGCCTCATTATCAATACCTAGTTTGACTTATACTTCATTGTCAAGGCCTAGTTTATTGTATACTTCATTATCAAGATCTAGTTTGGCATACACTGCATTCTCAACGCGTAGTTGAACGTATACGTCATTCTCAGTGGGTAGTTTGACGTATGCTTCATTCTCAAGGTCTGTTTTGCCAACTGCCCCTACGTCTAGTTTGGTGTGTTTTCATTTTCATGGCCTGGTCTGATGCCTTTTATATTCTCAAAGTCTATTTTGATGCCTGCTTTATCCTCAGTGCCTACTGGTACGTCTGCGCTCACTGCGGAAAGTTGCTTGTACAGTAGTACTGTAAGAAAAGGCACATGAAGAATATGTGTAGACAGTAAAACCTCTGTAAAGACAATGTTCACTCAAAGACTTCTATTTGTGAGACCTCATACTATATTAACCCTTCGTTTGCTGAATTTTAAAATACATTTGTCCTTCTTTGCCCATGCCCTGTTGTATAATTACATATATCTTCACTGTGTACAAGTATTTCGCTGTGCAATCACTGCTGTGGAATGCATTGGTTTCACAATCAACTTGTAAATAGTGCAGACCCTGGTGAGACAGCTCCTGCAGGAGCTGTCTCATCTGGGTCTTCACTATTTACAGGTAGGTATATTGCCGTGAATAGCAAGCGAAGGATTAATATAGGAACTTGTAAAAACAGGTGGTTGCTTGACCCTTACTCCGTTAATATTTATGTAAGAAATAATGACATCATCAATTATAATTAGATTAACTTTTATTATAGCACCTGAACACAGGAGTGTTTTGGCCATGGCTGAAACTAACTGTATAATAATATAATATTATCCCATAAGCAAGCAGGGCAAACCGGATAGACACCCTTTACGACCCGCCATTATTAGTGTCCGAAATAATCACAAAAATCAAATCTGAGTCTACTTTGTTCAATAAAATGCCAATAAAAGAATGGTTGCAGAACCATCCCCCACGGTGAAACGTTAGATTCATTCACAATACATATCTGGATAAATTTACCAAGACAAACGGGACAAAAAGAGTTGAATACCTACCCACATAATTATGATAGCTTAAAATATTTGAAAACATATGATAGCATTGTTCTAAAACATAGGTAAAATGGATTGAATACATATATATGTATCGGCATATGTATAATTGCTTTGAAAAAAGACGTTCATGGTAAAATGAGTTACATATGATAGCTCTGTAGTAAACCTCCTCTGAACTCCTCTATGATAGCACTGTATTGATACACCACAACTCCTCTATGATAGCACTGTATTGAAACACCTCAAACTCCTCTATGATAGCACTGTATTGATACACCCCCAAACTCCTCTATGATAGCACGGTATTGAAACACATCAAACTGCTCTATGATAGCACTGTATTGAAACCGCATCAAACTGCTCTATGATAGCACTGTATTGAAACACATCAAACTGCTCTATGATAGCACTGTATTGAAACACATCAAACTGCTCTATGATAGCACTGTATTGCAACACATCAAACTCCTCTATGATAACACTGTATTGAAACACATCAAACTCCTCTATGAAAGCACTGTATTGAAACACATTAAACTGCTCTATAATAGCACTGTATTGTCACACATCAAACTGCTCTATGATAGCACTGTATTGAAACACCCCCAAACTCCTCTACGATAGCTCTGTATTGAAACACTCCAAACTCCTCTATGATAGCACTGTATTGAAACACCTCAAACTGCTCTAGGTTAGCACTGCATTGAAACACCTCAAACTCCTCTATGATAGCACTGTATTGATACACCGTGAACTCCTCTATGATAGCACTGTATTGATACACCCCAAACTTCTCTATGATAGCACTGCATTGAAACACCCCAAACTCCTCTATGATAACACTGTATTGAAACACCCCAAACTCCTCTATGATAGCACTGTATTGAAACACATCAAACTGCTCTATGATAGCACTATTGAAACACATCAAACTCCTCTATGGTAGCACTGTACTGAAACACCCAAACTCCTCTATGATAGCACTGTATTGAAACACCTCAAACTCCTCTATGATATCACTGTATTAAATTACCCCAAACTCCTCTATGATAGCACTGTATTGAAACACCTCAAACTCCTCTATGATAGCACTGTATTAAATTACCCCAAACTCCTCTATGATAGCACTGTATTGAAACACATCAAACTCCTCTATGATATCACTGTAGTAAAACTCCTCTAAACTCTGAATGATAGCACTGGCGTCAAAGTCCTCTACACTTTTGTGTGATAGCACTATGATAGAATAACCCTTAAAACTCTGTATAATAGCACTACAGTAACCTCCAAAACAGCAACACAACAGCAACAAACAACAAACAACCAATAACACAAACAACAACAACAAACAAACAAAACACCCCGGCCAAAAAAGTCCCAACCAGAACCGCTACTCTATAATAGCATTGTAGTAAACATCTCAAAGCTTTTCTATGGTGGCACTGAAGTTAAACTCCTCTATGGTATCACTGAAGTAAAATTCCTCTAAACTCTCTGTGATAGCACTGATGTAAAACTCATCTTAACTCTTTGTGATAGCACTGATGTAAAACTCCACTTTACTCTCTATGATAGCACAACACTAAATCTCCTCTAAAGCAACCAAGAACTAAATGTATAATCTGGGACCTGAAAGGCATGTTGTGGCTTAAAACAGGATGAAAGTAATGCAAAAAGCTCTTGTATGAGCTTTCTGGATTACATTCTTCCTGCATTAAGCTACCACATGCTTTCAATGAGATATTTATGCTCATTGCGTGTTCGCTTTAGAGATGCTCTGCTGTATCATATTTTTATTAAACCTTCGCTTGCTGAATTTTAAAACACATTTCTCCTTCTTTACCCATGCCCTGTTACATAATTACATACATCTTCACTGTGTACAAGTATATCACTGTGCATTCATGGCTGTGGAGTGCATTTGTTGCACAATCAACTTGTAAATAGTGCAGACCCTGATGAGACAGCTCCTGCAGGAGCTGTCTCATCTGGGTCTTCACTATTTACAGGTATGTATATTGACGTGTATAGCAAGCGAAGGGTTAAAATGCGCACGCGCAATATTGACGTTCTTCTAACAACTTCTTTAGACCCAGAGAATACGTCGAGTAACTTGACATCTGATCAGAGTCCAAACTGTTTAGCACTCTGACAATGCCTTTGGGAGGAATTTTGAAGAAAAACTATATTCTGAAACCTGGAGCAGACGGTAGATGTTAATCGTACCAAATCATTTGGCGGTAAAATAGTTGAAGAGAGAGCATACCTTTCTTCAGCTGATAAAACTGACATTTTCATTATTCCACTGTTGAATATTATATTAGATAAGTGGGTTTGGCTGTTGAAGCAACCCGAATGTTGGGGTGATTGGAGAATGAAAAACAGGAGAGGGTGGGATCTGGGAGGTTTGAAGAGCAGGCTGGTAGTGGAAAGTGGGTGTGATTGTGTGTGTGTGTGTGGGGGGGGGGGTGCGTGCGTGCGTGTGTGTGCGTGCGTGCGTGCGTGTGTGTGCATGTGTGTTAATGTGGATAACGTTCATAATGGGAATAGTATTTATAAATAATCGCCAAGTCCTGTCAAAGTGTTATAAAAGTGTTCGATAAAACCTGATCCGCGTTACAAATATTTCCGAGTTTTAACGAAAGGCTCTGATTCATGTTACGAATATTTCTTTGGAACGCCATTCTGCCATGCTATTTGCTAATTGCGAAATGCGAAAAACATATATTTCCAACTCGGTTTCATGTTGCGAATTATGGAATGCCGTTCTTCCATGCTATTTGCTAAATGCTTAATGCGAAATGCTAAATGCAAAATGTGAAATGTTTTTTGCCAATTGTGTAAATTGCTAGGGAAAGAACCGGAATGTTCCAAATGATGGATGTAAATGACAAATGCGAAATGCGACATACTTATTGCTAAATGCATGTTTGCACAACTAGCACTGAACAACGCCATTTTTAATTTAATAGTGCAATAAGTAATAAGCTTTTATGTAAATAAAAACGCATTTAGCAAATGTACAGTTACTTAAAAATAGCACTGTTCAATGCTAGTAGTGCAAACATGCATTTAGCAATAAGCATTTCGCATTTGTCATTTACATCCATCATTTGGAACATTCCCTATCAATTTACACAATTGGCAAAAAGCATTTCGCATTTTGTATTTAGCAATTAGCATGGCAGAATGGCGTTCCATAGTATGACTCAGTTGAAGTATCTGATTCGCGTCACGAATATTTCCGAGTTTCGACGCAACTATCACGAGCGCGTGACACGAACACCGATAATATCCGAAGCAGGTTATTCGGGTATTTTATTTCATATTTACGTATTATTTGAATATATATTGTTTTCTATTTCAGAGGAGCGAATAGGGTCAGTAAGTCAAAATGCCGTTTAAGCCACCAGAACAATCGAAGTGTCCCCTATGCGGAAAAGCGGTCTATGCAGCCGAGGAGAGACTGGCGGGCGGGAAAAAGTGGCACAAATTCTGCTTTAAATGTGGTCAGTATTAAACATTTGAAACCTTACCCTCATATAAACGCCTTTTCACGCATTTGCAAACAGAGTAGACTCAGGCCAGACGGCTCCTATAGACCAGGGTCTGCTCTTTTTACTTTTGCCATTTGACATGGTAGATCTTCACTTTTGTCAAAGAAAACAATTTCTTGAAAAGAGATTCATTATAACATTGAGCTAATGCAGCATCATGCTGTCATTATCTCGTACATGAATACTAAACAGAGAAACAGTTAATTTAACCCTTCGCTTGCTGAATTTAAAATACGTTTCTTCTTCTTTAGGCATATCCATACCCTGTTGTATAATTACACATATCTTCACTGTGTAAACGTATTTCGCTGTGCAATCACTGCTGTGGAGTACACTGGTTGCACAATCATCTTGTGAATAGTGCAGACCCTGATGAGACAGCTCCTGCAGGAGCTGTCTCATCTGGGTCTTCACTATTTACAGGTATGTATATTGACGTGAATAGCAAGCAAAGGTTATGCACTTCGTTGCAGAAACTCTGACGTCACGTCACTCTGAAGTCATATGCAAACAGTATCAATTCAGATGAGACACCAAAGTAACGTTGTGTCTCATCAGGATGCAACTGTTTGAAACTCTTGTCATGTTTAACCTTTCACTCAATAAATATTAATGTAAGAAATAACGGCATTATGAATATTAATTGAATTTATTATAATAGTAGCACATGTATACAGGCATTTTTGGCCATGGCCGAAACTGTAGAATCAGATCTATATTATATATCATAAGCAAAAAGAATAGAGCCTGATCAGACGACTCCTGAAAGAGCCGTCTGATCTGGGTCTACCCTGTTTCCAATGGCGTATTTATGGAGTAAAGGGTTAAGAAAATAAATGCAAGAAAATCAGAGTTAAGTATCGATAAGAAAAAAGCATTTATACATAGAAGTATTAGCACCCGATGTTAACCCTTCGCTTGCTATTCACGTCAATATAGTCTACCTACCTATAAATACTGAAGACCAAGATGTCTGCATTATTTACAAATCAGGGTCTGCATTATTTACAAATTGATTGTGCAACCAGTGCACTCGCCAGCAGTGATTTCACAGCGAAATACGTGTACACAGTGAAGATATATGTAAATGTACAACAGGGCATGGGTAAAGAAGGAGAAATGTGTTTTAAAATTCAGCAAGAGAAGGGTTAAGGTATCCGCCATGCTATAACTCCTGCAGGGGAAGGGTTAACGTATCCGCCATGCTGTAACTCCTGCAGGGGAAGGGTTAACGTATCCGCCATGCTATAACTCCTGCAGGGGAAGGGTTAAGGTATCCGCCATGCTATAACTCCTGCAGGGGAAGGGTTAACGTATCCGCCATGCTATAATCCTGCAGGAGAAGGGTTAAGGTATCCGCCATGCTATAACTCCTGCAGGGGAAGGGTTAACGTATCCGCCATGCTATAATCCTGCAGGAGAAGGGTTAAGGTATCCGCCATGCTGTAACTCCTGCAGGGGAAGGGTTAACGTATCCGCCATGCTATAACTCCTGCAGGAGAAGGGTTAAGGTATCCGCCATGCTGTAACTCCTGCAGGGGAAGGGTTAAGGTATCCGCCATGCTGTAACTCCTGCAGGAGAAGGGTTAAGGTATCCGCCATGCTATAACTCCTGCAGGAGAAGGGTTAAGGTATCCGCCATGCTGTAACTCCTGCAGGAGAAGGGTTAACGTATCCGCCATTCTATAACTCCATTCATAACACATTTTTACGCCTTTGTAAACAGGGTAGACCCAGTTCATAGGACTCGTGTAGCAGCCGCCTGGTCAGGATCAGGTCTGTTTTTTTTCTTCAAATAATATATGCAATTATGCAAGAAATAATTACGTCATGGGCATTTAAATGGCATATGAACACATATATATTGTTTAGACCCTCATACAACGTCTCATCTGGATCTAAACTATTTTTAACATCAGTGCAAATTCTTCCACAGCAAGCTAAAGCGTAACTGATGATTATTTTAAGCCATTCAGAATGATATCAATCTAGAAGTATTTCAAAGCACGCCTGGAATTGTTGAATGTAGATCTATCGTAAAAAAATTGGGTCGTCGCCAAAATATCTACATGGAATGCTATACTGAGAATATAAAACCCTAAATAGCTTTTCTGTTTTACATATAATAGGAAGTAGAATAGATGAGCTTAGTGCCTACCGACGGGATAGTAGCTACCGACGGACTTAGTACCTAACAACAGGCCTAGTACTTACCTACCGACGGGTTAGTACTTACAGACGGGTCTAATACATACCGACAGCGGCCACACAATAAATACATATTGGGTCTATAAGACTAGTTGGTTACTTAATACAGGGCGAAAGTAATGCAGAAAGCTACCAGAGTGGCTATTAATGCAGGACGGAAGTAATGCAGAAAGCTCATAGAGAATATATCAATACAGGACGAAAGTAATACAGAAAGCTCCTAGAGGAGCTATTAATACAGGATGTAAGTAATGCAGAATGCTCCTAGAGGAGTTATTAATATAGGACGAAAGTAATGCAGAAAGCTCTCAGAGGAGCTATTAATACAGGACGGAAGTAATGCAGAAAGCTCCTAGAGGAGCTACTTATACATGACTGAAGTAATGCAGAATGCTCCTAGAGGAGCTATTAATACATGACGAAAGTAATGCAGAAAGCTCAAAGCACACAGAGAACCTATTAATACAGGACGGAAGTAATGCAGAAAGCTCCCAGAGGAGCTATTTATACAGGACGGAAGTAATACAGAAAGCTCCCAGAGGAGCTATTAATACAGGATGTAAGTAATGCAGAATGCTCCTAGAGGAGTTATTAATACAGGACGAAAGTAATACAGAATGCTCCTAGAGGAGCTATTAATACAGGATGTAAGTAATACAGAATGCTCCTAGAGGAACTATTAATACAGGACGAAAGTAATGCAGAAAACTCACAGAGAAGCTATTAATACATGACGGAAGTAATGCAGAAAGCTCCCAGAGAAGCTATTAATACATGACGGAAGTAATGCAGAAAGCTCCCAGAGAAGCTATTAATACAGGACTGAAGTAATGCAGAAAGCTCCCAGAGAAGCTATTAATACAGGACTGAAGTAATGCAGAAAGCTCCCAGAGGAGCTACTTATACATGACTGAAGTAATACAGAAAACTGCTACAGGAGCTATTAATACAGGACGGAAGTAATGCAGAATCACCCACCAGTCTTTAAGGGTTAGATTTACATTTCGGTGTTCACTGTTTATCCGTTTTCTTATACACTTATTCGGTTAAGCATCGCGTTATCTCGAGAGTTTCCGACAAGTGACGAAACATTCCAAAGTCACCCGAAGGGGTGAAAACGAAGAGCTTTTCACACTAATTACTACGCCAGGAACGATGCACTCTTGAGATGCTTTGAACTGTGTAAATGATACTCTCGTTAATTAATAATACTCATGCAAAATAAAGTCGTTAACCTAATAATGTATAGGAAGAATCAACAGTTTACAAATTCACAGAAAACAAACAGTCTGTTTACTTTTGTCATATATTTAATCTGCAAGAAAATAATGTTTCCTCAAGTTTAGTTCTGTTCGATGTCGACAACGTCCTGTTCATTTAACCCATTCCTTCATATTGACGACTTTTGACGACTCTGTAACAGTAACTTTGTGAAACCATTGTAATAAATAGAGCATTTGCTCCTATAGGAGCAAATGCTCTATTTATCACAATGGTTTCAAACTACAAAATTCTAAAAGTTTCCTTCTCGCTAGTTAATGCTCCTTTTCGGTAGATTTATTCAAAGAGGTTTTATCTAAAAATAGCCTATGAGGTTATGGGCTAAGCTGCTTAAAAACAGCTTAGATCCTGGTAAGTTACCCATTATTTCACCTGGATCCAATCTGTTTGCAAATGCGAGTCAACCAGTACCTCGGTGTCTCATCAGGATCCAAACTGTTTGTATAACTAATCACAGACGCTACATTGGCAAAGCAAGAGTAAAGAGCAAGTAAACCAATGCAGTACAAACGTTATATAGAAAGGAGCTTCCTACGTTAATTTTATTCAGCATTAGCCCTTCCTTTCATAAAAAAAACACATTTTCACGTGTTTGCAAACAGACTACGCATGGTCCCAGATCATAGGACTACTATAGGCCACACATGCCATCATGCTTGATCAGGGTCTGTTCTCTTTGCTTATGGTATAGAATATATCTGATTCTACAGTTCCTGTCCGAATCAAAATATACTGTGTACATATGCCATTACAAAATTTCATTCTATAAATATTCATGGTGTCATTATTATGCCCCCATTGACGATAGTCGGGGGGCATATTGTTTTTGCCCTGTCTGTTTGTTTGTCTGTTTGTCTGTTTGTTTGTCAGCAACTTTAACATTGGCCATAACTTTTGAGCCAGTATAGATGGAGACTTGATATTTGGCATACATATGTATCTCATAAAGCCGCACATTTTGAGGGGTGACGTGTCAAGGTCAAGGTCATACTTCAAGGTCAGAGGTCAAATATATGGGTCAAATTGCCAACTTTAACATTGGCCATAACTTTTGGACCAGTAGAGATAGAGACTTGATATTTGGCATGCCTGTGTATCTCATGAGGCTGCACATTTTGAGGGGTGACATGTCAAGGTCAAGGTCATCCTTCAAGATCAGAGGTCAAATATATGAGGGGCATAGTGTTTCACAAACACATCTTGTTTTTTACATGCATATTCATGGAGTAAAGGGTTTCATTAGATGTCACTGTGGGTAGACGCAAATTATTTGGCACCAAAGGTGTTAATGGTAGGTTACATGAATATTAAACAGGTTAATCACGCACCTGCTGTTGTAAAACATTCGTGTGCATTCGCCCAGTAGTCGATAAAGGGAGTCATAACTGTAGACCAATTATCGTTTAATTATGTCGACGTATATACCAGGTTTCAGTTATTACCCTTTTCTCCCCTCCGTGTCTTTAGCATGAGATTATTTTACTAATCAACTAAACTGTCTCTATTATCTTTCTGCTGCTGATCACACCTGGCTGGATCGCCGAGATGAGACGCCGAGTAACTCGGCGTCTTATCAGGATCCAAGCTGTTTGACACTCAGTCAACATATTCTCAAAATCTTGATAAAATCAGAAAAGTGTGGACAGAATTGGGCAGAGAATATAGTTTCACAACAGGATAATGGTTGCAAAAGACAAATTGGACTGGGCAGTTCCAATTATGTTTGATTGGAGTTGATTGAAGACATAATTATGATAGTTGTCTCTGAGTCCCACGTGTCCGGTATATGTTTGTTGGTGAGGCAAATCTGAAACAATCGTGTTTTCTGATGAATAAAATAACTTCCGCTTGATTTGTCCAGGTACAAAAGATAGGATTTAATCCCATTCGTCATGTATATTCATTAAAGAAATGATGTCACCAATGAACATTAATTAACTTACATTTTATAGCAACATGTGAGTAGGGGAATAAATGGCCATGGCAAAAGTTGTAGAATCAGATCTATATTATTTCATAAACAGAGCAGACCTTGATCAGGCGGTTCCTACAGGAGCCGACTGAGATGGGTCCACATGAGCTGTTTAATCAGGGTTTGTTCTGTTTGCTTATGGAATTATACATAGTAGACAACCTCTAATAGGACCGCTTAATGAACAGACGTTAGTGTCTTTATAAGCAGGTGGTTGCTTAATGCAGGACAAAAGTAATGCAGAAAGCTCCTCTATAGGAGCTTTCTGCATTACTTTCGCCCTGTATTAAGCTACCACCTGCATCTAGCACCCAGAATTGTACCTATTTTAGGCGGTCGCATTAGCGGGGTTGTACCTCTTTTATGCGGTCGCATTAGCGGGGTTTTACTGTAGATCTAATCATACAGTTGTTGTCTAAGCCTACCTTCACTTTAACATTTTATAAAACAAGTTCATTAATGTTCAGGAATTGATCATATCATGCAAAAATGCTCATTGATAAAAAATATAAAGCCAAAGGTGTTTTATGATAAATCTAAACTATTTTTATTAAATTTCAGGACTCTGCAATAAGATGCTGGACAGTACCACGTGCGCCGAGCATGAAGGTGGTATCTACTGTAAGGGCTGTCACGGTAAGAAGTTCGGTCCCAAGGGATACGGCTTCGGTACAGGGGCCGGCACCCTCAGCACTGAAACTGGTGCCCAGTTTGGCAACACGGAGGGTGAAATGGGGTGAGAATTATTTGGATTAATTAGATTTAGATGTCCAAGTAAAAACTTCGCCCGTTTAAATCTTTACTTGACATGAAAACTTTTTACAGCTTTGCAAACAGAGTAGAACCACATCCAGCTCAGACGGCTCGTGCAGGATCAGGGTCTACTTTGTTTGCTTATGACATAATTTAGATGTGATTTTACAGTGTCTGGCAAATAAATAAATCCAGCGTTCCTCTACCAGATAATTTTCAGCTAATAAATGTGTACCCATGTTGTCATTATCCCCTACAAGAATATTTTATCAGGTGAACGGGTAACCTTAGGCTAAGTGTAACATAAGTGGTACTTGCAGTCCAGATAATATTATAATAAGATCGCAAGATCCCAGTAGAACATCGGTAGGATCCCTGTACGATTCAAGTTTAACAAGAGTTTTAAAGTATTCACAGTAAGATCGCAAGATCCCATTAGGAGTCCAATAGTAGGATCCATGTTTAACAAGAGTTTTAAAGAATTGAAAGTAAAGTTAAAAATAGCATGTATCGAGGGCTTGGTGCAAAACTAATCTAACTCCTTCACAAAGTGATGGAGTTAGAATAGTTTTGCACCAAGCCCTCGACCGGTATTTTTTTCAAGTAGGATACTGGTTTCCTCAATCAGCAAATGAGGGGCGGTGTCAGGAAAAAGTGGAGGGCGGTGTCAGGGATAACTTGAGGGTTAGGGGATAACTTGAGGGGCGGTGTCAGGGATGACGTGAAGGGAAGGGGATACCTTGAGGGGCGGTTTCATTGGTAACTTGAGGGGCGGTGTCACCGATAACATTGAGGGATAGGGGATAACTTGAGGGGCGTTGCCATGGGTAATTTTAGGGACGGTTCTAGGGATAACTTGACGAGGGGCGGTGAGGGGGCATGTCAGGGATAACTTGGGGGCTGTGTCGGATTAACTTAAGGGGCGGTGTAAGGAATAACTTGAAGGGCATCGTCAGGGTTAACTTGAGAGATGGTGTCAGGGATAACTTGAGGAACAATGTCAGGAATAACTTCAGGGTCGGTGTCAGGGTTAACTTGAGAGGTGGTGTCAGGGATAACTTGAGGGACAATGTCAGGAATAACTTCAGGGTCGGTGTCAGGGTTAACTTGAGGAGTGTTGTCCACGGATAACTTGAGGGACGGTGTCAGGGATGAAGTGAAGCGTGGGGTCAAGGTCAACTTTAAGGGGTGAGGGGGATGCCAGTGATAACTTGGGGTGCAGTGTCAGAGATACCTTTAGGGGCGATGCTAGCGATAACTGGAGGCTTTATGTTAAGAATTACTTAAGGGATGGTGTCAGAGCTAACACGAGAGTCGGTGTCAGAAATAAGTTTAGAGACTGTATCAAAGATAACTGTTAATCCAGTTCTCTGCTGTAAAATGACATCTGCCTCAATCTAATGCCATTTACATTTCAGTTGCTAAAATTGTCATATGTTTTCATAGTGGCATTATCTTTGATTTCTTTCAAAAGTATAATCAGCGTCAAATAGTTCTCTGAGAAACTGTTGATCGCCAAGCAGATTTGGGCCATCAATGTCTCTTCAGGAACCAGACTGTTTACAATCTCTGCCACAGTATTGGTAGAGAATATACTATAAATTCAAAAGTATATCCATTTGCATGCTGTATAAGATGTATAAATTAAATCATTTTCAAAATAAAATGTTTGAAAATGCGAGTCCTGACTCTGACATCCGGGTGAGGGTTAAAATTGTTTAGTATTTCATTCGTCCGTCATTTAGCCACCACCCATATTTACTGGTATTCTTAAAGTACTACTTCAAACACGTATCTTGAACCAATTTTGAGGGGTCTGTCTGCAAATTATTTATTTTCTATGTAGCATTTGAAAGTAAACAACGCAAATCCTAACCAGAGGGCTACTTAGGGGAATCCTCTGATCTGGGGCTCCTAAGGGAAATCTCTGATCTGGGGCTTCCAAGGGAATCCTCTCATATGGGTTGTTTAGGGCATCCTCTGATATGGTGTTCATAAGGAGACCTCTGATCAGGATCTTCACTGTTTGGTCACACCACAATCCATGGACAATAGGAACACATGGATGAAAGGCACATACTTGTATTTTTTATTTGTGAGATCGCCGTAGAAACGTTTTGCTGGTCACTCACAAGTATCTGGGTCCATGCTTATAAAACTTTTAGTTGAGTCTGAGAACGTTCTCAAGCATTTGATTTGTCAGATTTGAGCTTTTGGCTCAAATCTGACCAATCAAAAGCTTGAGCAAATCTGACCAATCAAAAGCTTGAGAACGAAACTCAGACTCAACTAAAAGCTTTATAAGCATGGACCAATCAAATGCTTGACTTTGAACTCAGTCTCAAGCAAAACGAAAGAACTTAGGGACATGAACATCTTTGGATCTCTCTCGGTTGCTTGCAGGAACCGTCCCCGTGATGCCCATGCAGGGGGAGCCCTTGGAGGCCCTGACGCCTGTGGACGATGTGGACGCACCGTCTATCACATGGAGAAAGCCAACGGCATGTCGGACGTAAGTATTGATCACGTGACCATTCGTCATTGTATCACACCGGTATTTCTGAAAAAACGGAAGACGCTTACCGGAAATTGCCGAGTTTATGTAATTTCACCACAATCGTTACATTTCGGTTCACACCGACAAACTCGGGAAACGGTGAACAGAGGTGTTCAAATTAGATCTTGGTCCATGCTTATAAAGCTTTTAGTTGAGTCTGAGTTTCGTTCTCAAGCTTTTGATTGGTCAGATTTGAGTTCTCAAGCTTTTGATTGGTCAGATTTGAGCCAGAGGCTCAAATCTGACCAATCAAAAACTTGAGAACGAACTCAGACTCAACTAAACGTTTTATAAGCATGGACCCTGATCAATAATGTAAAGTGAGAGTGAAGTGTTTAGACCCAAATCGGAGGGATCCTAAAGGAGCCCTCTGATCAGGATCTGCATTGTTTGCTGACGTCATCCAAGTCATTGGCTTTTACCAAAAATTGATCTTGAACGAGTTTTCATTAATTTAACCCTGTTGTATATTCATGTAAGAAATAATGACGTCATGAATATTAATAAGATTATTTTTTATAATGGCATATGAACACAGGACAGTTTGCTTCCGACAAAAGCTGTGGAATCAGATCTATATTACACCATAAGCAAACAGAACAGACCCTGATCAGACGGCGGTTTTAGAAGCCGTCTGATCTGGGTCTACTCTGTTTGCAGATAGGTAAAAATGCGTTTACATAAGGGAAATGGTTCATCAACATCGGAACAAATAGTTTCAAATATATAGTTTACTCTTCAATTTCATTTTTAGAAACATAATTAGAATTTCGATACGTTTGTTTTATTAACCCTTTCGCTGCCAATGCCGGCTCTGTGATTACCTATGCAAACAGTTTGGATCCAGATGAGACGCCGAGTAACTCGGCGTCTCATCAGGATCCAAACTGTTTGTTACTGTTACTATGTTTTTGAAATAAAAATGAAGAAAATCAAAAGAATGAAAATTTGTAGCAGACGACAAAGTTAGCCGACAACAGAGTTTGGCAGCGAAAGGATTAATGCATGACGAAAATGATGCGGAAAAATCTGCTAGGAGCTGTTTTCATTACTTTCGCCCCCTATCACGTCTTTACTGCACTTCCCCGTATCCTAATCGATCGTAGTGTCATTTTAGCTGAAATCATGACAATCTCTTTCCACTCTTCTACTGCTCTCTAAGATATTGCAACTCAAACTTGTTCACTCTTTGATATTATCTTCACATCTCTTCCTTTGTCTCCCTCGCATTCTTGTTCCATTAACTGTTTCCTTGAGAATTGAGTCCGGTTTAACGGGAGACATGACCATACATGTACCATCTTAACTTCCAAACCTGCTCGTATCGAAATCCATAAAACTTTTTTCATTATAGGGCCACTATAGACGGGCTCTACTCTGCACGACGAATAGTGGTCTGATACACGAACGATCATTTAATCTTTTCGGCGCCAAATTTCTAATTGTCGTCTGCAATCAAAATTGTGTATTATAAGGAAATCTGATAAATAAATGCAAATTTTAAAAGAATAAAGTACATATACATAAATAGAGAACGAGACAAAAAGTGAATTCCCTGATCAGACGCTGCCTTGAAAAGGCGGCGTCTGATCTAGGAATGCACTATTTGTCGTGGTGCATTGGTTAAATGGTTAACAGAACAATTACAGTTGAACTTGGATATATCGGCTTGGATAAATCGAAGTAAAACTTTGGCCTTTCCAAAATTTACAATACAGAATTGTTCTAAAATGCATCAATACGCATATCTAGAAACACATGTGACAACTTAATGTCGAAAATAATGCTGACTATTGGTTTAGATCTGCATTAAGCTGTGGATATTAGAAATCTTGCAGATTAGAAATCGGATGATTTGAACTTCAGTTATCTCGAAGAATTTGCATTGTGTCTTGAATTCTGAGATACCGAAGTTAACTACATTTCATTTCTTACATGTTACAAACACGTTTTATTCTACAGCCTTGGCACAAGACATGCTGCGCGTGCAAGGTATGCAACAAGCGATTGGACCCGTCTACTCTACAGAGACATGAAAGAGAAATCTTCTGTAAAGGTGAGTCAAAACTTCAGTAAAAATAAGTTAATATTTCTGTAAATGTAAGCCAAGTCTTCTGTAAAGGTCAGTCAAATCTTCCATAATTTCAAAACCTCAGTCACACTTGCTCTATGGCTGTCGTACAGTGGTCGTAGATCGTTGAAATCAAGAGATTTCTGCGGCGGCCGTAAGAAAACTACGATACCCGAACAGTCACTCTACAGCCCATTCGTATTGTTTGCAGGTTGTAGGGTCGCTGTAGAGTTGTAATTTCTACTGCCCTGGTAGGGTTTTACAACTAAATTATGTAGATGTAGCGTCAGACTGACAGCACGGATGTCCGTGCGGGCACTGCGCTGGCGTCGTGCGGCTTCTTTGCCGATTCCTTGAAATAAAAAAACAAACTACGGTAGCCACACGGACGCCGAACAGTGGTTGTGGGTCATCACATCAAAGGCCGTATGGCAGCCATAGGTTTTCCGTTTAAGAAAATTAAAATACTCTATATGGCGGTCGTAACATATTAGAACAGTGCAGTACATGGTTGAAGAAGTTCTGCGGCGCCCGTAGAAATGCTACTGGTCGTAGAAACGTTAAACCGTACGTACCGCCGTAGAAATGCTACTGGTCGTAGAAACGTTAAACCGTACGTACGCCCGTAGAAATGCTATTGGCCGTAGAAACTTTAAACCGTACGTACGCAGTGGCAAATGTGCCTGAGGCACTTGTCAAATCTTCCTTAAAAGTAAGTCAAATATTCCTTAAAAGTAAGTCAAATCTTCCGTAAACGTGAGTCAAATCTTTAGTAATGGTACGTCAAATCTTTCGTAATGGCAGTACGTCAAATCTTTCGTAATGGTGCGTCAAATCTTTCGCAATGGTAAGTCAAGTTTCCATAAAGGTAAGGTCACGTCGAAGACTGAGTGTGAAATTGTTGTAGCCACAATCTATGGCGTATTACCTTTACAAATAGTTTTGATCCAGATGAGACGCCTCTTAATTAAATGTCTCATTATGATCCAAAGTGTTTGACACGTAAATAAAATGATTTAACCTTTAGCCTGCTGAGCAAATGATTTTTACAGAATTTTTCACCAACTACATTTTCAAAATGCAAACTATAATCAATGTGTCTACCAAAATGCAAACAGTGTGTCAAACAGTTTGGAACCCGATGATACGCCGAGTTACTCGGCGTCTCATCTGGATCCAAACTGTTTGCATAGGCATTCACTCATCCGCCTATAGCAGGCTAAATGTTATGTGAATGACACAAAACTCAATTTAAGGATGAGAATTATGTTGCTTCAGATAAAAATTAAAAAGTGTGGTTTCAACGGTTTTGAGTTAAAACCTGGAACTATCACGCTTGCTATCCACTTTTCTTTCACTGTCCTTCCTTTTGCTCCATCGTCTACTAATTGCATTTCTGTGTTTCTCACAACACAGTAATACTTCTGTAATCAAACGCCTAGACATCTGGTAGCTTAATGCAGGATGGAAGTTGTGCATAAAGCTCCTCTAGGAAAAACAGCCTGTTCTTATAAAGCACTATGCTCATATATCATGCTCTCACAAAAATGTTAAATACTGGACTCTTAAGACAGGTGACTGCTTATTGCAGGACAAAAGTTATACAGAAAGCTAATGTAGAAATTATATGTGTCTCTGCATGACTCTCACCATGCATTAAGCAGCCACCTGCCTAAAAGGGTCTAAATTCTTCTATACGGAAAATTCGAATAATCGAGATTTTGCTGTAGATGAAACAAGACCTTGACTTTAAACAAAACAAAGCTTTGATCTTCAGGCACGTGTGTATCTACATGAAACTGTGGATATCATGGTTTTGTCGCATTTAAATCCACATTTTAAAACATGTCCATCAAGATCTTTTCTTGAAGCATTTCATTCATATAAACGCCTTGTCACGCATTTGGAAACAGAGTAGACTCAAACCAGACGGTTCCTTTAGGGGCGTCTGATCTTGGTCTGCTCGGTGTGCTAATGAGATTATAATAAATCTGGCTCTACATTTTCTACCGATATCCCGTGTACACGTGCCGTTATAAAGTCAAGCTAACAAATGTTCTTGCATGAATATAAAATAGGACAAGGCTTAAACAATCGTTGAGAAATGAAGTTGACGACACTGTTTGTAGACAGAAATCACTGAGTGTTGAATGAGTTGCTTTTGTTCATGTGCATTGGGGACCTGTTGCATCACATCTGTGCATTGGTGACCTGTTGCATCACATCTTTGTCTTTGTGACATATTGCATCTCATCTGTGCATTGGTGACCTGTTGCATCACATCTGTGCATTGGTGACCTGTCGCATCACATCTGTTGTCACGTGACTTGTTGCATCACATCTGTTGTCACGTGGTTAGCAACATTTGTGCATGAAGCAATCACGAAACAAACATGCAACACCTGCTTACTTAACAATTTACCCCGCGGATACGTCTTTAATAGCCTTTGCAAACAGAGTAGATCCATATTAGACGGCTCCAGTTGGAGCCGCCAGATAGGGTCTGCTCTATTTACTTGTGGTATTATATAAAGCTTGATGCTACACTTTCTGTTTTGGCCAAAATATTTGTGGTTCATATGCTATTACATACAATTATGCTTATAGATATTCATGATGTTATTATTTCTTACATGAATATTCATGGGGAAAATGGTTGAAGCCAAAGTTAAGCACGTTTGCTGCTTCTGTTCTTTGAATGGAGTTGAACAGATGGACGAAGCTCATGCTAAAACACGTGATTTTTGTTAGACACATTGGCGTCCCAGTCTCATTCCTGGTGTTATCTGTAGTTTTTATTTATCCACAGGCTGTTACGCCAAGAATTTCGGTGCCACCGGTTATGGTTTCGGTATTGGTGCCGGATGCCTGTCCACAGGAACATAAATCACGTGATACTAGTTTTAACCAATGAGTTTTTTTCTCACAGGTCACGTGGGAAAGAAATAGCGATGGCGTCTACAGCGCTGTCGCAATGAACTTTGATTCGGTTTCTCGATTAATATTGTTAGATATGATATTGGAAACAACTGAATAAATATTCAAAATCCAGCGTAGTTTACCATGTAACAACAAGAGGCCTACTGACAAGATCAATTGTTTTTTCTAATATCATGTTCAACACCAATGACGAAGCCAGTCAATCGGTAAAGTCTCTCTAACACAGCCACTCAAAAGAAGACTAGATCTGGAGTTTTTGAAATATGTGGTAGTTTAACACAGGACAAATGTATAGATGGTAGTTTAACACAGGACACATGTATAGGTGGTAGTCTAACATAGGGCAAATGTTATACAGAAAGCTCCATAATAGTTTTCTGCGTTACTTTTGTTCTATAGTAATGCTTTTAACCCTTTCCTCCATAAATACGCCTTTCTACGCCCCTGTACAAATGTAACAGTCACTTCTTGAAACCATTGTGATAAAAAGAGCATTTGCTCCTATAGGAGCAAATGCTCTATTTATCGCAATGGTTTCAAACTGCAAACTTCTAAAATTTCCTTTTCTCTAGTTAATGCTCCTTTTCGGTAGATTTATTCAAAGAAGTTGGATCTAAAACTAGCCTATGAGGGAATGGGTTAAACACGGCTATATCAGTTTTTATCCAACTATACGCGATTTGACTCGAATTTGCAAATGTTTTGCATCCAGATGATACACCGGGTACCTCGGTCTCTCATAAGGATACATGTCACCCGCCACCCGCCCCACTTTGACATTCGGCCAATTTCTTTTTTACATTATCTACAGTTACATGAATATATATTCTGAAAGTGGGAGATCCTTCGAAAGCAAAAGAAACAATGCGAAAAGAGAACATTGCAGACTCGGTTTTATTGTATCTTGTTCATGAATAGTAATAAAAGTGCAACACTACTCATGCCCCCTAGCGGCGGTTTTTATAATTCATCTGGTTGTTTTGGCGAGACTTTACTGTGCTTGTGGGTTTTGTATGCAGTATGTGAACGTATGAAGCTTCGAATATAACTTCCTTTGTATCAAATGCAGACTGCTTCCAGCTTTTTTGCTGTGTGTTGTATGTGATTTATTTTACATTTCGTGGGCTTAGAACCACGGGACAGAGTTGTGTTGACATTTGCAAATAGACAGGATTCGAAAGAGATTCTTGGCCGAGTAACCTGGCATCTCGTTAGGGTCCTAGTCATATTACAAACTGGTCGTGATTTTGTAAAGAAATGGAAAGAAGACAATCATGAATCCAGATCAACAGAAGTTGAAGAGTTTGCAAGTGAAGAGGATACGCTGAATGTGCTTATAATTGTTCTAGAACGGAGTCATTATTTAATATTGAGCCCTGGAGTCGAGCTGCGTTTGGAGAAGAAATGCTGTTAGTGTTTTGCCAACAGAGTAGACCTAGTCACGTTCTTACCTTTTCTTCCCCAAATAAATTCCATCCACTAAAATTATCATCTGATTCAGGTTTGAAATGCGGCTGCCTTCAGTTTCTTTCCAAATGTATACAGTTGAACTTCGATATCTCGAACTCGGATAACTCGAATCTAGGGATAACTTGAAATCAAAGTTCAGTCCTTCCAAAATCTTACAATACAGAATTGCTCTAAAATGTATCATTACGCATATCTAGAAACACATTCACAGCTTAATGCAGCTTTACAGTAATGCTGAAAGCTCCTACAGGAGCTTTCAACATTACTGTAGACCTGCATTAAGCTGTGAACTTGAGAAATTGTCCAGATTAGATATTGGATAACTCGAACTTCCGTTATCTCGAACTAATGAAATACCGGGTTACCCATCTTGATCTGTACTAGCCCCAAGGTTATAAAACGTTTTCCTCGAGTCTGTAATTTGTTCTCAATCACCTGATTGGTCATATTCTGAGCTTGCTCAGATTCTGACCAATCAGATACTTGAGAATGATCTCAGACGTGTAATGGCTATCACGAGTTCGCATTTGGTGTCAAAAGAGTTCAAACTTTTTGCCTGGGCCTGAAGCTGTTCTCACGTATCTGATTAGTCTGGTTTTGAGTTTAACT
The DNA here is from genome assembly GCA_963576725.1 of Azorinus chamasolen. NCBI lineage: Eukaryota > Metazoa > Mollusca > Bivalvia > Cardiida > Solecurtidae > Azorinus > Azorinus chamasolen. The sequence goes on from OY755246.1 coordinate 83,546,746, forward strand.
CTACACCTGGCCAATCAGATACATGCATTTAAGAACGGGCGTAGACTCAAGCTCAGAAGAAACACTGCATTTTATCATTATCTTAAGAGACTGAATATTTAACCGTTTTAACCGCGGATACGGATGCACTGTAATTCGGAGACAGTGTAGATCCTGATCAGAGAGTTCCTAGAGAAATCCTCTGAACAGGATCTATACTGTTTTTCATTCGAGATCGTCTAGCAAGTTTAAGGCTTTCATTTCAGCAGACTTAGAAGTTCAACACTGGTGGGCTATTACACTGTTATAATTCAGGATTGAAAAGATTTAACTTGTCATCAGAATACGTGTCAAAAAGTGTAGATCTAGATCAGAGACCGTTGTTCTAACATAACAGCTGATCAAGATCAGAGACCGCCGTTCTGACATAACAGCTGATCTGGGCTTACTCTGTTGTCAAATACATGAAGAAACGTTTTTTCAACATGCGGCTGATATCATTGCCCTTTATAAGGGCATGCTTTTAACCCCTTACTCTATAAAATACATTTGCAAACGGAGTAGATTCAGATCAAATACTCCCGTATTTAAGCCATTTGATCAGGTTCGACTCAGTTTGCTGATGGGGCAATATACATGCAGATCTGGTTCTACAATTTCTGCCATGGCCAAACACTTTCCAGTTCCATTGGCTATTTTAACCCTTCGCTTGCTGAATTTTAAAACACATTTCTCCTTCTTTACCCATGCCCTGCTCTATAAAAATACATATATCTTCACTGTGTACAAGTATTTCGCTGTGCAATCACTGCTGTAAAGTGCACTGGTTGCACAATCAACATGTAAATAGTGCAGACCCTGATGAGACAGCTCCTGCAGGAGCTGTCTCATCTGGGTCTTCACTATTTACAGGTAGGTATATTGACGTGAATAGCAAGCGAAGGGTTAAAACTGCAGCTAATTAATATTCGTAGCTGTTGTAATTTACATGAATATTCATAGAGTAAAGGGTAATTAATTTGGTCTAGTGTGGAATGCTTGTTACTTGATGTATCTGATTAGATGGTATGTATGCTGCTTTAATCATACATTATTTAACCCTTTACCTCATGAATATTCATGGAATGTATAACGACACCATGAATATTAATAAACTAATTTTTATTTTTTATGGTATATAAACACACGATGTTTTTGCCATGGCAGAAATTGTAGATTCATTTCTCAATATTTACGTAAACAAAAAGAGCAGGTTATGATCGGACAGTCTGTGTAGCAGATCTTGATCAGACAGTCTGGGTCTACTCTGTTTGTAAAGGTATTAAAATGCATCTGTATGAGGTGAAGGGTTGATAGGTTTGGAATAAACAGATTAGTACAGTTTGTACGACTAGTGTTTGTTTGTTGTTATTCCCTTGGCTTTTAAATGGCAGGCAGTAGGCTATACAGTCGTATTATCCTACCAATTTGACCTGAGACTCGATTAAGTTTCGGCATGTTTATCGGGATTGTTCGGTATAATCTGTGACCAAAAAATAGCAAACGAAAACCGGTAATATTCATGTTCCACGAGGGTTTTATTCTTAAGCGCATTCTTATACCTTCGGAAATTTATCCGAAGATTACCGACGATAATACACGGAATATGCATGAGTCTCAGGTCAAATTGGAAGGATAATACAGTCGTATTGTCCTGTTTTATTAACCTGTCAAATTATACGCTTGCTGAACACGCCATATATAGCTTCGGTTGATATCGACTGTTTCCGCTAATAAAAGCTTTCCTACTTGGCTTATTCAAGTACCTGTATATTTATTGTGAAAAACGTTTGAAACACAGGTTTACCCAAGCTAAATATATCCTTTCAGTAACGTAGGAATATTCAAATTTGACAGGTTAATAAAACAGGACACTAGTGGCAAGTCTGTTTGCTCCCTGTTGCTCACGTGAGCAAATATACCACTATCGGACAGGTATACAGGTATGCGTTACCACAGCGACAACCGGGACACTGAGTAAAGTTTCATCAAAACAAATCATAATTAAAATACTACACTTAACTTTTCACCTCAAGGAAACTTTTGCAGAGTAGACCCAGGGCAGACGACTTTTGTAAGAACCGTTTGATCAGAATCCGCTCTGTTTGTCTATGAAACAGCAGTTCTCATGTGGCTGGATCAATATTGTTCCATTGACGAAGCCAAGATGTAATAAACGAGATGTCATTGACTGCCATTCTGTAATACTGTAAATAATAATCACTGTTATTCCTAAGTGGATAATAAGGCGTACAGTATAACCCATACAAAACAACCACTAACATGAGATTTAAGTATGGGTCACAAACACAGGTGACATATTAATACTGGATAAGGGTAATGCAAATAGCTCCCGTAGGAGATTTCTGCATTGCTTCTGTCATGCATTCAGCACCTTCTTCTTTTTAAAATTTTACTGTATAAATACAGCATTAAACACCTTTAAAGAGTGATACAATGCTACGATACAGTGATACAATGCTACGATACAGTGATACAATGCTACGATACAGTGATACAATTATGCAGTTCAATACAATAATAACACTGAACGATACAATGATACGTTATACACCATATAAAACTGATCCAGGGATACAATAAAACGATATGGTGATACAATGGTAAAATGTTACTTGTCAGTAATACAATAATACGATACAGTGATACAACAATATGTTCCAGTGTTATGATAAGATAATATGATATATAATAAGATAGTGAAATAATGATATGATACAATGATACAATAATTCGGTATGTGATACAATGATACCATAACACAATTCAGTGATACAATAATACTACTTCGCAATAATACAATACAGTGATGCAATAATACGATATAGTAATACAATCATACGATACAATGACACAACAATACGATACAGTGATACCAAAATACGATTATGTGATACAATACAGTGATATAATAATATGATACAGTGGTACAACCGTATGATATAATGATACATGCAACACGATATAATGGTGCAGCGATACTAGTCAGTCATGCAATAATACAAATCAGTCATACAGTTGTATGATATAATGATACGATATGTGGATACAATAATACGATGTCGGCGATACAATAACACGATACAGTGAACAATGATAATATGCAATAATTCGATTCAGTGATACAATGATACGATTCGGTGCAGAATAATGACAGTGATATAATTATACGATTCAGTTATACAATAAAACGATTCAGTGATACAATAATACGATTCAGTAATACAATAATACGAACTACAGCGATACAATAATACGATTCAGTGTTACAATAATATCATACAGAGATACAACAATAAGACAGTGATATAATAATACGATTATATGATACAACAATACCATATAGTAATACCATACATTGAACAATAATAAGATACAGTGACACAATGATACGATTCAGTGGTACAAAATCTGAATACAGCGATACAAAGTCGTATCTACCTATGTTCTACCCAGTGTCTTATCTGCCTAAACTCAGATCTACCTAGACTCAGATCTGCCTAAACTCAGATCTGCCTAAACTCAGATCTGCCCATACTCAGATCTACCTAAACTCAGATCTGCCTAAACTCAGATCTCCCCATACTCAGATCTACCTAAACTCAGATCTGCCCATACTCAGATCTGCCTAAACTCAGATCTGCCTAAACTCAGCTCTGCCCATACTCATATCTGCCTAAACTCAGATCTGCCCATACTCAGATCTGCCTAAACTCTGATCTGTCTAAACTCTGGTCTGCCTAAACTCAGAACTGCCTAAACTCTGATCTGCCTAAACTCTGGTCTGCCTAAACTCAGAACTGCCTAAACTCTGATCTGCCTAAACTCTGGTCTGCCTAAACTCAGATCTATTTAAACTCTGGTCTGCCTAGACTCAGATCTGCCTAAGCTCTGGTCTGCCTAGACTCTGATCTGCCTAAACTCTGGTCTGCCTAAACTCTTATCTGCTTAAACTCAGAGCTGCCTAAACACTGGTCTGCCTAAACTCTGATCTGCCTAAACTCAGAGCTGCCTAAACTCTGGTCTGCCGAAACTCTGATCTACCTAAACGTTAAACAATTGTCTAATAAGTCACATACTATTCTTCCGGTTCTCTCAAATTATTCAAATCTATTGACCGAAATTGAAACAGTTTGGAAGCGAATAAGACATCGAGATTCTCGACGTTATATTTGGGTTCTAATTATTTGCAAATGCAGGAAGGGGTAAGGTTTAAACTTGCTTAAAGGGATAGCCATCACCGCGTGTATATGTGACCGATGATATCTATGAAAGTCAACTTGTTAAACATCTGATAGAAACACCTTCTTACGTGCTTGAAAACATAGCAGAACAGCCATTGTATGCATCGTATGATCCAGGTCTACTCAGTTTGCGTACCAAATTATAATAGATCTAGCCAGGAGCGTAGCAGAATCCAAATGCAATGTTCGCACCGTGACTACAGGGGCCCGAGAATCCCACTGAACAAGGTATTCATCGTTTGTCATTTAAAATCTTCCCGCAAATCATACCACATGTACTATATAGACATTTTATTTTCATTTAAAATATCATGATACAAGTGATTATTATATGCACAGTGTCTCTTCGGTGACAGAGTAAGTCACCATTTGACATTATCTGACAATTTCTGTGTATATTTACGCCTGAACCGGTGTCTGAAATTGAGAAAGACGAGATAATTTAATTGGCAGTGTTACCAATTGACTTTATTAAATTTCTCATTTGTGGGGTTTCACTAAAAATTGAACTAAGTAAAAAATGATTAAGCGACCACTTACTGATAAGACAGACTGGTCTTTTAACCCATTACCTCATATGCTATTTTTAGGTACAACATAATTGAATAAATCTACCGAAAAGGAGCATTAACTAGAGAAAATTAAAGTGTGATATTTGTGTAGTATAGAAACCATTGTAATAAATAGAGCATTTGCTCCTATGGAGCAAATGATCTATTTATCAAATTGGTTTCATAAAGTAACTTTTACAGAGGTGTAGAAAGGCGTATTTATGGAGGAAAGGGCTAATATGTAAGATGGTTGATTGAATTTGTCCTGCACTGAGATACACATGCTGTAAAGACCCAAATATATAGTTTTGATTTGATAGAGACGTTTTTTTCAAGATTTTTTCGAACAGTATGTACAGATAAAACTGAGCCAGTAGAAGCTATCTGATTAATGTCTGCTGTTTTATTATGGAATAACATATTACGAAGCAACAGATAAAGATGTGTACCCGAATACTAGCATCGCCACTTCACCATTAAACCCTATGCTGTGACCACTCTTTCCAATAGCATCGAAGAGACGATTCTAAAGAGTGGACGCAGCATAGGGTTTGGTGGAGAACTAAAGAAGTTATTCTTGAAAATGGTTTAATTTACACAACTTCTCTAGACCTCTGTATTACAGTAAAACCTCTCTATAACGGCCACTTAATTGTGTTAATTACAGTAAAACCTCTCTGTAACGGCCACTTGTGTTAATTACAGTAAAATCTCTCTATAACGGCCACTTCATTGTGTTAATTACAGTAAAACCTCTCTATAACGGCCACTGAATTGTGTTAACTGCAGTAAAACCTCTCTATAACGGCCACTTAATTGTGTTAATTACAGTAAAACCTCTCTATAACGGCCACTGAATTGTGTTAATTACAGTAAAACCTCTCTATAACGGCCACTTAATTGTGTTAACTGCAGTAAAACCTCTCTATAACGGCCACTTAATTGTGTTAATTACAGTAAAACCTCTCTATAACGACCACTTAATTGTGTTAATTACAGTAAAACCTCTCTATAACGGCCACTGAATTGTGTTAACTGCAGTAAAACCTCTCTATAACGGCCACTGAATTGTGTTAATTACAGTAAAACCTCTCTGTAACGGCCACTTAATTGTGTTAATTACAGTAAAATCTCTCTATAACGGCCACTAAATTGTGTTAATTACAGTAAAATATCTCTATAATGGCCACTTAATTGTGTTAATTACAGTAAAACCTCTCCATAACCGCAACCAAATTGTGCTAATTAGTTGGTATTTAGGGCAGGTGGCTACTTAAAGCAAGGTGAACAGAAAACAGAACGCTCCTATAGGAGCGTTCTGTTTTACTTTCACCTTGTTGTAAGCAGCCGCCTGCCTTTAACACAAACTATTTTATATAATTTAGTGGCCGTTATAGAGAGGTTTTACAGTATATCTAATTTTACATTTTCTGCAATGTTCAAGACTAGAGCGAACCATGATCAGACGTTACACAAGGAATGGGTTAAGCGATCCGCAATAGGACATCTACTTATCCATTTATCTCTTGAATATTCATGCACGAATTAATAACAAATAAATATGAATTAGCTGAGATTTGATAAAGTTGAACAAAGACGTTTTGACCAGGACTGTACGTGTAAACTCAGATCTATATTGATGATGATGATGATGATAATGATGATGATGATGATGTTCGTTCATCGCTAGGTGAAGATGACCGTAACTGTTATGATGGTAAGGTGCGATGTGTCCTCACGAAGCTCGTAAGTCCAATGCGTGCGTAAAACGCTCTGCCACAGGTGGAGCACACATGGGTGGACTCGGTTTAAAGGGCGCTCTCGATCCTCAGTGTTCGGATGGCGCGTTTTCTCTGAGATTCATCAACACGGGCTTTCTCGGCTGCCTTTACTCCAACAGCAACTTTGCTCCTTTAGAAGTTTGAATCTAGAGGATAATTGCCTAGTTTTATGCTTTGATTTCCCTTTTTCAGGTTGCTATTCAAAGAAGTTTGTATTAACATGATAATGACCTAGTTTAATGCTTTTATTTCCTTTTTTCAGGTTGCTATTCCAAAATGTTTGGATCTACAGGATACGGTTTTGGGATTGGTGGCGGTTGTTTATTAACTGGCACTTAGATCACGTGATGGTATCGTTAATGTCACGTGCTTTAAATATAAATGCATTTATATCTTCTGAGCATTGAATGTTTCTGGTGTAATTATCTCTACTTCCAGTAGTCATCCACAATTTCCCTGTTCTTTAATGCAAACTTTGCTTAACTTGTTGCCTCAGGAATATTATTGTAGGTAACACGACACTATGCATATTAATTAGATGGCTTTTTACAAAGGCGCGTGAGCCCAGGTTGTTAAACTGTATTTTAAATAGTAGAATCAGATTCTATGTAATACAATAAGCAAACAGGACAAACCATGACTAAACGGCACCTATACGAACAGTCTGATCTGGGTATATTCTGTTTTCCTGATATAAAAGCCTTTTCACGCCTTTGCAAACATAGTAGATCCAGAACAGACGGCTCTTGTAGGAACCACCTGATCAGGGTCTGCTTTTTTTGCTTATGAAAATATTACAGATCTGACTCTACAGTTTTTATCAATTCCAAACACTCATCAGTACACGTGCCATTATAAAAATCGTCGAATAATCACCCGTGATGTCATAATGTCTTACTTAAGTCAACAAGGAAAGACTTTAAAGGATAGTGCCTACAATTAATGCATTATTTCAATACATGTAGCGTTATGATATATTCAATTTTTAGGAATTTCTAAAACGCGTTTGCAAGTTGAGACTATCCCTTTAATACATTCCCTCATAGGCTATTTTTAGATCCAAACACGTTGAATAAATCTACCGAAAAGGAACATTAACTAGAGAAAAAGACAATTTTAGAATTTTATAGTTTGAAACCATTGTGATAAATAGAGCATTTGCTCCTATAGGAGCAAATGCTCTATTTATCACAATGGTTTCAACAGGTGTTTTTACAGAGGCGTAGAAAGGCGTATTTATGGAGCAAAGAGTTAAATGCGTATATATGTAGGAAAGAGTTCAGCAAAGTTATTAGCTGTGTTCTAGCAGCAATCAACTCTTAAAAATGCGCATCTATAGGGTAAAGAGTTCAACAAAGATACACGCTGTGTTTTAGCAGCAATCATCTCTTACTCCGGTGTACAAGTACTGTCTATTCAACTAGAGATCTGGTGCAATGATTAATTACAGTAAAATCTCGATTATTCGAACACTACTATGCGTGTCATTATCGATTTTTAAAACAGATAGCAGCTTAATGCATGGTGAAAGAAGTTGTCTGCATGACTTTCCTCCTGCATTGAGCAGTCACCTACCTAAATGGCATTACATTTTTATAACTAAAATTACGAACAATCGCGTTTAAAAATTAATGTACTTCAGACTTAGACTAGGGTTATGAAAAAACTTTGGATTGGTGTAAAATAGCTTGAGCCTAGATAAGGCGCCGGGATGTTTGTAAATGCGAGTGATTTATGGTTTTTAAACTGTGTTCTAACAGTGCAAACAATGTAAAAAAGTGTTCTAATAGTGGACGCAGTTTAAATGTTTTAAGAGTGTACATATTTCAAAATATGTTCTAACACTGTAAACAGTTGAAACTATGTTTTAATAGTGAACACATTTCAGATGTGGTTTACTAGTAAATTTAGTTTGAAATATGTTCCAATAGTGTACACAGTTTAAACTGTGTTTACGTAGTTTAAACTGCGTTCGAACACTGTACACAGTTTAAATGTGTTCTAACACTGTATACAGGGAATATTTTAAATGTGTTCTGCTAGTAGACAGTTTGAAATATGTTCCAACAGTGTTCATAGTTGAAAATGTGTTTAAACAGTGTAAATAGTTTAAGATGTGTTCTGATTGTGTATACATACAGTTAATACTATTCTTACAGTGTACGAATTTAAAATATTCTTAAGTGTGCAAAATGTAGACTATACACTGTTTAAAACGTGTTTTAAGTGTAAATGGTGTAAAATGTTTTTCTAACGTTGTACAAAGTTAAAAATGTGTTCTTGAATTTCTGGTACATGTATATTACATGTACTTCTATCGTGAATACATTGGCATGAAATGTTAGTACTTTAGTGATATTTCATAAATTATGTTGCCTCTACATTATTTCTTAAATACCAGACATTAATAAATGTTAAAATGAGAAATGTTTTCATGTTATATCTAGTACTTATACCATCAAGAGCTACAAGTAAGGAACGCTTACTCAGCCATAAAGCCACATAATGCTACATTGGCCCACAGTGTATATACAGATAGAATGTCCCCTGATTAGCCCATTTTCTCCCACGATCCCATATATGGGACATAGACAAACTGTGTAGACTCTGATCAGATGCCGCATAATGCGGCGTCTGATTAGAGTCTACATTGTTCGCTAATAGGAATTTCAATATTAAACCAAACGAAATTGAAAATTTAGGCAGGGCACCCCTTAGATAAAAGATGGACTAATCCAAATATATAAACATAGAAGAATCCACTGGGTGCAAATGGGTTAAGTTCTCAGATTAGGCTTTGCTTAATCAATCATTTTCAAAGGAATACAGCAGCATCTATTTCATTTGTAAGGTTTCCTGCGCCTTGCCTCCTGCCCCTTGACGAATGATAATAGACGGGTTCCAAAACTCAATATTAATTAGTTCACTTTATATGATATGGGTAGTTTTTTCGCTTATGAAATTTATGCTTGACCTAGTCACTTCCTGAATATTGTTTTAAAATATAGATTCTTCATTGGAATTGTTTGCTTTGACAAAAACAACCGCATTATTAGATCGATATAATTTCATTAGAAAATGGAACAGACCTTGATCAGACGGCACCTACAGGAGGAGCCGTACAGGTTCTACTTTGTTTGCACAGGTGTGATAAGGTTTGTATATGAGGGAAACGGATAAAAGGCTAAATGTAGTGTTTTTATTGTTTATGAACACAAAGGTTTCTTCTAATGCGACAGCTATAAAGATGTCGCATCGTTTAGGTAGGTGATAGCTTAACACTTTACTTGTTGAATATTCCTGTCCTCGTAAGAAATAACACCATTAATATGACTCAGATTATAAATTATAACGACATGCCATTTTTGCCCAAGCAGGACCTTAAGGTTCAGCTCAATATTATACCATAACAAACAGGGCTGGCCCTAATCAGACGGTTCTACTCTGGGTGCAAATGTGCGAAAAGGCGTTTATATTACGGAAAGGTATGATACAAGACGAAAGTTACATAGAAAACACCCCGGGTATTTCGTACATTAATATTAAACGGGGAAATGGTTAAAGCTATGTAAACTGTACAGCGTACATATAAACAAACAAATAACCATTAAGTTATACAGTTTACAACACGTGTTTATTTTACAATACACCCTCTCTAGTGGGACCGCAAAAAGAGGTATTAAATGAGTCGTAAAACAAATGGTTGCCACTAGAAGGGTGAATAGCGGAAGTATATAATTGTTAAATTGCTGCTAATCTTTCGTATGAATCAAGGTCAACCACAACCACTAGAAGGGCGAATAGTGGAAATAAACTACTACTTATACTCTGCTCATATTTCTTATTAAACAATGCATATGAGGAGCGGTACACATATTTATATCATTTAATAAATGTTTCCCACGGTGTATATGTACTGAGTCACACAATAATGCTAAAACCGACTTACTATTCCCTCATATTGAGCCCTTTGATGCCTCTGAGAAATATACTTTTTGAAACAATTGTGATAAATAGAGCATTTGCTCCGCATGAGCAAATGCTTAACTTTTCACAATGGCTTCAAACTACACAGTTCTGAACTTGAACGTTTTACAAAATAAAACAGTGAACTAGTCGCAAATACACCATGTTACACAGACTTGCAAATAACTTAGTTTTTACAATAACGAGAAATATTGAACCTTGCTCAGTTCACCATTTTAAATGGCAAGTAGAATCGAAACATGTTACATGTAGTTGCAAAGGTAGCAACCCCGGTATACTCGGGTTTGTTGGTTTTTTTATGTATTGTGTATTTGTACAAAGTTATTCCAGTAATATCGATCATAGATCCAATCCTATCCCTCCGCTTATTTCTGTTCACATATGATCACAGAGCAGTGATCTTGTCTAACTGATCAAGGATCTAATAATATATATCCACCTATACCTGGTAATGGAGCTGTGATCTAGCGTTTATCTGACCATAGACCCAATACTGTAACTCCACCTATACCTGGTAATGGAACTGTGATCTAGTGTTTATCTGACCATAGAACCAAAACTAACTCCACCGATATCTGGTAAAAAAGAAATGATCCTGTCATATTGATCATGAATCCAGTACTATATCTTCGCCTAGATCTAGTTCCAGTTATGCAATCTACCTGCTTCATCATGGACCCAATACTATCGTTCCACTGATATCTGGTCATAGAGCAGCGATATATCTTGTCTGATAGTTGAGTGTCACTAGAGACTTTGTATAAAAGACAATAATCAACTTATTTCGTCGCAGAGCGGTTGTTGCAACACAAGTGAAACAGGATAAACTCTCCGCATTTAGACGTGAGTATTATTATTGCATTTGCTTTAGTTACAGATAATGGTCTTATTTGGCAAACTTAATATAAGTCAATGTAAGAGTCATGCAGGAAACACCGTTAAAATTAACGTTCACCCTTTCAATGCAAACTTTCTAGTTGACTGATACCAACTATTTAAAAAACATTGTAAAATGAAGAAATGAGATAAATTAATGTAAACTTGTGTTGTTATATTTCTGGTCCTTCGCGATCATTAGTTTTGATGGTATAAGTTTTGAAAATTGAATACTCTTTATGCCGGTGCTAGGGGGCGTGAGTAGTTTTGCACTTTTAATTACTACTCATGAACAGATTCAATCAAACCGAGTCTGCAATTTTCTCTTATACATTGCTACCTTTGCTTTCGAGGGGTCATCCACTTTGAGGATATTTGTTCCGGGATACATTTAAAAGGAATTTACCGCAGACATAGACCTAAAGGTTGAGACAAAATTGGAGTCCCTGGTCAGACACGCGTCTGGTCTGGAACTACACCTTTTATCGGGGTGAGACACTTGTGGTGAAATAGTTTAGTGTAATGTATGCTAAAACTAGAGTTTGAGTTCCTCAGAAAACGTAGTGCATTATGGCGACATTGGTAAAAAAGCTCAATGAAAAATATGCTTAAGTGCAAAGGATGTACATGCAATCTAATTAAGATTCCTAGGATAATTACATGTTTTGTTAAAAGTTGAGAAAACACGATTCAGTAAAACAATTAGAGTTTGTTGTAAGAAATGAATATAACCAGAACCAAACATTTGCAATAATTATTGTTTGAAGCATATTTTAACTTTTAGCCTATTGCGCTCGGATGAATGATTACCAATGAAAACAGTTTGGATCCAGATGAGACATCCAGTAAACTGTTTGATACCGGACCGTGCTGTTGAAATGGAGTGCAAGATAAATCAACCATTTATATTGATTCGATGATAGCTATGTTCAATAGACTAAATATTAACGCTTTCCCTGTTTGAATATTTATATAAGAAATAGTGGCATATTGAATATTTACAAGTTCAAGTGGTATAATAAGTTAAAGTAGTAAAGAGCTACAGATAAAGGTGTTTGAATATTCATATAAGAAATAATGACATCTTGAATATTATTTCTTTCTATTCTTATCGTTTTCGTTTTGAAAGAGGTATATACCTAGCATTCATTTTTGTCTATTAACATAACCAAGTAGTAAAGTCAAGCAGGCAAAGCCACATGCAAGACACAACCACCACCAAAACACCGATAGACAGCATGACACACACACACACAACCACACACCCAAACGCACACTCACACACACGAAATGAACACAGAAAACACCAAAAGAGACACAAGAACCAGGGACAAACGTTCCACAACATGAACAAACCACAAGCACAAAGACGCAAGGCAAACAAAAGGAAGGGTGACAAAGAGAGTACCGCCTTGGCACGGTCAGCAGCAAAAACACCACTGGGGGTTTAAACCGGTTTACGGACGTCCTAACCTCGCACTTCTCTCAAAGTCACCCTAGCTTTACAATTATTGTAAATAAAGGTATCCCCGCTGGACTTACCCACAACATAGACGACGGTGAACACAGGACAACATGTAAAACATAGCATAATAACTGTGACAATCCGTCAAATATGTACTCAATGACTTTGCTGAAGTCAGAGCACCTGCAGGTAAGCCGTTAAGGGCACGACAGGGAAAACATAATACATGAGTCTGGTACGCTCCTCCTGTATCCAAGTTTAAGAGTATACCATCATAGAGTACTACCCTCGGCCTGTCATCGCGCAAGCAAAGAGGGAAGCGTAGCTACCGACTGTAAAAGGGTCGATAACCAAACATGCAGTGTGTTGCAATATAATAGGATCATAACCTTTCTTTTTAAATGTTTTAATGCGTTTTATAAACAAATCATGAAAATGGATATGACCCCGAATTTTCCTAAGTTTGTAAATAACATCCCCATAAAATTCTGGTTGAGAAATGCCTTGTCGCAGTAACGTCCGTAGATTGCAATTATATTTACTAATGAGAGGTAAATTTCGATAATAAAATTTAGAAAAGGTTTTCCGAAGTTTATGATATCTGTAACCTTGCTTAAGAAGTTTATCAGTTATAACTAAATTACGTCTGTTAAAATCTTCAAGCAAAGAACATGTTCATATATCACTGTTTTGTATTCTTTATCGTGCTTGCTATAAGCATACTATGTATGTTTTATCCAATAAAGAAATTGAATTGAATTGAATTGAATATTAACCGTTTCCTTCATACTGACGCATTTTAACCCTTCTGTAAAAGTACAAAAATGAGTCATGCAGGAAACACCACATAAAGAACAAACACTCGCCCGAACAGCAACACAAGGAAACAGCAAATGTACATAACTAGAAAAAAACAACAAGAGACGCACAAAGACAAAACAAACATACAATAGGAGGAAGATGGAAGTACCGCCTTGAAACGGTCAGTGACAAAAGTCACTGGGGGTTAAACCGGTTTATGGGCGCCCAACCTCACTCTTATTGTCATGTTTTGAAACCATTGTGATAAAAAGAGCATTTTCTCCATAGGAGCAAATGCTCTATCACAATAGTTTAAAAATACACAACTATAAAATTCTCCTTTAGTTAATGCTCCTTTTCGGTAGATTTATTCAAAGAGCTTGAGTCTAAGAATAGCCTTTGAGGTAATGGGTTAAACAATCTAAAACAGTACAATAAGTTGCAAGTAAAGAGCTATGGAATTTCTCGGCCAAACCCTATACTGTGACAACTCTTTAGAAACGAATCGAATATTGATATTTCATTGTGTGTAAATTCTTATATCTTTCCTTACTAATTGAAGTTGTACCTCGGTCCATAGCTCAGTCCATATCGCATCGAACTGACAACCTCCGTAGACGATGAACGGAAAAAGTAGACACATACCAGACGGTTCCTGTTGGAGACGTCTGATCTGAGTCTGCTCGATTCGCTTATGGAATTGTAATATATTAGAATCTGCAATTTTTATCGCTACCAAATTATAAACTGTACATATGCTACCATAATGTTTTCATAATGTCATTGTTCAACAGGGAAAGGATTAACTAGATCGTTGAATTCATAAGCAAGTAACTATGACAAATAGATGGTCGAATTAATAAACAAATAGCTATGAGAAATAGAAAATTGAATTAATTAACAAGTTACTATAAGACCTAGATGGTTGAATTAATTAGCAAGTTACTATGAGAACTATATGAGTTGAATCAAACAAACCCAAACCAAACCAAACCAAACCAACCAAACCAACCAAATCAAATCAAACCAAACCAAACCAAACCAAACCAAACCAAACCAAACCAAATCAAACCAAACCAACCAATCAAACCAAACCAAACCAACCAAACCAAACCAAACCAAACCAAACCAAACCAAACCAACCAAACCAAACCAACTAAACCAAACCAAACCAAACCAACTAAACCAACTAAACCAACCAAACCAACTAAACCAAACCAAACCAAACCAACTAAACCAAAACAAACCAAACCAACTAAACCAAACCAAACCAAACCAACTAAATCAAACCAAACCAAACCAAACCAACTAAACCAAACCAAACCAACTAAACAAACGATACCAAACCAACTAAACCAAACCAAACTAACCAAACCAACTAAACCAAACCAAACCAACCAAACCAAACCAAACATGTATTAGTTGCATTTTTATAAAGGTATTTGTGCATAGAATTGTTTTGGTATAGGAGATCCTGCAGCGTCAGATCAATATATGATTTCATAAGCAAGCAGAGCAGACCCTAATTAGACTGCTCCTACAGGGACTGTCTGATCTGGGTCTACTCTGTTTGCAAAATTTTGACTTTGTAGCAACGCACATTCAGTCTGCGTTTCATTCAGAAATATAACACTTTAACTGTATACAAGTAAAACTAATGACATAATTAATATATAGTAGCTAATTTTATTGTAGAAAAATAAGCAGAAAATCGTATGACAATTAAAGAAAACGTAGCATCTAATCTATACAATTTCATAAGAGACAGCAGACTCTGATCTGACAACTCCTACAGGAGCTATCTAATCTGGATATTTTCTGTTTATACAGACATGAAAAGACGTTTATTTCGGGTAGAGGTGTACCTAAATATAGATGCTAGGATGATCGGGAATGAATTTAATTTTCAACTGTTCATGAAACATCACTTATTACAGCAGCTGAGATATTGGCACAGAAAACTGTGCCTGACTGCTCGAGTATGTCACGTGATTTTAATAAGAGACACTGAAGGATCCTAGAGTCTCTTAACGAGTTTTTTTTGTTTTGTTTCTAAGTAATTAATACAGTTATTGTCTGACAATATTGATCACTTCATTGTTACAGCTGACATATTGTCACATTGACCACAACTATGGTTTTCCTCAACCTTTTACTCTATAGGTATCTCAGTAATGCATTTGCAAATAGACTCTGGTCAGAAGACGCTTGTTGGAACCGTCTAAGCAGGGTCTGTTCTGTTTGCTTATAGCACACATCTGATTGTGTAGTAAGTCTCTGTTATGGCAACATTTCCTGTGCCCACATGTTATGATAGAAATTCAGCTATTTAGATATCATGATATAATCATTTCTTACATGCATATTCATGGAGTAAAGGATGAACACTTAACTCTTCCGCCGGTGATATCATTTGCAAACAGTAAGGCACCAGATGATATACCGAGTAAACCATTCCCTCATATTGACGCTTGCTTTGACCCAGATGATATACCGAGTATCCCATTCCCTCATAGTGACGCTGTTTGTCGTTTCTGTAAAAGCCACTTTCTGAAACCATTGTGATAAATTATTTATCACGATGGTTTCAAAACTACACAATCCTAACATTTTTATATTCTCTAGTAAATGCTCGTTCACAGTAGATTAAGTCAAACAGGCAGGATCTAAAAATAGCTTATGAGGAAATGGGTTAACCATTACATCTCACCAGGATCCAAACTTTTGGCGTCTAAATGGTTAACATTGAATATACTGCAAAAATAATAATATTATATGCTTAAAAGTACAAAAATGAGTCATGCAGGAAACACCACATATAGAACAAACAGCCGACCGAACAGCAACACAAGGAAACAGCAAATTTACACATTATAAAAACATCAAGAGACACACAAAGACAAAGCAAACATACTAGGGGGAAGATACTGCCTTGGAACGGTCAGTGACAAAAGTCACTGGGGGGTTAAACCGGTTTATGCGCGCCCAACCTCACACTTATTCCATCCCCACCTAAAAGACAAACGGTGTAAATAAACGTATCTCCTCTCCGACTAATCTACAACAACCGTGAGGGAAAATACAATGGTAAAGTGCAGGTATAACGGTAAGCCTGGTGTATTGAAATATTAACTACCTGCAACTAGGTTAAGATTTTAGGATAGTACTGACAGAGCGTGCACCAGCTTGTATCTCATCTGATACCATTCATCTAGTTTGCTGCCACTTATCTCATCTGATACCAGTTAACTGATCTGATACCAGTCATCTAGTTTGCTGCCACTCATACCATCTCATACAAGTCATCTAGTTTGCTACTACTCATCTCATCTGATACCAGTTAACTCATCTAATACCAGTCATCTAGTTTGTTACCACGTATCTCATCTAATACCAGTCATCTAGTTTGATACCACGTATCTCATCTGATACCAGCCATCTAGTTTGCTACCATGTATCTCATCTGATACCAGTCATCTAGTTTGCTACCACGTATCTCACATAATACCAGTCATCTCGTTTGATACCACTTACCTCATCTGATATCAATCTATTTGCGATGACGAGGGTTAACCATCAGCCTGCTATGAAAATGAGGTCTGCTTAAGCTTCGATCTGTTGTTGTCACTTACTCTGATTTGTTCAAGTTTTGGCATACCACTGACAGAGTGTCAAATAGATTGGGTCCTGATGTGACACAGAGTTACTCGGAGTTTAATCTGGATCCAAGCTGTTTGCAATTGCCCGTTAGGTCGCGCTTAGCAGGCTTAGGGTTAAAAGTATATTTAGTTGAACGTCGATATCTCGAAATCGGGTAATTTGAACTTCGGTATAACTCGAAAACTATGATGCAACACACATTCAGTCAAAATTTACAATACAGGCTAGATCTAAAATATATCACTGCGCATATACAGAAATACATGTGACAATTTAATACAGGGCATTCATTGACTTGATTTAGACCTGCATTGAACTGAGATCTTGAACTTGAGAAGTTGTTCGGATTACAAATGAAGGGACCCGAACTGCTGTTATTTCGATGTAATTTGTATGGTCCCACGATGTTTCAGATATTGAAGCTTAATCATATATTTATATATTTCCTTTCCAGATGTTCTCTTCCAAACACCTGTGTTTCTTGTTTTGTTTGTTGATGACCTTGATGACCTTTATACACCTGACTAGATCATATGCAGCTCCTGGTAAGTACAAATAAAGTTTAACATTTTACCGCAAACAGCCAATGTCACCAAACTTAAACACGACATTGAGTATTTCGAGATCAGATGCAACAAATTTACCGTCTGTCCAATCCACTAGTTCTTTGCGGTTTAATCCATTTAGATTTATACACTTATTCTCAATTCAAATTGGTTGCAGATGATTGCAGGCACTTAGAAGAGTTAAGCCGTACCAGGGGGAACACAATGCGCACCTTGTAATGGTTAACGCTTTACTTCATATCTAGGCCTTTCTACAAATTTGCAAACAGCAGATCCAGATCAGATGGCTCCTGGAATAATAAAGATGTGATCCTGCAGTTTCTTCCATGGCCAAACACTTTATGTTTATGCGCCATTATAATAGTGAATGTAATTAATGTTCATGACGTCATTATTTCTTACATAAATATTCATAAAGTAAAGGATTAATGTTACATACTTGCTCAAATATTCTTTACCAAAAGATTGTTTATCAGACTATTCAGTTTGAAAATAGCTGGTAGGAAGTTTAATAGTCATACTTGCTATACAATGTCTTATAACATGTTTACTAGTCACACTAGCTATACAATATCGTGTAACGTGTTTACCAGTCACACTAGCTATACAATGTTTTGTTACATGTTTACTAGTCACACTAGCTATACCATATCTTGTAACTAGTCATACTAGCTATACAATATTTTGTAACATGCTACCATTCATACTAGCTATACAATGTCTGGTGGCATATTTACTAGTCACACTAGTCATACTAGTGATATATAGTACTATACTAGTCATACAATGTATTGTAACATGCTTACTTGTCCTACTAGCTATACAATGTCTGGTAACATGTTTACTAGTCATACTAGCTATATAATGTATTGCAACATGCTTACTAGTAATGCTAGATATACAATGTCTGGTAATATGTTTACTAATAACACTAGCTATATAATGCATTGTAACATGTTTACTAGTCACACCAGTTATACAATGTCTTGTAACATGCTTATTAGTCATACTAGCTATACAATGTCTTGGAACATGTTTACTAGTCACACTAGCTATATAATGTTTTGTAACATGTTTACTCGTCACATTAGATATACGATGTACTGTAACATGCTTACTAGTCATACTAGCTATATGTCCTGTAACATGTTTACTAGTCATACGAGCTATACAATGTATTTGCACATGCTTACTAATTTTACTAGCTATATAATTCATATAACATGTTTACTAGTCATACTAGCTATACAATTTCTTGTAACATGCTTACACCGGCTTTACAGTGTCTGGTAGTACGTTTACTAGCCACAGTAGGCATACAATGTTTACTAGTCGTATTAGCTAAACAATGTCAGGAATAACCAGTAATGTAATGAAGGCATTCGGTGACCTTAATTGATGCAAGATGGTCTATATGGATACAACGCCAGGGTGATTATAGAAGCTTTCTGCATACAAAGTCAAGCTCACTGTTACCTGAAACAGAAAAGAAACTGATTTCAGACAATCACTTCAGTTAGAAGAGAAATGTTTGACATAAGTTGATGCACACATTACCTGCATGAAAACAAAGGTATGGAGTATTTAGGTGATTTTTAAGGGTCAATGAAATAGTTACTTAAACTAGAATAAAGGGTTTGAAAAATGGCAAATGTCGCAAAATTATATTATTTTCGTGATGTATTTATTTCCGAATCCACTGAATAATATCATTTTGTTTGTTCTAAGATGACCTTGAGATAGATGTACCAATGGGCTTCGACACAGATTTTCAAATTCTGGACAAAAGACGACGGATGGGCTGGAGGTAAGCATTGACATCTTTACTGATTCGCTACCACTAGGTATCGTTCCTACTACACGAACAGCATACAAACATGTACCAGTAAGTAATATTGTATCCGGTTTCATAATTATTTATGTGTGTCCAACGACAATCATTATTTGAAATACTCATTTGAATGCGGGACACACATACATCGTCATTTGCAAACAGTGTAGACCCAATCAGAGGACCCTTATCCTAATCCTACTAGAGGAGCCCTCTGATCAGAGGTTCACTGTTCGTCACTCAAATCGTCTACTAAATTTAAAGCCTTTCCTACCTGGGTGGACTCTTTAGTTAAAGACTGATGGGTACTTCCACGCTGTAAATTCAGGGATACAATGGTAAACTCTTTACTACGTTAATTGATTACTTACAGGGAGCATTACTGATTGATTACTTCCCAGGAGCATTACTGATTGATTACTTCCCGAGAGAATTACTAATCGACTACTCCCAGTTAGCATTATTGATTATTTCCAGGGAACATTACTAATTGACTACTGCATGGAGGTATTACTACAATGTAATTGATTACTGCCTGGGGCATTACTAATATATTACTTCCAGGGAACATTACTTATAAATTACTTCCTCGAGGCATTACTGATTGATTACTGCCTGGGGCATTACTAATAGATTGCTTCCCGGGATGTTACTGATTAATTAATTCCCTGGAGCGTTTCTAATTTATTACTACCAGTGGATCTGTTCAAATTTAGCAGCAAACAGTTATTGATAATATTACGGACAACGACAACAACTCTGATGCCGAAATTATAACAATAGCTCGTATTATTTTCCTAGAAAAGACAAACGAGCTAAAATGTTACTGTTTTTAGTTTTCTGAACACTTTTGGCGCAAATAAAATTCCACCTATGGATATCATCTGCTTGAGATTTCAGAGCGGCCATTTCTTCCTTTTTAAACAAATACAATCATTGTCAAACAGTTCGGACCAACTTTGGTTGATTGGTAGGTTGTGTTGATTAACGTTCATTTATGCCACCCACTGGCTAATTGGAAACACAAGAGGTAAGCTAATACTGAAACACCCGGACACGACGCCTTAACGATAGACTTTCTGTGGTACTGTTAGGTGCCCGGTGTCAAGGACTAATACATCAGACCTCGGTTTATAAAATGTCTTCCAAAGGACTAGGATAGGCAAACTTAGCAAAATAATGTTTATATAGCCAACGTGTTCTAAATGAGATTATAAAACTGTTTGCATTTTTATCTTTTCTTTTCCAGCAAGTGCAGTCGGTTTTTCAAATGGAGATGCGGAAAAGAAACACGTATTGTGAGAGGCAAGCGGTTTGCCTAGACCACAGCTTTGCATAAAAATGGATACTTTGTGGCTATGATGACGAAAACACTGATTTGTTACATCATATTCACGTACTTATATAGTACATAGACACACTCTAACTAACGAACTTTTTAACATTATAGATGTGCTATGAAGGAGTAATTAAAACTGAAAATAAATATCGATACAAATATACCAGTCTACTTTAGTAAAAATAATAGTATGCTTGTACGATGGAATATTGGAGAGAAAAACAGTACTCATCATGATCGATGTTGCCTTATCACCTTATTCTGTGTTTCTTTCTCTTTCTCCCCTCTCTCTCTTTCTCTCTCCATGTCATTCTTCTTTTTCTCTTTCTTGTCCCCCCTTCTCTATGTATATGTGTGTATGTGTCTGTCTGTCTCTATTAAAAAGCATCCAATAAAAATGTCATTCCGATACGCACATCTCCTATTTCTAATGGTACTTTCTAAAACGTTTCATTGAAATAGGGTCAATTGTTGGTGTGAAATAACTCTCTCTGTGTAATATTCATGTAAGGAATATTAGCGACAGGAATATTTATGAGCTGATTTTTATAGGAGCCCTAACCCAGATCAGACATCTGGGCTTATTCTGTTTGCAAAGGCGTCAGGAGGCGTTTACATGAGGAAATGGTTAATCAAGACCATATTTAGACGACATTTTTAATATTGATAACCCATACTTTGATTCTATGATAACCTCAATTTACCCTAGGGAGCTCAAGCTTAATAAAGCAAATAGTTCTGACATATCTGCAGCCTTTTTAGATTTAAATTTATCTATAAACAATGGAACAATTTCTTCTGGAATTTATGACAAAAGGGATGATTTTAATTTTAAAATAGTTAACTATCCTCATTTGGATGGGGATGTTCCCCGAGCTACATGTTACGGTGTATACATTTCTCAGCTTATTCGTTTTGCTAGAGCTTGTTCCTCTGTTGATGATTTTAACAATCGTAACCTTATTATCACTGAAAAACTACTAAAACAGGGCTACAGATATGACAAACTTCGTAAAACATTTTCAAAATTTTACCACCGTAATATTCTACTCATCAGCAAATACAATTGTAATTTACGTACTTTTCTAAAGTTAGGTATTTCACATCCGGAGTTTTACGGTGATGTCATTTACAAACTTCGAAAAATTATTGGACATACTTATTTTGATACTTTGCTTGTCAAACGTATAAAACAATTCATTAAAAAGGGATATGACCCCTCTATATTGCAGCACACTACATGCTTGGTGGTCGACCCCTTTACAGTTGGTCATTATGCTTTCCTCTTTACTTGTGCGACGACGGAAAAGGCTTAATACTCTATGAAGATTCCCTCTGAAACCCGTTTACGGAGGGAGGAAATTAGATATTTGTATTTTGCTAGTTCTGTCGTACCCCAAATGACTACTCCACAGCTGCTCTGACCTGAATAGTCATCGAGTACATGCCTATGATGTCAAGTTTATTCTTTTGCAAACAAAACAGTTGTGTATGATTAATATCCACTGGTAATTGTATTTTCTTGCGATTGATCTTTTAAATGTTGCAGTAGAAGTGTTTCAAATTGTTTTCCCGTACTTTTAAATTATGACGTCATTTACATGATGACGTCGCTTGTTTACTTCTAATAACGTTCATTTTCAAATCATTTTCATTTTGGCATACATCGTAACGCATGTTGTGGTGTTGTCTGGAGGGGGAATTTATTTACATTTTGACTTTGGTGAAAGTGGGATAAGGACGAGGTTGGGTACCCATAAACCAGGTTCAAGTCCCCCAGTAGCCATTTTTTTATTGCTTTTGGCTGCTGACCGTTCCAAGGCGGCACTCCTGCTTTCACCCTACGGTCAATTTTGTTTTTTGATATGCTTAATGTTTAATGTGTTTCGTCTTGATATGCGTCCTGTTATGTTTTGTCTTGTGGCTTTATCGTTTCTCGTTAGATGGTGTTTGATGCGGTGTCATTCCGTGTGTGGCTCTCCCTGTTTGACTATTTTTCCATATATACCATTTAAATCCAGTTTGATGAGAAATGTATATGGTTCTTGCAAGTTGCACTTCTGAGTGTGATCCGTCTGTACAACATGAGCTCCATGATGGTCCTATATCGCTCCCATGTTAAATGTAGCACTTACTGAGATGACCTAGATGTGGTCATCAGTGGACTACCAAATACCATTCAAAAGTTTCTGTATAGTTATATAAGGTATCTAGCCAGGCTCCTGTATTTTAAGATAGCAACAATATTTAACAATTTTGTTAAAGGGTCACCAGGCGACTATTTCAACTTAAGTGGACATTGGGATTGGAGAATATATTTAACCCTTTCACCGCCGAAGTCGCATAAATGCACCACGACAAATAGCGCAGTCCCAGATCAGACTCAGCCTTTTCAACGCGGCGTCTGATCAGGGACTTCACTTTTTGTCTCATTCTCTTTTTTATATATGTGTTTTATTCTTTCGAAATTTGCATTATTTATCTCATTTCCTTATTGTACCGAATGATTTAACAAAATTTGATGCCGAAAGGGTTAAAGGTTTTAAGGAAATCCAGCCCCGCCCCTGGTGGCCATGTTTTTTGAGACACCAACATGCTTTAAAAAAGCTTGATAAAGGGTCACCAGGAGACTTTTCCTACCAAATGCTATATAAACAGGACCATCTGTTTTGGAGAAAAATAAAGGTATTCTATTAACAGGTAGAAAGTTATATAAGGGAATCTAGCAACGCCCCTGGCGACCATGTTTTTAAGATAAAAAGATAATTTGAACATTTTGGTAGATAGTTCACAGAAAGACTATTCCCTTCAAATATCATTCAGTTCTGACCAATGTTTGATAAGATGTTTAAAGATTTCTGTTTTTGGTTGGCATGATAACCAGTTCTATATGGATCCAGATTATTTTAGCAATTTTATAGAGCATGATACAAAGACCATTTCTTTAAAGTTTAGTTACTATCTGCCTTGTGGTTTCAGAGATGTCATTTAAAGTAACTGTTAAAGAACGGACGGACAGACTCACGTTCTCAAGGCTTGAATGTTATGTGACTACTCGTTGGTTCAAAAGTCACATAAAAGGAAAGATACAAAAGGTATTTTGTTCTCAGTATCACATAACCATCAATCCATGTGAGCGGATATACAGACAGACGGCGGACGAATGGACGTGGGACTATAGGCAATCACAAAAACTCACAGAAGCATCCTCAGGTGACCTAACAAGTTTAATCAATTATCTTTGGTACTTTTGAAATACTGCGCTAAAATAAAGGACATAAATACGGAGAATGTGGAATAGTTTGTGGGCACTGCACCTCTCTCCAATTAGACCATATTGTATTTGAAGTCTGAAGTCGATAGCTTTTGTACTTTTTAAGTTGTTTCCCGTACTTAAGAAATGAATGACGTGCTTCCGGTGTTCATGAGGTTATGCAACGCATAGCTTTACGAGCAAAGTTAGTGAACCCCGAAGGGCTTCACGTGAATCTTTGCTCGTAAAGCTATGCGTTGCATAACCTCATGAACACCGGGAGCACGTCATTTATTTCTTATACTTATACATGTATTCCATTGTATTTCTTATATTTCAACGGATTTTTTTTTAAAATATTGTATACCGGTCACGTAATAGCCGCTATCTAGGTCGTTGCCAGGTTCGTTTCTAACGTAGTAGGATCTCTATATATGGTATGAAAAATAGTCCCAAACACATATTATAAATATAGAATGAATACAAGATTTTAATCAGCAAATTGTCCAGCTATGTTTATAGAAGAGATTATCGAGATATTTCAAATCATATATATTTATGAAATGTTGGTATTAAAGCATCTTCTTAAATGTAGCTCCCGGTGTCGAAGCCAATTTACTCACCCGCCATGCTTGATCGAAAGCGGGTCACAACGTTGGGTTTTATTCTCGGATTTTTCTTTGTTAACGGTAAGGACATTGACTTATTTATGCTTCACTTTTTACTTGATAATATATTTTGA
This sequence comes from Azorinus chamasolen, assembly GCA_963576725.1. NCBI lineage: Eukaryota > Metazoa > Mollusca > Bivalvia > Cardiida > Solecurtidae > Azorinus > Azorinus chamasolen. The sequence goes on from OY755246.1 coordinate 83,571,881, forward strand.
TACGCCACGGCTGTTAAAGTTGCCAATATAATGTATTCAAGCGATAATTCTCAGTAAGAAGATGCCACATTTCAAATTTTCAGGGCCGCTTGAACGGCAATCCATTTTCTGTTTTGCGCTTAAAACTCATGGGGGCTCCAGTTAATGTCTGCTACACTTGATTCACACCCATTGACAACATGCTGTGTTATATCATCATGCACACGTTCAATTACAGGATTTTATCCAGATCATACGGTTCCTGTAGGAGCCGACTGGTCAGGGTCTGATCGTGGTCTTCTCTGTTTGCTTCAGATCTTGTAAATTAGACATGACATTTTCTGCAATGGCCACCACTAATTACGTGATTAATGCATATGAATCTAATTAATGGTGATCTACGTCGTCATTTATCGCACTAATGTAGTAGACCCAGATCGGACGCCTCATGTTACACTAATATAGTAGACCCAAATAACGTGATGATCTAATTAATGTTGACGTCGTCATTTGTTGTACTAATATAGTAGACCCAAATGAGACCGCCCATGTAGGAACCGACTGATCAGGGTCTGCCCTGTTTGCTGCTGGTAATAGATACTTCTTAATTCTCAGACATACAAGACGAAGCTGTACTTTACTAGAGCATTGGTTTAGATTTGTTTATTTCTTTTTATTCGTGCATTGCAAAATAAACATTTCCACATAAGTACAGAAATAAGGCGTCGTTAATCGCTGACGTTTCAGTAAGAAGGGTGTTTATGTTTACATTGTCACATATCGATTCCCCATTGATAAATCTTAAAATAGGTAATAACTGGGTCAGTACAGTATTACTCCGCGCTTACACAGTGGAATTCTGGGAAAAGGAGAACCGACATAAACCGGTATTGAAATGAACGTTCATGGGAAAATGCAACTTTCTTTTTAGAAAAAGGTTATATAAGGACGTTGCAGGGCGAATGTAAATATATAAAATTAAATCCAATCAGTAGTTGCTACAGCCTTGACAAGAAATTCAACACATACTGAATAAAAGGACAATACTAAAACATATAAAGTCAAAAGCCTTTTTACGATTTAAATTATACCACTGACCAGAATATGTGATATTCAGACAGTAATGCGGACGGACAAGGTGACTCCAGTTCGACTTGCTAAACTTCGTTTATGGGTGTATAAACGGTAATATCTGGCAAGAGCATCATGATGGCCCTGGTGTTGCTCACAAGACAACAGAGGAGAATATTTTCAAAGTATTCAATATGTGAATCTTTAGAAAACTGGTCACCCCTGGGGCGAGGCCTCAATCGACCCAAGTTGCATAATTCATTTAACTTTTGTAGAAAACTTCAAAAGGATGCTATGTGCCAAATATGAAAGCTGAAAACCTTCCAGATTCAGAGAGAATTTTTTCAGGTTTCACAAGATGCTTCTATATAAAACAAGGCAACCTTGGGGCATGGTCAAATGTAACCCCACAGGCACAATTTGTAGAAGACCTGAAGTTGTGTTCTGTGTCAAATATTAAAGCTGAACCTTCCAGTTTCAGAGGAGAAGCTTTTCAAAGTTTTCAATACGTGTCTATAGAAAACTGGCCAACCCTGGGGCGAACCACATTTGACTCCAAGGGTATACTTTGTATAACTTTTGTAGAGGACCTAAACATGATGTTATATGCCAAACATGAAAGCTGAGAACCTTTCAGTTCCAAAGGAGAAAAAAATCGAACGTTTTCTCTATAGAAAACGGTCATCCCTGGGGCGGGGCCAATTTTGATCCAAGAGACATAATTTACATGTATATAACTTTTGTAGATGACCTACAAATGATGCTATGTGCCAATGATGAAAGCTGAGAACCCTGTAGACTCAGAGGATAATATTTTAAAGGTTCAAATTGTTGACGACTGACAATGCACGATGCACGCTGACGGATGACGGACATCAGGCGATGACAAAAGCTCACACTGAGCACTTTGTGCCATGGTGAGCTACAGTTGGCCAGAAATATTTAAATAAAGCCCAAAGGAAGTGACAATACTCTTTATTGTAAAACAACATTTAGATACATTTACAAGAAAGCAATGCAATGTAGTCATACATATATCAACATGAAATAAGTACACGTTTTTTGGAAAGCATATAATTGTAATGAAATATACATAGCTGAATTTCGATATGTCGAACTCGGATAACTCGAAATTTGGAATAACTCAAAGACAAAGTTCGGCTCTTCCAAAATTTACAATAATGCATTTTTCCAAAATGCATCATTACGCATATCTAGAAATACATGATATAGCTTATTGCATGTCATAAGCAATGCTGAATGCTCCTACAGGAGTAGGAGCCTCAGCAATAAGTTGGGTCTGCATTAAAGCTGTGAACTAGAGAAATTGTCCAGCCTAGAAATTGGATGACTCAAAACCTTGTTATCTAAAAGTAATGTGTTAGTTCCTTTGAAGTTCGAGATATCAAAATGCAGCTGTATAGCAAGAGCTTATCGCAAACTTACTATGACTACAAGAAATTCAACGAATTCATGTTGATTATCGGCAATGTGTTTGGTCCCAGTGTTTGGCATCTCATCAGAATCCAAACTGTCTTACAGTCTGGTCGTGTTTTGAAACTAAAATAAACAACCGCACATTGCAACTTGTAGTATAAATATAATTGGTATTAAGGAATAAAACAGATCTGCTCTAAGCTCTCGGTATACAAGAGACGGTATGTTAAACCTGAAGTATACATAGAATTGGTATTGAGAAGTTAAATCAAATTTGCTCTAAGCTTCTCGGCATACAAGGTATGTTAAAGCTGTAGTATATGAGAAGTTACAACAAATTTGCTCTAAGCTTCTGTACATACAAGATTTCTGACAGTTTGTTATATGTATACAACACGTTTTACCTTTGCCACACGATCAAAGGAATTATTTCAATCTTTTATTCCATAAATATTCATATATAAGAAATAATGACAGCTAGAACATAATTTTGCTGAATATTTGAAGGGAAAATGAACAATAGATTGTTTAGCCATGGAAGAAACTGCGCAATTAGATCTTTATTATTTCATAAGAAAACAGAGCAGACCTTGATCAGACAGTCCCTGCAAGAGCTGTCTGATCTGGATCTATTCCGTTTGCAAATGTGTTTAAAGGCGTATCTTTGGAATAAAGGGTTAAAGAGCGTATCTATGTAATAAAGGGTTAACAAATATACTTGATAAGTCAATACTAAACACTCCGAGGTGCCCAACTTAACATACTATCATGTGTTTGTATCGGGGCTCTTTGTTATGGTATCAGTATTGAAATCAAATCGTGACGACTTATTTAACCACAGCTAATTATCTCTTTGCACGTTAATTGAGTTTTGTCTGCAACAATTATCAACATACAATTTCTTTTCAAACTTACGGTTAAAGTGTCAACCAGTTTGGACCCTGTTGTCACTAGGTCAAATACTTTTGTAGTTAGGTTAGACATAAACAAGTGTGATAGACAGATGGTTGGATAGCCATTCAAGGGTAAGTCAAAACCTCCCATCTGTTACAATGCGACATGAAGCTGCAAAGCATGAAATAACGTCAAGTTAACTCTTTCACTGCCAAAGTCGCATATGTCATTACCTATGCGAACTGTTTGGATCCAGATGAGACGCCGAGTAACTCAGCGTCCCATCAGGGTTCAAACTGTTTCTAACTGTTATTATTTTATCAAGCAGAAGAAAAACTGACAACTGAAATTTGTAGCAGTCGATAAAGTTTGCAGATGACATTAGTTGGAAACCAAATAGTTAAACATACACATATCCCCTGGAGCTTAACCCTTTCCTTCATATATAGGGTCTGTTCTGTTTACTTATGCCATTATATAGATCCGATTCTACAGTTTCTGTCAAAGCAAAACCTTTCCTTAAAAAGTGTACCGTATAAAAATCTGCTTATAAATATTCATTATTTTTTACATGAATATTTAACAGGGGAAGGGTTAAACTTTTACCACAGAGAGCATTTCTCAACACATTATTCATATTAAGAAATGATTTTTGATAAATGCATTACTCTGAAAATGGTTTGATATGAAAAACTTGCCGAGCCAAAATCGCGTATACGGGTTTTTTTAGTTGTTAATGAATAAAGTCTAGGGGTTAAGTATCTTCATTTTTCATTATAATTAAATACCTTATACTGTGAGACCAAAACATGAGTAGTTCTGAATGGTAGACTCACATGGAAGCTTAAAACAGGACGAAAGTTATGCAGAAAGCATATGTGGGAGCTGTATGCAATAAGTTTGTTTGAATTAAGTATCCCAGTCTTACAAATATCAATATTTATTCATTGAGTGGTTGGTTTAGAGGAATTCCACTGTATGTACTGATGATAAACAATCATAAATTAACTAGCGCCATTTCCCATGGCTAGTCAATATTAACGTCACAATGTATCAATTGTCTTCTTAATAATTATTGTAATAAAATACAAAAGGACCAATTTAGTGTTTAAAGAGATCGATTAATGCTTCATTAAGCAACAGACCGTCTTTGTTAATTGCTTCTTCTGCAACACAAAAGAGAACAATACAAGACTTAACAAATGAGCAGATGAATAAAGTAACGTTATGATATATCCCACTCCTTAAGATATTTTATTAACTGTTGATCTAAATGTACACACATGCCTGGTGTATTAAACTTAATGACACTCTCTAAAAGTTTTCAATAGGTATACGGTTTAAAAGGATGGGCTTTGTTCTAATTATAACATTCTATTGGTATTATTCTCTAGAGGCATATTGCTCATAGAAAAGATTATTTAACTACACCTAGCATGGTTAAAAAACATTTTTGCTGAAACACTGATCACCTACAATTTTCACTTATTTTCGCTTAAAACTTAATTGTCACTGACCATTCCAAGGCGGTACTTCCATTTCCCCCTATTATATATTTGTTTTGTCTTTGTGCGTCTCTTGATGTTTTTATAGTTATGTACATTTACTGTTTCCTTGTGTTGCTGTCCGTGCGGCTGTTTGTTCTGTATGTGGTGTTTCCTGCACGACTCATTTTTGTACTTTTAGACAATCTATTCAACAATATATCAAACGACTTGGATTGTGATAAATGTGCGGGTTTTCGGTGTCTCATCCTGATTCAAACTGTTTATAAATTTACAAGATGGAGGGTTTACATTTGGCATGCTACATCATATGTCATTTATTGACAGCCTAGGCAATCTTGTTACATACATTTTCTGCCAACAGCGACATCATGCTATATCATATGTCATTTATCGACAGCCTATGCAATCTTGTAGAATATATTGTCTGCCAACAGAGACATCATGCTATATCATAGTCATTCATCGACAGTTTGAGCAATCCTGTAAAATACATGTTTTGCCAACAAAGACACCATGCTACATTATATAAATTCTGAAAGGGGGTGATCCCCGAGAGCAAAAATTACAACACAAAAAGAGAAAATTGCAGACTCGGTTTTATTGAGTCTGTTCATGAACAGTAATTGAAAGTGCAACACTGCTCACGCCCCCTAGCACCGGCTTAAGCGGTATTCAATTTTCAGAACAAGAAGTACTGAAATTCATGATCTCGAAGGATCAGAAGGTATAACAACACTGAGAATGAAGTATGGGGCGACGTTTTACGGCCGCCACACAAGCACTTAACACCTGCTGTTGTGAAGATTATAAATTCTGAAAGGGGGTGATCATATGTCATTTATCGACAACTTGGGCAATCTTGTAGAATACATTTTCTGCCAACAGAGTCACCTTGCTTCCAAAGCTTTATTCAACCAGGTTTTGTCTACGAGTTTAATCCACTGTATCCAATACTTTATCGAGGGATATTGAATTGTTAAAGAAATTGGTCCTTAACCGTTTACTCCATAAATCATTTCTACGCATTTGCAAAGAGAGTAAACCCAGATCCTATATGAGCCGTCTGATCAGGGTCTGCTTTGTTTGCTAATAATATAACAAAGCTCTAATTCTACAGTTTCTGCCACCAAACAAGTGATGACCTCAGTATTTAACGGAGTTATTTACAAGACAGACAAAAATGCTAAGTGTTTCGCCTTTTTTAAGAGCCATTACTCTGGTGTTCCAAAGCCAATGAGAGTAATACATACAGAGCCGATATTTCTTATGACATAGAAAAACATATTATCGTTTCTAAGATATTACTCATTTCAGGAAATAGGTTCAGGCAAACATATATGGTTATTTGGCAACAAAGGACCATAACTCTAATGTTGCATATACAATATAAGTGATACTTGCAGACCGCATTTCCTACTAGTACTAAACATTTTTACACGAAAAACCGTTTCTGAGATAAAGCGCAGGCAGACAAAAATGTTATATTTTCGGCAAAGAGTCATATCTCGGGTGCCCCAAGGTCAATGTCAATACAACCTGCAGGGGTGCATTTTCTTATGCGACAGAAAAATATGGTTCTTTGGTGTTCCAAAGTCATTATAAAGGATGCTTGCAGGGCAGCATATCCTTATGCCATTTAACATTTACACAAAATTTCACAGAAAAAAACTCTTTCCAGTTTATGACAAATGACTCCAGACAGAAAAAAACAGACAGAAGACAAAAAACATTGTGACAAATAAAACATGTGCTCCCAATACTTTATCACAATATTTTCAAACAATGAGTTTTACAGAGATGTTTAAAGGTGTCAATAAGAAGAAATGGGTTAATACCTTCCAGTTACTTCAAAGTGTTCACCAAACACCCACCTCGGCAAATATCTTATCAGGCTCTACATGGTTTGACACTCTGACATAATCTATCTAAGTATCTGCCCTATAAGTTTGCATTATGATAGACAATATACAGTAACATACTTAAGTATCTGCCCTATAAGTTTGAATTATTGTACACACTAGAATGTTATCAGATACCTATTTATGACCTTTACAGTAAGCAAAGTATTAATAAGTCTTCAATGTAAAACACAAAAAACAGACTCATACTGATTAGTATAGTATCTGTGATTAATAAAAAAAACCAGACAAAATACTCTGATTAACCCTATACCATTCACACATATGAATATTGAAACAACAAAATGGCATCATGAATAATAATAGCTGTTTTTGTCAAATGGCAAATGAGCAATTTGAGCTGGGTCTACTCTGTTTGCAGATGCGGGAAAAGGTATTTTTATCAATACACCATTTAATTTGAAATAAACTAAAAGCAAAACGAATCTGATTGAAATAAAATAAAATAGTCATGCTTTTTCAGTACCGCTCATCAAAGAATTAGTCACGTGGTCTATCGTGTTAAGACGAATATTGCTCCGATTGTTTAATATTTAATTACATGTACATTGTAACAAGTTTACAACATGGCAGCCAAATTTATTTGATAAATTACAATTATTTCAGCTGTCGGGTTAAATGGTATCTCAAGAATATTCCTACAAAACCATCCTCTTTAACAATACACATAAATGTGGCTTTTTAACAACAATTTTGGTAAAGGTTCAACTGATGACTAATCCTGCAAAACATTTATGGTTGTGGTTGATACCTTATATGTTTCACTATACCCATATAAGGAAAATTAGCCCCACCCAAAATCATACAAAAATAAGCCCAATAGTTTCACAGGAAACGATCCCTGGAGTGTTCACGGTACAAAAGCATTTGCTAAGTTTGAGTGTAGATAACTTTAACGGTCCAATAGACATGGGTGAAATCATCTGTAATGCATAAAAGAATGTCTTGTGAATCTTTGAAATCAGCATATTGCACAGAAAGTATCAATTTTGATTGGTAGATTTCAAAAGTCAATAATCAGTATCTTGACCGCCATGTACAATGCTGACTGCCTGACAATTACATCATATTGAGAGCACAATCTTGTTTATTACTGACTGTGGGATGTTATTGTATTCTCACGGCGTGATGATCGTAGGTCAATGACGTTGTTTGGCGGGTTTGGACGTCGATGTACGCATTGATCAAGATTATCCAATATCTGTTCAATTGGTTTCAAATCCGGCTTTTTGAGCACCAGTCAACGTGAACTCAATGTTATGGTATACCATTATATATATATTGGAATACACATATATCCCTTATGTACACATGTAACTCAAATTTAGCATTAAACAAGCTCAATGGATTTTATCTAGGGATTAACTGATCGATTTTCACAATTTAGCAGTTTTAGAAATTACCACATGCTGCATAATAATGCATATATGAGTTTGCATTTCAAAGTAATCTCGAAAGGTTTGCACATACTTTACGAAAATTACTGTTTGGTTCAGTGTAGTACTGTACAATAACAAGAATAAAATAGCTCTGCCTCTGTTGACACTTTTTTAACGAATCCCAACCACTTGAACAATTTGGTAGACTATCACCTATACAATATTTCTTCATATATACCGGTTTTCTGCCAGTAGTTTCAGACGCTTCTGTTAGTAGTTTCAGAGGTGACGTCATTTAAAGGAAAAGTAAAAGCCAGCAATTTAGCTCAGTTGAGTATACACAGGTGGATGCTTAAAGCAAGGTGAAAGTAAAACAAAACGCTTCTATAGAAGCGCTCTATTTACTTTCACCTTGCTTTAAGCAACCACCTGCTCAAAAATAACAACTAATTAACACACTGTAGTGGTCGTTATAGAGAGGTTTTACTGTAGTGCCATTTCCGGTCAGTTGGACAGAAACATCAATATTCTTTCTATTGATATGCCATACTTGTGGCTGCAAGTGCAAATGGTTAAAATACCGGATTGTTGCAACAACATGTACCTTTCAAATAGCCCTCGTCATTTATCTGTAGCTCGGAGCATTGAAAACTGACATTAGAAATACATGTATTCATATCACTCATAATAGTTTTCCTAATAAACAGCTTTTACAGCCGACTTCAATAAGTATCTTTTTTTACCAGAACTGAAATCTAGATATACAGAGATGCAATAAATGTACAAAAGAATTAAATATCTATATATACACATATTTTTATCCAACTGAAAGTAGACTTTGCAGTATAATAAATTTATCATGCAGTTTCTTCCAATTTTGAATTCACACCCTACCATCGAGTTACCATGGCAACCAACACTTTTGAAAGACCTGCCATTAAGTTCAGGGTACCTCAATACCCCTACATACAAATTTGCACCAAAACAAATAATATCTAAAGTGTGACCAATCAGGGGTTCACCACTTTATTACCCTTTAAAACACCTTAAGACATTATGAACAAAAAGAACTTTTGACCAAAACAGAAGCCAAGGTTTAAATAATGTTACTTCCTATGCAAACAGAGAAGGTTCTGATCAAACAGCTACTTAATGATATGGCTGAACTGGGTCTGCTCAGCTTGAAAATGTGTAAAAGGCATTTATATCAGGTAAAGGACAATCAACTCCAATCAACGACCGTTTGCACTGATATACCAAAAAATGGCAAATGTACAGAAGAGTGAGAATACATATTAATTTCAAACACAAAAACACAATTATCAAATGTTATTCATGTATGAAAGTGTACAAAATCACAGGATACTTCATAGTGTATCATTATTATATTTGATAACACTGAAGTGTACCAAATCCCAGGAGACTTCCTAGTGTACCAAATCACAGGAGACTTCATAGTGTATCAAATCACTGGAGGCTTCATAGTGCAACAAATCACTGGAGACTTCATAAAGTACCAAATCACAAGAACCTCCATAGTGTACCAAATCACAGTAGACGCCATAGTGTACCAACTCACAAGAGACTCCATAGTGTATCAAATCACAGTAGACGCCATAGTGTACCAACTCACAAGAGACTCCATAGTGTACCAAATCACAGGAGACTTCATAGTGTACCAAATCACAGGAGACGCCATAGTGTACCAACTCACAAGAGACTCCATAGTGTACCAAATCACAGTAGACGCCATAGTGTAAACTAGCAAGAGACTCCATAGTGTACCAAATCACAGTAGACGCCATAGTGTACCAACTCACAAGAGACTCCATAGTGTACCAAATCACAGTAGACGCCATAGTGTACCAACTCACAAGAGACTCCATAGTGTACCAAATCACAGGAGACGCCATAGTGTACCAACTCACAAGAGACTCCATAGTGTACGAAATCACAGGATACTTCATAGTGTACCAAATCACAGGAGACTCCATAGTGTACCAAATCACAGAAGACGCCATAGTGTACCAAATCACAAGAGACGCCATAGTGTACCAAATCACAGGGGACGTCATACTGTGTACCAGATCACAGGATACTTCATAGTGTACCAAATCACAGGAGACTTCATAGTGTACCAACACACAAGAGACTTCATAGTGTACCAAATCACAGGAGACTTCATAGTGCACCAAATCACTGTAGACTTCATAGTGTACCAACTCACAGGAGACTTCATAGTGTACCAAATCACAGGAAACTTCATAGTGTACCAAATCACAGTAGACGTCATAGTGTACCAACTCACAAGAGACTCCATAGTGTACCAAATCACAGTAGACTTCATAGTGTACCAAATCACAGGAGACGCCATAGTGTACCAAATCACAGGAGACGTCATAGTGTACCAAATCACAGGAGACTCCATAGTGTACCAAATCACAGGAGACTCCATAGTGTACCAAATCACAGGAGACTTCATAGTGTACCAAATCACAGGAGACGCCATAGTGTACCAAATCACAGGAGACGTCATACTGTGTACCAGATCACAGGATACTTCATAGAGTACCAAATCACAGGAGACGCCATAGTGTACCAAAGCACAGGAGACGCCATAGTGTACCAAATCACAGGAGACGTCATACTGTGTACCAGATCACAGGATACTTCATAGAGTACCAAATCACAGGAGACGCCATAGTGTACCAAATCACAGGAGACTCCATAGTGTACCAAATCACAGGAGACTTCATACTGTGTACCAAATCACAGGAGACTCCATAGTGTACCAAATCACAGTAGACGCCATAGTGTACCAACTCACAGGAGACGCCATAGTGTACCAAATCACAGTAGACGCCATAGTGTACAAACTCACAAGAGACTCCATAGTGTACCAAATCACAGTAGACGCCATAGTGTACCAACTCACAAGAGACTCCATAGCGTACCAAATCACAGTAGACGCCATAGTGTACCAACTCACAAGAGACGCCATAGTGTACGAAATCACAGGATACTTCATAGTATACCAAATCACAGGAGACTTCATACTGTGTACCAGATCACAGAAGACGCCATAGTGTACCAACTCACAAGAGACTCCATAGTGTACCAAACACAGTAGACGCCATAGTGTACCAACTCACAAGAGACGCCATAGTGTACGAAATCTTAGGATACTTCATAGTGTACCAAATCACAGGAGACTTCATACTGTGTACCAGATCACAGAAGACGCCATAGTGTACCAAATCACAAGAGACTTCATACTGTGTACCAGATCACAGGAGACTTCATAGTGTACCAAATCACAGGAGACGCCATAGTGTACCAAATCACAGAAGACGTCATAATGTGTACCAAATCACAGGAGACGTCATACTGTGTACCAAATCACAGGATACTTCATAGTGTACCAACTCACAGGAGACCCCATAGTGTACCAACTCACAGGAGACGTCATACTGTGTACCAAATCACAGTAGACGCCATAGTGTACCAACTCACAGGAGACGCCATACTGTGTACCAGATCACAGGATACTTCATAGTGTACCAACTCACAGGAGACGCCATAGTGTATCAACTCACAAGAGACCCCATAATGTACCAAATCACAGGAGACTTCATACTGTACCACATATTATCATATGTTATAACACTATAAATACTTTACCATTGAAAGTGTTTTATTTATATATCCAGGACTGTTAATCAGATACATACCGATTCTATTAAAATCTGTTATTTCTCAGCCAAACCCTATTTGCTGTAACTCATTGGCATCACTCAGGGGAGCCAATTCTAATGAGTTGCAGTAAGATAGGATATTGGCATATAAATATTTAAGATATATTATTTAGATTTGCTAAATATGCTTCTTATTTACAGTCATGCATATCTATTTGATTTCATCTTGGCAGCAGAGTGTACATCCATATATATGAGGATATCGGGTATCAATCGGTTGTCTATTATTGTCCATCCTCTGTCACGTCATTTGATGTTGCAGCAACACGTTTTTCCGAAGCCTGAAAATAGATTTTTTAAATAATTACAACCAAATCAATTATCTAACTAAGCAAGGCCACTAAAGAACACTAAGAAATTGACCATTCATACAAGATGAAGTGTAGATATTTCAGACAATCTGTAGTGTAGCTTAGTTCCTGGTAACTGCAATGCTTCCAAGTCAGTCTTCTACAGTTGTATTGGTTTCAATGAAGTGTTCATTGCCAGTTGGACCCTTTCTCTCATGAATATTCATGTAAAACAAGATCCTCTCTGGGATCATTATAGTGTTGATGGTATAAGTATTAGATACTGATCAAGTCGGTGCTAGGGGGCGTGAGTACTGAGTAGTCTTGCGCTTTAATTACTACTCATGAGTGAACATGAACAGACTCAATAAAACCGAGTCTGCAATTTTCTCTTTTGGCATTGTTACTTTTGTTTTCGAAGGATCACCCACTTTTAGAATATATTTATTAGCTAAATTTTAAAATGATGTATGAATTGTTTGAAACCTGAACTATACAGATGAAGATCTATATAGTATGACTAAAAAGTAGGATTCTATAGTATGGCTTAACAAAAGTGCAGACCCTTATCAGACAACTTTTGTAGGAATCTATATCTAGTGTGACTAAACAAAAGTGCATACCCTAATCAGACAAACCTTGTAGGGGCTGTCTGTTAAGGGACTACTCTGTTTGCATGCATGCTCATTGTTTTACAATCTGGTCAGAAATATACATGTCATTAATTTCTCTATAATGAAGGCTCACCTGAGAAAATAGACCAGTTTCACTGATTGATATTCATTAGACTATAACAACACTCAACCTGGCAAACAGTATACATTTTACTTTCATTTCACCACACTAAACATCCAGTAAAGGTTCATTTTATCATGCAGTGTCTCAGTTTATAAATACATGTACTAGATTTTTTAGATGTTCCAAACATACGTTGTTTGCCAGTGTCTCAATAATATAAAACTGTTTTCAATAAGATTGTAAGTAACATGTAGTGAGCCATGTTCTGGTCCTACACTGTTTTTGTGCTTACCAGTATTCCCAAAGGTTCCATGTCATTGGCACCCCTTCCCTATTCAAAAACACAACTAAATATTCTGAGATCTTTCCCTCACTTATGATAACTCTTTTTTAGCTCATCTGGCACAAATGGTCAAGACAGGTTATTGTCATAGTGCTATGTCTTCCATTGTTTTAAATCATGCATCATAAGCATTTACATATTTCGAAGAATGGCTTTCAAAACTACTAGACCGATGATTATTTCAATCAAACCTCGATCACCAGAATCATTTAGACTTGTCCTTTATCAGATTTGTTTTCAAATATAGATCATACATGTAGGAATCCAGTTGCCTAACAAGTAATTAGTACGTTCAAATAGTGTACACCCTAATTTGTACTGCCTTACAGTGTAGACACAAATTAGAACCAGATGTTTGTTTTTGTCACAAAAACAGATGTCTCCCCCTCCCATCCTCTTTCCAATACACAAGTGAAATGTCTGTAACTCAAAACTTATCAGGGTCTAATGTTTAAGTCATCAGGGGCAATAACTCCAACATTTTCAGGGGACAATTCAAAAGCCCCTGGTACACAAAAACACATGCTGGTCAACATTCTTGTGAAGTTTGGTGACTCTAGTACTAGTGGTTTCAGAGATACATGTGACACAAAGTAAAGTTTCTCTTATTTAAGTCATAAGGGGCAGTAACTCCAAGGTTATCAGGGGGAGACAATTAAAAACCCAGATGCACAACAACTCATGCTGGTGAACATTCCTGTGAAGTTTGGTGACTCTAGCCCTACTTGTTCCAGAGATACGTGCGGCACAAAGTTTCTCTAATTTTAAGTAATCATATCAGGGGCAATAACTCCAAGGTTATCAAGGGAAGACAATTCAAAAATCCCAGTTGTACAACAACTCATGCTGGTCGACATTCCTGTGAAGTTTGGTGACTCAAGCCCTAGTGGTTTCAGAGATATGCACGACACTAAGTAAAATTTGTCTAATTTTAAGTCATCAGGGACAGTAACACCAAAGTTAACAGGGGGAGACATTTAAAAAAAACCAAGAGCAAAACAACTCATAATTGTGAACAATCCTGTGGAGTTTGGTGACTCTAGCCCTACTGGTTTCAGAGATACGCGCGACACAATGTTTGTATAGATTTAAGTATTCATATCAGGGGCAATAACTCAAGAATTATCAGGGGGAGACAATTCAAAAACCATAGGTGCACAACAACTCATGCTGGTGAACATTCCTGTGAAGTTTGGTGTCTCTACTACTAGCGGTTTCAGAGATACGTGCGAAACAAAGTTTTTCTAATTTTAAGTCATCAGGGGCAATAACTCTGTGAAGTTTGGTGACTCTAAACCAACTGGTTTCAGAGATAGGCGCGACACAAGTTTGTGAAGGACAGACAGACGGACAAACGGACGGACGGACGGACAGACAGACAACTCTGGCAAAAACAATATATCTCCCCATAAATGGGGGAGACATAACTATCTAACAGCGTAGACCCTTATCAGTACTGCCTAATAGTATAGACCCTAATTAGTACAGTCTAAAAATGTAGACGTTAATTATTACTGTCTAATAGTGTAGACCCTGATCAGTACTGTCTAACAGTGTAGACCCTAATTAGTACTGTCTAATCGTATAGACCCTGATCAGTACTATCTAACAGTGCCGATACTAATTAGTACTGTCTAACAGTGTAGACCCTTATCAGAACTGTTCGACAGTGTAGACCCTGATCAGTACTGTCTATTATAGTGTAGACCCTGGTCAGTAATGTCTTACAGTGTAGACCCTGATCCCTGCTGTCAAATAGTATAATAATAGAAAATTCATGCCATGATTTAGACAAATAGATTGGTCTAGATCACGTTTGATTAGAAATCTATTTACCATTTGCCCTACTTTGTTAGCCAATGCCCCATTTCGGCTAGATTTAGAAACATATATTCCAAATTTTTCAGTTTTGCTCAAGTATATTTGTCACACCTTACCGGATAGCGTAAATGGATGTCAAACGGACAAAATAAAGCGACAGAAAGTTATCATGTGATGAAATTCGTCCCCTCTGCTGTTTGAGGCGCTAGCGTTTGGTGTATAGAGCGCATAAAACACACAGTTACCGCTGTTGAATCAGGAAAATTAACAGTCAATTAACAAACATCACCATACGATTAACGGAAAAGTACCGGGTAAAAGGAAAGTGCAACGCATGAGAAACTGACAAGACGTTCATCATATGACATTGTCTACCACCCCTTCGGTTGATCCGTTGAATGTAAGGTAGTGTCCCGTCGCGAATCAGGTCCATTGAACTTCAACGGATGCAAACCGGACAAGTCCAGAAGAAGAAACTCACAAACAGAAGGAGCGCATGAGTTCCAAAAATACCGCATGCACATGCATAGATACCGTCTGTCCAGCAGATGCCTTTGTCCGTTCTGAGTTTTCAGCATATTCAAAACTGTCATCCGGACTGCACTGACCTTGCCAGACAAAAAGCGCACATGCCGAATGAGAAGCGAACAGGGAACGCATGCGAACGGATTAAAACTTCTGTTATCCGTTTGACGTCCGTTAATGCTATCAGGTAAGGTGTGATACAAACACTTCAGGTTATGAGAACGGTTAAGTCAATTTGAACTGAATCAGTTTGGCATGCATACTGAGTAAATTCTTGATTGACAGTCCCCAGACCCAACTCTACGTCAAGTGAACATTTACTATTTACAGCCACTGCTAGCAGTCATACATTCTGTGTAGACATGTTGTACACACCAGGATCAGCGATATCTCATCTTTTTAGAGATTTTTCAAATACACTTTTGTTTATAGGTATGTATCCAGTGAGTACTTAAAGATGTTTATAAAAAATACTTCTGAAACATGAACAAAATTCAAAGACTGTAAATATGTTACGCACTTGTCAAACAAATTGTATGCATACGTACATTATCATGTACTAGTTGTGTTACTTAATAAACTTGTTTTCTCAAACATTTCTTTTTGCCGGCCTTTCAAAAGTAATTGAGATGCAATTAATTACATTTGGCAAATTAATTAATAAATTACATCCATAAAACACCTGTAATTGTAATAGTAATTGACATTTTATTAATGTAATTGTAATTTAATTAATTACAATGCCATGTATTTTATATTTTAACAAGAAATATCGACACAACATTAAACCGGGTTTTCCTTCACTATTAACTAGTAATTTCTAAGTTGAAAGGGACATAACTCCCAGAACAGAGTTTTTGACCTTTGATCTCTAAGTATGACCTTGACATTTAAGCTACTGACGTGGTATTTTCGTGTGACACGCCATACCTTCTAGAGGATTGGACAGTTTCTGAGACATGGACCTTAACATAAAACTTAACCTACAATGAAAATTCTAGGTCGAAAAAGGGGCATAACTATGGCAAAATTAATGTTAGGGTTACATACCCTTGTGAAATTGATTGCCCTTGTGGTAGTTAGCACACATACCAAATATGAACCAAATATCTTTGATGGTTTCTGAGATAGACCTTAACAAAAAGGTTAACCAACGCCGACGAGAGGGTCATGACAATAGCTCCACCTTTTGAAAAAGTTGAGCTAATAATGATATATACCAAATATCAAAGGTCTGGGCATTTAGTTTAAGAGAAGATGTTTTTTAAAGAGCCTGGGGGCGGGGCCATTTTCAACCCAGGGGTCATAATTTGAACAATATTTGTAGAGGACCATTAGATATGCTACACACCATTACCAAATATCAAAGCTCTCTGCTTTACATTTTCAGAAGATTTTCCTATGAAAAATTGATAAGCCCTTGAGCGGGGCCATTTTCGACCCTGGGGTTATGACTTGAACTATCTTTGTAAAAGACTATTAGATCATGCTACATATACCAAATATCAAAGGTCAAGGTCTTACACTTTCAGAGAAGATTTTTAAAGATTTTCCTATGAAAAACTGATAAGCCCTTTCAACCCAGGGGTTATGATTTGAACAATCTTTGTAAAAGACTATTAGATTTTGCTACATATACCAAATATTAAAGGTCAAGGCCTTACAGTTTCAGAGAAGAAGATTTTTAAAGATTGTCCTGTAAAAAATAATTGATAAGCCCTTGGGAGGGGCCATTTTGGTCCAGGTCATAATTTGAACAATCTTCGTAGAGGACCATTTGATCATGCTACATAGCAAATATCAAAGGTCTAGGCTTTACAGTTTCATAGAATATTTTTGAAGATTTTCCTATAAAAACAGTAACTGATAAGCCCTTCGGCGGGGCCATGTTTGGTCCGTGGGTAATAATTTGAACAATCTTTGTAGAGGACCATTAGATCATGCTACATACCAAATATCAAAGGTCTATGCCTAACAGTTTCAGAGAATATTTTTTTTAAAGATTTTCCTATGAAAAACTGATTAGCCCTATGGTGGGGTCATTTTTGGGCCTGGGTCATAATTTGAACAAACCTTGTAGAGGACCATTAAATCATGCTACATACCAAATATCAAAGGTCTAGGCATTACAGTTTCAGAGAAGAAGATTTTCCTATGAAAAACTGATAAGCCCTTCGGCGGGGCAATTTTTGGTCTGGGGGTCATAATGTGAACGATAATTTGGTCCCCCTAGCCAATGATGCTACTGACAAAATTTGGTTAAAATCGGCTTAGCGGTTTCAGAGATGTCGTTTGAAAATGTGGCCGGACGCCGGATGCCGGACGGATCGCTGTCACAATATCTCATCACGAGCCTTTGGCTCAGGTGAGCTAATAAATACAAGTAAAGTACCTATAGGCTGGGTCCTAGTAGTGGTTACCGTAGCATCCCCCCCCCCCCCCGACTTCTTTGCATGGGTACCATATTGTTCGTTGGGGTCCTCAGAACACATTTTGAGCATGCCCCCAAAAATAAGTTTGTCCCAGCTATGTTTCATTTAACGGTTTCCATGGTAACCCAAGGTAATTTTCGAAACTACCTTGGGTCAGTAAATGTGTCATAACTTTGCTTTTAGAAGCAATAGGACAAAACAAGTACTAAAGTAAAGCAGAGACATATAGCTTAAATATGATATATGATTTAATTTATATTCATAAATGCATTCTTATGAATATTAATGAGGAAGTAAAAATGGGTTTTTTGTTGAGAAAAAAAGGAGTTCAAAAATTTCGAAACACCCGTGGTTAAAAAAGGGGTCATAACTTTCCTTTTAGAGGCAAAAGAAGGACAAAACAAGAACTTAAATAAAGCAAAGACATATAACTTGAATATGATAAGTAATTTAACTAATTTTCATAAATGTATTCTTATGAATATTAATGAGGAAGTAAAACGAAGCAAAGTTATGACGCATTTTCTGAACCAAGGTAGTATCGAAAATTACCTCGGGTTACCATGGAAACCGTTAAATAAAACATAGCTGGGACAAACTTATTTTTGGGGACATGCTCAAAATGTGTTCTGAGGACCCCAACGAACAATTTGGTACCCATGAAAAAAAGGTCTAGGGGGATGCTACGGTAACCACTACTAGGACCAAGCCTACTAGTTATAGTCTACTTTCAGTCCGAAGGACCGCTCAGCCGACTGTACATTTGCTCCCCTCGTCATTGAGTCATTCGCCTTCAATATTGAGCACTGCTAACATATGGCGGAATCATGCAGCCGCAGTATGTAACGGCTAGTGACCCTCATAGGTACCCGTTAATGATTTTAACCCTTGGGTGGAGAGGGGGAGCGGATGGGAGACACTGAAAAGCGTCTCTGAAATTTCCGGGAGGGGCCGGGATTTGAACCCCGGACCACCGGATTGGTAGTCAAATGCGTTACCATTAGACCACCTCACACCACAAATAAATTATACATAACCCGGCCATATTTAGCATTTATACAAAATCAAATTAGCCTGCCAATTAAATAAAAATTTAATTGTGATTTTTAAGATTATAATTTGGTAATGTGATCTTTTTTTCTTTTTTAGGGGGGGGGGTTATCATGGACTAGGTAAATAGTGTAGATCCAGTCCATTCATCATGTTTTCTATGCAGTCATTGTTGCCTGACCATGATTATATATATACACATAATTATACACTGCTTGACATCCTTCAGTATCTGCTGTTTGACATTAATTGTCCAATCTGATCCAATGTAAATATATATAGAATTTAATAACATCTATACACTGTTTAGATAGTCCTACATTTTTTCTCCAATATAAGGTAGCTCGATCAGCTCACAGTCTCAAAATATAAGATGAAGTGACATTGATGATTGTCTGTAAAGTTAGACAGTAAAGCATGCTTGTTTCTTTGTTTATAATTACAGACAGAAGGGTGGGTCCAATGCAGGTGCGGATCCAACATCAGGGGGGGATTTGGAAAGGGGGAGGGGGGTGCTTTGATGACATAACTAAGCGTAATTGGGTGAGGGAAATAAAACACTCAGATTAAATCATTGTTTTATTGATTTTTAATTAGTAGATCTAGATCTAAAATATTACTAAAAAAGTTTGGTTTGGGCAATTTTAGATGGAGAGGGGCGTCGGCCACCTCTAAATCCGCGCCTGCATTGTACTAGAGATCCACTTTCATGATGTTTTAATATGCGTTTTGATACCCACAATATGAGACATAAATCATGAATAGTTGAATACATATATTATAATATTAGTAAAGTTTACTAGACGGATGTTCTAACATATGTACACTTGTTGGGCAGTTCCTTTGGTTTATTTAAGCAATTCTCTCCTACTTGCGCTTTTTTGAACAAGTCTGCTTTTCTATAGTTACTGCTCCTTTTCGATAGATTGATTCAAAAATGTTGTCAGGATGCTTGGCGATGTCCTACTTACAAGA
Organism: Azorinus chamasolen; assembly: GCA_963576725.1. Lineage (NCBI taxonomy): Eukaryota > Metazoa > Mollusca > Bivalvia > Cardiida > Solecurtidae > Azorinus > Azorinus chamasolen. The sequence goes on from OY755246.1 coordinate 83,591,997, forward strand.
CACAGCTTCCTACCTCAAAATAACCAGCAGCGATCGTTGATGCTTGTCCCAGTCTAAGCATTTGTATACAGTTTTCATTCATCTGAGTAAGTTCAGTAAATTAGCATATTAACAGTTTTTTATTCATATTAATTATTTCGATTGACCAACCGCTTTACACATTCGAATATATACAAAGGACTAATTTTTATAAGGTATTAAATAAACAAAATGAAGTTTAAAAGTGAAATAACTTTGATACACAACGAATTATTACTATTAGTTAAAAAGGAGATAATCGTGTATATACAGCGATACATCAAATCGTTTACCTAGCGATATACTATGTACAGGTTTTCTTGACTGAGGTTGGCTCTTAAAATAGTCTAGGGGAGGGGTGGGTGAGTTAAACGCACCAAACAGGACCACAAAAGTACTCAACAATATCTATAGATGGAATGAATAGAATTTAGTGTTATCTATTGCTCTCCATACATTTCCGTTCAATTCAACCAAGCTTTTCCGTAAGTTATCGGACATTTCCGTACAATTTCGCATTATATATGTGCACTATGCTGTGCGTTGAAATCTGTAGGTATGAAATAATGCATTTATATGCCAAACTCCCAATCATTATTTTTTCACTCTTAGAATCGCATTTTTACCAAGTTTTATTAGTAAATGTTAACAAACTTTAAATGTAGAAGCCCAAACAAATTGGAACTTCGCCGATCTATTTGCTTACGCGTATTGGCATTTTGTGCAATCGGTAAATCGCACTTTTACTCGGTTTTCTTCGGAAATGTTTGGGTAGGGGTTGAAATTATGGCATGACTACTATGGCCTTCGGCTTGGCAAGCCAACCCAGGCCAAAACCCTAATCAAATGGTTCCTTCAGGATCTGTTTGATCTGTTTCTACACTATTGGTCTTAGTTTGTTAAGCCGAATACAACCTCTTTGTATAAATCTACCGAAAATGAGCATTAACTAGAGAAAAGGAAAAATGTAGAATTCAATTGTGTAGTTTGAAACCATTGTGAAAAATAGAACATTTGCTCCTTTAGGAGCAAATGCTATATTTATCACACTTGTTTCACAAAGTGACTTTTACAAAGTCATCAAAAGTCGTCAATATGAGGGAATGGATTAAGGTATAAGAGAGAGAGAGAGAGAGAGAGAAAGACACATCAAGATAAGTAATACAGAAGCCACGATTTTGAATTCAAGCGTTATGGTTATTGTGTAGGGCCTTCTCCTAAATGAGATCTACCCACTTATGAAGTAAAAATCCATGTTCATACTTTTTGAGTAATGAGCTTTGTTAAAGTTTTTGCACCAGCGCCGACAATCCATTGATCACACTAGCTCGACAATTCTTTGAAATAGATGAGCTAGAAATGACTTTTGGTAGTATAAAATACCATTTTCTGATCTATAGCTAGTGCCAATCATATATCTTTTGGTAGTATAAAATACCATTTTCTGATAGCTAGTGCCAATCATATATCTTTTGGTAGTATAAAATACCATTTTCTGATAGCTAGTGCCAATCATATATCTTTTGGTAGTATAAAATACCATTTTCTGATAGCTAGTGCCAATCATATATCTTTTGGTAGTATAAAATACCATTTTCTGATAGCTAGTGCCAATCATATATCTTTTGGTAGTATAAAATACCATTTTCTGATTATAGCTAGTGCCAATCATATATCTTTTGGTAGTATAAAATACCATTTTCTGATTATAGCTAGTGCCAATCATATATCTTTTGGTAGTATAAAATACCATTTTCTGATAGCTAGTGCCAATCATATGACTTTTGGTAGTATAAAATACCATTTTCTGATTATAGCTAGTGCCAATCATATATCTTTTGGTAGTATAAAATACCATTTTCTGATTATAGCTAGTGTCAATCATATATCTTTTGGTAGTATAAAATACCATTTTCTGATTATAGCTAGTGCCAATCAAATGACTTTTGGTAGTATAAAATACCATTTTCTGATAGCTAGTGCCAATCATATATCTTTTGGTAGTATAAAATACCATTTTCTGATTATAGCTAGTGTCAATCATATATCTTTTGGTAGTATAAAATACCATTTTCTGATAGCTAGTGCCAATCATATATCTTTTGGTAGTATAAAATACCATTTTCTGATTATAGCTAGTGTCAATCATATATCTTTTGGTAGTATAAAATACCATTTTCTGATAGCTAGTGCCAATCATATATCTTTTGGTAGTATAAAATACCATTTTCTGATAGCTAGTGCCAATCATATATCTTTTGGTAGTATAAAATACAATTTTCTGATTATAGCTAGTGTCAATCATATATCTTTTGGTAGTATAAAATACCATTTTCTGATAGCTAGTGCCAATCATATATCTTTTGGTAGTATAAAATACCATTTTCTGATTATAGCTAGTGCCAATCATATATCTTTTGGTAGTATAAAATACCATTTTCTGATTATAGCTAGTGTCAATCATATATCTTTTGGTAGTATAAAATACCATTTTCTGATTATAGCTAGTGCAAATCATATATCTTTTGGTAGTATAAAATACCATTTTCTGATTATAGCTAGTGCCAATCATATATCTTTTGGTAGTATAAAATACCATTTTCTGATTATAGCTAGTGTCAATCATATATCTCACCACCTTAACCCGTTACTCCATACCCTTTATATGCCTTTGTCAACAGAATAGACCCAGATCAGATGGTTCCTGTATCTGTAAGCTCTGTTTGATTATGAAATACATTGTAATCCATATCTCATGCTATAGCTTCTGCAACTATAAATTATTTCTGTTTTCATGTGTCAAACTAAAAACAATTTAATTAGTATTCACATGAATATTCATGATGTCATTATTTCTTACATGAATGTTAATGGAGTATAGGGTTAAGAGTGTTTAACAGTTTCGATCCCGTCAAAAGCCTGAATTACCCATCATTTCACCTCAATACTATTTGCTATTTGCATAGATTAGCATCGAGTCATCATCGCGTGTAAATAGTTCAAGCCAAAATAACTTAAGTCTCTTACTAGAGGAAATATATGCTGGTCACTATGTAAGTTGTTACAGCCGATTATTATGCTGTCCTTACAACAGGTAGTAGTAGTAGTAGTAGTAGTAGTAGGTAGTAGTAGTAGTAGTAGTAGTAGTAGTAGTAGTAGTAGCAACAACAACGGCATCAGCAGTGGTAGTACAAGTAGTAGTATGTCAGTTGTAGTAGTATATGTCAGTTGTAGTAGTATGTCATCAGTTGTAATAGTATGTAAGTAGCAGTAGCATGTCAGTAGTGGTAGTATGTCAGAAGTAGTAGTATGTCAGTTGTAGTAGTATGTCAGTAGTAGTAGTATGTCAGTAGTAGAGTATGTCAGTAGTAGTAGTATGTAAGTAGTAGTAGTAGTATGTCAGTAGTAGTAGTATTAAAGTACTAGTAGCAATTATTATAGTAATTATTGTTGTTGTTTTTGTTGTTGTTTATAGATGACAATAATGATGATAGTGACAGCATCATTTTACAACAGTAAGGAGCACTCTGTTCTGAGTGAGAGTTTCGGAAATCCTATCAACGAAACAAATACCACGACCCACCAAAAGAATTGCAATTGTATGAAGCCACTGGGATCAGGGAGGAACCAATGAAAGTGTCCAGCTCAGTCCTCACGAACATCACAAGGAATGCAACAGCAACCGTACTAAGGCTGAGAGTATGTAAATTATATTAATATCGTTACTATTTACTTAATAGAAATGCCTATTCAAACGGATTATACCCATATCATACAGTTCCTGTATAAGTCATACAATCAGAGTATTGTTTGTTTTGTTTTGGAATAAAATAAATCTGACATAGGTCTATTAAATATCTACATATTTTGCCAACTAGCATGTTGTTTAACGTGTTATGTAATTTTATGCACTGTGTATCGTATTTGGAATGCTGCAGGAAACATCACATACAAAACACACAGTCGACCGAAGCTTTGGTCCTATATCTATAAAGTAATTTTGACACATCGCGTGATTGCAACAGTTTACCCATTACCTAACATATACTTCCTTTTGCCTTTACAGAGTAGACCCATATCAGGCAGTGTTTGTGGAAGCCGTTTGACCATAGTCAGCTGTTTTATTGCTGAATATCTCAGATCTGATCCTATGCTTTTTATCACGACACTGTATGAACTTGTGGTGTATCAAAAAGGCAAGTATGAATACTGTAGAATATCGGCGCCATATTTCTAATTGTCGTATGCAATCGAACTTTGTTAAATCATATGGAAAAATAAAGAAATGAGATAAAAAAAAGGGCAAATTTCAAAGGAATAAAGCACAGATATGGAAAAAGAGACTGAGACAAAAAGTGAAGTGGCTGATCAGACGCCGCCTTGAAAAGACGACGTCTGATCTGGGATCGCACCATTTGTCGTGGTGCATTGTTGCGACTTCTGCGGTGAAAGGGTTAAAAATTGTAATATGGATTAACAGTTATGCTTGATAACGTAGAGGTATTAATGTACATATAAATATGATAGTTTCCGAAATGAATGCTGGAGTAAATTGAGAATGACCTCATTTTTCGAATGACAGGCTGGTCAAGTATCAACCAGATTGGATCCAAATGAGATGTCAAGTTGATCAAGTATCAACCAGATTGGATCAAGATGAGATGTCAAGTTGGTCAAGTATCAACCAGTTTGAACGCTAATGAGACGCAGAGCTAAGCGGGTATCAGTCAGCTTAGATCCTGGTTAGACACCGAGCTGAATAAGTATCTATCAGCTTGGATTCTGATAAGACACCAAGCTGAACAAGTATCTATCAGCTTGGATCCTAATTAGACACTGAGATGAACAAGTATCTAGCATCAGTTTAGATCATGATTAGACGCCGAGCTGAACAAGTATCTATCAGCTTGGATCCTGATTAGACATTGAGATGAACACGTATATATCAGCTTGGATTCTGATTGGAAATCGAGTTGAAAAGTATCTTGCAGCTTACATCATGATAAGACGCCGAGTTGAAAAAGTATCTAGCAGCTTGGATCCTAATGCGACGCTGAGTTGCACGGTCTCTCACTGTTACACTCTACACTGTTAAGACTGTTATTTCCTTTGGTCAACTGACAACTGTTCCCTGTTAATATTTTATTGATTTTTGCAGAATAAGTACATTCTCATTGACCAAAAGCTTGGATCTTGATCAGATGCCGAGTTTGATCTAGATCCAAACTGTTTGCATAGGTTACTACTACTACTATATTTGTTTTAATGTTACATGCGTCTAAATGATATGTCACTCTGAAATGATATTCATAAATAATCCATTCCCTCATAGGCTATTTTAAACTATTACTTCATATGCTATTTTAGAACATTATCTTTAGGATACTTTTGGACCCAACATCATTGAATAATCTACTGAAAAGAAGTTACTGTAAAAAAGGGCAAATATAGAAATCATTTTGAAAAAAATAGACACTTGTATCTGATGAGTACGTAAGTACAGTGTTATACTTGTATCTGATGAGTACGTAAATACAGTGTTATACTTGCACCTGATGACTACATACGGTAAGTACAGTGTTATACTTGTATCTGATGAGTACATAAGTACATTGTTATACTTGCATCTGATGAGTACATAAGTACAGTGTTATACTTGTATCTGATGAGTACATAAGTACAGTGTTATACTTGCATCTGATGAGTACATAAGTACATTGTTATACTTGCATCTGATGAGTACATAAGTACAGTGTTATACTTGCATATGATGAGTACATACGTACAGTGTTATACTTATATCTGATGATTACATAAGTACAGTGTTATACTTTTATCTGGTGAATACTCTTGTACAAAGTGTTATACGTTTTTGAAGTTTGTAGATTAAAATTTTGATTCTCTCTTCGAAATAGTTAATTCCTGTCAATAATAGTTTTCATTTTACAATTGTCGACCCTCCTAAATGTTTCCATTTTACAAGTTCAGATACTCAGATAAGCTACATATGTTTGGTTGGTTTTCTTAATTTTACATGCGGTGTGTATCCAGATCAGATGTACCCAACTTTTTAGCTCACCTGAGCAAAGCTCAGGATGAGCTTTTGGGATACTTGAATGACCGGCGTCCGTCGTGCGTCGTCAACACTTTGCTTGTGAACACTCTAGTGGTCACAATTTTAGTCCAATCTTCATGAAACTTGATTAGAATGAATGTCTTGATAAAATCTTGGACGAGTTTGAAAGTGGGTCAAGTGGAGTTAAAAACTAGGTCACTAGGTCAAACAGTAGAAAAACATTGTGAACACTCTAGTGGTCACAATTTTAGTCCAATCTTCATGAAACTTGGTCAGAATAAATGTCTTGATGAAATCTTGGACGAGTTTGAAAGTGGGTCAAGTGGAGTTAAAAACTAGGTCACTAGGTCAAACAGTAGAAAAACCTTGTGAACACTCTAGTGGTCACATTTTTTGTCCAATCTTTATGAAACTTAGTCATAATGATTGTCTTGATAAAAATTCAAACGAGCGTGAAAGTGCGTTATGTGGGGTTAAACACTAGGTCACTAGGTCAAATAGTAGGAAAATCTTGTGAACACTCTAGAGGTTACATTTATAGTCAAATCTTCATGAAAATTAGTCAGAATGATTGTCCTTATAAAATCTTGGACACGTTTGAAAGTGGGTTATGTGAGGTCAAAAAGTAGGTCACTGGGTCATATCTTAGAGAAATCTAGTTTACACTCCAGTGGCCACATTTTTAGCCCAGTCTTCCTAAAACTTCCTCAAACCAGTGGTGTTTTTGCTGCTGACCGTGTCAAGGCGGTACTCTCTTTGTCACCCTTCCTTTTGTTTGCCTTGCGTTTTTGTGCTTGTGGTTTGTTCATGTTGTGGAACGTTTGTCCCTGGTTCTTGTGTCTCTTTTGGTGTTTTCTGTGTTCATTTCGTGTGTGTGTGTGTGTGTGTGTGTGCGCTTGGGTGTGTGGTTGTGTGGGTGTGTGTCATGCTGTCTATCGGTGTTTTGGTGGTGGTTGCGTCTTGCATGTGGCTTTGCCTGCTTGACTTTAGTACTTTTCCATTACTCAGAGTGTTTGTCTTGGTGATATCAAGGTTGAGTGTGATCATGGGTTGGGTGGGAATAAAAAGTAGGTCACTAGGTTAAATCTTTGAAAAAATACTTTAGAGGGCACATTTTAGCCCAATCTTCATTGGTCAGAATCATTGTCTTGATCAAATCAATAGACTAAATTTTTGAAACTCTTGTATGCAGAACCACTGCTTATGATCCACTATCAACATTGTTCATATATTGCCCCTAAGGTCAATATTGACACTAACCATGGGCTTCCCAGCAAAAATCTTAAATCTATGGTAATCAGGTGAGCGATTAAGGGCCATCTTGGCCCTCTTGTTTTACAATTAATGTACTTCTAGATCAGATCCAGATCAGCCACATCTGTTTGTGTTTTTCCGTTTTTGGTTTCTTTGGCCTTTTTTGTTTGTGTTCTTCTTTGTTTATTTTTTAAATTTTATATGCAGAGTATTTTTAGATCAGCTACACCTGTGTGTTCGTCTTTATCAACTTGTGTACTTCTAGATAAGATTCACCCATTTTCATATTGCAACTATTGCAGATCCAGATCAAACACACTGTATGTTGAAACCTTACAAAAGTAGATCCAAAATCAGTTGCTGTATTGATTAATGGTTTTCGGTCAGAATCTACAGATTCTGAATCTGCAGCGCCATTATAAATCATACTATGACAGAGCCAATATAAGTGATACAATGGCAGAGCCAATATAAGTGATACAATGACAAAGCCAATATAAGTGATACAATGGCAGAGCTAATATAAGTGATACAATGGTAGAGCCAATATAAGTGATACAATGACAGAGCCAATATAAGTGATACAATGACAAAGCCAATATAAGTGATACAATGACAGAGCCAATATAAGTGATACAATGACAAAGCCAATATAAGTGATACAATGGCAGAGCCAGTATAAATGATACAATGACAGAGCCAATATAAGTTATACAATGACAGAGCCAATATAAGTGATACAATTTAAGCACTGGTCTGTATTACCAGTTGCCATATTAACTCGTTTCATTACGTCATGCTTTTATTGACAAGTCGAGAGAAAGGAGAACACCATTTTAAGAAACACTCTTTATTTTTCTCATACATAGTATATCAGAGACTACATTCTGCATTACCTGTCATGCAATAACTACTTAACCCTATCCCTAATGAATATTCGTGTAAGAAATAATAACATCATGAATATTTATAGGCCGATTTTTATAATGGCACATGTACACACGTTGTTATTGTTTTTATTGTATTGGTAGAAACTGTGGAGTCAGATTTATTCATGAGTATACAAAGCAGACTCTGATCAGGATCTACCTTGTTTGCAAAGACTAGAAAAGGCATGTGTACGAACGAAACGGTTAACACTCCAATCCATTGTGTCATCGTAGATGTTATGCTGTATTTACTGACATAAAATACGAACATTTTTAAAGACCACATCGCTATTCTGCTGTTCTGAATGGTAAATATGAATACTTTAAATTCTTTTCCAGCCATCTTTGCAAATGGTTGTCTGCTTTAACATTTTGAAAGCGGGTAGGTCACAAGTACACTGAAAGTTGCAAACAGTGTAGACTCAGATCAGGGGCTCCTAGAAGAGTTCTCCGGTCATGGTCTGCACTGTTGGTCATGTAACTTTCTCCAATAAATTTAATCTCTTCATACAGAATGGATTCTCTCTTTAACCCTTTCAACACCGGACACGCATTCACTATCACTTGCAAACAGCACCTTGCTACTTTTGCTTTCGAAGGATCACCCACTTTCAGAATATATGTACTTCACAACTTCACAATAGCAGGTATTAAGTGATTGTGTGGCGGCTGTAAAAAGTCGCCCCGTACTTTATTCTCAGTGTTGTTAAATAAATTTTCTGGTCCTTCATGATCATTAGTTTTGATGAACTTGAATACTGCCTAAGCCGGTGCAAGGGGGCATGAGTAGTGTGGCACATTTATTTACTACTCATGAACAGACTCAATAAATATACCCTGAAAGTGGGAGATCCTTTGAAAATAAAAGTAACAATGCAAAAACAAAAAATTGCAGACTCGGTTTTATTGAGTCTGTTCATGAGTAGTAATTAAAAGTGCAACACTACCCATGCCCCCTAGCACAACCAAGTCTGCAATTTTCCTTTTTCTTAATGTTACTTTTGCTTTCGAAGGATCACCCACTTTCAGAATATGTTTCTCTGATAAATTTAATCTTTTCATACAGAATGGATTCTATCTTTAACCCTTTCAACACCGGACACGCATTCACTATCACTTGCAAGCAGTGTAGACTCAAAACAGACTACTTTTAGAGGGGCCCTTTGATCAGGGTCTGCACTGTTTGTCATTCAAACTCCTCAAGCAGGTTACAGCCTTTCATCTAGAGTGGACAAAATAAATAGATGCAAGACGAGAAAGGCACACATGCCATCTCACCAGTTGAGATAAAACTCCTAGACATATTTAATACATGAACTATTTCAGTACTATTGTGAAATGTTCGTTGAGTAATTCCAATGGACTAATAAGATACAATTAATAAAACTTGATTTTACTGTTTACAGTTTTTCTAACGAGATATACCGGTATATATTCCTGTTTAAATATGACACACATGTTAACATCTTGCATAAAGTCCTCTAATAAGCACTTGCATACATTTTCCTATTTACCACTTGCAATAATTCTTCTACCACTTGCAAACATTTTCCTATTTACAACTTGCAAACATTCTTCTAGCACTTGCATACATTTTCCTATTTACCACTTGCAAACATTCTTCTATTTCAACTGGAACAATCAATTCTTAATTTACTCCATAATACAATTACAACTAAATTTTACTATATGAAGTTCAAAATTTTGAGATACAAGATAACTATGAAACTAAACTATCGACCCTTTATCTGATGAATATTCAAGTAAGTATTGATTAAGTACTATGAATGTTAGTCAGCTGAAAGTATATAACTATCAGTATAGAAAGGTAAGATTTATTACATGGTAGATACTGCATAATGAGAACGATATTATTTCATAACTAAAAGAACAGATTCGGATCTGACAGCTCTCTATGGGAGTGTTTTTATCTTCTTATGCTCAGTTTGCAGATGTATACAAATGTCTGCATCAGATATAGAGAGGTTAACCCTTTACTCCTTGAATATTCATGTAAGAAATAATGACACCATGAATATTAATTGTCTGTTTTGTAATGTGGCACGATAACAAGGGGAGGTTTTTATCATGACAGAAACTGTAAAACTAATATTTTATATCATAAACAAACAGAGCGGACCTCCTGTAGTCTGATCTGGGTCTACTCTGTTTGCAAATGTGGAGAAAGGTGTATTTATGTAGTAACGGGTTTGATCTGACATAATCATACAAACTTTATACAATACAAAGACCTAACACAAACCAAACCAAAAACTATACATATGAGTAAATGGGTGAATTTTGATATCACGTTTGTTGTTTTCAAATGCAGAGTAATGCACTGCTCCATGAGAAATTATGTGTAGACCTGAGAGATCTAGAGACGGATTGTCACATAGTCGCTATAAGTACCAGTAGTTAGCTCAATGCTGATCTCACAATTAGCAAATTTGTCTCTATAAGTACCGGTAGTTAGCTCGATGCTTATCTGACATTTAGCAACTGGGACTCTATATTAATACCACTACAAATTAGCTGGATGCTGATCTGACATTTAGCAAGTGGGTCTCTAAGATTGTTATAAGTAGTTAGACCAATACTCATCTGACATCTAGCAAATTAGTCTCTACAAGTACTGGTAGTTAATTCACTGCTTATCTAAAATTTAACAATAGGGTCTCTATTAGTAGTTAACTACACTTTGATCTGAGATCTAGTAAATTGGTCTCGGCTAGTAGTTTCAGCCAGACACTAAACTGAAATATAACAACTTTGTCTAACCTTTTAGTTAGCTAGACAATTATCTGATACCTAGCAACTTTGGTCTTAGCTAGTCTCAAGTAGAAGTTAGCAAGACATTAATCAAGCAAATTGGTCTCAGCTAACCCCAGGCATTAGTTAGCCAGACAATCTAACATCCTGCAACTTATTCTCAGCTAGTAGAATGATGCACACTTATCTGATATCTATCAACTTGGTCTCAGCTGTAGTTAGAAGGCCAGAAATCTAACATCTATAAACTTGGTCTCAGCTTATATTTAGCTATATACTAATCTAAAATCTAGCCATTTGGTATCAGCTAGTCCCAGCTAGTATTAGCCAGACATACATTAATCATAGCCAGACACTAAATATCAAAAATATGTTATATGGGTCGAAGCTAGTAATTAGCCAGACAATTATCTGACATCTAGCAACATGGTTTAAGCTAGTAGCTTGCCAGTCATTAATCTGAAATCTAGTAACTGGGTCTCAGCTAGCTGTTAGCTGGACACTAATCTGAAATCTAAATAACCAGACTGTTAGCTGGACACATATCTGAAATTTAGATAACCAGGCTCAAACCAGAAAACTAGCAAATGGGTCTGAAAAAGTTACCCCGACCAGGGTCAGACATCTAGCAAATGGATCTCAATAAGTAGCTAACTAGACCAGGATCAGACATCTAGAAACTGGATTTTAGTAAGTAGCTAACACGATAGGGGTCATCTAGGAAATGGTCTGAATCAGTTTTTGATGTGACCATGATCGGAAATCTAGCAACTGGATTTCAATAAGTTGTTAACCAGACCAGGGCCAGTCATCTATTAACTGGGTCTCAGTAAGAAGTTAATGAGATCAGGATCACATATCTAGAAACTGGATCTCATTTTGCAGTTAACAATTAGACCCAAAATCAGAGATCTAGCAACTGGGTCTGAATTCGTAGTTAACCGGAACCAGAAACTGAGTTTCATTTAGTGCTTAATCAGACCAAGATCCGAGATCTAGCAACTGGGTCTCATTTAAAAAAGAAAAAGTAAAGTACCTAGTTATAGTCTACTTTCAGTCCGAATGACCGCTCAGCCGACTATACATTACTCCCCTGGTCATTGAGTCATTGGCCTACAGTATTGAGCACTGCTAACAATCATGCAGCCGCAGTACCAGTGAGTGACCCTCACAGGTACCCATTTTAACCCCTGGGTGGAGAGGATATGCAGGTGGGAGTCTCGGAAATTTCCGGGAGGAACCAGGATTTGAACCCTCGACCTCCGGCCTGATAGTCAAGCGTGTTACCACTAGACCACCGCCACCTGCGGTGTTAATGAGACCAGGATCAGAGATTTATCAACTAGGTCTGAATAAGTAGCTAACTAGACCTGGGTCTGACATCCTGAAATTGGGTCTCATTAAGAAGTATCAAACCTAAATCAGAGATCTAGTAACTGGATCTCATTTTGTAGATAAGGAGACCATGATAAGACTTCTAGCAACTGGGTCTCATTTAGTAGTTAACCAGACCCGGATCAGACATCTAGCAACTGGGTTTCATTTAGTACTTAACTGGACCTGGATCAGACTTCTTGCAACTGGGTCTCATTTAGTAGCTAACAAGACTCAGATCAGACATCTAGCAACTGCATCTGAATTAGTAGTTAACAAGGGCTCATATTCAGAAAGCTCCTTAGGAATATTTTAACCTTATGACAACTTAAGGAGAAATTTTGTCTACACTTATAGTAAAACTAGTGACTAAATGATTATCCAATGACTTCTAGAATACTTGGTTAAGAATTTATTCTATATACAGCTTTTTTTATTTCTCTTGAATATCTTTACCTGTATTGATGTTATACGATTAAGGAACATTCAAGAAACTAAGGGATTTTCTTAAGTTTCTCCTTAGGAATTTTAGTAATACGAGTCCAGACCAGGTTCAGACATCTATCAGCTGGGTCTGAATGAGTAGTTAACAAGACCCAGATCAGAATCTAGCAGCTGGATCTCGTTTCGTAGTTAATCAGACCTGGATCAGACATCTAGAAACTGGGTCTCGTTTAGTAGTTAATCAGACCGATATCAGAGATCTAACAACTGTCTCTAAGTAAGTAGTTAACGAGACGGGGATCAGACAACCATCAACTGGGTCTTAATTAGGAGTAAAGTAGACCCAGATTAGACGGCCAGCAACTGGATCTCAGTAAGTAGCTAAAGAGACCCAGACTTGACATTTAACAACTGGGTTTGAAATAATATACAACTAAACCTTGATCTGACATCTAGCACTGGGTCTGAATTAGTAGTTAACCAGAACCTTGTCATGTTGATGGATACCTCGTTGAGCATATCTTAACCTTTCCCCGTTCTATGTTTATTACTAATTTTATACCTACTGAATATTCATGGAAAAATATTCTCGTACAATGAAATATGGAAGGTGGAACATTGTGGCCATTTTAAAAACCAAAGAAACAGACCTTTCAATTCCACTAGCAAACGGTACAGACCCTGATCAGACGGCTTCTCTAGGAGCCGTCTGATCTCGGTCTACGTTACTCTGTTTGCAAATGCGTGAAATCAAGTTTAGTTGAGGGAAAGTGTTAACGCAGCAGTGTCAAGTATTCACCCATTTATAATGAAACATGCAAGTATCTATGTATTTGTTCACACAAAACAAACTAATGCAAATAAACAAACAGTAGTTATTGGATCTCTACAAGTATATAGACATCAAACATAAACTACATGTATGTAGATAAATGTATAATTGGATAAAACACATTTAAAACAAACATGTGTATCAGTATCAGTAAACCATTGTGTTAACCATTTCCCTGTTGAATATTCATGTAAGAAATACTGTCATCATGTATACTAAAGAGCAAAACTATTTTAAAGTGTCATTAACAAAGGCATTTTTGACTAACAGAGACTGTAGAATCTTTTCATAATACCATCAACAGACAGAGCAGACCCTGATCCTACAGGAGTCATCTGATCTGGGTCTACTCTGTTTTCAAGTGCATTAAAACGTGTTTATGTGAAGGAAATGGTTAACTATTTTCCAATTCAACCCCTTGATTCTAAGTTCGTAAAGCATGAAATATTACAGCTGCATATAGCTCGTACATTAACCCTTTCTCTGTTGAATATTATAATGTACTGGCGTTAATCAATGGCATTTAACAAAGGTATTAAACAATGACATTAAACAATGGCATTAAACAATCGTGCTAAACAATGACATTAAACAATGGCATTAAACAATGGCGTTAAACAATGGCGTTAAACAATGGTATTAAACAATCGCGTTAAACAATTGCGTTAAACATGAATATAGACTATAGTGAACAGCTGGTTGTATTGTTTGATATTTTAACCTAATGTACATATAAAGTTTTCTTAGCCTTAGCTAAAATTGAATACCAAAATATATTCAAATATAACACTGTATACAAACCATATTGAATGCATGACACTGTTTTTCCATTTAGGAAAAACATAACTAATATTGCCTAAGAAACAAATTGTGTATATGGGCAATATGTCCATATCTGGCAATTTATTATAATTATGTGAAATATGTGCAATATGTAAGAACTAATAACATAATGAATATTTACAAGCTGAAGTTTGTACACAGGGATATTTTGGTATCAGTAGAAACTGTATGGTCAGATCTATTATATTTTCATAGGCAAACAGAGCAAACCGTGATCAGACCTCTATTGGACTTTTCTGATCTTGGTCTACTCTGTTTGCGTAGGCGTGTAAAGGTGTTTTATGAAGGAAAGGGTTTAACTTTGAATACTGGACATCAGGCTCATCTAAGATAAGCATGTACTAACATGGCAGACCCTGATCTGAAGGCTCATTTAGGACAAGCATGCACTAACAGAGCAGACCCTGATCTGAAGGCTGATTTAGGACAAGCATGCACTGACTAACAGAGCATACCCTGATCTGAAGGTTCATCTAGGACAAGCATGCGCTGACTAACATGGCAGACTCTGATCTGAAGACTCATTTAGGACAAGCATGCACTAACAGAGCAGACCCTGATCTGAAGGCTGATTTAGGACAAGCATGCACTGACTAACAGAGCAGACCCTGATCTGAAGGCTCATTTAGGACAAGCATGCGCTGACTAACATGGCAGACTCTGATCTGAAGGCTCATTTAGGACAAGCATGCTCTAACAGTGCTAACTCTGATCTGAATGCTTCTCTAGGGCAAACATGCATTAACAGTGCTGACCCTGATCTGAAGATTCATCTAGGACAAGCATGCACTGACTAACAGGGCAGACCCTGATCTGAAGGCTCATCTAGGACAAGCATGCACTAACAATGCTGTCCCTGATCTGAAGACTCATCTAGGACAAGCATGCACTGACTAACAGTGCTGACCCTGATCTGTAGGCTCATCTAGGACATGAATGCACTGGCAATCAGAGAAGACTCTGATCATACCGTTCCTTGGGGACAAGCATGCACTGACTAACAGAGCAGCCCTCATCTGAAGGCTTCTCTAGGACAAGAATGCGTTGACTGACAGTGCTGACCCTGATCTGAAGGCTCCTCTAGGACATGAATGCACTGGAAAAAAGAGAAGACTGGTCATACAGCTCGTTGAGGACAAGAATGCGCTGACTAACAGAGCAGACCCTGATCTGAAGGCTCCTCTAGGACACGAATGCACTGGAAAAAAGATAAGACCCTGATCATACAGGTCCTTCATGAAAAGCATGCGCTGATTAACGTAGCAGACCCTGATCTGAAGGCTCATCTAGGACATGAATGCACTGATTAACAGTCCTGACCTTGATCTGAAGGCTCAACTAGGACAAGCATGCACTGACTAACAGTGCTGACCCTGATCTGAAGGCTCCTCTAAGACACAAATGCACTTACAAACAGAGCAAACCCTGATCTGAAGGCTCCTCTAGGACAAGCATGCACTGACTAACAGAGCAAATCCTGATCTGAAGGCTCCTCTAGGACAAGCATGCACTAACAGGGTAGAAACTGATCTAAAGGCTCCTCTAGGACAGGCATGCACTAACAGGGTAGACCCTGATCTGAAGGCTCCTCTAGGACAAGCATGCACTAACAGGCCGGACTAGGACAAGCATGCACTAACAGGGTAGACCCTGATTTGAAGACTTGTCTAGGACAAGTATGCACTAACTAACAGGACAGACCCTGATCTGAAGGTTCATCTAGGACAAGCATTCACTAACTAACAGGGTATACCCTGATCTGAAAGCTCCTCTAGGACAAGCATGCACTAACTATCAGAGCAGACTCTGATCTGAATGCTCCTCTAGGACAAGCATGCACTAACTATAAGGGTAGACCCTGATCATACAGCTCCTCGAGTATATGAATGCACTGTTAAACAGTGCAGATGATCAGTTGGCTCCTCTAGGACATACACACTTGGGCATATGCACAAAGAGGATCCTTTTTATCAGGATCTACACTGTTTGTCATTTAATATGTGCTTTTCATACTGAGTGGACTCTATAGTTAACAAGAGGGCCAGAATGGCCCGGAAGCGCTCACCAGCCAATCAGAGAAGATTTTCAAAGTTTTCACTATATGTTTCTATAGTAAAATAGCCTACCCTGGGGCGTGGCTAATTTTTTACCTTAGCGGCACAATTTATAAAAAAAAATTATTATATAATTTATATAAACTTTGAAGAGGACCTGAACATGATGCTATGCACCAAATATGAAAGCTAAGAACCTTCAAGTTTCAGTGGAGAAGGTTTTCAAAGTTTTCACTATTGTTTCTATTGAAAAGTGCCTATCCCTGGGGCGGGGCCAATTTTGACCCCAAGGCCATAATTTATATAACTTTTGTAGAGGACCAGAACATGTCGCTCTATGCCAAATATGAAAGGTGAGAACCATCCAGTTTCAGTGAGGAAAATTTTCAAAGATTTCAATATTTGTTTCTATTGAAAACTGCCAACCCCTGGGAAGGGGCCAATTTCGACTCCAGGGCCATAATTTATATAACTTTTGTAGAGGACCTGAACACGATACTATGTGCTAAATATTAAAGCTGAGAGCCTTCCGGTTTCAGTGAGGAAGATTTTCAAAGATTTCACTATTTGTTTCTATTGAAATCTGCCCACCCCCGTGGCGGGGTAATTTTGACCCCTGGGTCATACTTTATAAAACTTTTGTAGATGATCTGAATATGATGCTCTGTGCCAAATATGAAAGCTGAGAGCCTCCCAGTTTCAGAGAAGATTTTCAAAGATTTCACTATTTTTTTTCTATTGAAAATGGCCCACCGCTGGGACGGGGCTAATTTTGACCCCAGGGCCATAATTTGTATAACTTTTGTAGAGGATCTGAACATGATTCTATGTGCCAAGTATGAAAGCTGAGAACCTTTTGTTTTCAGAGAAGAAGATATTCGAAGTTTTACTAAATGTTTCTATTGAAAACAAGGCACCCCTGGGGCAGGGCCAATTTTGACCCCAGGGGCATAATTTATATAACTTTTGTAGAGGACCTGAACATGATGCTCTGAGCCAAATATGAAAGCTGAGAGACTTCCAGTTTTAGAGAAGAAGATTTTTCAAAGATTTCACTATTTGTTTCTATTGAAAACTACCCATCCCTGGGGCGGGGCCAATTTTAACCCAAGGGCCATAATTTATATAACTTTTGTAGAGGACCTGAACATGATGCTATGTGAGTGAGTGAGTTGGGTTTTACGTCCGACCAACAGTATTTCAGTTATTTGCGAACTGTACCCGCATGAGACAAGTTATAGTGCTGCCTAACTGGAACGCCCCTGCTGCGGGCACATGGCAAGGCTGACCCCACCCAGTCACATTATCCTGACACCGGGTCAACCAGTCCTAGAACTACCACTTTAATGTCGAGCGTAGACAGGGGAGCTACTCGTACCAACTGTTAACGACTTTTGGTCTGTCGCGGCCGGGGTGATGCTATGTGCCAAATATGAAAGTTGAGAACCTTCTGGTTTCAGAGAAGAAGATTTTCAAAGTTTTACTATATATTTCTATTGAAAACAAGGCACCCCTGGGGCTGGCCAATTTTGACCCCAGGCCAGAATTTATATAGCTTTTGTAGAGGACCTGAAGATGATACTATGTGCCAAAGATGAAAGCTGAGAACCCTGTAGATTCAGAGGAGAAGATTTTTAAAGGTTCAAATTGTTGACGACTGACGACGGACAACGCACGCCGACGGACATCAGGCAATCACAAAAGCTCACTCTGGGCACTTTGTGCTCTGGTGAGCTAAAAACGGACATGAATGGCACTGAATGCACTGGCAAACAGTTCAGATAATTGGTAGCTCCTCTTGACATATATGCAAATATGACTGCATGAATATTAAATAGATTAACTTAATTACAGCACATGGAGACATTAACTTTAATTTGGCCATAGCAGAAACTATATAATCATATCTATATTATATGTGCAGATCTACACTGTTTGCAAAGTTGTAGAAAGGCATATTTATGTAGTAATAGGATATTACCAGATACTGTACACTAATATCAACTGTCTTATTAGAATGTAGTTTCTGATCTGGGTATACACTGTAGTTCTTGGCTGATTTCCATCTCGGCTGTCTCAGTATGTTGAGACACTACACGTACAAAAAGTCCTGATCAGACAATGCATTTTAATAAAGAAGCTGATATGGGTCTACACTGTTGCAAATATACAAATACTATTTTCATATGATGCCAACAATACAATATTCAACACATAATCTGTGTATATGCAAGAAATCAATATACAAATCAATATACATCTAAGCTCATGGAATGTATCATCTGTCATTAACTGTATGCTACGATCAGAACAAACAGTGTATATCAGTACAGTGTATATCAGTACAAACAGTGTATATCAGTAGTGTATATCAGTACAAACAGTGTATTCAGTACAAACAGTGTATATCAGTACAAACAGTGTATATCAGTACAAACAGCGTATATCCTGATCTGGCATTCTCTTTTAACCCTTATCCTGCTGATCAAGGCCTAACCATTATTTGCAAACAGCTTGATTCCAGATAAGACTCATCAGGATCCAAGCTGTTTGACACAAAGTCAGCAGTTCCTCAAAATATTTAACAAAATTTATATGCGAGTTTGAGCAAAATAATACTTATATGAAACATAATATTTGTAATAAAAAGAACTCAAACTACATGTACATGTATATACATCTATACTACTGTGTATATCCTGATCTGACATTCTCTTTTAACCCTTATCCTGCTGATCATCATCATTTGCAAACAGCTTGGATCCAGATCAGATACCGAGTAACTCAGCATCTCACCAGGATCCAAGCTGTTTGACACTCAGTAAGCAGTTTCTCAAAACAAAATCACAAATAAAACTGCATGACTCATTTTGTACTTACTTAACCCTTTCCCTCATACAAACGTGTTTTCACGCACTTGCAAATAGAGTAGACCCAGATCAGATGGCTCCTCTAGGAGCCGTCTGATGAGGGTCTGCTCTGTTTGCTAATAGAATTTGATAGCTCTGTTTCTTTGCTTTCTAAAATGTCTACAATCTTCCGTCTTCCACATTTCTTTATAATTATTTTGTTAATTAATATTCAGTAAGTATTGAAATTTGAAACAAACATTGAACAGGGAAAGGGTTAATACCGTATCCGTGTTTGAACAGACATATTTTTCTAGGATAAGGGTTAAAATAATAACTGGTCTAGATCTTCACTGTTTTCAAATGTCACATTACATAATTATGTTCCCATGGCGACAACTATATACTATTTATTGAAGACACTCTGTACATATATACAAGAAATCCCATTTTATAATGTACATCTTAACCCTTTACATCATGAATATTCATGTGAGAAATAATGACTATTAATTAGAGTACTTTTTATGGCACATAGAAATGGGAAAGTTTGGT
This sequence comes from Azorinus chamasolen, assembly GCA_963576725.1. Lineage (NCBI taxonomy): Eukaryota > Metazoa > Mollusca > Bivalvia > Cardiida > Solecurtidae > Azorinus > Azorinus chamasolen. The sequence goes on from OY755246.1 coordinate 83,611,997, forward strand.
CAAAGTTGGAAATGTGGAATCAAATCTATATTATTTCATAAGCAAGCATAGCAGACCTTGATCAAACAGATCATATAGGAGCCATCTGATCTGGGTCTACTCTGTTTGAAAAGAAATGAATATTTGCACTGACAAAGTGTAAGAGGACTTTCTCACCAACATACTTCATTACTTTCTATACGGAAAGTATTCAAATGTACAACCAAAGCATTAGATAAAGATGTGTAATCAATTACTAATCAATTATTAAATTCGTCATTCCTCCACCAAACTATATGTTGGGACCAGAGCAATACATAAAGATGCATGTATAATCAATTACTAAATTCATCATTCCTCCACCAAACTATATGTTGGGACCAGACAATACATAAAGATGCATGTATATAATCAATTACTAAATTTGTCATCATCAAACCATATGTTGTGATCACTCTATTTGAGACGATTATAAAGAGAGGTCAAACGACGGGATTTGGTTGAAAAATGAAGTATATATATTCATGAAAATGCTTTAATTGATGCATCTTATCTGGGCTTTTGCCTGGCTATACAACTATCCTCACCAATTGCCCATGTAGGAGAGTGACTATCTCACTAATTGTACATACATGTATACACCTTTATGAACCATTTCAATGGTTATTTGTCAAATGTCTGCAATTCAAAAACGCATCAAACTGGCACAAAATATCCTCATCTGGGGTCATTCGGCTGTTTATCTAAGATGCTATAACCTCACACAATATCATGAAGATTGAAGATCAATGTCAAAATAAGAATGGTATCTTCTTGGTTATATACTAGCATTAAGGTCAGCAACACATATATCTATCCACTGTCCTCCCGTGTAGTCATAGCTCTTGATTGGTTAATAATCACAGTGTCTTCCAAAGCCCTGAAATTAGATTTTCAAATAATTGAAAATAAATGAACCATGTACCAAGGACAATCTTAAGTGTGGCCCCAAACCTCTAAACATCTCTTAACCCACCAAGACCAGACAACTCCATAGAAACCATCTGATAAATCTCTGACGTGTTTGCTTATTAAATAATATAGATATGATTTTACAGTGAAGGCTGGGTCTATCAAACATTTGAAAACAGAGCAGACCTAAGTCTACCCTGTTTGCAAATGCATGAAAATGCGGTTGTATGAAGCAAACAGTCAACACTTTACTCAATAAATATTCATGTAACAATTCTGATCCCTCGAAAGCAAAAGTGGAAATGCAGAAAGAGAAGTCTGTTCATGAGTAGTAATTAAAAGTGCAACACTACTCACATGCCCCCAAGCACTGGCTTAAAGCAGTACTCAATTTTCAAAACTAATAACATCAAAACTTAAGGACCAAATATAGAGAATAATAGGTTAGTGCCGTAGATGGGACGCTTTATCCGACGAGGGGAGAAAACGTTGAGGCGAGGCTTGCCGAGCCTCAAATGTTTTCTCTCCGAGTCGGATAAAGGCATCCCATCTACGGCACTAACCTATTATTCTATTTATCCAGTCAATCTAGTTCATAGACTCATAAAACATACGAATATTGAAATAATTTGCACTGAAAATGTGGTTTTTCGATCAACGGACCTCCCTTTTCATTTCCATTCTAGAGACGTAAATAAAGAGCAACCGCAGAGGAAAATAGTTTCGACACTTACATAACAAGAGGGGAAAACGTGGTTGAATTTGAAAAATAAGATCATTTGAATCGAGAGTCGATATGTTTATTCAAACAGACATGATAATATTCTCCCGGAGGCTGTCTGGTCAAATTCGAGTTCCGTCGTCTCGGTTTCTATTTTTAGATAGGGCTAACGTCACTCATAAATCGATGGAACTGAACAGGCTATATTTAGGTCTATGACAATCACCGCCCCTGTAAGAGCTTATCAATCAAATTATTATGAGAGTGAAAAGAAAATATTTACTATTTATCTGTAAATCTTTGCTTCCTGACTTGATTTTTATCAAAAACGTGTTTCGCCAGCGGTGAATTAAATTAATAAAACTGATAAATCAACGTCATTTTGTATGTGGCCTCAGTGGCGTAATCGGTAAGCACGACGTCTCTAGAGAGATTAAATTTGGCTTTAGTAGAATCAGGCGTGGGTTCGAATCCAGCTGTAGCCATTTATTTTTTTTATTTTTCCTTCTTCTTCTTTATAATTATATTGGTGAATTTTCTGTTAGATCTATCCCGACACAATGTTCAAGCATGTTTACAGAAAATTAAAATAGTTCCATTGTTATAGAATCATTAGCCTATCTACTAACCTAATAAACCTTCTGCTACCGGAAGTAACCTAATAAACCTAAGTTTATTTGCACCCCCTTTATTATGTCACTAGAGAAGCCTGGTGACTGGATAAAATGACATATTGAACATTAATCAAGATTCCTTTATATACGTCTCAGGATTATTTGGCCATGACAGTCCATGTAGAATCATATCTATATTGTAACATAAACAAATAGAGCAGACACTGATAAGACGGCGCATACAGGATCTGTCTGATCTGGTTCTACATCGTTTCAAAAGCGTAGTAATGTGTTTTATGGAGTAAAGGGTCAACACTGTAAATAATATGAAGGAGGACTAGAACAGAAATTATGAAACACACTCTAATCAGATATCACATGTATTATAATATCACAACCAGTCTGGGTCTACAGCTAAACTCTAATGAGATATCACATGTATTATAATATCACCACCAGTCTGGGTCTACAGCTAAACTCTAATGAGATATCACATATGTATTATAATATCACAACCAGTCTGGGTCGATCTACAGCTAAACTCTAATGAGATATCACATGTATTATAATATCACAACCAGTCTGGGTCTACAGCTAAACTCTAATGAGATATCACATATGTATTATAATATCACAACTAGGGCTGCAACGATACGCCCATGTAGCGAATACGAATACGTATCACGATACAGTATAGCGAATACGAATAAATATTCACGAATACAAATACAGTTACATAAACATGCTATGGCATAAGCTAATAAGAGTTACTTAAGCCAAAGCATGTCCAGCCTGAGTCCATAGTTAGGATTAGGAATCTTTAAGCCTATAATGAAAATGCTACTGGACATGTGCTGATAAGCAAGGGAAAAGTATGAATTATTATATATACTATAAATATTTAATTGGCAAAGTCACATAAACTAGAAACACTGAAAAGTAACTTGTTCTAAAGTAAACTGATCCAGTCCTATTGTAGTCTTTTACTCTTTAGGCAATCATTGCATAAAAATAATACTAATTCAAATTCAAGGACCTTTCAAGCACCATCAAAATACAGTGCATTACACTGTATCTAATTGAATATAGCCGGCTGGTTTCGTCCATTTCTGGTGAATCGTGAACGAACTCAAATAATTTTGGTCAATAAATTTTGGGTACGTTCAGACATTGGGGCGCTCCGATAACTAACCGCTAGAGCCAACAACTAGCAGTATTACTTCATTTCGTGGTGGCACACTTTACAAACAGTGATTTCATTGTTGGTTTTTCCTTCTGATCCCGTCAAAAACCCTAAATGATTCCAGACGGCGCTTTTATATTTGGTTGGAGTCTGAAAATCTCTTTCGTCCCCGACATTGTTATGAAACAACAGTTTGCAGTTGTCGTAAAAACTAAGAACTAGTCTTATCAAAACAAACTTGTTTTCGGTAATTGTTTCGTGTATTTGAACCATTTGACTACTTTTCTGCAAAAAGTGAATGAAAGAGTACAATTATTAAGTCCGTTGAATCCAACAGGACCAACACACGGTGTCGTGATTTGTAAACATAAGAAGTCATCAAGAGTCATCTCCCTTGGTGTCACTGCGAAAAGACGTTTCGCAGCTGGAATGTTTCGCTCATATTTCAATTATTTCTGGCGAAAATATGTTGTTTTTCTTTTAATTTTGTTAATTTCCTATATGTCTAATTGTATTCGTCAATATTCTGTTCTTTGGGTAGCGAATATGATACATTCACCGCCAGAAAGGATATTCGAATAATTCGAATACGTTAGTGTATCATGACAGCCCTAATCACAACCAGTCTGGGTCTACAGCTAAACTCTAATGAGATATCACATATGTATTATAATATCACAATCAGTCTGGGTCGATCTACTGCTAAACTCTAATGAGATATCACATGTATTATAATATCACAACCAGTCTGGGTCTACAGCTAAACTCTAATGAGATATCACATGTATTACAATATCACAACCAGTCTGGGTCTACAGCTAAACTCTAATGAGATATCACAATGTATTATAATATCACAACCAGTCTGGGTCTACAGCTAAACTCTAATGAAATATCATATGCATTATAATATCACAACCAGTCTGGATCTACAGCTAAACTCTAATTAGATATCTTATTTATTATAATATCACAACCAGTCTAGGTCTACAGTTAAACCCTGATCAGATACCATATCTATTGTACAATCACATTCAGACTTAATTGGTCCACAGCTTCACGCTGATCAGATATCAATCTATCTAAATATCACAAGAAGTCAGTGTCTTTAGCTAATTTCAGATCAGACGGCATGGCATGTCTATTTACGGAAAATGGACGAAGCGTACCATTGCCGAAGCGTACCAGGACTATACGTACCATTTCCTGGACGAAGGGTACCAATAATAAAAAAAACATAACTTATATTTGAATATAACACTTACAATATTACAAGTATTGGACATCATATGCCGACTTATTAGATTCTGTGTAAGAACCCAATATGCCGATTTCTTGACATCGCCATACAGGAAATCTACAGGTTACAAGTTTCCCTAGATACGATAACGTAGCTCTGTTCCTAAATAATAGACGCTAAACTGGACGCTAGTCATTATCAGTCTTACAGCTACGATATCGCATCTAAAGTTTCCCCAACACAGTCATAATACATGTAAACTGCACAAATAAACATTAACAAAAGTCACCTGTATTGGACATCATATGCCGACATTTTAGATTCTGTGTAGAACCTCATATATACCGATTTGTTGACATCGACAGACAGGAAATCGACCATTTACAAGTTTCCCCAACACAGTCATAATAAAATGCACAAGTATCCTTTATAAAAAATAACACCTTAGATGAACCTTATATTCTGAATTAGTTTCAAATAGCCCAAGATTTAAACAATCCAACTCTATTTACGAATCATGACCTGTGTGTATTGCAAATGATCTGGTATGCACTGCATTGAAGGTGGCACGCGTTATGGAAAATCCGGAGATTTGATTGTGCAGTAATCAATAATTTAACTCTTTCCCAATTCCAAAATTCATTACCTACTGAATAGTCTTGGCAAAATTATTTATAATGATATATGGACTAAATTAAAGAAATAGAACTACATGTATTAAAATCCATTACCAAACAGAGCAGACACTGATAAGATAGCTCCTATAAGAGCCGTCTGATCTGGGTCTACTCTGCAGATGCGTGAAAACAAGTTTATATATGAGGGGAAGGGTTAAAATATTTTAACTGCAAATATACTAGAAATAAATTAAATAAGTGTGCGTGTGCTTAGAAATTGTCACTATCGTTGGTCAGTGTTTGAATAACTTTTAAAGTGGTGAATTAATTATCCAATTAATGACTGTAGTCATTATCGTTACGCCTCGGTCCCAACTCCAGACATACCAAAATGATAACAGACGATCGAGCATTCGTATTTGCCCTGCGATGAGTTTAAGGCGCCCATAGACCCCGCCGTAAGGTGAAAACCGCTCGGTCTCCGCACGGAGGCATACGGTCGCCGTACGATTTTCTTACGGATTCTCGGACGCCGTAACCTCTATGATTTGTCATAAAAGAGTTATACATATTTTCTAAAATCGCAAACCCGCAGTCGGTAAACATGTGGTTACAGGCATCATACGACCTCCGCACGGGCATCGTACGGAGGCCGCGCGAGGATCGTGCGGAAAAAGACCGATTTTTGGTGGACATGTACAAATGTAGCAAAAAAAATCGTACGTACGGATACGCTCGATCAGTATACACAAATAAGCGTACGGTGATCGTAGACAAAACATCGCAGCCCGTAGACCTCTACGATGCCAAACAAAATCGTAGGAAAATCGCAGAGAAAGATATCGTACGGCCTCCGCGGCAAATGTAAACTTGTCATAAGCAAACAGAGCAGACCCTAATAAGAAAACTCTTATAAGTGCCGTCTGCTTTGGGTCTACTGTGTTTGCAGAGACGTAGAAAAGCGTATTCATGCAGTAATGGGTTAATAAACGTGAACGGGTACGATTCTTTAGAAATGTGCTGCTGAGTGTATGTGCTATGACATCGGGAATATTAAATTTGCAATGACACACTGTCATAGGAATTTTGGCCATGACAGAAACTAGAAACTCCGATATAGTTTCGTGAGCAAACAGCAGATGATTCCTATACGAGCCGTCTGCACAGGGTCTACTTTGTTTGCAAATGCATAAAAAGCGTACACCCATTCTGTCCGTGCTCTGTTGTATGTAACTATAGTTAGTGTTTCTATTCATTTATATTAGGTTTAGAACCACCACATGTTAACGGGGACTGAAATAAAACAATAAAAATAATACATGTATGTGTTTATTTTCTCTTATATAGAATATATGAAATTTCAGCTTTGTCTCAAAACGCCACAAGCTTTATTGTTTCGGCCCCAAATGTTACAAAACGTCAATTTAGGGACATTTTAACTTATTTTAGACATATTTCATGAGCCTAAGGACTGTGGAAACAAATACCCGATTACCCGATTATAAAGTTTACTCCATAAACATTCATGTAAGAAAAAAATATGATGAGTATTATTAACTGATTTTTTGAAAAGACATGTAGGCTATAGATAACAGTTTGTAATTTGTAAACTACATGAATGTATAGTTATATTTCATAACCAGACATGGTACGCCCTGGTCAGACCACAGGGGCCGACCCAATCAATTTTTTTTTACGTTTTAGACCATGTAGACTCACGAAATGGTCCCCTGTGGGTCAGACAGTCTCTAAAGGTGTAGTCTGATCTGGATCTACTCTGTTTGCAAACGTGTATTAATGGAATAAATGGGCTAATATATCAGATTAGTGTAATCCAATTGGGTTGCTCTCGCATCGTATTATCAATACACATCGACATTCACACACTAGCGCGTGGCCCAATGTCACGTGATTATGGGCACGTGCCAAATACACACTGGCATATAACAGTGAAAACTGTAAGGGAATATCGGTATTGGAACGAAGTTAAGTTCAAGTGTAAAAATTGTCTCAACAACGATTTCTCATCCTGTTTTTGCATTCTGGCTGTTTTATTTTGGGTCTGACCTGCTTGCAAATACTTTTTGTGTATGCATATGATCTTTGTTAACTTAAACTCTACGTGGCAATTACCACACAGTGAAACCCTTAGTGGAAAGTTTACACATTTCCGATATCCGCTGTACATAAAAAGTGATTTGGCAGTAGCCAACACGCTGGATGGATGAATGATATTCTCAAATTCAAAGTATGTATTTTGAAAGAAACTTTGGACACCGTATGTAGGATCTTCCTCTTGTCTAGGAAAGTCGGTGTATGGGTCATACGATGGATACGGGTAACCGTGTGTCATGACAATACTATGCTCAATTAAAACACATTATGATAAAAATAATACATTAATAACATTTTTTATGTTTTCATATATAACAATAATAAAAATATTACTACCAGTTTCATATATTTGGTAAATGGTACGCTTAGACCGAAAATGGTACGCTTTGGTAATGGTACGCTACGGTAATGGTACGCTTAGTCCATAAACCCTATTTACTCAGGGAGCCAGTAGTGCCTACCGTGAACCCCCCTTAGACTTTTTTTCATGGGAACCAAAATGTTCAGAAAAGTGTCCTGAATCAGAATCGCGAATGTACTCAAACTTAAATTCTTTTAGGCTATGTGTATTTTAACCGTTTCCATGGCAACCCCCCGTTTTAGTAATGATGACCAATACCTACAAATTCGCCCATATCACAGCCAGTTTTTGTCCTAAAACTATAAAACTGGTACCAAATGGAAGATAAGACATTGTGCTTTTATTTCTAACTGTTTTTTTAAATTACCTTATTTGCATACTCATGAATATTAATGAGAACATCAAAAATAGTAAAAAAAGTATAGAAATAACGTAAAGCTTTAATTTTTTATCCTAAAAATATCAGAAAATAACTTCAAATGCAGTTTAACATGATGACGAAACCACCAGGAAACAAAATATCCAATTTGAGGACCATAGCATTAATTTTAAGCACCATTTTCACCGTTTCCATGGCAATACCCTAGTTTTCGTAATGATGGTCCGTACCTGCAAAATCGTCCATATCACAACCAGTTTTTGTCCAAAACCTATAAAACTGGTACCAAATTGGAGGTAGGACATTGTGCTTTTATTTCCAGTTTTTTTTTAAATTACCTTATTTGCATACTCATGAATATTAATGAGAACATTAAAAATAGTAAAAACAATACAGAAATAACGTAAATAATGTAAACTATTCACTTTTTATCCTACAGATATCAGAAAACGATTTCAAATGAGGTTTAACCTGATGACAAAATCCTCAGAAAACAAAATATCAAATTTGAGGACCAAAAATTTAACTCTAAGTAACTTTTTAACTGTTTCCATAGTAACCATTCATTTCACTCTGTTCACACAGTTTTGTTAGTCGACACCTACCTGCAAAACTCTTCCATATCACAGGAAGTATTTGTGCTAACTGTATAAAACTGGTACCGAATTGAAGCTAAGACAGTGTGCTTTGGTTTAAAAGCTTTAATTAGGAATTACCTTATTTGCATACACATGAATATTAATGAGAATAATTAAACAAGAGGGCCATTGGCCCTATATCGCTCACCTGAGTTACAGTAATACATGTATATTGACATGTTAATTTTTCAGTGGAAAACAATCTAGCAGATGAAATAAGCTTAGTGCACTGCTTTCACCCTTTCACTGCTGAATAAACTTGAACTGGATTCAGAACTAATACCAAGTGAATGGTTGACCAAGATCTAAACTGTTTACAACTTGTGCCATTTTTGCCTTAGCTCAAAATGCCTAAAACTGGTCTTTGAGAAATTCAAATGACTTCAATAAAGCTATGCAATTAATGCAATTATACCTTGACCCAGGTATATAGGCAAATAAAGTGCTAGGCAGTACATAATGCCAGTTTTTGTGTGAAATGACCAATAAGAATATCTTTAAAAATCGTTTAACCCTTTCCCTCATATAAAGCTGTTTTCATGCATTAGCAAACAGAGTAGACTCAGATCAGACCACTCCTACGGAAGCTGTCTGATCTGGGTCTTCTCTGTTTCTTTTGACACAATATAGATCGGATTCTACAGTTTTTGTCAAAGCAAAAACTTCTCTTCAGAGAAATAATGTGTTTTACACATTAAAAATAAGAGTAGACTAGATCAGAAGGCTGCTATAGAAGCTGTCTGATCAGGGTCTGCTCTGTTTACATTTGACAAGATATAGATTTGATTTTACAGTTTTTTTCAAAGCTAAAACTTCTATTTATGGCAATAACAATTTTTTAAGCATTAGCAAACAAGAGTAGTCCCAGATCAATTTTTGTCCAAGCAAATAGGTTAAGGGTTAATAGGTGTTTAGAAATAATTCTAGATCTAGGTGTGAATATCTCATGATAATTCAATTAAATGGGTCATTAGTATTTTTAACAATTGAAATTGAGAAGAGTTACGTCTATTGTTATAATTAAGTTATATTTACTCAGTTATTTCATTAATATCATACAAAATTCAGACATTTTAGGACTTTTTAATGTGTTGTCATCAAATTTTATATAAAAATGTTATATTTAAGATGCTTTTTTGGGCAGCAGTAGTAATTTTAACACCTATCATTGTTAGGGGGGCAAATGCATTATCATGTTTTCTTAAGAATTACCATGACTTATATCAGTTGGGCCATTGCATAATCATGTTTTCACAGTTTTCTTAAACATTACCATGACTTACATCAGTTGGGTTTGGACCCAGATCAAAAGTCTAGATGGTGATCATTTTCCTTGATTGGCTGAATTGTTACTTTCCAATATCTCTCACATCTAATTTGAGAGACATTGGAAGACACCATGTAACATCTAGCTATCACTAACACTACACACTGGGGTTAATAGGTCAAAATGCCTTTAATGTTTCGTCTGCAACAAAAAGTTATTGTCATCTGCTTCAATTCTTAAATTAAACTTACTTTCTTTTTATTGCAAAAATATGGTTAAGATGACAAACAGTTTGGATCCTGATGAGACGCTGCAGAATGCGGCCTCTCATCTGGATCCAAACTGTTTGCATAGGTAATCACAGTTTCACCACTAGCATGCAAAGAGTTAAGAGTCATGCATTGACCTGGAGAGATTTTACTGCCGAGCGCTGTAACCTTTGAACTGAAGGATCTGGAGTTGTTCATTTAACCCTTAATTTCCCTCATATAAACTTGTTTTCATGCATCTGCATACAGAGTAGACCCAGATAAGGTGGCTCCTGTAGGATCAGTGTCTGTTATTTGCTAATGGAATTTGACAGATCTGTTTCTATGCCTTCTAAAACAGCTACACTGATTCACCTTCAACATTTTATCATAAATAGATATAAATAGAATGACACTAAAACTCCAATGCAGTTATCTCCCTTTGTCCCTTATGGCTATGCTGATGGGACAAGGGAAATAACTGTGAGGAAATTACCTTTTAAGTGTTACAGATTCAGATGTTAAGTAGCATAAAACCCCAGGGTGAGACCATTTTTGGCCCAGGGGTCATTATTTGAACACACCTGATAGTGGTATATTAGGTGATGCTTCATACCAAATATCTTAGCTCTAGATTATGTGGTTTCAGACAAAAAGATTTTTAAAGGTTTCCCTATATAAGTCTATGTAAAAACTACAAGCCCAAGGGCAGGGCCATTTTTGGCCCGGGGGTCATCATTTTAACAAACTTGGTAAAGGACCATTAGATGATGCTATATACCAAATATCAAAGCTCTAGAAATTGTGGTTTCAGAGAAGAAGATTTTTAAAGATTTAAAAAAAAAACCTGTAAAAGTAGTGGGGCGGGGCCATTTTTTGCCCGGGGGTCATGATTTTAACAAAACTGATAGAGGACACCCTAAGGTACATTTCTGTGAAATTTGGTTGAAATCCTCCTAGTGGTTTAGGAGAAGAAGTCATTTGAAATAAAAGTGAACGGACAGACGGACGGATGGACGGACGTGCTAACGGATGGGTTGTTGTGTGACTTTTTCCTTTGATCTTTTCTTGTGTGACTAGTCCCACAAGAAAAACTATTTTTGGCTCTAACTTTGGAAAAGAATGATCTGGAAGCTAACCCTAACCCTAACCCTATGTCCCACAACTTGCCAGGTTAATGTCACAAGAAATGGCCAGGTTAATGTCACAAGAGATGGCCAGGTTAATGATTTTACTTGTGGGACTAGTTAGAAAAAGTCACACAACTACCCTTTGGTGAGTGCGGACAGACGGACAGACGGACAGACGGACGACGGACGACAGGCGGTCACAATAGCTCACCTTGAGCCTTTGGCTCAGGTGAGCTAAAAATAGCAAAAAATACAGAAATAACGTAAACCTCTCAATTTTTATCCTACCAATATCAGAAAACAACTTCAAATGTAGTTTAAAATGATGACAAAATATGCAGAAAGCTAATCATCTTAATTGATACCCAAAAAATGAACTGTAAGTAAGATTGTAACGGTTTCCATAGTAACCGATCCTTTCACAAATTTTGGAAATTTGACATCCAACTGTAATACTCCGCTAGATCTCGGTTATTTTTGATGAATCATGAAGTCAATTGTTACAAACATAGATATGAGGCATTACTTTTATAGTAAATATTACTTTTCTGATATAAACTAATTTGCATATGTATGAATATTTATGAGAACAGTAATAGATGTTGAGTTTTTGACAGACACCAGTCTTTCTCTTATAAAGCAAACAAATATGGAAAATTGTTAGCTAAAGTTTACTATGATCACTGAATATCACCAAGATTATTAGATAAATAAGTTTGGGACACATCATATAGCACTGATGGTGATATATCTGTTTCCTAGGCAACCATCGTTCATATTACAGAGTGTTTACATACCTGCAACATACAAAGATATTGTTGCCTTCTTTGGTGATAATTATAAATGATATAAACATATACCCGGTAGTTGATGTATGAATCTTAATGTTAGGTTCACTTTATGCAAATTATCTTATTTGCATCCTCATGAATATTAATTAGTGATAAGAAAACAAAGAGAAACAATATTGAAAATAACATGTTTCGCAGTATGCCGAGCACAACATTACACCATTCTCCAAATATAGTTTGCAATGATAAATGTACCTTTTGGTGATAAATAAATGAATTTTAATTCTAAAACTATCTAAAAGATGTTAAAGGGCATGTATACATCTAGTAAAGGGTTAATCCCACTCTCTGCTTTAAAACACCTTTACAAAAAGCTTCTTTGAGTAAGCCGACTCAACAAAAATAGACAAATTATATCTCACTTAACCCTTTACCAGCTGAATATTCATGTTAGAAAGAATGACATCATGGGTATTTATCAGCTAATTTATAAATTGAAGGTCTGACTCTCAGAGCATACCTTAATTAGAGGCCAAAATGGAACAGTTTATATTGGATTTTCTCAGGTAATACTCTGATAAGAGCTAGGTCAAGATGATAACATTGCTGTTGAATGTCTGTGGAGCATACCCTTATTACAGGCCATAATGTAATCATATCTGTTGATTGACTGTCAGAGTTACATGTTGACAACCATTCTTCTCTAAAACAAGGGGAATGTCTGGTCGGGAAAGAGATCTCTTCCAAAGTATCAACTGGTAAATAACTCTTCAGATGTGCTCTATTAAGCAGGCCCTACAAGGGGGTAATGTTCCAATATCAGCATTGCGAAGTGCATCTGTTGGCTTATCTTCACACTTCTCCTTAATCTTAAACAATATCAATTCATTCACAGTGTGAAATCTTAGGTTGATATACATTGCACACGTAAATTCATCCAAGTCTTGCACAAGATCTCCAGACACATCCCAAGAGTTGCCCAAACCTGCTAATGGTTTTTATAAACATTGGCTTCTTTTCAATGGTCTTAGTGGGTGTCAAATGTTCTCAGCCATTGAATGCACTTGTAGAATCACAACCACAGTACAAATGGAGACCCAGAAGTGCTGATCGGTAATCTTCTGAGTATGCTTGGGCAACTTCTGACATGTTTATTATTTTTTTATGATTGCCTGAGCCAGTATCAAACAAGACAGTAACACATTCAAACCAGTTAAGGTAATACAGAAGAATGAAGAATATATCACTGTTTGGAGTTCGAAGATGAACAGTTTTGTAGCCTTGTTCTTTTGCATGGTTGGTGTAAATAACGATCCTTGTTTCAGTTTCTTCCTGTGTTGAATTCAGGGCATCAAGACTGTTTCTCACTGTTGATATACCATAATCAGGCGAGAACTGGTTAGGCTCACCGTCTGATAGATGTGAAAAAAACATTTCTGCCTTGCAGCTTCTAATCGTAAGGAATTGTAGCAATTAATAGTGGTTCACAAAGACCCAATATGCAGATTGATATAGGTGAGCTGATGCAGAATCTGCTGACACCAGTTCCCTTCAGTATTGGTACGCCTGATGATGGCTTAGCAAGACAGACAAATCAAAGGGTCTTAAAACACATCACAGGATTACCAGTTCTCGACAGATGATGGTATATCAAAAGTCGAAACAGTCTTGAAACCCTGAATTCAACACAGGCTTTAAGGGCTTTAAAATCACTGACACTTTAAAAACAATAACATAAGATTGTTTGGGGTATCATAAGTACTTGGCTTTCAACAGTTATCATGGAAGCAGTGCATGGTCATTTTGGTAACAGTTTTAGACATACAATTTATTTATTCATCATCAAAAGGTACATTTATTATTGCAACCTATACTTGGAGCATGGTTTAATGTTGTGCTCGGCATACTGCGAAACATGTTATTTTCAATATTTTTTCTCTTTGTTTTCTTATCACTAATTAATATTCATGAGGATGCAAATAAGGTAATTTGCATAAAGTGAACCTAACATTAAGATTCATACATCAACTACCTGGTATATGTTTATATCATTTATAATTATCGCCCAAGAAGGCAACAATATCTTTGTATGTTGCAGGGTATATGTAAACACTCTGTAATATGAACAATGAGGTTAGAATGGTTGCCTAGGAAACCTAGGAAAAGATTCATACATCAACTACCGGGTATATGTTTATATCATTTATAATTATCGCCCAAGAAGGCAACAATATCTTTGTATGTTGCAGGTATGTAAACACTCTGTAATATGAACAATGAGGTTAGAATGGTTGCCTAGGAAACAGATATATCACCATCAGTGCTATATAATGTGTCCCAAACTTATTTATCTAATAATCTTGGTGATATTCAGTGATCATAGTAAACTTTAGCTAACAATTTTCCATATGTGATTGCTTTATAAGAGAAAGACTGGTGTCTGTCGAAAATTTCAACATCTATTACTGTTCTCATAAATATTCATACATATGCAAATTATTTTATATCAGAAAAGTAATATTTACTATTAAAGCAATGCCTCATATCTATGTTTGTAACAATTGATTTCATGATTCATAAAAAATAACCGAGATCTAGCGGAGTATTACAGTTGGATGTCAAATTTCCAAAATTTGTGAAAGGATCGGTTACCATGGAAACCGTTACAATCTTACTTACAGTTCATTTTTTGGGTATCAATTAAGATGATTAGCTTTCTGCGTATTTTGTCATCATTTTAAACTACATTTGAAGTTGTTTTCTGATATTGGTAGGATAAAAATTGAGAGGTTTACGTTATTTCTGTATTTTTTGCTATTTTTTAATTATTCTCATTAATATTCATGTGTATGCAAATAAGGTAATTCCTAATTAAAGCTTTTAAACCAAAGCACACTGTCTTAGCTTCAATTCGGTACCAGTTTTATACAGTTAGCACAAATACTTCCTGTGATATGGAAGAGTTTTGCAGGTAGGTGTCGACTAACAAAATTGTGTGAACAGAGTGAAATGAATGGTTACTATGGAAACAGTTAAAAAGTTACTTAGAGTTAAATCTTTGGTCCTCAAATTTGATATTTTGTTTTCTGAGGATTTTGTCATCAGGTTAAACTGCATTTGAAATTGTTTTCTGATATCTGTAGGATAAAAAGTGAATAGTTTACATTATTTACATTATTTCTGTATTGTTTTTACTATTTTTAATGTTCTCATTAATATTCATGAGTATGCAAATAAGGTAATTTAAAAAAAAACTGGAAATAAAAGCACAATGTCCTACCTCCAATTTGGTACCAGTTTTATAGGTTTTGGACAAAAACTGGTTGTGATATGGACGATTTTGCAGGTACGGACCATCATTACGAAAACTAGGGTGTTGCCATGGAAACGGTGAAAATGGTGCTTAAAATTTATGCTCTGGTCCTCAAAATGGATATTTTGTTTCCTGGGGGTTTCGTCATCATGTTAAACTGCATTTGAAGTTATTTTCTGATATTTTTAGGATAAAAAAATTAAAGGTTTACTTTATTTCTATACTTTTTTTACTATTTTTAATGTTCTCATTAATATTCATGAGTATGCAAATAAGGTAATTTAAATAAACAATTTAGAAATAAAAGCACAATGTCTTATCTTCCATTTGGTACCAGTTTATAGTTTTAGGACAAAAACTGACTGTGATATGGGCGAATTTGTAGGTATTGGTCATCATTACGAAAACTGGGGGGGTTGCCATGGAAACGGTTAAAATACACATAGCCTAAAAGAATTTAAGTTTGAGTACATTCGTGATTCTGATTCAGGACACTTTTCTAAACATTTTGGTACCCATGAAAAAAAGTCATGGGGGGTGCATGGTAGGCACTACTGGCTCCCTGACTAATTATAAATAGTATCACAACCAGTCTGGCTTGCCCTGTATTTTCCCTGTTGAATATTCATATATCTATTTTTATAATGGCATATGTACACAGGAGTGTTTGGTATTGGACATAACTGCATGATCTTTATAATTTCATTGATAAGCAGAGCAAACCCTGGTTAGACGGCTCCCACAGGAACCGTCTGTATTGGATCTACTCTGGTTGTAAATATGTCCTAAAGAATTTATATTATAAATAAGGAAATGGTTACGCAGATGTGTCACCATGTGTATTCAACTGTTAATCAAGAACGGGTCATGATTTATACATATTGAGGGTGTATACACACATTTATTGGGTATGGATAGATTTTTGGGGTATATAAATCGCGTATGTTTCTTTGTTATAACTTTTTTACAAAAAGAGTATCAGAACTTCCATTATTCACATAATCTATGGATTATTAAACTCATGGCACCCAGATGGATATCAGAACTTCATGGTCATTCCACACGTTCATTACTTCATCATCATCATATCAACACCACAATGAATTTAATCCTTTACTCCATGAATATTCAGGCAAGAAAAGATTTATGGTCATGAATATTAATTCATTGAAATTTTATAATGGCACTCTGAACAAACCATGTGTTTATCCTAACAGAAAGTTTCCCTTTCCTACATATAGACTCTGAACAAACCATGTGTTTATCCTAACAGAAAGTTTCCCTTTCCTACATATAAACCATGTGTTTATCCTAACAGAAAGTTTCCCTTTCCTACATATAAACCATGTGTTTATCCTAACAGAAAGTTCCCCTTTCCTACATATAAACCATGTGTTTATCCTAACAGAAAGTTTCCCTTTCCTACATATAAACCACGTGTTTATCCTAACAGGAAGTTTCCCTTTCCTACATATAAACCATGTGTTTATCCTAACAGAAAGTTTCCCTTTCCTACATATAAACCATGTGTTTATCCTAACAGAAAGTTTCCCTTTCCTACATATAAACGCCTTTTCAAACAGGGTAAGCACAGAGAGCAGACAGCCCCTTTATGAATCTTTTGATCAGCCTCTGCTCTATTTGCTTACATATTCAGGCAGAGATAAATTCAAGTATACATGTTAATAAGGAAAGTGGTAGTAACTTTCAACTGACATTCTTTTGTGTATTTATTATTTTCTTCGAAAATGTTTTTCAAAACATATTTGTTGTTTTAATTAACATTTGGAAAGGAAGGAGACTTAATATTGTTCAGCAAGTTAAGGGTGTCGGTTTGTCATACAGTGAAGACCTAAATCAGATGGCACATTTAAATGCAGTAGTAGATCTGGATCTACACTGTCTATACTGTTAATCACAATAATGCGTGCATACTACATACAATTCTAAAAGTTGTCACTTGACAAACTAGAAATATCACTAAAAGTGATGGGATATACCCGCTTAGCTGGTTTGATCACATATCAAACCATATTTTTCTACTGTCTAACCTAGTGACCTAGTTTCTCACCCCATATGACCCACTTTTTAACTCAAATGAGATTTTTTTGGACAAATTTTCTGACAAGGTTTCATGAAGATTGGGCTAAAATCATGACCTCTAGAGTGTTCAAAAGGTTTTCCTAATATTTGACCTAGTTTTTGACCCCACATAACCCACTTTCAAAATTGTTTGAGAATTTATCAAGACAATAATTCTCATCAAGTTTCATGAAGGTTGGGCTAAAAATTTGACCTCTAGAATGTTCACAAATTTTTAATATTATTTGACCTAGTGACCTAGGTTTTTACCCCCACATGACCCACTTTCGAACTCAACTGAGAGTTCATCAACATAATCATTCTGACCAAGTTTCATGAAGATTGGACTAAAATCGTGACCACTAGAATTCAGTTTACATGGTTTTCCTACTACATGTATTTGACATAGTGACCCAGCATAACCCACTTTCAATATTTGTATCAAGATTTTATCAAGAAAATCATTTTCACCAAGTTTTATGAAGATTGGACTAAAAATGAGACCTCTAGAATGTTCCCAAGTTTATTTGACCTAGTGACCTAGTTTTTTGACCCAACATAACCCACTTTCAACTCGACTGAGAATTAATCAAGACAATCAGTCTGACAAAGTTTCATAAAGATTGGACTAAAATTGAGACCACTTGGGTTCATTGTGGTATGTTGTGCCATGGACAGACAAACAGACAGAAAGACAGACAGACCAACCAACACAGTGACTCATTCGTTTGCGGGGGTATAAAAACTAAGACCAAAATCAGAGGGCATTTTCAAATGCCGTAGCTGATCTGGATCTACACTATTTGGAGGGCTATTCAAATAATGTAGCAGATATGGGTCTACACTATTTGAAGGGCTATTCTAATGTTGTAGCTAATCTGGGTCTACACTATTTGGAGGGCTATTCAAATGTAGCTGCTCTTGGTCTACATTATTAGGAGATCTATTCAAATGTTGTCGCTGATCTGGGTCTACACTATTTTGAGGGCTATTCAAATGTTGTCGCTGATCTGGGTCTACACTATTTTGAGGGCTATTGGAATGTTGTAGCTGATCTGGGTCTACACTATTTTGAGGGCTATTCAAATGTTGTAGCTGATCTGGGTCTACACTATTTGGAGGGCTATTCGAATGTTGTAGCTGATCTGGGTCTACACTATTTGGAGGGCTATTGGAATGTTGTAGCTGATATGGGTCTACACTATTTGGAGGGTTATTCAAATGTTAAAGCTGATCTGGGTCTACACTATTTGGAGGGCTATTGGAATGTTGTAGCTGATCTGGGTCTACACTATTTGCATGTCTCTGCATTATGACCCATTAATTTATGACTATACAAAATACATGCAACATTTTTAGCAGGAGCAATAATTATGTAAGAAATAGTGACAACATGAATATTAAATAGATTAGTTTTATAATGGTATAATTATGAACACTTTAGTCAGTTTGGCTCAGTCAAACACTGTACAATCATTTCTATACGATACCAATAGCAAACATAGCGGACCCTGATCAGAAGGCTCTGACAGGAACCATCTGATCTTGGTCTGCTCTGTTTTCAAACACTAGAAAAAAACATTTGTATGGAGGAAATGTTTAAATCTTTCTCCTCATCAGAGTCCATTATGTGTTGCTGACATGTGTAATAAAACTCTTTAACTCTTTCCCTGTTCTGTATTTAGACCAATTTTCAGTACCTAATGAATATTCATTAACAAAATAGTTATATTATGGCAGGCTGAACATTATTGTCATTTTAGAAAGTAAAGAAACAGATCTATCAAATTCTGCAAACAGAGCAGACGCTGATCAGACGGTTCATTTAGGAGCCGTCTGATCTGGGTCTTCTCTGTTTGCAAATGTGTGAAAACATGTTTATATGAGGGAAAGGGTAAACATTTTATTAAAACGGTTTATATCAAAATGACATTTTGAATTGCATACTGCATGTCACATGAAAAGTGTGCAAGGTTGCATGATCTGTGCTATCAATGTAAACCATTAGTATTCAATATCTCCTTTATGTAAACAGTGTACACAGTTGCCCATGACTACCTTATATACCGTACACTCTATATACACTTAAACCTTGGTCTGGTATAATATTTCTGAAGTTTGGAGGGTTACAAAAATAACTTAAGAATTTTGTGACTTGCTCTTTGTTAGTTTGTGCACACGATCAATAATTGGACAGGTTTACTTTTCTTGATACAGTAAAGTTCCGCTAATACGACCACCTAAAAGAGGTATAATTCTGGGTGCTAGATGCAAGTGGTAGCTTAATGCAGGACAAAAGTAATGCAGAAAGCTCCTAAAAGATTACTTTTGTCCTGTGTTAAGCAACCACCTGCTTATAAAGGCACCCGTATCTATTCATTAAGTGGTCACATTAGCTGGGTTTTACTGTACAATGTCAATCCATATCTCTTATCAATTGTAAAGTGTTTGTACAAACCTATTTGTTGTATATTTCACTCCTTATTGCTTAGCAGTAGCTAGCTAGGCCGGGAGTAGAGATATTTAACACTTCAAATTCAAATGTTGGAATCTGTAATGGAATGATCCACATGTATTGAACAGTATAGTCCATTTATTATTAATTAGATTAGTTACTAAATAAGCCATGGCCAAAACTGTAGAACATCATATCTATATTATATTATGAGCAAACAGAACACACTCTGATAAGAGGCGGCTCTTATAGAAGTCCTCATTGTGATCCGATGGGTCTACTGTTTGCAAATGCATAGAAAGGCATATTTATGGAGTAAAGTCAAGTGTCAGCTTACAAATAAGACCCGAGTCAGTGCACATTCATGTGCTGTAGATGATCTGGGTCTACATTTGTTGCATTCTGTCTCATTAGTTTTTAAAGAGTACATGTTAAATGAACTGCAATAAATAAGCTCATGGATTAGCATTTTGGGACACAGCATTGCTACAACTACAGAAACCAGAGCAGGAGGCAAGAAGGATCCATACAATAAAGTATGTCGTCAGTCAGCAAATAAGTATACTAGACATTAAATCTTTCTATTCATGTTTAGAATTGTTCAAAACCATGAAGAGAATGCTGGCAGTATTGAATAGGCCTGTTCCTTATCAGGAGCTCAGCTGACAGTCAAAACTCGAGCATAATTATTTGTTCCTCTCATTCTGAACCAACCTTTCTGTTAACAAATGTGACCTGTTTATAAAAGAAGTATGGAGTAAAGGGTTAAATAATAGACTATAGAATTTCTCCTTTTAGTTGCATTCTATAAGATTTATTCAGGGTGGGTAGGGATGGCAGGGGGATGAGAGTAGAGTAAGGGGTGGGAATTGGGTTAGGTGTCTGGGGATATTACTACATGTATATCGATGTGCTCTAACAGAAAAGTTAGCTTCTGTGAGCCCAACATACATTCATCTATCATTTTAGAAAGTGGAAGGAATTTTTGAGAAACTAGAACACTGACCAAGTCAGAAATAGCCCCGTATGATGCTGTCAGAGAAGCTAATGCACCTGAGGGGAAAGTGTATTGTAAACAAGATCTAACTGTAACTGGATCTGTTACAGGATTCCCCAACAAAACACAACAAGTATCTATAGATAGTTAGGTAAATCAAACAGTAGACTGAAATGCACCTACTGTGAAGATATTTCCCTCATACATGTATCTGTAGTAGTTTTGAAATAAATCTGAATTTGCAAAAGTATTGTAACTCATTGTTGTAGGTAGTTAACCCATTCCTCCATCGGCTATTTTAAGATACAACTTCATTTACTATTTTTAATATTCACATTAATATTTATCATACATGAGTATAACTATATGCAAATAAGGTAATTTAAAAACAAGCTGTAAATAAAAGCACAATGTCTTATCTTCAACTTGGTACCAGGTTTAGGAGAAAAACTGGCTGCGGTATGGGCAAATTTGCAGGTATAGGACTGGTCATCTTTACAAAAACTGTGGGGTTGCCATGGAAACGGTTAAAATACACATAGCCTTAAAGAGTTTAAACTTGTGTACAGTCTTGATTCTGATTCAGTTTGGCACCCATGAAAAAATGTATTTGGGGGCAGGGGTGCACGGTAGACCCCACTGGCTCTCTGAGTATAATATTCATATGATTCTACAGTTTCTGCCATGGTAAAAATTTCTTGTGTGAAAGTACTATTAAAAAAGTTCTTCTAATTAGTACCCCTGATGTCATTAATTTCTTACAAATATGAATACTCATACTGAATTATTGATGGACTAAAGGGTTAAGAGACCAAAACAAGATGGACTCTGATACAAATTTAACAGGTCAATATTAAATTCTAGTACAGAACTTGTGAAAACCTGTTCAAACAGTATGGATCCTGACCCCAGTTTCGCAAATATAGATCTAACAACTTGATATCAAGCTTACATATAACTTATTGACTTGTTACTGTGTATACATTGTATTTAAACAAGATGTGTTTTGTGAAACACTATGCCCCCTTGATATGATATTTGACCCTGAAAGATGACCTTGATCATGACATGTCACCCCTCAAACTGTGCATCTTCATGGGATACACATGCATACCAAATATCAAGTCTGTATCTCTAATGGTTCAAAAGTTATGGCCAATGTTAAAGTCGGTAACCTTTGACCCTGAAAGATGACATTGACCTTGACATGTCACCCCAAACTGTACAGCTTCATGAGATACACATGCATACGAAATGTCAAGTCTGTATCTACTGGTTCAAAAGTTATGGCAAATGTCAAGTCGGTGACCTTTGACCCTAAAAGATGACCTTTACCTTGACATATTGCCCCTCAAAATGTGCAGCTTCATGAGATACACAGGCATACCAAATATCAAGATTCTATCTCTATTGGTTCAAAAGTTATGGCCAATTTGAAGTTGGTGACCTTTGACCCTGAAGGATGACCTTGACATATAACCCCTCAAACTGTGCAGCTTGCCACAAGCGTGCAACATATCAAGTCTCTATCTCTACTGGTTCAAAAGTTACGGCCAATATTAAAGTTACAGACAAAGAAA
Organism: Azorinus chamasolen; assembly: GCA_963576725.1. Classification (NCBI taxonomy): domain Eukaryota; kingdom Metazoa; phylum Mollusca; class Bivalvia; order Cardiida; family Solecurtidae; genus Azorinus; species Azorinus chamasolen. Next base: position 83,634,658 of record OY755246.1, read on the forward strand.
CAGACAATTTGACCTTTGACCCTGTAGGATGACCTTGACCGTGACATGTCACCCTTCAAAATGTGCAGCTTCATGAGATACACAAGCATGCCAAATATCAAGTCTCTATTAGGCTGGGTCCTAGTAGGGGTTACCGTAGCATCCCCCCCTAGACTTTTTTTCATGGGTACCAAATTGTTCGTTGGGGTCCTTAGAAATGATTGAATTTAGGTTTAAGTTGTTCGTTGGAGTCCTCAGAACACATTTTGAGTATTTCCCCAAATAATTTTGTCCTATGTTTTAGTAAACGGTTTCCATGGTAACCCGAGGTAAATTCCGAAACATCCTTGGTTCAGAAAATGCGTAATAACTTTGCTTTTAGAGGTAATAGAAGGACAAAACAAGTACCAAAGTAAAGCAGAGACATATAGCTTGAATATGGTATGTATATGATTTAATTAATATTCATAAATGCATTCTTATGAATATTCATGAGAATGTAAAAAAATGCGTTTTTTAGAAAAAGGAGCTTGTTGTTTAGTCTGATAGGCTTATTAATGCACAAAAATTATTGAATTCAGGTTTAAATTGTTCGTTGGGTTCGCAGAACACCACTTGAGCATTCCCCCCAAAAATTGTGTCCAAGCTATGTTTTTAACGGTTTCCATGGTAACCCGAGGTAAATTTCGAAACATCCATTGTTTAACAAATGCATCATAACTTTGCTTTTAGAGGCGAAAGAAGGACAAAACAAGAACCTGAATAAAGCAAAGACATATAACTTGAATATGGTATGTAATTTAACTAATTTTCATAAATGTATTCTTATGAATATTAATGAGGAAGTAAAACAATCAGATTTTTGTTTAGAAAAAAGGAGTTTATTGTTTAGTCTGAGATGCCTATTAATAAACAAGAGTTATTGAATTCATGTTTGAATGTTTTCATGTGAAGGAAAATAAACCATCTTTGTTTCAGGTAATATTTCTATAAAGCATGCGTATTTCAGCTTATTTGCATAATTATAATGTACGTATATGAATAAGCAATTTTCTATGAGCATTGTATTTAGTATTATTTTGAGTATACGGTAAAATCTCGATTATTCGAATTTTCTTTATAGAAGCATTAAGACCCTTTTAGGCAGGTGACTGCTTAATGCATGGTGAAAGTCATGCAGAAAGCTGCACTAGGAGCTTTCTGCATGACTTCCACCATGCATTAAGCTATCACCTGTCTTAAATATCGATAATAATACGTACGTCAATGATAATACGTCATTGTTTGAAGCGAATCCCATCTGTTGGATGCAACTGCCGGTGCTAAAGAAATGAATGAGAGAGAGAGAGAGAGAGAGAGAGAGAGAGAGAGAGAGAGAGAGAGAGAGAGAGAGAGAGAGAGGGGGGGGCCTAATGCCCGCCCCTGGGGCTGTCGGAATCAAGTGAGGGGATCTGATAAAACATCCCAGGTCGATTTTCATTTGAAACCGCAGGCCTAAGAGATACACAGGGAACCCTTGTGCGTAAGAGTTTAGCGGACATGATCCACCCAGTTGCCGGGCTGGCACAAAAATCTTCGTCCAGGTCAGGCAAACGGGAAAGAAGTCCCGTGGAAGGAGAAAGAGACTCCCTAGACTTAATTAGGTTAGGGAGGTCCACTTGTTCGACTGACACTAGCACGGAAGAGGATTGAGGACTCTTGTGAATAGGATGCGAGGGTCTAGGGCAGACAGAGGGTGGGATGATTCTAAAACAATCTTCACACGCATTCTCAATAGATAGTATTGATGTTCAGAATCATCTAAAGAAAAAGAGGACTAAGTCCCGTCTAAATCTGAGTGAGAGGCTTCCACAAAGTCTGATTCCCTTAAAAAAAGGACCATCCCTAGGAGCCATAATGGACAAAGTGTCTTCCTGCTCTCTCTCAGAATCCGCCCTGGTGAACGCCATGGATGGCAGCACCCGGGAAGAGTGGGACCCGCCACAGACATAGAAGTGTGGACTGTGGGTTCACGTGAGAGCCATTCTCCCTCTAGGTGAAGCTTGCTGGTTCCCAGAATGAGTGTCGGCTATCGAGACCGACCAGCCGGCGAATCTGAGGAGGCAGAGCGATGTCTTTGCATAGAAGAGTAATGGTAAGACCTCGATCTGCGATGAGAGCTGTGCGAGTGCCCGTTCCCATTAGAAGAATAAGAAGGTTTTTACGCCTCCTACAGGGTGGGTGGGATGGGGGCTGGGGAGTACGAGGTGTACTCAGAAGATGAAGAGTAATTGCAGGGTCTAGACGACCAAGAACGTCTAGACTTAGCCAGAGCAGCTTCCTGTTGACTTTCACCACTGTAATGCGGTGTAGAGACAGAATGCCCTGTAGAAAAGATTGGACTGGTAGATTTACCGGTCCACTTCGGTATCCTGGTCCAAAGGACCAGACCGGGCCCCCGAAGGACCGTTGGAGAGCAAACTTAGGACACCGGACCAAAGAATACACAGTGACATCTTTCGGCGGGGGATCGATAGAACGGTCTGCTGGTAATGTCATGAAACGGAAGAACTAACGCCAGGACACCGGGGACCGGTGACAGATAACTTGGCCTAGATTCAGCGGGACCTGGCAAACCTCTTCACACAACAAGCGGACCGGGAGACCTGGCAACAATAGTACCTGGGACCAGAACAAAGGGTACCATTCAAGTGGTAAACGGGGAACACGGGACCGGGACAGAAGTTGGGTGCCGATCTGCAACTAACAACTGGGTATTCGACTGCACCACCGGGCTGTTCACGAAAGAGATTTTAAAGAAGAAGCAGGCTTCTTCTGAGCTTTAGAGGACAGTAATTTGTCTGTTGCGAGGGAGTCGCTGACCAAAGAGAAGAATACTTCTTCAGTCGGACAGCAAGCTCCCCCGTCTCCCCTGTCCAGAGGGATGAAACTGGACAGGAAGCTGACGCGGAGCATCCGCAGCAGGCCAGACACACTTAATGAGTTGTCCAGCCTGTCTCGAAATGCTCGCAAGAAGCCTTGTGTTGCTCTGGCATGCTTTGGTAAATAATCAAGCAAATGCATAAGACATCACGAATAAGTTAGAAGTCACGCAAGGCTAATATGGGTAAACATAAGCTGATGATTACAGTCGAGATGCTATATATTTTCTATTGCATTGTAAAACACCCATAACAGTAATATTCTTCATAAAACATGCATGAGGCTCAATTCCTCTGCTGTAATTTCTTACAAAAAATGTGCTGTTCACATACATGTATATTGTAATATAGTAGAAAAACTTACTTTCCTAAAACAGTTTACATTCTCATTAATATTCATGATTTTGAAATAATATTCATTATCTACATATTTATATACATGAACATCAATATCGCTGTTTCAGTCAGTATCAAGCTCTATACTGGTTAACTAAAATAATCTCAGATAAAAAGAACAGCTCATTCAAATGTGTTTATTTTACATCTCATTAATATTCATAAATATGCATTTATATTCAAGAACCCAAAGTAATGACCCTCTGCTCTTGTCAATGTTTGTTGTTCTGGTATTTTACGTAAAATAAATAATATAAAAGATAGTACACTCGAAACAATGCTAAGTATAGGGCTTATGTTAAATTGCTTATTCATTTACGCACGTTATATGCAAATTAGCTTAAATATACATGTTTAAGAAATATTACATGAACCAAAGATGTTTTCCTTTATTTGTATGTTGATATTAAAACATTTAAATCTGAATTCAATAACTATTTGTATATTATAAGGCCTCTCAGACTAAAAGCAGACTCGTCAAACTAAAAACGCATTTTTTACTTCCCCATTAATATTCATAAGAATGCATTATAAGAATGCATTATATGTATTAATAGAATTACATATCGTATTCAAGCTATATGTCTCTACTTTACATTGGTTCTTGTTTTGTCCTTCTAATTGTCTCTAAAACCAAAGTTATGAAGCATTTTCTTAATCAAGATAGTTTCAAAGTTTACCTCGGGTTACCATGGAAACCGTTTAATAACTGGGACACAATTATTTTGGGGAATGCTCAAGTGGTGTTCTGCGAACCCCAATGAACAATTTAAACCTGAATTCAATAATTTTGGTGCATTAATAGGCCTCTAAGACTAAACAAAAAACTCATTTTTCTACAAAAGCGGATTTTTATACTTCCTCATTAATATTCATAAGCAATCATATATGAATATTATTAAAATTTTATATCATTATCAAGATATATGTCTCTGCTTTACTTTGGTTTTTGTTTTGTTCTTCTATTGCCTCTAAAAGCAAAGTTATTATGCATTTTCTGAACCAATGATGTTTCGAAATTTACCGCCTCGCGTTACCATGGAAACCGTTCAATAAAACATAGATGGGACAAAATTACTTTGGGGGAATGCTCAAAATGTGTTCTGATGAACCAAACAAACAATTTAAACCTGAATTCAATAATTTGTGTGCATTAATAAGCCTATCGGACCAAACAACAAGCTCCATTTTCTAAAAAACGCATTTTTTTACATTCTCATGAATATCCATAAGAATGCATTTATGAATATTAATTAAATCATATACCATTTTCAAGCTATATGTCTCTGCTTTACTTTGGTACTTGTTTTGTCCTTCTATTACCTCGAAAAGCAAAGTTATTACGCATTTTCTGAACCAAGGATGTTTCGGAATTTACCTCGGGTTACCATGGAAACCGTTTAAAATCAAAGCACTGAAAGTGCTGCTAGCAAGGGGCTTTTAGCAAAGACGGTTGTGTATTGGTATTACAAAGTGCTGTTTTCTTTCCAAGTATTTTTGTTGAGGGTTTGGTGCAAAAGTGTGTATATAAAGGTTTGTTCAATTGGTAACACCATATAGATTGTTGAATAAGTTAGAGTTTTTTGAAAAATAACTTGGTAAAGCATGCTTATCCTGAACTCTGAGTAGAGGAATAAAATAACTACAAGTTGCATTTTGTGTAAAGCATTTATTAGAAAAGTTCATCAATGAATTGAGAAACACCATGATAAAAGTATTCATGCATAAAGCCCTTAGCAGCATTTGAACATGTGTATAGTGACCAGCACTTTGCGTTTTGACCCTTTCAACTCTAAGTAGCTATTGTGGGGTTTTATGTTGTCTTGTAGGTCTTTTTTGTCACCAAACATGAACCTGTGTACAACTGTACATGGAATTTGGGGTTTTTGCAGATACTGTTTTAAATTAGCAAACACTGCAGATTCTGATTAGAGGGTTCCTATAGGAGCGTTCTGATCTGGTTTTACACTGTTTAAAAAAAGTAATGAGTACATAAAAACAGGCACATAATGCTGAAAGAGTACATCATGCTAGGTTGGCGTTATCGGTCGCCAAAATCGCCATTGGCGATTACTTTTTGTAGCCGGCGACAAAAAATTTCAATTTCATCAATTCTGGCGATTGAAAATTTCGGTCAGTTATAAAACTGATAATCGGCAAATTCAGTCGCCACTCGCCAAACTAACGGGTCGTAAAGCTATTCTTATCAGTTTGCAAATTAATCCAAGGGTAATTGGGGCCCTCGCAGCTGGAGACAATTATCGTACCTCTCATTACGATGCCCCGAGGCTTATAATCCCTTCACACATTGTTTGTAGCAAACTGACCGCCATTTTATCGGTATCACGTGAGTGTTTTCCGGCGCTCGCTTTAATGCAGCATCATCACGGAACCAGTCAACCAAGCTTAAAGACGATTGGTTAACTCCGTTCTCGTGAGGTCATAGTTTCTAGGGACGCCTTTCACGAAGCAATATGTGTAATTTTTCACACGTTCTGGGTTTAACCATCGTTTCATTGCCTAATTTGGCGATAATCACAGCCTATTACTTTGATCCAGACTACCGAGGTAATCCTCAAACATTACCAAAAGTGTAAACCGGCATCCGAATTAAAGGATGAGCAGAAACATTCGGCGATGAATGAAATGTTTTATACTTTGTGTGTTTTTATATCTTTGAATCCCATTGTTATTAAAAAAAGTTCGACACAAACGGTCTATCCACATCTGTGAATGAAAATAATTTTCTGTCATTCTTTAACCTACTGAGTTCATGTAAACATCGACAAATCTATACAATTAGTTCTGCAAAGCAAAAATGCCTGTAAAGCGTAAGCTTGAGCAGACAGCGGGTCTCAACAATCCCTCATGCAGTTCTTACAAAATCCTGCAATGAAGTCTCAAGATACAGGTCACTGCTTAATGCTGGAGTGGACAAATGTTATGCAGGAAACTCCTAATGGGACTTCTTACATTACATTTGTCCAACATTAATTGAAGCTGACACCTTTTATATGCATGGTTTATATTCCTAATCCATCTTAAGTTGAGTGGCCGTTTAACACAGATTTTACTGTAATAGTTAGAAATATTAATGAATATTCTGATATGCTATATGTAGAGCTATAGATAAGAGAAGTAGTTGGAAATGTTGGTAAAGTATTTTTCTTTATTTCTCTGCCAAACCCTGTCTATTAAATCTAATTCAGGAATTGACTGAGATGTAAAATATATACCTAATACATATCAGTATTTCTTTTATCTACAGGTTTTGTATAGCAAGGATTTCTTTGTAATCATATTCACCAAGTGTACATGTAGACCCCTTTTACGTATAAGTAGGGCGGCGTAAAAATTTGGCTACTAAAATTTTTTGGCTGGCGCCAACCTAGACATGGCAGACAAATTCAGAAAGGCAAAGTTCTTGTTGACTCGTGCGTTATTCAGTATACTACATGTATGGAAACACGAACCATTCCCACATTAATATTAGTTAAAGAAATTTTACTGTATTTATATTCCAGGACTAAAGTTTACCCATACACAGTACATGTAACTCATTCCCTCATAGTACCACCTCTTAATGCATTTGCTCTATTTATCACAATGGTTTCAAAACTACACAATTCTAAAATTGTTCTTACTCCTTGTCAGTAGATTTATGGTATCCAACAGGTTGGATTCAAAATAGCCTATGGGTTAACATGGAATAGTAACAGCAAACCCTGAGCAGATGGCTTCTACTTGGTTGCAAATGTGTCAAAAGTTGTCCCTATGAGAAAATGTGTTGATTCATAAATATTGATTTATGACATTATGAATAACAATTTGATAAAACCTTCACTGCATGAACACTCATTTACAAAGTAGCGACACCATGAATTTCTGGTTTTTACGTTGGCATATTTACACATGAATTTTGGCCTTGGTAGAAACAGTAGATTTAAACTTTTGTTATTTCATATGCAAGCAGAGCATATCCTGATTGCTACAGGAGCCATCTGATATCAGTCTACAAAGGCGTAGACAGGCTTCTTTAAAGAGTAAAGGATATATTTATATAATAGTCTGTGAGCACAGGAACATTTTTTGCAGATACTACAGAATTAATTAAAGCTTATTCAATAAGCAAATAATATAGGTCCTGACCAGAAAGTTTCTACAGGTACTGTATGATCTGGGTCTACTATATTTAACCATTTCCTCATTGAAACGTCTTGTCATGAATCACGCAGAATAGACCCAGATCAGACGGTTCTTATAGGAGACGTCTGATCAGTGTCTGCTCTGTTTCCTTTTGACATGATATACATCTGATTCTACAGTTTTTATCAAAGCAAACAATTCCCTTGAAAAGTTTACATGGTTAAACTTGTGCTAATATTCATGTTGTCATTTTAGCATAGAAACTGCAGAAACAGACCTATTAAATTCTATTAGCAAACAGAGCAGACTCAGATTTGATGGCTCCTTAAGGAACCATCTGATCTAGGTCTACTCTGTAATTGAGTGAAAATGTGTTTATAAGAAGGAATTGGCAATATATTATTCCATAAGCAAATAAAAAAGACCCCGAACAAAAACCTTCTACATGATCTGTTTGATCTGAGTGTGCTCTGTTTACCCCTTTCCCTCATATCAATGCATTTTCACACATTATGCAAATGGAGTTGACCGAGATCAGATGGCTCCTATAGAAGACGTTTGACTGATATAGATCTAATTACATGATTAAAAATGTTCATAATGTCATTAATTTTTATATGAATACTGTAAGAGGCATATACGTTTTTTATATCCAGTAATTGGCTAAAGTAAACACTATCCATTTTGTATATTGTAATTTCTTTTCCATATAGGTGACACACAGTTTTGATTGAGATGAGAGTCTGGGATATTCAGTGTCTTCATTCGGAATCCATGATGTTACAGATTTATGTTGAGTCAATTAGCAATAGAATGAAAAATGTATCTGTTGGGGACAAATCTGTATACTGGTCGATGCTGTCCAGGAAGGTGTCCCTTATCCTCTAAACACAGTAGCTTGAAATTATTCCCTGTTTTCTGTTCCCCCATTGCATAGCCGGAATGCCTCATGGCTCTGTTATAGTATTCTGCTCCCATGCATGTCTGTGATATGCCTGGACCAATGCCGAAAGTTCTGGGTCAGGGCAAAGTCTATCCATTTGCTGAAATAGAAAAAAGACATGCAGTGATTATGTCCCTAAATTAGCTACTGACTTTAACCCTTCCTCTGTTCAATATCCATGTAAAACTAATGATATCATAAATACCTATTAGCTGATATTTTATAATGGCATATGCAAATTAGTTTTTCGGGTATTGGTAGAAACTGTAGTCAAATCTATTATAATTTCATAAGCAAACAGCAGACCATGACCAGATGACTCTTATAGGAGCCATATCTGACTGGTCTACTCTGTTGTCAAATGTGTGAAAAAAAAGCACTTATAGGAAGGATAGGGTTAACACTATTGGCAAACGTTCCAGGACAACAGTTTGGATACAGATACAGATACAGCATAAAGTAACTAAACAACATATTTGAATCAAAACTGTTAATTGCTCAAACCTGGTTGATTGGAAAGTAACTGTATAAAATGACTTTTTTATCATTCTTTGAACATTCTTCTCAGTTGCCTTTTCAAATACCACATTGCATAAAAAATATTGACGAAAAGAAAGTTATTATCTGCTGACTACACACTATGTCTACAGTAAAAACCCTATCTGCACCATATCTGCACCATATCTGCATTGTTTTTTGTCACCAAATTACATAGTTTAGGTTTGTTGATGCATTACTGCAATTACATGTGTATAAAATAGACAGCTACAATATGTTTACAGACAACTGCAATTTAATATTATTTGACAGAGACACAACACTTGCATATGTTGCACACACACACAACAAGAGTGTTCGGAGGAACACATGTGCCACCTGCCCTCAGCTGACTTATTGTTAATATGAAAAAGGGGAATACTAAACAAATATTGATGCTAGAGTTGTGGCCCTTGGACAAGACACTTCCTCTTATCATGTTTGTTCCATGTGTGAAATTTGAAAGCTCCATAATGATTAGTTTAGAAATGACAGCCAAAAAAAGAAAGTGTTACGGACAGACGGACAGACAGACGGATGGACGGACAGACAGACGACAGAAAAAGTGATCCCTTAGTGACAAATTGCCTCTCGGCAGGTGACACAAAATAGAAAACGTGTAATTATTAGATCTATTAGTTCTGATGAAGCTTTTGTACAGTCTGGTGTAGACCCAGTTTTAATCCTTTCCATGTTGTATATATTCATGTAAGAAATAATGACATCATGAATATTAATTCTTTATAATGGCATATGAACACATGGAATTTAAGCTCAGACAGAAGCTTTAGAATCAGATATATATTACACCTGAAGCAAACAAAGCAGACCCAGATCAAACGGCTTCTAGGAGCTGACTGATCTGGGTCGACTCACCTTTATATATGAGCGAAAGGGATAAAAGTATAAAAAATGAATTAAATATTTATTCTTAATCTTATATTATTGTTTATCTGTAATCTATTTATAAGCATACTATTCTAATTTAGCTTGTTAAAAGTCATTATTTCAACATTTGCCTTGTGGACTTGAAACACATCGACTGAGTAACATTAGTCATTACTGTGTAGTGTGTACCCCTCTGGTGTCTCGAAACAAAAAAGTCGTACCTTTTGTCGAATAATGCGCGATTTACAGTTCTACTGTTCAAGTGAAATAATTAAAAGCAGAGTGAAACGGTAATTAAATTTAAACGATTCTTACCTGGTTTATCGATCAGCCATATTTGAAAACACAGTCCGAGATCACGTGATACGTTGCAAAATTTCCCGTGACATCACAGTCTCTAAATTTCGGTATCCCTAAATAGGATCGAGAAGTGACGAGAAGCGACGAGAAGCGTCCAGAAGAAGAAACATGTATTTTATTGTCAAAATAAATGAAAACAAATAATTCAATGTGTTTATGTGTCTTATTTTGATTGAATAAATGTAAAATTAATCATTTCCATGCATTTATTGACCTGCTTTCCCAAAATTTCGACAGCGTCGAGAAAATTGGTTGCCTGTTTTTAAGCGTCGAGAACAAACAAATACATTTATTACCAAAAATAAATGAACAAGCAATAATTTCATGTGCTTATTATCTTAATTTGATTGAATAAGTGCAAGATTATTCATTTCTATACATGTATTGCCCAACTCTATAGGTATAAAATTACTATCAATCATGTACGCGTGCAAATGTCAAGTACAGGATCTGATTCTGGCATATGACTAAGGGAAACCCCCGTCGATGACTTCATAATATATTCAGAGTTAAATATCTTTGTAAAAAAAACTTCAGAATGAAACATACCTGCATGCGTATCACGCACATTACGATTCAAACTCTTGAATTATTATCCGATATGCACATATTAGTAATATATGACACAATTACATAACCACCGAATTTAGTTTAGTTTCTGACCAGATAAGGCCTCCACTTTTACTAAACGAGCTATTTGAACATTTATCATTTTGTACTCGTATGACATTAGCTGGTAAACTAATAAATGATTTCTTTTTTCTGTGCAAATGCAATAATTGCTCAATATAAAATCGTTTTGCGCAGTATAATCATAAATTTCAAAATAATCATTACTATGAATTTTTATCCGAACGAATAGAGTCCCGCAAAAAATCCCGCAACATGAATTTTCTTGCCCGGGATGCTATTTTAATACTGACCCAATAGGAATTAGGTCAAAATCGTCGCAGCTAGCAAGTAAAATTTACCCGTTTGGCGATTTGTTTCTAAAATTTTATTATTTCAAGATGAATAAATGTTTTGAAATATTACTATACAACTAAAAGGATTTAGACTGCACAACTGTCATACAAATAATATAATTTAAACTATAAGGAACACGAATCGCCAGGAATAGAGCATATGGGCTATTTTTAGACTCGATTTTTGTGAATGAATCTACTGAGAGTTAAGGTTTTTCAGAACTAACATGCCCATGGCCACGCAGTGGTCATTAGCTCAACCCGTGAACAAAAAAGCAGATTCTTCCGCAAAATTGTCCTCCCTGCAAATCTCAGAAAAACTTTTCATACAATAATCATATACTGCCACACACTATACTTTCGAAGAAACTTCCACTGTAAACAAGGCCAGTAGAGTTCATATTCTGTGCGAACACAGACGATCTATTTCGTCGATGTTAATCGGTTTTCCCTATCACCCCTCAGCATTTCCCAATTTGCCGTAACAATATCAAGGGGCAGCATCTGCCCCTTGCTAAAAACATCGATGGGACAAAATTATTTGGGGAAATACTCATAATGTGTTCTGAGAACTCCAACGAACAACTTAAACCTAAATTCAATCATTTCTGTGCATTAATAAGCCTCTCAGACTAAACAACAAACTCCTTTTTTCTAAAAAAATTACATTTTTTACTCCCTCATTAATATTCATAAGAATGCATTTATGAATATTAATAAAATCATATATCATATTCAAGCTATATGTCTCTGCTTTACTTTGGTTTTTGTTTTGTCCTTCTATTGCTTCTAAAAACAAAGTTATGGCGCATTTTCTGAGCCAAGGTAGTTTGGAAAATTACCTCTGGTTACCATGGAAACCGTTAAATAAAACATAGCTGGGACAAACTTATTTTTGGGGGCATGCTCAAAATGTGTTCTGAGGACCCCAACGAACAATTTGGTACCCATGAAAAAAGTCTAGGGGGGGATGCTACGGTAACCCCTACTAGGACCCAGCCTATATCTCTACTGGTCCAAAAGTTATTGCCAAAGTTAAAGTCAGTGATTTGACCCATATATTTGACCTCTGACCTTAAAGGATGACCTTGACCTTGACATGTCACCCCTCAAAATGTGCGGCCTAATGAGATACATAAGCTCTCCAAATAGCATGATTCTATCTGTACTGGCTCAAAAGTTATGACCAATGTTAAGGTTGCATTAAAGTTACAGATAAAGAAACAGACAATTTGACCTTTGACCCTGAAGGATGACCTTGACCTTGACATGTCACCCCTCAAAATGTGCAGCTTCATGTGATACATAAGCATGCCAAATATCAAGTCTCTATCTCTACTGGTCCAAAAGTTATGGCCAATGTTAAAGTCGGTGATTTGACCCATATATTTGACCTATGACCTTGAAGGATGACAATGACCTTGACATGTCATCCTTCAAATTGTGCGGCTTTATGAGATACATATGCATGCCAAATATCAAGTCTCTATTTGTGCTGGCTCAAAAGTTATGACCAATGTCAGAAATACAGTTAAATCTCGATTATTCGAACACTAAAATATGTATTATTATCGATCTGTAAGATTGGTGGCAGCTTAATGTACATGTGAAAGTCATGCTAGGTCAGCTTCCTGCATGACTTTCACCATGCATTAAAACCCTTTCCCTGGTCTATGTTTATTCAAAATTTCAATACCTACTGAATATTCATGGACAAAATAGTTATAATGAAATGAACATATTGTAGTCATTTTAGAAAGCAAAGAAACAGATCTATCAAGTTCTATTAGCAAACAGAGCAGACCCTGATCAGACGGCTCCTCTAAGAGCTGTCTGATATGGGTCTACTCTGTTTGCAAATGCGTGAAAACATGTTTATATGAGGGAATGGGTTAAGCAGCTATACCTATCTTTAGAAAAGGGTCTACATTAAATTCGAGTAATCAAGATTTTATTGTATTTATATATATATATTATTTTTTACATGTACATCACCTTCAGTTAGTATCAAATACAATAACACATGTTATATATTTATTCTTAACCCTTTCCTCCACAAATATGCCTTTCAGTGCCTTTGCAAACAGAGTAGACCCAGATCAGATGGCACCTTGAAATATAGGAGTCGTATGATCATGGTCAGCCTGTTTGCTGTTGGAATACTACAGATATTATTCTATATTATAAGTTTCTACTTTTGCAAAAAACTCATGACGTTGTATTAATATGCAATTTTAAAAATCTATTCTAATTTATAAATGTTCATGATGTCATCATATTTCTTACATGAATATTCATGGAGTAAAGCTTTAAAATGATAATTGAGCAAGAGTCAAGATTACCTTTTATGTCAAAATGCAGATGACATTTTTGCACTCAAAAATTACTTACATGTAGTGTGCAAAGAGTTAACCCTTTACTCTATAAATACACCTTTAATTACATTTGCAAACAGTGTAGACCCTGATCAGATGAATACTACAGGAGACTGCATTGTCTGATCAAGGTCAGCTGTTTGTTAATTATAGTAAAATATACATGTAGATTTGATTGTACATTTTTATTAACAGCTAGTCTAACCTTTTACTCCATAAAATACTTTTTTACGTCTTTGCAAACAGAGAAGACCCAGATTAGATGGCTTCTACAGGAGCTGTCTGATCATGGCCTCTGAGTCTGCTCTATTTGCAAATGAATGAAATAATGTAGATAGATTTATATATAATTCAACAGTAATATTTGTCACGGTAGAAATGATTTTGCTTAAATACATGAATTCAGAGACTTAATAATATGTAAATTTTATTTCTTGCCTAAATTCATATCTGGAGTAATCCGGTCCGATTCGGTGATTCCTGACACCGGTAAATGGTTAATATGCAAAATCATAAAATTCAACTTATCAAAATCATACATTGTCATATATATTATATAAGCTAGCTGTTTCATATGTAGTGTGAAAATGAAACAGCTTATATAATATATATGACAATGTGTACAGTGTGACCATGGATGTTTTCATACCTCCATGAAAACAAGAAATATTCTATATTCTTTACAGTCCCAAAATTAAAATTCAGCTCATCAATATTCATCATGTGGTCATTATTTATGACATAAATATTCATAGAGAAAAGATTTACATATTAACAAATGTTTACTTACCTCCATGTTTGTGCTCTATTCCAGTTTGTACACTTTAATGTTATTCATGTATTCAGGTTTGTCACTCACACTACTAACATACAGTTGTCCAGTGTTGTATGTTATGACCCAGGGACTCAGGATCCCATCCTTCTGTTCTATACAAACATTTCCCAGCTGCCCACTGGACGACAACTGGATAACACGATTATTAGCACAACTACATATGTATAGATGTCCATGTTGGTCCACGGTTATTCCCTGTGGCCCCTGTAACATGTCATTGGTATAAGTCGCCATCACACCACCGTCACTATTCAAACACACAATTTTGTTGCTACTATCAGTCACATAGACGACATTTTTATCTTCATTCAATGTTATTCGTGAAGGAGATTTAAATAATTTATTTCCGGTGTTGTCCGAGTCAATTTGTTGTAATAATTTTCCATCCACATCACAGATGTGAACTGAATAAACAGGATAATAACAGGTCAGGAAGAACTTTCCTTTATTATAAGTGAGGCCGTAATACCAGCCTGGTACAGTTATAGTGTGACGCGCTGATAAAGTTGGTGACACAGACAGGAACTGGATACGCTGGACACGACACAGCGTTACTGCCAGCTGGTCCTCACCAACCATTGTAACGTCCCACGGCGATGATGTTAATGTGACTTTCTGTGATTTTTTTTCATCTGTCTTGTCTATAATCTTAACACATTTGTTGTTCCAATCAGCCACTGCCAGTCGTCCATCTTTCATGACAACAACGCCACAAATATCACAGTCCTTACTATCTGTTGCTGTTTTCACGTTGATGTCTTCCACATGTTTCACTCTGACATATTTCACTCTGACATTTTCTGTTTTACTTTGACTTGTTGATCTTCTCGCCATGTTTTCTAAAACATGTTGTTTTGTAGCGGATGTCTTTTTATGATTTGTTCTACACTCACGACACAAATTTTCTTTACATTCTACACAATACACAATGGCCTCCACTTTCTTTCCCTCAGATTCACAAAAATCACAAAATGACATAATTTCTTGAAGAATATGTTTTTTTGTAGCTGTTGTCCTTTTGTGGACAGTTTTACACTCGTGACACAAATTTTCTTTACATTCTCCACAATAAACAATGGCCTCCAGTCTTCTTCCATCACTAATACAAAAGTCGCAAATTATGTCAAAGTCCTCCTCCGACCCAGCAATAAACGTTCTTCGCAAACTTTCAGCTAATTCCGCCATTTTAATAGAAGGAAATACTATCTAGGAATTGGGGATGTGCTAAAGAGTAACCAGTGAGGCGAGGAAATTGCAAACATCCGATGAGGCGAGGGGCGGATCTGTCTTTGCCCCTCCCATAATTTAGGTGGATGACTCCCTAGGCAATATATCTTTGGTGCAAAGTTTGGATAAATAACGAAAGGGACCCCCACATACACACGCACAAGTTTATCTTTAAACAAGACTTTGATAATCTGGCAAGCTCAATATATGTAAATCTAATATTATGTACATTGTAAATATGTAATTCACCTATTAACCCTGATCTTAAAGTATGTATATAGATCTACTACAACATTTCATATTCATGAAATAAGAGCCTAACATCATGATCTTTAAAATAGAATTTTCAATTGATTTGTTTTTACTTTGACACAAACTGTAGAATTAGATGTATATCATGTCAAAACCAAACAGAGCAGACCCTGATCAGGCGGCTCTTATAGGAGCCATCTGATCTGGGTCTATTCTGTTTGCAAATGCGTGAAAACACGTTTACATGGTTAACTCATAGGTCTATTTCCTTACTTCAAATATTAGCAAATATATACCTTGATAAATTTATTTTGTCGCATTATTTATATATTATTTTCACCACTACAAAGAGAAGATTGAAAATGTGATAACAGTCATATCAATCTTTTTTTTCTTCTATAAAGCTACTCATCATTTCACCTCAATTAGCCGTTAGTGAAATAATTGTTTATTTCAAACCTCAATACCTACCGAATATTCATGGGCAAATAGTTAAAAAGAAATTGGAAGGTAGAACATTTTAACCATTCCAGAAGTAAAGAAACAGATCTTTCAATTTCTATTACCAAACAGAGCATACCTTGATCATAGGAGCCGTCTGATCTGGGTCTACTCTGGTTGCTATTGCGTTGAAAACACACATACATATATGAGGGAAATGGTTAAGGTATTAGTTCATATGCTGAAGTCTTTTTGGCTGCAGCATGTAGAAAATTTCTCCATTTTTCATGTCAGCCCATGGTTTGCGTTTTGTGACTTTTTCCCCCGGAATGTAATTTCTATGTTTGTCTGCTTCTGCAGCCAGGTAGAGATTGTGGTGAATCAGTTGATAGGCTTTAAATACTGTGTGGCTTGGTAGCTCAGTCGGTGGAGTATTGGCATGGTAAGCCAGACCTCCTGGGTTCGAGTCCCAGTCGAGACACAACTTTTCACCGTGTTACACTTCTTTTCCTTTTTTGTTTTATTTTTGCTTATGCATGTGCTGCATATTTGGTACTCATATAATTTTGTTGTTGACTATGTACATGTAATGTGTCTTAAACTACAAATGAATAATTTATGCTTTTTAATGCATTTTTAGTCTAGAATAAATCACCTCTAATAGACTATAGCTCTTTCAATTGAGTTATTCTTAAAAACAAATACCAATCTGTTTATTGTAGCTTAGTCAAGGGATGTAAGTCATGCATCCTTCTGTATTGGATTTTGCATGAGCTGCCTCCCAATGATTGTCACCATGTATGAATGTGATAACTTACTATGCCTGCTTTATGATAAAACAGCTTTTATTTTGTGTTTGAAATGTGTATGCTTTTAAATGCCTTTAACCCCTCGTCTCAGTGGATGTATGTAGTGATTAGCCCCTCGTCTCAGTGGATGTAAATTAGCCCCTCGTCTCAGTGGATGTATTTATTAGTTCATCGTCTCAGTGGATGTATTTATTAGCTCCTCGTCTCAGTGGATCTATGTAGTTTTAAGTTCCACGCATCAGTGTATGTATGTAGTTAATAACTTCTCATCTCAGTGGATGCATTTATTAGTTCCTCGTCTCAGTGGATGTATGTAGTTATTAGCCCCTCGTCTCAGTGGATGTAAATTAGCCCCTCTTCTTAGTGGATGTAGTTATTAGCTCCTCGTCTCAGTGGATATATGTAGTTTTTACCTCCTCAATGTAGTTATTAAACTCCTGTCTCATTAGTTTTGTCCCTTTTTAACACCTCGTCTCAGTAGATGCATACACTTTTAAGTCCCTCGTCTCAGTGGATGTAATTCCTTTTTAGCCCATCGCCTCAGTGGATGTAAATTAGCCAATCACCTTAGAGGATGTTTGTTCTTTTTAGCACATCGCTTCAGTGGATGTATATACTTTAAGGGCCCTCGTCTCACTAGATATGATTCCTTATTAGCCCCTTGTCTCAGTTGATGTATTTATTAGTTCCTCGTCTCAGTGGATGTATTTATTAGTTCCTCGTCTCAGTGGATGTATGTCGTTAATAGCCCCTCGTCTCAGTGGATGTAAATTAGCCCATCATCTTAGAGGATGTTTGTTCTTTTTAGCACCTCGCCTCAGTGGATGTATGTAGTTATTAGCTCCTCGCCTCAGTGTATGTATGTAGTAATAGCCCCTCGTCTCAGTGGATGTATTTATTAGTTCCTCGTCTCAGTGGACGTATGTAGTGATTAGCCCCTCGTCTCAGTGGATGTAAATTAGCCCCTCGTCTCAGTGGATGTAGTTATTAGCTCCTCGTCTCAGTGGATCTATGTAGTTTTTAGTTCCACGCATCAGTGTATGTATGTAGTTAATAACTTCTCATCTCAGTGGATGCATTTATTAGTTCCTCTTCTCAGTGGATGTATGTAGTTATTAGCCCCTCGTCTCAGTGGATGTAAATTAACCCCTCTTCTTAGTGGATGAAGTTATTAGCTCCTCGTCTCAGTGGATGTATGTAGTTTTTAGCTCCTCGCCTCAGTGTATGTATGTAGTTATTAAACTCCTGTCTCATTAGTTTTGTCCCTTTTTAACACCTCGTCTCAGTAGATGCATACACTTTTAAGTCCCTCGTCTCAGTGGATGTAATTCCTTTTTAGCCCCTCGCCTCAGTGGATGTAAATTAGCCAATCATCTTAGAGGATGTTTGTTCTTTTTAGCACATCGCTTCAGTGGATATATATACTTTAAGGGCCCTCGTCTCACTAGATATGATTCCTTATTAGCCCCTTTCCTCAGTGGATGTATTTATTAGTTCCTCGTCTCAGTGGATGTATTTATTAGTTTCTCGTCTCAGTGGATGTATGTCGTTAATAGCCCCTCGTCTCAGTGGATGTAAATTAGCCCACCATCTTAGAGGATGTTTGTTCTTTTTAGCACCTCGCCTCAGTGGATGTATGTAGTTATTAGCTCCTCGCCTCAGTGTATGTATGTAGTTAATAGCCCCTCGTCTCAGTGGATGTATTTATTAGTTCCTCGTCTCAGTGGATGTATGTAGTGATTAGCCCCTCGTCTCAGTGGATGTAAATTAGCCCCTCGTCTCAGTGGATGTAAATTAGCCCCTCGTCTCAGTGGATGTAGTTATTAGCTTCTCGTCTCACTGGATCTATGTAATTTTTAGTTCCTCGCATCAGTGTATGTATGTAGTTAATAACCTCTAGTCTCAGTGGATGCACTTATTAGTTCCTCGTCTCAGTTGATGTATGTAGTTATTATCCCCTCGTCTCAGTGGATGTAAATTAGCCCCTCGTCTTTGTGGATGTACATGTAGTTATTAGCTCCTCGTCTCAGTGGATCTATGTAGTTTTTCGCTCCTCGCCTCAGTGTATGTATGTATGTAGCTCCTCGTCTCAGTGGATGTATAGAATTATTAGCTCCTCGCCTAAGTGGATGTATGTAGCTATTAGCTCATCGCATCAGTGGATGTATGTCTCGTATGAGATGTTTTTGTTTAGCAACTATGTCTCGTATGAGTTTAGCAACTACCCTCAGTAGATGTGTATATATATATACTTTTAAGGCCTTCGCTTCAGTGGATGTAATTCCTTTTTAGCCTCTCGTCTCAGCGGATATATGTAGTTATTAGCCCCTCGTCTCAGTGGATGTAGTTATTAGCTCCCGTCTCAGTGGATCTATGTAGTTTTAGCTCCTCGCCTCAGTGTATGTATGTAGTTATTAACCTCCTGTCTTATTAGTTTTTTCCCTTTTAAACACCTCGTCTTAGTAGATGCATATACTTTTAAGCCCCTCGTCTCAGTGGATGTAATTCCTTTTTAGCCCCTCGCCTCAGTGGATGTAAATTAGCCCATCATCTTAAAGGATGTTGGTTCTTTTTAGCACCTAGCCTCAGTGGATGTATAAACATGTACTTTAAGGGCCCTCGTCTCACTAGATATGATTCCTGATTAGCCCCTTGTCTCAGTTGATGTATTTATTAGTTCCTCGTCTCAGTGGATGTATTTATTAGTTCCTCGTCTCAGTGGATGTATGTAGTTACTAGCACCTCGTCTCAGTGGATGTAGTTATTAGCTCCTCGTCTCAGTGGATCTATGTAGTTTTTAGCTCCTCACCTCAGTGTATGTATGTGGTTATTAACCCCTTGTCTCAGTTTTTTCCCTTTTTAGCACCTCGTCCCAGTAGATGCATATACTTTTAAGCCCCTCGTCTCAGTGGATGTAAATTAGCCCATCATCTTAGCGGATATTGTTCTTTTTATCACTTCGCCTCAGTGGATGTTTATACTTTTAGGGCCCTCGTCTCACTAGATATGGTTCCTTATTAGCCCCTCGTCTCAGTGGATGTATGTAGTTATTAGCCCCTCGTCTCAGTGGATGTAAATTAGCCCCTCGTCTTAGAGGATGTTTGTACTTTTTAGCACATCGCCTTTGTGGATGTATACATGTACTTTTAAAGCCCTTGTCTTAGTGGATGCAATTCCTTTTCAGTCCCTCGTCTCAGTGGATATATGTAGTTATTAGCCCCTCGTCTCTGTGAATGTAAATTAGTACATTGTCTTAGAGGGTTTTTAGCACCTCGCCATAGTGGGTGTATAAACTTTTAAGGCCCTTGTCACAGTAGATGTAATTCCTTTTTAGACTTTCGTCTCAGTGGGTGTAAATTAGCCCCTCGTCTTAGAGGATGTTTTTACATTTTAGCACCTTTCCTCTGTGGATGTACGTACACCGAACCGCAAAAGAAACGTAACAGCTGGGGAAACACATATAATTCAAAACTAAACAGTTCAAATGATAAATAACGGTTTTATTTCATTTGATATGCATCTTACCTACACACTGTATACATTTCATCAAAATGTGTCAATAAATACACCCGATTTTATTATATCAAAGTTCATTACCCACAATTTCAATTTTCACATATTGTCAATACCTCGTGTATCCTCCAATGGCTATTGATAATGTGTGAAAATTGAACTCATGGGTAAGGAACTTTAACATAATGAAATCGGAGTTATTTGTTGATATATTTTAATGAAAATTACACAGTATGTAGATAAGGCACCTATAAACTGAAATACAACCGTTATTTACCATTTGAACTGTTTAGTTTAGAAATATATATGTTTCTCCAACTGCTGCGTTTCTTTTGCGTTTCGGTGTATATGCTTTTAAGGCCCTCGTCTCAGTGAGTGTAATTCATTTTTAGCTCCTCGTCTCAGTGGATGTAAATTAGTCCCTCGTCTCAGTGGATGCATGTATTTATTAGCTCCTCACCTCAGTTGATGTATGTAGTTATTAGCCCCTCGTCTGTGATGCATAATTATGCCCATATATAAAGAAATACCATATTTGGTCATAAAACGTGTCCTTACCCCTTCTACAACATACTCTTTTTATCTTTCTAGTTGTTATAACAAACGCTTATGTCACGTTTATACACTTATTCTGTTCTGTTCAATTTACTTAAACTGGCTAAATCGTCCATTTTGGAGCTCGGACAGACGCACGGACGATCAGAGACTTCAGAGTGCCCCGGTCTTGTAGGCAAATGTTTCTAGTCAACATATAAATACCCATAGGTATATTTAACCCTCTTACTGAGTCAATAATTGAGATACGGGTACTAAAATAACCCAAAATATTCATATTTAAATGGAATGTATTGCTGGTACGAACGGATAAACGGACATGCAAGCGCCATACTATCGTCCATATTGGGGGCTCAGGCAGACGCACGGGCGATCAGGGAGACGTCAAACCGTTTGGCTCTTGTACTCTAAGGTCAGTAGTATACATACATGTATAAGTGAAAATATATATCCTAAGACCTCCAGCGGGCTCAAGAAACATGAAACATTCTTCCAAGGGGTTGCAAAAACACGAAAATATAGGCTTTCTAATGCAGCAAACAGTGCAGATTCTTATCAGAGCCGCCTCGGAGAGACGCCGGTATGCAAATCAATGCAGCAAACAGTGCAGACCTTGGTCAGAGCCACACCCCTGTATATGTATCAATGAAGCAAACAGTGCAGACGCTGATCAGAGCCGCCTCGGAGAGGTGGCGGCACGTTAATCAATGCAACAAACGGTCAGACCTTGATCAGAGCCACCGGACTGTAAATCAATGCAACAAATAGTGCAGACCCTGTTATGGATACAGTCATTGTCAAAAGTCATGATAACGAAATATAGCCTCGGATAAGATAATTTGCTGCGCGTACGGTCGGACAAACACGTAAATGTTGCAACATCTGGTAATTTTATAAGACCTTTGCAATGAATGTAAATGTATGTTATCTATCTATAAAATTATACCTTATAAGGGCATTTGAAATTAAAATTTGCACTTTCCGGATGTCTGAATTTGGTAAATGGCCATTAAACGGATCTAAATTCTATCACGAAGTCTGTATTTACATCGTGATTCTATAAAGGCCGGTTCTATTGACACTTCAAAAAGTGGCGCTAGCAAGGCGTGCTAGTGCCACTTCGCACATAATAATTATATTTTCGTGAGAATCACCCGCATCCCGATTTCCTAACAAACTAAAATGTATTTGAAACCCTAATATTTGAACAAGTTTTTACAATGAAAAAAATAATGATAGGTCTTAAAATATGGGAGAAATCGCAGAAAGTGGCAGGAAAGGAACGATAACCTACCATATTATCATAGAATTTTTCAGCGGTGATGTCCCTTTTGTCCCACTTGCTAGTGACACTTGTTTTCTGATACAGTTCTGCTCCCGATTTCCAAACTAAATTGTACTAGAAAGTAGAAACCCTAATTTATGAACAAGTTTTTTAGAATGAAATTTGTAATGATTAGTCTCAAAATACGGGAGAAATCGCAGAACGTTTGTTTTGAGCGGCCGTTTGTTTGACTTTAAATTTCAATGAAAGAACATATTTGATGGGATTGTACGATATCATAATGCACGTAATTAACAGATTATTCGATGACATTCGATTTCTTTGTAGCTTATATACGGTACATACATGTGCCACTGGGCTTGGTCAAATTTTGCTCCATAGTAAGCTAGCTTGCCATTAGACGTTTAAAGGCGTAAATGAGTAACACCAATTAATGTGTTTGTCCGATTACCAACGCTACTAGACGTAATTAAGCTATCGAGCGCGTGTTGTTTGATGTTTGCAATTGCAAACAACTCGTAATTACTGACTGTGAAATGTGTGTATCAAAGCTGACATCAACTCGGCTTGCATGCTGAGTTATCAATCCAATCTGAATTTGATATTCAATTTAGTATTCCAAGGAAATTTGTGGGAAGTGCATGCCAATACTACACCAGGGATATTATAACAACCGTGAAAAAAATATTGTGGATTTATGTGAATTTGTCATTTCTTATTAGTTTTTATATGGAGTTTTACTTACATACAGGTCAACAATGAGGTGGGCTATTTGTATTGTTATTACTTTCAATTTTATTACATCATCATCATCATCTTCTTCAGTAATACCACTTTTATCTCTAGCAACATTTTATCATTAAATGTTATTCATCTTTCTTCCATCCGAAATATAAAGATATCATCTGTACAAATACTGTGCAGGCTAATTACTTTAGCATATATAATGAACGAAATTGATTATATATTAACGCCTTCATACATTCTACCTACATAAAACATTGTCAAAATATTCATTGTACTTGTCTTACTGCTTAATCCATCAATTTCAAGAATTTAGGGATGATTGTAGGCTGCTATCGGAATTATGGCCATTTTGTGTAATTCTCACGACGCGTGTGATTTTTACCCTTTCACCGGTTAGGAAAAAAAGTGGCAATAGACACTCCGTTCTATAAATGATAGTTTGATACTGAACAAAAGTTTTGGCAAAAGAAACCCAAAATACTATTGACTGTTGCACTTGTCCTCTTAACCAGAGACGTAATTATTTATAGGTCTCTGACTTAACATACAACAATAAATGGTCCTTTTCGTTCTTTTAATTCAGATGTAACCACCAAAGCAAAATCCACTTAAACAGCTTGAAAAGAAGGCGGAGCAGATTATTACGGGTTTATTACTCCGCCCCTCAGCCTACAGGATGCTCGCCTGACTGGATGTTCTTTAGCATATCCCTAGGAATTGTAACCAAGGTGACAAATCGTAATGGAGAAGGGGTGTTTTCAGATTCTGCACGCGGGGCTTTTTGCGGACATTTTATTTCTGCGGACCTGGCAGTTGTTGTCCATGTTTTAGCATTCTTTGAAATTGTTGTTTACAAAAAAATGTTCGTCTGCTTCAAAATCGAAAAAGCTCGTGACAGCAGGAAATGTATTTGTTATTGATAGTATCGTCATCGGGGGCATTTTATAATGATGATGATAATAATAATAATAATAATAATAATAATAATAATAATAACAATAATAATAATAATAATAATAATAATAATTACAATAGATTTAATAACAATAAAATAATAATAATAGATCTAATAATGATAAAGGTTTTTAGTAGTTTATAATAATGAGAATGATAATAACAATAACAATAAAAAATTTTTAGATCAAATAATGATGATAAAAATAGTACAGTAGATCTAGTAATAATAGTAGATTCTAATAATAATTACAATAAAACAATACATGTAATAATAGTCATTATTAGAATATACATTGCTATTATTAGTGTTTAGATCTATTAGATCTATTATTATTAATAACACTAATATTTATAGAAATAATAATAATAATAATTCTATAAAGAATGGTTTTAATAATAATAACAATGACAAATTAATAATAATAACAAGCGGGTGCGAACTCTTGTATGTCAACATTATCAAGCTGAACATGCATACCAAAAATGAAGGTTGTAAATGAAAAAGAAGTTATGGTCATCAATGTTAAGATTACGGACGACGATGACAACAACAACGCAGACGCCGGAGTTACGACAATAGCTAGTGATTTCTTTGAAACAGATGAGCTAATAATAAATAAATAAAATAATAACAATACTACTACTGCTACTAGATCTACTACTACTAATAATTAATGATCATTAGTAGTAGTAGTAACAGTAGTAGCAGTAGTAGTAGCAGCAATGCCATATCCAGAGATGAAAAAGCACAGAGGCAAACATTTTCTGGGGGATCACATCCCCCACCCAAAATTTATTTTTGACAGTGTGATTTAAATTTGGTGTAGATCTGGGCTATTTTTCTCAAAATGCAAGCCTAAAATTTGTGAATTCTTGTACTAAACCTACGAAATCTATCATGGTGACTGAAAAAATGAAATAATATTATTCTGGAGATGGAATTTAGTTCAACTGATACACCAAGCATTACAACTGTTCTTGTTTTCAAATGCTACATTTATTCTGCGCTTGCCTGTACTGTCCCACATCTGCAAAATTTTAAGTCTATCAATAGACATATATTGTCCGTAAATATGCATGAGAGCTATGTTATTAAGACGTTCTTCAACAAATTTACTCCTACAACAAGTTTCTTAGTCTACGCAAAAGCGCTAAAACTGTGTTCACATGAAGAAGAACACACTGGTAGCGATATCAAATTTTAAAATAACCAAGATGTTCGGAACGAAGTTTGTTTTAATTCTACAAAACCTACAACTCCCAGTGGCGGATTCAGAATTTGTTTGTTAAGGGTGGGGTGGACGTAAAAGTGAAAGGTAAGCTGAGTAGTAATATAGTAGTAGTAGTAGTAGTAGTAGTAGTAGAAGAAGAAGTAGTAATAGTAGTAGCAGAAGTTGTATTATAATAATTAGATCTATTATTAAGTAGTAGTACGTAGTGTTAGTATTAGTAGAAGTGACAAAACTAATAGTAGTGGTAATTCTAGTAGCAGTAGTTGTAGTATTAGAAGTTGTATCCGTGGTAGTAGTAGTAGTGGTTGTGGTAGTGGTAATAGTAGTAGTAGTAGTACTTATTATTATTATTATTAGTAGTAGTAGTAGTAGTAATAGTAGTAGTAGTAGTAGCAGTTATGATAGTAGTGGTAGAAGTGGTGGTAGAAGTGGAAGTAGAGGAGGAGGGATAGTAATACTAGTACAAGTACAAACTAGAGATTGTTTTTAAGAAAAACATATGTGACTGTCTCCCACCTGTTCCTGTCTCAAAAATGATTGGATGCATTTTTTATGAAACTTGTTGGAGACTGGATTAGGACTTTTTTTATTTAGAGAGCAGACAAAGCTAAAAAAGAGCTCAGTTTTTAACAATTCAAGGACTGTAACTCTGGAGTACCTGTTCCAAAATTGATAGTTATTCAACTTAGCCTAGATATTATAACCATAAACATTTTCATAAGGTTTGGTGATTAGATGAGAACTTTATGACTTAGACTTGGTTGTGTGTGTATGTGTGTGTCATGCTGTCTATCGGTGTTTTGGTGGTGGTTGCGTCTTGTATGTGGCTTTGCCTGCTTGACTTTACTACTTTTCCAATTAGAGAGTGGACAAGGCAAACAAAGCCAATTTTGTATTATTCAATGCCATAATTCTAAAGTGCCTTTTCAATCTTGCTGGTTATTGTACGTGTCCTATATATTATAGCCATCAACATTTTTATATGGCTTGGTGAAGATTGGATGAGATGTATTTTACTTAGAGAGCGGACAAGGCTAAAAAAGGCCCATCTTATGGGGTTTATATATCTCAACTTATTCGTTTTGCTGGAGCTTGTTCATCTATTGACGATTTTAACAGTCGAAATCTCATTTTAACGGAAAAACTGCCTAAGCAAGGATATAGATACCATAAACAAAGAAAAACTTTCTCTAAATTTTACTATCGAAATCTCTCGCTTATTGGCAAGTACCAATGTAATCTCAAGGTGCTTCTGCGACACGGTATTTCACATCCTGAATTTTATGGTGATGTGATTTACAAACTTTATTGATATTCAAAGTATATTTCGTGATAAGAATGTAATCGAGGCTATTCCAAAATATTTCATCAACTCTGAATCACCTATCATCTGTTATAAATATAATAAACCTATTAGAAATGTTATTTTGAACTACAATAAAATTGTCTCTGACTTAAATATTGATGTTAATACCCCTATTTCTTGAGATTGTAGCATTTCTAGCTTTTGCTATGAACCAGTTGGTCATGTCATTACTGGTAATTTTGATATCATTAAGGATAAACGTCTCAGGACCCTCCTAACTAAAGGACCTAAATATAGATTACCTTCCCTTATTGATTTTGACGCTTGTCGAACTCATATTGCGGAAGCTATTCAAGAATTCTGCATCAAATGGTGTCGACGAGAACATGCTGATGTTAATGCCCTTTCGGATTGGAAGAAATGTATTTTCGATATTATTGATACACGAATAACTTTTTACAAATCAAATAACCATCTTTTACCACCTCGACCTAGAGTTACATTTCGCTACTTGAAGAAAAACATTTCTAATTTTCATACAGATTATGTTCTTGTTCCTGCTGACAAGGCATAAAACAATGTAATCATTATTTGAAGATTGTATTATGTTGATGTTTTAAAGAAGGAGCTAACTGATTCAAAAACTTATATAACAGTTCAAACACCTGAAAAAGATATAGTCTCGGAACATGTAAAAATGTGCAATGATTTTAAGTCTGGTCCTAACATAAAACAACATAAACTTTCTACTTTGTACTGGATTCCGAAACTACATAAAAACCCTTATAAGTCGCGTTTTATTGCCAACTCTAGCTGTTGTACCACTACTAAATTATCTATACTTTTGACGTCCTGTCTTACTACGATCAAAGAACATGTTAAACGCTACTGTGATAAAATATATGAAAATTCTGGTATTAATGTTTTTTGGTCCATAAAAAATTCAAATGATGTTTTAACAAAACTTGAAAATGAACAGTATAACATTTCTTTACTGAGCTCTTATGATTTCTCTACACTCTATACTACTCTACCTCACCATCTTATAAAGGATAGACTTATTAAATTAATAGAAAAAACCTTTGCCAGAGAAAACAAAATGTTCATTGCTTGTAATGTTCAACGTTCATTCTTTTCGAATTCAGAAGTTGAACATTACACAATGTGGACTTGCCTTGATGTTTGTAGATCTCTAACCTTTCTTTTAGATAATATATTTGTGCGTTATGGGGATACCATATATCGTCAAGTTGTTGGTATACCCATGGGTACAAATTGTGCCCCTCTTGTTGCAGATTTGTTTTTGTATTGCTACGAGAGAGATTTTATGCTTAGCTTAAAACCTGATACACAGGCCGATATTGTTAATGCTTTTAATAAAACTTCAAGGTATTTAGACGATATTTTGAATTTAGATAATCCTTATTTTGATACTATGGTTTCTTCAATCTACCCAAAAGAACTGTCTTTAAACAAAGCTAATCAATCTGACATTAATGCTTCATTTTTAGATTTGAATCTTTCAATTACAAATGATAAAGTTTCGTCCAAAGTATACGATAAAAGAGAAGATTTTAATTTCAAAATTGTTAATTATCCTTTTCTAGATGGGGATGTGCCACGTTCTACATCTTATGGTGTTTATATTTCTCAACTATAAGGTTTGCCCGAGCCTGTTCTTTGCTTGAAGATTTTAACAGACGTAATTTAGTTATAACTGATAAACTTCTTAAGCAAGGTTACAGATATCACAAACTTCGGAAAACCTTTTCTAAATTTTATTATCGAAATTTACCTCTCATTAGTAAATATAATTGCAATCTACGGACGTTACTGCGACAAGGCATTTCTCAACCAGAATTTTATGGGGATGTTATCTACAAACTTAGGAAAATTCGGGGTCATATCCATTTTCATGATTTGTTTTAACGCATTAAAAAATTTAAAAAGAAAGGTTATGATCCTATTATATTGCAACACACTGCATGTTTGGTTATCGACCCTTTTACAGTCGGTAGCTACGCTTCCCTCTTTGCTTGCGCGATGACAGGCCGAGGGTAGTACTCTATGATGGTATACTCTTAAACTTGGATACAGGAGGAGCTTACCAGACTCATGTATTATTTTTTCCCTGTCGTGCCCTTAACGGCTTGCCTGCAGGTGCTCTGACTTCAGCAAAGTCATTGAGTACATATTTGACGGATTGTCACAGTTATTATGCTATGTTTTACATGTTGTCCTGTGTTCACCGTCGTCTATGTTGTGGGTAAGTCCAGCGGGGATACCTTTATTTACAATATTTGTAAAGCTAGGGTGACTTTGAGAGAAGTGTGAGGTTAGGACGTCCGTAAACCGGTTTAAACCCCCAGTGGTGTTTTTGCTGCTGACCGTGCCAAGGCGGTACTCTCTTTGTCACCCTTCCTTTTGTTTGCCTTGCGTCTTTGTGCTTGTGGTTTGTTCATGTTGTGGAACGTTTGTCCCTGTTTCTTGTGTGTCTTTTGGTGTTTTGTGTTCATTTCGTGTGTGTGTGTGTGTGTGCATGTGCGTTTGGGTGTGTGGTTGTGTGTGTGTGTGTGTGTGTCATGCTGTCTATCGGTGTTTTGGTGGTGGTTGCGTCTTGCATGTGGCTTTGCCTGCTTGACTTTACTACTTTTCCATTCGTAAAATTATTGGACATACCCATTTTCTCACTTTGTTCATCAAATGCGTTAAACAATTCATTAAAAAGGGATATGATCCTGTAGTACTACAACATACTGCATGTTTGGTTGTGAACCCTTTAACAGTTGGCAATCACGCTGGCCTCTTTGCATGTACGCCGACAAGAAAGGTTTAGTACTCTATTAAGGCGACCTCTTAAATTCAGAAATGGAAGGAGAACGTCGGATATCTGAACTATTTCATTTTTGTCGTACCCTTTATTACTTTTCTACAGTTACTCTGTTTGCAGCTCAATCATTGAGTACACTAGCGATAGGTGGATGTTCAATTAAATGTTTTTTCGTTATACATGCACTTTATCATTGTATTTACCGTCGCGGTTGTTGTAGATTAGTCGGAGAGGGGATACGTTTATTTACACTGTTTGTCTTTTAGGGTGGGGATGGAATAAGAGTGAGGTTGGGCGCCCATAAACCGGTTTAACCCTCCAGTGACTTTTGTCACTGACCGTTCCAAGGCGGTACTTCCATCTTCCTCCTGTTGTATGTTTGTTTTGTCTTTGTGCGTCTCTTGTTGTTTTTTCTAGTTATGTACATTTGCTGCTTCCTTGTGTTGCTGTTCGGGCGAGTGTTTGTTCTGTATGTGGTGTTTCCTGCATGACTCATTTTTGTACTTTTTTTTGGATAAATCAAGGGCCATAACTCTGAAGTTCCTGAAACAATCTTGCTAGATATTTTGAATTTAGATAATCCTTACAGTGTTTTGAAACTATGATTTCTTCAATTTAACAAAACGAATTATCTTTAAACAAAGCGAATCAATGGGACATTATAGCTTCGTTTTTAGATTTGAATCTTTCAATTACAAATGATAAAGTTTCGTCCAAAATATACGATAAAAAAAAATTTAATTTTAAAATTGTTAATTATCCTTTTCTAGATGGAGATGTGCCCCGTTCTATATCTTATGGGGTTTATATTTCTCAACTTATTCGGTTTGCCCGAGCTTGTTCTTTGCTTGAAGATTTTAAAAGTCGTAATTTAGTTATAACTGATAAACTTCATAAGCAAAGTTACAGATATCACAAACTTCGGAAAACGTTTTCTAAATTTTATTATCGAAATTTACCACTCATTAGTAAATTTAATTGCAATATACGGACGTTACTGAAACAACGTATTTCTAAACCAGACTTTTATGGGGATATTATCTACAAACTTAGGAAAATTCGGGGTCATATCCATTTTCATGCTTTGTTTATAAAACGCATTAAGACATTTAAGAAGAAAGGTTATGATCCCATTATATTGCAACGCACTGCATGTTTGGTTATCGACCCTTTTACAGTCGGTAGCTACGCTTCCCTCTTTGCTTGCGCGATGACAGGCCGAGTGTAGTACTATATGATGGTATACTCTTAAACTCGGATACGGGATGAGCTTACCAGACTTATGTATTACTTTCCCCTGTCGTGCCCTTAACGGCTTACCTGCTCTGACTTCAGCAAAGTCATTGAGTACATATTTGACGGATTGTCACAGTTATTATGCTATGTTTTACATGTTGTCCTGTGTTCACCGTCGTCTATGTTGTGGGTAAGTCCAGCGGGAATACCTTTATCTATACTATTTGTAAAGCTTTGAGAGAAGTGTGAGGTTAGGTCGTCCGTAAACCAGTTTAAACCCCCAGTGGTGTTTTTGCTACTGACCGTGCCAAGGCGGTACTCTCTTTGTCACCCTTCCTTTTGTTTGCCTTACGTCTTTGTACTTGTGATTTTGTTAATCTGTGGAGTGTTTGTCTAGTTCTTGTGTTTCTGTTGATGTTTTCTGTGTTATCTCGTGTGTGAATGTGCGTTTTGGTGTGTGGATGTGTGTGTGTGTATGTGTGTGTCATGCTGTCTATCGGTGTTTTGGTGATGGTTGCGTCTTGTATGTTGCTTTGCCTGCTTGACTTTACTACTTTTCCATTCATTTTGCATTTCCAATTTTGCTTTCAAAGGATCACTCATTTTCAGAATATATGTACTTCACAACAGCAGGTATTAAGTGTTTGTGTGGCGGCCGTAAAAAGTCGCCCCGTACTTCATTCTCAGTGTTGTTATATTTTCTGGTCCTTTGGGATAATAAGTTTTCATGTTATTATTATTGAAAATTGAATACTGCTTAAGCCGGTGCCAGGGGGCGTGAGTAGTGTTGCACTTTTAATTACTACTCATGAACAGACTCAATAAAACCGAGTCTGCAATTTTCTCATTTTGCATTTCTACTTTTGCTATCAAGGGATCACCCATTTCAGAATTTACGTCTTTGTGCTAGTGATTTTGTTCATGTGTGGAGTGTTTGTCTCTAGTTCTTGTGTCTGTCGATGTTTTCTGTGTTTATCTCGTGAGTGAGTGTGCGTTTGGGTATGTGGTATTTTATGTGTATGTGCGTGTCATGCTGTCTATCGGTGTTTTGGTGGTGGTTGCGTCTTGTATGTGGCTTTGCCTGCTTGACTTTACTACTTTTCCATTGAACTTGACCTATATATTATAGACATAAACATTTTTATAAGGTTTGGTGAAGTTTGGATGAGACGTTTTTGACTTAGGGAGCGGATAAAGCTGAAAAGGCCAAACTGGGATAAATCATGAGCAATAACTCTAAAGTTCCTGAAACAATCTTGTTGGATATCGATCTCGGCCTAGATATTATAGCTAAAACATTTTAAAAGGTTTGGTAAATATTGGATGAGAACTTTTAAAATTAGAGAATGGACAAGATTTTGTGACAGACGGACAGATTGACAGACAGACAGACAGAAAGGAGTAAATCAATATGTCTCCCACACCACTACGTGGTGGGAGACATAATTGTAGTAGTAGTCGTATTAGTATTAGTAGACATTGTGGTGGTAGTAGTAGTGGTAGTAGTAGTAGTAATAGTAGTAGTAGTAGTAGTAGTAGTAGCAGCAATAGTAGTAGTAGTAGTAGTAGTAGTAATAGTAGTAGTAGTAGTAGTAGTAGTAGTAGTAGTAGTAGTAGTTTAAAGTCTCATCAGAAGGACTTGGTCTGGTGGGGGAATCGACTTCACCTCTTTGGCAGGACCACTTTTGACCCCAGGGCTATAATTTATACAACTTTTGTAGAGGACCTGAACATGATGCTATGTGCTAAATATGAAAGCTGAGAATGTTACCTCTCAGTTTCAGGAGATTCACTATATGTTCCTATTTAAAACTGCCCTCCCCTGCGACAGGACCTATTTTGACACCAGGAGAATAATTTATATAACTTTTGTTGAAGACCTGAATATGATGCTATGCACCAAACATGAAAGCTGAGAACTTTCCATTTTCAGAGAAGATTTTCAAAGTTTTCACTTTATGTGTCTCTTGAAAACTGCCCATCCCTGAGACGGAGCCAATTTTGATCACATGGCCATATTGTATGTAATTTTTGTAGAGGACCTGAACATGATGCTATGTGACAAATATGAAAGCTGAGAACCTTCCAGTTTCAGAGGAGATTTTCAACGTTTTTACTGTTTCTATTGAAAACTGCACCCCCCCCTGGGGCGGGGCAAATTTTGACCCCAGAGCAATAATTTATATAACTTTTGTAGAGAACCTGAACATGATGCTGTGTGCTAAATATGAAAGCTGAGAATGTTACAACTCAGTTTCAAGAGAAGATCTTCAAAGTTTTCACTATATGTTTCTATTTAAAACTGCCCTCCCCTGGGACAGGACCAATGTTGACACCAGGGGAATAATTATACCCCCCCCCCCACAACGAAGTTTGGGGGGGGTATACTGGAATCAGGTTGTCCGTCTGTCTGTCTGTCTGTCCGTCTGTCCGTCCGTGGACACAATTTTGTCCGGCCTTCTTCTTCTACAGTTTTGCTTCAATTTTGTTGAAACTTCATGTATAGCCATATGACCATATAAACCTGTGCACCGCATATTTTCATTATGATCGGACCATTACTTCAGGAGTTATCTCCCCCTTTTAGTCCCCTACCAATGTTTTTCGGTTTTCTGGACTTTTAATGGAAGTGACTGGAAGTATCAACTCTATATTTAGTACAAAGCTAAATCTACATAAGTTACAGCTTATGTTCCAACCTCAGTCTGGTTGAATAATTATTTCCAGAGTTATTGCCCTTGAACTTCATTTTTTTTCTTCAAATTTTGAATTTTCCAGACTTTTTTGGAAGTGGTTTGATATTTTAACTTCATTTTTGGCATAAAGCTAAATATAGATGATTTACAGCTTAATTCCCAATCTCAGTCTGGTTGAATAATTTTTGCCAGAGTTATGGCCCTTGAACATAATTTTTTTTATCAAATTTTCAATTTTCAGGTGTTTCTTTGGAAGTGCTTGGAGATATTAACTTTATATTTGACATAATCTAAATCTAGATGAGTTGCAGCTTAAGTTTGAATATCGGTCTGGTTGAATAATTTTTCCCAGAGTTATTAATATATGGTCCTTGAACTTAAGGTTTTTCTGAAAAGGTACGTATTTGTTTAGAACTTTGGAGTTGACACTTCACAAAAATAAACAAAGCTGCTTGAACTTAGTGGATGACATTGTCTGGCAGCAGCCATAACACTTCTTTGAATTTTAACAACAGACTTATCTTCCTTTTTGGATTTGACAATATTTGGTAAAAGTTGCTTTATTTATGTTTGTGATTGATCTTGGATTGAATATTACATTTTTTCTTTCTTGCTGAACATCTTGTCATTTTTATTACATAAATTGGGTTTTATAAATCTCTTCATGTTTCTGTATGTACATATGTTCAACGATTGATGATAGGTGTTCTGACAAGCAGCCAGGTGGGGGGGGGGGGGGTATTCGTTAGCCTGTGGCTTACAGTTCTAGTTTATATTACTTTTGTTGAAGACATGAACAACGATGCTATGCACCAAACATAAAAGCTGAGAACTTTCCATTTTCAGAGAAGATTTTCAATGTTTTCACTTTATGTGACTATTGAAAACTGCCCATCCCTGAGGCGGAGCCAATTCTGATCACAGGGTATATTTTATGTAACTTTTGTTGAGGACCTGAACATGACGCTATGTGACAAATATGAAGCTGAGAACCTTCCAGTTTCAGAGATTTTCAACGTTTTCTGTTTCTATTGAAAACTGCCCATCCCTGGGGCGGAGCCAATTTTGACCTCAGAGCAATAATTTATATAACTTTTGAAGAGGATCTGAACATGATGCTATGCGCCTAATATGAAAGCTGATATATGTACCTTCCAGTTTCAGATGAGAATACTTTCAGTTTTCACTATATATAAATTCTGAAATTGGGTGATCCCCGAGAGCAAAAATTACAACACAAAAAGAGAAAATTGCAGACTCGGTTTTATTGAGTCTGTTCATGAACAGTAATTGAAAGTGCAGCACTGCTCACGCTCCCCTAGCACCGGCTTAAGCGGTATTCAATTTTTCAGAACAAGAAGTACTGAAATTCATGATCTCGAAGGATCATGTTTTTATTGAAAACTACCCACTCCTAGGGCGGGCCAATTTCGACCCCAGAGTAATAATTTATATATCTTTTGTAGAGGACCTGAACATGATCATATGCGTCAAATATGAGAACCTTTCGGTTTCAGAGAAGAAGATTTTTAAAGTTTTACTGTTTCTATTAAAAACGAGGCATCCCTAAAGGACCCTTGGGCGGGGCCAATTTTGACCCCAGGGGCATACTTTATTTAACTTTTTTAGCGATATCAAATTTTAAAATAACCAAGATGTTCGGAAAGAAGTTTTGTTTTGACTCTACAAAGCCTACAACCCCAGTGCCGGATTCGAAATTTGTTGTTTGGGGTGGGATTGGCGAAAAAGTGAAAGGTAAGCTGGGGTCCAGGGCAAAGACCTGGTAGGGGCACAGGGGTGAGGGTGTGGAAGCCCCTGGAATTTAGTAAATTTAGCAAAAATGACAGATGAGAACCTTTCGGTTTCAGAGAAGATTTTCAAAGTGTTACTATGTTTCTATTAAAAACAAGGCACCCCATTCGGCGGGGCCAATTTTGACATTTTGACCCCAGGGGCATAATTTATATACCTTTTGTAAAGAACAAAAAGCTGATGCTATGTGCTAAAGATGAAAGCTGAGAACCCTGTAGATTCAGAGGAAAATAATTGTAAAGGTTCAAAATTATTGTGTGCATCACAACGCATGACGCCGGACATCAGGCGAGCACTTTGTGCTCTGGTGAGCTAAAACGAACAGGATATTTCTTCAGCTTATTTCAGGCAAGAAAAGAAATTATTTAAATATATATATCTGATTAAATATTTTGTGATCGTTTTCAGTCACTTGAAACAAGACTCACAAAGAAGCAACTAGTGTCGACCAAAATCAAATTCCCATTCTGAAGCAGTTTGATTCGTTCTGCAATATTTTGCCAATTTGTCTAAATCCAATATGTATGGTAAATATGGTAGGTATCTTTTAATACACGTACATGTATGTCTATGTCCTTCTAATCAACTGGCAATATATAAAGAAAATAAACTCTTTGAAACTGTAATAATTTATTGCAGCAATTTGCAGTGTTTATGACAAAAATACAAGGCTACAATATCAACTATAAAATATTGAAATCAGAGAAAAATGACCTTTAGCCACTGCTAAACAAAGAATGAAGAAGTGAAGAAAGCTTCAGAAAGAAGAGAGCTAACTCTGGGATAAATCAGGAAACACATTGACCACATTGCTGATGAAGAACTGTTACGCAGTATGACCATGAGATAAGTTGACCTGTAATAGATTAGCACTATTCTGTTGTACAGACAAGTGTAACTTGTGGACAATAACCATTCCCCCACAGGCTATTTTTAGAGCCAACCTCTTCGAATAATCAAGTTAAGATGAATCTATTTTATCACAATGGTTACAGTAAGTGATCTTGTAGAGGCATCAAAAGGCACCAGACTGAGGGAATGGGTTAATCCTTTCATTGCTGAATTTTCAGTTAAATATCCTATCTGTGTTTAGAACCCACTTAGTATCAGGAAACCCTTAACCCTTTCCCATTTTTATATTTATTTCAATTTTCAATACCTAATGAATCTTTATGGCCAGAAAAGTTATAATGAAATATGGTAGATGGAACATTTCGGCCATTTTAGAAACTAAAGAAACATATCTATCAAATTCATTTAGCACTCCCTCTGATCTATGTCTACATTGTTTGCAATTGACAGTACATGCGTTAGTGTGATGATTGTTTACCCTTTACGCAAAATGAAATTTCACTGAAGCCTCCACGCAATAGGAATCTTTATAATTTTACCTCTAGAAACAATAACATAAAAGGATATCTTTTGCCTGGACTATTAAGTAGATAATCATATCAGTAAAACATAATCAAATAGAGCAAACCGTGAATAGTCAATCCCTATAAAAACCGTATGAGCTGGGTTCCTCCCTTCAGAATCTATTCTGTTTGCAAATGTGGAAAATAACAAAATTATTAAAAAGAGGGTAAACTCTTTCCTTATATAAATGCATCTTCATGTCTTTGCAAACAGAGTAGATCCTTATCAGATGGTTCCTATGGGGGACGTCTGATCAGGACCTGCTCGTTTTGCTTATGAACTTATATAGGTCAGACTACAGTTTCTACCAATACCAAACATCCTGTGTACATGTACACTTATGAACATTAGTTAATAAATATTCATGACATTGTTATGTCTTACAAGATTAGCCAACAGGGAAAGGGTTAAGATATACAGCAAAAGAAATCTTTAGTTGTTTCAAAGTAAAACTGAATGTAGAGCCAATGTGTAAGACAAATCAAATATGAAACAAATATGTATTATATGAATCCTGCTCAGCTGACTCAAGGAGAGTTTCCGAAAGATACCAAGTTGATTTTAGGGTCAAGTACGAAATATCTGAATAAAAGCGTTTTTCTGGTTGTCCAACATGTGCAAGGTTAGGCAGTGAAGGCAGAATATCAGACAACATTTCGCGCAGGAACACTGAGATACTTCCACGTATCAAAATAACAAACCACATATATAAAAACCTTATAGTACACACATAAAGACGGACAGATAACCATACAGTATACACTCTTATATCAACAAAAATAAACAACTACAAAACCAGTCATAGATTGCTGTTTGCAAAACCTACACAAAAGTTTCATGTTTCAAACAAATGCATTCATATATACTTAAAGGCATTGTACAGGCGATAAATAATGAACAAATTGTATAAACACCATCAGTTTCATAATATTTAAATATATTTATCATCATGCTATCATCATGCATACATCTTCAAAAGTACACTTAAACAACAGCTCAGTCTGATATATTCTATAATACAGTACATAGTTTCACTCATTTAATGATAAATAAACAAGATGTTATAACTGAGGATACTTCATACCTTTATGAAGTTGTAGTTTACTAATAGAAGGGTCACTGATTGCAAATAAATCTTACCCGAGATGCATCCTTAATAAAATAAATGAAATTACAACTTATGTGTGAAATCTGACAATCTGAATACAGGGGTGCCCGACGTTATGGTAAATTACCGTTTCGGTAAACTGGATTTATATAGCAATCCCTTCTAACATTTCGGTAACAATGCCATTCTATAGTACTGGCTCAGGCAGAAACTGTAGAATGGGATATATATTCTACCATAAGCATACAAAGCAAACCATTATCAAATGGCTCCTACAGAAGACATCGGTTCTGTATCTACTCTATTTGTAAAGGTCTAAAAAGGAATTTATCTGAAGAAGAGGGTTAAGTTCTCACTGCAAGGTATTGTCATCTACATCTACACGGTGTGGTCTGCTTCATTTTAGACTGGACATTTCTCCCATTTCCGAAATCAGTGTCAAACAGTTTGGATACGGAATAGACACAATGTTTGTCAACACAGTTTGGAACCTGTGCAGAAACCGAAGTACTTGGTATATTTAGACTGCTTATCATCTTCATTTAAAATATCCTACGATTGACAATTAAACCTATGACTTTTATTAAAGTCATATAAGTATATATATATACCGGTACTTGATCTACGTCTGAAATAAGCTATTCTAGTCAATGAGACAGACATTTGTTATGGCAAAACGAATAATGGTTGCTTTATTTTCTGCCAAACTAACGTCCCACAATTTCACAATTTTTTCATGAAACAAAAAGTAACTTATGGCACTTCAAAACTGCACATTATTTCCATGAAATACACCCAATAACGGTTTGTATAACGCCTCACTTCAAATGTTATGCTACTCTGATACATGTAAATTAGATAAAATATCTGTAAAGTAGCCAATACAGTACAAGCACGTGAAACACTTGGTCTATACAACTTAACTTTATATTCATGAAAGAGATAATTACATTGAATGATACTAATCCACTTCTCCATAAATATTTATGTAAGAAATGCGGGCATCATGGCCATTTCTTAGCTGACACTTATAATAGTACATGTGCACGCTGAATTCCATCAGCAAAAAGAGCAGACACTAATCAAAGAGCGTCCAAAGGAGTCATCTGTTCAGGGTCTACCCTGTTTACAAATTTGAGCTAAGGGTCTGTATCATTTTCAATCCTCCGAATTTATCTACTTTTGTTAAAAGTCAATTCAACCCGATAAACACCGAGTAATTATTGTTGGCAGAAATAGTCATAAAGTTTCCTTATCCTGCATCAAGAATGTTAACACATTTATATTCTTATGCGACCCAGGGCTATTTGACTTTCCATCTGGGTTCAAACTAAATATTTGCATCACAAATTACAAATACATCGCTAGCATTCAAATAGACAAACATAAACTGTGAATAATTAATCCAGTGGTCCTATTATAAGACTAATCCATCTACATAACGGCAATTAATATAATATATATTGTTTCTTTAAATCTGATTCTCTACTATAGATGATAAACATATACTTATAGCTTTCCAGTTATCATAGTATTTATTTTATTTTTTCTAAAAATTAAAACAAAATAAAGCACAAAAATTATTATAACTTTACATTATGCTAAAAATGAACTGACCATAATATCACAGAAATAATACAATACATTAGTAACAAAATTAACACAAATACTATATACAATATGCCCTCATTTTATACATTATAAAAATCTTAACTCTTACCTTATATGCCACCTTATTAGAGTAGACCCAGTACAGACAGCATATGAACACAAGGCAATTTGGTTTAAGCCGAAACTGTAGAATCAGATCTATTATACCACAAGCAAACACAATCAGACTCTGACGAGAAAGATACTACAACAGTTATCTGATCATGGTTTGCTGTTTGCAAAAGTGTTAATATCAACTCAAATATTTGGTTAATTCAATCGCTATGAATCTGTGATCTAATTTACAAAAAATGGAAACTGAAACAAAATACAATTTGTAGCATCGAATAAGGTAAATGTGTGCTTCGCTACAGGACATCTCGTTTACATGGTCCAGTTCTGAGACAGACGGTGGTCAAGAGAAGGTAATACTCATATGTAGTCGTAGTATATTTAATTCTCGCAATCTTTCCGTACCATACTCGATCACCTCCCTTCAGAATTTATGCTATAATGATTTCTCAACAATGTTAACTTTTTAACAATTTACTCCCATTTTGTCCAATTGGTTGATCGAAATCGTTTGATCACAAGATCACAAATCATTCCCTGTAATTCAGTTTGGATGTCCCATAAGCAATGAATAAATCCTGTTTGTGAGTTAATGATAACGCTTTGTATCGCCATTTCTTGATCTGAAACAAAATATAACTTATTCCCTATTTGGCTATATTTGACCCATTCCATCATAGGCTATTTTTAGACCCAATCTCCTCAAATATAGCTACTGAAAAGGAACTTTAATTAGCGAAAAGGAATATTTTAGAAGTGTTTAGTGTTGAAACCACTGTGTAAAATTCATCAGAACAGCTTCAAAAAAAGACTTTCACATGGGTGTCAAAATGCATCAATATAAGGGATGCCATGAACACATACGGAAACAGTCGGAATATCTCACGGAAAGTGCCGAGAAGTTTTAATTAATACTGAACTTAACACATACAAATTTGTCTAAAAGGGCAGCGAATACCACTGGCAACATATTTCTTGTTAACATCAAATGTTTGCAATAGTATGTGGTTATTCTTTTATATTTCAAAACCTTACATATTTTCGTAAAACAAAGTACAATATTATTACATTTTTACAGATTTCTTAAACATGTAATTTCTAGACTTAATACCGTTCAGTCATGTTAATTCGTCAATTTCAGATCTTGGTAATAATCTTTTCTGGTAATTTTGTTCTTGGACTATAATGAGTTATAAAATTATGACATCATCAATATTGACATACGAACACATGCATGTTTGGTTATGTAAGAAACTGGTATCAGATTTACGTTATTACATATAAACAACCAAAGCCGACCCTGATCAGACTTGTTTAAGGCTACTCTCTAAACAAAGGTACGAATAGGTATCTCCATAACGAAAAGGGTTAGCCTTCTCCTCATATACACTCTTTTTATGCCTATGCAAACAGATTAGACTCAAACTAGATGGTTCCTATCTGATAAGGGTCTGCTGTATGCTTATAAAATTATAAAAGAACTGGCTCTGAAGTTTCTACCAATATCAAAAACTGTCCATAAGTCATTATAAAAAATCAACTAATAAATATTCATGATGTCATTCCCTCTTATATGAATAGGGAAAGGGGTTAAATAATGGAAATCAGATTAGATTGCATTAAACTGGAGTGAATTCTTATATTCTGACAATGGGAGATCCTTGAAAAGCAAAAGCAGCAATAGGAAAAGAGAAAATTGCAGACCCGGTTTTATTTAGTCTGTTCATGTGTAGTAATTAAAAGTGCAACACTACTCACGCCCCTAGCACCGGCTTAAGCAATATTAAATTTTCAAAACCAATGATCCTGAAGGACCACAAAATATAACAACACTGAGAATGAAGTACGGTGCGACTTTTACGACTGCCACACAAGCATAAGTCATGGAAAACAATACATCTTTTTGTAAAATGTTAACTAAACACAGCTAAAATAATATTAACAGAAAATGTAATAAACATGGTGTGAACATTATTGTCACATACATATTTAAGCCTTCTGTGGGAGCTATCTCATCAGGATCTGCACCGTTTTCACTCACAATATCTTTTACATATCAAATTATTATTTAAGAAAATGAATATACAAATAGAGTGGAGTCTATATCATAAATATTTCTGGAGTAAAGTGTTACGTAATTAGTAATAATAGCGTTTCCTAAGTCAGTCAACAGTCATGGGTATATATGCAATTAGAGGCACATGCAAAGATTTCCTCTTGACGATTTGTCGTCTACCTGTTTACATTGTTAATTATCGACAAAAATACTAGAAATAAAAGTATCTACAAAAACAAAATTGAGACAATCAGTACAGGAGCAATAATAAAATTATACTCATCTATTTCAATATGAAATTCATCCTGCAGAATTAACCCTTTACTTTATAGACATGCCTTCTAAATACTAAATATGTTTGGCTCATAGATTTAGTAAGTAATAACCCTTTGAAAGCGGGCTTTCATTTGCACACAGTGTAGACCCAGCTCAGATGGTTCATGGAACATCCCTCTTATCAGTGTCAGCACTGATTGTC
Source organism: Azorinus chamasolen (assembly GCA_963576725.1). Taxonomy (NCBI): domain Eukaryota; kingdom Metazoa; phylum Mollusca; class Bivalvia; order Cardiida; family Solecurtidae; genus Azorinus; species Azorinus chamasolen. The sequence goes on from OY755246.1 coordinate 83,676,681, forward strand.
ATTCAAAATCATCTAGCAGTTTAGTCTTTCATAATGAGTGGACTCTTAGAGTTAAACACAAATGTCCATTCAACTGCTCCGCGTTGATCTCCTGTCATTTAATAATTAGTGTGCTAAAACATTGAAAGAACGGTTTAACATGTACGGACCAGTAATAATCATGATCAGCATCAATTACAAATATACTCGATCAACATGGATGCAAGACTGTCAATTTTCAGTACTGATTAAATGCACTCTTGTATTAATGTATTACCATGGCAACAGTACAAAATCAGATTTGTAACATATAAGCAAACAGCGCATACTCTGAGTAGACAGCACCCACATGTGCCATCTAATCTGAGTCTACTCCATTTGCAAATGCGTAAAAACATGCAATTATCTCGGAGGGTTAATGAATCAACCAATGAACCAAATGGGCTGATTATTATATGCTACTGAAATGGAAGCATCGAAATATATATAAAGCACAAAATACTTACTTTTTAATAAATGACAACATAATCAGAACTGGTGGCCTATTAGACCTTATTATCCAAACACATATAAAATTTGTTATACCATATTGCCCCTAATAATCTTACCCACTTTAATATAATAAACTCTCTTATTTCTTGGGAGGGTGAGGGGGACTTACGATCAGTAAGACAACTATAACCTTATGTAATAACCATTAAATGAAGACATAATGGTTTTCAAACTACCTGTGGTCGCTTAATGCAGACTAATAGCAATGCAAAAATCCGGCCTATGTGATTTAAAACTCTCCTGTGTGATTTCAGCATTGATTTCATTCTGCTTTGAGGAACCACCAGTGTACAAATACAATAAGGTCCTTTTTAAAAATATGTAACACAGGCTTGAGTGTTTATTAGAGAGAATACGGTATATATACATACATATATTATATAAAATTTTCACCAAGTTCAATACGACAAATAAAATATCACATGTTTATAGCAATAAAACAGTTGGGTCTTATGACCTTCAGAACGATATGGGCAAATAAGTGATAACAATTGCCAAGTCTGCTTCCAGAGGAGATGCCATTTTTTTATGTCTCATCTTTAGTTTTTCTAAACTATTTCACTATTGCCCATAACTTAAAAGTTTCTATATACCTCTAAACAAAGGGGAGACTTTCAGGTACGAAACTTCTTATTTCTCCAATGAACCCCTAGATACTCGTTTCATCTTCTTCAGACCTGTTTGACGTTTACCCTAGATACATGCGACAACTCCCCAAGATACGTGTGACTTTTACCCTAGATATGTCTTCTGTAGCTACATGTGTTACATCTAGCCTAGATACGTGTGAAGTCTCCCCTAGATACTTGTGACATCTAGCCTAGATACGTGTGAAGTCTCCCCTAGATACTTGTGACATCTAGCCTAGATACGTGTGAAGTCTCCCCTAGATACTTGTGACATCTAGCCTAATATCTTCCAGAGCTACATGTGTGTGAACTCCCTTTGACACCAGTAATAACTTCAGCTACTTCTGACCATTCCCCTAGATACTTACGATATTTCCTCTAGATGCATGTGATGTCTCCCCTTGATATGTGTGAAGTCTCCCCTTAATACATGTAAAATCTCCCCTAGATACATGTTACATCTAGCCTAGATGTGTGTGAAATCTCCCCTAGATACTTGTGACATCCAGCCTAGATACATTTGATATATTACTTCAAGCATAAATATGTGTTAAGTCCCTCCTAGATACTTGTGACATCTAGCCTAGATAGGTGTGACGTCTCCCTAGATATGTGTGATGTCTCCCCTAGATGCATGTTACATCTAGCCTAGATACGTGTGAAGTCTCCCCTATATATGAGTGTAATCTAGCAAAGACAGGTATGATATCTCCTCAAGAAACATGAGATGCATCCCCTAGATATGAGTGACATCTCCTCTTTATATATGTGACGTCTAGCCTAGATAGGTGTGATGTCAACCCTAGATACATCTGAGGTTTCCCCTAAATATGTTTAACATCTTATGAAAGTAGTAGCTATAACTACTGGCTGTTTTGAGAATAGCCAAAAGGATGTTGGAAATATATAATTTACCGCAAATTTTTTTGGCACTGAATAGAAATGAAGCAGACAACAATTTAAATGTAAGACTATCTTCTTGGCATGTTAAAACGAGTCAGATCATTTTCTTGGTACACTAACAAGTGTAAAACATTTTGTATGTTAAATAGAGTGTTACCCAGTAATGTTCTCAGCACATTAAAGAGTGTGAGACAATGTTCTCAACACACTAAAGAGTGTGAGAAAAATGTTTCAACACACATATGAGAAAATATCTCAACACACTAGAGTGTGAGACAATGTTCTCAACACACTAAAGAGTGTGAGACAATGTTCTCAGCATGTAAGAGTGTAAGACAATGTTCTCAGCACACTAAAGCATTTTAAATAATTTGTTGCTTGGCACGCTACAGAGTGTATATCAATTTGATCAGCATGTTTGAAAATTTATATTTGATCATTCTATTCCCTCCATGAAGCTTGTGTCTAGGTTTTGTATAAGTGTCCGTATAAAGCCCATCTCCTTGCGTGTATTCTCGAAGATGATCCGTGGGTCTTATGATTCACACCTCAGGCAGTTAGGAGCCATGACCATAGCCAGATTGTTTACATCCATTAAAGTCACGCTTGCATTTTCTGGGGCGGCAAACACCTGTGGAATAGAAAACAGTTCCATTTACATCATACTCCTGTATTTGTCATCCGAAGACCCAGAATCAGCTCTGTTTTGAGAATTTTTTGCTTTACTATTACTACGACAACAGATTTTATAATTATTTCAGTATCAGTCACCCTTGCATTTTCTGGGGCAGCAAAACCTGTCAAATAGAAAACAGTTCCAACTAGAATTATCACTAAAGGCGATTGAATACTCCCATTAAGCTCCACAAATGTACATGCTGCCACAAACGGACATGCCATGGACAGACAGACCAACTGACCAACCAACACACTCCTATATACCCCCTCTCAAACTTTGTTTGCGGGGGTATAATTACTTCATATTCCTGTATTTGTCACCCTTGCAAAAGTGTAGACCAAGAATCGAATGTTTTGTAAATTTTTGAATGCTCTACTACTGCTATGACAACAGGTTTGATAAATATTTTAGTATTTGATATTTTACAATAATTAAACTGATATTCAAAATATAGACGGATATTGGTACCGCTCATTATTACCTGTAAAAACCTAATGAGGTAAGCCAGAACAATGCGATTGATCTCTGGCAGTTTATTGACCACAGCCACAGCAGTCTCTGCATTGGTATAGTTATCTATACAGTCTGCATAAAATTCCGCTGGAATGAGAGGAGACTCGAGCTCTCTGTACCAGAGCTTGAGAAGGGAGGCTGGGATGTGAGGGTCTGCACATTCTGTCGGAGGCTTCCATTGATCACAGTGGATTTTCAAGGCGTTCACCTCGTCTATGTCACCCGGTACTCTGGAACAACAACAATATTCGTGACAGAGAGACAGACAACAAAACAATACAGTTTTACTTTTAACGTTGGATTATCCCTTTACCCCATAAAACATTTTGCAAACAAAGTAGACCCAAATCAGATGGATCCTATAGTAAGCATCTGATAACGGTCTGCTCCGTTTACTTCAATCTTTCTCTGTTGAATATTCTAGTAAGAAATAATGACATTATGAATATTTATTAGCTGAATTAACAGGGAATAAATGTTTGACTCAAGCAGAAACCATTGGAAACAGTGATCAGAACAGAGGGTTTAGTGGAGAGAAATGAATGAGCTATTTTTAACCCTTTCACAAATGAATATTTATGTATGAGCTGATCACTTATGTTTGTATCGTAATTTTAAGGGATTTTCAATCAAGACAACAAAAAGCTGTAAGATCAGATTGGGATAATACCATAAGCAAACAGAGCAGACCCTGATCAGGTGGTTCCTACAGGAGTTTTCTGATCTGTGTCTACTCTGCTTGCAAAGTTGAAAAAGGTGTTCATATGAAGGAAAGAGTACAATAATGTTTAATTTATGACTCTCATCTGTGTTGCTGGACAGAGGTAAACAGACTTGTGTATACCTTGTATATGCCTTCTGTCTGGGCTCCGTTCAGTCTAAGAACCCATTCTGAGAGATTTGTCTGTATCCATGGCAACCGTCGCTCAGGATAATGGTCCTTTTGAATCTTCATAATGTCCTCCAGTGTACTACCAAACATTGATGGGCAGTAAATGGATTTCTGAAATATAAAAACACCCTAAAATTATAGCACTTTCTGTCAAAAGGGTTAAGCAGAACTAAAATGTACTTACTACTCTAGGGATTCAATGATTTTGTCAACCTTCAAATGAAGCTTACTCTGCGTTTGATGCGAATCTACTCTGTCTGCAAATGCATTAAAAGGTCACCTGTGTGAGGTAAAGGATAAACCCTTTCACCCATAAACATGTCTTTTTTATGTCTTTGCTGTTTGCTTGTGAAATAATATAGATTTGATTCTACACGTTTCTGTCGTAATAGAAACATTCAATGTTTATAATGATATTATAAATTTTCAATCAATTAATATTCATGATGTTTTTATTTATTGCTTAAATATTCATGGAGTATTAGTTTAAACATGAACAAAATTACCTTTGCTTGTTCTATCTCATCCATTGAAGGTTTGCGAACACCTCGCTTAGCACCAGACTGCATTGTCTTCTCTAGCCGCCGATGACAATGCTCAGCAAAATGGTGGACTGGTACCTACAACGATCAAATGGTGGTTACTTTATTGAACACCCAATGACAAAGAATAAGTGACCCAGTGCAATTTTTGTCTGCAAAAGCTTGTTGTCTGCAACAATTCTCAAAGTTAAATTTTCTTCCATTTCTTACCTAACCCAAGATCAAAGATTCAAACAGTTTGGATCATGATGAGACGTTAAGTTACTATGTGTTTTATCAGGACTATAGCTGGATGTACAGGTACTGCATACCATATGATAATGATTAGTATCTGAACATGGAAATCATCGATTTACAAACAGTATGGATCCTGATGAGACATCTAGTAACCTAGTCTCATAAGGATACAATCTTGATATTTGTGTTTATCACCTCCTTTCAGAATTTAGGATATTTTACCTTTTTTGACCCAGAATGAAAGGAATTTCAAAAATGTAAATTGTAGCAGAACTGTTTTGGCAATGACAATTGTGACTTGGATTAGATGGAGAGGGAATATGTTCATTTACACTGTCTGTCTTTTAGGGTAATAATGGAATAAGTGTGAGATTGGGTGTCCCTAAACCGGTTTAAAACCAAAGTGACTACTTCCTTCTTCTCCCTATTGTTTGTTTTGTCTTTGTGCGTCTCTTTGTGTTTTGACAGATATGTACATTTGCTCTTGTTTTCATGTTGTGGTGCTGTTCGAGTGGCTGTGTGTTTTGTTTGTGGTGTTTCCTAAATGACCCGTACTTGTACTTTTTCACATCTAATCTATAAAAGTAGAATAACATACAGTACACAGGCCCAAAATAAATACAAACAAAAACAAAACATATCTTACACCAATAGTATTCAAGAATTTCTTCCCCATGATTCATGTTGAAACTTATTGAAACTTAAGCTGGTGCTAGGGGGCATGAGCAGTGTTACACGTTCAATTACTGTTCATGAACAGACTCAATAAAACCGAGTCTGCAATTTTCTCTTTTTGTGTTGCAATTTTTGCTCTCGGGGGATCACCTCCCTTCAGAATTTATACGTTTTATTCCATAGATATGCTTTTGCAAACAGAGTAGAACCAGATCAGATGATTGTTGTAGGAGCCAACTGACCTTGGTCTGCTCTGTTTGACAGAAGTATTATTATAACAGAATGATACAGATCTGATTCCACAGTTTCTGCCTTGGCCAAAACTTCATATGTTCATGTCATTAGAAAAATCTAGCTAATTACTATTCAAGGTGCTATTATTTCATGGAGTAAATGGTAAATATCAGAGAGTAATATAATAAGTTGTAATGTATGCAGCATCCACTCATAACAGGCCTGATTTACGCGAATGCATCATGCAGAGCATTCCGAACTCTTTCGATGCCAAATTCCAAATTGTAATTTGCTAAATCATTTAGGAAAAATAAAGATTTCAGATAAAAGAAATGATGAACTTGAGGCTGAGATAAACAATGAAGTCCCTGATCTTGTGTTTTTTTTTGTTGTGGTGACATTGGTGGTGAAAGAGTTAAACCTTTACCACATAAAAAGTAGACCCAGATCAGATAATTCATGTAAGACTCAATTAAACATGGACTGCTTTGTTCGCTTATGACATTATATATACAGTGCTCCCTCCATTAACGTCACCTCCCAACAACGGTTCCCTCCCCATAGCGACAACGTGTATTCCCCCCGGAGGATTTTCAGGTAAAACTCCCTCCCGCGAACGATACCTGTCTACAACGGCTAACGACATGTATATTTGTAGCCGGACGGTAACATTTACCCCCCTTCAACGGTACTTCAGCTGAACGTAATTTTCTGACCACTGACATGTGAAAGATGATTGGTCCCAATGACACTAATCTTTATGTAATTAACGGCCGCCTGTTACCTTACTAGCTCCGAGCAATAATTCAGTCAACCATAGCTAATCCGTTGTGCGACTCGAGCGACAATTCGTGTGTAAATCCATTATGACACACTGACACCTATATGCTGTTGTGTATGACTGATTAAGAGAATACTGAAATCAATTGAGAAAAACGTTTACTATATTTATAAATTTTGTCGATTAAATTCGTTTATTTCTCTCTTGTTCCAACGATAACCATAGGCGCGTTCGATTTGTCACTTCTAGAAAAAGATCGTGTGGCAGAAATGAATTTCAACCGAGTTCGGTCATAAACTGACCTTAGAAACTAAAAATTCTTCACGGCAACAGTACTCTTGTCAAATTTGAACATAAATGCGTAATGATTTTTATTCCGTTTTCCTCTAGTTTTCTCAGAAGGAAACGGTGAATAAAATAGAACATGTTCTTCCGAACAATTCTACTCCTGGTGAACCTAATCGCACACGTTCATTTTTCAACTTGCGGATTGCGATTCGTGGACGTAGGGAAACATTTTGTTATGCATTCTAAACAGGTCTGTTAATCTGTCTATCTATCTACCTATTTATTAAATCATCAACGCATACATCCATCTGTCAACATAAATGCGTAATGATTTTTATTCCGTTTTCCTCTAGTTTTCTCAGAAGGAAACGGTGAATAAAATAGAACATGTTCTTCCGAACAATTCTACTCCTGGTGAACCTAATCGCACACGTTCATTTTTCAACTTGCGGATTGCGATTCGTGGACGTAGGGAAACATTTTGTTATGCATTCTAAACAGGTCTGACTGTCTGTTAATCTGTCTATCTATCTACCTATTTATTAAATCATCAACGCATACATCCATCTGTCAAAATACGTCTGTGTAGTGTTCCCTCCCAACAACAACACCCTCCGCACAACGGCACTTTTATGTGTTTCCGTAAAGTGTCGTTGTTCGGAGGGAGCACTGTACATGTATATCCATTTCTAGAGTTCTTCCATGGTCATAACAACTCTTGTTCAAATGCTATGTTAAAATTAAAGGAGTTTAACTTTATATATACACTGTATATAATAACATAATTCTGCAATCAACTCAGGTCAAAAGCTATGAAACTTCAATTATTGGATGAAGAGTAATACATCAGTAATCAGAGGCTGAAGAGAAAACAAATCTGTAATTATTGGATGAAAAGTTAAAGATCTTTATCCATTGGGTGAAGAGACAAATCTATAACCATTGGGTGATGAGACAAATCTATAACCACTGGGTGAGGAGACAAATCTGTAACCACTGGGTGAAGAGACATGAATCTGTTATCATTGGCTCAAATACCATGTATCTTCTAACACTAGATCAAAAGCCATAAATCTGCAATGGGTCTAAAGCTATAAATCTGCATTACTAAGGGCTAGTTCCTAAATGTAAGCACATTTTCATGTTAGTTATTCAGATAGTATTTTTATATGCAGACATTTCTAAAAGTAGCAAAAAGTAGTTTATGCTATTGAGATCTAACTAAAACTAGCAAACAGTTCACTCTAAATATTATTGCATTATTGAAACCTGAAAGAGATATTCTACAGACAGTGCAATAGACATCATTCAATTTGTAGCTGCACATGTACATGTAAATGAACTTAAATTCAATGGAACCTTGACAAAAACCAGATGAGAAATAATGACTGTATTAATATAAATAGTCCAATGCAACCATGACAAATAACCAGGTGAAAAATAAATGTGTATGAATATTATAAATAGTTCAATGGAACCTTGACAAATATCCATGTAAGAAATGCCACCAGTAGGTGGAGGCACCGCTAGTTAAAGCTGTGGGACAAATAGCTCTGGGTGGCAGACAACTGGTTATGGGTAGCAGACAACTAGATCTTGGTCAGGGACATGTTATGGGTTAGAGCAACTGGTTCTGTCAGGGGGACAACTGATTCTAGGTGAGAGAGAACTTCCTATGGGCTTGGCCAACTGGCTCTGGATGACAGACAACTGACTCTGGATGGCAGGGAACTGGTGGGGAGAAAGTTGCTATATATTATGGACAACAGGCTATTAGTGGCGAATGGATATAGGTTGGGGACAGCGCTTACTACAGGTGGTAGACGAATGGTTCTAAGTGGGGGAGGGTACTGACTAGGTGGGAGGAAAATTGACTATAAATGACACACGACAGGCTATAAATGTGGGAAAATGTGCAATAGATGCAGATGACTTGTTATATTGATAACAATCAACTAGCTATAGGTGGCAGATGATTGGTTATGTGACGGCAGTCAACTAGGTATAGGTGGTAGGTGACGGGTTATGTGATAGCAGTCAACTAGCTATAGGTGCAGATGACTGGATATGTGATGGCAGTCAACTGGCTTAAGGAGACGAGTGACTAGTTATGGCAATGGCAGTCAACTGGCTGTCAACTATCAAAATGTTCACTGAAATGCACAAACATCAATGCAGTAGATTAGTAAGAGATTACCAGTAACCAGTGAGTTAGATAAGGAAAGTTTTCAAACCTTTATTCCATGAATATTCATATAAGAAATAATCATATCAATTAAACTTTGTCTTACATATTGTTTTAGGGCATGAATGATACTATAAAATCTGTATAAACATAATTCCGTAGGCAAATTTAAAATAATCACACAGCTGTTCTGGGTCTACCATATTAGCATAGGAGTTAAAATGCATGAAAATGTATATTTATGGAGTAAAGGTTTAAGGTACAATATTTTTGTCATATTTCTCCACCAAGTCATATCTAAGAGAGGCAATTCTAATTGGTCGCAATAAGATAAGATTTGATGGAGAAAATAAGAAATATTTGTAGATCAGTATTCCTCTTTTCTGCCTCACTGGAGGTGAAGGGCAACATGGGTTAGTGAAGTATGGTGAGATGAGCAGTAACTCTCAGCACACTACAGGACAATCCACAGTTACATTTACAAACTCTACTATACCAAAACACAACCTTCAGGCCTTTTCACCTTCTACACCATGAATATTCATGTAAGAAATAATGCCATCGTGAATGTTAATTAGAATAATTTTATAATGACATATGAACGCAGAAATCTTTTACTGCGGTAGAAACTGTAAAAATCATATCTATATCATTCCGTTTAGCAAACGGACCAGACCCTGATCAGACGGCTCCTATAGGAGTTGTCCTACCTTTGCTAATAAAATATCATAGATCCGATTCTTAAGTTTCTGAAACAAACATACTTGTATATAGTGTCATTATAAAAGTTCAGTTAATCAATGATATCATTATTTCTTGAATAAGGGTTGATATTTCAATGTGTTTTTGTACAACATTATGCTAACTGTACTGAAAACTACATAACGTTTGATGAGTAAAGTACAATGTAATCAGAACAAGATCAAGACCAGGTCCTGAAATCATAAAAACATTTCGCTTGTGTTCGAGTTGATTCTCAAACATTTGACTAATCAAATGGCCAATCAGATACTTGAAAATGAATTCAGACTCATATTCAGAACTTTCATAACATTGGACCAAAGTCCTGAGATTATAGAAACATTTTGCTTGTGTCTACGTTCAATCTCAAGTATGTGAGTCAGATTGAAAGTATAACTGTATTCAAAATTTGACCGATCAGGGTCCATGCTTATAAAGCTTTTAGTTGAGTCAGAGTTTGTTCTCAAGCTTTTGATTGGTCAGATTTGAGCCTTTGGCTCAAATCTGACCAATCAAAAGCTTGAGAACTCAAATCTGACCAATCAAAAGCTTGTACATTTTCTGCAAAAGCCAAAACTTGATGTGACCATAGAGTTGTTGTAAACATTCATCATATAAATACCCATGATGTCATTATTTCTTTTATGAACATTCATCAGTTATAGTATCATTGAATGTGAGACATGTATTTGCAAAGGTGCAATAAACTTGTAAGAAAAGACTCTTTAGGGGACAAAAAATCCTGAAATTGTCACTTGTCCTGCAATACAGAGAAAACAGACAAGAAATCCCAGTTTGTCCTGCAATATAAAGAAGGGCAGTCAAACACAGGACAATAAGACAACTGAAAGTTCCATGTTGGCCAAGAGACTTGAAGAAATCCTCCATTTACGTTCTGTACCTGTTGAAATTTCGAAGTCAGTTTCTGTAAAATTCTGCAGACGTACCTGTATTATACTCTAATAATAGTATTCTAACACAAAACCTCCCTTCCCCGTGGGTTTATAAAGCTGAACAAATAAAATTGATTTCCTATACCCTCTACATGCTTTAACATTTATTCAAACTTTTATCCGTAAAATCAGATCTACAAATTCCATTAGCAAACAGAGCATACCCTGATCCTTCATGAGCTGTCTGATCTAGGTCCACTTTGTTTGCAAAAGGCGCGACAATGCATTTCCATAAGGGAAATTAGATTGATGTAATAGCCAATGGAGACCAAGATGATCCATTTGATCTGGATCTGCACTATTTGTCTGCTTGGTTATCTGACCGAATACGTCCATTTGATCTGGATCTACACTATTTGTCTGTTTGGTTGTCTGACCGAATACTTAGGGTAACTAGACCCAGATGATCCATTTGATCTGGGACTACACTATTTGTCTGGTTGTCTGATTGAATACTTCAGGCAATTAGTATTCTAAATATTTGTCATTTATGGCTTGAATGAATTCTTAAACACCTTACATCATACACACACCTTTTGGTATCTATGCAAACAGAATAGACAAAGATCAGACATCAGGGTGTGATCCATTTGCTTTTGCAATATTATATTTTTTTTTGCTCTTTTAGCTTATGAAGTAGCAGATGCTTTTCTCTAAATTTACTCTAGTATTTTGGGTAAAATTATTAAAAAATACTTTTCATTATCAAATCTCAGCTTTACAATCTGTTAATATACTACGGTTAATCAAAGTATTGTACAGAATCAACAATTGCTTTGAGAGTGAAATATCTGCTTTGATTGGTAAGACATTGAGGGCATGAGAAGACACCATATGATCATACCCATCAGAGACAGAATTTAATCCTATAATTCATGAATATTCATGTCCGAAATAAAGACTGTACGAATATTAATTAGTTAAATAATTATAGTAGCAGACGAATGAGAGTTCTGGCCTAGCTAAACGCCGTAGAAGACAGACTGAGGACCAGTCAGACTGTGATCAGACGGCTTTCTTGGAACATATGCCATTATAAAACTTCAGTTAATAAATATTCATGATATCAATACATGTATATGCAACAGAGAGAGGGTGAACATGAGAGCTCAATCAGTATAAACAGAATATGCTGACATGGGGAGTTTGAATGACAAGCAGTGCGCTCCCTGATGATAGGGCTCCCTAAGGAGCCCGCTGAATTGGGCTTACACTGTTTGGATATGCCTATGCATTTATTCAAATGGTTTATTTTTTAACAAGAGCATCATGGTAATTCACTGAAAACACAAGCTGCTCGGTTTGAAAACACATTTGAATGGACGAAAGATTTTCAATTTTCATGTGTCCAAATTTTACAGATTAAAAACTATTTACGAAAATTGGTTAAAAGATCACCTACAGATTATTAAGTTTTGATCAAAGTCCATTCAAAAGTTTGTTAACCCGTTCCTTCATATTGGCCGTTTATAATATACTCAACAAAAATATTAAAGGGTCAGTGTTACTTTTCCCATAGGGTTTATGCAATGATCCTACAAATTTTGCATCCTGTATTTTCCGTATACATAAACACATTTCGACAACATTTACAGTCCCTGAACTTCAGGAAGTATTGTGAAAATGTCAAACTACAGATTCCAGTGAGATTGAGTAATGCCAAGGTCCTATAGGCATTCAAGGAATGAAAATACGAAAATTGGGAATTTCTGAAATTCTCAAAAAAATAAATCAATTTACTCTTATCTGGAATACCAATAAACATGTCTTTGGTATGACAAACATTTTGATAAACCTTTCAATGTTTTCGATTTCTAAAGCAAGGAAAACTCCTGTTAAAAATTATGCTTTTTTTTGTGAAAAACATCATTTTACATTTTTGTCTCCACAGAGGTGCATAAGACTCCCGCAGGTATATTTTTTCATCTGCACCTGTTAATTGAAACTAACAATAATTACTGAAATTTTTGTTGGAATTAAGCAACATTATTGAACGATACGAAGTACCAAATTTGTGTAATGAATACATTGAGCCCTATGGGAAACTGACCAGTGGCCCTTAAATTATTTTGTTGATTAGAGTACAGAAAAATCCCTCTAAACCAGACGTCCAATTTATTATAAATATCAGTCTTGGAGACGGGTGGCAGTTTAATGCAGAGTGAAATTCATAACTTTCACAAGAATTAAGCAGCTACCTGCCTAAAAGTATTTAAATTCTTCTATACTAGAAATCCGGTTAATCTAATAATATGATGTTACTATCTCTTAAATGAATTTTCATGAAAAGATTATTGATGAGGACGACAGACGGTGAGACAGAACGATCCTACTAGCCTACCTTGGCACTTTTGGCCTTTGATGTGAGCTAATGAACTGTTGCATTTGACTTTGCAGGTACATAGATAACAATATGACTACACAGTGGAACAGAATACTGTCAGTGTGTACTGATCTAGTGAGATGGAGACAGTATAATCACCTCTATGCACACAGCACCAAATTCCTGATAAACTACAATGACCAAAATAAGGGTCCATGCTTATAAAGCTTTTAGTTGAGTCTGAGTTTCGTTCTCAGGCTTTTGATTGGTCAGATTTGAGTTCTCAAGCTTTTGATTGGTCAGATTTGAGCCAAAGGCTCAAATCTGACCTTTGGCTCAAATCTGACCAATCAAAAGATTGAGAACGATCTCAGACTCAACTAAAAGCTTTATAAGCATAGACCAAGATGCGTTAATTAAAACATTTCCTGAATAGCTTTTTTATTTCTCCACCAAACCTTATGTTTTGACCAATCTTTTGAATCGTCTCTAGAGTTTGGTGGAGAAATGACAAGTTTTACTGTTTTAATACACACCTTTATCAATTATTTTAAATTTTGCAAACTTATCAGATTCAGACAAGACACATGACTCAGTGTCTCATCAGGACCCAAACTGTTTGACACTCGTTACTGCATTTTGAAGAGATATAAAAGTGAATGTTCAGAATTGTAGCAGAAGCGTGCAAAGAGCTAACCCTTTACCTGATTGAAACACATTTAGAAACCTTCTCAAACAGAATAGAACCAGATCTTGTAGGACCCTGAGAGTCTGCTCTGAGAATAGACCCCGATCCTGTAGGAACCGAAGTCGGCTCTGAAAATAGACCCAGATCTTGTAGGATCCAGAGGAAGAGCTCTGAGAATAGACCCATATCCTGTAGGACCAAGAGAGTCTGCTCTAGGAATAGACCCATATCCTGTAGGGACTGCTCTGAGAATAGACCCAGATCTTGTAGGATCCAGAGGGTCTGCTCTGAGAATAGACCTAGATCCTGTAGGGTCTGCTCTGAGAATATATCCAGATCTTGTATGTATCGAGAGGGTCTGCTCTGAGAATAGACCCAGATCCTGTAGGGTCTGCTCTGAGAATAGATCCAGATCTTGTAGGATCGAGAGGGTCTGCTCTGATTATGTCTGGAATTTTACAGATCTGATTCTTCATTTTCGGCCAAAATATCACCTTTTTGTATGCCAATAAAAAATCAGTTAATTAATATTCATGGTGTTGAATATTCAACAGGTAAAGGGTTAAGGTCACTACAAGAATTTGCCCACACTCCAATAACCAATAAATATAACAAACACAAACTATTCAGGGTGAGAAACAGAACTAGCCAACCAGGGGCAAGCTACTGTTAGTACATGAAACCATGCCAAGATTGATTTATCTCCCTTACATGGTTGTAATGTTCGTCACCTATGTTGCACCATCGAGCCAAGCTAAACTGTCAAACAAAAGGCATTCATAAATAGAAACATGAAAACAAATCTGCTAGAAAATAATCTCAGTTTATGATATGAAATGAAACATTGAATGAGTGCTTCTACTAATGGATGAATAGAAATGCATAAACCATGTTACAGCTATATAGAAACATGTTCAGTGCCGATCTAACAAACAACACATAACATGTGTAAATTAAAAATTAATGTTTTCAAGACTTAACTCCTTTATTTCTCCACCACACCTTATGTTGTGACCACGCTTTAGAATCATCTCTTTTTTGTGTAGGTATGAACTGTAGTCAGATCTATTACACTTCCATAAGCTAACAGAACAGACCCTGGTCGGAGAACTCCTATAGAACAGACCCTGGTCGGAGAGCTCCCATAGAACAGACCCTGGTCGGAGAGCTCCAATAGAACATACCCTGGTTGGAGAGCTCCTATAGGACAGACCCTGGTCGGAGAACTCATATAGGACAGACCCTGGTCGGAGAGCTCCTATAGGACAGACCCTGGTCGGAGAGCTCCTATAGAACAAACCCTGATCGGAGAGCTCCTATAGAACAAACCCTGATCGGAGAGCTCCTATAGGACATACCCTGGTCGGAGATAGCTCCTATAGAACAGACCCTGGTTGGATAGCTCCTATAGAATAGACCCTGGTTGGATAGCTCCTATAGAACAGACCCTGGTTGGAGAGGCTCTATAGGACAGACCCTGGTCGGAGATCTCCTATAGAACAGACCCTGATTGGAGAGCTCCTATAGGACAGACCCTGGTCGGAGAGCTCCTATAGGACATACCCTAGTCGGAGAGCTCCTATAGAACAGACCCTGGTCGGAGAGCTCCTATAGGAAAGACCCTGGTCGGAGAGCTCCTATAGGAGCTATCTGATTAAGGTCTAATCTATTGGAATTGGTGTGAAAAAGTGTTTATATGAGAGAAAGGGTCAACCTTTACTCCATATAAATGTGCCATCCTAAAAATGTCTGATCGGGGTCTGCTCAATTTGCTTATGCTATACTATAGATAAGATTCTACAGTTTCTGTAAAGGCTTATAATATTGTGCCCATTTGCTATTGTAACAAATTAATCTAATTAATATTCATCGCATCATTATTTCTGACATAAATGTTCATGGAGGAAAGAATTAACTAATCATATACTGATATATTTAAGTGAACAAGTGAACACATTTGCAAACAGCAGATCCAGACCAGGTGCCTCCTATATGTTTATGCGCCATTATAACAGTTAATGTAATTAATATTCATGACGTCATTATTTCTTACATGAGTAAAGGATTAATGTTACATACTTGCTCAATTATTCTTTACAAAACGATTGTTTATCAGACTATTCAGTTTGAAAATATCTGGTAGGAAGCTTACTAGTCATACTAGCTATACAATGTATTGTAACATGTTTACTAGTCACGCTAGCTATACAATATCTTGTAACATGTTTACTAGTCATACTAGCTATACCATATCTTGTAACTAGTTATACTAGCTATACAATGTCTTGTAAAATGCTACTAGTCATACTAGCTATACAATGTCTGATAAAATGCTACTAGTCATACTAGCTATACAATGTCTGGAGGCATATTTATTAGTCACACTAGCTATAAAATGTCCTGTACATTCTTACTAGTCATACTAGCTATACATTGCCTGGTAAACATGTTTACTAATCATACTAGCTATACAAT
Source organism: Azorinus chamasolen (assembly GCA_963576725.1). Lineage (NCBI taxonomy): Eukaryota > Metazoa > Mollusca > Bivalvia > Cardiida > Solecurtidae > Azorinus > Azorinus chamasolen. The sequence goes on from OY755246.1 coordinate 83,692,950, forward strand.
GTCTGGTAACCTGTTTACTACTCACACTAGCTATACAATGTATTGTACCATGTTTACTAGTCATACTAGCTAAGTCACACTAGTTATATAATGTCTTGTAACATGCTTACTAGTCATACTAGCTATAGAATGTCTTGTAACATGCTTACATGTACTAGTCGTACTAGCTATAGAATGTCTTGTAACATGTTTATTACTCATACTAGATCTAGCTATAGAACGTCTTGGAACATGTTTACTAGTCACACTAGCTATATAATGTATTGTAACATGTTTACTAGTCACACTAGCTATATAATTCCCTGTAACATGTCTATTAGTCATACTTAGCTATAGAATGTCTTGTTACATGTTTACTAGTCATCCTAGCAATACAAGGGCTTGTAACATGCTTACACTGACTTTACAATGTCTGGTAGAACGTTTACTAGTCACAGTAGCTATACAACGTCTGGTATCAATGTCAGGAATATCCAGTAATGAAGGACATTCGTCATTCGGTGACCTAAATTGATGCAATATGGTCTATATGGATATAAAGCCAGGGCGATTATACAAGCATTCTGCATACAAAGTCAAGCTCACTGTAACCCGAAACAGAAAAGAAACTGCTTTTAGAAATAAAAGGTATGGGGTGTTTGGGGGAAGTTTTGAGTAAGGGTCAGTGAAATAGTAGAATAAAGGGTTTAAACAATGTCAAATGCCGCAAAATTATATTATTTTCGTGATGTATTTATTTCTGAATCCACTGAATAATATCATTTTGTTTGTTCTAAGATGACCTTGGGTTAGATGTGCCAATGGGTTTCGACACAGATTTTCAAATTCTGGACAAAAGACGACGGATGGGCTGGAGGTAAGCACTGACATCTTTATCTACTGATTCGCTACCACCAGGTATCGTTCACAGTACACGTACAGCATACAAACGTGTACCAGTAAGTAATTCTGCACCCGGTTTCATAATTATTTATTTGTGTCCAACAACCATCATTATTTGACATAATCCTTTGAATGCGGGACACACATATATCCTCATTTGCAAACGGTGTAGACCCAAATCAGAGGAGCTTTATCCTAATCCTCCTAGAGGGGTCTCTGATCAGAGGTTCACTGTTTGTCACTCAAATCGTCTTGTAAGTTTAAAGCCTTTCCTACCTGGGTGGACTCTTTAGTTAAAGACTGATGGGTACTTCCACGCTGTAAATTCAGGGATACAATTGTAAACTCTTTACTACGTTAATTGATTACTTACAGGGAGCATTACTGATTGATTACTTCCCAGGAGCATTACTGATTGATTACTTCCCGGGATAATTACTAATCGACTACTCCCAGTTAGCATTATTGATTATTTCCAGGGAACATTACTAATTGACTTCTGCCTGGAGGCATTACTAATTGATAACTGCCTGGGGCATTGCTAATAGATAACTTCCAGAGAACACTACTAATAAATTACTGCCTCGAGGCATTGCTGATTGATTACTGCCTGGGGCATTACTAGTAGATTGCTTACCGGGATATTACTGATTAATTAATTCCCTGGAGCATTTCTAATTGATTACTACCAGTGGAACTGTTCGAATTTAGCAGCAAACAGTTATTGATAATATTACGGACAACGACAACAACTCGAATGCCGGAATTGTAACAATAGCTCGTATTATTTTCCTCATTTGCTTGAGATTTCAAAGCGGCCATTTCTTCCTTTTTAAACAAATACAATCATTTTCAAACAGTTCGGACCAACTTTGGTTGATTGATAGGTTGTGTTGATTAACGTTAATTTCTGCCACCCATTGGCTAATTGGAAACCCAAGAGGTAAGCTAATACTGAAACACCGGACACGACGCCTTATCGATAGACTTTCTGTGGTACTGTTATGTGCCCGGTGTCAAGGACTAATACATCAGACCTCGGTTTATAAAATGTCTTCCAAAGGACTAGGATAGGCAAACTTAGTAAAATAATGTTTCTCATTCTAAACCATATGATTAGTGAGCGTTTGAACTCCTGCATGACTCATACTTGTACCTTACCTGAAACATTCATTTCAATCCAGTCATGATAGCCTGAATAAGGAAACATCAAATACTTTTAACCCTTTACTCCATGAATATTCGTGTATGAAATAATGACAGCATGAATATTAATAGATTAGTTATTATAATAGCACATGGACATGGGAAGTTCTAGCCAAGGCATAATCTGTAGAATGATACCTTTATTATAGCACAGGTAATCAGAGTAGACCCTGATCAGATGTAGGAACCATCTGATATGGGTCTACTCTGTTTGCAAAAGCTTAGAAGACACTTTTAACCCATTGCCTCCAAGGCTATTTTAAGACACAACCTCTTTGAACAAATCTACCGAAAAAGGAGCATTAAATAGAAGAAAGGAACATTTTAGAATTTTGTAGTTTGAAACCATTGGGATAAATAGAGCACATGCTCCTATAGGAGCAAATGCTCTATTTATCCCAATGGTTTCAGAAAGTTACTTCTACAGAGTCGCCAATATGAGGAAAAGGGTTAAGGAGTAAAATGTCAAAAAATAAGTATCGGAACGACACTTTTATTGCATGTATTTTAATAAAATACATGCAATAAAAGTGTCGTTCCGATACGCACATCTCCTATTTCTAATGGTACTTTCTAAAACGTTTCATTGATATAGGGTCAATTGTTCGTGTGAAATAGCCCTTTCTCTGATTAATATTCATGTAAGAAATATTAGCGACAGGAATATTTATGAGCTAATTTTTATAGGAGTCGTCTGATCTGGGCTTACTCTGTTTAGTATAGTTATATAAGGTATCTAGCCACGCTCCTGTATTTTAAGATATCAACAATATTTAACAATTTTGTTAAAGGGTCACCAGGCGACTATTTTAACTTAAGTGGACATTGGGTTTGGAGAATATATTTAACCCTTTCACAGCCGAAGTCGCATAAATGCACCACGACAAATAGTGCAGTCCCAGATCAGACGCAGCCTTTTCAACGCGGCGTCTGATCAGGGACTTCACTTTTTGTCTCATTCTCTTTTTCTATATATGTGTTTTATTCTTTCGAAATTTGCATTATTTATCTCATTTCCTTATTATACCGAATGATTTAACAAAATTTGGATTGTAAACGACACTCAGAAATTTGATGCCGAAAGGGTTAAAGGTTATAAGGAAATCCAGCCCCGCATCTGGGGGCCATGTTTTTTGAAACACCAACATGCTTTAAAAAAGCTTGATAAAGGGTCACCAGGAGACTATTCCTACCAAATGCTATATAAACAGGACCATCTGTTTTGGAGAAAATAAAGGTATTCTATTAACAGGTAGAAAGTTATATAAGGGAATCTAGCAACGCCCCTGGCGACCATGTTTTTAAGATAAAACGATAATTTGAACATTTTGGTAGAGAGTTCACAGAAAGACTATTCCCTTCAAATATCATTCAGTTCTGACCAATGTTTGATAAGATGTTTAAATATTTCTGCTTTTGGTTGGCATGATAACCAGTTCTATATGGGTCCAGATTATTTTATCAATTTTATAGAGCATGATACAAAGACCACTTCTTTAAAGTTTAGTTAAAGTTTAGCCTTGTGGTTTCAGAGATGTCATTTAAAGCAACTGTTAAAGAAAGGACGGACAGACTCACGTTCTCAAGGCTTGAATGTTATGTGATTACTCGTTGGTTCAAAAGTCACATAAAAGGAAAGGTACAAAAGGTATTTTGTTCTCAGTATCACATAACCATCAATCCGTGTGAGCGGATATACAGACAGACGGCGGACGAATGAACGGGGGGCTATAGGCAATCACAAAAACTCACAGAAGCATCCTCAGGTGACCTAACAAGTTTAATCAATTATCTTTGGTACTTTTGAAATACTGTGCTAAAATAAAGGACATAAATACGGGGAATGTGGAATAGTTTGTGGGCACTGCACCTCTCTCCAATTAGACCATTTTGTATTTGAAGTCTGAAGTCGATAGCTTTTGTACTTTTTAAGTTGTGTCCCGTACTTAAGAAATGAATGACGTGCTTCCGGTGTTCATGAGGTTATGCAACGCATAGCTTTACGAGCAAAGTTAGTGAACCCAGAAGGGCTTCACGTGAATCTTTGCTCGTAAAGCTATGCGTTGCATAACCTCATGAACACCTGGAGCACGTCATTTATTTCTTATACTTATATTCCATTGTATTTCTTATATTTCAACGGATTGTTTTTAAAATATTATATACCGGTCACGTAATAGCCGCTATCTAGGTCGTTGCCAGGTTCGTTTCTAACGTAGTAGGATCTCTATATATGGTATGAAAAATAGTCCCAAACACATATTATAAATATAGAATGAATACAGGATTTTAATCAGTAAATTGTCCAGCTATGTTTATAGAAAAGATTATCGAGATATTTCAAATCATATATATTTACGAAATGTTGGTATTAAAGCATCTTCTTAAATGTAGCTCCCGGTGTCGAAGCCAATTTACTCACCCGCCATGCTTGATCGAAAGCGGGTCACAACGTTGGGTTTTATTCTCGGATTTTTTTCTTTGTTAACGGTAAGGACATTGACTTATTTATGCTTCACTTTTTACTTGATACTATATTTTGATACGCCACGGCTGTTAAAGTTGGCAATATTATGTATTCAAGCGATAATTCTCAGTAAGAAGATGCCACATTTCAAATTTTCAGGGCCGCTTGAACGGCAATCCATTTTCTGTTTTGCGCTTAAAACTCATGGGGGCTCCAGTTAATGTCTGCTACACTTGATTCACACCCATTGACAACATGCTGTGTTGTATCATCATGCACAAGTTCAATTACAGGATTTTATCCAGTTCCTGTAGGAGCCGACTGGTCAGGGTCTGATCGGGGTCTTCTCTGTTTGCTTCAGATCTTGTAAATTAGACATGACATTTTCTGCAATGACCACCACTAAATACGTGATTAATGAATATGAATCTAATTAATGGTGATCCACGTCGTCATTTATCGCACTAATGTAGTAGACCCAGATCGGACGCCTCATGTTACACTAATATAGTAGACCCAAATAACGTGATGATCTAATTAATGTTGACGTCGCCATTTGTTGTACTAATATAGTAGACCCAGATGAGACCGCCCATGTAGGAACCGACTGATCAGGGTCTGCCTGTTTGCTGCTGGTAATAGATACTTCTTAATTCTCAGACATACAAGACGAAGCTGTACTTTACTAGAGCATTGATTTAGATTTTTTTATTTCTTTTTACTCGTGCATTGCAAAATAAACATTTCCACATAAGTACAGAAATAAGGCGTCGTTAATCGCTGACGTTTCAGTAAGAAGGGTGTTTATGTTTACATTGTTACGTATCGATTCCCCATTGATAAATCTTAAAATAGGTCATAACTGGGTCAGTATAGTATTACTCCGCGCTTACACAGTGGAATTCTGGGAAAAGGAGAATCGACATAAACCGGTATTGAAATGAACGTTCATGGGAAAATGCAACTTTCTTTTTAGAATAAGGTTATATAAGGACGTTGCAGGGCGAATGTAAATATATAAAATTAAATCCAATCAGTAGTTGCTACAGCCTTGACAAGAAATTCAACACATACTGAATAAAAGGACAATACTAAAACATATCAAGTCTAAAGCCTTTTTACGATTTAAATTATACCACTGACCAGAATATGTGATATTCAGACAGTAATGCGGACGGACAAGGTGACTCCAGTTCGACTTACTAAACTTCGTTTATGGGTGTATGAACGGTAATATCTGGCAAGAGCATCATGATGGCCCTGGTGTTGTTCACCAGACAACAGAGGAGAAGATTTTCAAAGTATTCACTATAAGAATCTTTAGAAAACTGGTCACCCCTGGGGCGGGGCCCCAATCGACCCAAGTTGCATAATTCATTTAACTTTTGTAGAAAACTTCAAAAGGATGCTATGTGCCAAATATGAAAGCTGAAAACCTTCCAGATTCAGAGAGAATTTTCAGGTTTCACAATATGCTTCTATATACAACAAGGCAACCTTGGGGCATGGTCAAATGTGACACCACAGGCATAATTTGTAGAAGACCTGAAGTTGTGTTCTGTGTCAAATATTAAAGCTGAACCTTCTAGTTTCAGAGGAGAAGCTTTTCAAACATTTCAATACGTGTCTATAGAAAACTGGCCAACCCTGGGGCGGGCCACATTTGACTCCAGGGGTATACTTTGTATAACTTTTGTAGAGGACCTAAACATGACGTTATATGCCAAACATGAAAGCTGAGAACCTTTCAGTTCCAAAGGAGAAAAAATCGAACGTTTTCTCTATAGAAAACGGTCATCCCTAGGGCGGGCCCAATTTTGATCCCAGAGACATAATTTACATGTATATAACTTTTGTAGATGACCTACAAATGATGCTATGTGCCAAAGATGAAAGCTGAGAACCCTGTAGATTCAGAGGATAATATCTTAAAGGTTCAAATTGTTGACAACTGACAATGCACGATGCACGCTGACGGATGACGGACATCAGGAGATGACAAAAGCTCACACTGAGCACTTTGTGTCATGGTGAGGTACAGTTGGCCAGAAATATTTAAATAAAGCCCAAAGGAAGTGACAATACTCTTTATTGTAAAACAACATTTAGATACATTTACAAGGAAGCAATGCAATGTAGTCATACATATATCAACATGAAATAAGTACACGCTTTTTGGAAAGCATATAATTGTAATGAAATATACATAGCTGAATTTCGATATGTCGAACTCGGATAACTCGAAATTTAGAATAACTCAAAGACAAAGTTCGGCTCTTCCAAAATTTACAATAATGCATTTTTCTAAAATGCATCATTACGCATATCTAGAAATACATGATATAGCTTATTGCATCTCATAAGCAATGCTGAAAGTTCCTACAGGAATAGGAGCCTCAGCAATAAGTTGGGTCTGCATTAAAGTTGTGAACTAGAGAAATTGTCCAGCCTAGAAAGTGGATAACTCAAACCCTTGTTATCTCAAAGTAATGTGTTAGTTCCTTTGAAGTTCGAGATATCAAAATGCAGCTGTATAGCAAGAGCTTATTGCAAACTTACATTGATTACAAGAAATTCAACGAATTCATGTTGATTATTGGCAAAGTGTTTGGTCCCAGTGTTTGGCATCTCATCAGAATCCAAACAGTCTGGTCGTGTTTTGAAACTAAAATAAACAACCGCACATTGCAACTTGTAGTATAAATATAGTTGGTATTGAGGAATAAAACAGATCTGCTCTAAGCTCTCGGCATACAAGATATGTTAAACCTAAAGTTTACATAGAATTGGTATTGAGAATTTATAACAAATTTGATCTAAGCTCTCGGCATACAAGATATGTTAAAGCTGTAGTATATGAGAAGTTACAACAAATTTGCTCTAAGCTTCTGGACATACAAGACTTCTGACAGTTTGTTATATGTATACATCACGTTTTACCTTTGCCACACTATCATAGGAATTTTTTCAACCTTTTATTCCATAAATATTCATATATAAGAAATAATGACAGCTAGAACATAACTTTGCTGAATATTTGAAGGGAAAATGAACAATAGATTGTTTAGCCATGGAAGAAACTGCGCAATTAGATCTTTATTATTTCATAAGAAAACAGCAGACCTGATCAGACAGTCCCTACAAGAGCTGTCTGATCTGGATCTATTCTGTTTGCAAATGTGTTTAAAGCCGTATCTTTGGAATAAAGGGTTAAAGAGTGTATCTATGGAATAAAGGGTTAACAAATATACTTGATAAGTCAATACTAAAAACTCCGAGGTGCCCAACTTAACATACTATCATGTGTTTGTATCGTGGCTCTTTGTTATGGTATCAGTATTGCAATCAAACCGTTACGACTTATTTAACCACAGCTAATTATCTCTTTGCACGTTAAGTGAGTTTTGTCTGCAATAATTATCAACATACAATTTGTCTAATTTCTTTTCAAACGTATGGTCATAGTGTCAAACAGTTTGGACCCTGTTATCACTAGGTCAAATACATTTGTAGTTCAGTTAGACATAAACAAGTGTGATAGACAGATGCTTGGATAGCCATTCAAGGGTAAGTCAAAACCTCCCATCTGTTACAATGCGACATAAAACTGCAAAGCATGAAATAACGCCAAGTTAACTCTTTTACTGCCAATGTCGCATATGTCATTACCTATGCGAACAGTTGGGATCCAGATGAGACGCCGAGTAACTCAGCGTCTCATCAGAGTTCAAACTGTTTGTTACTATTACTATTTGATGAAACAAAAGAAAAACTGACAACTAAAAATTGTAGCAGACGATAAAGTTTGCAGACGACAACAGTTGGAAACGAAATAGTTAAACATACACATATCCCCTGGAGCTTAATCCTTTCCTTCATATATAGGGTCTGCTCTGTTTACTTATGCCATTATATAGATCCGATTCTACAGTTTCTGTCAAAGCAAAACATTTTCTTAACAAGTGTACATTATAAAAATCAGCTTATAAATATTCATTATTTCTTATATGAATATTGAACAGGGGAAGGGTTAAACTATTAACCTAAGAGAGCATTTCTCAACACTATTCATATTAAGAAATGATTTTTGATAAAGGCATTGCTCTTAAAATGGTTTGATATGAAAAACTTGCCAAGCCAAAATCGCGTATACGGGTTTGGTTGTTAATGAATAAAGTCTAGGGGTCAAGGTTGAAAGTATCTTCATTTTTCATTATAATTAAATACCCTCTACTGTGAGACCTAAACATGTGTAATTCTGGATGGTAGACTCACGTGGAAGCTTAAAGCAGGGCGAAAGTTATGCAGAAAGCATCTGTGGGAGCTTTATGCAATAAGTTTGTTTTGTATTAAGTATCCCAGTCTTACAAATATCAAAATTTATTCATTCAGTGGTTGGTTTAGAGGAATTCCACTGTATGTACTGATGATAAACAATCCAAAAGTAACTAGCGCCATTTCCCATGGCTAGTCAATATTAATGTCACAATGTATCAATTGTCTTCTTAATAATGATTGTTATAAAATACAAAAGGACCAATTTAGTGTTTAAAAAGATCGATTAATGCTTCATTAAGCAACAGACCGTCTTTGTTAACTGCTTCTTCTGCAACACAAAAGAGAACAATACAAGACTTAACGAATGAGCAGATGAATAAAGTAACGTTATGATATATCCCACTCCTTAAGACATTTTATCAACTGTTGATCTAAATGTACACACATGCCTGGTGTATTTAACTTAATGACACTCTCTTAAAGACACCTTGCTTCCAAAGCTTTATTCAACCAGGTTTTGTCTACGAGTTTAATCCACTGTATCCAATACTTTATCGAGGGATATTGAATTGTTAAAGAATTGGTCCTTAACCGTTAACTCCATAAATCATTTCTACTCATTTGCAAAGAGAGTAAACCCAGATCCTATATGAGCCGTCTGATCAGGGTCTGCTTTGTTTGCTAATGCTATAACAAAGCTCTAATTCTACAGTTTCTACCAAGGTAGTGAGATCAACCACCAAACAAGTGATGACCTCAGTATTTAACGGAGTTATTTACAAGACAGACAAAAAGGTTAATGGAAAAGTAGTAAAGTCAAGCAGGCAAAGCCACATACAAGACGCAACCACCACCAAAACACCGATAGACATAATGACACACACACAACCACACACCCAAACGCACACACACACACACACACACACACACACGAAATGAACACAGAAAACACCAAAAGACACACAAGAACCAGAGACAAACGTTCCACGCACGAACAAAATCACAAGCACAAAGACGCAAGGCAAACAAAAGGAAGGGTGACAAAGAGAGTACCGCCTTGGCACGGTCGCCTTTTTTAAGAGCCATAACTCTGGTGTTCCAAAGCCAATGAGAGTAATACATACAGAGCCGATATTTCTTATGGTATAGAAAAACATATTATCGTTTCTAAGATATGACTCATTTCAAGAAATAGGTTAAGGCAAACATATATGGTTATTTGGCAACAAAGGACCATAACTCTAATGTTGCATATACAATATAAGTGATACTTGCAGACCGCATTTCCTACTAGTACTAAACATTTTTACACGAAACACCGTTTCTGAGATATATGTTATATTTTCGGCAAAGAGTCATAACTCGGGTGTCCCAAGGTCAATGTCAATAAAACCTGCAGGGGTGCATTTTCTTATGCGACAGAAAAATATGGTACATTCTTTGGTGTTCCAAAGTCATTATAAAGGATGCTTGCAGGGCAGCATATCCTTATGCCATTTAACATTTACACAAAATTTCACAGAAAAACTCTTTTCAGTTTATGACAAATGACTCCAGACAGAAAAAACCCAGACAGAAGACAGAAACCATTGTGACAAATAAAACATTTGCTCCCAATACTTTATCACAATATTTTCAAACAATGAGTTTTACAGAGATGTTTAAAGGTGTCAATAGGAAGAAATGGGTTAATACCTTCCAGTTACTTCAAAGTGTTCACCAAACACCCACCATGGCAAACATCTTATCAGGCTCTACATGGTTTGACACTCTGACATAATTTATCTAAGTATCTGCCCTATACGTTTGCATTATGATAGACAATATACAGTTACATACTTAAGTATCTGCCCTATAAGTTTGAATTATTGTACACACTAGAATGTTATCAGATACCTATTTATGACCTTTACAGTAAGAAAAGTATTAATAAATTCTGAAGGGTGGTGATCCCCCGAAAGCAAAAATTGCAACACAAAAAGAGAAAATTGCAGACTCGGTTTTATTGAGTCTGTTCATGAGCAGTAATTGAAAGTGCAACACTGCTCACGCCCCCTAGCACCGGCTTAAGCGGTATTCAATTTTCAGAGCAAGAAGTACTGAAATTCATGATCTCGAAGGATCAGAAGGTATAACAACACTGAGAATAAGTCTTCAATGTAAAACACAAAAAAACAGACTCATACTGATTAGTATAGTATCTGTGATTAATAAAAACCCCAGACAAAACACTCTGATTAACCCCATACCATTCATACATATGAATATTGAAACAACAAAATGGCATCATGAATAATAATAGCTGTTTTTGTCAAATGGCAAATGAAAAGGGCATATACGGCCATGACTTAAGCTAAAGAATGAGACAGGTGAGTTTATCATTAAGCGAACAGATAACTCCCTAATCAAAGGCTCCTATCGAGGCAATTTGAGCTGGGTCTACTCTGTTTGCAGATGCGGGAAAATATATTTTTATCAATACACCATTTACTTTGAAATAATCTAAAAGCAAAACAAATCTGATTGAAATAAAATAAAATATTCAACAAGACAGTCATGCTTGTTCAGTATCGCTCATCAAAGAATTAGTCACGTGGTCTATTGTGTTAAGACGAATATTGCTCCGATTGTTTAATATTTAATTACATGTACATTGTAACAAGTTTACAACATGGCAGCAAATTTGTTTGATAAATTACAATTATTTCAACTGTCGGGTTAAATGGTATCTCAAGAATATACCTACAAACGATCCCCTTTAACAATACACAGAAATGTAGCTTTTTAACAACACTTTTGGTAAATGTTCAACTGATGACTAATCTTGCAAAATATTCATGGTTGTGGTTGATACCTTATATGTTTCATTATACCCATATAAGGAAAATTAGCCCCACCCAAAATCATACAAAAATAAGCCCAATAGTTTCACAGAAAACGATCCTTGGAGTGTTCACGGTACAAAAACATTTGCTAAGTTTGAGTGTAGATAACTTTAACGGTTCAATTGACTTGGGTGAAATCATCTGTAATGCATAAAGAATGTCTTGTGAATCTTTGAAATCGGCATATTGCACATAAAGTATCAATTTTGATTGGTAGATTTCAAAAGTCAATAATCAGTATCTTGACCGCCATGTACAATGCTGACTGCCTGACAATTACATCATATTGAGAGCACAAGCTTGTTTATGTCTGACTGTGGTATGTTATTGTATTCTCACGATGTGATGATCGTACAGTACAAGCCACGCGGATTTTTTGTTTTCCGTTTTACCAGCGCGGACAAAATTATTTGAGGGCGGGTTTCCAGCACGGACAATTTTTATGGATCACCGCGGACAAATTCTGTGTCCACCGCGGACCGAAATTTACCCTACGGGATATTACCGCCGCCGAGCCATCGCTGTCCGTGCTGATATCAGCGTGGATTGCGGGGCATCACCGCGGACACTACCTTTATGCCTGGCAGTCGTTTAATCGATTTAGGTATAAATTATTTAGATAAGATATATACAAAAGCTTACATGTATATATAAATACACATGTGCATTTTTTTCAACTGAAGAAATGCATATTGAATATACTGTCAGATCTAGAATTAAAAATGAAATTAGATAGCATACGTATATAGATAGCCTTCGCCCAAAACCCGAGACTGAAACGGTTTCTTTCTGCTAAAACTACAATTTATAGTCAGGTTTTAACGATTACCAGACTGTAAATGCTCGAGAAAAAAGAAATAGATACAAAATATCAGCAGCAATTGTTTTCACAATCTGATTTTCAGAAAATGCGTAGCGCAGAGATTATAGATATCAGGAGCACTCGGTCATATTTGTTTCGACCCCACGCGCGTATTAACCCTTTCCCTGTTCTATATGTGTTCCAAATTTAAATACAAATGTACATGTACCTACTGAATATTCATGGACAAAATAGTTATAATGAATTATGGAAGATGGAGCATTGTAGACATTTTAGGAAGGCAAATAAACAGATCTATAAAATTCTACTAGCAAAGTGAGTAGACCCTGATCAGACGGTTCCTCTAGGAGTGATCTGATCTAGGTCTATTCTCTTGACAAATTCGTGAAAACAGGTTTATATGAGGGAAAGGGTAAAGGGGTGGAGAGTTGTATCCAACCATTATTTGTTGAAATACCTTTTTTTGAAACCTTAACACTTTACTCCATAGTTTGTGTTCAATATTGAAGACAGATGTTTGATTAAAACAGGCTGAATGGGACCATTTTGCGTTTTTCTCAGCCTGCTTTAAGCTACCGTCTACTGTGATATAAAAATATTTCTTATGGCGCATATTCATGAATGTATCAAGTGGAACTATTTTTGAGTGGAGGAATGGATTAACGCACTATAATGAGTACCTATGGAGTAAAGGGTTGAACTGGGTATCATTCGACGAAGAGATGCAAACAGTTGATTAAATAATTATAAAGTTCGAAACGCATCTACACTAATACACTAATACACCGCATCTACACTAATAATCTATACTGTTACAGCTATTCTTGTTTGACCGACCATGTAGTGCAGCTACAAGATTTAAGTTGATATCAGAATTAAGATGAAAACTATTGTAGCTTATTGTATTATAATTTATTTTGAAACGGCGCAAAGCAGTCGCCTGCATAAATCATTACTCTGTATAAAAGAGCCACCTGAAATAACAGATAGCCACATATTGGTATGTCGTTGTCTTTCAGATGAGTTCAAAGCTGCGATCGTAATGTTATTCATTTAAGTCATATTAACCCTTTTCATGCTAGTAGCATATATTGACGCAATTTAAAAACAGTGCAGGCCCAGATCAGACAGCTCTTAGAAGCTGTATGATCAGGGTGTGCATTGGTTTCTTATAGGATCTGTCAAGCATAAATTGCCATTCGTCTTGGGGAAATTATTACTCCATTACCAATATAAAAGTTGAAATGATAGATAGTCATACGTAATCCATTCATATCTGCGGGAAGAGAGAGAGAGAGAGAGAGAGAGAGAGAGAGAGAGAGAGAGAGGGGTGGGGGGAGAGAGAGAGACACACACACAGACAGAGACAGAAAGAGAGACACACAGAGAGACAGATAGATAGGGACAGCCACAGATAGACAGACAGACAGACAGAGGTGGAAGAGACAGACAGAGAGAGAGGGGAGAGAGAGAGAGAGAGAGAGAGATATTTTGACGTCCCTTCTGGCCTTGTGATTGCATATCATTGTAAATGTTTATTTGGGGAGAGGACTTCTTAGAAACAACAACAATTGTACACAGAGAGAGGGACAGGGACGGTGAGGAAATATATTATGGGCTTATTAATTATGTATCAGACAATAACAAAGTCTAAAACATGATTAATATTTCATTTTAATACAGTGCCCCTGTATTGATTCACAGGTGCTCTTAGCATGCTATGTCTCCACGACAACAACAGACAAATTCAATATAACTGGTCTATAAGGCCTTGTCCGATCTGATAGCATGGCTGGATATCTTGTATTAACAATTTCATAAAATAATACTTACATGTAAAATAACATTGACTGGTTTTAAACCTAACGTCAAACCCTCACCGACATCAATTTCAAGCTTATAGAGATTGTTTTATTTAACATTTCCCTGTTCTATGTTTATTCAAAATTTCAATACTTACTTAATATTCATGGACAAAAATAGTTATAAATGAAATATGGAAGGGGGGCATTGCAGCTATTTAACAAAGCAAAGAAATATATCTATCAAATTCTATTAGCAAACAGAGTAGACCCTGATCAGACGGCTCCTCTAAGAGGTCAGAGAAGACCCTTCTCTGTTTGCAATTGCGTGAAAACACGTTCATATGAGGGAAAGGGTTAAAGTACAATATGAAGAAATTTTGAATACATAATACCCATTCATTCTATATTTAATATTGTGGGAAATATAGATGGCCGCTCATCAATTATGAAGAGCAATATCAATTATTGGTGATTGACACGCCTATAGGTGACAGTTGATTGGATTGTGTCTTTTCAATGGGTGGGTCTTAAAGATACTGAACCAATGAGCTGTGACATCTTGATAGTAGCAAAAGAGCGGAAATACCCGATAGACTTTCTTTAAAGTTGTCGGAACTTTATTGATGACCAAATAATTAACACAATGATGACCATAAATGAATGACCCCCTGCGCTGAAACACCAAGGCAGTTTCCGTACATTGTAGAGCACGCAAAGCGATCATTGTTTTAATGTATGACCAAAACATTTGACCCTCATTATACTGAATTATCGTCCGCTTAAAAAATGTAGTCTGCAAAATAAATGAAATAAGCATTGCTTTAGTTCGTTGAAAACAAACAGAAAAATGAGAGTCAGACATATTTGACCCTAGTAACACTCTGGGGAACTCATCACCTGTTCAGTATAAAAACTGTTTGTAAATATTAAGGAAGCCACGCTCGGCGGGCTAAGGGTTGATCTGCATATTTTTTTTTATCTTTTTAAACTTTCAGGGTCCTATAGAGAATGTCCAAGTTACCTACATTTATTACGCTGAAAGAATTTGCTTTTAAAAATGTTTTTTTGTTTTCTTACCGGGTTTCCTTCTGTCTTCTTTTAAAATAAAAATCGACTAAAGTTTGTTTCCGCGTAAAAACATCGAATTAGTGTTAGTGTATCATTTTCAAAGGCAAGTGACTGCTTAATGCGGTGTGCGGAAAAATGCCACTGGAAAAAAAATGCCACCGGAAAAAATGCCACTGGAAAAAATGCCACCCTGATTTGGAAAAATGTCATTGAAATATATGCCACTGGTAAAAAATGCCACTCTTTTTTCAAAATTAAATTTTATCCCCAAATAGGGGGCAAAGGTCCGGGGGCAAGTGTCCGAGGGGCAAATGTCCGTAAACCGAAATACCGATATCATGAATATTTATTAAATTTATTTTTAAAATAGCTTATGTACTGAGGCTGATTTGGTATTGGAACAAAACTATAGAGTTAGATTCAACATAAATTCATAAGCAAACAGAGAATACCCTGATCAGACGGTTTCTATAAGAGCCATCGTATACGTGTCTACTCTGTTTGCAAGCACGTGAAAAGCGTCGATGCTCTCAGAATTTTTACTTCTGTTGCCGGGTCATGTCAGACGTGCGGATCTCTAGTTGAAGCGTAACCTAAAGTTTGGTTGTCGGTGGGTTTCAACCATTTCCCTGTTTAATATTTATGTCGGAAAAGATGACATCATGCTATTTATAAGTTGATTTTTATAATGGTGTAGGTACGCGGTCCATGACTTTTCTTGGTACTTGTAGAAAATGTAGAGTCAGATCTTATATAATTTCACAAGTAAACAGAGCTGGTCCCGATCATACGACTCCAATAGGCGCCTTCAGATATTGGTCTACTCTGTTTGCTGTTTGCAAAGGCATGGACATTGTTTATATATGATAAAGGGATAAGCAAACAGAGCAGACTCCTGGTCAAACAGCTTTTATTTAAGAAATCTGATCTGAGTCTTATCATTTAAGAGTTTTAAATTAATAAACATAGTTTTATGAAATGTATAACTATGAAAACATTCTTGTAATTCTGTTACTTTTGCTGATTAACCCTTTCCCTGTTCAGTATTCATGTAAGAAATAATGATATCATGAATATTTATAAGCTAATGTTTTGAATGGCATTTGTAGACAAGATTGTTTTGATGTTGGTAGAAATTGTAGAGTCGGGCCTATTACAGTTCCATAAATAAACTGAGCAGGCCCAGATCATGCGTATGATCTGGGACTACGCTGTTTGCAAATGCTTGAAAACACGTTTATATTAGAGAAGGTTTGTATTTTAAGGTGGAATGGCAAGTCATTGTTTAACTGTAGATTCCATTCATTATATAAGACATAACTTAGCTATTTGATTTTGAATAATACACAGTGAAGACCCTGGTCAGATGGTTGCTTTTTGAGCCACCTTGTCTGGTTCTACAGTGTTCAAATGTCAGTAGTTTTATTTCCCGCATTTAACAATACAAACTGTTTGTTTTAAATACTGAAAATGAATTGTGTTAGGCTATATTATTATATTACTTACTCAGCCTAAATACATGTATGCTGTAATTTACTAGTTAGACATAAGAAAATAGTAACGATCAAAGGTGCAAGATGGTCAGTAAATCCCCTAATTTCTCAGCAGGGGGCAAGGGTCAGTGTCACACAACTGTCATCTATCACACACTGTCAACAAAGTTATGAATTATTACGTAACAGGAATGCGTGTAATGAAACCGAACTACCTAACAATGTGCCAATTGTCTAAAGTTATGATTTGTTAAACAGTTTCCCGAAAAATAGAAGATAACTATGCTTTGACTAATTAGATCTATGGCTAAGCATAATTAAACCCTACCGATTAAAACCAGTTAGATTATTGCGAATTCTAGTTCTAAAGACAGTTTAGATTGATATGATCTAGATCTATACTAAAATACTTTACTAGATCTGATATGGTACTTTACAGTAGCCAGAAAGAAGACATTTTACAACACATAAATGAACGCCATGAGACTGTACATGTATATCTTAATATCTAGATCTTATTAAAACAAAACGAGATTTAAAATTCTAAATACTGTTGATCTAAATTATTCAACGCGTGTATCACAATAGCCCCTCACTACAAAAGCCCCTCTTGCAAAAGCCCCTCACCAAAATGGTCAAGGTTTACAAAAGCCCCTCACAAAAAACAATACTAACAGTAATTGAACTTTAAGTGCTTTGTTAAGTGTACTTTTAAAAGGAGTGTTCTAATTACCTTACTTAACGAATCTTTATAAGCTTGTCATTGAGCAAACAGGGTATATCCAAATCAGACTGCTCAGTATTTTGATTTTGGTCTACTCTGTTTGAAATTTAAGAAAGTTAAGGAATTAGAAAATGGAAAAAGTTCGTGTTTAAGTTAATTGGGGTAATATTATAATAATTTATAAATAATATGGCTAATATTACATCATCCATAGCTATTGGATCTATATTAACTGTCACAAAGCAAACATGGTTGAACTAGATCATATAGCTTTAGATTTGATTTGGGTCTACCCTGTTTGAAATAAATATAAGGAATCTCCTCCTTGTGATCTACAATGTTTACTTTTATAAGTATATAGTGTGCTAATTACCTTACTTAATGAATCTTTATAAACTGGTCATTCAGCAAACAGGGTAGATCCAGATAGCTGTAATTTTGATTTGGATCCACTTTGTCCAAATATTTGGAGTATAATGATTAATTAACAAAAATAGTGGGGGGGCTTTTGTAAGCCTTGACCATTTTAGTGAGGGGCTTTTGATCGAGGGGCTTCTGTAGTGAGGAGCTTTTAGATGAGGAGCTTTTGTAGTCAAGGGCTTTTGAGTGTACCCCTATTCGACATATGAGGCATGTCCAACACATAAATAAGAATGTCTTCCATTTCAAAGAAAGGCCAGATCATGGGATCTTTTTTTCCAAAGTTCAGCTGGTAATGTATAGGGCGTTCCTGAAGGCCGATTCATTCCATTTTCTTGTTGTACATTGTATCTACCCTTCGGTATACGGGCATTTTCTCTCTAGGACATTTGTTCTCCTATTTGGGCATGGGAGGATAGGGCTGACATTTGTCCCCTTCAAATTTTATTTTATTTTACTTGCTCTGCTTGCTCGCAAAGGATAAAAAAGAAAATACCTACATTGTTCTAAAAACGGACGGTTGATTACACAGGAAATCGGTAATGCAGAAAGAGTAAGGAGCTGTCTAAATTACTTCAATTCTGCAATTAGCTGTCATCTGTTTTAAACGATCGTCAAATCAAGATTTTTAAGAATGGTTGTTTACAATCGCCGCCCTTAACCGATAATCTTTCTAAACCGATATTGGAGCTACATGTATCCTGTGTTTAGTTACCACCTTTTTTAAATGACAGCCAGTTCAACTGTTTTGAATTGTTATTTTACTTCGCTATACCGGTTTGAGAACCTCTCTAATCAGGTCATTTTCTCGGTATGGTCACAGGGTTCGTTTTATAAGGTTTTGCAGTAATTTTGTTATTATCAGGGGCAGTTACATTTTTAACGCATCGAATATTAGACCACCGGCTTACATTAAAACTAGAAATTGGCATTTAAATTAAGAAATATGCTTTTAAAAAGAAAGAAAGTTGGCGTACATGTATGAGAGATATATTTTGCTGTACGTATTTATTAATAAATGATAACTACAGTATAACCTCTGCAAAGCAACACTCTGGTTGATATAAACTTCTGTATTGCCAGGCAGACTCGAAAAGTCTTTTCAAAGTCACTAAGCATCTGCTAGGTTCAACTAATGATATCGCATTGCCTAAGAATTCATCCTCGAAACAACTTGCACAAGACTTCAGTGACTTTTTCGTTGGAAAGGTGGACAAAATACGGGCAGATATTTCATCAGGCACTGTATCCAGTGTGCCGAATACCACTGAGATGCAGCATTCAACAAACTTTTTAGAAAAGTTTGATGCGGCTACAGTGGAAGAAGTAGAACATATCATTAAGGCATCCCCCTGTAAGTCTTGCGAACTGGATCCAATACCTACATGGCTGCTAAAGGCATGCCTTGATGAACTCCTACCGATTTTGACAAACATTATTAACTCCTCTTTAGACACTGCCTGCGTTCCAAAACGTTTCAAGACGTCATATGTCAGACCCCTTTTAAAGAAACCTGATCTCGATTCAAATGAACTTAAAAATTATAGGCCTGTATCAAATCTGCCATTTGTCTCCAAAGTATTAGAAAAAGTTGTTGACAAACGCATTGAGTCCCATCTGACCTCAAACAGTCTACACGAGCAGCATCAGTCAGCATACCGAAAGCATCATTCAACAGAGACTGCTCTTCTGAAAGTTCAAAACGATATCCTTCAATCCCTAGATAGAAACGAAATTACAATTCTGGTGATGCTTGACTCATCGGCTGCATTTGATACTATCGATCACGAAACGTTGCTGAAACGCCTGGAAAGAGACTTCGGAATAATTGGGAAACCTCTTGAGTGGATGACCTCCTATCTAAATGACCGCTATCAAAAAGTGTCAATAGATGGGGAATTGTCCACTCCAGTTAACATGAGATATAGTGTGCCACAGGGATCGGTCCTAGGACCGAAGCACTACATCATGTACACAAAACCTGTCGGCTCAATATGCAGAACCCATGGGCTCAACCACCATTTTTATGCCGATGACTCACAATTATACCTATCATTTAGGCCAAAGGACATTTCCTGTCAACAGGAAGCTTTATCACGAGTTGAGAACTGTCTCAAGGAGCTAGTGTCTTGGATGCACCAGAACATGCTGAAGCTCAATACTGACAAAACCGAGGTCATACTGTTTCATACTAAAAACACAGAAGTACCTGAAGAGATTCATGTGCAAGTAGGACCCTCTAAAATCAAGCCATCTCTGTGTGTAAAGAATCTCGGCGCATGGCTCGATTCACAAATGGATATGACATCACACATCAATTCCGTGTGTAGGTCTAGCTATGCACAGCTCCGACGAATAGGTCATATAAGAAAGTATCTCTCGCCTGCTGCTACCAAGACTTTGGTGAACTCTCTGGTTACATCAAAGGTAGACTACTGCAACTAATTGCTGCATGGAATTCCAAACAAAACACTGCGGAAGCTTCAAAGAGTGCAAAACACAGCAGCCCGCATCATAACAAGGACTTCTCGATATAATCATATCACGCCGGTTTTGAAAGAACTTCACTGGCTTCCGGTTCAGCATCGGATTGAATTCAAAATTCTGACACTTACGTATAAGGCCATGCACAATGAATCCGCCAAGTACATTGTCGACATGCTTGACGTGTACAGGCCCCGCAGAGAATTAAGATCAGCAAGTAGTTCTTTGTCGTTGGTTGTACCAAAAAGTCGTAAGGTAAAGTACGGTGAGAGAAGTTTCATGCATGCAGCTCCCAAACTCTGGAATGCTCTTCCATCAGGCATTAGAGATGCAAGCTCACTGGCATGTTTCAAAAAATCTCTGAAAACGCATTTCTTCAACATATATTATTAGGGCAGTTTAGAAAACGTACCTGCTAATCGTCGGTTATCATAATTGCTGCATTGGCCACAGAGTGTTGATCCTGCCACTTCCTTATGACTGTGGACTTTTTAAACCCCTTTTTCAAATATAATGCTCCACAAATGTAGAAAATAGATAAATGAATAACAAAAACCTCATCCATATTTTATGGACTTCTAGGGAATCCCCTTGCTGTTGAATGTGCGGGTGTTGTGTCAGCGGGATTCCGCTGTCCAGTTGTTGCGGTGGCCGAGGGAGTGCTGTTCTCAAAACGGGGCATCCCTATATGCTTGGTACCTCTGGTAACTCCAGTTCCAATGCCGGAGGGAGCACCGTAGTGGAACAGGGCTACCCTCTACGGTATAATTCCGCGCTGGTACATTGGGAGTCTTGCTGGCATGACTTGCTACCCTGTCCTTAACCAGTGCCAGGGATTCCTGTTAAGCTGACCCAGTTTCCGTATTTTTGCTTACCAGTGAACTGGGTCGTGTAATATATGGGCAGCGGGCAAACTAAGCCTGTACGGTCTAATGCAGCATCGCGTGTCTCAGTCAGTCTCGATTTGTCCGATGTGATTCCTTTGCCATTGCAGCCGGTGGGATATGTTGCAGGAACAGTATACGTGATACCTTCTTTAGCTCTACTTTGGCTGGGCTTTTTGGGTTCCCATAAAAAGACATTTTATTCTGTAATTAAACTTTGGATATACTCAATTACAACTCTATTAAAATATGATACGCTGTGTACTCCCTCATTGCCATAGCGGGTCGAATAGTGTTTGACGACTGGAGGGGTTGCATAGTGCGCGTATATAACAGTTGTGTATTTGTATTGCTTAGTTTATATGCATGAACTTCAAATTGATCTGTTCTGTTACCCAATTTTCCGGCAATAATTTATGTGCAGTGTTGTATGTTAAACGAATGTACCCAAGTCTGTTGAGTCTGGGTCAAAATTATGGGACGTACTGGCACTGCGCATAGAATGTTGCATTCAAGTTATGTTTTTTTTACAATCTGAGTGCGTTGACACACTATAATAGATCATAATACGACACAGACAGATAAACTTACGGAAAAGATTAGCTTATTTACCAATGTCCTAAATAAATTCTATTTTATTATTATTCTTATCTATATATAAGTATTAAATATGTTTTATTTTAAATTTTTCTGTAATTTACGCATTATTGTACAGTAAATGTATCTTTGTGAAGCGCTTTTGAACGCACATATCCTGTATGAAAAGAGCGCTATATAAATGTAGTATAATAATAATAATATTATCGTTGTAGAGAGGTTGTTGCTCATCGGAGTTTCATGGCAAATCTCTCTCAAGAGACAATCCAGTAAGGAATACCTGGGATCTTTTGAATACAAGTGGCCGCTTAATGCAGGACAAAAGTACTTTTATCCTGCATTAATCTGCCACCTGTCTTAAAACAGACATTTTATTTGTACATGTATCGATGTAGAGAGGTTCCACTGTAAGTTTTGGGGATTCATTTAAAGTGTTGTTGAAAGGAGGTGTTTGCTGTAATCTGTACTGTATGCTATAAACCCCTTCACTGTCATTATGACGTAATAATTCACTAAAATAGTCACTGTCAAATCATTGCCTGCTTACATGTTTCATCTACTTTTCTTTATAAAAAAAATTATGATAGTTTTTACTTAACCCTTTCCTCCATAAATACTCCTTTCTACGCCTCTGTAAAAGTCACCTGTTGAAACCAATGTGATAAAAAGAGCATTTGCTCCAGTATATGCTCTATTTAACACAATGGTTTCAAATTACAAAATTCTAAAAACAATAATTTTATCTACTTAATGCTCCTTTTCGGTAGATTTATTCAAAGAGGTTGGATCATAATTGAGCCTACATGTATGGAGGAATGGGTCTTAAGAAACTTTAATATAAGTGTCAAATGGTTTGGATCCTTATCAGACGCGGCGTCTGATCAGGATCCAAACTGCTTGCAAACATTAGAGTTTTCAAGTTTGACACGGAAGGGTTTAATAGTAAATACAACTTACAATGGGGAAATTGTGATCTATTTCTAAATAAGGAATAGGTCATGGAATTTAAGCAAGCGACACGTTGGTTTAGACATATCCGTTTAACGAAAGAATGTGGGTGTACGAGGTCCGTGGTTTGATAAACCATGTACATACTGTATACGCTTCTTTAATAACATTGATTAATTTAATTCGTATGCCCCTTCACTCCCAGAAATCGGTTGCCATGACATTAACAACAGTTTAGATCTAGACCAGACGTCCAATATCTCATTATCAAACCAGAACCAAAAACTGGTTTACATCTATATCTACGTTTTTAGAAAAAAAATGGATTATCTTTTTTAATCCATAGGATGCAGGTACATCATGGCAGTGAATCGATTGAGCAGAATCTAAACATGCAGTACATGTACATCAAGCAGAAAGACAAAACATGTACACAGGTACATTTGTACACAGTAAAATATTAAGCACAAGGGTAATAAAACAACCATACAAGTATTATTCGAATGGCTATTGAAACTGGTTAAAACGTACATTTAAGCTGCCGAACCAAGACTAAATAATGGAGAAAACTTCTAACTTTACAACTCACCTGGCTGAATTGATATAAGATGTATTAGTAAATAAAATCCCTCAATTCTTTCGTCTGCCAGAACAATATTTATATACATGTAGATCTATACAGAAATCATAAGAAGACCAGTCAGGACTATTCTCATAACAGAATCAATAGGTTTTGTTGGTCGTTTCCAGTAGATTTCTGATAATTAAAATTTACACTGATGTGAAACTGAAAACAAAATCGATTGGGAATTAGAATTGGAACCTAAAACATAGAGTCGAAATGAAGATGAATTCAATAACAATGTGCACAAATGTATGCCAACCTGATACAAGTTATACAACCTAGTAACTTATTGTGTGTGTGTGTGTGTTTTGTGTTTAACGGGTGTTCCGTGTTTCTATATAAAACATCTTACGTATTGAACAACAAATAATTGAAATAGAAAGCATACTAGAATATCGCACCCATATTATGCAGAAACGAATCAGACAATTCACGGACAGGTTATATTCCAGTACAATCAAACGCGCCAAAAATAATGGATGAATTAATTTGTGTTTGCCGAACGCAGAACAGTTTCGGTTTGGAATTAGTCTAAACGAACCATTTCTCGTGTGTTTTATTTCATACATTTCATATCAATTTTGCAAAATTTGGATGTATATATTTGTATGTACATGTAAAGAGAAAGATAAACCGTGAAAATGGATATAAAAGGATGAAAAGGATATAAATGTCAATCTAGGTAAGGTCCAGCGCGATCCGCAGTGGTAAACAGTGGTCCACGATGATACCACCGCGACCTGCGGTGATAACGATCGCGCCCGGCGACGAGTGCCCCTGTGGAGGGACCAGCGCGGACCCATCATAACCCGCGCTCGATTGCGGAAGACCGCATATCAGCGCGGACAAAAATACCCGTGTCCGCGTTGGATAAAATTGCGATGGGCCGCGGAAAACAAAAAGTCCGCGGGGCTTGTACTGTAGGTCAATAACGTTGTTTGGCGGGTTTGGACGTCGATGTACGCATTGATCAAGATTATCCAATATCTGTTCAATTGGTTTCAAATCCGGCTTTTTGAGTACAAGTCAACGTGAAATCAATGTTATGGTATACCATTATATATATACTGGAATACACATATATCCCTTATGTACACATGTAACTCAAATTTAGCATTAAACAAGCTCACTGGATTTTATCTAGGGATTAACTGATCGATTTGCAAAATATAGCAGTTTTAGAAATTACCACATGCTGCATAATAATGCATATATGAGTGTGCATTTCAAAGTAACCTCGAAAGTTTTGCACATACTTTACGAAAATTACTGTTTGGTTCAGTGTAGTACTGTACAATAACAAGAATAAAATAGCTCTGCCTATGTTGACACTTTTTTAACGAATCCCAACCACTTGAACAATTTGGTAGACTATCACCTATACAATATTTCTTCATATATACCGGTTTTCTGCCAGTAGTTTCAGACGCTTCTGTTAGTACTTTCAGAGCCAGCAATCACAATTTAGCTCAGTTGAGTATACACAGGTGGATACTTAAAGCAAGGTGAAAGTAAAACAGAACGCTTCTATAGGAGCGCTCTGTTTTACTTTCACCTTGCTTTAAGCAACCACCTGCTCAAAATAACACCTAATTAACACAATTTAGTGGTCGTTATAGAGAGGTTTTACTGCAGTGCCATTTCCGGTCAGTTGCACAGAAACATCAATACTCTTTCTATTGATATGCCATACTTGTGGCTGCAAGTGCAAATGGTTAAAATACCGGACTGTTGCAACTACATGTACTTTTCAAATAGCCCTCGTCAGCTATCTGTACTCTGAGCATTGAAAACTAACATTAGAAATATCCATATCTATCATAATAGTTTCCATAATAAACAGCTTTTACAGCCGACTTCAATAAGTATCTATCTTTACCAGAACTGAAATCTAGATATACAGAGATGTAATAAATGTACAAAAGATTTAAATATCTATATCTACACAGATTTGTATCCAACTGAAAGTAGACTTGCATTATAATAAAGTTATCATGCAGTTTCTTCCAAGTGTATCTGACAAAGTATTACTTATTTAGTAATTCATTATTAGAATGCGCCACCCATCACACTCAAACTCTTTCTCCATGATTTCTGTGATCCAGGAATAATGGTCAAGTACCATGGGTAGATACTATATACATGTAACTAACAAAATCATATTGTAGTGGGTTTCATTACAGTCCCCAAAACAAAACAATACATCTATTATGCATTCACAGCCTACCATCGAGTTACCATGGTAACCAACACTTTTAAAAGATCTGTCATTAAGTTCAGGGTACCTAAATACCCCTACATACAAATTTGCACCAAAACAAATAATATCTAAAGTGTGACCAATCAGGGGTTCACCACTTCATTATCCTTTACAAACACATACAACTAAGTTCGGGGGTACCCTAATACCCCCACATACCATAACTGATTTTTTATAAGACATTATGAACAAAAAGAACTTTTGACCATAACGGAAGCCAAGGTTTAAGTAATGTTACTTCCTATGCAAACAGAGAAGGTTCTGATCAAACAGCTACTTAATGATATGGCTGAACTGGGTCTGCTCAGCTTGAAAGTGTGTAAAAGGCATTTATATCAGGTAAAGGACAATCAACTCCAATCAACGACCGTTTGCACTGATATACCAAATAATGGCAAATATACAGAAGAGTGAGAAAATGTATTAATTTCAAACACAAAAACACAATTATCAACTGTTATTCATGTATGAAAGTGTACAAAATCACAGGATACTTCATAGTGTATCATTATCATATTTGATAACACTGAAGTGTACCAAATCCCAGGAGACTTCCTAGTGTACAAAATCACAGGAGACTTCATAGAGTATCAAATCACAGTAGACGCCATAGTGTACCAAATCACAGTACACGCCATAGTGTACCAAATCACAGTAGATGCCTTAGTGTACCAAATCACAGGAGACTCCATAGTGTACCAAATCACAGTAGACGCCATAGTGTACCAAATCACAGTAGACGCCATAGTGTACCAAATCACAGGAGATACCTTAGTGTACCAAATCACAGGAGACTCCATAGTGTACCAACTCACAAGACACTCCATAATGTACCAAATCACAGTAGACGCCATAGTGTACCAAATCACAGGAGATACCTTAGTGTACCAAATCACAGGAGACTCCATAATGTACCAAATCACAGGAGACTCCTTAGTGTACCAAATCACAGGAGTCTCCATAGTGTACCAAATCACAGTAGATGCCTTAGTGTACCAACTCACAGGGTACGCCATAGTGTACCAAATCACAGGATACGCCATATATTATCATATGTTATAACACTATAAATACTCTACCATTGGAAGTGTTTCATTTATATATCCAGGACTGTTAATAAGATATATACTGATTCTAAACCCTATTTGCTGTAACTCATTGGAATCACATAAGGGAGGCAATTCTAATGAGTTGCAGTAAGATAGGATTTTGGCAGATAAATATTTAAGATATATTATTTAGATTTGCTAAATATGCTTCTTATTTACAGTCATGCTTATCTATTTGATTCATCTTGGCAGCAGAGTGTACATCCATATATATGAGGATATCGGGTATCAATCGGTTGTCTACTATTGTCCATCCTCTGTCACGTCATTTGATGTTGCAGCAACACGTTTTTCCGAAGCCTGAAAATAGTTTTTTTAAATAATTACAACCAAATCAATTATCTACCTAAGCAAGACCACTTAAGAACACTAAGAAATTGACCATTCATGCAAGTTGAAGTGTAGATATTTCAGACAATCTGTAGTGTAGCTTAGTTCCTGGTAACTGCAATGCTTCCAAGTCAGTCTTCTTAAATTGTATTGGTTTCAATTAAGTGTTCATTGACCTTTTGACCCCTTCTCTCATGAATATTCATGTAAAACAAGATCCTCTCTGGGATCATTATAGTGTTGATGGTATAAGTTTTGAAAATTAGATACTGATTAAGTCGGTGCTAGGGGGCGTGAGTACTGAGTTGTGTTGCACTTTAATTACTACTCATGAGTGAACTCAATAAAACCGAGTCTGCAATTTTCCCTTTTGGCATTGTTACTTTTGTTTTCGAAGGATCACCCACTTTTAAAATATGTTTATTAGCTAAACTTTTGAAATGATGTATGAATTGTTTGAAACCTGAACTATACAGACGAAGATCTATATAGTATGACTAAAAAGTAGGATTCTATAGTATGGCTTAACAAAAGTGCAGACCCTTATCAGACAACTTTTGTAGGAATCTATATCTAGTGTGACTAAACAAAAGTGCATACCCTCACAGACAGGTCCTGAAGGAATCTATAGTGTGACTAAACAAAATTGCAGACCCTCACAGACAGTTCCTGTAGGAATCTATAGTATGATTAAACAAAAGTGCAGACCCTCACAGACATATCCTGAAGGAATCTATAGTGTGACTAAACAAAACTGCAGAACCTGCAAACTGCAAAACTGATAGCTCCTGTAGGATTCGATCTATAGTATGACTAAACAAAAGTGCAGACCCTAATCAGATAACCCTAGTAGGGAATGTCTGTTAAGGGACTACTCTGTTTGCAAACTCATTGTTTTAGAATCTGGTCAGAATATACATGTCATTAATTTCTCTATAATGAAGGCTCACCTGAGAAAATACACCAGTTTCACTGATTGATATTCAAAAGACTCTATAACAACACACAACCTGGCAAACAGAAAAGTATACATTTTACTTTCATTTCACCACACTAAACATCAAGTAAAGGTTCATTTTATCATGCAGTGTCTCAGTTTATAAATACATGTACTAGATTTCCAGTAAGATTATATGTAACATGTAGCAAGACATGTTCCAAACATACATTGTTTGCCAGTGTCTCAATAATATAAAACTGTTTTCAATAAGATCACATGTAATATGAAGTCAGCCATGTTCTATACCTACTGTCTCAAAAATATAAAACTGTTTTCAATAAGATTGTAAGTAACATGTAGTGAGCCATGTTCTGGTCCTACACTGTTTTTGTGTTTACCAGCATTCCCCAGGTTCCATGTCATTGGCACCCCTTCCCTATTCAAAAACACAACTAAACATTCTGAGATCTTTCCTTCACTTATGATAACTCTTTTTTAGTTCATCTGGCACAAATGGTCAAGACAGGTTATTGTCATAGTGCTATGTCTTCCATTGTTTTAAATCATGCATCATAAGCATTTACATATTTCGAAGAATGGCTTTCAAAACTACTAGACCAATGATTATTTCAATCAAACCTCGATCACCAGAATCATTTAGACTTGTCCTTTATCAGATTTGTTTTCAAATATAGATCATACATGTAGGAATCCAGTTGCCTAACAAGTAATTAGTACGTTCAAATAGTGCACACCCTAATTTGTACTGCCTTACAGTGTAGACACAAATTAGAACTAGATGTTTGTTTTTGTCACAAAAACAGATGTCTCCCCCTCCCATCCTCTTTCCACTACACAAGTGAAATGTCTGTAACTCAAAACTTATCAGGGTCTAATGTTTAAGTCATCAGGGGCAATAACTCCAACATTTTCAGGGGGACAATTCAAAAGCCCCTGGTACACAAAAACACATGCTGATCAACATTCTTGTGAAGTTTGGTGACTCTAGTACTAGTGGTTTCAGAGATACATGTGACACAAAGTAAAGTTTCTCTTATTTAAGTCATAAGGGGCAGTAACTCCAAGGTTATCAGGGGAGACAATTAAAAACCCAGATGCACAACAACTCATGCTGGTGAACATTCCTGTGAAGTTTGGTGACTCTAGCCCTACTGGTTTCAGAGATACGTGCGGCACAAAGTTTCTCTAATTTTAAGTAATCATATCAGGGGCAATAACTCCAAGGTTATCAAGGGAAGACAATTCAAAAATCCCAGTTGTACAACAACTCATGCTGGTCGACATTCCTGTGAAGTTTGGTGACTCAAACCCTAGTGGTTTCAGAGATATGCACGACACTAAGTAAAATTTGTCTAATTTTAAGTCATCAGGGACAGTAACACCAAAGTTAACAGGAGGAGACATTTAAAAAAAACCAAGAGCAAAACAACTCATGCTTGTGAACAATCCTGTGGAGTTTGGTGACTCTAGCCCTACTGGTTTCAGAGATACGCGCGACACAATGTTTGTATAGATTTAAGTATTCATATCAGGGGCAATAACTCAAGAATTATCAGGGGGAGACAATTCAAAAACCATAGGTGCACAACAACTCATGCTGGTGAACATTCCTGTGAAGTTTGGTGACTCTACTACTAGCGGTTTCAGAGATACGTGCGAAACAAAGTTTTTCTAATTTTAGGTCATCAGGGGCAATAACTCTGTGAAGTTTGGTGACTCTAAACCAACTGGTTTCAGAGATAGGCGCGACACAAGTTTGTGAAGGACAGACAGACGGACGGACGGACGGACAGACAGACAACTCTGGCAAAAACAATATATCTCCCCATAAATGGGGGAGACATAACTATCTAACAGCGTAGACCCTTATCAGTACTGCCTAATAGTATAGACCCTAATTAGTACAGTCTAAAAATGTAGACGTTAATTATTACTGTCTAATAGTGTAGACCCTGATCAGTACTGTCTAACAGTGTAGACCCTAATTAGTACAGTCTAATCGTATAGACCCTGATCAGTACTATCTAACAGTGTCGATACTAATTAGTACTGTCTAACAGTGTAGACCCTTATCAGAACTGTTCGACAGTGTAGACCCTGATCAGTACTGTCTATTATAGTGTAGACCCTGATCAGTAATGTCTTACAGTGTAGACCCTGATCCCTGCTGTCAAATAGTATAATAATAGAAAATTCATGCCGTGATTTAGACAAATAGATTGGTCTAGATCACGTTTGATTAGAAATCTATTTACCATTTGCCCTACTTTGTTAGCCATTGCCCCATTTCGGCTAGATTTAGAAACATATATTCCAAATTTTTCAGTTTTGCTCAAGTATATTTGTCACACCTTTCCGGATAGCGTAAATGGATGTCAAACGGACAAAATAAAGCGACAGAAAGTTATCATGTGATGAAATTCGTCCCCTCTGCTGTTTGAGGCGCTAGCGTTTGGTGTATAGAGCGCATAAAACGCACAGTTACCGCTGTTGAATCAGGAAACTTAACAGTCAATTAACAAACATCACCATACGATTAACGGAAAAGTACCGGGTAAAAGGAAAGTGCAACGCATGAGAAACTGACAAGACGTTCATCATATGACATTGTCTACCACCCCTTCGGTTGATCCGTTGAATGTAAGGTAGTAGTCCCGTCGCGAATCAGGTCCTTTGAACTTTAACGGATGCAAACCGGACAAGTCCAGAAGAAGAAACTCACAAACAGAAGGAGCGCATGAGTTCCAAAAATACCGCATGCACATGCATAGATACCGTCTGTCCAGCAGATGCCTTTGTCCGTTCTGAGTTTTCAGCATATTCAAAACTGTCATCCGGACTGCACTGACCTTGCCAGACAAAAAGCGCACATGCCGAATGAGAAGCGAACAGGGGACGCATGCGAACGGATTAAAACTTCTGTTATCCGTTTGACGTCCGTTAATGCTATCAGGTAAGGTGTGATACAAACACTTCAGGTTATGAGAACGGTTAAGTCAATTTGAACTGAATCAGTTTGGCATGCGTACTGGGTAAATTCTTGATTGACAGTCCCCAGACCCAACTCTACGTCAAGTGAACATTTACTATTTACAGCCACTGCTAGCAGTCATACATTCTGTGTAGACATGTTGTACACACCAGGATCAGCGATATCTCATCTTTTTAGAGATTTTTCAAATACACTTTTGTTTATAGGTATGTATCCAGTGAGTACTTAAAGATGTTTATAAAAAATACTTCTGAAACATGAACAAAATTCAAAGACTGTAAATATGTTACGCACTGGCCAACAAATTGTATGCATACGTACATTATCATGTACTAGTTGTGTTACTTAATAAACTTGTTTTCTCAAACATTTCTTTTTGCCGGCCTTTCAAAAGTAATTGAGATGCAATTAATTACATTTGGCAAATTAATTAATAAATTACATTCATAAAACACCTGTAATTGTAATAGTAATTGACATTTTATTAATGTAATTGTAATTTAATTAATTACAATGCCATGTATTTTATATTTTAACAAGAAATATCGACACAACATTAAACCGGGTTTTCCTTCACTATTAACTAGTAATTTCTAAGTTGAAAGGGACATAACTCCCAGAACAGAGTTTTTGACCTTTGATCTCTAAGTATGACCTTGACATTTAAGCTACTGACGTGGTATTTTCGTGTGACACGCCATACCTTCTAGAGGATTGGACAGTTTCTGAGATATGGACCTTAACATAAAACTTAACCTACAATGAAAATTCTAGCTCGAAAAAGGGGCATAACTATGGCAAAATTAATGTTAGGGTTACATACCCTTGTGAAATTGGTTGCCCTTGTGGTAGTTAGCACACATACCAAATATGAACCAAATATCTTTGATGGTTTCTGAGATAGACCTTAACAAAAAGGTTAACCAACGCCGACGCCGACGAGAGGGTCATGACAATAGCTCCACCTTTTGAAAAAGTTGAGCTAATAATGATATATACCAAATATCAAAGGTCTGGGCATTTAGTTTAAGAGAAGATGTTTTTTAAAGAGCCTGGGGGCGGGGCCATTTTCAACCCAGGGGTCATAATTTGAACAATATTTGTAGAGGACCATTAGATCTTGCTACACACCATTACCAAATATCAAAGCTCTCTGCTTTACATTTTCAGAAGATTTTCCTATGAAAAATTGATAAGCCCTTGAGCGGGGCCATTTTCGACCCTGGGGTTATGATTTGAACAATCTTTGTAAAAGACTATTAGATCATGCTACATATACCAAATATCAAAGGTCAAGGCCTTACAGTTTCAGAGAAGATTTTTAAAGATTTTCCTATGAAAAACTGATAAGCCCTTTCAACCCAGGGGTTATGATTTGAACAATCTTTGTAAAAGACTATTAGATTTTGCTACATATACCAAATATTAAAGGTCAAGGCCTTACAGTTTCAGAGAAGAAGATTTTTAAAGATTGTCCTGTAAAAAATAATTGATAAGCCCTTGGGAGGGGCCATTTTGGTCCAGGTCATAATTTGAACAATCTTCGTAGAGGACCATTTGATCATGCTACATAGCAAATATCAAAGGTCTAGGCTTTACAGTTTCATAGAATATTTTTGAAGATTTTCCTATAAAAACGGTAACTGATACGCTCTTCGGCGGGGCCATTTTTGGTCCGTGGGTAATAATTTGAACAATCTTTGTAGAGGACCATTAGATCATGCTACATACCAAATATCAGAGGTCTATGCCTAACAGTTTCAGAGAAGATTTTTTTTTTAAAGATTTTCCTATGAAAAACTGATTAGCCCTATGGTGGGGTCATTTTTGGGCCTGGGTCATAATTTGAACAAACCTTGTAGAGGACCATTAAATCATGCTACATACCAAATATCAAAGGTCTAGGCCTTACAGTTTCAGAGAAGAAGATTTTCCTATGAAAAACTGATAAGCCCTTGGGCGGGGCAATTTTTGGTCGGGGGTCATAATGTGAACGATAATTTGGTCCCCCTAGCCAATGATGCTACTGACAAAATTTGGTTAAAATCGGCTTAGCGGTTTCAGATGATGTTATCAGTTTTATGATCAGTAATACATTAATTTCTTTAATTATACTATTTTTGTTGAAATTATGTCAATAATAGGATGGTAGGGTTTGTACGATTAAGCAACCATTACATCGACACGCTTTTTGCTATTTTGCATGTAACTTCATATTCATGAAAGCAAGATACCTACATTATATATCAAATTAAACAGAAACAAATACTTCTGTTGATAACATTGTACTTCATAACCTGTTACTATTCAGATTCTAATAATAATGACTTGAAAATAAGCAAAAAAAAGTGATGCTAATTCATTACAGCCAAATTAGGCACTTTTTTGCGTTTAAAAGTTGCATAACTTCATAACGGATAAAGATATGTGCTTGAAATTTTCAGCACACCTGCAGAATTGCTTATAGATAGAATTAGTAAACTTGCTTTTCTCTTGTAAATTGAATCTTTGGAGAAAAGAACATGTACACTTTTTTTAAAAGAATTTGCACATTTACTGTGCACCTGGCCTACAGGTTTTCTTGACTGAGGTTGGCTCTAAAAATAGTCTAGGGGAGGGGTGGGTGAGTTAAACGCACCAAACAGGACCACAAAAGTACTCAACAATATCTATAGATGGAATGAATAGAATTTAGTGTTATCTATTGCTCTCCATACATTTCCGTTCAATTCAACCAAGCTTTTCCGTAAGTTATCGGACATTTCCGTACAATTTCGCATTATATATGTGCGCTATGCTGTGCGTAGAAATCTGTAGGTATGAAATAATGCATTTATATGCCAAACTCCCAATCATTATTTTTTTCACTCTTAGAATCGCATTTTTACCAAGTTTTATTAGTAAATGTTAACAAACTTTAAATGTAGAAGCCCAAACAAATTGGAACTTCGCCGATCTATTTGCTTACGCGTATTGGCATTTTGTGCAATCGGTAAATCGCACTTTTACTCGGTTTTCTTCGGAAATGTT
Source organism: Azorinus chamasolen (assembly GCA_963576725.1). Taxonomy (NCBI): domain Eukaryota; kingdom Metazoa; phylum Mollusca; class Bivalvia; order Cardiida; family Solecurtidae; genus Azorinus; species Azorinus chamasolen. Next base: position 83,727,221 of record OY755246.1, read on the forward strand.
TGGGTAGGGGTTGAAATTATGGCATGACTACTATGGCCTTCGGCTTGGCAAGCCAACCCAGGCCAAAAACCTAATCAAATGGTTCCTTCAGGATCTGTTTGATCTGTTTCTACACTATTGGTCTTAGTTTGTTAAGCCGAATACAACCTCTTTGTATAAATCTACCGAAAATGAGCATTAACTAGAGAAAAGGAAAAATGTAGAATTCAATTGTGTAGTTTGAAACCATTGTGAAAAATAGAACATTTGCTCCTTTAGGAGCAAATGCTATATTTATCACACTTGTTTCACAAAGTGACTTTTACAAAGTCATCAAAAGTCGTCAATATGAGGGAATGGATTAAGGTATAAGAGAGAGAGAGAGAGAGAGAGAGAGAGAAATACACATCAAGATAAGTAATACAGAAGCCACGATTTTGAATTCAAGCGTTATGGTTATTGTGTAGGGCCTTCTCCTAAATGAGATCTACCCACTTATGAAGTAAAAATCCATGTTCATACTTTTTGAGTAATGAGCTTTGTTAAAGTTTTTGCACGCCGATGACATCACCTACAACTACGTACATGTACACCAGCGCCGACAACCCATTGATCACACTAGCTCGACATTTCTTTGAAATAGATGAGCTAGAAATGACTTTTGGTAGTATAAAATACCATTTTCTGATCTATAGCTAGTGCCAATCATATATCTTTTGGTAGTATAAAATACCATTTTCTGATAGCTAGTGCCAATCATATATCTTTTGGTAGTATAAAATACCATTTTCTGATTATAGCTAGTGCCAATCATATATCTTTTGGTAGTATAAAATACCATTTTCTGATTATAGCTAGTGCCAATCATATATCTTTTGGTAGTATAAAATACCATTTTCTGATAGCTAGTGCCAATCATATGACTTTTGGTAGTATAAAATACCATTTTCTGATTATAGCTAGTGCCAATCATATATCTTTTGGTAGTATAAAATACCATTTTCTGATTATAGCTAGTGTCAATCATATATCTTTTGGTAGTATAAAATACCATTTTCTGATTATAGCTTGTGCCAATCAAATGACTTTTGGTAGTATAAAATACCATTTTCTGATAGCTAGTGCCAATCATATATCTTTTGGTAGTATAAAATACCATTTTCTGATTATAGCTAGTGTCAATCATATATCTTTTGGTAGTATAAAATACCATTTTCTGATAGCTAGTGCCAATCATATATCTTTTGGTAGTATAAAATACCATTTTCTGATTATAGCTAGTGCCAATCATATATCTCACCACCTTAACCCGTTACTCCATACCCTTTATATGCCTTTGTCAACAGAATAGACTCAGATCAGATGGCTCATGTATCTGTAAGCTCTGTTTGATTATGAAATACATTGTAATCCATATCTCATGCTATAGCTTCTGCAACTATAAATTATTTCTGTTTTCATGTGTCAAACTAAAAACAATTTAATTAGTATTCACATGAATATGATGTCATTATTTCTTACATGAATGTTAATGGAGTATAGGGTTAAGAGTGTTTAACAGTTTCGATCCCGTCAAAAGCCTGAATTACCCATCATTTCACCTCAATACTATTTGCATAGATTAGCATCAAGTCATCATCGCGTGTAAATAGTTCAAGCCAAAATAACTTAAGTCTCTTACTAGAGGAAATATATGCTGGTCACTATGTAAGTTGTTAAAGTCGATTATTATGCTGTCCTTACAACAGGTAGTAGTAGTAGTAGTAGTAGTAGTAGTAGGTAGGTAGTAGTAGTAGTAGTAGTAGTAGTAGTAGTAGTAGTAGTAGCAACAACAACGGCAGCAGCAGTGGTAGTACAAGTAGTAGTATGTCAGTTGTAGTAGTATATGTCAGTTGTAGTAGTATGTCATCAGTTGTAATAGTATGTAAGTAGCAGTAGCATGTCAGAAGTAGTAGTATGTCAGAAGTAGTAGTATGTCAGTTGTAGTAGTATGTCAGTAGTAGTAGTATGTCAGTAGTAGTAGTATGTCAGTAGTAGAGTATGTCAGTAGTAGTAGTATGTAAGTAGTAGTAGTAGTATGTCAGTAGTAGTAGTATTAAAGTACTAGTAGCAATTATTATAGTAATTATTGTTGTTGTTTTTGTTGTTGTTTATAGATGACAATAATGATGATAGTGACAGCATCATTTTACAACAGTAAGGAGCACTCTGTTCTGAGTGAGAGTTTCGGAAATCCTATCAACGAAACAAATACCACGACCCACCAAAAGAATTGCAATTGTATGTAGCCACTGGGATCAGGGAGGAACCAATAAAAGTGTCCAGCTCAGTCCTCACGAACATCACAAGGAATGCAACAGCAACAGTACTAAGGCTGAGAGTATGTAAATTATATTAATATCGTTACTATTTACTTAATAGAAATGCCTATTCAAACGGAGTATACCCATATCATACAGTTCCTGTATAAGTCATACAATCAGGGTATTGTTTGTTTTGTTTTGGAATAAAATAAATCTGACATAGGTCTATTAAATATCTACATATTTTGCCAACTAGCATGTTGTTTAAAGTGTTATGTAATTTTATGCACTGTGTATCGTATTTGGAATGCTGCAGTAAACATCACATACAAAACACACAGTCGACCGAAGCTTTGGTCCTATATCTATAAAGTAATTTTGGACACATCGCGTGATTGCAACAGTTTACCCATTACCTAACATATACTTCCTTTTGTCTTTACAGAGTAGACCCATATCAGACAGTGTCTGTGGAAGCCGTTTGACCATAGTCAGCTGTTTTTATTGCTGAATATCTCAGATCTGATCCTATGCTTTTTATCACGACACGGTATGAACTTGTGGTGTATCAAAAGGTAAGTATGAATACTGTAGAATATCGGCGCCAAATTTTTAATTGTCGATTGCTAATGTACATATAAATATGATAGTTTCCGAAGTGAATGCTGGAGTAAATTGAGAATGACCTCATTTTTCGAATCAATATTGTAGGTAGTTCGAATTTGCTTAAAAAATACCAGCTAAATAATTAAGCATTAGCATGCCAAAATGGAATTACCTTTGCAATCAGTATGGACGTTGAAACGTCGGGGTTATTCAGTGATTCGTAAGGATCCACACTGTTTAAAACTTTTATAATAAGTCTGCTGAAAAATACAAATGAGTTAATTTGTTGGTACGATACGGGTCATATATGGAGCAAGTGACAATTTTTGCAGAAGATAGATGCATACTCGGATGTCATTGGTTCTATCCCTAATTCATGCAACATTTATAGTTCATGTAGTTATTTTAATGTAGTTATTTTAAACTCCATTTTCCTTTGAATGAAAGTAACACAGACAGTGTGCTCAAATGACTTTTATTGTATGGGAACCTAGGAACTTCTTGTGAATGTTTAATGTGTGGGAGCATAGGAACTTCTTGTGAACGTTTAATGTGTGGGGGCATAGGAACTTCTTGTGAATGTAATGTATGGGAGCATAAGAACTTCTTGTGCACGTTTAATGTGTGGGAGCATAGGAACTTCTTGTGAATGTTTAATGTATGGGAGCATAGGAACTTCTTGTGAACGTTTAATGTGTGGGAGCTTAGGAACTTCTTGTGAATGTTTAATGTGTGGGAGCATAGGAACTTCTTGTGAATGTTTAATGTGTGGGAGCAAAGGAACTTCTTGTGAAGGTGTAATGTTTGGGAGCAAAGGAACTTGTGAATGTTTAATGTGTGGGGGCAAAGGAACTTCTTGTGAATGTTTAATGTGTGGGAGCATAAGAACTTCTTGTGAATGTTTAATGTGTGGGAGCATAGGAACTTCTTGTGAATGTTTAATGTGTGGGAGCATAGAAACTTCTTGTGAATGTTGCAAATTTTTTGTTTTCATATAGATCATGAGTGAAGTAAAGTGATTTAAGATGAGTTCAGTTGAGGTAAAATGATGCGAGGTTGAGACGGGTTGAGGCAGAGAGAAAGGTGAACCATGAACCACTGATATGAAATCCTGTTTATGTATAGGCTTGAGTGTTTGTTCAGTTTCTTTGGATTGTATGAGGTTGTTCTCCGCTTTTGGTATCCTTGGCACTATATAACACATTTAGTGTTGCAGTGCCGTAAAACTCAACTCAATTGTAATATCCACTGCATAATGTTTGAATTTAAGGTAACATATCTGGATGTATCAAATATAATTTTGAATGTCATATATATAATTATCAACAACATCATCATCACCATCAATACTATCATCATCATATCACCATTATCTTCAAGTAGACATGCACATCAACATCTTCATCACCATCATCATCATCATCATCATATACATCATCATCATCATCTTCATCAAGTAGACATGCACATCAACATCATCATCACCATCATCATCTTCATCGTCATCAAGTAGACATGCACATCAACATCACCATCAACATCATCATCATCATCACCATCATCATTATCATCATCTTCATCAAGTATACATGCACAGTTCCTGAACGCCTGCCGTACACTAGCTAGATGACATTGTAAATGTAAACTTTGGATCAAATACGATGGCAGCCAGAAATTTAAAAGTGCGTGTTGTTTTCATTGTAAAAACAGGAAGATCTCGATAATTCGAACGTTTAGTATTTATATAAGGATTTAGACCTTTTAGACAGGTTGCTGCTCAATGTAGGATTGAAGTAACTCATACAGTTGTCATAGTATTGAGCGTTCTGCTTGCCTTCTCTATGTGCATGAGCTGCCACGTGTCTTAAAGATTGAAAATAATACGGAATTTTTAAGGTGTTCGACTAATCGAGATCTAACTGTATATGCATTTATATAATATGTAGTACTCGCATCATTGTTTTCTTCACACTTTTTCTGTTCCTCTGGTATGGAGATGCTGACGGAAAGTTGCAGCACGCACATGCCTTTAGGTAAGAGACTACTAAATAGTTCCGATTCTGATTGGTAAAGAGAAAAGTATAAAGTATCCATAACTAATGTGTTGCTGTTAGGTCCGTCGTGTGTATTTGTGATAGTGTATTTTTTTCTTGTTTGGTGTTTACGTCTCGTGTGCGCGCGCGTGTGTGTGTTGCTTGCTTTCTGTCAGTGTTTTGGTGTTGGTTGTGCGTTTTATATGTGTCTTTCCTGCTTGTCTCTTTTACTTTTTCATTAGCATGAGTCCCTGATTGTAAACGATACTGTAACATTTCAATAGTTCGAAATTTGAAAATGAAGAATACAGAGTATTTCAGGTAGGTGGCTGCTTAATACAGAGTGAAAGTCACGCACAAAGCGCCCATGGCAGTTTGCTACATGGCTGTCACCCTGTATTAACCTGTCACCTGTCTTTCAAACAAATAATGAAACTTGCTTTAGTGTTCAAACAAGTGGGACTGTAATGAAAATAAAATCACAATTTGAGTCTCAGTGTGTTTATCACATTCCAGTACTTTTATTACAATTGTCGTCGTACATAATTTATCTGTAAACTTTCAGATGATGGTTTCTGGCGATTTTATTGAAAATGGTGGTTACCATTTGTACTACTCTGCAGCTAAAAGCTCGTTGGATGAGCCGTGTAATGGAGTTTTAGAAAGCACTCGTTGTATGAGCCGTGTATTGGAGTTTAAGAAAGCACTCGCTTTAATTGAGCGGTATCTTAGAAGTCAATGAGATATAGAGAAATCTGAACAACATAAATGTTGGATATAGGCTTATCTTTTCCATTTAGTAGGCTCTGAATATTTGTGAAATCTTTAACAGATTAGAGACTTGCCAGATGGGTCTAAAAGGCTATACATGGCACTAGCCTAACGGAAATAATCGACGTAGTTTGATTGTTTGGATTATCGTTCCATTGGTGTCAAGTGTGGCGATTTGTTCCGCATTTTAAAGTACATAGTACATAGTAAACGATAGACCACACATGTCTAAACATATATGTGACACTAGCCAAATGGACATTACCGCTGCTCAGTTGCATAGCAATTAAAGTTGGGTTATTGTTCCTTTGGTGCCCTTCCTTATCTTAAGACAAAACAGTAACATTTTCAGTGTAAAATGTTTAATCCCTAACCCTAACCCTAACCCCTAACCCATACAACATTTGTTTGTGCCACGTGAGCTTCTTATTTAACCTATTACTAACACCTCTGTAAAAGTCATTTTTTGAAACTATTGTGCTCCTATGGAGCAACCTTTTTAATGCTCTATTTATCACAGTGGTTATAAAACTATACATTTTCAAAGTTTTCTCTAATAAATGCTAGTTTTCGGTAGATTTATTCAAAGAAGTTGTGTCAAATAGACTAGAAGGGAATGGGTTAATAGGGGAAGGATCCATTAATTTTATATTCGCCGCCAAACATCTTTGCAAACAGTTGCGATCCAGACAATAGGCTGAGTAACTAGAGTACATGTCTGGACAAAACTCGCTGTGACTATGTTTAGGAAGCCATAGTATTATGATAATAGAAAATAAAACAAACTGGAGAAGAAGACTTTTTGGAGTCTATAAATACATCCAATAGAACGGAATGGTCAGCTGGGTTTGTCGATGCTGTGACATTAAATACAATCGTACTATTACAAAATAGCTACATACAGTTGAACTGCGATATCTTGAATTCGAATTCATCGACATTCGGATAACTCGAGGTAACGATTATGTCCTCCCAACTTAGTACAATACAAAATTGTTCTAGAATGTATCACTATCTGACAATTTGAGCGGACAATATTTGCTTTTATCTACATCAAACCCTTTAAATACTGAACACACATGCACTGACATTTGTAAACAGTGCAGACACAGATCAGAGGAATCCTAGAGGAGCTGTCTGATCAGGATCTACCCTTTTTGTCATTCCAATCCTCCAGACAGTTTAAGCGTTTAATAAAACCGAGTCTGCAATTTGCTCTTTTTGTGTTGTAATTTTTGCTCTCGGGGGTCACCCCCTTTCAAAATTCATAATCTTCACAACAACAGGTGTTAAGTGCATGTGTGGCGGCCGTAAAACGTCGCCCCGTACTTTATTCTGTGCTGTTATACCTTCTGATCCTTCAAGATCATGAATTTCAGTACCTCTTGTTCTGAAAATTGAATACCGCTTAAGCCGGTGCTAGGGGGCGTGAGCAGTGTTGCACTTTCAATTACTGTTCATGAACAGACTCAATAAAACCGAGTCTGCAATTTTCTCTATTTGTGTTGTAATTTTTGCTCTCCGGGAGCACCCCCTTTCAGAATTTATACTGAGTTTGCTCTACAGTTAATCGCTGACGGGCTATTTAATGTTGACTGGGTTAAAGAGTTGGCACTACTTCGTGATCCTAGCAAATATGTACTGTTCGAAACTTTACCATTATCCAGCTGAAACGTTTATATCTGCTAAAATTAGCTACACTTGCTATTTCCTTCCAATTCTTTAAAATGGTTGAGAAAGTATTGACCGGACATCAACTAGATTCGATCAAGATGAGATGACAGGCTGGTCAAGTATCAACCAAATTGGATCAAGATGAGATGACAGGCTGGTCAAATATCAACCAGATTGGATCTAAATGAGATGTCAAGTTGATCAAGTATCAACCAGATTGGATCAAGATGAGATGTCAAGTTGGTCAAGTATCAACCGGTATGAACTCTAATGAGACGCAGAGCTAAGCGGGTATCAGTCGGCTTAGATCCTGGTTAGACACCGAGCTGAATAAGTATCTATCAGCTTGGATTCTGATGACACCAAGCTGAACAAGTATCTATCAGCTTGGATCCTAATTAGACACTGAGACGAACAAGTATCTAGCATCAGTTTAGATCATGATTAGACGCCGAGCTGAACAAGTATCTATCAGCTTGGATCATGATTAGACATTGAGATGAACACGTATATATCAGCTTGGATTCTGATTGGAAATCGAGTTGAAAAGTATCTTGCAGCTTACATCATGATAAGACGCCGAGTTGAAAAAGTATCTAGCAGCTTGGATCCTAATACGACGCCGAGTTGCACGGTCTCTCACTGTTACACTCTACACTGTTAAGACTCTCATTTTCTTTGGTCAACTGACAACTGTTCCCTGCTAATATTTTATTGATTTTTGCAGAATAAGTACATTCTCATTGACCAAAAGCTTAGATCTTGATGAGATGCCGAGTTTGATCTAGATCCAAACTGTTTACATAGGTCACTACTACTACTATATTTGTTTTAATGTTACATGCGTCTAAATGATATGTCACTCGGCAATGATATTCACAAATAATCCATTCCCTCATAGGCTATTTTAAACCATTACTTCATATGCTATTTTAGAACATTATCTTTAGGATACTTTGGGACCCAACATCATTGAATAATCTACTGAAAAGCAGGTACTGTAAAAAAGGGCAAATATAGAAATAATTTTGAAAAAATAGAGATTTTACTAGGAAATGCTCTATTACAATGATTTCAAAACGGACAATTAAAGAGGCGTCAATATGAGGGAATGGGTTAATGCATACAATGGTGGATACGACAAATTATTGGAGGAGCGCACATGTACCAAGTGGAATACTTTTTTTTATCTGATGAGTACATAAGTACATTGTTATACTTGTATCTGATGATTACATAAGTAGTGTTATACTTTTATCTGATGAGTGCATAAGTACATTGTTATACTTGTATCTGATGAATACATAAGTACAGTGTTATACTTGTATCTGATGGTTACATAAGTACAGTGTTATACTTTTATCTGATGAATACTCTTGTACAAAGTGTTATACGTTTTTGAAGTTTGCAGATTAGAATTTTGATTCTCTCTTCGAAATAGTTAATTCCTGTCAAGAATAGTTTTCATTTTACAATTGTCGATCCTCCTAAATGTTTCCATTTTACAAGTTCAGATACTCAGATAAGCTACATATGTTTGGTTGGTTTTCTTAATTTTACATGCGGTGTGTATCCAGATCAGATGCACCCAACTTTTTTACAATTAATGTACTTCTAGATCAGATCCAGATCAGCCACACCTGTTTGTGTTTTTCGTTTTTTTTTGTTTCTTTGGCCTTTTTTGTTCGTGTTCTTCTTTGTTTATTTTTTAAATTTTATATGCAGAGTATTTTTAGATCAGCTACACCTGTGTGTTCGTCTTTATCAACTTGTGTACTTCTAGATAAGATTCACCCATTTTCATATTGCAACTATTGCAGATCCAGATCAAACACACTGAATGTTGAAACCTTACAAAAGTAGATCCAAAATCAGTTGCTGTATTGATTAATGGTTTTCGGTCAGAATCTACAGATTCTGAATCTGCAGCGCCATTATAAATCATACTATGACAGAGCCAATATAAGTGATACAATGGCAGAGCCAATATAAGTGATACAATGGCAGAGCCAATATAAGTGATACAATGACAGAGCCAATATAAAGTGATACAATGGCAGAGCCAATATAAGTGATACAATGACAGAGCCAATATAAAGTGATACAATGACAGAGCCAATATAAGTGATACAATGGCAGAGCCAATATAAGTGATACAATGACAGAGCCAATATAAAGTGATACAATGACAGAGCCAATATAAGTGATACAATGGCAGAGCCAACATAAGTGATACAATTTAAGCACTGGTCTGTATTACCAGTTGCCATATTAACTTGTTTCATTACGTCATGCTTTTATTGACAGGTCGAGAGAAAAGAGAACACCATTTTAAGAAACACTCTTTATTTTTCTGATACAGAGTATATCAGAGACTACATTCTGCATTACCTGTCAAGCAATAACTACTTAACCCTATCCCTAATGAATATTCGTGTAAGAAATAATAACATCATGAAATATTTATAGGCCGATTTTTATAATGGCACATATACACACGTTGTTATTGTTTTTATTGTACTGGTAGAAACTGTGGAGTCAGATTTATTCATGAGTATACAAAGCAGACTCTGATCAGGATCTACCTTGTTTGCAAAGACTAGACAAGGCATATGTACGAACGAAACGGTTAACACTCCAATCCATTGTGTAATCGTAGAGGTTATGCTGTATTTACTGACATAAAATACGAACATTTTTAAAGACCACATGGCTATTCTGCTGTTCTGAATGGTAAATATGAATAGTTTAAATTCTTTTCCTGCCATATTTGCAAATGGTTGTCTGCTTTAACATTTTGAAAGCGGGTAGGTCACAAGTACACTGAAAGTTGCAATCAGTGTAGACTCAGATCAGGGGCTCCTAGAAGAGTTCTCCGGTCATGGTCTGCACTGTTGGTCATGTTACTTTCTCTAATAAATTTAATCTCTTCATACAGAATGGATTCTCAATTTAACCCTTTCAACATCAGACACGCATTCACTATCACTTGCAAACAGCACCTTGCTACTTTTGCTTTCGAAGGATCACCCACTTTCAGAATATATGTACTTCACAACTTCACTATAGCAGGTATTAAGTGATTGCGTGGCGGCTGTAAAAAGTCGCCCCGTACTTCATTCTCAGTGTTGTTAAATAAATTGTCTGGTCCTTCATGATCATTAGTTTTGATGAACTTGAATACTGCCTAAGCCGGTGTAAGGGGGCATGAGTAGTGTGGCACATTTATTTACTACTCATGAACAGACTCAATAAATATACCCTGAAAGTGGGAGATCCTTCGAAAATAAAAGTAACAATGCAAAAAGAGAAAATTGCAGACTCGGTTTTATTGAGTCTGTTCATGAGTAGTAATTAAAAGTGCAACACTACCCATGCCACCTAGCACAACCAAGTCTGCGATTTTCTTTTTTCGCAATGTTACTTTTGCTTTCGAAGGATCACCCACTTTCAGAATACATTTCTCTTGATAAATTTAATCTTTTCATACAGAATGGATTCTATCTTTAACCCTTTCAACACCGGACACGCATCCACTATCACTTGCAAACAGTGCAGACTCAAAACAGACGACTTTTAGAGGGGCCCTTTAATCAGGGTCTGCACTGCACTGTTTGTCATTCAAACTCCTCCGGCAGGTTACAGCCTTTCATCTAGAGTGGACAAAATAAATAGATGCAAGACGGGAAAGGCACACATGCCATCTCACCAGTTGAGATAAAACTCCTAGACATATTTAATACATGAACTATCTCAGTACTATTGTGAAATGTTCGTTGAGTAATTCCAATGGATTAATAAGACACAAATAACAAAACTTGATTTTACTGTTTACAGTTTTTCTAACGAGATATACCGGTATATATTCCTGTTTAAATATGACACACATGTTAACATTTTGCATAAAGTCCTCTAATAAGCACTTGCATACATTTTCCTATTTACCACTTGCAATAATTCTTCTACCACTTACAAACATTTCCTATTTACAACTTGCAAACATTCATCTACCACTTGCATACATTTCCCTATTTACCACTTGCAAACATTCTTCTATTTCAACTGGCACACTCAATTTTTAATTTACTCCATAATACAATTACAACTAAATTTTACTATATGAAGTTCAATTTTATCAGATACAAGATAACTATGAAACTAAACTATCGACCCTTTATCTGATGAATATTCAAGTAAGTATTAAGTACTATGAACGTTAGTTAGCTGAAATTATATTACTTTCAGTATAGAAAGGTAAGATTTATTACATGGTAGATACTGCATAATGAGAACGATATTATTTCATAACAAAAAGAGCAGATCCAGGTCTGACAGCTCTCTATGGGAGTGTTTTATCTTCTTATGCTCAGTTTGTAGATGTATACAAATGTCTACATCAGATATAGAGAGGTTAACCCTTTACTCCTTGAATATTCATGTAAGAAATAATGACACCATGAATATTAATTGTCTTTTTTGTAATGTGGCACGATGAACAAGGGGAGATTTTTATCATGACAGAAACTGTGAAACTAATATTTTATATCATAAACAACCTGTCGTCTGATCTGGGTCTACTCTGTTTGCAAATGTTGAGAAAGATGTATTTATGTAGTAACGGGTTTGATCTGACATAATCATACAAACTTTATACAATACAAAGACCTGACACAAACCAAACCAAAAACTATACATATGAGTAAATGGGTGAATTTTGATATCACGTTTGTTGTTTTCAAATGCAAAGAGTAATGCACTGCTCCATGAGAAATTATGTGTAGACCTGAGAGATCTAGAGACGGATTGTCACATAGTCGCTATAAGTACCAGTAGTTAGCTCAATGCTGATCTCACAATTAGCAAATTTGTCTCTATAAGTACCGGTAGTTAGCTCGATGCTTATCTGATATTTAGCAACTGGGACTCTATATTAATACCACTACAAATTAGCTGCATGCTGATCTGATATTTAGCAAGCGGGTCTCTAAGGCTCTGTTATAAGTAGTTAGATCAATGCTCATCTGACATGTAGCAAATTAGTCTCTACAAGTACTGGTAGTTAATTCAATGCTTATCTGAAATTTAACAATTGGGCCTCTATTAGTAGTTAACTACACTTTGATCTGAGATCTAGCAAATTGGTCTCAGCTAGTAGTAAGCCAGACACTAAACTGAAATATAACAACTTTGTATAACCTTTTAGTTAGCTAGACAATTATCTGATACCTAGCAACTTTGGTCTTAGCTAGTCTCAAGTAGAAGTTAGCAAGACATTAATCAAGCAAATTGGTCTCAGCTAACCCCAGGCATTAGTTAGCCAGACAATCTAACATCCTGCAACTTATTCTCAGCTAGTAGAATGATGCACACTTATCTGATATCTAGCAACTTGGTCTCAGCTGTAGTTAGAAGGCCAGAAATCTAACATCTATAAACTTGGTCTCAGCTTATATTTAGCTATATACTAATCTAAAATCTAGCCATTTGGTATCAGCTAGTCCCAGCTAGTATTAGCCAGACATACATTAATCATAGCCAGACACTAAATATCAAAAATATGTTATATGGGTCGAAGCTAGTAATTAGCCAGACAATTATCTGACATCTAGCAACATGGTTTAAGCTAGTAGCTTGCCAGTCATTAATCTGAAATCTAGTAACTGGGTCTCAGCTAGCTGTTAGCTGGACACTAATCTGAAATCTAAATAACCAGACTGTTAGCTGGACACATATCTGAAATTTAGATAACCAGGCTCAAACCAGAAAACTAGCAAATGGGTCTGAAAAAGTTACCCCGACCAGGGTCAGACATCTAGCAAATGGATCTCAATAAGTAGCTAACTAGACCAGGATCAGACATCTAGAAACTGGATTTTAGTAAGTAGCTAACACGATAGGGGTCATCTAGGAAATGGTCTGAATCAGTTTTTGATGTGACCATGATCGGAAATCTAGCAACTGGATTTCAATAAGTTGTTAACCAGACCAGGGCCAGTCATCTATTAACTGGGTCTCAGTAAGAAGTTAATGAGATCAGGATCACATATCTAGAAACTGGATCTCATTTTGCAGTTAACAATTAGACCCAAAATCAGAGATCTAGCAACTGGGTCTGAATTCGTAGTTAACCGGAACCAGAAACTGAGTTTCATTTAGTGCTTAATCAGACCAAGATCCGAGATCTAGCAACTGGGTCTCATTTAAAAAAGAAAAAGTAAAGTACCTAGTTACAGTCTACTTTCAGTCCGAATGACCGCTCAGCCGACTATACATTACTCCCCTGGTCATTGAGTCATTGGCCTACAGTATTGAGCACTGCTAACAATCATGCAGCCGCAGTACCAGTGAGTGACCCTCACAGGTACCCATTTTAACCCCTGGGTGGAGAGGATATGCAGGTGGGAGTCTCGGAAATTTCCGGGAGGAACCAGGATTTGAACCCTCGACCTCCGGCCTGATAGTCAAGCGTGTTACCACTAGACCACCGCCACCTGCGGTGTTAATGAGACCAGGATCAGAGATTTATCAACTAGGTCTGAATAAGTAGCTAACTAGACCTGGGTCTGACATCCTGAAATTGGGTCTCATTAAGAAGTATCAAACCTAAATCAGAGATCTAGTAACTGGATCTCATTTTGTAGTTAAGGAGACCATGACCAGACTTCTAGCAACTGGGTCTCATTTAGTAGTTAACCAGACCCGGATCAGACATCTAGCAACTGGGTCTCATTTAGTAGCTAACAAGACTCAGATCAGACATCTAGCAACTGCGTCTGAATTAGTAGTTAACAAGGGCTCATATTCAGAAAGCTCCTTAGGAATATTTTAACCTTATGACAACTTAAGGAGAATTTTGTCTACATTTATAGTAAAACTAGTGACTAAATGATTATCCAATGACTTCTAGAATACTTGGTTAAGTATTTATTCTATATACAGCTTTTTTATTTCTCTTGAATATCTTAACCTGTATTGATGTTATACGATTAAGGAACATTCAAGAAACTACGGAATTTTCTTAAGTTTCTCCTTAGGAATTTTAGTAATATGAGTCCAGACCAGGTTCAGACATCTAGCAGCTGGGTCTGAATGAGTAGTTAACAAGACCCAGATCAGAATCTAGCAGCTGGATCTCGTTTCGTAGTTAATCAGACCTGGATCAGACATCTAGAAACTGGGTCTCATTTAGTAGTTAATCAGACTGATATCAGAGATCTAACAACTGTCTCTTAGTAAGTAGTTAACGAGACCGGGATCAGACAACCATCAACTGGGTCTGAATTAGGAGTTAAGTAGACCCAGATTAGACGGCCAGCAACTGGATCTCAGTAAGTAGCTAAAGAGACCCAGATCTGACATTTAGCAACTGGATTTGAAATAATATACAACTAAACCTGGATCTGACATCTAGCACTGGATCTGAATTAGTAGTTAACCAGAACCTTGTCATGTTGATGGATACCTCGTTGAGCATATCTTAACCTTTCCTTGTTCTATGTTTATTACTAATTGTATACCTACTGAATATTCATGGACAAAATATTCTCGTATAATGAAATATGGAAGGTGGAACATTGTGGCCATTTTAAAAACCAAAGAAACAGACCTTTCAAATTCCACTAGCAAACGGTACAGACCCTGATCAGACGGCTTCTCTAGGAGCCGTCTGATCTGGGTTTACGTTACTCTGCTTGCAAATGCCTGAAATCACGTTTAGTTGAGGGAAAGTGTTAACGCAGCAGTGTCAAGTATTCACCAATTTATAATGAAACAAGCAATTATCTATGTATTTGTTCACACAAAACAAACTAAAGCAAATAAACAAACAGTAGTTATTGAATCTCTACAAGTATATAGACATCAAACATAAACTACATGTATGTAGATAAATATACAATTGCATAAAACACATTTAAAACAAACATGTGTATCAGTATCAGTAAAGCATTGTGTTAACTCTTTCCCTGTTGAATATTCATGTAAGAAATACTGTCATCATGCATACTAAAGAGCCAAACTATTTTAAAGTGTCATTAACAAAGGCATTTTTGACTAACAGAGACTGTAGAATATTTTTATAATACCATCAACGGACAGAGTAGACCCTGATCCTACATGAGTCATCTGATCTGGGTCTACTCTGTTTTCAAGTGCATTAAAATGTGTTTATGTGAAGGAAATGGTTAACTATTTTCAAATTCAACCCCTTGATTCTAAGTTCATAAACTTTAAAGCATGACATATTACAGCTGCATATACATTAACCCTTTCTCTGTTGAATATATTATAATGTAATGGCGTTATAAACAATGGCATTAAACAATAGCAGTAAACATGAATATAGACTATAGTGAACAGCTGGTTGTATTGTTTGATATTTTAACCTAATGTACATGTACATATAAAGTTTTCTTAGCCTTAGCTAAAATTGAATACCAAAATATACCAATACATGACTAATATTGCCTAAGAAACAAATTGTGTATATGGGCAATATGTCCATATCTGGAAATTTATTATAATTATGTGCAATATGTAAGAACTAATGACATAATGAATATTTATAAGTTGAAGTTTGTACACAGGTATATTTTGGTATCAGTAGAAACTGTATGGTCAGATCTATTATATTGTCATAGGCAAAACAGAGCAAACCGTGATCAGACCTCTATTGGACTTTTCTGATCTTGGTCTACTCTGTTTGCGTAGGCGTGTAAAGGTGTTTTATGATGTACTGACTAACATTGCAGACCCTGATTTGAAGGCTCATTTAGGACAAGCATGCACTAACAGTGCTAACTCTAATCTGAAGGCTCCTCTAGGACAAACATGCATTAACAGTGCTGACCCTGATCTGAAGGCTCATCTAGGACATGAATGCACTGGCAAACAGAGAAGACCCTGATCATACAGTTCCTTGAGGACAAGCATGCACTGACTAACAGAGCAGACCCTGGTCTGAAGGCTACTCTAGGACAAGCATGCACTAACAGGGTAGACACTGATCTAAAGGCTCCTCTGGGACAAGCATGCATTAACATGGCAAACCCTGGTCTGATGGCCCCCTCTAGGACAAGCATGCACTAACAGTGCTGACCCTGATCTGAAAGCTCATCTAGGACAAACATGCACTAACAATGCTGTCCCTGATCTGAAGGCTCATCTAGGACAAGCATGCACTGACTAACAATGCTGTCCCTGATTTGAAGGCTCATCTAGGACAAGCATGCACTGACTAACAGTGCTGACCCTGATCTGAAGGCTCATCTAGGACATGAATGCACTGACAAACAGAGAAGACCCTGATCATACAGTTCCTTGAGGACAAGCATGCACTGACTAACAGAGCAGACCCTGATCTGAAGGCTTCTCTAGGACAAGAATGCGTTGGCTGACAGTGCTGACCCTGATCTGAAGGCTCCTCTAAGACACAAATGCACTTACAAACAGAGCAAACCCTGGTCTGAAGGCTCCTCTAGGACAAGCATGTGCTGACTAACAGAGCAAACCCTGAGCTGAAGGCTCCTCTAGGACAAGCATGCACTAACAGGCCAGACCCTGATCTGAAGGTTCATCAAGGACAAGAATGCACTAACAGGGTAGACCCTGATCTGAAGGATCATCTAGGACAAGCATTCACTAACTAACAGGGTAGACCCTGATCTGAAAGCTCCTCTAGGACAAGCATGCACTAACTAACAGAGCAGACTCTGATCTGAATGCTCCTCTAGGACAAGCATGCACTAACTATAAGGGTAGACCCTGATCTACAGCTCCTCGAGTATATGAATGCACTGTTAAACAGTGCAGATGATCAGTTGGCTCCTCTAGGACATACACGCATTGGCATATGCACACAGAGGATCCTTTTTATCAGGATCTACACTGTTTGTCATTTAATATGTGCTTTTCATACATACTGAGTGGACTCTATAGTTAACAGGAGGGCCAGAATGGCCCTTACGCGCTCACCAGACAATCAGAGAAGATTTTCAAAGTTTTCACTATATGTTTCTATAGTAAACTAGCCTACCCTGGGACGTGGCTAATCTTTTACCTTAGCGGCACAATTTATATAATTTTGTATTATATAATTTATATAAAATTTGAAGAATGAATGAATGGTGTTTTACGGCCCATAAAAATTTGAAGAGGACCTGAACATGATGCTATGAACCAAATATGAAAGCTCAGAACCTTCAAGTTTCAGTGGAGAAAGTTTTCACTATTGTTTCTATTGAAAACTGTCCATCCCCAGTGCCATAATTTATAAAACTTTTGTAGAGGACCTGAACATGATGCTCCGTGCCAAATATGAAAGCTGAGAGCCATCCAGTTTCAGTGAGGAAAATTTTCAAAGATTTCACTATTTGTTTCTATTGAAAACTGCTAACCCCTGGGGCGGGGCCAATTTCGACCCCAGGGCCATAATTTATATAACTTTTGTAGAGGACCTGAACACAATGCTATGTGCTAAATATTAAAGCTGAGAGCCTTCCGGTTTCAGTGAGGAAGATTTTCAAAGATTTCACTATTTGTTTCTATTGAAATCTGCCCACCCCTGGGGTGGGGCCAATTTTGACCCCGGGGCAATACTTTATAAAATCTTTTGTAGAGAATCTGAACATGATGCTCTGTGCCAAATATGAAAGCTGAGAGCCTCCCAGTCTCAGAGAAGATTTTCAAAGATTTCACTATTTGTTTCTATTGAAAATCTCCCACCCCTGGGGTGGGGCTAATTTTGACCCCAGGGCCATAATTTGTACAACTTTTGTAGAGGACCTGAACATTATTCTATGTGCCAAGTATGAAAGCTGAGAACCTTTTGTTTTCAGAGAAGAAGATTTTCAAAGTTTTACTAAATGTTTCTATTGAAAACAAGGCACCCCTGGGGCTAATTTTTGACCCCAGGGGCATAATTTATATAACTTTTGTAGAGGACCTGAACATGATGCTCTGAGCAAAATATGAAAGCTAAAAGACTTCGAGATTCAGAGAAGATTTTCAAATATTTCACTATTTGTTTCTATTGAAAACTGCCCACTCCTGGGGCGGGGCCAATTTTGACCCTAGGGCCATAATTTATATAACTTTTGTAGAGGACCTGAACATGATGCTCTGTGCCAAATATGAAAGCTGAGAGACTTCCACTTTTAGAGAAGAAGATTTTCAAAGATTTCACTATTTGTTTCTATTGAAAACTACCCACCCCTGGGTCAATTTTAACCCCAGGGCCATAATTTATATAGCTTTTGTAGAGGACCTGAACATGATGCTATGTGAGTGAGTGAGTTGGGTTTTACGTCCGACCAACAGTATTTCAGATATTTGCAGACTGTACCCGCATGAGACATGTTGTAGTGCTGCCTCACTGGAACGCCCCTGCCGCTGGCACATGGCAAGGCTGACCCCACCCAGTCACATTATCCTGACACCGGGTCAACCAGTCCTAGAACTACCCCTTTAATGTTGAGCGTAGACAGGGGAGCTACTAGTACCAACTTTTAACGACTTTTGGTCTGTCGCGGCCGGGGTGATGCTATGTGCCAAATATGAAAGTTGAGAACCTTCTGGTTTCAGAGAAGAAGATTTTCAAAGTTTTACTACATGTTTCTATTGAAAACAAGGCACCCCTGGGTCGGGCCAATTTTGACCCCAGGGCCATAATTCATATACCTTCGATAGAGGAACTGAAGATGATACTATGTGCCAAAGATGAAAGCTGAGAACCCTGTAGATTCATCAGAGAAGATTTTTAAAGAATCAAATTGTTGACGACTGACGACGGACGCCAACGGACAACGGACATCAGGCAATCACAAAAGCTCACCCTGAGCACTTTGTGCTCTGGTGAGCTAAAAACGGACATGAATGGCACTGAATGCACTGGCAAACAGTTCAGATGATTAGTAGCTTCTCTTGACATATATGCAAATATGACTGCATGAATATTAAATAGATTAACTTTATTAAAGCACATGGAGACATAACTTTAATTTGGCCATAGCAGAAACTATATAATCATATCTATATTATATCATAAGTGCAAATCTACACTGTTTGCAAAGTTGTAGAAAGGCATATTTATGTAGTAAAAGGATATTAGTAGATACTGTACACTAATATCAACTGTCTTATTAGAATGTAGTTTCTGATCTAGGTATACACTGCAGTTCTTGGCTGATTTCCATCTCGGCTGTCTCAGTATGTTGAGACACTACACGTACAAAAAGTCCTGATCAGACAATGCATTTTAATAAGGAAGCTGATATTGGTCTACACTGTTGCAAATACACAAATACTATTTTCATATGATGCAAGCAATATAATATTCAACACATAATCTGTGTATATACAAGAAATCAATATACAAATCAATATACATCTGAACTTGAAGGAATGTATCATCTGGTTCAGTGTACACTGCTGTTTAATTATCAGCAGTATAAGTCATTAACTGTACGCTACGATCAGTGTCAATGTATGCTATCAGTACATACAGTGTATATCAGTACAAACAGTGTATATCAGTACAGTGTATATCAGTACAGTGTATATCAGTACAAACAGTGTATATCAGTGTAGTGTATATCAGTACAGTATATATCAATACAGTGTATATCAGTACAGTGTATATCAGTACAACAGTGTATATCAGTACAAACAGTGTATATCAGTACAGTGTATATCAGTACAGTGTATATCAGCACAAGCAGCATATATCCTGATCTGGCGTTCTCTGTAACATTTATCCTGCCGATCAAGGCCTAACCATTATTTGCAAACAGCTTGATTCCAGATAAGACTCATCAGGATCAGGATATATTGGGACCAGAGCAATACATAAAGATGCATGTATATAATCAATTACTAAATTCGTCATCATCAAACAATATGTTGTGAGCACTCTATTTGAGATGATTATAAAGAGAGGTCAAACGACAGGATTTGGTGGAACAAGAGGGCCAGAATGGCCCTGAAGCGCTCACCAGACTATCAGAGGAGAAGAATTTCAAAGTTTTCACTATATGTTTCTATAGAAAACTAGCCGGTCCTGGGGCAGGCCAATTTTGAACCAAGGGGCATAATTTATATAACTTTTGTAGAGGACTTAGACATGATGCTATGAGCAAAATATAAAAGCTGAGCACCTTTCAGTTTCATAAGATTTTCAAAGTTTGCTCTATATGTTTCTACTGAAAACTACCCACCCCTGGGGCGGGGCCAATTTTGACCCCAGGGCCATAATTAATATAACTTTTGTAAAGGACCCGAAGATGATGATACATGAGTTCATATTATTATTCATATCTTAACTTATTTTTAACCCTTCCACTGTTCTATGTTTATTCAAAATTTCAATACCTACTGAATGTTCATGGACAAAATAGTTATACTGAAAAATAGAAAGTGTAGCCATTTAAGAAAGTAATGAAAAACATCTTTCAAATTCCATTAACAAACAGAGTAGACTCTAATTAGACAGCTGCTAAAGGAGCTGCCTGATCTGGGTCTGCTCTGTTTGCAAATGCATGAAAAGGCATTTATATGAGGGAAAGGGTTAAGTAAACATATTATAAGTACATTGTATATTGTACACAAAAATGGAAATAATTTAATACAATTTGCACTATATAATATCATAAGTAAACAGAGCAGATTGATCATATGGCTACTAAATGAGTCATCTAATCTGGGTCTACTCTGTTTGCAATGGTGCAGAAATGCATAATCATGGAGTAAAGGGTTAATTGTCTGTGCAATAGGCCAGATCTAAAAATAGCAGTTGTCTACCCAGAAGGGAGGCAACCCAGTTGTTATCAAAAGTGCAAAGGGAGACCTAGCACAGTTTGGATTCTGATCTGACACATATGTAACTTCAAATTACATATGTGTCAGATCAGAATCCAATATTGTTCTTCATAATTGTTGTGTACAAGAGAGTTAATTGTAAGATTGACATGTATTAAAAAACAATGTGAACAATCTTAGACAAGCAGACAACAATTATGAAACAACTATAATACTGATAAAGAATGCTACAGCATAGAACACTTGACTTGTTTTCAGATAAACTTTACAAAAGATATACTGATAAGACTCTATATTGATATCTGAGAGCTTAATGCAGGACATAGATATGCAAAGAGCATTTTGAGAATTATCCACTTAGTTTTCTCCATCTAAAATGAGTGTTTGTTATTTATTTGGCTACACACAATTTCTACTCTACTGATTAGACTAAGGGTAAAACCACTGGAACTGGCTATACTAGGTCAGTCTCAGTGGACTGGGTTGAAGGAGAAACCTTTAGCCGCAGTTTCTGAAGTGAAAAAGCTTATTTTAAAGTATAACCCAAAGGGCAGGACCAATTTTAACCTCAGAACTATGATATTAACAAAATTCTTAAAGGTAAACTAAGTAAATCCATACACCAAATATCTAAGCTCTGGGACATGTAGTTTTGCCAGGAAGATACTAGTGTTTAAGCAGCAGTCAGCTACGGAAAACTTGCCACCCCTAGGGCGGGGTCAATTTTGACCCAAGGGTCATGATTTATATAACTTTTGTAGAGGACCTATAGATGATGCTATGTGCCAAATATCAAAGCTGAGAACCTTCCAGTTTCAGAGTAGAAGATTTTCAAAGTTTCACTATATGTTTCTATTGAAAACTTGACAACCCCAGGGTGGGGCCAATTTTGACTCCAGGGACATAATTTATATAACTTTTGTAAAGGACCTATAGGTGAAGCTATTTGCCAAAGATGAAAGCTGAGCACCCTATAGATTCAGAGGAGAAGATTTTTAAAGGTTCAAATTGTTGACGACTGACGACGAACGACGAACGACGCAGGACGCACGCCGACGGACGACGGACATCAGGTGATCACAAAAGCTCACCCTGAGCACTTTGTGCTCTGGTGAGCTAAAAATAAAGGATATATCCATGAAAATGCTTTAATTGATGAATCTTATCTGGGCTTTTGCCTGGCTATACAACTAGCATCACCAATTGCCCATGTAGGAGAGTGAACATCTCACTAATTGTACATATATGTACATGTATACACCTTTATTAACCATTTCAATGGTTATTTGTCAAATGTCTACAATTCAAAAACGCATCAGACTGACACAAAATATCCTCATCTGGAGTCATTCGGCTGTTTATCGTAATTAGCCAAGATGCTATAACCTCACACAATTTCGTGAAGATTGAAGATAAATGTCAAAATAAGAATGGTATCTTCTTGGTTATATACTGACATTAAGGTCAGCAACACATATATCTATCCACTGTCCTCCCATGTAGTCATAGCTCTTGATTGGTTAATAATCACAGTGTCTTCCAAAGCCCTGAAATTAGATTTTCAAATAATTACAAATAAATGAACCATGTACCAAGGACAATCTTAAGTGTGGCCCCAAACCTCTAAACATCTCTTAACCCTCATACACCTTTTCATGCCTTTGCAAACCAAGACCAGACAACTCCATCTAGAAACCATCTGATAAGCATCTGATGTGTTTGCTTATTAAATAATATAGGTATGATTTTACAGTGAAGGTTGGGTCTATCAAACATTTGAAAACAGAGCAGACCTAAGTCTACCCTGTTTGCAAATGCATGAAAATGCAGTTGTATGAAGCAAACAGTTAACACTTTACTCAATAAATATTCATGTAACAATTCTGATCCCTCTAAAGCAAAAGTAGAAATGCAAAGAGAAAATTGCACACTCGGTTATATTGAGTCTGTTCATGAGTAGTAATTAAAAGTGCAACACTACTCATGCCCCAAGCACCAGCTTAAAGCAGTATTCCATT
This sequence comes from Azorinus chamasolen, assembly GCA_963576725.1. Classification (NCBI taxonomy): domain Eukaryota; kingdom Metazoa; phylum Mollusca; class Bivalvia; order Cardiida; family Solecurtidae; genus Azorinus; species Azorinus chamasolen. The sequence goes on from OY755246.1 coordinate 83,750,417, forward strand.
TTCAAAACTAATAACATCAAAACTTAAGGACCAAATAATGGCATATTGAAAATTAATCAAGATTCATTTATATACGAGGATTATTTGGCCATGACAGTCAATGTAGAATCATATCTATATTGTAACATAATCAAATAGAGCAGACACTGATAATACGGCGCATACAGGATCTGTCTGATCTGGTTCTACATCGTTTCAAAAGCGTAGAAATGTGTTTTATGGAGTAAAGGGTCAACACTGTAAATAATATGAAGGAGGATTACAACAGAAATTATGAAAAATACTCTAATGAGATATCACATGTATTATAATATCACAACCAGTCTGGGTCTACAGCTAAACCCTAATAAGATATCGCATATGTATTATAATATCACAACCAGTCTGGGTCTACAGCTAAACTCTAATGAGATATCACATGTATTATAATATCACCACCAGTCTGGGTCTACAGTTTAACTCTAATGAGATATCACATGTATTATAATATCACAACCAGTCTGGGTCTACAGCTAAACTCTAATGAGATATCACATATGTATTATAATATCACCACCAGTCTGGGTCTACAGCTAAACTCTAATGAGATATCACATGTATTATAATATCACAACCAGTCTGGGTCTACAGCTAAATTCTAATGAGATATCACATGTATTATAATATCACAACCAGTCTGGGTCTACAGCTAAATTCTAATGAGATATCAGATGTATTATAATATCACAACCAGTCTTGGTCTATAGCTAAATTCTAATGAGATATCACAAAATTATGTATTATAATATCACAACCAGTCTGGGTCTACAGCTAAATTCTAATGAGATATCACATGTATTATATTATCACAACCAGTCTGGGTCTACAGCTAAACTCTAATGAGATATCACATGTATTACAAGTAAAATGTTGATGCACAGCATCAAAGTCGCTGCCAAAAAGTATTTACTTTTATAACTTTATGGAATATGGAACTAACTAGACCTATCACTGAACGTGATTCATACCCCCACCTGGCATCCTTGTTGGAAAAGGCATAATATCGGCCCTTGGTCAGATTATAGCCCTTGTGAGGTGAACAGGTGTGTGAAGTTTCATTAGATTATCTTCAATGCTAAAGAAGTTATGACCAAGGTTAAAGTTTCTCACAATGACGACGCAGACAACGACGCCAATGACTACGCCAGGGTGATGGCAATATCTTGATTTTTTTCTTCAAAAGACAGCAGTGCTAAAAATGCTTATGGGAAGTAACAAAAGGGAATTAAAATCTGAAAATGGGCAATAACTGTACATTTTTTGTACAGACTCAACCAACTGTATTGAGGAGCTGATGCATGAGCACTATACAAACAGTGGAGATCCAAATCAGAGGAATCATATAAAAACCCTCTGGACAGAGTCTGCAGTGTTTAAGTAACCCTACAAAGAGTGCAGACCCTGACCCAAGGGTTCGAATTGGAGCAATCTTATCAGGATCCACACTGTTTGCATAGTACTGATGAATTAGTGTATCAGTATAAATGGGTTCAGTGAGGCAGACCTGTGTTTTCACTGGAATGTTCTTCGTGGTCAATGGAATCTCAGCAGTTGTTGGTATGGAAGACCCATATGGACTGCCAGGTGATCAGAATAATGAACTGCTGTTGTACTGGCAACGACATCTTGGATTTCTCTATTCACATACACATGATCTAGAAGGCTTCCAGTTCTGTATGAAGGGTTTTCTACATATTGCAGAAATCCATAATAACTGATGACTTTTTGCAATTGTTTCAGTTTTGAGTTGACTGACAGGTAGTTTACATTAAAGTCTCCAGCTAGTATTGTTGGTCCACTGTGTATTGGCAAAGTTGAAAGTAGAGTATCCAAACCCTGCAGAAATCTTCTAAGAGGAGTTAAAGGACTGTTGTAGATACAGACCACTAGTATCCTGCTTCCTATTTCTCTATGCTCCAGAAGTAACGCCAGGTGATCAAAACCACTAATATCAAGCTGAAACTGATGACAGACATGGAAAATCTTGGCAACCTGAATGGCAACGCCACCGTGTGGATTTACTGACTGACGAGTTGGTTTTCTGTCAAACCTGAAGATGTCAAACTTGGTGTTCAGCTCAATATCGAAAGAGCTGTCATTACTACACAACCAGGTTTCAGTGATGAATATTAAGTCACTGGTCATTATGTCTTTGTCCTTGCACATACAGTTTATGTGTGGCTTCAGAGAATTTATATTCAGTACAGAAAATTTCAAGAAAGCCAGAGGTAGATTTACAACAGGTGTCTGATGGAACTTGAAAGTCTTTGATGCAGTTATTCGATCCATTTCTTGTAAAACTTTCTGGTCAACTTTAATGTTTTTAATTTATATTTCCCTTTGACCTTGAACAGTGACCTTGACCTTGGCATGCAACATGTCAAAATGTGCAGATTCATTAGACACACATGCATGCCAAATATCAAGTGTTTATCTGTAGTGGTTCAAAAGTTATAGTCAATGTCCTGATCTCGCGCGACAGACGGACGGAAGGACGGACGGACCGACGGACAGACAAGGTGTTTCCAATATAGCCCCCACCACAGGTGGTGGGGGTATAATAATATACAGGTCTAGTCAATCACATCAGAGAATAGTCCTTTAATGCATTCCTTTTTAATCTTTGCTTAAATTTTAATTGTCTACGATACTAGTAGTAATAGTCACGTATTTTGCTTTTGACTAATAAAGAACTAAATAAATTGCCATAGAAATAAACCAATTACCATCATTTCCAAAGAAAGAGGGACTAGATGTATATATGGAAGGCCTTTCAAACAGAAGTGATCCATTGATTAATACAGAAAATGTTCTTAAATTCGGAAATAATTTTGCTTGTGCATATATATAAGGAAAAGGGATGAACAATTGATGTCACACAAATAAGTGCCCATGTTTTACCAGAGATTCATTGATGATGGTTTTGGGATCTGGGATGGTACAGAGCAAGAACTGGAAGATTTTGTAAAACATGCAAACAGTATAATTCACTCGAATAATAAGGTAGAGCTGAGATATGGTTTGGATCAGATAGAATTTCTGGACACTTTAGTTAAAATAGACAATGGCCAGATATATACAAATCTTTATGTTAAGCCTACAGACAAACAGCTGTACCTTAACAATTCTTCCTGTCATCCTCCTAGTACAAAGAAAAACAGCATATGGTTTGGGACTGAGAATTAAGCGTACATGCGAAAGAGAATCCGACTATATTAGGGAAAGATATAAACTCAAGGGTCATATGAGGAAGAGAGGATATAACAGCAGGATGATAGTAAATCAGTTGGTAAGGCTAGACAAACTTGACAGATCTGCCACTTTAGCAAAGAAACAAACGGTTAATAGAACAAGAGGGCCATGATGGCCCTAAATCGCTCACCTGGTTACTATAGATATATGCATACACTGTATTTCTATGTAAAAATAAGTAAACTTCAGATTGGGGTCAATATGAAACCAAGGGCCATAATTTTAGGCCTTGAGTTTCAAATTTGAACAATCTAAATAAAGGAACATTAGATGCTTCATATAAGTTTCAAAGTTCGGGGCCTTACAATGTCACAGAAGGAGATTTTAAAGATTTTCCTATGAAAAACTGATAAGCCAGGGGCGGGCCATTTTGGTCCAGGGGCCATAATTTGAACAATCTTGGTAGAAACCCATTAGATGGTTTCATTACGGTTTCAGAGAAGAAGCGTTTTATGAAAAACTGATAAGCCCCAGGGCAGGGCCATTTTTGGTCAAGGGATCATAATTTGAACAATCTTTATAGAGGACTAATAGATGATGCTACATACCAAATATAAAATGTCTAGGCCTTATGGTTTCAGAGAAGAAGATTTTTAAAGATTTTCCTATGAAAAACTGATAAGCCCCGGGGCAGGGCCATATTTGGTCAAGGGGTCATAATTTGAACAATCTTTGTAGAGGACCATTAGATAATGCTACATACAAAATATCAATGGTCTAGGTCTTACGGTTTCAGGGAAGAAGATTTTTAAAGATTTTCCTGTGAAAAACTGATAAGCTCCGAAGTGGGCCATTTTTAGCCCAGCGGTCGTAATTTGAAAATCTTTGTAGAGGACCATTAGATGATGCTACACACCAAATATCAAAGGTCTAGGTCTTACGGTTTCAGAGAAGAAGATTTTTAAAGATTTTCCTAAGAAAAACTGATAAGCCCCAGGGCAGGGCCATATTTGATCCGGGGGACATAATTTGAAAAATCTTTGTAGAGACCAAATAGATGATGCTACATACCAAATATCAAATGTCTAGGCCTTACGGTTTCAGAGAAGAAGATTTTTAAAGATTTTCCTATGAAAAACTGATAAGCCCCGGAGTGGGGCCATATTTGGTTTAGGGGTCATAATTTGAACAATCTTTGTATAGGACCATTAGATAATGCTACATATCAAATATCAATGGTCTAGGTCTTACGGTTTCAGGAGAAGATTTTTAAAGATTTTTTCTATGAAAAACTGATAAGCCCCAGGGCGGGGCCATTTTTGGCCCGGGGTCGTAATTTGAACAATCTTTGTATAGGACCATTAGATAATGCTACATATCAAATATCAATGGTCTAGGTCTTACGGTTTCAGGAGAAGATTTTTAAAGATTTTTCCTATGAAAAACTGATAAGCCCCATCGTGGTGCCATATTTGGTCCAGGGGTCATAATTTGAACAATCTTTGTAGAGGACCATTAGATAATGCAACATACCAAATATAAATGGTCTAGGTTTTAGAGAAGAAGATGTTTAAAGATTTTCCTAGGTTTTAGAGAAGAAGATGTTTAAAGATTTTCCTATGAAAAACTGATAAGTCCACTGGGCGGGGCCATTTTTGGTCATAATGTGAACAATCGTTGTAGAGGACCATTAGATGATGCTACATACTAAATACCAAAGGTCTAGGCCTTACGGTTTCAGAGAAGAAGATTTTTAAAGATTTTCCTATGAAAAACTGATAAGCCCCGGGGCGGGGCCATTTTCAGTCCGGGGGTCATAATTTGAGCAATCTTTGTAGAGGACCATTATATGATGCTACATACCAAATATCAAAGGTCTAGGCCTTACGGTTTCAGAGGAGAAGATTTTTAAAGACTTTCCTAAGAAAAACTGATAAGCCCCAGGGCGGAGCCATTTCTGGTCCGGGGGACATAATTTTCACTTGGCACTTTCTGCCAGGTGAGCTAAAAATGAATAGGGTCAATTTAGTTTTGACATATTCAAATCTACTTCCAAATATACATGGCATTGTAAAACAAGAGTGTTGTGACTGACAGACAGACAGACAGACAGACTGACTGACTGACAGACAGACAGACAGACAGACTGACAGACACACGATGGAGCTGTACTACTTGCAGTATTCTTGAAATGTCAAGTATTAGGGACACAAATAGGCAATCAGTTTACAATGCAGGGTTCTGGCGAGGATTGAAAATATTTGAGACATGTGTCCCATAGACACTTAAAAAGTAGGGACATTTTCAAAATCTGTGAGACACCGACAAGTGTGAAAATATTTTTTCAACCATTATTCATTATGAAAATGCTATGTTTATGAATCTGTGGATCTATGACTGATTTCCTTAACATGTAAATATTTTCTCTGATCATATTCACAGTTTGATTTGATCGAAATCTGATCTGGTTACTTTGGACTATTCTGGTAAGAACTGACATTTTTGAGACATTTGTCCCAGTGACAGTAAAAAAAATGGGGACATTTCTCATTTTGATGGGGAAAATGTCCCAATTTCTCGCCCTCGCAAGAACCCTGCAATGTATCTACTAATAGTAACTGTAGAGAAAGAAATGAAGTGTATGCAATTAAATGCAGTAAATGCGATGTAATGGTGTACATGGTTGAGAGTAAGAGAGAAATTCGGGAGAGAATGAAAGAACATTTGAGTGATGCCAAGAGAGAGAGAAGCCAGTAAACTGACATTTTGATGATGTTAGATTTGTAGTTTTGAAATGGATGTTCAATGCATGTAGAATTGAAAGACAGACTCATGAAACTGATTGGATATGAAGGCTGTGAACTGTTTCCTGTTTCGTTTTTCAATAATTTTGTAATGGATTTTTAATTTTATCGTTGAATCTTTTTCATTTTCACTACCTTTCTATGATAATACTTCTATAATAAGTTTTTGTGCAGTAAATGTTTTTCTTTTAAGTACGTATTTCTTATCTCTGCTCCTTCCATAGCCCAAATAGTAAGGGATTACAAATATAGGTCGCCGCCTCCACGGCGGCTACCAATAATATCACAACCAGTCTGGGTCTACAGCTAAACCCTAATGAGATATCACATGTATTATATCACAACCAGTCTGGGTCTACAGCTAAACTCTAATGAGATATCACATGTATTATAATATCACAACCAGTCTGGGTCTACAGCTAAACTCTAATGAGATATTACATGTATTATAATATCACAACCAGATATCACAATGTATTATAATACCACAGCCAGTCTGGGTCTATATCCTAACAGAAAGTTTCCCTTTCCTACATTTTCTCCCCTCGTCGGATAATGCGTCCCATCTACGGCACTAACCTATTATTCTTTTCTTTTCCTACATATAAACCATGTGTTTATCCTAACAGAAAGTTTCCCTTTCCTACATATAAACGCCTTACATAATCAGGCAGAGATAAATTCAAGTAAACATGTTAATCAGGAAAGTGGTATTTTCAACTGACATTCTTTTGCGTATTTATTATTTTCTTTGAAAATGTTTTTCAAACCATATTTGTTGTTTTAATTAACATTCAGAAAGGGAGGAGACTTAAACTTGTTCAGCAAGTTAAGTGTGTCAGTTTGTCATACAGTGAAGACCTAAATCAGATGGCGCATTTAAATGCAGTAGTAGATCTGGATCTACACTGTCTATACTGTTAATCACAATAATGCGTGCATACTACATACAATTCTAAAAGTTGTCAGCTTGTCAAACTAGAAATATCACTAAAAGTGATGGAATATACCCGCTTAGCTGGTTTGATCACATATCAAACCATATTTTTCTACTGTCTAACCTAATGACCTAGTTTCTGACCCCACATGACCCACTTTTTAACTCAAATGAGAGTTTATTTGGACAATTTTTCTGACAATGTTTCATGAAGATTGGGCTTAAAATCATGACCTCTAGAGTGTTCAAAAGGTTTTCCTAATAGTTGACCTAGTTTTTGACCCCACATAACCCACTTTCAAAATTGTTTGAGATTTTATCAAGACAATAATTCTCATCAAGTTTCATGAAGATTGGGTAAAAATTTGACCTCTAGAATGTTCACAAATTTTTAATATTATTTGACCTAGTGACCTAGTTTTTTACTCCACATGACCCACTTTCGAACTCAACTGAGAGTTCATCAACATAATCATTCTGACCAAGTTTCCTGAAGATTGGACTTAAATCCTGACCACTAGAATTCAGTTTACATGGTTTTCCTACTACATGTATTTGACCTAGAGACCCCGCATAACCCACTTTCAATATTTGTAAAGATTTTATCAAGAAAATCATTTTCACCAAGTTTTATGAAGATTGGACTAAAAATGAGACCTCTAGAATGTTCCCAAGTTTTTTTTTCTTTTATTTGACCTAGTGACCTAGTTTTTGACCCAACATAACCCACTTTCAAACTCGACTGAGAATTTATCAAGACAATCAGTCTGACAAAGTTTCATAAAGATTGGACTAAAATTGTGACCAATTGGGTTCATTGTGGTATGTTGTGCCATGGACAGACAAACGGACAGAAAGACAGACAGACCGACCAACACAGTGACTCATTCGTTTGCGGGGGTATAAAAACTAAGACCAAAATCAGAGGGCATTTTCAAATGTTGTAGCTGATCTGGATCTACACTATTTGGAGGTCTATTCAAATGCTGTAGCTGATCTGGATCTACACTATTTGGAGGGCTATTCAAATATTGTAGCAGATCTGGGTCTACACTATTTGGAGGGCTATTCGAATGTTGTAGCTGATCTGGGTCTACACTATTTGGAGGGCTATTCAAATGTAGCTGCTCTTGGTCTACATTATTAGGAGATCTATTTAAATGTTGTCGCTGATCTGGGTCTACACTATTTTGAGGGCTATTCAAATGTTGTCGTTGATCTGGATCTACACTATTTGGAGGGCTATTCAAATGTTGTAGCTGATCTGGGTCTACACTATTTGGAGGGCTATTCAAATGTTGTAGCTGATCTTGGTCTACACTATTTGGAGGGCTATTCAAATGTTGTAGCTGATATGGGTCTACACTATTTTGAGGGTTATTCAAATGTTGTAGCTGATCTGGGTCTACACTATTTGGAGGGCTATTTGAATGTTGTAGCTGATCTGGGTCTACACTATTTGCAAGTCTCTGCATTATGACCTGTTAATTTATGACTATACAAAATACATGTAACATTTTTAGCAGGAGCAATAATTATGTAAGAAATAGTGACACCATGAATATTAAATAGATTAGTTTTATAATGGTATAATTATGAACACTTTAGTCAGTTTGGCTCAGTCAAAAACTGTTTAACCATTTCTCTATGATACTAATAGCAAACATAGTGGACCCTGATCAGAAGGCTCCGACAGAAGCCATCTGATCGTGGTCTGCTCTGTTTGCAAACACTAGAAAAAACATTTGTATGGAGGAAATGTTTAAATCTTTCTCTTCATCGGAGTCCATTTTGTGTTGCTGACATTGTGTAATAAAGTTCTTTAACTCTTTCCCTGTTCTGTATTTGGGCCAATTTTCAGTCTTAATGAATATTCATTAACAAAATAGTTATAAAGAAATATGGCAGGCTTAACATTGTTGTCATTTTAGAAAGTAAAGAAACAGATCTATCAAATTCTGCAAACAGAGCAGACCCTGATCAGACGGTTCATTTAGGAGCCGTCTGATCTGGGTCTTCTCTGTTTGCAAATGCGTGAAAACAAGTTTATATGAGGGAAAGGGTTAACATTTTATTAAAACGGTTTATATCAAAATGACATTTTGAATTGCATACTGCATGTCACATGAAAAGTGTGCAAAGGTTGCATGATCTGTGCTATCAATGTAAACCATTAGTATTCAATATCTCCTTTATGTAAACAGTGTACGCAGTTGCCCATGACTACCTTATATACCGTACACTTTATATACACTTAAACCTTGGTCTGGTATAATATTTCTAAAGTTTGGAGGGTTACAAAAATAACTTAAGAATTTTGTGACTTGCTCTTTGTTAGTTGGTGCACACGATCAATAATTGGACAGGTTTATTTTTCTTGATACAGTATAGTTCCACTAATGAGACCACCTAAAAGAGGTATAATTCTGGGTGCTAGATGCAGGTGGTAGCTTAATGCAGGACAAAAGTAATGCAGAAAGCTCCTAGAGGAGCTTTCTGCATTACTTTTGTCCTGCGTTAAGCAACCACCTGCTTATAAAGGCACCCATGTCTATTCATTAAGTGGTCGGATTAGCCGGGTTTTACTGTACAATGTAAATCCATATCTCTTATCAATTGTAACCTATTTGTTGTATATTTCACTCCTTATTGCTTAGCAGTAGCTAGCTAGGCCGGGAGTAGAGATATTTAACACTTCAAATTCAAATGTTGGAATTTGTAATGGAATGATCCACATGTATTGAACAGTATAGTCCATTTAGTATTGATTAGATCAGTTACTAAATAAGCCATGGCCAAAACTGTAGAACATCATATCTATATTATATTATGAGCAAACAGAACACACTCTGACAAGAGGCGGCTCTTATAGAAGTCCTCATTGTGATCCGATGGGTCTACTGTTTGCAAATGCATAGAAAGGCATATTTATGGAGTAAAGTCAAGTGTCAGCTTACAAATAAGACCCGAGTCAGTGCACATTCAAGTGCTGTAGATGATCTAGGTCTACATTCGTTGCATTCTGTCTCGTTAGTTTTTAAAGTGTATGTTAAATGAACTGCAATAAATAAGCACATGGATTGGCATTTAGGGACATAGCATTGCTACAACTACAGAAACCAGAGCAGGAGGCAAGAAGGATCCATACAATAAAGTATGTTGTCAGTCAGCAAATAATGAAGTATACTAGACATTAAATCTTTCTATTCATGTTTAGAATTGTTCAAAACCATGAAGAGAATGCTGGCAGTATTGAATAGGCCTGTTCCTTATCAGGAGCTCAGCTGACAGTCAAAACTCGAGCATAATTATTTGTTCCTCTCATTCTGAACCAACCTTTCTGTTAACAAATGTGACCTGTTTATAAAAGAAGTATGGAGTAAAGGGTTAAATAATAGACTATAGAATTTCTCCTTTTAGTTGCATTCTATAAGATTTATTCAGGGTGGGTAGGGATGGCAGGGGGATGAGAGTAGAGTAAGGGGTGGGAATTGGGTTAGGTGTCTGGGGATATTACTACATGTATATCGATGTGCTCTAACAGAAAAGTTAGCTTCTGTGAGCCCAACATACATTCAGCTATCATTTTAGAAAGTGGAAGGAATTTTTGAGAAACTAGAACACTGACCAAGTCAGAAAGAGCCCTGTATGATGCTGTCAGAGAAGCTAATGCACCTGAGGGGAAAGTGTATTGTAAACAAGATCTAACTGTAACTGTTTCTGTTACAGGATTCCCCAACAAAACACAACAAGTATAGATAGTTAGGTAAATCAAACAGTAGACTAAATGCACCTACTGTGAAGATATTTCCCTCATACATGTATCTGTAGTAGTTTTGAAATAAATCTGAATTTGCAAAAGTATTGTAACTCATTGTTGTAGGTAGTTAACCCATTCCTCCATCGGCTATTTTAAGATACAACTTCATTTACTATTTTTAATATTCACATTAATATTTATCATACATGAGTATAACTATATGCAAATAAGGTAATTTAAAAACAAGCTGTAAATAAAGCACAATGTCTTATCTTCAACTTGGTACCAGGTTTAGGAGAAAAACTGGCTGCGGTATGGGCAAATTTGCAGGTATAGGACTGGTCATCTTTACAAAAACCGTGGGGTTGCCATGCAAACAGTTAAAATACACATAGCCTTAAAGAGTTTAAACTTGTGTACAGTCTTGATTCTGATTCGGTTTGGCACCCATGAAAAAATGTATTTGGGGGCAGGGGTGCACGGTAGACCCCTGGCTCTCTGAGTATAATATTCATATGATTCTACAGTTTCTGCCATGGTAAAAATTTCTTGTGTGAAAGTACTATTAAAAAAGTTCTTCTAATTAGTACCCATGATGTCATTAATTTCTTACAAATATGAATACTCATACTGAACTAGAGGTCTTTGTCAAAAAAACGGATGTCTCCCCTCTAATAAAAACAATATGTAAAGGGAAATCACTAAAAATGTTATGGTCTTGACGAATGATACTTCCCCTCATTATGCGTTTTCCACACTACATTTTTCAAGAAGAAAATGATAACAGCTAATAACTCCAAAAATACTGATACCAGATTTATGGCCCTTGTGCATGACACTTACTTTCATCATGCTCTTTCCAAAAATAAAACGTCATTCCAATACCATCAGTCAATAGGAGTTATTGATCGGCCAAAAAATGTAACAAAGGGCAATAACTCCAAAAGTATTGAAGCCAGAATTATGGCCCTTGTTCATGACACTTTCTCTCATCATGCTCTTTCCATATATGAAGTTTCAATACGATGGTAAGAGCCATGTAGGAGTTATCGTCCGGACAAGAAAGAATTAAACAAATGTACAAGGGGCAATAACTCTAAATTTATTGAAGCTGGAGTTAAGGATCTTATGCATGACACTTTCTCTTATTATGATTGTTCCATGTATGAAGTTTCACTCCAATGGCATGTGTCACATAGGAGTAATCATCCGGACAAAAAATTGTGATTGTTTTTAAAAAGGGCACTAACTCCATTATTAGTGAAGCCAGAGTTATGGACCTTGTGCATGACACTTCCTCTAGTTATGATCTTTCCATATATGAAGTTTCAATCCAATGGCAAGAGCCATATAGAAGTTATCGTCCGGACAAAAAAGAGTGATTTTTTTTACAAAGGGCAATAACTCCTATATGAGTGAAGCCAGAGTTATGTACCTTCTGCATGACACTTCCTCTCGTTATGATCTTTCCATATATGAAGTTTCAATCCAATGGCATCAGGCATATTGAAGTTATTGTCCGGACAAAAAATTATAATATTTTTTACAAAGGGCAATAACTCCAATATTAGTGAAGCCAGAGTTATGGACCTTGTGCATGACACTTCCTCTCATTATGCTCTTTCCATATATGAAGTTTCAATCCAATGGCATCAGGCATGTAGGAGTTATCGTCCGGACAAAAAAGTGTGATTTTTTTACAAAGGGCAATAACTCCAATATTAGTGAAGCCAGAGTTATGGACCTTGTGCATGACACTTCCTCTCATTATGCTCTTTCCATATATGAAGTTTCAATCAACTGGCATCAGGCATATTGAAGTTATCATCCGGACAAAAAGTGTGAGAGACAGACGGACAGACGAACAGACAGACAGACGGACAGACGGACAGACAGACAACTCTCACGAAAACAATATGTCTCCCCCATATAAATATGGGGGGAGACATAACAATATGTCTCCCCCATATAAATATGGGGGGAGACATAATTATTGATGGACTAAAGGGTTAAGAGACCAAAACAAGATGGACTCTGATACAAATTTAACAGGTCAATATTAAATTCTAGTACAGAACTTGTGAAAACCTGTTCAAACAGTATGGATCCTGACCCCAGTTTCGCAAATATAGATCTAACAACTTGATATCAAGCTTACATATAACTTATTGACTTGTTACTGTGTATACATTGTATTTAAACAAGATGTGTTTTGTGAAACACTATGCCCCCTTGATATGATATTTGACCCTGAAAGATGACCTTGATCTTGACATGTCACCCCTCAAACTGTGCATCTTCATGGGATACACATGCATACCAAATATCAAGTCTGTATCTCTAATGGTTCAAAAGTTATGGCCAATGTTAAAGTCGGTAACCTTTGACCCTGAAAGATGACATTGACCTTGACATGTCACCCCAAACTGTACAGCTTCATCAGATACACATGCATACGAAATGTCAAGTCTGTATCTACTGGTTCAAAAGTTATGGCAAATGTCAAGTCGGTGACCTTTGACCCTAAAAGATGACCTTTACCTTGACATATTGCCCCTCAAAATGTGCAGCTTCATGAGATACACAGGCATACCAAATATCAAGATTCTATCTCTATTGGTTCAAAAGTTATGGCCAATTTGAAGTTGGTGACCTTTGACCCTGAAGGATGACCTTGACATATAACCCCTCAAACTGTGCAGCTTGCCACACGCGTGCAACATATCAAGTCTCTATCTCTACTGGTTCAAAAGTTACGGCCAATATTAAAGTTACAGACAAAGAAACAGACAATTTGACCTTTGACCCTGTAGGATGACCTTGACCGTGACATGTCACCCTTCAAAATGTGCAGCTTCATGAGATACACAAGCATGCCAAATATCAAGTCTCTATTAGGCTGGGTCCTAGTAGGGGTTACCGTAGCATCCCCCCCTAGACTTTTTTTCATGGGTACCAAATTGTTCGTTAGGGTCCTTAGAACACATTTTGAGCATGCCCCCCAAAATAAGTTTGTCCCAGCTATGTTTTATTTAACGGTTTCCATGGTAACCAGAGGTAATTTTCGAAACTACCTTGGCTCAGAAAATGCGCCATAACTTTGTTTTTAGAAGCAACAGAAGGACAAAACAAGTACCATTTTTAGTAAAGCAGAGACATATAGCTTGAATATGATATATGATTTTATTAATATTCATAAATGCATTCTTATGAATATTTAATGAGGAAGTAAAAAATGTGATTTTTTTAGAAAAAAGGAGTTTGTTGTTTAGTCTGAGAGGCTTATTAATGCACAGAAATGATTGAATTTAGGTTTAAGTTGTTCGTTGGAGTCCTCAGAACACATTTTGAGTATTTCCCCAAATAATTTTGTCCTATTTATGTTTTATTAAACGGTTTCCATGGTAACCCGAGGTAAATTCCGAAACATCCTTGGTTCAGAAAATGCGTAATAACTTTGCTTTTAGAGGTAATAGAAGGACAAAACAAGTACCAAAGTAAAGCAGAGACATATAGCTTGAATATGGTACATGTATATGATTTAATTAATATTCATAAATGCATTCTTATGAATATTCATGAGAATGTAAAAAAATGCGTTTTTTAGAAAAAGGAGCTTGTTGTTTAGTCTGATAGGCTTATTAATGCACAAAAATTATTGAATTCAGGTTTAAATTGTTCGTTGGGTTCGCAGAACACCACTTGAGCATTCCCCCAAAAAAGTGTGTCCAAGCTATGTTTTTAACGGTTTCCATGGTAACCCGAGGTAAATTTCGAAACATCCATTGTTAAACAAATGCATCATAACTTTGCTTTTAGAGGCGAAAGAAGGACAAAACAAGAACCTGAATAAAGCAAAGACATATAACTTGAATATGGTATGTAATTTAACTAATTTTCATAAATGTATTCTTATGAATATTAATGAGGAAGTAAAACAATCAGATTTTTGTTTAGAAAAAAGGAGTTTATTGTTTAGTCTGAGATACCTATTAATAAACAAGAGTGTTTCAGGTAATATTTCTATAAAGCATGCGTATTTCAGCTTATTTGCATAATTATAATGTACGTATATGAATAAGCAATTTTCTATGAGCATTGTATTTAGTATTATTTTGAGTATACGGTAAAATCTCGATTATTCGAATTTTTTTTATAGAAGCATTAAGACCCTTTTAGGCAGGTGACTGCTTAATGCATGGTGAAAGTCATGCAGAAAGCTGCACTAGGAGCTTTCTGCATGACTTCCACCATGCATTAAGCTATCACATGTCTTAAATATCGATAATAATACGTACGTCAATGATAATACGTCATTGTTTGAAGCGAATCCCATCTGTTGGATGCAACTGCCGGTGCTAAAGAAATGAATGAGAGAGAGAGAGAGACAGAGAGAGACAGAGAGAGAGAGAGAGGGGGGCCTAATGCCCGCCCCTGGGGCTGTCGGAATCAAGTGAGGGGATCTGATAAAACATCCCAGGTCGATTTTCATTTGAAACCGCAGGCCTAAGAGATACACAGGGAACCCTTGTGCGTAAGAGTTTAGCGGACATGATCCACCCAGTTGCCGGGCTGGCACAAAAATCTTCGTCCAGGTCAGGCAAACGGGAAAGAAGTCCCGTGGAAGGAGAAAGAGACTCTTAGACTTAATTAGGTTAGGGAGGTCCACTTGTTCGACTGACACTAGCACGGAAGAGGATAGAGGACCCTTGTGAATAGGATGCGAGGGTCTAGGGCAGACAGAGGGTGGGATGATTCTAAAACAATCTTCACACGCATTCTCAATAGATAGTATTGATGTTCAGAATCATCTAAAGAAAAAGAGGACTAAGTCCCGTCTAAATCTGAGTGAGAGGCTTCCACAAAGTCTGATTCCCTTAAAAATAGGACCATCCCTAGGAGCCATAATGGACAAAGTGTCTTCCTGCTCTCTCTCAGAATCCGCCCTGGTGAACGCCATGGATGGCAGCACCCGGGAAGAGTGGGACCCGCCACAGACATAGAAGTGTGGACTGTGGGTTCACGTGAGAGCCATTCTCCCTCTAGGTGAAGCTTGCTGGTTCCCAGAATGAGTGTCGGCTATCGAGACCGACCAGCCGGCGAATCTAAGGAGGCAGAGCGATGTCTTTGCATGGAAGAGTAATGGTAAGACCTCGATCTGCGATGAGAGCGGTGCGAGTGCCGGTTCCCATTAGAAGAATAAGAAGGTTTTTACGCCTCCTACAGGGTGGGTGGGATGGTGGCTGGGGAGTCCGAGGTGTACTCAGAAGATGAAGAGTAATTGCAGGGTCTAGACGACCAAGAACGTCTAGACTTAGCCAGAGCAGCTTCCTGTTGACTTTCACCACTGTAATGCGGTGTAGAGACAGAATGCCCTGTAGAAAAGATTGGACTGGTAGATTTACCGGTCCACTTCGGTATCCTGGTCCAAAGGACCAGACTGGGCCCCCGAAGGACCGTTGGAGAGCAAACTTAGGACACCGGACCAAAGAATACACAGTGACATCTTTTGGCGGGGGATCGATAGAACGGTCTGCTGGTAATGTCATGAAACGGAAGAACTAACGCCAGGACACCGGGGACCGGTGACAGATAACTGGGCCTAGATTCAGCGGGACCAGGCAAACCTCTTCACACAACAAGCGGACCGGGAGACCTGGCAACAATAGTACCTGGGACCAGAACAAAGGGTACCATTCAAGTGGTAAACGGGGAACACGCGACCGGGACAGAAGTTGGGTGCCGATCTGCAACTAACAACTGGGGAATCGACTGCACCACCGGGGCTGTTGACGAAAGAGATTTTAAAGAAGAAGCAGGCTTCTTCTGAGCTTTAGAGGACAGTGATTTGTCTGTTGCGAGGGAGTCGCTGACCAAAGAGAAGAATACTTCTTCCGTCGGACAGCAAGCTCCCCCGTCTCCCCTGTCCAGAGGGATGAAACTGGACAGGAAGCTGACGCAGAGCATCCGCAGCAGGCCAGACACACTTAATGAGTTGTCCAGCCTGTCTCGAAATGCTCACAAGAAGCCTTGCGTTGCTCTGGCATGCTGTGGTAAATAATCAAGCAAATGCATAAGACATCACGAATAAGTTAGAAGTCACGCAAGGCTAATATGGGTAAACATAAGCTGATGATTACAGTCGAGATGCTATATATTTTCTATTGCATTGTAAAACACCCATAACAGTAATATTCTTCATAAAACATGCATGAGGCTCAATTCCTCTGCTGTAATTTCTTACAAGAAATGTGCTGTTCACATACATGTATATTGCAATATAGTAGAAAAACTTACTTTCCTAAAACAGTTTACATTCTCATTAATATTCATGATTTTGAAATAATATTCATTATCTACATATTTATATACATGAACATCAATATCGCTGTTTCAGTCAGTATCAAGCTCTATACTGGTTAACTAAAATAATCTCAGATAAAAAGAACAGCTCATTCAAATGTGTTTATTTTACATCTCATTAATATTCATAAATATGCATTTATATTCAAGAACCCAAAGTAATGACCCTCTGCTCTTGTCAATGTTTGTTGTTCTGGTATTTTACGTAAAATAAATAATATAAAAGATAGTACACTCGAAACAATGCTAAGTATAGGGCTTATGTTAAATTGCTTATTCATTCACGCACGTTATATGCAAATTAGCTTGAATATACATGTTTTAGAAATATTACATGAACCAAAGATGTTTTCCTTTATTTGTATGTTGATATTAAAACATTTAAATCTGAATTCAATAACTATTTGTATATTATAAAGCCTCTCAGACTAAAAGCAGACTCGTCAAACTAAAAACGCATTTTTTACTTCCCCATTAATATTCATAAGAATGCATTATAAGAATGCATTATATGTATTAATAGAATTACATATCGTATTCAAGCTATATGTCTCTACTTTAGGTTGGTTCTTGTTTTGTCCTTCTAATTGTCTCTAAAACCAAAGTTATGAAGCATTTTCTTAATCAAGATAAATTCAAAGTTTACCTCGGGTTACCATGGAAACCGTTTAATAACTGGGACACAATTATTTTGGGGAATGCTCAAGTGGTGTTCTGCGAACCCCAATGAACAATTTAAACCTGAATTCAATAATTTTGGTGCATTAATAGGCCTCTAAGACTAAACAAAAAACTCATTTTTCTACAAAAGCGGATTTTTATACTTCCTCATTAATATTCATAAGCAATCATATATGAATATTATTAAAATTTTATATCATTATCAAGATATATGTCTCTGCTTTACTTTGGTTTTTGTTTTGTTCTTCTATTGCCTCTAAAAGCAAAGTTATTATGCATTTTCTGAACCAATGATGTTTCGAAATTTACCGCCTCGCGTTACCATGGAAACCGTTCAATAAAACATAGATGGGACAAAATTACTTTGGGGGAATGCTCAAAATGTGTTCTGATGAACCAAACAAACAATTTAAACCTGAATTCAATAATTTGTGTGCATTAATAAGCCTATCGGACTAAACAACAAGCTCCATTTTCTAAAAAACGCATTTTTTTACATTCTCATGAATATCCATAAGAATGCATTTATGAATATTAATTAAATCATATACCATTTTCAAGCTATATGTCTCTGCTTTACTTTGGTACTTGTTTTGTCCTTCTATTACCTCTAATTTTAAGCAAAGTTATTACGCATTTTCTGAACCAAGGATGTTTCGGATTTTACCTCGGGTTACCATGGAAACCGTTTAAAAAATGGGACAAAATTATTTGGGGAAATACTCATAATGTGTTCTGAGAACTTCAACGAACAACTTAAACCTAAATTCAATCATTTCTGTGCATTAATAAGCCTCTCAGACTAAACAACAAACTCCTTTTTTCTAAAAAAATTACATTTTTTACTCCCTCATTAATATTCATAAGAATGCATTTATGAATATTAATAAAATCATATATCATATTCAAGCTATATGTCTCTGCTTTACTTTGGTTTTTGTTTTGTCCTTCTATTGCTTCTAAAAACAAAGTTATGGCGCATTTTCTGAGCCAAGGTAGTTTCGAAAATTACCTCTGGTTACCATGGAAACCGTTAAATAAAACATAGCTGGGACAAACTTATTTTTGGGGGCATGCTCAAAATGTGTTCTGAGGACCCCAACGAACAATTTGGTACCCATGAAAAAAGTCTAGGGGGGGATGCTACGGTAACCCCTACTAGGACCCAGCCTATATCTCTACTGGTCCAAAAGTTATTGCCAAAGTTAAAGTCAGTTATTTGACCCATATATTTGACCTCTGACCTTAAAGGATGACCTTGACCTTGACATGTCACCCATCAAAATGTGCGGCCTAATGAGATACATAAGCTCTCCAAATATCATGATTCTATCTGTACTGGCTCAAAAGTTATGACCAATGTTAAGGTTGCATTAAAGTTACAGATAAAGAAACAACAATTTGACCTTTGACCCTGAAGGATGACCTTGACCTTGACATGTCACCCCTCAAAATGTGCAGCTTCATGAGATACATAAGCATGCCAAATATCAAGTCTCTATCTCTACTGGTCCAAAAGTTATGGCCAATGTTAAAGTCGGTGATTTGACCCATATATTTGACCTCTGACCTTGAAGGATGACAATGACCTTGACATGTCATCCTTCAAAATGTGCGGCTTTATGAGATACATATGCATGCCAAATATCAAGTCTCTATTTGTGCTGGCTCAAAAGTTATGACCAATGTCAGAAATACAGTTAAATCTCGATTATTCGAACACTAAAATATGTATTATTATCGATCTGTAAGATAGGTGGCAGCTTAATGTACATGTGAAAGTCATGCTAGGTCAGCTTCCTGCATGACTTTCACCATGCATTAAAACCCTTTCCCTGGTCTATGTTTATTAAAAATTTCAATACCTACTGAATATTCATGGACAAAATAGTTATAATGAAATGAACATATTGCAGTCATTTTAGAAAGCAAAGAAACAGATCCATCAAGTTCTATTAGCAAACAGAGCAGACCCTGATCAGACGGCTCCTCTAAGAGCTGTCTGATATGGGTCTACTCTGTTTGCAAATGCGTGAAAACATGTTTATATGAGGGAATGGGTTAAGCAGCTATACCTATCTACATTAAATTCGAGTAATCAAGATTTTATTGTATTTATATATATATTATTTTTTACATGTACATCACCTTCAGTTAGTATCAAATACAATAACACATGTTATATATTTATTCTTAACCCTTTCCTCCACAAATATGCCTTTCAGTGCCTTTGCAAACAGAGTAGACCCAGATCAGATGGCACCTTGAAATATAGGAGTCGTATGATCATGGTCAGCCTGTTTGCTGTTGGAATACTACAGATATTATTCTATATTATAAGTTTCTACTTTTGCAAAAAACTCATGACGTTGTATTAATATGCAATTTTAAAAATCTATTCTAATTTATAAATGTTCATGATGTCATCATATTTCTTACATGAATATTCATGGAGTAAAGCTTTAAAATGATAATTGAGCAAGAGTCAAGATTACCTTTTATGTCAAAATGCAGATGACATTTTTGCACTCAAAAATTACTTACATGTAGTGTGCAAAGAGTTAACCCTTTACTCTATAAATACACCTTTAATTACATTTGCAAACAGTGTAGACCCTGATCAGATGACTACTACAGGAGACTGCATTGTCTGATCAAGGTCAGCTGTTTGTTAATTATAGTAAAATACACATGTAGATTTGATTGTACATTTTTATTAACAGCTAGTCGAACCTTTTACTCCATAAAATACTTTTTTACATCTTTGCAAACAGAGAAGACCCAGATTAGATGGCTTCTACAGGAGCCGTCTTATGATGGCCTCTGAGTCTGCTCTATTTGCAAATGAATGAAATAATGTAGATAGATCTATATATAATTCAACAGTAATATTTGTCATGGTAGAAATGATTTTCTCATACATGAATTCAGAGACTTAATAATCGATATGTAAATTTTATTTCTTGCCTAAATTCATATCAGGAGTAAATGGTTAATATGCAAAATCATAAAATTCAACTTATCAAATTCATACATTGTCATACAAATATTATATTTAAGCTGTTTCATTAAGTATGACCATGGATTTTTTCATACCTCCATGAAATCAAGAAATATTCTATATTCTTTACAGTCCCAAAATTAAAATTCAGCTTATTAATATTCATGTGGTCATTATTTACGACATAAATATTCATAGAGAAAAGGTTTACATATTAAGTTATAACAAATGTTTACTTACCTCCATGTTTGTGCTCTATTCCAGTTTGTACACTTTAATGTTATTCCTGTATTCACTTCTGTCACTCCCACAACTAACATACAGTTTTCCAGTGTTGTATGTTATGGCCCCGGGTAACAGGATCCCATCCTTCTGTTCTATACAAATATTTCCCAGCTGCCCACTGGACAACAACTGGATAACACGATTATTAGCACAACTACATATGTATAGATGTCCATGTTGGTCCACGGTTATTCCCCGTGGCCCCTGTAACATGTCATTGGTATACGTCGCCATCACACCACCGTCACTATTCAAACACACAATTTTGTTGCTATCACGATCAGTCACATAGACGACATTTTTATCTTCATTCAATGTTATTCGTGAAGGAGATTTAAATAATTTATTTCCTGTGTTGTCTGAGTCAATTTGTTGTAATAAGTTTCCATCCACATCACAGATATGAACTGATACAACAGGAGAATAACAGGTCAGGAAGAACTTTCCTTCATTATAAGTGAGGCCAGAATAACGACCTGGTACAGTTATAGTGTGACGCACTGATAAAGCTGGTGACACAGACAGGAACAGGATACGCTTGTCACCAAACAGCGTTACTGCCAGCTGGTCCTCGTCAACCATTGTAATGTCTAACGGCCGTGATGTTAATGTGACTTTCTGTGATTTTTTTTCATCTGTCTTGTCTATAATCTTAACACATTTGTTGCTCCAATCAGCCACTGCCAGTCGTCCATCTTTCATGACAACAACGCCAGTAATCCCACAGACCTTTCTATCTGTTGGTGTTTTCACGTTGATGTCTTCCACATGTTTCACTCTGACATATTTCACTCTGACATTTTCTGTTTTACTTTGACTTGTTGATCTTCTCGCCATGTTTTCTAAAACATGTTGTTTTGTAGCTGATGTCTTTTTATGATTTGTTCTACACTCACGACATAAATTTTCTTTACATTCTACACAATACACAATGGCCTCCACTTTCTTTCCCTCAGATTGACAAAAATCACAAAATGACACAATTTCTTGAAGAACGTGTTTTTTTGTAGCTGTTGTCCTTTTGTGGATAGTTTTACACTCGTGACACAAATTTTCTTTACATTCTCCACAATAAACAATGGCCTCCAGTCTTCTTCCATCACTAATACAAAAGTCGCAAATTATGTCAAAGTCCTCCTCCGACCCAGCAATAAACGTTCTTCGCAAACTTTCAGCTAATTCCGCCATTTTAATAGAAGGAAATACTATCTAGGAATTGCAACCAAGGTGACAAATCGTAATGGAGAAGGGGTGTTTTCAGATTCTGCACGCGGGGCTTTTTGCGGACATTTTATTTCTGCGGACCTGGCAGTTGTTGTTCATGTTTTAGCATTCTTTGAAATTGTTGTTTACAAAAAAATGTTCGTCTGCTTCAAAATCGAAAAAGCTCGTGACAGCAGGAAATGTATTTGTTATTGATAGTATCGTCATCGGGGGCATTTTATAATGATGATGATAATAATAATAATAATAATAATAATAATAATAATAATAATAATAATAATAATAACAATAATAATAATAATAATAATAATAATAATAATAATTACAATAGATTTAATAACAATAAAATAATAATAATAGATCTAATAATGATAAAGGTTTTTAGTGGTTTATAATAATGAGAATGATAATAACAATAACAATAAAAAAATTTTTAGATCAAATAATGATGATAAAAATAGTACAGTAGATCTAGTAATAATAGTAGATTCTAATAATAATTACAATAAAACAATACATGTAATAATAGTCATAATTAGAATATAGATCTACATTGTTATTATTAGTGTTTAGATCTATTAGATCTATTATTAATAATAACACTAATATT
The DNA here is from genome assembly GCA_963576725.1 of Azorinus chamasolen. NCBI lineage: Eukaryota > Metazoa > Mollusca > Bivalvia > Cardiida > Solecurtidae > Azorinus > Azorinus chamasolen. The sequence goes on from OY755246.1 coordinate 83,773,313, forward strand.
TATAGAAATAATAATACCCTCGAGTTACCAGTTTTCGTGTGGATAACCATTAATAATTCTATAAAGAATTGTTTTAATAATAATAACGATTTACCCACGTTTCGGTAAATGACCAGTTCGGTAAATTGATTTTATATAGTAAACAGAATCGACGTTTCGGTAAAAAGGTGATTTCGATAGTAATTATGTATACAGGTATTTCGCACCTTTTTATTCATGTTTTATAATGGTATTATCATGGTGTTGGAGGATTAAGAACACTGAGTAGCATTAAGTATGCATTAATTATGTACACAGGTATTTCACACGTTCCATTCATTCGCTTTAATGGTCGTGGAGGGGTATCACGAATCACCGAATCGGACCGGATCGAACCGAATCGGACCGGATCGGACCAAATCGGACCGAATCGGACCATATTTTCTGACATAAATATGTGTTTAGTTTGTTTTTAATTTATTTAGTTTGAAATTCCCTTGTTTAACATTATTTTCCATCCATCCACCGACTCCCTGGACACCTCGATATCCAACCTCCAACGCAGTAGTCTCCCCTAATCGCTCGCACGTGACCCACAACATATATATATAGTGTAATATTATGGGAATTAGCCGCAGCTCAAAGGTTAGACTTAAGTCCAGGAAGTCACCTATTTGCCAGTGTATTACAAATTTTACATACACCGTCATATGTTATTAAAAAGAACAGCTTTTGTTCATGAAGATAAAGATGCTTTGTATGTCGGGACATATGAACTTGCAATACTCTACTTCAAAGACACCTTTTAATTGTTTCGGAGGAAAGTAAAAATACAAGGAAAATACATGGAAGTGGTTAAAGGTCTGTAATTGGTTCGGAGGTCTGTAACAACAACTAAACAAATTATCCAGCTTTTTTTTTATTATAAGAAACAACTTTATATATTACATTTGGCATAAAAACAGGTAATTTGTCAGATAGAGGTCAGATTCTGCAACTACCATGTCCGATTCTATAAATATCAGGTCCGATTCGGTAATTATTAGGTCCGATTCGGTAATTATTAGGTCCGATTCGGTCCGATTCGGTCAGATCCGGTCCGATTCTGTCCGATTCGGTGATTCGTGACACCGGTCGTGGAGAGTAGATCAGTATGATCTTGGTGCAACCTGTGTTTATGCTGAACGTGTTATTAGATTGTTAAGTTATAAATGGAAAAGTAGTAAAGTCAAGCAGGCAAAGCCACATGCAAGACGCAACCACCACCAAAACACCGATAGACAGCATGACACACACACACACCCACAACTACCAACCAATACCGGAAACTCACTACATTGTGTTTAACACCTGAAAGTCACTACACCTACTTCTAAAACAGATATAGTAAAACTGATTCCATAAAACAGTATAAAACAGCCTTAATAGCATGCCGTGCGGTTCAAATGTTGAAAATTCTTAAAAATAAGAATGTGTTTTTAACCGGGAGAGTCACTACATTTGTCACGTGACCATATTGACGCACCCCGGAGACCCACTACAGCTGTAACACACATGCAACCCACTACATTTACAAACACACATGCAACCCACTACACTTACAAACACACATGCAACCCACTACAGTTATAAACACACATGCAACCCACTACATTTACAAACACACATGCAACCCACTACAGTTATAAACACACATGCAACCCGCTACATTTACAAACACACATGCAACCCACTACAGCTATAAATACACATGCAACCCGCTACAGTTAGAAACACACATGCAACCCACTACAGCTATAACACACACATGCAACCCGCTACAGTTATAAAAACACATGCAACCTGCTACGTTTACAAACACACATGCAACCCGCTACAGTTATAAACACACATGGAACCCGCTACAGATATAAAAACACATGCTACCCGCTACAGTAATATATAAACACACATGCATCCCGCTACCGTTATAAACATACACGCACCCCGCTACTGTTTTATATAAACACACATGCAACTCGCTACAGTTTTAAATAAGCTCACATTTCTTGTTTGACTGAGCTATTACGTGAAACTGGTACTGTTTCCGACCGTCCGCGACCAGGTGCACCAAGGGTGACGTCTGTACGCCAAGACAAATTTAATTTGACAACGTCACCTCTGGGACAGCCAAATGAACGCGCAAACCACAACAAATATGCTCGTGGTAATAGAGGGTTACATATCTGTGACAGAACAGTTTGTAATCGATTGGAGGAAAGTAGAATTTTCTGTCGACGTCTCTACGTCGGACCAATGTTAACCCAGCAGCACCGCCGTCTCCGTCAACAACTGGCGGTCGCTAATGTTGGTAGACAGTGGCAGAATGATGTATTTTCAGATGAGTCTCAGCTTCACCTTTCTGATCATGATGGGGGGGGGGGGGGGGTTAGAACGAACGGTATTGCGACTGTAACCCTGTAAAACGTGACCGCTTTGGTTGCGAAAGCGTTTGTATTCGGACACAGTCAGTCACAATTTAAGGTCACCGCTAGTCATAGTTGAAGGTAATGTCAATGCCCATCGGTATGTAAATCAAGTCCTACCTCTTGTTGTACTATCCATGATGCGACGTCGCCGATGCCTAACGTGCTCGCCCACATACATCTCAGCTCATTGTGACGTATATGCAATATTATAAGATGAATTCAGCTCACTGGCCCCAAGATCTGCCGACTTAAAACCCATAGAAAACATGTGCATGGTCTGGGACGAGCTCAGTACTGGCCGCGAAACGTAGTTCTGTTTAAATAATCTATATGTGAGAAGTTTATATCTTCCTCTCCCATTAATGACACCTATTCTGTTAAACGATGCCTTAGCCTTGAACTCAAACATTGTATGTAGTTTGACATCCGTAATAATGCTTATGTTAACATCAATGTTACAAAAGTGTTTATCTTTAAATCAGAAAACTTATATTTAACATTATAGAACTTTATTTACATGATACTAAAGATTTGGACACACGTACACAAGTTATACCGCCTACGCTCTTTGCACTTAAATGCATGTATGAATTGAAAACCACTAGCCCATTTGAATCAGACCAGCCACCGTGTTGTCTACTCTGTTAGCAACATGTAGCAGGCGCTGATGAATGGCAGCGTAGAGTCTGATCAACGAGGAGGCGACTCTGGGTTAACACTTCTTACACTTTATGAGGTACTTTACAAACGGGTAGGTATTCTGACATTGCAAATAAAAATACCGAGATAACTGGCAAGTTTAAAACTCAGCGTCTACACTGTTTTTATCTGCGACAAATTCATTTTTATCTGTCATCACAAATAGTGTAGCCTCGGATCAGACTTCGGGTTTCAAAAGCGGCAGCTGGTCGAGACCCATACTGCATTATCCATTTTACTATTTTAGCACGGTCAATTTTTGACGAGGCCCCGATTCTACCAGGATACTCATTTTATGTTTGGGTCGATACTATATTTCTCCTATAATACTCTTCTGAATTGGGTCGGCACTGTCTGCAAAGGACTTATATATACCAATGTATTGCTACTAGTAACTGAGAAATTTGTAGAACAAGTTTGTATGACAGGCTGACATACGGACAACAATACATACGCATGCCTTTTTGACTATGATCTCAGGCACTCGGGTAGAATAGAAGACATAATCGTCAACTCGTAAACGGTTAAGATCTATGACAATCCACACTACTGAAAACATGTGGACCGATGCCTTTAGTTCAATCAGTGTACATCTCGATCAGTAGTTAATGGAGTCTAAACATTTTCTCGTTCTGTAGCCGATATAAACACAGAACATAGCAGGCACGGGGTACCAATAGTTAGGATAAACAAATCCATTAAACGATAATGATTTAATTGTTAAATTAAATGTTCAAGACACAATAAGAAAGAAGTAAATATTAACACAAACGATCCATATTTACAGTGATAGTCTTCTGACACGGACACGTTTACAGGCTTACAACTTAAGAAATATCTCTAAACTATTCTAATCTAATAATCTCTAATGTTTGGCTCCAATCTTCAACCTTCATGAACACAAATCTGCATTTTTTTCGAGAAAAAATATAACATTCTGATTTTGAAAACCGACGATTTCCAGAATGTCGCCAATTTTAAAACCATATTCTATTTTGATCGCGTACCCCAGCATCACTTCAACTTTCTGTTTAATTTTTGTTTCAATTACAAAGACCAAAGTATGTTTCTATTCTCTAACACATGTAATGAAGAAATTTTGCACTCTCACAAACCCCAGATTTTCAAGTTTTGCTATTGTTAGTGACAGAGAACTTGACCTGAGTGACCCTAACCTTTTTCTCCATGCAAGGTTTTATAAGGATAATTCAACCCAGCCAGAAACTGTAAGTTTGATGCCCGCCATTCAGCAGTCAAAACCCTAGACATAAAACTGTTTAACAAGATATGTGTTGTGAAATATTATGCCATCGTATACTTTGATCTTGAAATGTGACCTTGATCATATTGTTAGACACGACACACCTTCTCATGGTACTTTGCAATTCTGTGAAGTTTCATCAAAGCCCATTCAATAGTAAAGAAGTTGTGGCTGAGACACGACGTGGGGCGGACGGTTGAAGGGCTGGAGGGACGAACGGACAGTGCAATCACTTTATGCAGCTCAACATCGGGGGTGGGGGACCATAAAAATACAAAGTGCATAACGTAGAGTAAAACCTCTGTTAAGCGACCATTCAATGCAGTGGATATCTCTAAAGACAGCTTGCATAAAGAAAGTAAAGCTAGCAGACGTTTGTCCTGCATTAAGCAGCAACTTGTTTAGGAATCTCTATGATTCTCAAATGAATAGCCGCTCAACGTTAGTTTTACTGTAATTGGTTAATTATAAAATATATTCCCACTTATGAGAAAATTCAAAATTAATGTCAACTTATTAATCAACATCCCTACAAAATTTACATGATACAAAATATATAAATTTGCAAAAAAATGTATTATTTGGATGGATAACCAATAATAGTAGACCTCCTCTAATTCGGGAGCAGCTAAAAAATCCGGTTTATAGGCATTTACATGGCTCTTTTGGTATACCATTAGTTCAAATTGGTCAAATTTCAACAAACTGTAAGTTTCTCTAGACCGGAAATTTTAGTTGTCCAAAACTTGACCGGTTTCAGAGTTCTACTGTTTATGTAAAACTACAATTTCTGCAATTAACCAGCACTTAAAACACATTAATTGCAAACTGGTATGACATAATACAGCTTTAAATAAGATAAGTGTGCACTACCATGAGCAATATTACTAAACAGTATTGACTTTTTTTCTGCATTACCCTTGGCAATATAGTGAACATTAGACACTGATCAGAGGGCTACTCCCCAATATATCGGGGATGCTACTCCCCAAGAGTAGAAACAAACTTTTTTAAAAACATGGAAAAGCCCATTTCAAAATTCAGTTTTCAAAGGGTTTAAGACAAACAAATGTTTATTCATCTTCTAACAACTGTGTCACCGATACAAAGTGACTATTTCTAACTAGATGTCAACCAATCATAACAATTTCTAAAACCTTTCAAGAAGAAACGTATCAAGAACAAGAGCTTATATTACATAAGTATCCTTCTTTGAATGTTTGTCAACATTCTGACGCATTCCATTTTTATTTGATTTATTTTGTATATCAAACATATTTTATACAATTTATCAAACATATTTTATACAATTCTCAATAACATGAGGAACTATTTTGCTTTAACTTCACTAAATTTACCTACAAATCATGTAGCTCTTAAATTTAAAGGCAGCTCAACTTTTCATTGAACATTATTCCAGTTAAATAAGCATTAACCTTACATTTAATATTTATGTAACAAGTCGGTCGATTTTGACCTTCAGCCTGTTATGGGTGGATGAGTGAATACCTATTCAAAATGTTGGGATCCAGACGCCGAGTAACTCGGCGTCTCATCGGGATTAAAACTGTTTTACACGTTGATTGCATTTTGAAAATGTAAAAGGTGAACAATTCTGTATAGATAATTTGCTAATGGTTAAGCATCTGAATTTGTTATAATACGACATTATTGACATTTTTAAACTATTATAACATCTGAATCCAAAAACAACTGAATCAATTGGACTCTCTGTCCTTTCTGAACAAAACCCTTATAACACTGTGACTCTGTCCCATCTGGATCCAAATCTTATAACACTTGGACTCTATGTCCCATCTGGATCTAAACCTTATAACACTTGGATTTTCTGTCCCATCTGGATCTAAACCTAATAACACTTGGACGCTCTGGATCCAAACCTTATAACACTTGGAATCTCTGTCATATCTGGAGCTAAACCTTATAACACTTGGATTCTCTGTCCCACCTGGATCCAAACCTTATAACACTTAAGACTCTCTGTCCCATCTGGATCTAAACCTTATAGCACTTGGACGCTCTGGATCCATATCTTATAAAACTTGGACTCTCTGTCCCATCTGGATCTAAACCTTATAACACTTGGACTCCCTGTCCCATCTGGATCTAAATATTATAACACTTGGACTCTCTGTCATCTAAAACTTATAACACTTGGACTCTCTGGGTCTGAATCTTATAACACTTGGACTCTCTGTCCCATCTGGATCTAAACCTTATAACACTTGGACGCTCTGGATCCAAATTTTATAACACTTTGACTCTCTGTCATATCTGGATCCAAACCTTATAACACTTGGATTCTCTGTCCCATCTGGATCTAAATCTTATAACACTTGGACTCTCTGTCATCTAAACCTTATAACACTTGGACGCTCTGGATCTAAACCTTATAACACTTGGACTCTCAGTCATCTAAACATTATAGCACTTGGACGCTCTTGATCCTTATCTTATAACACTTGGTCTCTCTGTCCCATCTGGATCTAAACCTTATAACACTTGGACTCTCTGTCCCATCTGGATATAAATCTTATAACACTTGGACGCTCTGGGTCTAAATCTTATAACACTTGGACTCTCTATCCCATCTGGATCTAAACCTTATAACACTTGGACGCTCTGGATCCAAAATTTATAACACTTGGACTCTCTGTCATATCTGGATCCAAACCTTATAACACTTGGATTCTCTGTCCAATTTGGATCTAAATCTTATAACACTTGGGCTCTATGTCATCTAAACCTTATAACACTTGGACGCTCTGGATCTAAACCTTATAACACTTGGACTCTCTGTCCCATCTGGATCTAAACCTTATAACACTTGGACTCTCTGTCCCATCTGGATCTAAATATTATAACACTTGGACTCTCTGTCATATCTGGATCCAATCCACTTGAACGCTCTGGATCCAAACCTTATAACACTTGGACCTTATAACACTTGGGCGCTCTGGATCCAAACCTTATAACACTTGGAATCTCTGTCCAATCTGGATCTAAATCTTATAAAACTTGGACTCTCTGTCCCATCTGGATCTAAACCTTTTAACACTTGAACTCTCTGTCCCATCTGGATCTAAACCTTATAACACTCGGACGCTCTGGATCCAAACCTTATAACACTTGGACTCTCTGTCATATCTGGATCCAAATCTTATAACACTTGGATTCTCTGTCCCATCTGGATCTAAATCTTATAAAACTGGGACCCTCTGTCCCATCTGGATCTAAACCTTATAACACTTGGTCTTTCTGTCCCATCTGGATCTAAACCTTATAACACTAAGACGCTCTTGATCCAAACCTTATAACACTTGGACTCTCTGTCATACCTTATAACACTTGGATTCTCTGTCCCACCTGGATCCAACCCTTATAACACTTGGACTCTCTGTACCATCTGGATCCAAGCCTTATAACATTTAGACTCTTCGTCTACAAACATATGATATTTTGGCAAATCAGAAGGCATTTTTCAGCAGACGACACATTGTTCTAGCCCTCTTTGTTCTCTGACAACTTTTTGTTTTGTATTAGCCCGTTTAACAATATTGACATTTGCTAAGACACTCGAGCCAGATGGTCACAAGAAAACATGGCGTCCTATCTGGCTTCAAACTATTTCACACTCAGACTCTTCATACAAGGAATGTCAAACAGCTTGGATCCAGAACAATGTTTAGCATTGTTTTCAGCAGGTTACAAATGTTAGGAGCCACGATATTGACATTTACAAGTTTCATAATTCTAAATATCATTTGTGTAAGTTTTGAGCTTTTTGGCATGAATCATGTTGTGAACGGCATATTTAATTTTAGTCCAAGGATATCTTGAAAAGGTTGGATTTTTCTGCACAAAATTAACAGCATCAAGTTTTCCTGGAACCTTTTCAAGTTTTATATGCTTCTTGAAGGCTGTTTCCAGAGTTTTCCTCTCTGCTGGTGTAAAATATGTCCTCTGTTTGACATCTGAAGTATATACAGTATTTTCAATCAATGTTTAATACACTTACAATAGTTTAGATCAAGCTTCAGAAATTGTTTAGCTATCTCAAGCTACAGAAAATCCTTAGGGTAACTCAAATTTCTCCCAACATACAGACAGACGGACGGACGACCTCTCCAGTATTACCCCCCCCCCTCTTCAATCTCCCCCCCCCCAAAAAAAAAAAAAAAAAAAAAAAAATTCGCTGCGGGGGTATAATTAGTCTAGACAATACACCCATTCCCCTTTCGTACAAAATCGAGCACCTGCTAACACTCCCACTGGCAGCTACCTTTTCATGCATTTCAACAGGACTATTGAGTCCTATCAAACGCCATTCAAATTGAGCCGCTGTTTTTGAAAATATTTTTACCAAGATTTTGGCCTTGGATGGCTTGCCAAGCCGAATGCCATAGTAGACATAGTAGCCATGCCAAAATTTCAACCCCTACCCACACATTTCCAAACTCAGAAAAGCGAGGAAAAGTGCGATTTACCGCTTGCATAATATGCCAATACGCTTAAGCAAATAGATCGGTGAAGTTCGAATTTGTTTAGGTTTCAACATTTAAAGTTTGTTAACATTTACCAATACAGTAGTGTTGCACTTTAAATTATTACTCATGAATAGACTCAATACAACAGAGTCTGCAATTTCTCTTTTTACATTTCTACTTTCGAAGGATCACCCAATTTCAGAATATATGTACTTCACAACAGCAGGTGTCAAGTGCTTGTGTGGCGGCCGTAAAAAGTCGCCCCGTACTTTATTCTCATTGTTGTTATATTCTCTGGTCCATCGGGATCATCAGTTTTCATGTTATTAGTTTTGAAAATTGAAAACTGATTAAGCCGGCGCTAGGGGGCGTGAGTAGTATTGCATTTTTAATTACTACTCATGAACAGACTCAATAAAACCGAGTCTGCAATTTTCTCTTCTTGCATTTCTACTTTTGCTTTCGAAGGATCGCTCATTTTCAGAATATATATATTGGTAGAAATGCGATTTTAAGAGTTGAAAAACAATGAGTGGGAGTTTGGCATATAAATGCATTATATCATATCTACAGATTTCTACGTACAGCATAGTGCACAAATATAATGCGAAATTGTGCGGAAAAGTCCGATTACTTACGGAAAAGCTTGGTTGAATTGAACCGAAATGTGTGGAAGGCAATAGATAACGGTAAAGTCTATTCTATTCGGGTACCTTTAAACCCCCCCCCCCCATCCCTGGATATTTTAGAGCCAACTTCTGTCAAGAAAACCTGTAGCATATCGCTAGGTAAGCGATTAGATGTATCTCTGTATATACAGGATTATCTCCCTTTTTGACTGTTAGTAATAATTCGTTGTGTATCAAAGTTTTTTCAGTTTTAAACTACATTTTGTTTGTTTAATACCTTATTAAAATTAGTCCTTTGTATATATTCAAATGTGTGAGGCGGTTGGTCAATCGAAATATTTAATATGAATAAAAAACTTTTAATATGCTAATTTACTGAACATACGCAGATTAATGGAAACTGTATACAAATACTTAGACTGGAGCAATCATCAACGACTACTGCTGGTTACTGTATTTTAGAAGGTTTTAAGCTGAGTCATGTTACTGGGGCATCATCAGGCATCCTGATAACATTTTAGAATTAATCTATCAAAAAGGAGTAGTAACTATAGAAAAAGCAGAATTTTAGAATTGTGTGTCAGTAGGAGAGAATTGATTAATTAAAACAAAGGAATTGCCGAACAAGTGTACATGTATATGTTAGAAAGTCAGTCTGATTTTACTTTGTCCACGCTTTGGCAAGACTTTCATCGAAACTTTATAGGATTGATCAGCACCATGCCCAGTTGTGCATATCTTATTCCTGTTCCAGTATGAATTTTTTACATGAACAATGTTGGTCATATTTACATGAAACTTCAAAATATTGATTAGCATCATGCCTAGTTGTGCATATCTTTTTTCTGCCAGGGTTCAATGATTTTCTTCAGAGTTATGGGACTTTGAATTGTTTACTGGTTTTGGAGAAGATATTTTATGATTTTTAAGCTGGTGAGCATATAGTTGCCACTTTGTCGGTCTTTCCGTTTTTCAGTTCCGTCATAACTTTGTCCGTAGCTTACCATAAAACTGTATTAGATATCAACATAAAACTTCATAGGCAGATTGATGAGGAGAATGTGTACTAGAACCATTACTCTATTTTGCATAATTCAGGAGTTATTGCCCTTTTCTATTTTTCATACTTAAATTTTGTCCCGAGCATAACACAAAAGCTACATGTATCAACATGAAACTTTATAGGTAGATAGATCTCAATGAGGAGAAATGCAGAGCACAATACTCATTACTCTCTTTTGCATAATTTAGGAGTAATTGCCCTTTGTTACTTTTCATACTTAAATTTTGTTGCTGCCTTTTGCCATACATATTTTTTCCTTTGTAATATTGTATAATGATTTTTTAAACAGACATATTATATAATTTTTGATCTAGCATTTATTTGGGGAACATCCATCGGTTCTACCTAATCTCTTCTTTTGATTGTCATAGCAACCAGAGTTCAACATGGATCCAGAATTTTTAGAAATTTTGATAGAGCATTATAAAAATGTTTGGTTACATTTCTGCCTTGTGATTTCAGAGATGATTAAAACAGTTGTTGACGGACAGACACCAGCAATCACAAAAGCCCACCTGAGCATATTCTGGTGAGGTAAAAATGTTTGGACGGGGTCTAGGTTAACCGTAGACAGAAACATGAGAAAATAATTTAAGGCTGATTAGATTATTGCAGACATACAGCATAATGAATCTGATTCACTGGGCACTTAGAAACATGCACACACATTTTGCTTTAATACTCTTGCTGGGACTTCAACCCAGACCTCTTGCCATCACTACGATGGTAAGCGTTCTATGCATTGAACTACAAGAAGTGTCTAAAAAGCAAATTTATGCATGTACATGTACAAAATCTTATGTTCTAAAATCTCTACTATGATGTATTTATGCACAAACACCTCCTCAAGATTTCTTAAATGAATATTTATTAGAATATTAATTTAATAGGATTAATACATTAATGCTGATATCAAGAATTATTCAAGTGTGTGTTGGGGGGGGGGGGCTGTTAACAATTAAACAATGCTACAAAAACATGCATTTCCTGATCTGATCAGAGAGGAAATATAGTGACAGCAATATTAATATCAACCATAACAATCACAACAAATTGTAAACTACAATGATTTACATTAATTCAGAGATCTACCTAGTATTCCCTATTGAAGGAGGTATGCTCCGGACAAACTATGCAAACACAATGCACCAAAAAACTAGCTTAGGGGGCATAAAAAAACTATGTCTAAGTAATTTTGAAAAATAAACATACATAATTTCTAACTCTATCCCTGTTCATGATCTCATGAATATTCACAGAACTTTTATTTTTGTATATATTGCAAAATAAAGGTTGGGTCAGAACAAAGGAACTGTGTGTATTGATCTATAAAACTTCAAAAGCAAAGAGAGCAAACCAAGACAAGACTGCAGCTATAGGAGCTATCTGGTCTGGCTTTTCTTTGTTTGCCAGTGCCTGAAAATGCAAGATAGTGAAAGAAAATCCAGTGAAAGAAGGAAATACTTTTTTAACACATTTGGAATCAGCAAGAGGTATAATTACCATAAACCATTTATCTGGCGCTCCCTGGCATAAACCGATCTATTAGAATGATCATCAAAACTATACTTCTTAGCTATATTCTGCAAAAAGGTATTTCAACAGCTTGCTTAAACCGATGAGCAGTTAAAATGAAGAAACTCCATGTAACACTTTCCTCTATAGTTACAGGACAAACCTAGATCAGACGGCTCTGTTTATATATGAAATTCAGAGGATCCTTGTATACCTGCAAGTAGGGAATCGCTCAAGGGAAGAACTGTTAGAAGAGGAAATTCTGTAACTGCAATGTACTGCCCAATGAGTGTTGACAAAATAATCCTGAGACAACTAAAACAATATTTACTTTGCCCGGGTCTCCTTCTTCCTCAGGACTTCAGGAATCCCCTAACTGAAATTAGAAGTGTCATTGACATATTAATACGATATTGATACAGGTTTAAAAATATCGATACAAATGGAGGGCAAATAAACACCTTTCCACTGGCTATATTTCTTACAGGTTGACAACTAAATAATACTGGTACTTGCAGTGAAAGTCTTCTGAAGAATTTCCACGCATACTCTCATTTACACCATTTTCTAGTATTTACTTGATGGGTTAGGCTTAATTCTGAGCGACATTGTCAAATGTCAAAAAAAAAACTTGAAACCTTTTACTGTTAATTTATGAATATAACTGTACTTTTGACCCATTTACACTCAGAGGAGCATGAAACATGTTAGTGTATAGAAATCGATATATCGTCGACATTTAGCCATCGATATATTGATACAGAAATTTCCACCAATGACAGCTCTAACGGAAATTAAATCTAAAGCACAGGTATGGCTATTATTTAGCTAAATCATATTACAGTAAAGATTTTATAGAAAGTTCTTGGTTAATACGTTTCCTTGATAGAAAGTTCTTGGTTAATACGTTTCCTTTGATATAACGTTTAGATTGGTGAGTCCAGGCCAAATGCCTTCTTTATCTACGGTATATTGTAAAAGATCAGATACAACGTTCTTGTTTTAAACATTTTTCCTGTTTTGAACGCTTGAGAAAGTTTGTCCGAAACTGCTAATAGCTGTAATTTTGACGTTTTCCTGTAGTGTATCGATGACAACGGTCATGCGTGGGAATTGATTAACAGTGAAAATCGCCACTACTTGACACCTAATTGTATGGCATATTTTGTTTAATATTGAGTAAATACGATTTTCAAAGTTTGCACAATATGATTCGATTGAAAACTGGCCACCCCTGGGGTGGGGCTAATTTTGACCCAAGGGGCATAATTTATATAACCCTTGTAGAGTACCTGGACATGATGATATGTGCCAAATATGAGAGCTGAGAACCTAGTGACCTAAAACAATAGGGGTCATTTAGTGTTCATGACTAATCACCACAGCAAATTTGAAGATCCTAAGCCAAACCCTTGAGCAGGTATTGATCCGAATTCATTTCACCAGTTAAGGTCATGGTGACCTTGACCTTTGATCTAGTGACCTCAAAAACAATAAGGGTCATCTAGTGGTCATGACTAATTATCACAGCAAGTTTTAAGCTCCTAAGCCAAACCCTAGAGCAGTTATTGAAGTTATGGAACCCATTTCACAGTTAAGGTCATAGTGAACTTGACCTTTGACCTTGTGACCTAAAATACAATAGTGGATATCTAGTGGTCATGACTAATCACCACAGCAAGTTTGAATATCCTAAGCCAAACCCTTCATCAGTTTTATTGATCTGAAACCAAAGAAAACCAGTAAAGGTTATGGCGGCCTTGACCTTTGACCTAGTGACCTAAAAAACAATAGGATTATCTAGTGGTCATGACTAATAACCGCAGCAAGTTTGAAGATCCTAAGCCGAACCATTGAGAAGTAATTCATCGGAAACCATTTCACCAGTTAAGGTCAAGGTGACCCTGTCCTTTGATCTAGTGACCTCAAAAACAATAGGGGTCATTTAGTGGTCATGACTAATCACCACAGCAAGTTTGAAGATCCTAAGCCAAACCCTTGAGCAGTTATTGATCCAAAACCATTTCACCAGTTAAAGTCATGGTGACCTTGACCTTTGATAAAGTGACCTAAAAACCAACAGAGTTCATTTAGTGGTCATGACTAATCACCACAGCAAGTAAGAAGATCCTTAGCCAAACCCTTGAGCAGTTATTAATCGAAACCATTTTACCAGTTAAGGTCATGGTGGCGCTGACCTTTGACCTTTTTTTGTAGAATTTTGTAGTTTGGAAACCATTGTGATAATGCTCTATTTATCACAATAGTTTCAAAAGTGACTTTTACAGACGCATAGAAAGGCATATTTTTGGAGGAAAGGGTTAATAAGGAAATGTAGCTCCACCTTGGAGGCCATGAATTTTGAGATATCAACATTGATTTAGCATTTTGATAAAGGTTACCAGGCAATTTTTCCTACCAAATTCCATTCAAATTGGACCACCAGTTTTGGAAAAGAAGGTTTTTAAAAGATTTTCTATATAGTTATTTTTCCCTGGATTCCCCAGATATTTTTAGTAATTTTGATAGAGCATCATAAAAAATAATTGGTTCAATTTCTGCTTTGTGGTTTGTGAGATGTTTAAAGCAGTTGTTGACGGACAGACAGACACCAGCAACCACAAAAGCTCATCTGAGCATATTCTGGTGAGCTAAAAAGAAATGGAATGTTTGGATGGGGTCCAGGTTTACTGTAGAGAGAACCATGAGAAATGATTGTCAGTTTTGTTAATTTACAGCTGACTAGATTATTGCAGACAGATAGAGTATGAATCTGATTCACTTGGCACACGAACATGCACACACATTTTGCTTTAATACTCTTGCTGGGACTTTAACCCAGACCTCTTGCCATCACTGGGATGGTAAGTGTTCTATGCATTGAACTACAAGAAGTGTCTGAAAAGCAAATTCATGCATACATGTACATGTATAAAATCTTATGTTGTTCTTAAATCTCTACTTGATCTATTTACGCACTACCGACACTACTAATCAATATTGATATCAACCATAACAATTAAAACAAATTGTTAATTACAATTATATACATGTAATTCATAGATCTACCTAATTTTTTAATTTTTTCGCAATATCTTTAGAATATGATTCTCAAAACTAAACGAAGATATCCTAACATTGCACAAGAACTAGAAGCTGTACCAAGTCAAACAAGATGTGTTTGTGAAACACTATGCCCGACCTTTGAACCTGAAGGATAACCATAACCTTTGACCAATGGACCAGGGAGTTGAATGTGACACATCATCTTTGTGCGGTGAACATTTGTGCCAGGTTATTTTGAAATCCATTCAGTTAAAACAGTTATAGAAGGGACATGAAATTTGGGATGGACTGACGAAAACAAGTATTTCATCAGCTTGCTGAAACCAATGAGCAGTTAAAATGAAGAAAGTCCACTTAACACTTTCCTCCATAGATACAGGACAGACCTAGATCAGACAGCTCTGTTTACACATGAAATTATAAGATCCTTATATACCTGTACATCCGTGGGAACCGATCAAGGGAGGTGTTGTTAGAAGAGGAAATACTTTAACTGCAATGTTCTGCTCAATGTGTATTGACAAAATAACCCAAACAACCAAAACAATATTTACTTTGTCCCTCTCCTTCTTCCTCAGGATTTCCCTCAACTGAAATTTAATTTAAAGCACATATGACTTTAATTACTTTAAATGTGCATCAATATCCATGTGTACAACTGCCATTATGTACAACTGCCATTATTTAAAATTAAGTTAATAAATATAAATGATGTCATTATTTCTTACATGAATAATCAATTTTTAACAGGGAAAGTGCCCCAGTCCCAAAGTTGGCCAGCAAAGAAACTGCAGAATCATATCTACATTTTTTAAAACAAGCAGAGCAGACCCCACAGGAGCTGTCTGATCTGGGTCTTCTCTGTATGCAAAGGTGTAGAACAGCATATTTATCTAATAAAGGTTTAACCCCAAGTAAAGGATTAACCCATTACTTCGTAAATACTCCTTTCAACTCCTGTGCAAACACATAAAAGTAAAGTAAAGTACCTAGTTATAGTCTACTTTCAGTCCGGATGACCGCTCAGCCGACTGTACATTTACTCCCCTGGTTAATGAGTCATTGGCCTACAGTATTGAGCACTGCTAACATATGGCGCAATCATGCAGCCGCAGTACCGGCGAGTGACCCTCACAGGTACCCATTTTAACCCCTGGGTGGAGAAGATGTGCGGGTGGGAGACACGGAAAAGCGTCTCTGAAATTTCCGGGTTTGACCGGGATTTGAACCCCGGACCTCCGAACTGATAGTCAAGTGTGTTACCACTAGACCACTGCCACCCACACATTAGACCCAGATCTGACAGCTTCTGTATGTAGGAGCTGCCTGATCAGGGTCTATCCTGTTTGCTTATGATATAATATAGATCTGATTCTGGATCTCATCATCAACATCATTTGAAAACACAATTTATATATTCTATTTTCTGGCTTAAAGTTAAAAAAAACCTACCTTCTTCTTTGTATTTCTAATTTAAGTGATATATAAATGTGATTACGGGGCGTATATAACAATTTTTTCTAACAGACTGATTTGTTTTAAACTTCGCACATATGAAGTTTATGGTTTACTCATTGAAATGCCACTAAACTAAAGATCACCGTGCTTTTTCCCAAGATATGATCCTTTGAACATGGCCACTAATGGTCCTTTTAATGGATGGTTGTGTCTAAATACCTGTTTTTCTAAACAACATGGGAGAATAAACAAATATGTAAGAATCATATGCAAACTATATATAATTTGATTTGAAAGACATCCATGTAATTTAAGTCTTACAAGTAGAACAAGTTAATGTTGTATAGCTATATATGCAATACACAAGTCCCCACCGGATTAAAAAAACCCAACCTCCTTTGAAACATCCACCCAGTCCATGGTGTAGTTGACCATGGTATATACATGACCAACCTGAATGGTATTTGTAAAAATCATAAGTAAAACAATATGAAAATGGGGAATAACTCCAAAATATTGATGCTAGATTTATGGCCCTTGTGCATGACACTTTCTCTCATCATGCCTGTTCCATATGTTAAATTTCAAATCAACTGAACCATTAGATAGTGTTATTGTCATGACAAGAAAATATGAAAAAGGGGAATACATGTAACTCCAAAAATATTGATGCTAGAGTTATGGTCTTTGTGCATGATACTTTCTGTCATCATGCTTGTTCCATGTATAAAGTATCAAATCAATTGAACCAGTAGATAAAGAGTTATTGTCCGGACAAGTAATAGGGGAATAACTCCAACAAGAGGGCCTGAAAGGCCCTGATATCGCTCACCAGACAATCAGAGAAGATTTTCAAAGTTTTCACGATATGATTCTATAGAAAACTAGCTGGCCCTGGGGCGGAGTCAATTTTGACCCCAGAGGCATACTTTATATAACTTTTTTGTAGAGGTCCTGAGCATGATGACATGTGCCAAATATGAAAGCTGAGAACCTGCCAGTTTCAGAAGAAGAAGATTTTCAAAGTTTTCCTATATGTTTCTATAGACAAGTGTGTTCAGAGGAACACGTGTGTCAACTGCTCGCGGCTGACAAAAACTTTTTGTTAATATAACAAAGGGGAATAACTCAAAATATATTGATGCTACAGTTGTGGCCCTTGTGCATGACACTTCCTCTAATCATGCTTGTTCCATGTGTGAAATTTGAAAGCTCTATAACGATTAGTTTAGAAATGACAGCCCAAAAAAGAAAGTGTGACGGACAGACAGAGGAAAAGTCAGGGCCTCCGCTGGCGGTCGCCAAAATCGCCAATGGCGAAAATATTCATAATCTGGCGATAAAAAATTAAATCTGGCGAATGTTGTGGCGAATATAATTTTGCAAATTATGCCGAGAAATACAGACCCAATTTAAAGTGATCCCTAAGTGACAAACTGCCTCTAGGTAGGTGACACAAAAACTAGAACTACCACTAAAAGGTGATGAATACTCCCACTAGTACAGTTGACACAGAGATGGGGGTTATAGAAATAAATCACTACAATATCTGCTACAGTTAAGAAAAAACTGCAGAAAACCCGAAAAAACTGCGGAAAACCCGAAATTTCCTAAGTCAAATTGCTGTAATTCCGTTAAAAATCAATGTAGTGTACCAAAATTCAAACTTGATATGTAACTCATTATTTTAAAGCTACATACCAAATATCACATCAATATATGCAAGGGTTTAGAAAATAACTCCGGAAAACCTGAATTTCCCGAAATTTTCTTTAAGTAAAATCACTGTTTTTGTGAAAAATCAATGAAGCGCCATGAAATTCAAACTTCATCTGTAACTCATTATTATAAAGCCACATACCACATATTATTCAATATCTGTAAAGGTTTAGAAAAAAAATCCAGAAAACTGAAAAATAACAAAGGGTAATAACTCCAAAAATACTGAAGACAGAGTTACAAACCTTGTGCACTGCACTTGCTGTCAATGTGATCAATCTATATATGAAGTTTGAAGTCAATAGCTTTTATACTATATATAAGTAGTCTTGGTCAGTTTGGAAAGTCACTACACCAAAAAACGTAGTGACTTGCCAAAACGTAGTGACTTGTTAGGTGTGCGATAACATGGCCGTAGTGACTTTCCAGGTTATGCACACACACACACACACACACACACACACACACACACACACAATAAGCCGATAGATGGCGATGTAGGCGAAAACTAAAATCCTAATTTCTTGAAAAAGTTTTCATTTGATCTTGATGAAATAAAAGGCATAGCATCTCTCAGGCAGTGATCTGTTAGAAACCAGCCAAATTGTTAACTCTGATTCACAAAAAATACCCTTAAACTGGATATTTTAGTGATAACTGATGTAAAATTTGGCTGAAATTCTTGAGTTTAAGACTAAAATTGTCTATAAACTGGCCTAATCATGAAGATCTTAGACTGAGTTTGGATCCAGATCCTTATTTTAGCATAGACAAGCAAGTACGAAATGCTAAATCGGGTTGAAATGGTCGTCGCTTGTGATCAGTACCCTAAAGAAGATGTACGGTATGAGTCGGCATTCATGCCCCCGCGACAGGCACCTCTCCTTTCCAGAAGGGTATTTCAAGCACAAGAAGCAGAAAAAGACTATCCAATCAGATTTCACTCAACAGTGCAGGGTGAATTTTAGCATAAAAGGACATTGTTTCCTATGGTTAGCATACCTTCATTAACTGTCAGCATTAATCAAAGATCTCAGCCGCATGTAGTCGGCTTCGGCGGAAGCAGCACCGAGTAGCCGCAAAAGTCTTTTCACCCAAGACCGGATGGTATTTCCTGTCATGCTCAGTGGTGTTGTACATGGTTCCTACCCCAGTGCAAAGTACCGGCTCAAAGAATATGCCACACAAAGCCCAACAATGGAAAAAATGTGTCCTTCCTGATGTGCCTCCAAGGCCTGAAAAACAGGGAAACCACATAAAATATACAAAAATCCTTGAAAAATGCTTTAAGATACATGTTCAGAACACTAATTTGAGTGTTTATGTTATGATTTAGCTAAATATTGTTGTTTCTTAAATAATGAAACTGTCAAGTTATGAGAAATTCACAATAAAAACAATGCTTTGTTACCTTTTCAAAGTCATCTGACCAACTTAGCTGCACCGTATTCAAGGAAACCCATAACAGAGGGCACTCAAACTTCAAAACTTAAGGCCAGCAGATACAAATAGATTTCAGAAATAGAAATAGCACTCTTTTTCCTTGCTTAGCAGCCACAGAAATTACAGTCGCGTCTGTCTGAAGCTACAAATAAGGGTTAAGAGTCGCCCGCTTTGCATGCTTGATGAACAATTTTTAATTAGCGGTTGCAATTTATGTAGAGCTTTGCACTATTAAAGTTATTAAATGCAGAAAAAATGCAATAAATCTAGAAAGAGACACTCTGAAAATGCAAATTTGATTGAGATGAATATTAGATCTTGGAAATTATGTAAGAAAACACATTGGAAGAGCCAAAAAAAATGACAGGAAGCACTGAAAGAGTCGGTCGCGCGGCTAGATCCAATGAAAAACTGTGATTTATGCACTTCAAGCTAAATTTATGAGATGCTAAATGCTGGAATCTGTCCAAAATTCTACGAAATACTTTACTTTGCCAAATTTGATACATATGTTGGACCTTTGATTCCAGAAAAAAGATATTTCTCCAGCAGGAAGATGTCAAGTAGCCAAAGGCAATTTTAGGAAGGCTTTCGGACGATACTGCTGTGAAGCCGAGAGAATAAATGTATGGATATAATAAATGAATGACGAGATAGGCATGAAATACAAGAAATACAAGTATAAACTTACCTGTATGGATAAGCGTGGCTTCCCGGTTCAGGCGTTCAGATAGAAGAGGAGGAGCTACGACGCCGCCTGGCGGACGTTCCAGTTTTGCCCTTTCGGCCCCTGTCCATTTGGCCCATGTGGCTGTGGCGTCCCCGCATCACTCCTCCCCCACTTTGTTTTTTAGCAGTTAGTAATATTATTGTTATTTGTCCTCTTCCTGAGGCTCTACAGATAGAGAAAGTATAAAGAATATTAAGTTTCCATTTCTATTAAACGGGTATTATCTTTAAACCCGTGGGTTCCTTCTACCTGAAGGTCTGGACCTGAAAACTTAATAAATATGATATTCATAATAAGGAAGAGAGAAAAGATAGCATAATGGAGTACAAAATCATAATAAATGTAATTATAGCGAAAACCTATGCCAGCTGCCAAATATAGACCAAAAAGAAACATACTAATACTCTAGGCAGCTGGAAACATGTGAAATGACTGCCATTAAATATGCTGTCTCAATTTAACTGATGAGAGTGCAAAACAGAGGTTTGTCTCCCTCTTGTTCATTCCTCCTTCACAATTCAAACCATTCTAGCCGATGCTTCCCCCCAGCCAAAAAAGAAAAATTGATTGAGAAGAACAATACTGACTTATCATAAACCGACCGGCTAGATGAAATCATCAGTACCATAATGAAAACCCCAAATTTGAATTTCAAGAATGACAGTAGTGAGCTGTAGTCGGGTTTTAACAAAGACTACCAATTCAAGTTAAACAATTTAGCCAAATTTGAGTTGCTGCTACGAATCAGCTCGGGGACAGGCACTCCTACTATGGAAGAAACAGCCTGTATCACTAGACCTACCCTCCAAGGACCATGACCTCTGTCACCAGGGAAGGGCAGGTAAGGTGAATCGGTCTCAAAGAGCAGTTTACGATGACTTGCTAGCATTAAAGTTTCCTTAGTGCTAGAATCCACTGTGGATTGTCGAGAGAGACTGAAAAAACAATTAGGAAGGGTACTGCTCCAATCATCAAATTCTTTAGAGTCTCCAACAAAACAATGCCTTTGGATTTTTAAATGAGTTAGATTTAAAGAAACTAACATTTGGAGAACTCCTTTAGCTGCAGAACCATCATTCTTGTCCCTACAATGAATAACCACAGGCTTGTCAAGCCGATCCGCCAGTTTAAGTGCTTTTTTGAGAAATTGGTGCTGGGCCTCAACCTTACCCTTGACGCACTCTTGCCTGTTATGGGCACTTGAGCAGCGACATGTAGTGGTAAAGTCAAGCCCAACTTCCCCAACAGCAACTGCCTCTGGATATTGCTGAAACTGGCGCTCCAGCTTGGCAAACATGTGATCTGCATTATTTCTGTAAAGGAGATGTGGGTGTATTCCTAAGGTGAAGCTGATCCTATTGTCTGAAGCAATCAATTTAGGAATAGTACCCCATTTGTTTGGAAAGACAAAATTTGTTACGGCATGGACTAGATTGACCTCAGATTTAGACTGTGCTTCCAATTCCCTAAGAGTTTTTGTAGAAGTACCAACTAGCTGATCCATGTGAAAGTGACCATCAATAACGTGGTACCTGAACACAGGATGTCCAACGGACGGACTAGAGCCATTAGGGTTTACATAATTAACAATAGAGAGAGACAGTGTTCTTTGTTCAGGGTTAAGTTTTAGGAGAATTTGTGTCAAGGTCAAATAGTTCAATAGTTCAGAAGTGCGAGAAGGTTGGCAAGGATCATATGATGGATTTGGCTCTAACCCAGCTAATCGGTCATACTCCCTGAGAAAGAGTATCTCCTCATCAAGGAAATGGGCCTTAGAGGAAGTAAGCTGCTTTTCCACAACAAGTCCCAGAAGAGCCTCAAGAGTCCCCAGTCCAAGGCAATTACTGATGAACAGAAGAAATCCGTTCACCAGCAAAAACCAAGCATTTAGCTGGGATTCTCCCTCTATCTTGCTGTGACTTGCGTGGAAACGACGCAATTCAGAAATGTCACTAGAGGACTGGCAGCTGGCACAAGCAACTGCTGGACACATATACCAAGGTATATGTGTCCTATTAATGTGTCTTTTAAGATGATTAACATCTGCATTGCAGATGCCACAGAGTGTCTGAAAGCGAGCTTTCTTGGGGGGCATTTCGGCAGTTGTCTTGATTATGGAATTTTCTAAATAAACAAGTAACAATTTATTAGTTATAATTTATATATCCATGGTATCTTTTGCTAATTTATTGAAAGCTATTTTTCCCAATATTTGAAAATATTATGACCTAACTTTATAGATACGTTATGTGTTAAATATAGTAGTTGGTTAGAGAAGGTAGAAAATTAAGAAATATAATATATACATAAAGTACCTAATATATAGATAAATATATATAGAAATGGGATTATAGAATTGAATTGAATGAAATCCCATGTGTTAAATCATTGGAGTATAATTCTCTTATCTAAAATTTTTTTATTTGACTTAAGTTTTCTGGTAACCAGACGGAAAGTATAAAGAAGTTAATAAAGTTATGCCGTGCAGTCAATATATTGACTTATAAATCAATATTACGACCGATCTTCATAACTATATATTACGACCGATCTTCATAACTATAGATAAACGGATACCATCTATCAATTAAATAAACCGACCGGCTGGTTAACAGATAGACAGTCTCCAAACAGACAGACTTCAAACATGTAACAAAATTCCCATTAATCGATAATAATGAACCGACCGGCTGGATTGCCGATCAATAGGAATGAACATTAAAACAGTGATTATTACAATCCATATCTATCGGCTAAATAAACCGACCGGCTGGTTAACCGACAAAAATGAAACATGAAACAATATGTTAGGAACATTATGCCTTTCTATCAGCCACATAAACCGACCGGCTGGATGGATGATAAGAAAGAAACATGGAACAGAAGACATTACATCTTTCCATCAACTACTTGAACCGACCGGCTGGATAGATGATAAAGAAAGAACATTAAACATAGAACATATGGACATTTCTTATCAGCTATTTAAACCGACCGGCTGGATAACTGACAAGAATGAGACATAAAACATATCAGGTATATAATGCCTATCCATTAGCTATATAAACCGACCGGCTGGATAACCAATAGATAGGTACAAATAAAAGATCGAGAAAACACAGGACCAAGAGTTTACCCATCAGCCATAATAAACCGACCGGCTGGATGACTGAGGGTAAGACATATAGCACAAGACACACTTTACCCATCAATCATAATAAACCGACCGGCTGGATAATTGATGGATAAATGTAGAAAAATTGACCTATAAAACTGTCTTTCAGTCGCGCAAGCGGGCAGGCAATCTAATTTTCCGACCACCCCTAGAAGTTGGAGTTGGAGGCTCAGGAGTTGGAGAAGGAGGAGCCGTTTCCACCTCCAAATCAGGGTCGGACAGAGAATCCTCGATCAGCTCGGGCTGCGGTTGGTTATCCGAGTCATCTGGAAGCATGTATGGCAATGTCTGATCTAGGTCTATGTCCATATCTGGTTCCTGTTCGTCTGTTTGCTGTTCGTCCAAGGTCTGATTCATGTCTGAGAAGTCATGTGATTCCGGATCTAAATCCAAAATCACATGCCTTCTCTTTTTGAGCCATAGAGGCAGATCAGAATCTCGGCAGAGTTTGAGCCGATCATGATGCACAACAAAAGACTTCTTGTTGGACTCTAACCTATACAAGGGGTGGTTTTGGGAACAGACAACAAACGGTCCTGTCCAAGGTGGTCTTAGCTTTGAGCTAACGCCCACCTTTGTTGAGGTATCTCTTAGATACACTGGATCACCTGGGCTAAATGACCGCTCTTTCAGTCTCAGGTCATAGTCACGTTTTTGTCTCAGCTGAGTTTGACCAATTTTGTCTCGAGCTAAGACATGGATTTCAGACATCCTGGAGATGAGACTTTTCACCCAGTCATCTGCTTCAACCGGAGAAAAGTCAACTTGACCCAACAAAAGATCCAACGGCTGGATTGTTTCCCTCCCCAGCATCATCATGTTTGCCGAAAAACCAGTGGTATGGTTTTTCATTGAATGCAAAGCCATGGCGATCAAGGGGAGAAAACCATCCCAATCCTTCAGACCTTTAGAGATGAAACTTCGAATCATTTGAAGAATAACCCTGTTAAAAACCTCACACTGTCCGTTTGAACAAGGCCTATATGGGGTCGTCCTAGTTTTTGAAATTTCCAGAAGTTTACAAAGTGCCTGAAACAAATTACTTTCAAAATTTCGTCCCTGATCTGAATGAATTTCGAGCGGGCAACCAAAAGTGCTAATGAAACGGTCCAGGAATGCTTTGACAGTGACTTGAGCATTCTGCTCAGGGATAGCAGCCAGTTCCACCCACTTTGTGAACTGGTCTACCATGACCAAAATGTACCTATTTCCTTTGCTACTTTTATGAAATGGGCCCAATATATCAATGTGAACCCTTTCCATAGGATAACCTGAGTGGTATAAACGTTGACCTGCCCTAGGAGTTCTATTGCCCTTCTTGTTCCTATTGCATATTCTGCACCCAGAAACATACAATTCCGTATCCCGGGTCATGCCGTACCAAAAATACTTATCTTTAAGTCTATTTGTTGTTTTGGCAATGCCAAGATGACCTGATGACCTACAGTCATGACATCCTTGCAACACTTGCTGTCTCAAGGTCTGCGGGATTACGATGCATGACCTTGTGCCTAATTCAGGGTGTTCAGACCATTCATAAAATAGGATGCCATTGGAAATTGAAATACGTTCACGGCATGACCACAGAGACCTAGTTTCGGGACTTGTCAACATCAGTTCCCGTCTGGATGGCTCATAACTGTGTTCGAGCCAGTGCATGACCAGACCTATGCTGGGGTCTTGCCATTGAGAATCCCGTAATTGTCTAGAAGTCAGTCCTTCAACCCAATTGGATGATCCAGCTTCTTGTGAATCGCTCACCTGTATAATATTCATGACTGCCAGTGGTACCACATCGTCGACATCCTCGGCGAAGCGAGACCACTGGTTTTGAGCACGAGAACAATATGAACATCCGCCGCATGGGAGATCCCTCAGATCCGCTCCTGCATAATAGCAATCACATGATCGGAGGGTATCCCCAATGCGGCTCAAAGAATCTGCATTTACGTGCTCACAGCCTTTTCTATGGACAATAGTCATGTTATACTGTGACAGCTCTTCAAGCCATCGCGCTAATTGCCCTTCTATATGCTTGAATCTGGTGAGCCAAACTAAACTATTATGGTCAGTACGAACCAGAAATGGATGTCCCAGTAGGTAATGTTTGTAAGTCCTGCAGAATCTAACCAAACTTAAAAGTTCTTTACGTGTCGTGCAGTACTTACGTTGAGCGGGCAGTAGAGTGTAGCTACCAAAACTAATAGGTTTAACCACTCCGTCCTGAATCTGGGACAATGCCCCACCAATCTGTCTATTACTGGCGTCAACGTCCAGAATGAATGTGCCTTTAGGTGAAGGGTGGTAAAGTAATGGGGACTTAACCGCTAACTCTTTCAATTGAGTGAAAGCATGCTCATGTTCTTGAGACCACATAAACTGTCTGGCATTAGACAATGCATATAAGCTCTCAGCGACCCTTGCAAATCCCTCAATATGACTTCTATGATAATTCATAAAGCCCAAGAAGGACTGCAAGCCTTTCGCATTTATAGGTCTAGGCCAGTTCTTTAAAATTTCCATTTTTCCTGGAGAAATTGAAACACCATGTTCACTTACAAGCTTTCCCAAGAACTCCACTTCCTTTTTAAAGAAAATGCACTTCTTGGGCTTAAGCTTCAAGTTATTTTCCTTGAATCTGGTGAAAACCTTGCGAAGGATAGAAAGAGTATTGTCAAAATCAGTACCAAGAATGATTAGATCATCAAGATACACGACAAGCTCTTCCCATGTCAAACCTCTGAGAACTAACTGCATGGCCCTTTGGAAAGTCGCGGGGCTGTTACAGAGCCCCATGGGGAGACGCGCCCATTGAAATGTGCCAAACCGGCTAGTAAAACTGGTTTTACTTTTAGAATTTTCTGCTAAAGGTATTTGATAATAGCCACTACAAAGGTCGAGGACACAGAAAAGTTTCTTCCCTTGTAATGAGTCTAGACAGTCTTCAATTATAGGGAGATTGTAA
Organism: Azorinus chamasolen; assembly: GCA_963576725.1. Lineage (NCBI taxonomy): Eukaryota > Metazoa > Mollusca > Bivalvia > Cardiida > Solecurtidae > Azorinus > Azorinus chamasolen. Next base: position 83,799,991 of record OY755246.1, read on the forward strand.
TTATCTTTGACAGTTTTATTGTTGAGGGCCCTATAGTCTAGACAATAACGTAAATCCCCTGACTTTTTGCGGACAAGAACTGGAGCAGAAGACCAGTCAGAAGAAGAAGGTTCAATGACACCTTGTTGCAAGAGTTTGTCAATGTATTCTTTTTCTTGTTGTTGGAATTTCAATGGAGTGCGCCTAAATTTTTCCTTAACAGGGATTTCGTCAGTCGTCACAATTTTGTGCTCTACATCTTTGAGACAGCCAAGGTCAAAATCGTCTTTCGAAAACACTGATTGGAATTCAATCAAAAGATTTCTGAACTTTGTTTTTTGAACTTTGTTCAGGTCCGAACTTGATTTTTCAAACATGCTAGCCAAATGTTCAGGCACAGAACCAGTATTGGGTGTAGAGCTTTTAACAGACTTGTCACATGTATTGTCAGACTCAATGAGAGTCACTGGTTCAGCCCGCCCTAAGAAAATGTCACGTTTGAAAAGTCTATATGAATTTGAATCATTGATGACCTTCAGTTTAACATTTTGTGTGTTCTCACCATACATTGACGCAACCAGACAACTTTTGAACTTTGAAGGTTCAACTATAAAACTAGATGGCAAAAGTTTATCAGTTTTTGCTTCTAAAAAACCAATTGAATTTGGCGGGATAACTACCCTTCTTACATTGTAGACTCTGCAGCCATGATCATTTGGGTAAATTTTCAAAGGGAATTTTTCATTGTCAATGGACATTGTGCTGTTGCCAAAATCAATAATAGCTCCCAAGGGTTTGAGAATATCTAAACCTAAAATGCACGGAGTATTAATTGGGGCTATGCACACTGTGTGTAAAACCGTGCGATTACAGATTGTCAATGGTACATTTTCTATTATTGAACCTTTAACTGGATCAGGACCAATGCCCTGAAGTATGCAAGGTGCAATAATTTCATGATTTTCGAGCATACCTTTGAACTTTTCTTCTTGTAAAATTGTAATCATGGCTCCACTGTCTATCAATGCCACGACTGGCGTGGAGTCTATCAAAATTTCACGAAAAACCGCGTGCCCTTCAGTGAGCTTGACAGAAAATGACTCTATGTCACGACCCTTCTTATTGGGTGGGGCTAGTTGTGGGTCGCTTTCCCAACCAGCCCTTCCAAGTTTAAACACTTGGATTTCTCCTCATTAGGCAAGGGGCTAGCAGATCTTGCATGGTAATCGTGCCGGGGTTGACCAATGGCACGATCTGGAAATCGGCGTGGGGATTCTCTGTATCCCCTATCTGGACTACGGTAACGATCCCTTGGAGGGGATCTATACCGATCCTCGCGCCGATCCCAGTCCCTATTTCTCCTAGGGTCAAAACCACTCCTATTCGGACTTGGTGACCGCGAATAGGGTCTTGGGGAGTATGGCCTACTTGAATACGGCCGACTAGAATAACGGTCTGAACGGTCTGGTGACCTACGATAGGAATCCCTATCTGACCGTTCATACCTAGAGTTGGGACGCCCCCTATCGTACTCTCTGTGAGTGCGACTAGGACTGGAACCTCGGTCCCTGTACCTGTCATGGGGGCTTGGGTAGCGTTCTCCTGGCGCTTCGTAATAAGGGGACGGTGACCTTGACCTCGGGTTTAAGTGGGACTTTAAAAGGGACTCCATACCCCGTAATAAGGAGTCACCGAGTTCCTTAAAAGAATTTTCTGGGGTCACAGAGAGAGCCTTTTGTTCAAAGGTCACCTGTTTTGTGACCCCTAGAACTTTAGAGTTTGCACAAAAAGCTTTAACAAATTTTAAAGCTTCTTGCATGCTCTTAGGCTTCCGTCCAAGAGCATCCAATGCTGCCTCCTTGTTTTTGAGCCCTCGGAGAAAGGCCTCTGTAGTCAGGCGATTGAGGAGTTCATTGTCCCTCTCACCCCTGTAACCATCATTGGCCAGAGCTTGGATTTTTTGAAGGAATTCCTCCTCCGTCTCCACATCCTGTTTTATGGCTGACAATTTCTGCCTGGCAGCCATCGGCTCATCTCGGTAATCAAACCGGACAGCCATGTCCTGAACTAACAGGCCGAAATTGTCAGCAACCGTAGATCTGTTTGCGTATTCTAACGCTTGGTCGCAGAGACAGTCGAAGAAGCGATCTAATTTCTTCGCCTCATTCCACTGTCTCCTATTGGCCACACGATTAAATTTTGCCAAAAAGACATCAAACTTTACCCCGACAGGCTTGCCGGAGAAAGTTTGCATCCTTGGCACTTGCGGTGAAGTAGACCGATTTCTATGGGTCCTTGGTCTTTCCGGACTCGGACTACGAGGACGTGTATGGGAGAAGTCATTAGTGGGTGTCCTATCGGTAGGTGGAGGGGGTGGGGGTGGCGGAAAACCATTACCTGTACCTGCGCCAACATAAACACCACCTCTGGTACTGCCTGCAATTGTGCGGCTTATTGTCCGCAATACATTAGTGGCCTGGCCAGTTTCCTCTTTAACTACCTGAGGTGGTGGGGCTTCTACATCAGAAGGTTGACCAGGTGGCGACAGAGGCTGCGATGGGGGCGGTAAAAATATTGGAGGAGGCAAGTATGGAGCCAATCCAGGAGCACTCACAGGGGGCTTGAATCTAGTATCTAGCCTAGATTCTAATTTCCTGAAGTCCTCCTGGAGCTGAGATTCAAAGTAACTCTGGCGCTCAATAAGCGGCTGGATTCTAGCTTCTAAGCTAGCTTCCAGTTGCTTAAAGTTGCTCGCCAGAGCGCGGTCACTTCTTTCATGCCGCTCTTCCAGTTGATAACAAAGTTTTTGCTCTATTGCATTTTGCCTGACTTCCTGTTTGTTTAAAAACTCAGTCAAAATTTTGGTTTGCTGATCACAGAAACTCTTCAAGGACGCCTCTTGACTTTCAAGTTGTCCCCGAAGAGCTACTCGTTCCTTTTCAGCAACCTGAGAATTTCTAATGGACAATTCGTCCGAATTACTAATTCGCTGGAGAATTTGTTCCAGCCTCTCATCGCCTCTTGGTCTGGTAAGGGAAATTTTCCCTTGATCTAACAAAGCCTGCCAACTAACTGCTTTGCTAATTTCTACCAACTCATCGACGGTCAAATCCCTCTCCTCATCAACGGCGAGTCTTCTGCTCTGCATTACAGCAGCAGCAGTCTTTTCCCCGACATTTTGGAGAGTTTTCATATCCGCCAATGAGCAGGTGAAAAAGTTCATGGCTTTGTCAGACATTGTTACAAAGTTATTTATCAAAAGAAAATGTCAAAAGAATGAAAGAAAATATTAAAGTAATTAATATTTAATTAATGGTGAATATTATCAACACCCGATGATATCGGATGGTGACGAAAGAGTACCGGTAAGGTAACACAAAAAGATGTAGTCACCTCGCGGAAATTTTCGAAGAAATTTCTTTACAAAATGCAAAAAATATCAATATAAATGGAAAAACAATTAATATATGTTGACAATTATCAATTCTCAACACCCGACGATATCGGATGGTGACTAAAGAGTACGGACAAAGGTACAGAAAAGAATGGAGTCACCTCGTGGAAATTTTCAAAGAAAACTTCCACAAAATGCAAAAATATCGATATAAATGGAAAAACAATGAATATATATTGACAACTATGAAGTATCAACACCCGATGATATCGGATGGTGACTAATTACAACGGATAGAAAAAATTGAAAACGGCGTGGTAGCCTGTGAAAATTTGCAAAGAAAACTTTCACGAAAAAATGCCTAAAATAACAATTAAATGCCCTTCCTTTTTGCTCGCAGCGCCACTTGCTGTGAAGCCGAGAGAATAAATGTATGGATATAATAAATGAATGACGAGATAGGCATGAAATACAAGAAATACAAGTATAAACTTACCTGTATGGATAAGCGTGGCTTCCCGGTTCAGGCGTTCAGATAGAAGAGGAGGAGCTACGACGCCGCCTGGCGGACGTTCCAGTTTTGCCCTTTCGGCCCCTGTCCATTTGGCCCATGTGGATGTGGCGTCCCCGCATCAATACCGACACTTCTAAGTTGCCAGTCATTAGCCAAAATTTCTCAATTTAATAAAAAATGCTTGAAATTCAACAAAAATATAATCAACCGGGTTGTTCTATGCTGTTTAGATCCAGATCAAAGAGCCTATGAAGGTCAAATAGTCTGACAGAGCCTATGAAGGCCAAATAGTCTGATATAAGTGCAAGAGTGGTCTTTATACTGAACCGTTTAACACACTTTTTTAAAAAATCTCAATTTCTTCAAATTTACTCAGATCTGTTAAAAACTGTCTCATGTAAAAGCTACTAATTTAGTCATAAATTACCTACATCTGAAATTTCAGGGCAGTAATCCTTACCGTTTTGAAGATATTCCATTTTAACAGTTTCTGTTATAGGTGTGAGCCCGGTCACTTTTGCCCTTCTTTATTCCATGTAAAAACAGGCATTTTCTGCATCCCCTAGCTACTTCCAGGCTTAGATTTGGGTTATACCCTCTTAACACATTTATATTTAGTCCAAACACAGTCTCTAGATCACCAGAAAACAAGGTCAAGAACGTTGACTTTTTTCACTACACACAAAAGTATGTACACACCGTCTATTTTCACTTTAAATTTGGGCCATTCTGACGCTACACACACATATTTCCCAACATCCACCAGAGGAAGAAGTCCTGCAAGAGAGTCACAAAAAATGACCCCAATGGGCAGAGAGTACACACAATAACTTGAAAATATGCAATTTTCAGCCTGTCAAGTTCTTAAGAGACACTTATTAGCTCATATTTAAAGCACTGCATTTCTAAATACGTTGTGTCTCTATATGGCTGTTTTCCATGAAATTTATACTAGAGAAAATAGTGCAGCCAATGACTTGGGTCTACAATGATAACAAGAGCACCGCGAGACGGGGCAATATACGCCCGAAGGCTGTTCTATTTACACAATGTGTGAACTTTCAGAAGTTGCGCATACCGTATGAGGTCTATTAGGGCTAAGGCAATAGCAAGGAGAGTAAAACTGCTTATTGTAATACTAATCTTTTATTTGTCTTTGGGCCTACTGAAAGCTGAAAAAGGAGCATTTATTTTGAAAAAAAAGGAGGAATTAGTTGCACAAGAAATTGCTACCCGAAACTATCAAAGGGCAATAACTCCAGAATGAAAAATGATATGAGAGTTATCTCACTGATATGCACAACTACACATCAGTATCTATCATTCCTGAAAGTTTGAAGAAATTATGTTGAAAAATAAAGGAGGAGTTAGTTGCACAAGAAATTGCTACCCGAAACTATCAAAGGGCAATAACTCCAGAATGAAAAATGATATGAGAGTTATCTCACTGACGGATAAATGAATATTCACAAGGTCATGAAATCTTTAATAAAATATTCTTAAGAGAAAAAAGGATTAATAAACACCAGTTAGCTCTGTTGACAGCGGACACCAAATTTGCTTTAAAATCAATTTCCCAATCCTTCTCGTATTTATATAAACAGCTTCACGCACGTTTGCAAATAGAGTAGATCCAGATCGGACAGTTCCTGTAAGAGCTGTCTGATCAGGTTCTGCTCTGTTGCTTATGAAATGTTGTTGATCTAATCCTATAGTTTCTGTCAGAGCCAAATATCCTTTTGAAAAAATAGCATTGTGAAAAAAGGCGTCAGATCTCCATGAATATTCGTGTAAGAAATAATAATTTCACGGAGATTGAGTTTTTGTAATGATACATGAGTACAAGTTTGGCTGTGACAGTAATTGTACAGCAAACCGATAAGACCCTGATCAGTGATCAGGGATCTACAACAAAAGCTGTCTGATCTGGATCTACTCTGTTTGTAAATTTATTTCATTAACATTTGATCTGGATTTACTGTGTTTGCATTGACATAAACAGGCACATGGCGTAGGTGGCGGTGGTCTAGTGGTAACGCGCTTGACTGTCAGTCCGGAGGTCCGGGGTTCAAATCCCGGTCCCATCCGGAAATTTCAGAGACGCTTTTTCGTGTCTCCCACCCACATATACTCTCCACCCAGGGGTTAAAATGGGTACCTGTAAGGGTCACTCGCCGGTACTGCGGCTGCATGAATGCGCCATATGTTAGCAGTGCTCAATATTGTAGGCCAATGACTCAATGATCAGGGGAGTAAATGTACAGTCGGCTGAACGGTCATTCGGACTGAAAGTAGACTATAACTAGGTACTTTACTTTACATGCAGTGAAGGGTTTATAGTTGTGAAGAGATTTACTCACACATAATTTTTCATTGATTACAATACCTAAAAAGATTGGCAAAGAACACATCTTGCACTTTTCTTTCGGTGATCGACCATCTAGACCCACGAAATGGCCCCCTGTGGTCTACTCTGTTTGCAAATGTGTGAAAACACGTTTATATGAGGGAAAGGGTTAAAACAGAACTTCCCACTAGGTCCAAGCAAAGTGGGTATTCCCAACACACGAAAGTTCATAAAGCACAAATCTATGATCAATGAGAAAAAGGCATAAGTGGTGAAAAAATAGACATCAGACTGTAAGTAGTGGTTTAAAATAGTTTTAGGCTTCTTAGTGAGTAACCGGAGGTGGAACGATCAAATAGAATAACAAAGTCACTTTTCTATTGCTTACCTGGTATAAATTAGTTGAATCTCATCCCATAATCATATATCCACACAAAATTTCCACAAAATCCAACTTGGTGTCTGCTTATTTGGTCTCCATTTAGGGCATCGCCGTTTGTGTATTGAAAGCCTAAGGGTGAAGGTCGGTTTGTATCGGTGACGGGTGCATCTGTTAAATCTCCTCTAGAAAAAATGTCTTCTTTTAAACAGTGCTTGGATTGTTTTCAGATTTGAGTCAAATTGTAATATATTAACGAGTCCTTTTCATAGAGGCTATTGACAAAAACTAGGTCACAGAAATAAACTCTGTGTTGAAAAAAACTACGGGATTACACAATACACGAATTGATAGGGTATCACGAATCCATAGGAATATCATATTCATAAACAAACTATATGTATAAATTTACCTAAATGAGAAAGTCTCAACCCAAAATAATGGGAATTGCATTGATTAAATTTACATTTAGTACGTAAGCAATATCAACCGTGGTCTCCATTTCGGGTCTTGCGAAACATTTTCATGAAATAAGATAATGACCTCTATTGTAATTAGTACATACAATATGTACTCACCAGTTAGCTGAGGAGAGCTGTTTATACTCGAGTGTGAATGGTTCGGGAGCTGATGCCAGAGTGGGGTCGATCTCCTCGTTTCGCGGGCGAACGTCAATCCGGTGCGCATGCGCCCACTATCAGCTCCCTGCACATGCGCCACCTGCTCCCGACGTAGTCCATTCGGCCCCAGCCGAACCGTACACAAAGGATAACCCACTTTTGCTACATTCCTCCCCTTCTTATAGAAAGGAGGAGTACATGGGTATATCCGGATAAGCTTCACTGAATTGCTTCAGGAAAATGAATGCCCTGAGATGGGAACCCGGAAAGCTTAGCCTCAGTAGGCTAAAAGGGTGTGTCCCTAGTGATGTTACCACAGCACATTCTGGATGAATATGGCTAATATTACAAATAAATATAGAAATATTAGGAACTGCTGGAAATGAGTTGCTAAATATACAACTAGACTGAACAGGCCCTAAAGTCATGTAATATATAAACGTACTAGAAAAATAACTAGAACCCATACAATGTTTTGGTGTTTTCTAAAGCATGGGAAAACAATGTTGACAAACTGATCTCCCGCTTGCTAGACACAAGGCAACCAACGTCCCCAAGGAATTTGGGCGTATTAACCCGAAGCCTCCTTACAGGGGACAAATAGGGAGAATCAGTTTCCAACAAGATTCTATTCAAAGGGACTGCTTGTAACCCAGAGATCTGTTTGGGTGAAAATTGCTGGACTGATGCTGTAAACCCAAAATGACACTTAGGAAAATGTTGGGACCAGACTAAGACATCCTCTGCTGAACCCCCAAAACAATGTAAATGAATGGGTTGAAGGCTACCACAATACTGAGTAATCATATCAAAAACTGTGCAATAAGGATTAATGTTAACCTTAGGAGAACCTCTAATATGCATAACAAGAGTTTTTGAAACACTGCAGTAGGATAAAACCCTTTTCAAAACATCTAGCTGCAGCTGCCAAGTATTTTCCGGCTCAGTAAGGTCATAACCAACTTCCCCAATAGCATTTACACCAGGATGGTGAATCAGAGAAACAAACTGTTGTTCCTTCTGCATATTAAACAGCTTCACCTTCCTGGGGTGCAACCCAACTGCCATCTTTAGATGATTATCTAAAGGCAAGACAGAAGGATACCTCTCCGGATCACAAAACACGGCGACCACCCCCACCACATTAACAGGAACTTTAGGACGAACCCCCTGATCTACCCCCATGAGCTCCCTGACCGACCGTATGCCAGAACCACTACCCCACATAGAGGCACATGCCCGATCCAAATGCATATGGCTGTCAATGACCTCAAAGGGAACAGGGGCAGCGGAAGATACAACCGCCTTAACAAGGGGCGTGCTAACAGGGTGTGGGTCGACGACGTGCTGAACCAAAGGGACAGAAGCTATCTTAGCTGGAATCTCCGCCAACGAAGGACAAGGACCAGGAAAAGACTGTTGGGAAGATGACGAAGACTTTGATTTCTTTTTGATTCTACGTAAACTCCTAGCTCTTCTCCGAAACTGACTCAATTGCAGATCGGAAAGCAGATTACACAAAATCACAAGGCACCTCCAATGAATCAGACAAGCCGGAGAGTTAATAGGGTGTAAAGTGAACCTATCAGGAACGGTCCAACCCTCATGCTTACAAAGCGCCAACATCTCCTTCCTCATCGTCTCAGTGATGATAGCCTTGGACAAATCCCCTTTTTCCCCCACCAAAGTAATTAAAGTATCTAAAGGTTTCTCTGCCCCCCCTAACAAATCTCCCAAAAGCCTTAACAACACCGCCCTAGACTTATGAAATCTTGAGGACCCTAACTCCAGCTCCGACAAATTAGACCAAAATAAGATCGGAAGATGTTTCTGAAACATGTGTTGTCTAAGATGCCGACTGACGAACTTACAGCCCTTAAAATTACAAATATTAGTATGAGCAGGACGGACTTCCACTCCTGACATAGAAGGCAAAATACAAGACTCCTCAAGTTCCATACACTCCTCCTCCATTGGTGGAAAGACTTCGTTAACAATCTCCGACCAAGAAACAGAAAGACCTTCCTCCTGTGAATCCCTTACTCTCGAAACTATTGGATCGACCTCGAGACACAGGGAAGCACTCCCTGCAGAGCTCTCAGAAGGGGCAACAGCCTGAGTTTGGGGACACTCCAGAGACACTGACTCGCCGGTAACGGACGGGACAGCATCAACTGACATAGGAGAGTTACCAAAATCGGTCTTAATGACTTCCAGACCAGGATTACTTTTCAAACGAATATCCTTACAAATTTTACCAGGTTCGTATTCTTGGACTTTGGTATTAGGGAGACGCACTTTGTTCATTTTTGGATTTACATGCGGGATATTAGTGAGAATCCATTTAGCGGAAAAGAAAAATTCAGCTTCAAGCTGAGCCTGTTCAACCCACCTCCAGCAGCGTTTAGAAACCGCCAAACGGTACATAGCTATGACTAACCTTTCAAAGTCTTCAGAGCTTAGATTCATAGCCATACCCAAAGTTTGCTTGAATAGCTGTGACGGCTTCATCAAGCAACCAGAATCCAGTTTCTTTTGGACCTGCTGGATGGCGACTTGGGCATTCATGATTGACTGCAAAATAAGAAGGAGGGATTAAGCATCAAGACAGAATGAACAAAAATACTCATTAATATTCAGTGCGTCACTCGGAGTAATATTCACACATCTGCCATGAAACCACTCCGCACAGCTGTCACACTGAATCATGAATTCATTCTGATAAGGACCTCTACATGAACAGTAGAGATCCTGTCTGCTGTCGCCCAAAGGCTTGGCTACAAGAGAGTCCATAAGAGCAGAGTTGCCCTGGAACTTCCGCAGCCAAGTAGGCACCTCCCTATCCTTACAAATTTTGAGCTTGTCATGATGGCAAGTGACAATAGTATTCCTCAATTTAACCCGAAATAAAGTAGGACTGAACTTAACTACTATAATGCCTGGACCCTTCCATTGTGGCAAGAGTTTCATGCCCTTCCCCTTGTTCTGACTCAGAGAATAAACAAGGTCACCAACCTGGAAGGTGCGCTCCAAAACACGCAAGTCATAGTCCCGCTTCATGCGCTTCTGATTAGTCTTGAGATTGTCACGAGCCGCCTTATGGGCCAAAGAGATAGCTGACTCGAGCTTCGCCAGATATTCCTCCGCACCATCATATTTTAAGTGCCTAGTGTTAAAGATCAAATCGGTTACCTGGTTTGTCTCTCGACCCAACATGAGCCGATTAGGTGTAAAACCTGTTTGACGATTGACCGAAGACCTCAGTGCACCGGCAATTTGCGGAAGGAAAGTATCCCAGGAAGTTGGGGATCTCTGAATGAAGCATCGAACAGCATCCATTAAAGTCCTATTAAAACGCTCAACTTGACCATTGCCTGAGGGTCTATAGGGCGTGGTTCGTGCCTTATGAATTTTCAGAATCTCACACAGTTTGGTAAACAGGTGACTTTGAAAATTACTACCTTGATCACTGAAAACTTCAAAAGGGTATCCAAACCTACTGAAGAATTCATTAACCAAGGCGGTAGCAGTAGTTTCCGCATTCTGGGAAGGCAATGGAATACACTCCACCCATTTGGTGAATTGATCAACAATCATTAGAATATATTCATTACCTTTCTCAGTGCGAGGTAAAGGACCAAGGAAATCAATGTGCACTCGCTCCATGGGCGCTCCAGCTTGATGTAGGATCAGAGGGCTCTTACTCTTCCTGGACGCCTTTTTGTTTTGATTGCAAGTGGAACAAGAAGAAACATAAAATTTAACTGCTGTGCTCATACGATACCAAAAATACTTGCTCTTCATTCGGAGTCGAGTCCTATCAACACCTTGATGACCAGTAGAGGGAAGATCATGGTTCATTCTCAAAGCCTCCGTTCGGAGGGCTTCGGGGACGACCAACACACGGTCTTCACCTTCGTGTTCATTATTAGATTTCCAAAGTAGGCCATCCTCCAAAAAGAATAAATCTCTGTTAATCCAATAAAACTTCTCAGCTGGAGAGGCCAATTTTAACACAGACTGCGAAGGTTCTGCATCATTAACTAACCAGTCCAATAAAAGTCCTAGATCTTTATCATTACGAACCTGATCCACCAGAATATTTCTGTCTAGACCCCAATAACTCTGTGATCCCCTGTCCCCAGCCACTGAGGAAATAGTCACTTCCTCCGGCACAGGGGAGCCGTTAGAGTAATGAACTATCACCTCAAAATGGCTAGTCAAAGGGTCACCGGGTTCGGCACAATGGTCAAGAGAATCTGTGTCATTATCATGAAAAGCTAGGATCTTGGCAACCGATGCAGATTCCTTATTTAAAGGACAATTCTCCTCTGCTTCGATTACCTGACATACCTGAATACCGGATGACAAAGGTTGGACATCATCAACATCCTGGGAGAACTGGTGCCAGTTCTTGTGGGCCCGTTGACAATACGCACAACCTCCGCATGGTAACTGCTCCAGGCTGAAACCTAGCTTATAGTTTTCGCACTGACAAGGTTTAGGCAAACGAGATAAAGCGTCAGCGTTGCCATGTTTCGAGCCAGCTCGATGTTGGACAGTCATATTATACTGACTTAACTCCTCCATCCATCGAGCGAGCTGCCCTTGAGGATGTTTAAAGCTCAAAAGCCACCTAAGACTGCTATGGTCTGACCTAATTAGGAAATGCTGACCAAGCAGGTAATGACGAAACTGTCTGGTAAAGCGGATAATTGCAAGCAACTCCTTACGAGTTGTGCAATATCGTCTTTGCTCAGACGACAGAGCGAAACTGCCATAGGCGATGACCTTCTCCACTCCGTTTTGGATTTGGGAAAGCTCAGCACCTATTGCATGATCAGACGCGTCGGTGTCTAGAATGAACATACCATCAGGAGTTGGTAAGGATAATACCGGAGTTGTAATGAAAGCAGTTTTCAAAGCTACAAAAGACTCATTCTGCTCATCCCCCCACTTGAAATTATCTTTCCCTGTTACCTGATACAAAGGGGTGGACAGCTTGGCAAAATCCTTAACAAAGCTCCTATGGTAGTTGGCAAATCCCATAAACCTCTCGACATCTTTGCCAGACATGGGAACCGGCCAATCCTGAACAGATTTCACTGCAGCTTCTCCCATTTCCAGGCCCTGTTCAGACACTATTCTACCAAGAAATTCTACTTTATATTGAAACATCAAACATTTCCTAGGTTTTAATTTCAAATGATACCGGTTAAGCCGGGAAAAAACTTCTTCCAAATTTTTCAAATGATCATCAAAACTTTTACCTAAAACCAAAATGTCATCCAAAAACGCAAGCACAATATTCCAGGTCAAACCCCTTAAAACTAAGCTCATTGCCCTCGAAAATGTACTGGGAGCGTTACATAATCCAAATGGTAATTTAGTAAACTCAAAAAGCCCATATTTTGTAGTAAACGCGGTCTTTTTAATATCCTCCTCGGCAACCGGGATTTGCCAGTATGCCGAGTTGGCATCCAATTTTGAAAACCAGACATTTCCTGATAATGTATCTAAACATTCCTCAATTATTGGCAATGGGAAAACATCTTTGATTGTGACATTGTTCAGTGCACGAAAATCTAGACACCAACGTACTGTTCCGTCACGTTTTCTAATCAAAACAGGAGGAGATGCCCAGTCGGAATAGGACGGTCTAATTACCTTTGCATCCAACATCTTCTTCAGATGCGCTTCCTCCTCCTTCACAAAGCAAGCAGGAGTCCGACGCATATTCTGTTTAATGGGTTTGGCATCACTGGTGTCAATGTGATGCTTAATTTCTGTAAAACTACCTAAATCAAAATCAGATTGAGCAAAAACATTCTGGAATTTAATGAGCAAATTTTTGAAGTCTGATTTCTCTGAAGAAGACAAATTACACGAAGATTTTTCAAATAGTTCCTGCAAATGCTCCGGTAACATATCCTCAACAACTAGCTTCTCCGCTGTTGATGAACAGGCCCTACCTGTGGACTCCAGAAATTCATCCGGAACAGGGCGAACCTCTTGCACAACAGATGCCTGGGCAACTACTCTGTTTCCTTTTAGAGTGACGTACTTATCAGAAAGATTAAGTACACAGACTTGAGGATATTGGTCACCTGACTGATGCACAGACTTGGATACCATCACCCTTAATTCTGTGGATGGTTCCACCACATATTGCTCTATGGGAGAGTCAATACGACATTGAACATGGGCCATGGAATTTGGTGGAATAACCCTACGTTTAAGGACACTGACTTTGGCTACTGTTGGAGCTTTTGCCGATTTGCTACTAGACAAAGGTAGAGTTTCCTTCCCAAAAACTAGAGTAGAATTCTCCAAATCTAATTTGATCTTATTTTTCATCAAGAAATTGATACCTAGAAGTAGATCACTTTCAATAGGTGCTACGTACACCAACTCTGAAGACACTTGAGTACCTAGACTTAAAGAAACTGGCCCGACAACAAACCCAACCATATCCAAATCCCTTCCCGCAGTATGCAATTTAACATGTTTAATGAGTTTCGGTTTCGGATCTAATTGTCTGTATATACCATCAGATATGATAGTAACCTCAGCAGCGGTGTCCACAACAGCAGCCAACTCAATCCCATTTAAAGACACAGGAACCCTTAACATAGAACTTGACCTAAGTTGACAGATTATTACATCGTCTAAGGCCGCAAGCTCAGCCAAGGAATCCGTAGTGGGAGGTTTGATTTCAGTTTCCTTACCGTTCAATTGACTGTTTGCATCAGTCTGGCCAATACTACTCTCCGGGGTCAGACTTAGGCCTCCTCCTCTGACCCCGGCTCCTGTCTACCTCTGTTACCCCCACCCCTTTGATCTTGACCTTGCAACCAAGCTAATAGGGCTTGATTTGTCGCTATTGTTCCCCTATTAATCTCCTGTTGGGATTGTAACAAAGTCAACAAAGCATCCATTGCTGGATCTGGGCGAGAAGTAGGCACAGGCATGTAAACAGGTTCTGGTCTTAAATCTAACTTTGGCTCCACAAATTTAGGTCTAGCCCCTACCTCTTTAATTTCATGACGATCTGGACCCGAATGTTTGGTAAACTTATCTGCTACTTCCATAATTTTCTCTATTTCCTGTCTTTGCATTTCACCAGGATCAACGGCAGAACAAGCGCCCTCCATTGCCTCCAGTAACGGCAATGAAGTTAACGGTTCTTCCGTTGTTTCCGCGATATCATCTAATTCATCATTCGGATGACTAAAATCGAGGGTCTCAAGAACTTCAGGAGTTGTAGGGAACCCCTGAATAAAACCCACATTTTGCATTGTAATCGGGGCTTTTGTACGAAATCTAATAATTTTTCCTGCAATTGATGCTCCTACTCCATGAATAGTCATTAATTCTCTATCACTAGCAGTGTTAATTGCCACCTTGTCCATGGTTGAGGAAATACTATCAAACTGTTGATACAAAAATACCAAAAAATATTCCTGTAAACCTCAACTGTTCAATAGAGTATGCCCCTTGCAAATATCTCAGCTTCCGATAATTCAAATCGCTCAAATTCTCTCCTCCGTAACTAGTGCACAGACTAATTTACAATGATAGTTATTTCTGCAGCCCCAAGTATAAACTTTCACGTTACAATTGTGAATAGCTTCACACTTACGTGTAAATTCACAGCTTCACACTTGCATGCAAATTCGTAACGGAAATAAGCAATACTGTTTGCACCTTATACACCTGGGACTATAACTAGCTGTCATATACTTCAATTTCGAAGTATAAACAATATGGCCGACACGTAACTTCCGTAGCGGCAATGGCCTACAGTGCAAAAACAAAACTGGAAATTATTTCCACTTCTGCCGTTGCAAGAACGAATGCTCGCAGCGCCAATATTGTAATTAGTACATACAATATGTACTCACCAGTTAGCTGAGGAGAGCTGTTTATACTCGAGTGTGAATGGTTCGGGAGCTGATGCCAGAGTGGGGTCGATCTCCTCGTTTCGCGGGCGAACGTCAATCCGGTGCGCATGCGCCCACTATCAGCTCCCTGCACATGCGCCACCTGCTCCCGACGTAGTCCATTCGGCCCCAGCCGAACCGTACACAAAGGATAACCCACTTTTGCTACACCTCAGACGCTCAAGTCCTGGTACGTGTCGGCATGTGGGGCGCTTTGTCTCTATACTATAAATACACCTAACTCAACCTCATTGACGGAATGTAGCTTATTTTTGCTGAAGTTCATGTTCAGTATGCTCAAGACCTAGTGGGGACACGACCATTAAAGATATAAAAAAAACACACTAATTTTTAAACTGAGCGAGGGAAAAAGTCCACAACGAAAGTAAAAATGAAGGATTTGCCCATGTCCGAGATATTTATAATGTAGATATATTATTTTATGTATTATCTTCACTATTTGTATTATTCAGCACTACAGAACAATCGTAATTTGCAGTAAATATGCAGTAGAACTAGATATTTGGTAAATATAAAATAACTTACTGCCATGTCTCGTGTTATTTAGCGGCCATATTGGATCTACCGATAATGGAATTTTGTACGTAGTGCGCATGCGCTGCGCAGTGAATGGCGTCGATGTGTGCGGTTCCAATTTTTCGCACAACGACGACTGTGTTTAAAATTAGAGTGTTTCCGTGAAACTCACACCATCCGATTTTTTTCGATTTTATGACATAAAACGGCAAAATAAGTAGTTTTGGCCAGTTTGGAAAGTCACTACACCAAAAAACGTAGTGACTTGCCAAAACGTAGTGACTTGTTTGGTGTGCGATAACATGGCCGTAGTGACTTTCCAGGTTATGCAAACACACACAACCACACACCCAAACGCACACACACACACACACACACACGAAATGAACACAGAAAACACCAAAAGACACACAAGAAACAGGGACAAACGTTCCACAACATGAACAAACCACAAGCACAAAGACGCAAGGCAAACAAAAGGAAGGGTGACAAAGAGAGTACCGCCTTGGCACGGTCAGCAGCAAAAACACCACTGGGGGTTTAAACCGGTTTACGGACGTCCTAACCTCACACTTCTCTCAAAGTCACCCTAGCTTTAATTGCATAGTCAAATACCTGTTTCACATTTCCAGTGAAAATGCAAACTGTATAAAGTAAATATAGAGCTAATGACAGCAATTTTGTTCACTAATTATTTAATTAAGACTGTTCAGTTATTTAAAGTATTGAAATGATTATAACCTTAAAATAAAGGTGCAAACATCCAAATAAACATCTGAAACATAATAATTATCAGTTATTTAATTAAAGCGGTGTTTGGTTAATATCTAAAAGTACCAGCTTATTATGCCTAACTTTAAAGGAAGGTGGGAATATCTAATCTTCAGCATAAAAAATATCAAAAGCATGTACTAGATAATGACCTTTTTACCGAAACGTCGGAACGAGTTACTATATAAAATCAATTTACCGAAACGGTCATTTACCGAAACGTCGGGCACCCATAATAACAATGACAAATTTATAATAATAACAAGCGGGTGCGAACTCTTGTATGTCAACATTATCAAGCTGAACATGCATACCAAAAATGAAGGTTGTAAATGAAAAAGAAGTTATGGTCATCAATGTTAAGATTTCGGACGACGATGACAACAACAACGCAGACGCCGGAGTTGCGACAATAGCTAGTGATTTCTTTGAAACAGATGAGCTAATAATAAATAAATAAAATAATAACAATACTACTACTGCTACTAGATCTACTACTACTACTAATTAATGATCATTAGTAGTAGTAGTAACAGTAGTAGCAGTAGTAGTGGCAGCAATGCCATATCCAGAGATGAAAAAGCACAGAGGCAAACATTTTCTGGGGGATCACATCCCCCACCCAAAATTTATTTTTGACAGTGTGATTTAAATTTGGCGTAGATCTGGGCTATTTTTCTCAAAATGCAAGCCTAAAATTTGTGAATTCTTGTACTAAACCTACGAAATCTATCATGGTGACTGAAAAAAATGAAATAATATTATTCTGGAGATGGAATTTAGTTCAACTGATACACCAAGCATTACAACTGTTCTTGTTTTCAAATTCATTCTGCGCTTGCCTGTACTGTCCCACATCTGCAAAATTTTAAGTCTATCAATAGACATATATTGTCCGTAAATATGCATGAGAGCTATGTTATTAAGACGTTCTTCAACAAATTTACTCCTACAACAAGTTTCTTAGTCTACGCAAAAGCGCTAAAACTGTGTTCACATGAAGAAGAACCCACTGGTAGCGATATCAAATTTTAAAATAACCAAGATGTTCGGAACGAAGTTTGTTTTAACTCTACAAAACCTACAACTCCCAGTGGCGGATTCAGAATTTGTTGTTAAGGGTGGGGTGGACGTAAAAGTGAAAGGTAAGCTGAGTAGTAATATAGTAGTAGTAGTAGTAGTAGTAGTAGTAGTAGAAGAAGTAGTAATAGTAGTAGCAGTAGTTGTATTATAATAATTATATCTATTATTAAATAGTAGTACGTAGTGTTAGTATTAGTAGAAGTGACAAAACTAACAGTAGTGGTAATTCTAGTAGCAGTAGTTGTAGTATTAGAAGTTGTATCCGTGGTAGTAGTAGTAGTGGTTGTGGTAGTGGTAATAGTAGTAGTAGTAGTAGTACTTATTATTATTATTATTATTATTAGTAGTAGTAGTAGTAGTAGTAGTAGTAATAGTAGTAGTAGTAGTAGTAGTAGTAGTAGTAGCAGTTATGATAGTATGATAGTAGTGGTAGAAGTGGTGGTAGAAGTGGAAGTAGAGGAGGAGGGATAGTAATACTAGTACAAGTACAAACTAGAGATTGTTTTTAAGAAAAACATATGTGACTGTCTCCCACCTGTTCCTGTCTCAAAAATGATTGGATGCATTTTTTATGAAACTTGTTGGAGACTGGATTAGGACTTTTTTATTTAGAGAGCAGACAAAGCTAAAAAAGAGCTCAGTTTTTAACAATTCAAGGGCTGTAACTCTGGAGTACCTGTTCCAAAATTGATAGTTATTCAACTTAGCCTAGATATTATAACCATAAACATTTTCATAAGGTTTGGTGATTAGATGAGAACTTTATGACTTAGACTTAGTTGTGTGTGTATGTGTGTGTCATGCTGTCTATCGGTGTTTTGGTGGTGGTTGCGTCTTGTATGTGGCTTTGCCTGCTTGACTTTACTACTTTTCCAATTAGAGAGTGGACAAGGCAAACAAAGCCAATTTTGTATTATTCAATGCCATAATTCTAAAGTGCCTTTTCAATCTTGCTGGTTATTGTACGTGTCCTATATATTATAGCCATCAACATTTTTATAAGGCTTGGTGAAGATTGGATGAGATGTATTTTACTTAGAGAGCGGACAAGGCTAAAAAAGGGCCATCTTACGGGGTTTATATATCTCAACTTATTCGTTTTGCTGGAGCTTGTTCATCTATTGACGATTTTAACAGTCGAAATCTCATTTTAACGGAAAAACTGCCTAAGCAAGGATATAGATACCATAAACTAAGAAAAACTTTCTCTAAATTTTACTATCGAAATCTCTCGCTTATTGGCAAGTACCAATGTATTCTCAAGGTGCTTCTGCGACACGGTATTTCACATCCTGAATTTTATGGTGATGTGATTTACAAACTTCGTAAAATTATTGGACATACCCATTTTCTCACTTTGTTCATCAAATGCGTTAAACAATTCATTAAAAAGGGATATGATCCTGTAGTACTACAACATACTGCATGTTTGGTTGTGAACCCTTTAACAGTTGGCAATCACGCTGGCCTCTTTGCATGTACGCCGACAAGAAAGGTTTAGTACTCTATTAAGGCGACCTCTTAAATCCAGAAATGGAAGGAAAACGTCGGATATCTGAATTATTTCATTTTTGTCGTACCCTTTATTACTTTTCTACAGTTACTCTGTTTGCAGCTCAATCATTGAGTACACTAGCGATAGGTGGATGTTCAATTAAATGTTTTTTCGTTATACATGCACTTTATCATTGTATTTACCGTCGCGGTTGTTGTAGATTAGTCGGAGAGGGGAAACGTTTATTTACACTGTTTGTCTTTTAGGGTGGGGATGGAATAAGAGTGAAGTTGGGCGCCCATAAACCGGTTTAACCCTCCAGTGACTTTTGTCACTGACCGTTCCAAGGCGGTACTTCCATCTTTCTCCTCCTGTTGTATGTTTGTTTTGTCTTTGTGCGTCTCTTGTTGTTTTTTCTAGTTATGTACATTTGCTGTTTCCTTGTGTTGCTGTTCGGGCGAGTGTTTGTTCAGTATGTGGTGTTTCCTGCATGACTCATTTTTGTACTTTTTTTTGAATAAATCAAGGGCCATAACTCTGAAGTTCCTGAAACAATCTTGCTAGATATTTTGAATTTAGATAATCCTTACAGTGTTTTGAAACTATGATTTCTTCAATTTAACCAAACGAATTGTCTTTAAACAAAGCGAATCAATGGGACATTATAGCTTCGTTTTTAGATTTGAATCTTTCAATTACAAATGATAAAGTTTCGTCCAAAATATACGATAAAAAAGATTTTAATTTTGAAATTGTTAATTATCCTTTTCTAGATGGAGATGTGCCCCGTTCTATATCTTATGGGGTTTATATTTCTCAACTTATTCGGTTTGCCCGAGCCTGTTCTTTGCTTGAAGATTTTAAAAGTCGTAATTTAGTTATAACTGATAAACTTCATAAGCAAGGTTACAGATATCACAAACTTCGGAAAACGTTTTCTAAATTTTATTATCGAAATTTACCACTCATTAGTAAATTTAATTGCAATATACGGACGTTACTGAAACAACGTATTTCTCAACCAGACTTTTATGGGGATATTATCTACAAACTTAGGAAATTCGGGGTCATATCCATTTTCATGATTTGTTTATAAAACGCATTAAGACATTTAAGAAGAAAGGTTATGATCCCATTATATTGCAACGCACTGCATGTTTGGTTATCGACCCTTTTACAGTCAGTAGCTACGCTTCCCTCTTTGCTTGCGCGATGACAGGCCGAGGGTAGTACTATATGATGGTATACTCTTAAACTCGGATACGGGATGAGCTTACCAGACTTATGTATTACTTTCCCCTGTCGTGCCCTTAACGGCTTACCTGCTCTGACTTCAGCAAAGTCATTGAGTACATATTTGACGGATTGTCACAGTTATTATGCTATGTTTTACATGTTGTCCTGTGTTCACCGTCGTCTATGTTGTGGGTAAGTCCGGCGGGGATACCTTTATCTATACTATTTGTAAAGCTTTGAGAGAAGTGTGAGGTTAGGTCGTCCGTAAACCGGTTTAAACCCCCAGTGGTGTTTTTGCTACTGACCGTCTTTGTACTTGTGATTTTGTTCATCTGTGGAGTGTTTGTCTAGTTCTTGTGTGTCTGTTGATGTTTTCTGTGTTATCTCGTGTGTGAATGTGCGTTTGGGTGTGTGGTTGTGTGTGTGTGTATGTGTGTGTCATGCTGTCTATCGGTGTTTTGGTGATGGTTGCGTCTTGTATGTGGCTTTGCCTGCTTGACTTTACTACTTTTCCATTCATTTTGCATTTCCAATTTTGCTTTCAAAGGATCACTCATTTTCAGAATATATGTACTTCACAACAGCAGGTGTTAAGTGTTTGTGTGGCGGCCGTAAAAAGTCGCCCCGTACTTCATTCTCAGTGTTGTTATATTTTCTGGTCCTTTGTGATAATAAGTTTTCATGTTATTATTATTGAAAATTGAATACTGCTTAAGCCGGTGCCAAGGGCGTGAGTAGTGTTGCACTTTTAATTACTACTCATGAACAGACTCAATAAAACCGAGTCTGCAATTTTCTCATTTTGCATTTCTACTTTTGCTATCAAAGGATCACCCATTTTCAGAATTTACGTCTTTGTGCTAGTGATTTTGTTCATGTGTGGAGTGTTTGTCTCTAGTTCTTGTGTCTGTCGATGTTTTCTGTGTTTATCTCGTGAGTGAGTGTGCGTTTGGGTATGTGGTATTTTATGTGTATGTGCGTGTCATGCTGTCTATCGGTGTTTTGGTGGTGGTTGCGTCTTGTATGTGGCTTTGCCTGCTTGACTTTACTACTTTTCCATTGAACTTGACCTATATATTATAGACATAAACATTTTTATAAGGTTTGGTGAAGTTTGGATGAGGCGTTTTTGACTTAGGGAGCGGACAAAGCTGAAAAGGCCAAACTGGGATAAATCATGAGCAATAACTCTAAAGTTCCTGAAACAATCTTGTTGGATATCGATATCGGCCTAGATATTATAGCTAAAACATTTTAAAAGGTTTGGTAAATATTGGATGAGAACTTTTAAAATTAGAGAATGGACAAGATTTTGTGACAGACGGACAGATTGACAGACAGACAGACAGAAAGGAGTAAATCAATATGTCTCCCACACCAATACGTGGTGGGAGACATAATTGTAGTAGTAGTCGTATTAGTATTAGTAGACATTGTGGTGGTAGTAGTAGTGGTAGTAGTAGTAGTAATAGTAGTAGTAGTAGTAGTAGCAATAGTAGTAGTAGTAGTAGTAGTAGTAGTAGTAGTAGTAGTAGTAGTAGTAGTAGTAGTAGTAGTTTAAAGTCTCATCAGAAGGACTTGGTCTGGTCGGAGTACATATTTGACGGATTGTCACAGTTATTATGCTATGTTTTACATGTTGTCCTGTGTTCACCGTCGTCTATGTTGTGGGTAAGTCCAGCGGGGATACCTTTATTTACAATATTTGTAAAGCTAGGGTGACTTTGAGAGAAGTGTGAGGTTAGGACGTCCGTAAACCGGTTTAAACCCCCAGTGGTGTTTTTGCTGCTGACCGTGCCAAGGCGGTACTCTCTTTGTCACCCTTCCTTTTGTTTGCATTGCGTCTTTGTGCTTGTGGTTTGTTCATGTTGTGGAACGTTTGTCCCTGGTTCTCGTGTGTCTTTTGGTGTTTTCTGTGTTCATTTCGTGTGTGTGCGTGTGCGTTTGGGTGTGTGGTTGTGTGTGTGTGTCATGCTGTCTATCGGTGTTTTGGTGGTGGTTGCGTCTTGCGTGTGGCTTTGCCTGCTTGACTTTACTACTTTTCCATTTATAAGCACAATAGTGTTGTTTGTGCAGTGTGGCGGCGGTGAAACGTCTCCCCGTACATCCAATCAATATTGTTTTCTTCCTCTTGCAGGAATTGCTCTACATTCAATGTGTTTCCTCATACCTTTACACCGTACTTTGCACTTCATGGTGGCTTCCGTACTCACCGACATATTGTGTGACTATTTTAATTTCCCTTTTAAGATTTGTGCCGTTTGCGTTTTCTCTAGTGCGACTTTATCTTATTTGTGTTTCTTCTTACTTTTTACCCATTCAATGTTTCACTATTCAATGTTTCATTCATATTCTTAGTCTTCTTTATTTTTGTCATAACCTCTGGTATGTTTTCTATTATTTTACACCACTTTTCGTTACATACGTATGTCGCTTTTTACAGAAGGGTGCTACAATTACTACACAAAATATGAATAGTCTCCCTAAACTCAAAATTAATAACTTAAACTTACACTCTGTGTCTTCCGTTCAGATTCCTCATGACCTGGCTAATTTCCAATCACTACAGCCGTCAGTTTGTATTAAACCTCTAAAATTGTCTTCTGCTTCATCTTTTCATGTTCCCTTTTCGGCTATTAGTAACATTTTTCATAATGGACCTAAAATCGTTTTGTCTCCTTTAAAGCAATCTATCATTCGTTATAGTAAAGTCCATCTAAATTCACATTATTTGAACAAAAGACATAGGGTGTATCCAATAATTACTAAGTGCAATAGTAAGAGGTGTATGTGTTGCAATTTCATTTCTACTAGATCAACAATTAAATCTCTTGTTAATGGTAGAGTGTTTAGTGTGAAGATTAATTCTGATTTAGACTGAAACTCATCTAATATTATATATGTTCTTACATGAAATGCCACGTTGTGGCATTCAATATGTAGGTCAGACAGGACGTTCTTTAAAAACTAGGTTTCGTGAATACAGTTACCAATGCCGGATCAAAAAGTACGCAATTTTCTTTACCAGCATTTTCGTAATACAGGACATTCTTTCAAATATGTTTCGGTTCAACCAGTAGAACAAATTTATTATGATTCTAAAACTACTGGTAGTTTAAAATCTAAAGCTCATTTCATCACAGAGCTAGACTGGATAAAGAAATTACAAACACCTTTTCCTTTAGGCCTTAATGATAACATTTTCCAAAGCGGCAATATTTCTAAAGATCCAAGTATCGACATTTTCTCTATATTTTCTATTCGAAAACGTAAAAGTAGATCACATGGCAGACGTAGAAATGGTAATATTAAGCGTAAATTACGTCGTAATATGTCTATTCATGATTTACATACTATTCTAAAACAAACTGGTAAACATTCTATGTTATCTTGTTTATCTTCTTTACCCTTTTCCTGTCTTAAGTCAATAGACGAAGAGGCTGATAAAATCTATATGCGTACAGATCCGTTAATTAATACTGCCTCACTTATACAAAGTTACACACAGCATGTTCTTCGTCCACGTATTGATAAAGAATCTGAACATAAAAGACATTTTCTGAAACTTCAGTTCCTAAATAAAGGTATCGATTTTATTGATATTCAAAGTATATTTCGTGATAAGAATGTAATCGATGCTATTCCCAAATATTTCATCAACTCTGAATCACCTATCATCTGTTATAAATATAATAAACCTATTAGAAATGTTATTTTGAACTACAATAAAATTGTCTCTGACTTAAATATTGATGTTAATACCCCTATTTCTTGAGATTGTAGCATTTCTAGCTTTTGCTATAAACCAGTTGGTCATGTCATTACTGGTAATTTTGATATCATTAAGGATAAACGTCTCAGGACCCTCCTAACTAAAGGACCTAAATATAGATTACCTTCCCTTATTGATTTTGACGCTTGTCGAACTCATATTGCGGAAGCTATTCAAGAATTCTGCATCAAATGGTGTCGACGAGAACATGCTGATGTTAATGCCCTTTCGGATTGGAAGAAATGTATTTTCGATATTATTGATACACGAATAACTTTTTACAAATCAAATAACCATCTTTTACCACCTCGACCTAGAGTTACATTTCGCTACTTGAAGAAAAACATTTCTAATTTTCATTCAGATTATGTTCTTGTTCCTGCTGACAAGTCATCAAACAATGTAATCATTATTTGAAGATTGTATTATGTTGATGTTTTAAAGAAGGAGCTAACTGATTCAAAAACTTATATAACAGTTCAAACACCTGAAAAAGATATAGTCTCGGAACATGTAAAAATGTACAATGATTTTAAGTCTGGTCCTAACATAAAACAACATAAACTTTCTACTTTGTACTGGATTCCGAAACTACATAAAAACCCTTATAAGTCGCGTTTTATTGCCAACTCTAGCTGTTGTACCACTACTAAATTATCTATACTTTTGACGTCCTGTCTTACTAAGATCAAAGAACATGTTAAACGCTACTGTGATAAAATATATGAAAATTCTGGTATTAATGTTTTTTGGTCCATAAAAAATTCAAATGATGTTTTAACAAAACTTGAAAATGAACAGTATAACATTTCTTTACTGAGCTCTTATGATTTCTCTACACTCTATACTACTCTACCTCACAATCTTATAAAGGATAGACTTATTAAATTAATAGAAAAAACCTTTGCCAGAGAAAACAAAATGTTCATTGCTTGTAATGTTCAACGTTCATTCTTTTCGAATTCAGAAGTTGAACATTACACAATGTGGACTTGCCTTGATGTTTGTAGATCTCTTACCTTTCTTTTAGATAATATATTTGTGCGTTATGGAGATACCATATATCGTCAAGTTGTTGGTATACCCATGGGTACAAATTGTGCCCCTCTTGTTGCAGATTTGTTTTTGTATTGCTACGAGAGGGATTTTATGCTTAGCTTAAAACCTGATACACAGACCGATATTGTTAATGCTTTTAATAAAACTTCAAGGTATTTAGACGATATTTTGAATTTAGATAATCCTTATTTTGATACTATGGTTTCTTCAATCTACCCAAAAGAACTGTCTTTAAACAAAGCTAATCAATCTGACATTAATGCTTCATTTCTAGATTTGAATCTTTCAATTACAAATGATAAAGTTTCGTCCAAAGTATACGATAAAAGAGAAGATTTTAATTTTAAAATTGTTAATTATCCTTTTCTAGATGGGGATGTGCCACGTTCTACATCTTATGGTGTTTATATTTCTCAACTTATTAGGTTTGCCCGAGCCTGTTCTTTGCTTGAAGATTTTAACAGACGTAATTTAGTTATAACTGATAAACTTCTTAAGCAAGGTTACAGATATCACAAACTTCGGAAAACCTTTTCTAAATTTTATTATCGAAATTTACCTCTCATTAGTAAATATAATTGCAATCTACGGACGTTACTGCGACAAGGCATTTCTCAACCAGAATTTTATTGGGATGTTATCTACAAACTTAGGAAAATTCGGGGTCATATCCATTTTCATGATTTGTTTATAAAACGCTTTAAAAAATTTAAAAAGAAAGGTTATGATCCTATTATATTGCAACACACTGCATGTTTGGTTATCGACCCTTTTACAGTCGGTAGCTATGCTTCCCTCTTTGCTTGCGCGATGACAGGGCGAGGGTAGTACTCTATGATGGTATACTCTTAAACTTGGATACAGGAGGAGCTTACCAGACTCATGTATTATTTTTTCCCTGTCGTGCCCTTAACGGCTTACCTGCAGGTGCTCTGACTTCAGCAAAGTCATTGAGTACATATTTGACGGATTGTCACAGTTATTATGCTATGTTTTACATGTTGTCCTGTGTTCACCGTCGTCTATGTTGTGGGTAAGTCCAGCGGGGATACCTTTATTTACAATATTTGTAAAGCTAGGGTGACTTTGAGAGAAGTGTGAGGTTAGGACGTCCGTAAACCGGTTTAAACCCCCAGTGGTGTTTTTGCTGCTGACCGTGCCAAGGCGGTACTCTCTTTGTCACCCTTCCTTTTGTTTGCATTGCGTCTTTGTGCTTGTGGTTTGTTCATGTTGTGGAACGTTTGTCCCTGTTTCCTGTGTGTCTTTTGGTGTTTTCTGTGTTCATTTCGTGTGTGTGCGTGTGCGTTTGGGTGTGTGGTTGTGTGTGTGTGTGTCATGCTGTCTATCGGTGTTTTGGTGGTGGTTGCGTCTTGCATGTGGCTTTGCCTGCTTGACTTTACTACTTTTCCATTCACCTCTTTGGCAGGACCACTTTTGACCCCAGGGCTATAATTTATACAACTTTTGTAGAGGACCTGAACATGATGCTATGTGCTAAATATGAAAGCTGAGAATGCTACCTCTCAGTTTCAGGAGATTCACAATATGTTCCTATTTAAAACTGCCCTCCCCTGCGACAGGACCAATTTTGACACCAGGAGAATAATTTATATAACTTTTGTTGAAGACCTGAATATGATGCTATGTGCTAAATACGAAAGCTGAGAATGCTACCTCTCAGTTTCAGGAGATTCACAATATGTTCCTATTTAAAACTGCCCTCCCCTGCGACAGGACCAATTTTGACACCAGGAGAATAATTTATATAACTTTTGTTGAAGACCTGAATATGATGCTATGCACCAAACATGAAAGCTGAGAACTTTCCATTTTCAGAGAAGATTTTCAAAGTTTTCACTTTATGTGTCTCTTGAAAACTGCCCATCCCTGAGACGGAGCCAATTTTGATCACATGGCCATATTGTATGTAATTTTTGTAGAGGACCTGAACATGATGCTATGTGACAAATATGAAAGCTGAGAACCTTCCAGTTTCAGAGGAGATTTTCAACGTTTTTACTGTTTCTATTGAAAACTGCACCCCCCCCCCTGGGGCGGGGCCAATTTTGACCCCAGAGCAATAATTTATATAACTTTTGTAGAGAACCTTAACATGATGCTGTGTGCTAAATATGAAAATGTTACCTCTCAGTTTCAAGAGAAGATCTTCAAAGTTTTCACTATATGTTTCTATTTAAAACTGCCCTCCCCTGGGACAGGACCAATGTTGACACCAGGGGAATAATTATACCCCCACAACGAAGTTGGGGGTATACTGGAATCAGGTTGTCCGTCTGTCTGTCTGTCTGTCCGTCTGTCCGTCCGTGGACACAATTTTGTCCGGCCTTCTTCTTCTACAGTTTTGCTTCAATTTTGTTGAAACTTCATGTATAGCCATATGACCATATAAACCTGTGCTACGCATATTTTCATTATGATCGGACCATTACTTCAGGAGTTATCTCCCCCTTTTAGTCCCCTACCAATGTTTTTCGGTTTTCTGGACTTTTAATGGAAGTGACTGGAAGTATCAGCTTTATATTTAGTACAAAGCTAAATCTAGATAAGTTACAGCTTATGTTTCAATCTCAGTCTGGTTGAATAATTATTTCCAGAGCTATTGCCCTTGAACTTCATTTTTTTTCTTCAAATTTTGAATTTTCCAGACTTTTTTGGAAGTGGTTAGAGATTTTAACTTCATTTTTGGCATAAAGCTAAATATAGATGATTTACAGCTTAATTCCCAATCTCAGTCTGGTTGAATAATTTTTGCCAGAGTTATGGCCCTTGAACATAATTTTTTTTATCAAATTTTCAATTTTCAGGTGTTTCTTTGGAAGTGCTTGGAGATATTAACTTTATATTTGACATAATCTAAATCTAGATGAGTTGCAGCTTACGTTTGAATATCGGTCTGGTTGAATAATTTTTCCCAGAGTTATTAATATATGGTCCTTGAACTTAAGGTTTTTCTGAAAAGGTACGTATTTGTTTAGAACTTTGGAGTTGACACTTCACAAAAATAAACAAAGCTGCTTGAACTTAGTGGATGACATTGTCTGGCAGCAGCCATAACACTTCTTTGAATTTTAACAACAGACTTATCTCCCTTTTTGGATTTGACAATATTTGGTAAAAGTTGCTTTATTTATGTTTGCGATTGATCTTGGATTGAATATTACATTTTTTCTTTCTTGCTGAACATCTTGTCATTTTTATTACATAAATTGGGTTTTACTTTATGTGTCTATTGAAAACTGCCCATCCCTGAGGCGGAGCCAATTCTGATCACAGGGCCATATTTTATGTAACTTTTGTTGAGGACCTGAACATGACGCTATGTGACAAATATGAAGCTGAGAACCTTCCAGTTTCAGAGATTTTCAACGTTTTCTGTTTCTATTGAAAACTGCCCATCCCTGGGGAGGAGCCAATTTTGACCTCAGAGCAATAATTTATATAACTTTTGAAGAGGATCTGAACATGATGCTATGCGCCTAATATGAAAGCTGATATATGTACCTTCCAGTTTCAGATGAGAATATTTTCAGTTTTCACTATATATAAATTCTGAAATTGGGTGATCCCCGAGAGCAAAAATTACAACACAAAAAGAGAAAATTGCAGACTCGGTTTTATTGAGTCTGTTCATGAACACTAATTGAAAGTGCAACACTGCTCACGCTCCCCTAGCACCGGCTTAAGCGGTATTCAATTTTTCAAAACAAGAAGTACTGAAATTCATGATCTCGAAGGATCATGTTTTTATTGAAAACTACCCACTCCTAGGGCGGGCCAATTTCGACCCCAGAGTAATAATTTATATATCTTTTGTAGAGGACCTGAACATGATCATATGCGTCAAATATGAAAGATGAGAACCTTTCGGTTTCAGAGAAGAAGATTTTTAAAGTTTTACTATGTTTCTATTAAAAACGAGGCATCCCTAAAGGACCCTTGGGCGGGGCCAATTTTGACCCCAGGGGCATACTTTATTTAACTTTTATAGCGATATCAAATTTTAAAATAACCAAGATGTTCGGAAAGAAGTTTTGTTTTGACTCTACAAAGCCTACAACCCCAGTGGCGGATTCGAAATTTGTTGTTAGGGGTGGGATTGGCGAAAAAGTGAAAGGTAAGCTGGGGTCCAGGGCAAAGACCTGGTAGGGACACAGGGGTGATGGTGTGGAAGCTCCTGGAATTTAGTAAATTTAGCAAATATGACAGATGAGAACCTTTCGGTTTCAGAGAAGATTTTCAAAGTGTTACTATGTTTCTATTAAAAACAAGGCACCCCATTCGGCGGGGCCAATTTTGACCCCAGGGGCATAATGTATATACCTTTTGTAAAGAACAAAAAGCTGATGCTATGTGCTAAAGATGAAAGCTGAGAACCCTGTAGATTCAGAGGAAAATAATTGTAAATGTTCAAAATTATTGTGTGCATCACAACGCATGACGCCGGACATCAGGCGAGCACTTTGTGCTCTGGTGAGCTAAAACGAACAGGATAT
Organism: Azorinus chamasolen; assembly: GCA_963576725.1. Taxonomy (NCBI): domain Eukaryota; kingdom Metazoa; phylum Mollusca; class Bivalvia; order Cardiida; family Solecurtidae; genus Azorinus; species Azorinus chamasolen. The sequence goes on from OY755246.1 coordinate 83,829,634, forward strand.
TTCTTCAGCTTATTTCAGGCAAGAAAAGAAATTATTTAAATATATATATCTGATTAAATATTTTGTGATCGTTTTCAGTCACTTGAAACAAGACTCACAAAGAAGCAACTAGTGTCGACCAAAATCAAATTCCCATTCTGAAGCAGTTTGATTCGTTCTGCAATATTTTGCCAATTTGTCTAAATCCAATATGTATGGTAAATATGGTAGGTATCTTTTAATACACGTACATGTATGTCTATGTCCTTCTAATCAACTGGCAATATATAAAGAAAATAAACTATTTGAAACTGTAATAATTTATTGCAGCAATTTGCAGTGTTTATGACAAAAATACAAGGCTACAATATCAACTATAAAATATTGAAATCAGAGAAAAATTACCTTTAGCCACTGCTAAACAAAGAATGAAGAAGTGAAGAAAGCTTCAGAAAGAAGAGAGCTAACTCTGGGATAAATCAGGAAACACATTGACCACATTGCTGAAGAAGAACTGTTACGCAGTATGACCATGAGATAAGTTGACCTGTAATAGATTAGCACTATTCTGTTGTACAGACAAGTGTAACTTGTGGACAATAACCATTCCCCCACAGGCTATTTTTAGAGCCAACCTCTTCGAATAATCAAGTTAAAATGAATCTATTTTATCACAATGGTTACAGTAAGTGATCTTGTAGAGGCATCAAAAGGCACCAGACTGAGGGAATGGGTTAATCCTTTCATTGCTGAATTTTCAGTTAAATATCCTATCTGTGTTTAGAACCCACTTAGTATCAGGAAACCCTTAACCCTTTCCCATTTCTATGTTTATTCCAATTTTCAATACCTAATGAATCTTTATGGCCAAAAAAGTTATAATGAAATATGGTAGATGGAACATTGTGGCCATTTTAGAAACTAAAGAAACATATCTATCAAATCCCTTTACCAAACAGAGGAGACCCTGATCAGACGGCTCCTATACCCGTCTGACCAGGGTCTCCTCTGTTTGCAAATGCATTAAAGGCGTTTATATGAAGTAAAGGGTAAGCCCATCCAACACTGAACTTTCATATTAGAATAGTTTATCAGTGTTTCCTGCATGACTCATTTTTGTACTTTGAGGGTCCACTCAGTATGAAAGTATAAATGTAAACCCAATCAACGCCGAGTTATCAGAGTGAAATAACCTGTCTGTGTTTAACTATATAGCGTCCATCCAGTATAAAAGGCATCAACTTACTAGAGGATCTTGAACAACAAACAGATAGACTCTGGTCATAGCGCCTCCACATTCCCTCTGATCTGTGTCTACATTGTTTGCAATTGACAGTACATGCGTTAGTGTGATGATTGTTTACCCTATACGCAAAATGAACTTTCACTGAAGCCTCCACGCAATAGGAATCTTTATATTTTTACCTCTAGAAACAATAATATGAAAGGATATCTATTGCCAGGACTACCAGTGGATAATCAGACCAGTAACACATAATCAAATAGAACAAGACTTGAATAGCCAACCCCTATAAAACCGTGTGAGCTGGATTTATTCTGTTTGTAAATGTGGAAAATAGCAAAATTATTAAAAAGAGGGTGAACCATTTCCTTATATAAATGCATCTTCATGCCTTTGCAAACAGAGCAGATCCTTATCAGATGGTTCCTATGGCGGACGTCTGATCAGGACCTGTTCGTTTTGCTTATGAACGTATATAGGTCAGACTACTGTTTCTACCAATACCAAACATCCTGTGTACATGTACACTTATGAACATTAGTTAATAAATATTCATGACATTGTTATGTCTTACACGATTATCCAACAGGGAAAGGGTTAAGATATACAGCAAAAGTAATCTTTAGTTGTTTCAAAGTAAAACTGAATGTAGAGCCAATATGTAAGACAAATCAAATATGAAACAAATATGTATTATATGAATCCTGCTCAGCTGACACAAGGAGAGTTTCCAAAAGATACCAAGTTGATTTTAGGGTCAAGTACGAAATATCTGAATAAAAGCGTTTTTCTGGTTGTCCAACATGTGCAAGGTTAGGCAGTGAAGGCAGAATATCAGACAACATTTCGCGCAGGAACACTGAGATACTTCCACGTATCAAAATAACAAACCACATGTATAAAAACCTTATAGTACACACATGAAGACGGACAGATAACCATACAGTATACACTCTTATATCAACAAAAATAAACAACTACAAAACCAGTCATAGATTGCTGTTTGCAAAACCTACACAAAAGTTTCATGTTTCAAACAAATGCATTCATATATACTTAAAGGCATTGTACAGGCGATAAATAATGAACAAATTGTATAAACACCACCAGTTTCATAATATTTAAATATATTTATCATCATGCTATCATCATGCATACATCTTCAAAAGTACACTTAAACAACAGCTCAGTCTGATATATTCTATAATACAGTACATAGTTTCACTCATTTAATGATAAATAAACAAGATGTTACAACTGAGGATACTTCATACCTTTATGAAGTTGTAGTTTACTAATAGAAGGGTCACTGATTGCAAATAAATCTTACCCGAGATACATCCTTAATAAAATAAATGAAATTACAACTTATGTGTGAAATCTGACAATCTGAATACAGGGGTGCCCGACGTTAAGGTAAACTGGATTTATATAGTAATCCCTTCTGACATTTCGGTAACAATGCCATTGTATAGCACTGGCTCAGGCAGAAACTGTAGAATGGGATATATATTCTACCATAAGCATACAAAGCAAACCATTATCAAATGACTCTTACAGAAGACATCGGTTCTGTATCTAAATATGTAAAAAGGAATTTATCTGAAGAAAAGGGTTAAGTCCCTCACTGCAAGGTATTGCCGTCTACATGATACACGGTGTGGTCTGCTTCATTTTAGACTGGACATTTCTCCCATTACCGACAATCAGTGTCAAACAGTTTGGATACGGAATAGACACAAAGTTTCGTAGTATCTCAACTGTTTGCAAATGCTATCATATTCCCATCTTCATGGCAGCGAAAGGGTTAATACACTGATCGTCGATCTCCTTACTTGTCAAGATCAGGGAAAGGTGGGGCATTCTGATTTGAACGAGTATGCTGTAGCTAGTATGGGAGTTAATGGAATTAGAATGTCAACACAGTTTGGAACCTGTGCAGAAACCGAAGTGCTTGGTTTATGATCAGCATTTAGGCTGTTTATCATCTTCATTTAAAATATCCTACGGATTGACAATTAAACCTATGCATTTTATTAAAGTCATATAAGTATATATATATACCGTTACTTGATCTACATCTGAAATAAGCTATTCTAGTTAATGAGACAGACATTTGTTATGGCAAAACGAATAATGGTTGCTTTATTTTCTGCCAAACTAACGTCCCACAATTTCACAATTTTTTCATGAAACAAAAAGTAACTTATGGCACTTCAAAACTACACATTATTTCCATGAAATACACCCAATAACGGTTTGTATAACGCCGCACATCAAATGCTATGCTACTCTGATACATGTAAATTAGATAAAATATCTGTAAAGTAGCCAATACAGTACAAGCACGTGAAACACTTGGTCTATACAACTTAACTTTATATTCATGAAAGAGATAATTATATTGAATGATACTAATCCACTTCTCCATAAATATTTATGTAAGAAATGCGGGCACCATGGCCATTTATTAGCTGACACTTATAATAGTACATGTACACGCTGAATTCCATCAGCAAAAAGAGCAGACACTAATCAAAGAGCTTCCAAAGGAGTCATCTGTTCAGGGTCTACTCCGTTTACAAATTTGAGCTAAGGGTCTGTATCATTTTCAATCCTCCGAATTTATCTACTTTTGTGAAAAGTCAATTCAACCCGATAAACACCGAGTAATTATTGTTGGCAAAAATAGTCATAAAGTTTCCTTATTTCTCCTGCAGCAAGAATGTTAACACGTTTATATTCTTATGAGACCCATGGCTATTTGACTTTCCATCTGGATTCAAACTAAATATTTGCATCACAAATTACAAATACATCGCTGGCATTCAAATAGACAAACATAAACTGTGAATAATTAATCCAGTGGTCCTATTATAAGACTAATCCATCTACATAACGGCAATTAATAAAATATATATTGTTTCTTTAAATCTGATTCTCTACTATAGATGATAAACATATACTTATAGCTTTCCAGTTATTATAGTATTTATTTTATTTTTTCAAAAATTAAAACAAAATAAAGCACACAAATTATTATAACTTTACATTATGCTAAAAATGAACTGACCATAATATCACAGAAATAATACAATACATTAGTAACAAAATTAATACAATATGCCCTCATTTTATAAATTATAAAAATCTTAACTCTTACTTTATATTCCACCTTATTAGAGTAGACCCAGTACAGACAGCATATGAACACAAGGAAATTTGGTTTAAGCCGAAACTGTAGAATCAGATCTATTATACCACAAGCAAACACAATCAGACTCTGACGAGAAAGATACTACAACAGTTATCTGATCATGGTTTACTGTTTGCAAACGTGTTAATATCAACTCAAATATTTGTTTAATTCAATCGCTATGAATCTGTGATCTAATTTACAAAAAATGGAAACTGAAACAAAATACAATTTGTAGCATCGAATAAGGTAAATGTGTGCTTCGCTACAGGACATCTCGTTTACATGGTCCAGTTCTGAGACAGACGGTGGTCAAGAGAAGGTAATACTCATATGTAGTCATAGTATATTCAATTCTCGCAATCTTTCCGTACCATACTCATCACCTCCCTTCAGAATTTATGCTATAATGATTTCTCAACAATGTTAACTTTTTAACAATTTATTCCCATTTTGTCCAATTGGTTGATCGAAATCGTTTGATCACAAGATCACAAATCATTCCCTGTAATTCAGTTTGGATGTCCCATAAGCAATGAATAAATCCTGTTTGTGAGTTAATGATAACGCTTTGTATCGCCATTTCTTGATCTGAAACAAAATATAACTAATTCCCTATTTGGCTATATTTGACCCATTCCATCATAGGCTATTTTTAGACCCAATCTCCTCAAATATAGCTACTGAAAAGGAACTTTAATTAGGGAAAAGGAATATTTTAGAAGTGTCTAGTGTTGAAACCACTGTGTAAAATTCATCAGAACAGCTTCAAAAAAAGACTTTCACATGGGTGTCCAAATGCATCAATATAAGGGATGTCATGAACACATACGGAAACAGTCGGAATATCTCACGGAAAGTGCCGAGAAGTTTTAATTAATACTGAACTAACACATACAAATTTGTCTAAAAGGGCAGCGAATAACACTGGCAACATATTTCTTGTTAACATCAAATGTTTGCAATAGTATTTGGTTATTCTTTTATATTTCAAAACCTTACATATTTTCGTAAAACAAAGAACAATATTATTACATTTTTACAGATTTCTTAAACATGTAATTTCTAGACTCAATACCGTTCAGTCATGTTAATTCGTCAATTTCAGATCTTGGTAATAATCTTTTCTGGTAATTTTGTTCTTGGACTATAATGAGTTATAAAGTTATGACATCATCAATATTGACATATGAACACATGCATGTTTGGTTATGTAAGAAACTGGTATCAAAAGCCGACCCTGATCAGACTTGGTTAAGGCTACTCTATAAACAAAGGTAAGAATAGGTATCTCCATAACGAAAAGGGTTAGCCTTCTCCTCATATACACCCTTTTTATGCCTATGCAAACAGAATAGACCCAGACTAGATGGTTCCTATCTGATAAGGGTGTGCTGTTTCCTTACGAAATTATAAACGATCTGGCTCTGAAGTTTCTACCAATATCAAAAACTGTCCATAAGTCATTATAAAAAATCAACTAATAAATATTCATGATGTCATTCCCTCTCATATGAATATTGAACAGGGAAAGGGGTTAAATAATGTAAATCAGATTAGATTGCATTAAACTGGGGTGAAATAATTATATTCTGTAATTGGGAGATCCTTCGAAAGCAAAAGCAGCAATGGGAAAAGAGAAAATTACAGACCCGGTTTTATTGAGTCTGTTCATGTGTAGTAATTAAAAGTGCAACACTACTCACGCCCCTAGCACCGGCTTAAGCAATATTCAATTTTCAAAACCAATGATCCTGAAGGACCAAAAAATATAACAACATTGAGAATGAAGTACGGGGTGACTTTTACGACTGCCACACAAGCATAAGTCATGGAAAACAATACATCTTTTTGTAAAATGTTAACTAAACACAGCTAAAATAATATTAACAGAAAATGTAAAATAAGCCGTCTGTGGGAGCTATCTCACCAGGATCTGCACCGTTTTCACTCAGAATATCTTTTACGTATCAAATTATTATTTAAGAAAATGAATATTCAAATAGCGTGGAGTCTAAATCATAAATATTTCTGGAGTAAAGTGTTACGTAATTAGTAATAATAGCGTTTCCTAAGTCAGTCAACAGTCATGGGTATATATGCAATTAGAGGCACATGCAAAGATATCCTCTTGACGATTTGTCGTCTACCCGTTTACATTGTTAATTATCGACAAAACTACTAGAAATAAAAGTATCTACAAAAACAAAATTGAGACAATCAGTACAGGAGCAATAAATGAAATTATACTCATCAATTTCAATATGAAATTCATCCTGTAGAATTAACCCTTTACTTTATAGACATGCCTTCTAAATACTAAATATGTTTGGCTCATAGATTTAGTAAGTAATAACCCTTTGAAAGCGGGCTTTCATTTGCACACAGTGTAGACCCAGCTCAGATGGTTCATGGAACATCCCTCTTATCAGTGTCAGCACTGTTTGTCATTCAAAATCATCTAGCAGTTTAGTCTTCCATAATGATTGGACTCTTAGAGTTAAACACAAATGTCCATTCAACTGTTCCGCGTTGATCTCCTGTCATTTAATAATTAGTGTGCTTAAACATTGAAAGAACGGTTTAACATGTACGGACCAGTAATAATCATGATCAGCATCAATTACAAATATACTCGATCAACATGGATGCAAGACTGTCAATTTTCAGTACTGATTAAATGCACTCTTGTGTTAATGTATTACCATGGCAACAGTACAAAATCAGATTTGTAACATATAAGCAAACAGCGCATGCTCTGAGTAGACAGCACCCACATGTGCCATCTAATCTGAGTCTACTCCATTTGCAAATGCGTAAAAACGTGCAATTATCTCGGATGGTTAATGAATCAACCATTGAACCAAATGGGCTGATTATTATATGCTACTGAAATGGAAGCATCGAAATATATATAAAGCACAAAATACTTACTTTTTAATAAATGACAACATAATCAGAACTGGTAGCCTATTAGACCTTATTATCCAAACACATATAAAATTTGTTATACCATATTGCCCCTAATAATCTTACCCACTTTAATATAATAAACTCTCTTATTTCTTGGGAGGGTGAGGGGGACTTACGATCAGTAAGACAACTATAACCTTATGTAATAACCATTAAATGAAGACATAATGGTTTTCAAACTACCTGTGGTCGCTTAATGCAGACTAATAGCAATGCAAAAATCCGGCCTATGTGATTTAAAACTCTCCTGTGTGATTTCAGCATTGATTTCATTCTGCTTTGAGGAACCACCAGTGTACAAATACAATAAGGTCCTTTTTAAAAATATGTAACACAGGCTTGAGTGTTTATTAGAGAGAATACGGTATATATACATACATATATTATATAAAACTTTCACCAAGTTCAATACGACAAATAAAATATCACATGTTTATAGCAATAAAACAGTTGGGTCTTATGACCTTCAGAACGACAAATAAGTGATAACAATTGCCAAGTCTGCTTCCAGAGGAGATGTCATTTTTTATGTCTCATCTTTAATTTTTCTAAACTATTTCACTATTGCCCAGAACTTAAAAGTTTCTATAAACCTCTAAACAAAGGGGAGACTTTCAGGTACAAAACTTCTTATTTCTCCAATGAACCCCTACATACTCGTTTCATCTTCTTCAGACATGTTTGACGTTTACCTTAGATACTTGAGACAACTCCCCAAGACACGTGTGACTTTTACCCTAGATATGTCTTCTGTAGCTACAGGTGTTACATCTAGCCTAGATACGTGTGAAGTCTCCCCTAGATACTTGTGACATCTAGCCTAGATACGTGTGAAGTCTCCCCTAGATACTTGTGACATCTAGCCTAATAATATCTTCCAGAGCTACATGTGTGTGATCTCCCTTTGACACCAGTAATAACTTCAGCTACTTCTGACCTTTCCCCTAGATACTTACGATATTTCCCCTAGATGCATGTTACGTCTCCCCTTGATATGTGTGAAGTCTCCCCTTAATACATGTAAAATCTCCCCTAGATACATGTTACATCTAGCCTAGATGCGTGTGAAATCTCCCCTAGATACTTGTGACATCCAGCCTAGATACATTTGATATATTACTTCAAGCATAAATATGTGTTAAATCCCTCCTAGATACTTGTAACATCTAGCCTAGATAGGTGTGACGTCTCCCTAGATATGTGTGATGTCTCCCCTAGATGCATGTTACATCTAGCCTAGATACGTGTGAAGTCTCCCCTATATATGAGTGTAATCTAGCCAAGACAGGTATGATATCTCCTCAAGGAACATGAGATGCATCCCCTAGATATGAGTGACATCTCCTCTTTATATATGTGATGTCTAGCCTAGATAGGTGTGATGTCACCCCTAGATACACATGAGGTTTCCCCTATATATGTTTAACATCTTATGAAAAGTAGTAGCTATAACTACTGGCTGTTTTGAGAATGGCCAAAAGGATGTTGGAAATACATAATTTACCACACAAAATTTTGGCACTGAATAGAAATGAAGCAGACAACAATTTAAATGTAAGACTATCTTCTTGGCATGTTAAAACGAGTCAGATCATTTTCTTGGTACACTAACAAGTGTAAAACATTTTGTATGTTAAATAATTTGTTACCCAGTAATGTTCTCAGCACATTAAAGAGTGTGAGACAATGTTCTCAACACACTAAAGAGTGTGAGAAAAATGTTTCAACACACATATGAGAAAAATATCTCAACACACTAGAGTGTGAGACAATGTTCTCAACACACTAAAGAGTGTGAGACAATGTTCTCAACACACTAAAGAGTGTGAGACAATGTTCTCAACACACTAAAGAGTGTGAGACAATGTTCTCAACACATTAAAGAGTGTGAGACAATGTTCTCAACACACTAAAGAGTGTGAGACAATGTTCTCAACACACTAAAGAGTGTGAGACAATGTTCTCAGCATGTAAGAGTGTAAGACAATGTTCTCAGCACACTAAAGCATTTTAAACAATTTGTTGCTTGGCACGCTACAGAGTGTATATCAATTTGATCAGCAAGGTTGAAAATTTATATTTGATCATTCTATTCCCTCCATGAAGCTTGTGTCTAGGTTTTGTATAAGTGTCCGTATAAAGCCCATCTCTTTGCGTGTGTTCTCGAAGATGATCCGTGGGTCTTGTGATTCACACCTAAGGCAGTTAGGAGCCATGACCATAGCAAGATTGTTTACATCCATTAAGGTCACGCTTGCATTTTCTGGGGCGGCAAACACCTGTGGAATAGAAAACAGTTCCATTTACATCATACTCCTGTATTTGTCACCCGAAGACCCAGAATCAGCTCTGTTTTGAGAATTTTTTGAATGCTCTACTATTACTATGGCAACAGATTTTATAATTATTTCAGTATCAGTCGCGCTTGCATTTTCTGGGGCAGCAAAACCTGTGAAATAGAAAACAGTTCCAACTAGAGGTTTTTGTAAAACAAGAGGGCCATGATGGCCCTGAAATCGCTCACCAGAGGGAAAGATTTTTAAAGTTTCAACTACATGTATGTTTCTAAACAAAACTGGACACCTGTTTTGTGGGGTGTTATTTGACCCTTTCTCTGTTTAATTATAATGGCAAGCTTTCTGGGATGATTTGCTTTATTATAAATATTTTCTAAGTCCAATACCGAACGTTTACCGACCGTTAACTTGGAAAGCATAATATATCGCACAAAAATTATGTGGAAAAGTTTCATTTTCCATTACATATTACTACGCATAACCTAACAACTCCTTGATATATTGCGTATTTAGAAACGAACGACAACTCTTGTAGAGCACGTTTCGTAACAAAACCAGTTCACACCTGAACGTTTCGAACCCCTTCAGAATTAGAGTACTGATGATTGTTTCAAAGCAGAAATTGTATAAAAATCGCGATTTCAACAATTTATACAAACGGAATTGTTATGGAAATGGAAAAGTAAAACTTGTTAACAATAACTGGTGATAATAACCATTGTGATAAATAGAGCATTTGCCTTAGTGATAAATAGAGCATTTGCTCCATAAGAGTAAATGCACTATTTATCACAATGGTTTCAAATCTACACAATTCTGAAATTTTCCTTTTCTCTAATTAACCCTTTTCCTCATATAAACATGTTTTCACGTATTTGCAAACAGAGTAGACCCAGATTTACCTCTTTGAATAAGCAGACAACATTTCTAACAGATGACAACCCTATCACAGCTTAGCAGGACTTAACCAAAATTAGCACACACTTTGAACTCAGATCTGACACAGACCGGTATGTAACTTTATATGTGGTTTGCATATGAGTTAATTTACTCCTATGGAGCAAATGCTCTATTTATCACAATGGTTTTAAATCTACACAATTCTGAAATTTTCATCTTCTCTAATTAATGCTCCTTATCAGTAGATTTATTCAAAGAGGTAGGATCTGAAAAAGGCCTTTGTGATAAATAGAGCATTTGCTAACCATTGTGATAAATAGAGCAAAAGCTCCATAGGAGTAAATGTTCTATTTATCATAAAGGTTTCAAATCTACACAATTCTGAAATTTTCCTTTTCTATAATTAATGCTCCTTATCAGTAGATTTATTCAAAGCGGTAGGATCTGAAAAAAGCCTTTGTGATTAATAGAGCATTTGCTCCATAGGAGTAAATGCTCTATTTATCACAATGGTTTCAAATCTACACAATTCTGAAATTTTCCTTTTCTCTAATTAATGCTCCTTATCAGTAGATTTATTCAAAGAGGTATAATAGTCACTTTATGAAACCATTGAGATAAATAGAGCATTTGCCTTTGTGATAAATAGAGCATTTGCTCCATAGGAGTAAATGCACTATTTATCACAATGGTTTCAAATCTGAACAATTCTGAAATTTTCCTTTTCTCTAATTAACCCTTTTCCTCATATAAACATATTTTCACGCATTTGCAAAATACAGTAGACCCAGATTTACCTCTTTGAATAAGCAGACAACATTTCTAACAGATGACAACCCTATCACTGCTTAGCATGACTTGACCAAAATTAGCACACAGTTTGGATTCTGATCTGACACAGACCGGTATGTAACTTTATATGTGGTTTGTATATGAGTTAATTTACTCCTATAGAGCAAATGCTCTATTTATCACAATGGTTTGAAATCTATACAATTCTGAAATTTTCCTTATCAGTAGATTTATTCAAAGAGGTAGGATCTGAAAAAAGCCTTTGTGATAAATAGAGCATTTGCTAACCATTGTGATAAATAGAGCAAAAGCTCCATAGGAGTAAATGTTCTATTTTTCACAATGGTGTCAAATCTACACAATTCTGAAATTTTCCTTTTCTATAATTAATGCTCCTTATCAGTAGATTTATTCAAAGAGGTAGGATCTGAAAAAAGCCTTTGTGATAAATAGAACATTTGCTCCATAGGCTTAAATGCTCTATTTATCACCATGGTTTCAAATCTACACAATTCTGAAATTTTCCTTTTCTCTAATTTATGCTCCTTATCAGTAGATTTATTCAAAGAGGTATACTAGTCACTTTATGAAACCATTGTGATAAATAGAGCATTTTCTCCAAATTTATCACAATGGTTTCAAATCTACACAATTCTGAAATTTTTCAAGAGGCAGATTCTGAAAATATCCTATGAGGGAATGGGTTGAAACAGTGTGAACAAACAGACTAATTCTGAAGCAGACAACATGATAGAATTTTGACCAGGAACTTGACCTATTCAGTGATTATGCAACACAGATGGAGTGACCTCAATCCCTCTAGTTCAGAGGAACCTTTATAGTGTAAAATAATATTTTAAAGTATAACCAACAGGGCAGGGCCAATTTTAACCTCAGAACTATGATATTTACCAATGTCAATAAGGTATACTAAGTAAATCTATACACCAAATATCTAAGCTCTGTGACATGTAGTTTTTGACAAGAAGGTTTTTGAAGTTTTCCCCATGCCAAACCTAAGTGAGCCCAGCATTCTGCTACTTGTACAGAAAACAACAGTCAGCTAGAAAAAACTGGCCACCCCTGGGACCGTAGCGGGGCCAATTTTGACTCCAGGGACATAATTTATATAACTTTTGTAGAGGACCTATAGGTGATGCTATGTGCCAAAGATGAAAGCTGAGAACCCTGTAGATTCAGAGGAGAAGACTTTTAAAGTTCAAATTGTTGACGACGCACGACACACGACGCACGACGCACGACGCACGACAAACGCCGACAGACGACGGACATCAGGCGATCACAAAAGCTCACCCTGAGCACTTTGTGCTCTGGTGAGCTAAAAAACGGATGTCTCCCCTCTAATAAAAACAATATGTAAAGGGAAATCACTAAAAATGTTATGGTCTTGATAAATGACACTTCCCCTCATTATGCGTTTTCCACACTACATTTTTCAAGAAGAAAATGATAACAGCTAATAACTCCAAAAATACTGATACCAGATTTATGGCCCTTGTGCATGACACTTACTTTCATCATGCTCTTTCCAAAAATAAAATGTCATTCCAATAGCATCAGTCAAACAGGAGTTATTGATCGGCCAAAAAATGTAACAAAGGGCAATAACTCCAAAAGTATTGAAGCCAGAATTATGGCCCTTGTTCATGACACTTTCTCTCATCATGCTCTTTCCATGTATGAAGTTTCAATACGATGGCAAGAGCCATGTAGGAGTTATCGTCCGGACAAGAAAGAATTAAACAAATGTACAAGGGGCAATAACTCTAAATTTATTGAAGCTCGAGTTAAGGATCTTATGCATGACACTTTCTCTTATTATGATCGTTCCATGTATGAAGTTTAACTCCAATGGCATGTGTCACATAGGAGTAATCATCTGGACAAAAAATTGTGATTGTTTTTACAAAGGGCAATAACTCCAATATTAGTGAGGCCAGAGTTATGGACCTTGTGCATGACACTTCCTCTCGTTATGATCTTTCCATATATGAAGTTTCAATCAACTGGCTTCAGGCATATTGAAGTTATTGTCCGGACAAAAAATGTGATTTTTTTTACACAGGGCAATAACTCCAATATTAGTGAAGCCAGAGTTATGGGCCTTGTGCATGACACTTCCTCTCGTTATGATCTTTCCATATATGAAGTTTCAATCCAATGGCATGAGCCATATAGAAGTTATCGTCCGGACAAAAAAGTGTGATTTTTTTACAAAGGGCAATAACTCCTATATTAGTGAAGCCAGAGTTATGTACCTTCTGCATGACACTTCCTCTCGTTATGATCTTTTCATATATGAAGTTTCAATCCAATGGCATCAGGCATATTGAAGTTATTGTCCGGACAAAAAATTATGATATTTTTTACAAAGGGCAATAACTCCAATATTAGTGAAGCCAGAGTTATGGACATTGTGCATGACACTTCCTCTCATTATGCTCTTTCCATATATCAAGTTTCAATCAACTGGCATCAGGCATATTGAAGTTATTGTCCGGACAAAAAATTATGATATTTTTTACAAAGGGCAATAACTCCAATATTAGTGAAGCCAGAGTTATGGACCTTGTGCATGACACTTCCTCTCGTCATGATCTTTCCATATATGAAGTTTCAATCCAATGGCATGAGCCATATAGGAGTTATCGTCCGGACAAAAAAGTGTGATTTTTTTTACAAAGGGCAATAACTCCAATATTAGTCAAGCCAGAGTTATGGACCTTGTGCATGACACTTCCTCTCATTATGCTCTTTCCATATATGAAGTTTCAATCAATTGGCATCAGGCATATTGAAGTTATCGTCCGGACAAAAAGTGTGACAGACAGACGGACAGACGGACAGACAGACAACTCTCACGAAAACAATATGTCTCCCCCATATAAATATGGGGGGAGACATAACTAGAATTATCACTAAAGGTGATTGAATACTCCCATTAAAGGCATTTCGAAAGGAATGTTGACCCATTAACCTCATGCTGTGCATTTGGGGAGTTGACTGTCAATCATCTGATACACAAACTGATAAGGCGAGCTACCATCACAGAGGATCAATGTATAATTGCATAACTTTATCTCTTATGGCTATGGACCCTGACTGGACACTGCAGGAGCACAGCTGGATACTGTGTATAATAGGGGGGTCACTTATATAAGGAGCTTTGAAATGCCTTTAAGCTCCACAAATGGACATGCTGCCACAAACGGACATGCCATGGACAAACAGACAGACTAACTGACCAACCAAAATACTCCTATATACCCCCTCTCAAACGTTGTATGCGGCGGTATAATTACTTCATATTCCTGTACTTGTCACCCTTGCAAAAGTGTAGACCAAGAATCGAATGTTTTGTAAATTTTTGAATGCTCTACTACTGCTATGACAACAGGTTTGATAATTATTTTAGTATTTGATATTTTACAATAATTAAACTGATATTCAAAATATAGACGGATATTGGTACCGCTCATTATTACCTGTAAAAACCTAATGAGGTAAGCCAGAACAAGGCGATTGATCTCTGGCAGTTTATTGACCACAGCCACTGCAGTCTCTGCATTGGTGTAGTTATCTATACAGTCTGCATAAAATTCCGCTGGAATGAGGGGAGACTCGAGCTCTCTGTACCAGAGCTTGAGAAGGGAGGCTGGGATGTGAGGGTCTGCACATTCTGTCGGAGGCTTCCATTGATCACAGTGGATTTTCAAGGCGTTCACCTCGTCTATGTCACCCGGTACTCTGGAACAACGACAATATTCGTGACAGAGAGACAGACAACAAAACAATACAGTTTTACTTTTTAACATTGGATTATCCCTTTACCCCATAAAACATTTTGAAAACAAAGTAGACCCAAATCAGATGGATCCTATGGTAAGCATCTGATTAAGGTCTGCTCCGTTTACTTCAATCTTTCTATGTTGAATATTCTAGTAAGAAATAATGACATTATGAATATTTATTAGCTGAATTAACAGGGAATAAATGTTTGACTCAAGCAGAAACCATTCGAAACAGTGATCAGAACAGAGGGTTTAGTGGAGAGAAAAGGATGAGCTATTTTTAACCCTTTCACAAATGAATATTTATGTATGAACTGATCACTTATGATCACTTATGATTATATGGTAATTTAAAGGGATTTTTCATCAAGACAACAAAAAGCTGTAAGATCAGATCTGGATAATACCATAAGCAAACAGAGTAGACCCTGATCAGGTGATTCCTATAGGACTTTTCTGATCTGTGTCTACTTTGCTTGCAAAGTTGTAAAAAGGTGTTCATTAGTAAAATAATGTTTAACTAGGTTTGTTTTTGTCTAAAAAACAGATGTCTCCCCCTCCCATCCTCTTTCCAATACACAAGTGTAATGTCTGTAACTCCAAACTTATCAGGGTCTAATTTTTAAGTCATCAGAAGCAATAACTCCAACATTGTCAGGGGGAGATAATTCAAAAGCCCCAGGTGCACAAAAACACATGCTAGTCAACATTCTTGTGAAGTTTGGTGACTCTAGTACTAGTGGTTTCAGAGATACATGTGATACAAAGTAAAGTTTCTCTTATTTTATTAAGTCATATGGGGCAGTAACTCCAAAGTTATCAGGGGTAAACAATAAAAAAAAACCTAGATGCACAACAACTCATGCTGGTGAAAATTCCTGTGAAGTTTGGTGACTCTAGCCCTACTGGTTTCAGAGATACGTGCAGCACAAAGTTTCTCTAATTTTAAGTTAACATATCAAGGGCAGTTACTCAAGAATTATCAGGGGGAGACAATTAAAAAAACCCAGGTGCACAACAACTCATGCTGGTGAACATTCCTATGAAGTTTGGTGATTCTAGCCCTAGTGGTTAAGATATGCATGACACAAAGTTTCTCTAATTTTAAGTAATCATATCAGGGGCAATTACTCCAAGTTATCAAGAGGAGACAAATACAAAATCCCAGGTGCACAACAACTCATGCTGGTCAACATTCTTGTGAAGTTTGGTGACTCTAGCCCTAGTGGTTTCAGAGATATGCACGACACTAAGTAAAGTTTGTCTAATTTTAAGTCATCAGGGGCAGTAACTCCAAAGTTAACAGGGGGAGACAATTCAAAAAACCAAAGAGCAAAACAACTCATGCTTGTGAACAATCCTGTGAAGTTTGGTGACTCTAGCCCTACTGGTTTCAGAGATACGCGCAGCACAAAGTTTGTATAAATTTAAGTATTCATATCAGGGGCAATAACTCAAGAATTATTAGGGGGAGACAATTCAAAAACCATAGGTGCACAACAACATTCCTGTGAAGTTTGGTGACTCTAGTACTAGTGGTTATAGAGATATGCACGACACAAAGTTTTTCTAATTTTAAGTCATCAGGGGCAACAACTCCAAAGTTATCAGGGGAGACAATTCAAAAACCCCAGGTGCACAACAACTCGTGCTGGTGAACATTCCTGTGAAGTTTGGTGACTCTAGCCCAACTGGTTTCAGAGATACGCGCGACACAAGTTTGTGATGGACAGACAGACAGACGGACAGACGGACGGACGGACGGACAGACAGACAGACAACTCTGGCAAAAACAATATATCTCCCCATAAATGGGGGAGACATAATTATGACTCTCGTCTGTCTTGCTGGACAGAGGTAGACAGTCACCCCGTACTTTATTCTCAGTGTTGTTATATTTTCTGGCCCTTCGGGATCATTAGTTTTCATGTTTTTAGTTTTGAAAATTGAATACTGCTTAAGCCGGTGCTAGGGGTCATGAGTAGTGTTGTAATTTTAATTACTACTCACGAACAGACTCAATATCAAAGGCCTGAAGCGCCATAATTGCTTTCGGGTTTGATATGGATGTTAAGCATAAGGGAAGAAGATGCTGCACATTTTAATCACAATTTTTGACGTATTGGTATTGTTTAATGTAATACTAAAAATATGACAGACTGTAACAACAGTCAAACCATAAGCAAAGTGGTTATTAGTGACACTCAGACAGTCCTTGACCTCAACAAGTCAGAAATGCAATGCTGAGTGACAGTGTCCAGCTTTCAATTCATATCAAAGCAATGTCAAATGATGCTGTGTATTTCAAAGCACTACCCTCGTTATTAATTACAAAACCTAGAATTTTAACTGCTGTTTAGACAATGGAGTATGCATTTGTTTGGGTTATATATGCAGACACACAGACATTAATCCAAAAACAAACACATTACACACAGTATATCAAATGAACAGTAAGTTCCTAATAATCCACATGATATTTTATTCTATCAAAACTCAACCCTGAATTCCACTGATCATAAAAATATATGAATCCCAACTTTTATATTCCAATTTATTCTTGAAATTTTGACTGACAGTTTTTTGTTATTAACACTCTTACAGATAAATCATTATCAAATGAATTCTATCATTGTTCTATCCTTACTGGGTCTATCCAAAATAGCTAAACGGAGATTAACCCCTGTAAAATGTACATGATCGGGGTAGACTGTAAGACACTGTTTTAAACCTTTTTTTAAAAATAAAAAATAACTTCATTTCCATTGAACAGGATGTTGATGGCCAAGAATGACAGCATCTCTGGCTATTTCATATCAAATTTGTTGTCAAATGTTCTTTGCTGTGACATCTCCCAGGGGCTTTTCTTTGATTATGGGGAAAGGGCCTGGCCTTACTGGAGGGGGGAAATAAGCGTGAAATGAATGCTTTACGGGAAAAAGTCAGAAAATATCAATATAACACTTAACATGTTCATATTTTCAAGTGACAGTACAATTCAATTCAGAGCATTTCATGCAGTTCTGATAGTTTAATGGTATGTTTCTTGTGTGTTTTGTCTACAACTGTGTAACTCTTGGCTATTACTAAAATTGTAAACATGTCATCTATGAGTTTTCATGAAAACCAATTATAAATCAGAAATCACAGTAAATCTCAACTATTCCATTAACTGAGACAAATATGATCGGAATTTTGGTAGATAAAGATATCATCGGCATAATTTTGTAAATGAAGAGGCCTACATGTATGTCTCGCATTTTTGCGATGCCAATGGCAAGGTCTATCTCGGTTTTTGGAAAAACTAATTAAATCCACTGTAGAGAGTAATACCCATACTAGCCTGTTAACACTGCAAGAGAAGTTGGCATTTCTATCATGTTTCATCAGTAATATTACGCTAAAAGAAAAGAAATCGTTGCAGTACTGCGGGTATGAAAGCGAAAGTACAGACACTGCGATTCATGCTAAATGCTATACGGAATACTCGGATCCCTAGGTTAGATGGATGTAAAGAAATGCAGTTCGCGTTTTATCCCGTTTCCGGTGTCGATATAAAAATTGCCCTCTCCCTCCCTATTGGCGGAGAGGTAATTGATCAATGAAAAAACACAATATGTTTTCTAGTTAGGAAGTCTTCGCTATCGGCGGAGAAGAAATTTATAATTTATAGACAAGATATTGCTGCTGTAGAAACGCTAATGTGTTGTGAAGCGAAGTATTATTAAATGCATGAAAAGTACATAAATACATGAACATTTTAAAACAAAACTAGTTCAGAATTAAAGAGAACTACTATCTTCTTGCGCATGTTCACAAGAAATAGTGAAGTCTTTGCCGTAAAAGCGTCTGATCGCCATATTGCATTCTTCGAAAGCAATAAAAACCGAGTCTGCAATTTTCTCTTCTTACATTTCTAATTTTGCTTTCGAAGGATCAACCTTTTTCAGAATATTTGTGTATACCTAAATATGCCTTCTGTCTGGGCTCCGTTCAGTCTTAGAACCCATTCTGAGAGAGTTGTCTGTATCCACGGCAACCGTCGCTCAGGATAATGGTCCTTTTGCATTTTCATAATATCCTCCAGTGTACTACCAAACATTGAAGGACAGTAAATAGATTTCTGAAATATAAAAACACCCTAAAATTATAGCACTTTCTGTCAAAAAGGGTTAAGAAGAACTACTACTACTGTAGGGATTCAATAATTTTGTCAACCTTCAAATAAAGGTTACTCTGTGTTTGATGCGAGTCTACTCTGTCTGCAAAGGCATTAAAAGGTCACCTGTGTGAGGTAAAGGGTAAACCCTTTCACCCATAAACATGTTTTTGTTATGTCTTTGTAAACAAAATACACCCACATATAGGAGCCATCTGATCAGGGTCAGCTGTGTTTGCTTGTGAAATAATATAGATTTTATTCTCCACTTTTCTGTCGTAATAGAAACATTCATTGTTTATAATGATATTATAAATTTTCAATCAATTCATGATGTTTTTATTCATTGCTTGAATATTCATGGAGTATTAGTTTAAACATGAACAAAATTACCTTTGCTTGTTCTATCTCATCCATTGAAGGTTTGCGGACACCTCGCTTGGCCCCAGACTGCATTGTCTTCTCTAGCCGCCGATGACAATGCTCAGCAAAATGGTGGACTGGTACCTACAATGATCAAATGGTGGTTACCTTATTATTACTATAAGAATTAGTGACCCAGTGCCTGTGCACATTTATATTCCGAGTTATTTTTGTATGCAAAAGCTTGTTGTCTGCAACAATTCTCAAAGTTAAATTTTCTTCCATTTCTTACCTAACCCAAGATCAAAGATTCCAACAGTATGCATCCTGATGAGACGTAAGTTACTATGTGTTTTATCAGGACCGTAGCTGGATGTACAGGTACTGCATACCATATGATAATGATTAGTATCTGAACATGGAGATCACCGATTTACAAACAGTTAGGATCCTGATGCGACGTCTAGTAACTTAGTCTCATCAGGATACAATCTTCTTGAAATTTGTGTTTATCTTTTTTGACCCAAAATGGAAGGAATTTCAAAAATGTAAATTGTAGCAGAACTGTTTTGGCAATGACGATTGTAACTTAGACTAGATGGAGAGGGAATATGTTCATTTACACTGTCTGTCTTGTAGGGTAATAATGGAATAAGTGTGAGATTGGGTGTCCCTAAACTGGTTTAAAACCAAAGTGACTATTGTCACTTATCGTTCCAAGGTGGTACTTCCATCTTCTCCCTATTGTTTGTTTTGTCTTTGTGCGTCTCTTTGTGTTTTGACAGATATGTACATTTGCTCTTGTTTTCATATTGTGGTGCTGTTCGGGTGGCTGTGTGCTTTGTTTGTGGTGTTTCCTAAATGACCCGTACTTGTACTTTTACACATCTAATCTATAAAAGTAGAATAACATACAGTACACAGGCCAAAAATAAATACAAACAAAAACAAAACATATCTTACACCAATAGTATTCAAAAATTTCTTCCCCATGATGCATGTTGAAACTTATTGAAACTTAAGCCGGTGCTAGGGGGCATGAGCAGTGTTGCACTTTCAATTACTGCTCATGAACAGACTCAATAAAACCGAGTCTGCAATTTTTTCTTTTTGTGTTGCAATTTCTGCTCTCGGGGGATCACCTCCCTTCAGAATTTATATGTTTTATTCCATAGATATGCTTTTGCAAACAGAGTAGAGCCAGATCAGATGATTGTAGGAGCCAACTGACCTTGGTCTGCTCTGTTTGACAGACGTATTATTATAACAGAATAATACAGATCTGATTCTACAGTTTCTGCCTTGGCCAAAACTTTATATGTTCATGTCATTATAAAAATCTAGCTAACTACTATTCAAGGTGCTATTATTTCATGGAGTAAATGGTAAATATCAGAGAGTAATATAATAAGTTGTAGTGTATGTAGCATCCACTCATAACAGGCCTGATTTACGCGAATTCATCATGCAGAGCATTCCGAACTATTTCGATGCCAAATTCGAAATTGTAATTTGTTAAATCATTTAGGAAAAATAAAAATTTCAGATAAATGATCCCTGATCTCGTTTGTGGTGCAGGTTGGCGACATTGGTGGTGAAAGAGTTAAACCTTTACCACATAAAAAGTAGACCCAGATCAGATAATTCATGTAAGACTCAAGTAAACATGGACTGTTCTGTTCACTTATGACATATACATACATGTATATCCATTTCTACAGTTCTTCCATGGTCATAACAACTTTTGTTCAAATGCTATGTTAAAATTAACGGAGTTTAATTTTTTTTATATACATCTAATAACATAATTCTGCAATCAACTGGTCAAAAGCTATGAAACTGTAATTATTGGATAAATTAATAAATCTGTAATCAGAGGCTGAAGAGAAATCAAATCTGTAATTATTGGATGAAGAGTTAAAAATCTTTATCCATTGGGTGATGAGACAAATCTGTAACCACTGGGTGAGGAGACAAATCTGTAACCACTGGGTGAATCTGTTATCATTGGGTCAAATACCATGTATCGTCTAACACTAGATCAAAAGCCATAAATCTGCAATGGGTCTAAAGCTATAAATCTGCATTCAGTGTATCTAAAGCTATCAATCTGCAATTACAGGGTCCAAACTCATTACTAAGGGTTAGTTCCTAAATGTAAACACATTTTCATGTTAGTTATTCAGATAGTGTTTTTATATGCAGACATTTCTAAAAGTAGCAAAAAGTCGTTTATGCTATTGAGATCTAACTAAAACTAGCAAACAGTTCACTCTAAATATTATTGCATTATTGAAACCTGAAAGAGATATTCTACAGACATTGCAATAGACATCATTCCCAAATTTGTAGCTGCACATGTACATGTATATGAACATAAATTCAATGGAACCTTGACAAAAACCAGATGAGAAATAATGACTGTATTAATATAAATAGTTCAATGGAACCTTGACAAATAACCAGGTGAAAAATAAATGTGTATGAATATTATAAATATTTCAATGGAACCTTGACAAATATCAATGTAAGAAATTCCACCAGTAGGTGGAGGCACCGCTAGTTATAGCTGTGGGACAAATAGCTCTAGGTGGCAGACAACTGGTTATGGGTAGCAGACAACTAGATCTTGGTCAGGGACATGTTATGTGTTAGATCAACTGGTTCTGTCAGGGGGACAACTGATTCTAGGTAAGAGAAAACTTCCTATGGGCTTGGTCAACTGGCTCTGGATGACAGACAACTGACTCTGGATGGCAGGCAACTGGTGGGGAGAAAGTTGCTATATATTATGGACAACAGGCTATTAGTGGCGAATGGATATAGGTTGGGGACAGCGCTTACTACAGGTGGTAGATGAATGGTTCTAAGTGGGGGGGGGGCACTGACTATAGGTGGGAGGAAAATTGACTATAAATGACACACGGAAGGCTATAAATGTGGGAAAATGTGCAACATATGCAGATGACTTATATTGATAACAATCAACTAGCTATAGGTGGCAGATGATTGGTTATGTGACGGCAGTCAACAAGGTATAGGTGGTAGGTGACGGGTTATGTGATAGCAGTCAACTAGCTATAGGTGCAGATGACTGGATATGTGATGGCAGTCAACTGGCTTAAGGAGACGAGTGACTAGTTATTGCAATAGCAGTCAACTGGCTGTCAACTATCAAAATGTTCACTGAAATGCACAAACATCAATGCAGTAGATTAGTGTGAGATTACCAGTAACCAGTGAGTTAGATAAGGAAATTTTCCAAACCTTTATTCCATGAATATTCATATAAGAAATAGTCATATCAATCAAACTTTGTCTTACCTATTGTTTTAGGGCATGAATGATACTATAAAATCTGTATTAACATAATTCCGTAGGCAAATTTAAAATAATCACACAGCTGTTCTGGGTCTACCATATTAGCATAGGAGTTAAAATGCATGAAAATGTATATTTATGGAGTAAAGGTTAAAGGTACAATATTTTTGTCATATTTCTCCACCAAGTCATATCTAAGAGAGGCAATTCTAATTGGTAGCAATAAGATAAGATTTGATGGAGAAAATAAGAAATATTTGTAGATCAGTATTCCTCTTTTCTGCCTCACTGGAGGTGAAGGGCAACATGGGTTAGTGAAGTACGGTGAGATGAGCAGTTACTCTCAGCACACTACAGGACAATCCACAGTTACATTTACAAACAAACTCTACTATACCAAAACACAACCTTCAGGCGTTTTCACCTTCTACACCATGAATATTCATGTGCGAAATAATGACATCGTGAATGTTAATTAGAATACATTTATAATGACATGAATGCAGGAATTTTTTACCGCGGTAGAAACTGTAAAAATCATATCTATATCATTCCGTTAAGCAAACGGACCAGACCCTAATCAGACGGCTCCTATAGGAGTTGCCCTACCTTTGCTAATAAAATATTATAGATCCGATTCTTAAGTTTCTTAAGAAACAAACATACTTGTATATACTGTCATTATAAAAGGTCAGTTAATCAATGATATCATTATTTCATGAATAAGGGTTGATATTTCAATGTGTTTTTGTACAACATTATGCTAACTGTACTGAAAACTACATAACGTTTGATGAGTAAAGTACAATGTAATCAGAACAAGATGAAGACCAGGTCCTGAGATCATAAAACATTCCACTTGTGTTCGAGTTCATTCTCAAGCATTTGACCAATCAAATGGCCAATCAGATACTTGAGAATGAATTCAGACTCATATTCAAAACTTTCATAACCTTGGACCAAAGTCCTGAGATTATAGAAACATTTGGCTTGTGTCTATGTTCAATCTCAAGTATGTGATTAGTCTGATTTAAAGTATAACTGTATTCAAAAGTTGACCGATCAGGGTCCATGCTTATAAAGCTTTTAGTTGAGTCAGAGTTCGTTCTCAAGCTTTTGATTGGTCAGACTTGAGCCTTTGGCTCAAATCTGACCAATCAAAAGCTTGAGAACTCAAATCTGACCAATCAAAAGCTTGTACATTTTCTGCAAAAGCCAAAATTTGATGTGTCCATAAAGCTGTTGTAAACATTCATCATATAAATACCCATGATGTCATTATTTCGTTTACGAATATTCATCAGTTATAGTATTATGGTTGTCTGACCGAATACGTCCATTTGATCTGGATCAACACTATTTGTCTGTATGGTTGTCTGATCGAATACTTAGGGTAACTAAACCCAGATGATCCATTTGATCTGGATCTACACTATTTGTCTGGTTGTCTGACTGAATACTTCAGGTAATTAGTATTCTCAATATTTGTCATTTATTGCTTGAATGAATTCTTAAACACCTTAACCCTTTACCTGATAGAAGCGGCTTTTAGCGTGTTTTATTTATTCCTCCGCTGAAGAAAATAGTTCAAATTCATACAGTCATGAACATATTGCATAATAAATATTTTCTATATCCTAGTAGGTGGTAGCTTAAAGCAGGCTGAAAGTAAAGCAGAATGCGCCTTAAGGCGCATTCTGCTTTACTTTTAACCTGCTTTAAGTGGTCATATGTCTTCAAAACTAGAAACAGGCTATTGGGTAAAGGGTTAATTCATACCCACACCTTTTGGTATCTATGCAAACAGAATAGACAAAGATCAGACATCAGGGTGAAATCTATTTGCTTTTGCAATATTATAAATCTTTTTTGCTCTTTTTAGTAGCATACGAATGAGAACAGTTCTGGCCTAGCTAAAAGCCGTAGAAGACAGACTGAGGACAAATCAGACTGTGATCAGACGGCTTTCTTGGAACATATGCCATTATAAAACTTCAGTTAATAAATATTCATGATATCAATATTTCCTACATGTATATGCAACAGAGAAAGGGTGAACATGAGAGTTCAATCAGTATAAACAGAATATGCTGACTAGGGGAGTTTGAATGACAAGCAGTGCGCTCCCTGATAAAAGGGCTCCTTAAGGAGCCCGCTAAATTGGGCTTACACTGTTTGGATATGCCTATGCATTTATTCAAATGATTTATTTTTAACAAGAGCATCATGGTAATTCACTGAAAACACAAGCTGCTCTGTTTGAAAACACATTTGAATGGACCAAAGATTTTCAATTTTCATGTGTCCAAATTTTACAGATTAAAAACTATTTACGAAAATTGGTAAAAAGATCACCTACAGATTATTATTGTGAAGTTTTGATCAAAGTCCATTCAAAAGTTTGTTTAACCCGTTCCTTCATATTGGCCGTTTATAATATACTCAACAAAAATATTAAAGGGTCAGTGTTACTTTTCCCATAAGGTTTATGCAATGACCCTACAAATTTTGCATCCTGTATTTTCCGTATACATAAATCAATTTCGACAACATATACAGGAATTTCAGGAAGTATTGTGAAAATGTCAAACTACAGATTCCAGTGAGATTGAGTAATGCCAAGGTCCTATAGGCATTCAAGGAATAAAAATACGAAATTGAGAATTTCTGAAATTCTCAAAAAAAAAAAATCATTTTACTCTTATCTGGAATACCAATAAACATGTCTTTGGTATGACAAACATTTTGATAAACGTTTCAATGTTTTCGATTTCCAAAGCAAGGAAAACTCCTGTTGAAAATTATTCATTTTTTTGTGAAAAACATCGTTTTTACATTTTTATCTCCACAGAGGTGCATAAGACTCCCACAAGTATAATTTTCATCTGCACCCATTAACTGAAACTCTAACAATAATTACTGAAATTTTCGTTGGAATTAAGCGACATTATTGAAAGATACGAAGTACCAAATTTGTGTAATGAATACATTGAGCCCTATGGGAGACTGACCAGTGACCCTTAAATTATTTTGTTGATTAGAGTACAGAAATAGAGGATCTGTTGTGAGTTGTCTTTTAAGATCACATGTTCCTAAACGAGCCTTAGAAAATGTCTTTAAGCAAGCCTTGGCCAGCTTAATAACATTTTCTTGGTGAGTTTAGGAACATGTGATCTTAAAAGACAACGAGCATCAGATTCTTTTTCTCACATATCAAAAAAGTGTATTTTCGCCGTTTAAATGACATGTAAACATAGGTTTCCATGGCTTGACGTCATATATGACGTCATACGTTCTAAAGTGATCTTACACGTGTTACAGATAAGGAAATCTAACCTGTTGTTCTAACTCTGAGATAAGGGAAGGTATGTGAGAAAAATCCCTCTAAACCAGACATCCAATTTATTATAAACATCAGTCTTGGAGACGGGTGGCAGCTTAATGCAGAGTGAAAGTCATAACTTTCACAAGCATTCAGCAGCTACCTGCCTAAAAGTATTTAAATTCTTCTATACCAGAAATCCGGTTAATCTAATAATATGATGCTACTATCTCTTAAATGAATTTTCATGAAGAAATTATTGATGAGGACGATAGACAGTGGAGACAGGACGATCCTACTAGCCTACCTTGGCACTTTTGGCCATTGATGTGAGCTAATGAACTGTTGCATTTGACTTTGCAGGTACATAGATAACAAGAGGGCCATGAGGCCCTGAAGCGCTCACCTGAGATAACCCAAGGGGAGGGGCCATTTTTGACCAAGAAGTCATCATTTGTACAACACTGGTAGAGAACCACAAGGCAAAGCAGTATGCCATTAATTAAAGGTCTAAGCCTAATGGTTTCAGAGAAAAATAATATTCAATATTTTTCCCATGAAAAACTGATAAGCCCCAAGGCAGGGCCAAGTTTTGCCCAGAGGCCAGGGTCGTAAGTTGAACATTCTTGGCATAGGACCACAAACCAAGCTACATATTTGTAGAGGACCATTAGATCATGTTACATACCAAACATCAAAGGTCTAGGCCTTACAGTTTCAGAAGATTTTTAAAGATTTTCCTATGAAAAACTGATAAGCCCTTGGGTGGACCATATTGGCCCAGGGGTCATAATTTGAACAATCTTTGTAGAGAACCATTACATCATGCTACATTCCAAATATCAAAGGTATAGGCCTAACAGTTTCAGACAAAAAGATTTTTAAAGATTTTCCTATGATAAACTGATAAGCCCTTGGGCGGGGCCATTTTCGGTCCATGGTCATAATTTAAAAAATCTTTGTAGAGGACCATTAGACCATGCTACATGCCAAATATCAAAGGTCTAGGCCATACAGTTTCAGAGAAGAAGATTTTTAAAAAAATTCCTATAAAAAACTGATAAGCCCTTGGGCGAGGCCATTTTTGGCCCGTGGGTCATAATTTGAACGATCTTTGTAGAGGACCATTAGATCATGCTACATACCAAATATCAAAGGTCTAGGCCTCACAGTTTCAGAGAAGAAGATTTTTAAAGATTTTCCTATGAAAAACTGATAAGCCCTCGGGCGGGGCCATTTTTGGCCCGGGGGTCATAATTTGAACAATCTTTGTAGAGGACCATAAGATCATGCTACATGCCAAATATCAAAAGTCTTGGCCTTACCGTTTAAGAGAAGAAGATTTTTAAAGATTTTCCTATGAAAAACTGATAAGCCCTTGGGCGGGGTCTTTTTAGGCCCGGGGGTCACAGTTTGAACAATCTTTGTAGAGGACCATAAGATCATGCTACATGCCAAATATCAAAAGTCTAGGCCTTACAGTTTCAGAGAAGAAGATTTTTAAAGATTTTCCTACGAAAAACTGATAAGCCCTAGGGCGGGGCCATTTTTGGCCCGGGGTCATAATTTGAACAATCTTTGTAGAGAACCATTAGATCATGCTACATACCAAATATCAAAGGTCTAGGCCTTACAGTTTCAGAAGAAGATTTTTAAAGATTTTCCTATGAAAAACTGATAAGCCCTAGGGCGGGGCCATTTTTGGCCCGGGGGTCATAATTTGAACAATCTTTGTAGAGGACCATTAGATCATGTTACATACCAAATATTAAAGGTCTAGGCCTTACAGTTTCAGAGAAGAAGATTTGCAAAGATTTTCCTATGTCAAACTGATAAGCCCTAGGGCGGGGCCATTTTTTAGCCCGGGGGTCATAATGTGAACAATGTTTCGTTCCCCCTAACCACTGATACTTCTGACAAAATTTGGTTAAAATCGGGTCAGTAGTTTCAGAGATGTCGTTTGAAAATGTGCACGGACGACGGACGCCGGACAGACGCCGGACACCGGATGCCGGACGGATCGCGGTCACAATAACTCACCTGAGCCTTTGGCTCAGGTGAGCTAAAAATATGACTACACAGTGGAACAGAATACTGTCAGTGTGTACTGATCTAGTGAGATGGAGACAGTATAATCACCTCTATGCACACCAGCACCAAATTCCTGATAAACTACAATGACCAAGATAAGGGTCCATGCTTATAAAGCTTTTAGTTGAGTCTGAGTTTCGTTCTCAGGCTTTTGATTGGTCAGATTTGTCATTTGAGTTCTCAAGCTTTTGATTGGTCAGATTTGAGCCAAAGGCTTGAGAACGATCTCAGACTCAACTAAAAGCTTTATCAGCATGGACCAAGATGCGTAAATTAAAACATTTCCTGAATAGCTTTTTTATTTCGCCACCAAACCTTATGTTGTGACCAATCTTTAGAATCGTCTCTAGAGTTTGGTGGAGAAATGACAAATTTTACTGTTTTAATACACACCTTTATCAATTACTCTAAAATTTTGCAAACTTATCAGATTCAGACAAGACACACGACTCAGTGTCTCATCAGGATCCAAACTGTTTGACACTCGTTACTGCATTTTGAAGAGATATAAAAGTGAACGCTCAGAATTGTAGCAGAAGCGTGCAAAGAGCTAACCCTTTACCTGATTGAAACACACACCTGATTGAAATACCTTCATAAACAGAATAGACCCAGATCTTGTGGGACCCAGAGAGTCTGCTCTGAGAATAGACCCAGATCCTGTAGGAACCGAAATCTGCTCTGAGAATAGACCAAGATCTTGTAGGATCCAGAGGAATTGCTCTGAGAATAGACCCATATCCTGTAGGACCCAGAGAGTCTGCTCTGGGAATAGACCCATATCATTTAGGATCCAAAGGGTCTGCTTTGAGAATAGACCCAGATCCTGTAGGATCCAGAGAGTCTGGTCTGAGAATAGACCCAGATCCTGTAGGGTCTGCTCTGAGAATAGATCCAGATCGATCTTGTAGGATTCAGAGGGTCAGCTCTGATTATGTTTAGAATTTTACAGATCCGATTCTTCATTTTCTGCCGTGCCATGGCCAAAATATCACCTTTTTGTATGCTAATCAAAAATCAGTTAATTAATATTCATGGTGTTGAATATTCAACAGGTAAAGGGTTAAGGTCACTACAAGAAGTTGCCCACACTCCAAAAACCAATAATATAACAAACACAAACTATTCAGGGTGAGAAACGGGATGTGCTAAAGAGTAACCAGTGAGGCGAGGAAGTTGCAAACATCCGATGAGGCGAGGGGCGGATCTGTCTTTGCCCCGCCCATAATTTAGGTGGATGACTGCCTAGGCAATATATCTTCGGTGCAAAGTTTGGATAAAAGCGAAAAAGGGACCCCCCCCCCCATACACATAGTTTATCTTTAAACAAAACTTTGATAATCTGGCAAGCTCAATATATGTAAATCTAGTTATGTAAATATGTAATTCACCTATTAACCCTGATCTTAAAGTATGTATATAGATCTACTAAAATAGTTCATATTCATGAAATAAGAGCCTAAAATCATGATTTTTTAAATAGAATTTTCAATTGATTTTTTACTTTGACACAAACTGTAGAATTAGATGTATATCATGTCAAAATCAAACAGAGTGTAGACCCTGATCAGGCGGCTCTTATAGGAGCCATCTGATCTGGGTCTACTCTGTTTGCAAATGCGTGAAAACACGTTTACAGGGTTAACTCAGGTCTATTTCCTTACTTCAAACATTATTTTTAAATTATAATTAGCAAATATATACCTTGATAAATTTATTTTGTCGCATTATTTATATAATATTTTCACCACTACAACGAGAAGATTGAAAATGTGATAACAGTCATATCAGAGAAATATAGGTCTCTGGTCATATCAATCTTTTTTTTTCTTCTATAAAGCTACTCATCATTTCACCTCAATTAGCCGTTAGTGAAATAATTGTTTATTTCAAACCTCAATACCTACCGAATATTCATGGGCAAATAGTTAAAAGAAATTGGAAGGTAGAACATTTTAACCATTTTAGAAGTAAAGAAACAGATCTTTCAATTTCTATTAACAAACAGAGCATACCTTGATCATAGGAGCCGTCTGATCTGGGTCTACTCTGGTTGCTATTGCGTTGAAAACACATATATATGAGGGAAATGGTTAAGGTATGAGTTCATATGCTGAAGTCTTTTTGGCTGCAGCATGTAGAAAATTTCTCCATTTTTCATGTCAGCCCTTAGTTTGCGTTTTGTGCCTTTTCCCCCGGAATGTAATTTCTATGTTTGTCTGCTTCTGTAGCCGGGTAGAGATTGTGGTGAATCAGTTGATAGGCTTTACTGTGTGGCTTGGTAGCTCAGTCGGTGGAGTATTGGCATGGTAAGCCAGACGTCCTGGGTTCGAGTCCCAGTCGAGACACAACTTTTCACCGTGTTACACTTCTTATATAAATCCATTTTTGTTTTAGTTTTTGCTTATGCATGTGCTGCATATTTGGTACCCATATAATTTTGTTGTTGACTATGTACATGTAATGTGTCTTAAACTACAGTTGAATAATTTATGCTTTTTAATGCATTTTTAGTCTAGAATAAATCACCTCTAATAGACTATAGCTCTTTCAATTGAGTTATTCTTAAAAACAAATACCAATCTGTTTATTGTAGCTTAGTCAAGGGATGTAATTCATGCACCCTTCTGTATTGGATTTTGCATGAGCTGCCTCCCAATGATTGTCACCATGTATGAATGTGATAACTTACTATGCCTGCTTTATGATAAAACAGCTTTTATTTTGTGTTTGAAATGTGTATGCTTTTAAATGCCTTTTTGTCCCGTAATTTATAAGTTGTAATACCTTGAACATGCATTCTTTGTTTTAAATAATGTGCAGGTTTTAATCAGACTCTGCATATTTTTTTAAACAACTTCTTAACTGTTACAGAAATTCTTAGCTTGTTCATATATTTTTTTGTTTTCTTTCTTATATAGCTATGTTTGTATGTATGTGATGTATAACTTACGTCTGTGTAAAAAGCTCAGTAGGGCTTATGTTATTTATTATGTTCATCCGACTATGTGAATAAAATTTACTTGTAGTGGCCTAGTGTCAAACTAAATTCTTTCACCCAGCACTATTCATATGAAATAATGGTCCTCTATATGCCTACTTTGTTTGAAACCTCCTAGTAAATGCATAATTATGGAATAATATAAATTTGGCCAAAGCATTGTGCTTATTCAAACATTTTGAAACAGATGAAACTACCCTTCGTCTCAGAGGATATTTGTTCTTTTTAGCACCAAGCCTCAGTGGATGTATATATACGTGTAATTCCTTTTTAACCCCTCGTTTCAGTGGGTGTAGTTATTAGCTCCTCTTCTCAGTGGATGTATGTAGTTATTAGCTCCTCGTCCCAGTGGATGTATATGTAGTTATTAGCTCCTCGCCTCCGTGGATGTATGTAGTTCTTAGCCCCTCGTTTCAGTGCATGTATGTAGTTATTTGCCCCTCGTCTCAATGGATGTTTGTACTTTTAAGCACCTCGTCTTAGTGGATGTAACGCCTTTGTTAAAAGCCCTTAGCCTCAGTGGATATAATTCCTTTTAAGCCCCTCGTCTCAGTGAATGTATGTACTTATTAGCCCCTCATCTCAGTGGATATTTGTTCTTTTTAGCACCTCGCCTCAGTGGGTGTATGTAGTTATTAGCCACGAGTCTCAGTGGGTGTAACTTAGCCCCTCGTCTCAGTGGATATAGTTATTAGCTCCTCGTCGCAGTGGATCTATGTAGTTTTTAGCTCCTCGATGGATGTATATCCTTTTAGGGCCCTCGTCTCACTAGATATGATTCCTTATTAGCCCCTCGTCTCAGTGGATGTATTTATTAGCTCAATGTCTCAGTGGATGTATTTATTAGTTCCTCGTCTCAGTGGATGTATGTAGTTATTAGTCCCTCGTCTCAGTGGATGCAAAGTAGCACCTCGTCTCAGTGGATGTAGTTATTAGCTCCTCCTCTCAGAGGATCTATGTAGTTTTTAGCTCTTCGTCTCAGTGTATGTATGTAGTAGTTTTTAGCTCCTCGCCTGAGTGGATGTATGTAGTTAATAGCCCTCGTCTCAGTGGATGTAGTTATTAGCTCCCGTCTCAGTGGATGACTCCAGGGCCGTACCCAGAATTTTTTGTCTGGGGGGGCCGAGTTGGGGAGGGTACGGGAGGGGTGTCCCCTCCCGGTAGCCGATTTTTTTAGTATGCCTCTTGAATGGTGCAATTTCCTGCTATCTGGATCACTCTATCAATATATAATTTTATGTTATAATATAGGAAATCGACTCCTTTTACACATGGGTTTAGGCGCAGAGACTTAATACATGATGAATGATCACCAATGTTTCAATGTATGGACTTCGTACAAATCACCCTAACACAAAAGTTGTGATCAAGGCTAAAGTTTTTTGCCATTGACAGACAGACAGACGGACATGTGATCATGCCTTTTTTCCATTGGCAGACGTGATCTTGGTTAAAGTTTTTTGCCATTGACAGACAGACATGTGATCATGACTAAAGAATTTTGCCATTGACAGACAGGCAGACAGACATATGATTAAAGTTTTGCCTTTGACAAACAGACAGACATTTGATCATGATTTAAAAAAAAGATGCTATGGACAGACTCGGCATTATTAATCTCAGAACTAACATCTGCTTATGTCTTTATTTAAGGACATGCATGTTGATCTACCAAGATTGGCAAGAACACAATTAAAAGTAATAAAGAAAACTTTTTTTTGAAAATTATCTCCATTTATTTATTAAAATAAGAAAACATAAGTATATCAGTTGTCTATATAAATATATTTACTTTTAAAAGAAAATGACCATTCTTTTATTCATTGATCATAATGAAAATCCTTTTGAATTTTCAAAATTAATTGATTTTATGCAATATGGCTAAAAACAATTATTTTCAAGATTGGGTAAAGGAAAAAAAGATTTTCTGTAAGTATAAATAACTGAAATGTAAATACATAGATTATTTTGTTAACAAACCTCGATTGATTCAGTACAATCGGTCTGGGGACGAATCATTCATACTTTTTTTATCATTCGGAATGTTCGGAGTTATTCTTTCATTACTAGTTATTGATCAATACAGTAAAACGTTTATCGGTCGAAGTGCATACTGCTTAGCGTCTTGATATGTCATCCCCGTCCCCTCGTTTTGCGACATTGTCTCCACGCTTGAGTAATTTACGTGCCACATGTAGTATTTGTGGACAACGTAGCAATTTGCATTTTGTCACGACTGGTTCCTGAACAATTTATTTGCTAAACTCAAGTATAGCGAAAACTGGAACCAACTCGTGATTACGTAATTCGGGTGTTCTCCGCTGGGGATTACCCTGATTGGTCCATACCAAAATAGGCCAAGCGTGTATCACAGCATGACAGCGTGCTATAGGTGGTCTGTCTGTGTAGAGAACTAACAGATAATCTCCCACAGGGAGGAAAATATCGGTCACTAAAAAAATTGCCATGGTAAAATTTCAAAACGGTAGGGAAAACTAAAAAGGGCCCATTAATGAAAATGGTATCTTGGCAGCCAGCTGGGGGGGGGGGGGGGGGCCAAGCCCCCAACCTGGGTACGTGCCTGGGATCTATGGGTGTTTATACAATAAAACCTCTCTATAACGGCCAATAAATTGTGTTAATTAGTTGGTATTTAGGGCAGATGGCTGCTTAAAGCAAGGTGAAAGTAAAACAGAACGCTCCTATAGGAGCGTTCTGTTTTACTTTCACCTTGCTTTAAGCAGCCACCTGCCTTTAACACAAAATACTTGATTTAATTTAGTGGCCGTTATAGAGAGGTTTTACTGTACTTTAAGGGCCCTCGTCTCACTAGATATGATTCCTTATTAGCCCCTTGTCTCAGTTGATGTATTTATTAGCTCCTCGTCTCAGTGGATGTATGTAGTTACTAGCCCCTCGTCTCAATGGATGTAAATTAGTCCCCCGTCTCAGTGGATGTAGTTATTAACTCCTCGTCTCAGTTAATCTATGTAGTTTTTAGCTCCTCGCCTCAGTGGATCTATGTAGTTTTTAGCTCCTCGCCTCAGTGTATGTATGTAGCTATTAGCTCCTCGTCTCAGTGGATGTTTGTAGTTATTAGCTCCTCGCCTCAGTGGATGAATGTAGCTATTTGCTCATCGCCTCAGTGGATGTATGTCTCGTATGAGATGTTTTTTGTTTAGCAACTACCCTCCGTAGATGTGTATATACTTTTAAGGCCTTCGCTTCAGTGGATGTAATTACTTAGCCCCTCGTCTCAGTGTATGTATGTAGTTATAAGCTCCTCGCCTCAGTGGATGTATGTAGTTATTAGCTCCTCGCCTCAGTGGATGTATGTAGCTATTGCCTCCTCGTCTCAGTGGATGTATGTAGTTATTAGCTCCTCGCCTCAGTGGATGTACATGTATGTAGTTATTAGCTCCTCGCCTCAGTGGATGTTTGTAGTTATGAGCTCATCGCCTCAGTGGATGTATGTCTCGTATGAGATGTATATTTTGTTTAGCAACTACCCTCAGTAGATGTGTACATATATACTTTTAAGGCCTTCGCTTCAGTGGATGTAATTCCTTTTTAGCCCCTCGTCTCAGTGGATGTATATAGTTATTAGCCCCTCGTCTCAGTGGATGTAAATTAGCCCCTCGTCTCAGTGGATGTAGTTATTAGCTCCTCCTCTCAGAGGATCTATGTAGTTTTTAGTTCCTCGCCTCAGTGTATGTATGTAGTTAATAGCCCCTCGTCTCAGTGGATTTATTTATTAGTTCCTCGTCTCAGTGGATGTATGTAGTTATTAGCCCCTCATCTCAGTGGATGTAAATTAGCCCCTCGTCTCAGTGGATGTAGTTATTAGCTCCTCGTCTCAGTGGATCTATGTAGTTTTTAGTTCCACGCATCAGTGTATGTATGTAGTTAATAACTTCTCATCTCAGTGGATGCATTTATTAGTTCCTCGTCTCAGTGAATGTATGTAGTTATTAGCCCCTCGCCAGACGTCCTGGGTTCGAGTCCCAGTCGAGACACAACTTTTCACCGTGTTACACTTCTTATCCATTTTTGTTTTATTTTTTGCTTATGCATGTGCTGCATATTTGGTACCCATATAATTTTGTTGTTGACTATGTACATGTAATGTGTCTTAAACTACAGTTGAATAATTTATGCTTTTTAATGCATTTTTAGTCTAGAATAAATCACCTCTAATAGACTATAGCTATTTCAATTGAGTTATTCTTAAAAACAAATACCAATCTGTTTATTGTAGCTTAGTCAAGGGATGTAATTCATGCATCCTTCTGTATTGGATTTTGCATGAGCTGCCTCCCAATGATTGTCACCATGTATGAATGTGATAACTTACTATGCCTGCTTTATGATAAAACAGCTTTTATTTTGTGTCTGAAATGTGTATGCTTTTAAATGCCTTTAGCCCCTCGTCTCAGTGGATGTATGTAGTTATTAGCCCCTCGTCTCAGTGGATGTAAATTAGCCCCTCGTCTCAGTGGATGTAGTTATTAGCTCCTCCTCTCAGTGGATCTATGTAGTTTTTAGTTCCTCGCCTCAGTGTATGTATGTAGTTAATAGCCCCTCGTCTCAGTGGATGTATTTATTAGTTCCTCGTCTCAGTGGATGTATGTAGTTATTAGCCCCTCATCTCAGTGGATGTAAATTAGCCCCTCGTCTCAGTGGATGTAGTTATTAGCTCCTCGTCTCAGTGGATCTATGTAGTTTTTAGTTCCACGCATCAGTGTATGTATGTAGTTAATAACTTCTCATCTCAGTGGATGCATTTATTAGTTCCTCGTCTCAGTGGATGTATGTAGTTATTAGCCCCTCGTCTCAGTGGATGTAAATTAGCCCCTCGTCTTAGTGGATGTAGTTATTAGCTCCTCGCCTCAGTGGATCTATGTAGTTTTTAGCTCCTCGCCTCAGTGTATGTATGTAGTTATTAAACTCCTGTCTCATTAGTTTTTTCCCTTTTTAACACCTCGTCTCAGTAGATGCATACACTTTTAAGTCCCTCGTCTCAGTGGATGTAATTCCTTTTTAGCCCCTCGCCTCAGTGGATGTAAATTAGCCAATCATCTTACAGGATGTTGTTCTTTTTAGCACATCGCCTCAGTGGATGTATATACTTTAAGGGCCCTCGTCTCACTAGATATGATTCCTTATTAGCCCCTTGTCTCAGTGGAGGTATTTATTAGTTCCTCGTCTCAGTGGATGTATTTATTAGTTCCTCGTCTCAGTGGATGTATGTCGTTAATAGCCCCTCGTCTCAGTGGATGTAAATTAGCCCATCATCTTAGAGGATGTTTGTTCTTTTTAGCACCTCGCCTCAGTGGATGTATGTAGTTATTAGCTCCTCGCCTCAGTGTATGTATGTAGTTAATAGCCCCTCGTCTCAGTGGATGTATTTATTAGTTCCTCGTCTCAGTGGATGTATGTAGTGATTAGCCCCTCGTCTCAGTGGATGTAAATTAGCCCCTCGTCTCAGTGGATGTAGTTATTAGATCCTCGTCTCAGTGGATCTATGTAGTTTTTAGTTCCTCGCATCAGTGTATGTATGTAGTTAATAACCTCTCGTCTCAGTGGATGGATCTATGTAGTTTTGAGCTCCTCGCCTCAGTGTATGTATGTAGATATTAGCTCCTCGTCTCAGTGGATGTTTGTAGTTATTAGCTCCTCGCCTCAGTGGATGTATGTAGCTATTTGCTCATCGCCTCAGTGGATGTATGTCTCGTATGAGATGTTTTTTGTTTAGCAACTACCCTCAGTAGATGTGTATATACTTTTAAGGCCTTCGCTTTAGTGGATGTAATTCCTTTTTAGCCGCTCTTCTCAGTGGATGTATGTAGTTATAAGCTCCTCGCCTCAGTGGATGTATGTAATTATTAGCTCCTCGCCTCAGTGGATGTATGTAGCTATTGCCTCCTCGTCTCAGTGGATGTATGTAGTTATTAGCTCCTCGCCTCAGTGGATGTACATGTATGTAGTTATTAGCTCCTCGCCTCAGTGGATGTTTGTAGTTATGAGCTCATCGCCTCAGTGGATGTATGTCTCGTATGAGATGTATATTTTGTTTAGCAACTACCCTCAGTAGATGTGTATATACTTTTAAGGCCTTCGCTTCAGTGGATGTAATTCCTTTTTAGCCCCTCGTCTCAGTGGATGTATGTAGTTATTAGCCCCTCGTCTCAGTGGATGTAAATTAGCCCCTCGTCTCAGTGGATGTACTTATTTGCTCCTCCTCTCAGTGGATCTATGTAGTTTTTAGTTCCTCGCCTCAGTGTATGTATGTAGTTAATAGTCCCTTGTCTCGGTGGATGCATTTATTAGTTCCTCGTCTCAGTGGATGTATGTAGTTATTAGCCCCTCGTCTCAGTGGATGTAAATTAGCCCCTCGTCTTAGTGGATGTAGTTATTAGCTCCTCGTCTCAGTGGATATATGTAGTTTTTAGCTCCTCGCCTCAGTGTATGTATGTAGTTATTAAACTCCTGTCTCATTAGTTTTTTCCCTTTTTAACACCTCGTCTCAGTAGATGCATACACTTTTAAGTCCCTCGTCTCAGTGGATGTAATTCCTTTTTAGCCCCTCGCCTCAGTGGATATAAATTAGCCCATCATCTTAGAGGATGTTTGTTCTTTTTAGCACATCGCCTCAGTGGATGTATATACTTTAAGGGCCTCGTCTCACTAGATATGATTCCTTATTAGCCCCTTGTCTCAGTGGATGTATTTATTAGTTCCTCGGCTCAGTGGATGTATTTATTAGTTCCTCGTCTCCGTGGATGTATGTCGTTAATAGCCCCTCGTCTCAGTGGATGTAAATTAGCCCATCATCTTAGAGGATGTTTGTTCTTTTAAGCACCTCGCCTCAGTGGGTGTATGTAGTTATTAGCTCCTCGCCTCAGTGTATGTATGTAGTTAATAGCCCCTCGTCTCAGTGGATGTATTTATTAGTTCCTCGTCTCAGTGGATGTATGTAGTGATTAGCCCCTCGTCTCAGTGGATGTAAATTAGCCCCTCGTCTCAGTGGATGTAGTTATTAGCTCCCCGTCTCAGTGGATCTATGTAGTTTTTAGTTCCTCGCATCAGTGTATGTATGTAGTTAATAACTTCTCGTCTCAGTGGATGCATTTATTAGTTCCTCGTCTCAGTTGATGTATGTAGTTATTAGCCCCTCGTCTCAGTGGATGTAAATTAGCTCCTCGTCTTAGTGGATGTAGTTATTAGCTCCTCGTCTCAGTGGATCTATGTAGTTTTTAGCTCCTCGCCTCAGTGTATGTATGTAGTTATTAAACTCCTGTATCATTAGTTTTTTTCCCTTTTTAACACCTCGTCTCCGTAGATGCATACACTTTTAAGTCCCTCGTCTCAGTGGATGTAATTCCTTTTTAGCCCCTCGCCTCAGTGGATGTAAATTAGCCCATCATCTTAGAGGATGTTTGTTCTTTTTAGCACCTCGCCTCAGTGGATGTACATGTATATACTTTAAGGGCTCTCGTCTCACTAGATATGATTCCTTATTAGCCCCTTGTCTCAGTGGATGTATTTATTAGTTCCTCGTCTCAGTGGATGTATTTATTAGTTACATACATACACTGAGGCGAGGAGCTAAAAACTACATAGATCCACTGAGACGATGTATGTCGTTAATAGCCCCTCTTCTCAGTGGATGTAAATTAGCCCATCATCTTAGAGGATGTTTGTTCTTTTTAGCACCTCGCCTCAGTGGATGTATATACTTTAATGGTCCTCGTCTCACTAGATATGATTCCTTATTAGCCCCTTGCCTCAGTGGATGTATTTATTTTATTAATTTTATTAGCTCCTCGTCTCAGTGGATGTATGTAGTTATTAGCCCCTCGTCTCAGTGGATGTATGTAGTTATTAGCCTCTCGTCTCAGTGGATATAAATTAGCCCTTCGTCTTAGTGGATGTAGTTATTAGCTCCTCGTCTCAGTGGATCTATGTAGTTTTTAGCTCCTCGCCTCAGTGTATGTATGTATGTATGTAGCTATTAGCTCCTCGTCTCAGTGGATGTATGGAATTATTAGCTCCTCGCCTCAGTGGATGTATGTAGCTATTAGCTCATCGCCTCAGTGGATGTATGTCTCGTATGAGATGTTTTTGTTTAGCAACTACCCTCAGTAGAAGTGTATATACTTTTAAGGCCTTCGCTTCAGTGGATGTAATTCCTTTTTAGCCCCTCGTCTCAGTGTATGTATGTAGTTATTAGCTCCTCGCCTCAGTGGATGTATGTAGTTATTAGCTCCTCGCCTCAGTGGATGTATGTTGCTATTACCTCCTCGTCTCAGTGGATGTATGTAGATATTAGCTCCTCACCTCAGTGGATGTTTGTAGTTATTAGTTCATCGCCTCAGTGGATGTATGTCTCGTATGAGTTTAGCAACTACCCTCAGTAGATGTGTATATACTTTTAAGGCCTTCGCTTCAGTGGATGTAATTCCTTTTTAGCCTCTCGTCTCAGCGGATATATGTAGTTATTAGCCCCTCGTCTCAGTGGATGTAGTTATTAGCCCCCCGTCTCAGTGGATCTATGTAGTTTTTAGCTCCTCACCTCAGTGTATGTATGTAGTTATTAACCTCCTGTCTTATTAGTTTTTTTCCCTTTTAAACACCTCGTCTCAGTAGATGCATATACTTTTAAGCCCCTCGTCTCAGTGGATGTAATTCCTTTTTAGCCCCTCGCTTCAGTGGATGTAAATTAGCCCATCATCTTAGAGGATGTTTGTTCTTTTTAGCACCTCGCCTCAGTGGATGTATATACAGTAAAACCTCTCTATAACGGCCAATAAATTTTGTTAATTGGTTGGTATTTAGGGCAGGTGGCTGCTTAAAGCAAGGTGAAAGTAAAACAGAACGCTCCTATAGGTGCGTTCTGTTTTACTTTCACCTTGCTTAAAGCAGCCACCTGCCTTTAACACAAAATACTTGATTTGATTTAGTGGCCGTTATAGAGAGGTTTTACTGTACTTTAAGGGCCCTCGTCTCACTAGATATGATTCCTTATTAGCCCCTTGTCTCAGTTGATGTATTTATTAGCTCCTCGTCTCAGTGGATGTATTTATTAGTTCCTCGTCTCAGTGGATGTATGTAGTTACTAGCCCCTCGTCTCAGTGGATGTAAATTAGGCTTAGCCCCTCGTCTCAGTGGATGTAGTTTTTAGCTCCTCGTCTCAGTGGATCTTTTTAACTTTTAAGGCCTTCGCTTCAGTGGATGTAAATTTTCCCCTCGTCTCAGTGGATGTAGTTATTAGCCCCCCCCCTCTCAGTGGATATAGTCATTAGCTCCTCGTCTCAGTGGATCTATGTAGTTTTTAGCTCCTCACCTCAGTGTATGTATGTAGTTATTAACCCCTTTTCTCAGTTTTTTCCCTTTTTAGCACCTCGTCTCAGTAGATGCATATACTTTTAAGCCCCTCGTCTCAGTGGATGTAAATTAGCCCATCATCTTAGAGGATATTGTTCTTTTTATCACCTCGCCTCAGTGGATGTTTATACTTTTAGGGCCCTCGTCTCACTAGATATGGTTCCTTATTAGCCCCTCGTCTCAGTGGATGTATGTAGTTATTAGCCCCTCGTCTCAGTGGATGTAAATTAGCCCCTCGTCTTAGAGGATGTTTGTACTTTTTAGCACATCGCTATTGTGGATGTATGTACTTTTAAAGCCCTTGTCTTAGTGGATGCAATTCCTTTTCAGTCCCTCGTCTCAGTGGATATATGTAGTTATTAGCCCATCGTCTCAGTGAATGTAAATTAGCACCTTGTCTTAGAGGTTTTTTAGCACCTCGCCATAGTGGATGTATAAACTTTTAAGGCCCTTGTCACAGTAGATGTAATTCCTTTTTAGACTCTCGTCTCAGTGGGTGTAAATTAGCCCCTCGTCTTAGAGGATGTTTTTACATTTTAGCACCTTTCCTCAGTGGATGTACGTATATGCTTTTAAGGCCCTCGTCTCAGTGAGTGTAATTCATTTTTAGCTCCTCGTCTCAGTGGATGTAAATTAGTCCCTCGTCTCAGTGGATGCATGTATTTATTAGCTCCTCACCTCAGTTGATGTATGTAGTTATTAGCCCCTCGTCTGTGATGCCTTATGCCCATATATTAAGAAAGACCATATTTGGTCATAAAACGTGTCTTTACCCCTTCTACAACATACTCTTTTTATCTTTCTAGTTGTTATAACAAACGCTTATGTCACGTTTATACACTTATTCTGTTCTGTTCAATTTACTGGCTAAATCGTCCATTTTGGAGCTCGGACAGACGCACGGACGATCAGAGAGACTTCAGAGTGCCCCGGTCTTGTAGGCAAATGTTTCTAGTCAACATATAAATACCCATACTAGGTATATTTAACCCTCTTACTGAGTAATTTAGATAATTAATAATTGAGATACGGGTACTAAAATAACCCAAAATATTCATATTTAAATGGAATGTTTTGCTGGTACGGACGGATAAACGGACATGCAAGCGCCATATTATACCAAATGATACGTATGTACAAAACCTATAATATGTGCAGCATTCAGCTTCTTAAGTTTTATAATAAAGGCTAATGTCACGTTTATTCTACGTTCTATTCTGAACATTTTAACCCACCCCAAGCTAGTACTATCGTCCATTTTGGGGGCTCAGGCAGACGCACGGGCGATCAGGGAGACGTCAAACCGTTTGGCTCTTGTACTCTAAGGTCAGTAGTATACATACATGTATAAGTGAAAATATATATCCTAAGACCTCCAGCGGGCTCAAGAAACATGAAACATTCTTCCAAGGGGTTGCAAAAACACGAAAATATAGGCTTTCTAATGCAGCAAACAGTGCAGATTCTTATCAGAGTCGCCTCGGAGAGACGCCGGTATGCAAATCAATGCAGCAAACAGTGCAGACCCTGATCAGAGCCACAAGCCTGTATATGTATCAATGAAGCAAACAGTGCAGACGCTGATCAGAGCCGCCTCGGAGAGGTGGCGGCACGTTAATCAATGCAACAAACGGTCAGACCCTGATCAGAGCCACAGGCCTGTAAATCAATGCAGCAAACAGTGCAGACCCTGATCAGAGCCTCGGATATCTGGATTGTATAATGCAAAAAAAAGAAATCTCTTTGTACTAAGATACTTTGTTTATGATCTGGACCAAAACAGACGGCTGTAAGGTATAAAACTATATGTAATCTTCTAGAATGAAGTTTCCTAAATACGATAAAAAAGATCTAGCGTTTTGAAATTTAACTTTTTTCGTATACAAAGTATCAGCCTATTCTCGTTAATGAAAACAACGGTCGAGTAGTAAACCTATATTTTACTGCCCGCAAAGACAGACAGATTAACGGACGGACAATAAAACATACGCAGACGATTAGCAAATGTACTATACCATATACCCATTTATATATTATAATTCTATACCACCCTGTTATGGATACAGTCCTTGTCAAAAGTCATGAAAAACGACCCGTTTTAATAACGAAATATAACCTCGGATAAGATAATTTGCTGCGCGTACGGTCGAACAAACACGTAAATGTTGCAACATCTGGTAATTTTATAGGACCTTTGCAATGAATGTAAATTTATGTTATCTATCTATAAAATTATACCTTATAAGGGCATTTGAAATTAAAATTTGCACTTTCCGGATGTCTGAATTTGGCCGTTTCTTAAGCTGTACGGACGGACGAATGCCCCAAGTTCTATGTAGATTGAGTCATTTTATTTATATCTTTGTTACATACATACATATGTAAAGAAAAATTAGTAGATACAATTAAATAATGTAGAAATAATCCTCAAAAGGTACCAAAATGGCCTGATTGTCACAAAAATAGCACTGTGGGCCTAGAGAACGGGGCGTACGGACGGACAAACAGCCGAACGCATTATATTACAACGCATAATACCAGCTTGTAGAGAATAACTTTTTTAATAAATACACGTAGGTTTAAAATAAGAATAAATGTTTATAGAGTCAAGGGCTCCATTAAATATGGCCCAGAAGGTGCATTTTGGACTCTTTAGCGGGCCTCCAGAATCGAGCCTAGAACCAACTATATCGAGGGTTCTCGGTAATGTACTCAGTACCAATTAAATAAGCATTATTAGGTCTACATATGCATTATAAATTTAGTGCGTAGGTCAGTGCGAGGTCAGTTCGTAAATGTCCGTTAAAGTTTGTAAAATTCGGAAAAAACCGGTAATTTTCGCGATACTTATAGCTAATTCAAGACCTCGTACAGACATACACAATAGCGGGCAGACCAATATATTTATGCATAAGTTATGTCCAAGAATAGTTATTTATATTGCTATATAGATATAAAGAATATATGCAGGGATTATGTGATAATGGGGCACCCAAAACGGCGGAAATCGCTATAGAACAAAGAACTGTTTTGGCGCCAAAAGGGTTTTTGCGTTCTGACGGACGAACACCTACACTGAGGATTGTGAATTTAGTACCGGTTGAAATACCAAGTACGCAGCTACAAGTCGGTGCAAAGATATTGAAAAAATATTGAAAAATGGCTGCGATATCAGGT
This sequence comes from Azorinus chamasolen, assembly GCA_963576725.1. Lineage (NCBI taxonomy): Eukaryota > Metazoa > Mollusca > Bivalvia > Cardiida > Solecurtidae > Azorinus > Azorinus chamasolen. The sequence goes on from OY755246.1 coordinate 83,873,647, forward strand.
TCCAACCCCTTAAAATGAGCAAATCCGGAGCGATTTAGGTGTATCTGTGTCATAACTGGCAACCTTATTAAAACTCTGAGTTGACACTTGATAGGACCTTAAGTTTTACATCTTGAATAGTTCTACACGTACATGAAAAAATAATACAGAAATATTAAGATATAAGCGCGTTATGAACGTTTTATGTAACTCGTCCATTTAAGGAAGTGTCTATTTCTAACATGTTTTTTTTACTTTTAAGGAGAACGCATAGGGCGAGAATATCAAACGATATGTCATTTTGTAGATCTTAGCATGCCCTACACGGCGATACCTTTTTAATTGGTATCCGTGAATCTATAAGTTTTTTATTGCCCAAATACGGACAGGGACACTTCAACCACCAATTCCTATCAAAATTCAACCCAGAAAAATTTAATAACTTATGGACGTTTTCGGAAATGATACTTACAGAATCCAAAGACCTTTTGATGCTGCATCTTTTGACACCAACATCGCTATATTCGGGAAAAAAATAAAAGTGTCATAAACAGATCACGAAAGTTGCGGACTTTTGTTAGGTTAAATAGTATATCTGACATGGCATCATAATCTCAACTCCTGAGTTTGGAGATCGAATTTTTTTTTTGTGCTGGGTATGTGGTTGGGTCAAGGTCATCGAAACCCGACATTGAAAGGTCACGATTGGTGTTGCGTAATCGCTGGGGGTTAAAAATCAAGGGTTGGAGTGTCCCTAGAACTTGACCGAAAATGCGCCAAAAGTAATTAACCCTACCCCGAATTCGTGTGTGGGTGGGGGAGGATTAGCAGATATACTCGAAATATATTTATATACCAAGTTTCAGTACTAACCCAAGATTAATAAGGAGGAACCTGGTCATTTTGTGTACTCCGGGTCACTCGGCACAAAAAAGTATAATTAGGGTTAGGTTAGGGTTAGGGTTAGCCCTAACTACGCTTTTGTGTAAGGTTCCTCGTTGTTACCTCGTAACCGGCTAAAACGTTTAAACTGGTAACACTCAGTAACAGTATGAGATTCAAAAATAGTGACAACTATAAAACTGCTTCGTTTCAAAAGCCCTGTCAATTCCGTCCCACTTTCCCACCTAGCATGTTCCGTTATGGGTTCCAATCTGGTGCAAAATTTAAAACCTTGATATCAAACGATTTAACGATTTATTGGCTAGGACTGAACAACTTTTGTTCTTATATATATATTCCAAATCTCTCCGGTAGCTTGTTGTAAGAGAAAAACATAATTCATTAGGCTCTGACACAAACAAGGGCAGACAACCCGCTTGTATTCAGCCGAGTTGTCCATTTGACCATGGTGTCATACTCACTGCAATGCATCCTTTCCAACGATATGCTACAAGCCTGGGTTTGATCGCATTCGGATCAGGACAACACGACCGACAACCACCGGTCTCTTGGCACGAATGTGGGTGGGGTAACAAAATTCAAATATTAAAACCGTCATAACTTTTGAACGGAGAAAGATAGAAAACCAAAGTAAATTGCAAAGTTGCTTGTCGTGACGAGATCTATCGACTGGTGTCACGTTTACTGAGTTCTCAATGCGACTGGCCGAGAACGGGATCGAAAACCATTTCCGTCAAAAGGTCGATCCGGCATAACTCAGGATCCATAGGCGATAGAAAGATAGTGTAAACAGTAAATTTGCTTCATTACACGAGCCCTGTCGATTGCTGTCGCGTTTTTTCACCTGGCACTCTTGGTTAGGATTTTCTCTCTAGTGCACGATTTTGAGGTCACAGGTTCGAAACTTTGATAACAATCGATTTATTGGCTAGGACTGAACAACTTTTGTCCTTACATATATATTCCAAATCTCTCCGGTAGCTTGTTATAAGAGAAGTTTTATTCATAGGGCTCTTACTCGAAAAGGGCAGACAACCCGCTTGTAGTAAGCCGAATTGTCCATTTGACCATAGTGTCATACTCAATGCATTGAAACCTTTCCAACGATATGCTACAAGCCTAGAATTGGTGGCATTTGGATCAGGACAACACGACCGACAACCACCGGCATCTCGGCACGAATGTGGGTGGGGTAACAAAATTGAAATATTAAAACCGTCATAACTTTTGAATGGAGAAAGATAGAAAACCAAAGTAAACTGCAAAGTTGTTTGTCCTGGTGAGATCTATCGACTGGTGTCACGTTTACTGAGTTCTCTATGCGACTGGCCGAGAACGGGATCGAAAACCATTTCCGTCAAAAGGTCGATCCGGCATAACTCAGGATCCATAGGAGATAGAAAGATAGTGTAAACAGTAAATTTGCTTCATTAGACAAGCCCTGTCGATTGCTGTCGCGTTTTTTCACCTAGCACTTTCGGATCGGATTTTCGCTCTAGTGCACGATTTTGAGGTCCCAGGTTCGAAACCTTGATATCAATCGATTTATTGGCTAGGACTGAACAACTTTTGTTCTTACATATATATTCCAAATCTCTCCGGTAGCTTGTTGTAGAAGAAAATTCAATTCATTAGGCTCTGAGACAAACAGGGGCAGACAACCCGCTTGTATACAACTGTGTTGTCCATTTAACCATAGTTTCATACTCAATGCATTGAAACCTTTCCATCGATATGCTTCAAGCCTGGGTTTGGTCGCATTTGGATCAGGACAACACGGCCGACAACCACCGGCATCTCGGTACGAATGTGGGTGGGGTAACAAAATTGAAATATTAAAACCGTCATAACTTTTGAACGGAGAAAGATAGAAAACCAAAGTAAATTGCAAAGTTGCTTGTCGTGACGAGATCTATCAACTGGTGTCATGTTTACCGTGTTCTCTATGTGACTGGCCGAGAAGGGGACTGAAAACCATTTCTGTCCAATTTTCGATCCGGCATAACTCAGGATCCATACGAGATAGAAATATAGTGTAAACAGTAAATTTGCTTCATTAGACAAGCCCTGTCGATTGCTGTCGCGTTTTTTCACCTAGCACTTTTAAATCGGATTTTCGCTCTAGTGCACGATTTTGAGGTTCCAGGTTCGAAACCTTGATATCAATCGATTTATTGGCTAGGACTGAACAACTTTTGTTCTTACATATATATTCCAAATCTCTCCGGTAGCTTGTTATAAGTGAAAGTTTAATTCATTAGGCTCTGACTCAAACAAGGACAGACAACCCGCTTGTATTCAGCCGAGTTGTACATTTGACCATAGTTGCATACTCACTGCATTAAAACCTTTCCAACGATATGCTACAAGTCTGGGTTTGGTCACATTTCGATCAGGACAACACGACCGACAACCACCGGTCTCTTGGCACGAATGTGGATGGGGTAACAAAATTGAAATATTAAAATCGTCATAACTTTTGAATGGAGAAAGATAGAAAACCAAAGTAAATTGCAAAGTTGCTTGTCGTGACGAGATCTATCGACTGGTGTCATGTTTACCGTGTTCTCTATGCGACTGGCCGAGAAGGGGACCGAAAACCATTTCCGTCCGAAGTTCGATCCGGCATAACTCAGGATCCATAGGAGATAGAAAGATAGTGTAAACAGTAAATTTGCTTCATTACACGAGCCCTGTCGATTGCTGTCGCGTTTTTTCGCCTAGCACTTTTGGTTCGGATTTTCGCTCTAGTGCACGATTTTGAGGTCCCAGGTTCGAAACCTTGATATCAATCGATTTATTGGCTAGGACTGAACAACTTTTGTTCTTACATATATATTCCAAATCTCTCCGGTAGCTTGTTGTAGAAGAAAATTTAATTCAGTAGGCTCTGAGACAAACAAGGGCAGACAACCCGCTTGTGTTCAACTGTGTTGTCCATTTAACCATAGTTTCATACTCAATGCATTGAAACCTTTCCATCGATATGCTTCAAGCCTGGGTTTGGTCGCATTTGGATCAGGACAACACGGCCGACAACCACCGGCATCTCGGTACGAATGTGGGTGGGGTAACAAAATTGAAATATTAAAACCGTCAGAACTTTTGAACGGAGAAAGATAGAAAACCAAAGTAAATTGCAAAGTTGCTTGTCGTGACGAGATCTATCGACTGGTGTCATGTTTACCGTGTTCTCTATGTGACTGGCCGAGAAGGGGACTGAAAACCATTTCTGTCCAATTTTCGATCCGGCATAACTCAGGATCCATACGAGATAGAAAGATAGTGTAAACAGTAAATTTGCTTCATTAGACAAGCCCTGTCGATTGCTGTCGCGTTTTTTCACCTAGCACTTTTGGATCGGATTTTCGCTCTAGTGTACGATTTTGAGGTTCCAGGTTCGAAACCTTGATATCAATCGATTTATTGGCTAGGACTGAACAACTTTTGTTCTTACATACATATTCCAAATCTCTCCGGTAGCTTGTTATAAGAGAAGTTTTATTCATAAGGCTCTTACTCAAAAAGGGCAGACAACCCGCTTGTATTAAGCCGAGTTGTCCATTTGACCATAGTTGCATACTCACTGCATTAAAACCTTTCCAACGATATGCTTCAAGCCTGGGTTTGGTCGCATTTGGATCAGGACAACACGGCCGACAACCACCGGCCTCTCGGCACGAATGTGGGTGGGGTAACAAAATTCAAATATTAAAACCGTCATAACTTTTGAACGGAGAAAGATAGAAAACCAAAGTAAATTGCAAAGTTGCTTGTCGTGACGAGATCTATCGACTGGTGTCATGTTTACTGTGTTCTCTATGCGACTGGCCGAGAAGGGGACTGAAAACCATTTCCGTCCGAAGTTCGATCCGGCATAACTCAGGATCCAACGGAGATAGAACTATAGTGTAAACAGTAAATTTGCTTCATTACACGAGCCCTGTCGATTGCTGTCGCGTTTTTTCGCCTAGCACTTTTGGATCGGATTTTCGCTCTAGTGCACGATTTTGAGGTTCCTGGTTCGAAACCTTGATATCAATCGATTTATTGGCTAGGACTGAACAACTTTTGTTCTTACATATATATTCCAAATCTCTCCGGTAGCTTGTTATAAGTGAAAGTTTAATTCATTAGGCTCTGACTCAAACAATGACAGACAACCCGCTTGTATTCAGCCGAGTTGTCCATTTGACCATAGTTGCATACTCACTGCATTAAAACCTTTCCAACGATATGCTTCAAGCCTGGGTTTGGTCGCATTTGGATCAGGACAACACGGCCGACAACCACCGGCCTCTCGGCACGAATGTGGGTGGGGTAACAAAATTCAAATATTAAAACCGTCATAACTTTTGAACGGAGAAAGATAGAAAACCAAAGTAAATTGCAAAGTTGCTTGTCGTGACGAGATCTATCGACTGGTGTCATGTTTACCGTGTTCTCTATGCGACTGGCCGAGAAGGGGACCGAAAACTATTTCCGTCCGAAGTTCGATCCGGCATAACTCAGGATCCAACGGAGATAGAACTATAGTGTAAACAGTAAATTTGCTTCATTACACGAGCCCTGTCGATTGCTGTCGCGTTTTTTCGCCTAGCACTTTTGGATCGGATTTTCGCTCTAGTGCACGATTTTGAGGTTCCTGGTTTGAAACCTTGATATCAATCGATTTATTGGCTAGGACTGAACAACTTTTGTTCTTACATATATATTCCAAATCTCTCCGGTAGCTTGTTGTAGAAGAAAATTTAATTCAGTAGGCTCTGAGACAAACAAGGGCAGACAACCCGCTTGTATTCAACTGTGTTGTCCATTTAACCATAGTTTCATACTCAATGCATTGAAACCTTTCCATCGATATGCTACAAGCCTGGGTTTGGTCGCATTTGGATCAGGACAACACGGCCGACAACCACCGGCATCTCGGTACGAATGTGGGTGGGGTAACAAAATTGAAATATTAAAACCGTCAGAACTTTTGAACGGAGAAAGATAGAAAACCGAAGTAAATTGCAAAGTTGCTTGTCGTGACGAGATCTATCGACTGGTGTCATGTTTACCGTGTTCTCTATGTGACTGGCCGAGAAGGGGACTGAAAACCATTTCTGTCCAATTTTCGATCCGGCATAACTCAGGATCCATACGAGATAGAAAGATAGTGTAAACAGTAAATTTGCTTCATTAGACAAGCCCTGTCGATTGCTGTCGCGTTTTTTCACCTAGCACTTTTGGATCGGATTTTCGCTCTAGTGCACGATTTTGAGGTTCCAGGTTCGAAACCTTGATATCAATCGATTTATTGGCTAGGACTGAACAACTTTTGTTCTTACATACATATTCCAAATCTCTCCGGTAGCTTGTTATAAGAGAAGTTTTATTCATAAGGCTCTTACTCAAAAAGGGCAGACAACCCGCTTGTATTAAGCCGAGTTGTCCATTTGACCATAGTTGCATACTCACTGCATTAAAACCTTTCCAACGATATGCTTCAAGCCTGGGTTTGGTCGCATTTGGATCAGGACAACACGGCCGACAACCACCGGCCTCTCGGCACGAATGTGGGTGGGGTAACAAAATTCAAATATTAAAACCGTCATAACTTTTGAACGGAGAAAGATAGAAAACCAAAGTAAATTGCAAAGTTGCTTGTCGTGACGAGATCTATCGACTGGTGTCATGTTTACCGTGTTCTCTATGTGACTGGCCGAGAAGGGGACTGAAAACCATTTCTGTCCAATTTTCGATCCGGCATAACTCAGGATCCATACGAGATAGAAATATAGTGTAAACAGTAAATTTGCTTCATTAGACAAGCCCTGTCGATTGCTGTCGCGTTTTTTCACCTAGCACTTTTAAATCGGATTTTCGCTCTAGTGCACGATTTTGAGGTTCCAGGTTCGAAACCTTGATATCAATCGATTTATTGGCTAGGACTGAACAACTTTTGTTCTTACATATATATTCCAAATCTCTCCGGTAGCTTGTTATAAGTGAAAGTTTAATTCATTAGGCTCTGACTCAAACAAGGACAGACAACCCGCTTGTATTCAGCCGAGTTGTACATTTGACCATAGTTGCATACTCACTGCATTAAAACCTTTCCAACGATATGCTACAAGTCTGGGTTTGGTCGCATTTCGATCAGGACAACACGACCGACAACCACCGGTCTCTTGGCACGAATGTGGATGGGGTAACAAAATTGAAATATTAAAATCGTCATAACTTTTGAATGGAGAAAGATAGAAAACCAAAGTAAATTGCAAAGTTGTTTGTCGTGACGAGATCTATCGACTGGTGTCATGTTTACCGTGTTCTCTATGTGACTGGCCGAGAAGGGGACCGAAAACCATTTCCGTCCGAAGTTCGATCCGGCATAACTCAGGATCCATAGGAGATAGAAAGATAGTGTAAACAGTAAATTTGCTTCATTACACGAGCCCTGTCGATTGCTGTCGCGTTTTTTCGCCTAGCACTTTTGGTTCGGATTTTCGCTCTAGTGCACGATTTTGAGGTCCCAGGTTCGAAACCTTGATATCAATCGATTTATTGGCTAGGACTGAACAACTTTTGTTCTTACATATATATTCCAAATCTCTCCGGTAGCTTGTTGTAGAAGAAAATTTAATTCAGTAGGCTCTGAGACAAACAAGGGCAGACAACCCGCTTGTGTTCAACTGTGTTGTCCATTTGACCATAGTTTCATACCCAATGCATTGAAACCTTTCCATCGATATGCTTCAAGCCTGGGTTTGGTCGCATTTGGATCAGGACAACACGGCCGACAACCACCGGCATCTCGGTACGAATGTGGGTGGGGTAACAAAATTGAAATATTAAAACCGTCAGAACTTTTGAACGGAGAAAGATAGAAAACCAAAGTAAATTGCAAAGTTGCTTGTCGTGACGAGATCTATCGACTGGTGTCATGTTTACCGTGTTCTCTATGTGACTGGCCGAGAAGGGGACTGAAAACCATTTCTGTCCAATTTTCGATCCGGCATAACTCAGGATCCATACGAGATAGAAAGATAGTGTAAACAGTAAATTTGCTTCATTAGACAAGCCCTGTCGATTGCTGTCGCGTTTTTTCACCTAGCACTTTTGGATCGGATTTTCGCTCTAGTGCACGATTTTGAGGTTCCAGGTTCGAAACCTTGATATCAATCGATTTATTGGCTAGGACTGAACAACTTTTGTTCTTACATACATATTCCAAATCTCTCCGGTAGCTTGTTATAAGAGAAGTTTTATTCATAAGGCTCTTACTCAAAAAGGGCAGACAACCCGCTTGTATTAAGCCGAGTTGTCCATTTGACCATAGTTGCATACTCACTGCATTAAAACCTTTCCAACGATATGCTTCAAGCCTGGGTTTGGTCGCATTTGGATCAGGACAACACGGCCGACAACCACCGGCCTCTCGGCACGAATGTGGGTGGGGTAACAAAATTCAAATATTAAAACCGTCATAACTTTTGAACGGAGAAAGATAGAAAACCAAAGTAAATTGCAAAGTTGCTTGTCGTGACGAGATCTATCGACTGGTGTCATGTTTACCGTGTTCTCTATGCGACTGGCCGAGAAGGGGACCGAAAACCATTTCCGTCCGAAGTTCGATCCGGCATAACTCAGGATCCAACGGAGATAGAACTATAGTGTAAACAGTAAATTTGCTTCATTACACGAGCCCTGTCGATTGCTGTCGCGTTTTTTCGCCTAGCACTTTTGGATCGGATTTTCGCTCTAGTGCACGATTTTGAGGTTCCTGGTTCGAAACCTTGATATCAATCGATTTATTGGCTAGGACTGAACAACTTTTGTTCTTACATATATATTCCAAATCTCTCCGGTAGCTTGTTATAAGTGAAAGTTTAATTCATTAGGCTCTGACTCAAACAATGACAGACAACCCGCTTGTATTAAGCCGAGTTGTCCATTTGACCATAGTTGCATACTCACTGCATTAAAACCTTTCCAACGATATGCTTCAAGCCTGGGTTTGGTCGCATTTGGATCAGGACAACACGGCCGACAACCACCGGCCTCTCGGCACGAATGTGGGTGGGGTAACAAAATTGAAATATTAAAACCGTCATAACTTTTGAACGGAGAAAGATAGAAAACCAAAGTAAATTGCAAAGTTGCTTGTCGTGACGAGATCTATCGACTGGTGTCATGTTTACTGTGTTCTCTATGCGACTGGCCGAGAAGGGGACCGAAAACCATTTCCGTCCGAAGTTCGATCCGGCATAACTCAGGATCCAACGGAGATAGAACTATAGTGTAAACAGTAAATTTGCTTCATTACACGAGCCCTGTCGATTGCTGTCGCGTTTTTTCGCCTAGCACTTTTGGATCGGATTTTCGCTCTAGTGCACGATTTTGAGGTTCCTGGTTCGAAACCTTGATATCAATCGATTTATTGGCTAGGACTGAACAACTTTTGTTCTTACATATATATTCCAAATCTCTCCGGTAGCTTGTTATAAGTGAAAATTTAATTCATTAGGCTCTGACTCAAACAATGACAGACAACCCGCTTGTATTAAGCCGAGTTGTCCATTTGACCATAGTTGCATACTCACTGCATTAAAACCTTTCCAACGATATGCTTCAAGCCTGGGTTTGGTCGCATTTGGATCAGGACAACACGGCCGACAACCACCGGCCTCTCGGCACGAATGTGGGTGGGGTAACAAAATTCAAATATTAAAACCGTCATAACTTTTGAACGGAGAAAGATAGAAAACCAAAGTAAATTGCAAAGTTGCTTGTCGTGACGAGATCTATCGACTGGTGTCATGTTTACCGTGTTCTCTATGCGACTGGCCGAGAAGGGGACCGAAAACCATTTCCGTCCGAAGTTCAATCCGGCATAACTCAGGATCCATAGGAGATAGAACTATAGTGTAAACAGTAAATTTGCTTCATTACACGAGCCCTGTCGATTGCTGTCGCGTTTTTTCACCTAGCACTTTTGGATCGGATTTTCGCTCTAGTGCACGATTTTGAGGTTCCAGGTTCGAAACCCCGATATCAATCGATATATTGGCTAGGACTGAACACCTTTTGTTCTTACATATATATTCCAAATCTCTCCGGTGGATTGTTATAAGAGAAGTTTAAATCACTAGGCACTGACTCAAACAAAGGCAGACAACCCGCTTGAATCAAGCCGAGAAATCCATTTGATCACTGGAAAGATAGTGTCAACAGTAATTTGCTTCATTGGACAAGCCTTGTCGATTACTGTCGCGTTCTTTCACCTAGCTGTTTTGGTTCGGATTTTTGCATTTGTGCACGAATTTGAGGTCCCAGGTTCGAAACCTTGGTATCAATCGATTTATTGGCTAGGGCTCAACAACTTTTGTTCTAACATATATATTCCAAATCTCTCCGGTAGCTTGTTGTAGAAGAAAATTCAATTCATAAAGCTCTGAGACAAACAAGGTAGGCAACCCGCTTGTATTCAACCGAGTTGTCCATTTGACCAAAGTTTCATACTCACTGCATCGAAACCTTTCCAACGATATGCTTCAAGCCTAGGTTTGGATCAGGACAACACGGCCGACCGTGTTCTCTATGCGACTGGCCGAGAAGGGGACCGAAAACCATTTCCGTCCGAAGTTCGATCCGGCATAACTCAGGATCCATAGGAGATAGAAAGATAGTGTAGACAATAAATTTGCCTCATAAGACAATTCCTGTCGATTGCTGTCGCGTTTTTTCACCTAGCACTTTTGGTTCGGATTTTAGCTCCAGTGTACGATTTTTAAGTCCCAGGTTCGAAACCTTGTTATCAATCGCTCTATTGGCTAGGACTGAACAACTTTTGTTCTTACATATATATTCCAAATCTCTCCAGTAGCTTGTTGTAAGAGAAAACTTAATTCATTAGGCTCTGACACAAACAAGGGCAGCCAACTCGCTTAGATTCAGCGGAGTTGTCCATTTGACCATGGTGTCAAACTCACTGATTGAAACCTTTCCAACGATATGCTACAAGTCTGGGTTTGGTCGTATTTGGATCAGAACAACACGGCCGACAACCACCGGCCTCTCGGCACGAATGTGGGTGGAGTAACAAAATTGAAATATCAAAACCGTCATAACTTTTGAATGGAGAAAGATAGAAAACCATAGTAAACTGCAAAGTTGCCTGCCTGGTGAGATCCATCGATTGATATCATTTGTATGGGGTTCACTATGCAAATGGCACTTTTGGTTCGGATTTTCGCTCCAGTGTACGATTTTTAAGCCCCAGGTTCGAAACCTTGTTATCAATCGCTCTATTGGCTAGCACTGAACAACTTTTGTTCTTACATATATATATTCCAAATCTCTCCGGTAACTTGTTGTAAGAGAAAACCTAATTCGTTAGGCTCACTTGGATTCAGCGGTAGCTTGTTGTAAGAGAAAACCTAATTCGTTAGGCTCACTTGGATTCAGCGGAGTTGTCCATTTGATCATGGTGTCAAACTCACTGCATTGAAACCTTTCCAACGATATGCTACAAGCATGGATTTGGTCGTATTTGGATCAGAACAACACGGCCGACAACCACCGGCTTCTCGGCACAAATGTGGGTGGAGTAACAAAATTGAAATATAAAACCGTCATAACTTTTGAATGGAGAAAGATAGAAAACCTTAGTACGCTGCAAAGTTGCTTGTCCTGGTGAGATCCATCGATTGATATCATGTTTATGGGGTTCACTAGGCGAATGGCCGAGAACGGGACCGAACACCCAGGATCCATAGAAGATAGAAAGCTAGTGTAAACAGTAAATTTGCTTCATTAGACAAGCCCTGTCGATTGCTGTTGCGTTTTTTCACCTAGCATTTTTGGTTCGGATTTTCGCTCTAGTGATCTATTAGTAACAACTAGTGGTGTGTTTATACCTCAGTTGCAGAGGTTGGAGCCGGTAATGGCAATGTTCCGGATACGTTAACAGTCCAATGACTTATCATATCAGAAATGATGATATTAGTGTCAACCGGTTCTTACTACCAACTTCACACAATTTAGCCTATAATAGTCAACACGGCTTCAATAAACAGTGCTGAACCTGACCAAAATGCTTGAATAAGTTATCGTTCTAAATCTGCACCGTTAACTGCATACAAAGCTACAAATTCCACACTGGTTAATATACCATATTTGCAATAGTTTGCCTCCTTTAATGAATCAGAAATTGCGTAAATCCACAGTATTGGGATCTAAACCAGAGCTTCATTGTCTACTTATTATAAAACAGCAAGTTCAGCTAACATCAACACACAAAATATGCAATCATTACAATAGTACAATTAGATAGACACCAAGAAACTGCAGTCTAAGATGAATGTGATTGAACAAGACTCTAATCCTAATCTGTACAGTTACTCGATACTAAAATTTAATCGTTTTCCTTTTATAGAAACGGAATGTCCCGTTTCTGTGTAAGTTACATTGTGGGAAATGGGTAAATGGAGCAATTGTTGGGAATCAGCAAATGTTCAACTTCTTACAACGGTTTTAAAACTATTCAAACATTTCTTTTCTTCTATACAAGTTTTTTCTTTTCACCAGACCCCTTCTCTGAGTCTAAATATAGCATATAAGGGAAAGGGGTACTAAATCAACCAGCATTAACATACTAGATCTGTTAAGATTAAGCTAGTTTTAAGAGTCGGACAACGGAACAGTGTAGACCCAGATCAATAGGCTCCCTAATCAACAGCTCTGCGGTTTACTCATGACACAATGCAACGTTCTTCACCTTATATGATTAAACCAAACAGCACAAGCGTGGATAAAAAAGATTCAACATCACCATTCCAAACAGGATGGTTTGCACAAACCAAAACATAATTTCAAGATACATCAAAGCATTAGATATACAATGGTTTACCTAGCAAAGTGAACTAGGTACTGCAGTGCTGAACCAGATCAGGGACCCCTTTAAGGTTTTCAACAATTTACCTTGCATATTAACCATCCTGAGAAACAACTAAGACCGAGATCAGAGGGTTCGAAAAAGTTCCTAATCCCGATCTATTTACTCATGACAAAACATACAAATTGAACGAACATCAACATACTAAATTTTGTAAGTTTGCCTACTCAGATTTAAACTGGAGCGCAATGTTTAGCAGATCCAGTGTGAAAAGAGGCCGATAATTACCAGTTATATTTAGAGAAATCTCAATTATTATCCTCTATTATCCATACTCTGCCACACACGCACGCGCGCGCTTTCACACGCACGCACGCACGCACGCACGCACACACACACACACACAACAACAACAACAACACCAACACACACAGACACACATACAGACACACAGACACAAACACCACAGAAACGCACATAATATATGTGCATGTAATAATATTAATAATAATAATAATAGTTATACATGGAATAATGATAATAATAATAATAATAATGATAATGACACTAATACTATTAATATCATTATTATTATTATCATCATCATCATCAACATTAATATGAATTATACATTTAATGTGAGCATGAATTCAGGAATTTGTATGCGCTAAGACTCATCGGGTAAATTATACCTGGCAAGATCTATTGCATTTAAAATAATGGAAACTTTCTCATCGGTACAAATCTTCAAAACTATTCTGGAAACGTTATTGTACTGTTGTATAAACCTAGAATGTAAAGCTATGCATACATGTATGCAGGAGCCAATGCCACATGAGAGGTTTATAACCGAGAGAAAAATCTGACCCAGGTCAATCTGAAATTTATTGCCCCCTAATTAGCTTTCCGACAGGGAAGCAGACTCCTAGCACATGTCCTGGCTATTTATCACCACTTTACTGTATAACTGTAAAGTCGTATGAATAATAGGTTCATTTCAGCGTTAGTTTAACCCTTCAACCTCAGAAAAAATAATTGGTTTCTGTTTCTATAGATATTTACAAGTTCATTTCAAACGGATCAAAGATAGCCACATGAGCTGGGTCGACACTGTTTGCAGATACAGTCAATGGCGGACTATAGAGTTGAAAGAGTTACAATGTAACACAGCGTAAACTTCACAGGAAATGGTTCAGGCTTAATTAAATATAATAGTTGAAAGCTTTATTTTTAGGCAAACGCTACGATTTTTGCGAGTTGTGTAATGATTTTCATCTTCGGTATGGTAACGAAAAGCAAAACATATTAAAATAGAGGTATGCATTTTCAGGCAAAGTGGTATTATCTTAACCCTTATCTTGCAGAATAAAGTGACATCTTCTTGAAGTTTCGTCTAATCCAATATTCAACATCGTTAGATGCACATCGAATTTGGTGAAAAAAAATGTTCGAGCGACAAACAGCGTGGGTCATTCGGTGTCTGGTCCGGATCCAGACTGTTTCCAACTTCGGTCGTGGTCGCGCCTAGCACGATAAGTGTTAATAAACGGCAATTGTATCAAATATTGAAAATATATTCCTTACATCGAGATGTTCCATGACATGAATGCGTATAGTAGCCGTAAAGTAAAGAAAGTGTTAAGTACAAATATATAAGTTAAGGGTGCATAGAAGTATAATTGTAAATAATTAAATTTTATGATTAGAATTTTACGCCAACCTATTGTACTTGAAAGTAAATCGATTGAACTGTTTAAGATTCTTATGAAATGCAAAATATTGAACGCATAGACCAAGTTTAAAGTAAAAGTTTCCTCCACTTTTCGGATTCAAGGCTCTCTACACGACATAGGAAATGGTCATGCTGTTAACATTTATACAGTGAATTATCACAAGCACCGCCATTGAAAAAAGGGCAAACAGACAATACATGTATGTTCAATTAGGTCTTGATCTACATTGCAGATATGCAGATATTATATGCACCGATGTAAGGGCTATACTTTGAATAGACAATGCGAAGCCTCAATAAAGCTTTATTACAGCTATCCAAAGTTTAAGCTCGGTAAATAAACATAAAGGAGCACTTAATCACAAACTCACTATATCAAACATGCATGTTATAACATACAAGTATGGCAATGTTCGTTTAATAAATACATTCATTTCAATACTCATTTGAAGTTATTTCATTATTTTCAATCAATTACAAATTCTATGGGAACAGAACTGGTCCACGCTCTCTCCGCTCTCTTTCAATATGGGGTTAAACTGCAAATTATAGCATTAGTTTAGTTTATGAATATGAATATGATTAACAAGTTATTGTCAGTAAAACATCAGTCAAACACTAAGAAAGGAATTTGCTAAACATAATACAGAACAAATGAATTTAAACAACAGGAAGACATTTTCAATGAAAACTTGCAAAGTAGAAATTAACTTGAATTTAATTGTTCCTATACTGTAGAATGGCAGTACATTTTACACTTTCCTTCATATAAACTATTTTAAAGCAATAGCAAACAGAGTAGACCCAGATCAGACGGTCCATATGGGAGCGGTCTGGTGAGGCTCTGCTCTGTTTGCTAAACTTGGAATAAACATAAAACAGAGAAATGGTTTAATCTAATACAAACTAAGATAGTAATACCAAATAGGAAAGGAATTTACATTTAACACAAACAACATAAACATCTACTTCCAAACAAACATAACTGTTCTCTCTCAAATAAAGGGCTTGCACCGAACCCACCTATACATGCCAGACATGTCCAGTGCAATTGTATGCATGAGCGAGATTCCCATGATGCTACACAGCAAAGCAGAACCCTGCTGGGTAAAGGGAGACAACCCCCACAACTACAAAACATAATCAATAAGCTAACCTCATTTAACTCCCTTAAAAATCAAATTGTTACACACTTTTAAGACAAGATGCTAAGAAGCAAATATATGCACTAGGACGAGGGGTTGAATAACATATCCACTGTGGATAGGGACTAGAAACCAGGGGATGGGGCTGAAACGCATATTTATATATAGCCCGGAGTTCCGTTGTACCACGGTACTTATCTTTTTTTACAATAATAACTATATAAATATACTAACTTGCTGTTTATTATTTTTTACATGTTTAGGGGTAAATGATTCCTGTACATCCATGTGAATATTATTTAATAAACACCGATATTTGCTGTTTTGTTTGGTGTTTTTATAACTGACATATGTGTGATGTGATTTGAGGGAGTTTACCATTATGTCACACTTATAATAGAATCGAGTCTATGGAGCACAAATCCAGTAATTTATTGTCACGATTGCTGTTTTTTAGGAATTATCAAACTGGTGAAATAAACATCAAAAGCGGTGGGAAAAGGGCAAATACGAACTATTTACAGTTTTGTAGATAAATCTCATAATTTCCTACACAATATGGACACGTCAAGACACTTCAACTTCGTAAAACTTTAACTGGAGAGCAAAATGATAAATGTGTCCAGGATAAATAGTCACATATTTTCTCCACTTGACGAACACAACACCCGAACACAACACCTGCTAACTTAACCAATCCTTCTGGCTGCTTCTTGTCACACACATTATAGGGTGAAAAATGGAAATAATTCACTATTATGTTCCTTTATTCTTTCCATAGTTTTTTCCTTCATAACAAGGTCGAGGTTACTTGTCACGTCAATAAGTTGTATATCGGATATAGGAATATCAGACCACAGCTGTCAAAGTAGGTTCTGTATTGATAAATAATTATGTGGGACTTTTTTGTGAAGGAGGCATCATGGAATCTATGAATATTCGCTATATTGATTCAAAATATACAAAAGTAGTATTTACTTTCCAGTTATCTCGACGTTTTCGGAGAAATGGCTCTTTCTGAACAAAATGTGACTTCCATGTTGTTGTTTTTATACAAATAGGGGCCTAGTTAATGATGTTATCCGCGATAATTCCCGTGTTTATAAATACCGTCATACAATGGAACCCGTGATACAATGAGAAGGCAGATGAGAAGGACTGAAAAGCAGATATATCCACAGAGGGGATGAAATAAAAAGCAAACATATCCACTGAGGCGAATGCCTGAGCACACGATATATCCATTGAGGCGAGTGACTGGACAACTTATATATCTACTGCAAGTTAAGCTGATATGTCGGGAAGCAAAGCAAAAATATATCCACTGAGTCACTGACGCGAGGATCTAAACATATATCCACGAGGGGCTAATAAGTAGATGTATACACTGAAGCGAGGGGCTAAAAGTAAATATATCCACTGAGAGGAGGGGTTTATAAGTAGATTATCCACTAACACGAGGGGCTAATAAGTAGATGTATCCACTGAGACGAGGGGCTAAATAAGTACATGAATCCACTGAGAGGAGGGGCTAAAATATATATATATATATATATCTCCACTGAGGCGAGGGGCTTAAAAGTATAAACACTGGGGCGAGGTGCTAAAAAGTACAAACATCCACTGACACCAGGGGCTTATTTATAAGTACACGTACATACATCCACTGAGACGAGGGGCTAAAAAAGGACTTGCAGCCACTGAGAAGAGGGGCTAATAACTACATACATCCACTGAGACGAGGGGCTAAAAAGGACATACATACATCCACTGAGACGATGGGCTAAAAAGTAATTACATCCACTGAGACGAGGGGCATAAAATTATATACATCCACGTACTGAGGCGACATGCTAAAAGTACAAACATCCACTGAGACGAGGGGCTAAAACGGACTTGTAATTACATCCACAGAGACGAGGGGATAAAAAGGAATTACATCCACTGAGGCGGGGTTCTAAAAAGTACAAACGTCCACTGAGACGAGGGGCTATTAGGTACACACATCCACTGAGACGAGGGGCTAAAACGGAGTTGCATCCACTGTGACGAGGTGCTTCGAAGTATATACATCCACTGAGAGACGGGCTATTAAGTATGTACATTCACTGAGACGAGGGGCTAAAAAGTATATACATTCACTGAGGCGAAGTGCTAAAAAGTTAAATCATCTACTGAGACGAGGGGCTAATAAGTACATACATCCCCTAAGACGAGGGGCTAAAAAGGACTTCCATCCACTGAGAGCATATACATCCACTGAGGCGAGGTGCTAAAAAGTACAAACATCCACTGAGGCGAGGGGTTAATAAGTACACACAGCAACTGGGACGAGGGACTAAAAAGGAGTTACAAGAAGCTTCATTTTCAGTCGGGTTTACAACAAATAACATTAGCTATACCAGAAGCTATGTGATGACTATAGTAACATACAACAATAATACTTTAAAACAAACAGCCTGTAAACATAGGATAAGTTTAGCATATTGAAACAATACATATAAGATATATAGAAATATTTAAAATCTCAAGTTTAATTTAGATAGTTCTCACCATTTAAGATTCTAAGAAGTTCCTAAAAAAGAAAGATCTAAGACAATAAATTGTCTTTGAAATCATTAATGCCTGTATGTTAAGAGATCACATTTCAATAGATAAAGGGAGGCAATGCTGACATAGTAAAAAGGTGTCTTCACAGATTTGCCTCCCTTAATCATATGTATAAAGAGAAAATAGATCAAGCTTGTATTCAAGCGCGGAATTATACAGTAAAGTAGCATCCACTGAGACGATATATATCGATGTGCTTAAAAAAATATACATCCACTGAGACGAGGGGCTAAAAAGTACAAACATCCACTGAGACGAGGGGCTTAAACGTATATAATCCACTGAGGCGAGGAGCTAAAAGTACAAATATTGTTTACATTGTATTGTATCGTATCCACTGAAGAGAGGTGCTTAAAGGTACATACATCCAGACATTAGACTTAGATGATTTTAATAAATATGTGTTTCTGTTTTCCAACACAGACATGATAAAGGACTGTGCCAAAAACTTCTTTTACATTTTACAGAGACGGCAAGTTTCACTTTGTAAATAGACTTGTTATTATTATTTATTTTTTTAGGTATCTGATGTTCCGGATATGTTTTTATGATATAGTATCATATCATTTTAATTGATCTTTTTAAGTTTTCTTAACAGATGTAGATTTTAAACATCGCGGAGTACTTAAAATTTAGCTTGCTTTTGTTGATTATTCTTATTTCATTTTATACTCTCTTTTTAGACCGTTTTGGTATGTATTGGATCATTATTGCAATTTGCAGTGGTCCGATTTTATTTGTGTCATACTGTGATGTTATAAACATATGTGTTATATATGACATGCGATGTCATTTTTACCATCTCTTATATAATTCCTTTATGGAATGGCTATATATATTATGCACTATTTGAAATGTTTATTGTATATGTTTTTATATACTGAATGTGCATTGATGAGATGTAAATAAAGATTCTATCTATCATCCAAATACCTATTATCATAGGTCTTTGATACATCCACTGAGGCGAGGGGCGAAGAAGGGTCTGACAGACAGGACAGACAGACAGACAGACAAGCAGACTGTTAGAAATACGTATATATATATATATATTAATTGAAGTATAAATTTACGTGGAATGATAAGGGACAGGTATAAAGAGAATAAAGGGAAGGTGGAGACTGTCTTTTATGTCTAAAATGCAGACTACATGACCGAATCTGTTCCAATAGTTTTGGAAATATGTTCTTTCTAATATATATCAGAAATGTGTTCTTTTCGCTTATTAGGTGAGCGTAATTAATTAGTTTTAAATGGCCATTAAACGGATCTAAATTCTAAATGATAGTTTGATACTGAACAAAAGTTTTGGCAAAAGAAACCCAAAATACTATTGACTGTTGCACTTGTCCTCTTAACCAGAGACGTAATATAGGTCTCTGACTTAACATACAACAATATATGGTCCTTTTCGTTCTTTTAATTCAGATGTAACCACCAAAGCAAAATCCACTTAAACAGCTTGAAAAGAAGGCGGAGCAGTTTATTACGGGTTTATTACTCCGCCCCTCAGCCTACAGGATGCTCGCCTGACTGGATGTTCTTTAGCATATCCCGTGAGAAACAGATTATAGGTGTGAGCCCGGTCACTTTTGCCCTTCTTTATTCTATGTAAAAACAGGCATTTTCTGCATCCCATAGCTACTTCCA
Source organism: Azorinus chamasolen (assembly GCA_963576725.1). Classification (NCBI taxonomy): domain Eukaryota; kingdom Metazoa; phylum Mollusca; class Bivalvia; order Cardiida; family Solecurtidae; genus Azorinus; species Azorinus chamasolen. Next base: position 83,893,550 of record OY755246.1, read on the forward strand.
GGCATAGATTTGGGTTATACCCTCTTAACACGTTCATATTTAGTCCAAACACAGTCTCTAGATCACCAGAAAACAAGGTCAAGAACGTTGACTTTTTTCGCTACACACAAAAGTATGTACACACCGTCTATTTTCGCTTTAAATTTGGGCCATTCTGACGCTCCACACACATATTTCCCAACATCCACCAGAGGAAGTAGTCCTGCAAGAGAGTCACAAAAAATGACCCCAATGGGCAGAGAATACACACAATAACTTGAAAATATGCAATTATTCAGCCTGTCAAGTTCTTAAGAGACACTTATTAGCTCATATTTAAAGCACTGCAGTTCTAAAGGACTACTTCTTACTGTACTACGACCTCCGGAAGCAATTGCTCACCGGGGTCACACCAGAGTATACCCCCAATCTTATTTGAAACAGTATTTTTCAAATTAGTCTAAGTATTTAGATTATTTTGACTGAAAAACAACAAAAAGCAAGCTGATCTGACTATATTTGAATGATCTGGGAGCTTTCGAAAAGTCGACCCCTGTCGGCTAAATTGGCTATGCGGAATAAGCTGTTAGATGGCGATGTAGGCGAAAACTAAAATCCTAATTTCTTGAAAAGTTTTCATTTGATCTTGATGAAATAAAAGGCATAGCACCTCTCAGGCATTGATCTGTTAGAAAACAGCCAAATTGTTAACTCTGATTCACAAAAAATACCCTTAAACTGGATATTTTAGTGATAACTGATGTAAAATTTGGCTGAAATTCTTCAGTTTAAGACTAAAATTGTCTATGAAATGGCCTAATCATGAAGATCTTATACTGAGTTTGGATCCAGATCCTTATTTTAGCATGGACAAGCAAGTTCGAAATGCTAAATCGGGTTGAAATGATCGTCGCATGTGATCAGCGCCCTAAAGAAGATGTACGGTATGAGTCGGCATTCATGCCCCCGCGACAGGCACCTCTCCTTTCCAGAAGGGTATTTCAAGCACAAGAAGCAGAAAAAGACTGCCCAATCAGATTTCACTCAACAGTGCAGGGTGAATTTTAGCATAAAAGGACATTGCTTCCTATGGTTTGCATACCTTCAGTCACTGTCAGCATTAATCAAAGATCTCAGCCGCATGTAGCCGGCTTCGGCGGAAGCAACATCGAGTAGCCGCAAAAGTCTTTTCACCATAGACCGGCTGGTATTTCCTGTCATGCTCAGTGGTGTTGTACATGGTTCCTACCCCAGTGCAAAGTACCGGCTCAAAGAATATGCCACATAAAGCCAAACTATGGAAAAAATGTGTCCTTCCTGATGTGCCGCCAAGGCCTGAAAAACAGGGAAACCACATAAAATATACAAAAATCCTTGAAAAATGCTTTAAGATACATGTTCAGAACTCTAATTTGAGTGTTTATGTTATGATTTAGCTAAATATTGTTGTTTCTTTAGTGAAACTGTCAAGTTATGAGAAATTCACAATAAAAACAATGCTTTGTTACCTTTCTAAAGTCATCTGACCAACTTAGCTTCACCATATTCAAAGAACCCCATAACAGAGGGCACTCAAACTTCAAAACTCAAGGCCAGCAGATACAAATAGATTTCAGAAATAGAAATAGCACTCTTTTCCCTTGCTTAGCAGCCACAGAAATAACAGTCGCGTCTGTCTGAAGCTACAAATAAGGGTTAAGAGTCGCCCGCTTTGCATGCTTGATGAACAATCTTTAGCGGTTACAATTTATGTAGAGCTCTGCACTGTTAAAGTTATTAAATGTAGAAAAAATGCAATAAAACTAGAAAGAGACACTCTGAAAATGCAAATTTGATTGAGATGAATATTAGATCTTGGAAATTATGTAAGAAAACACATTGGAAGAGCCAAATAAAATGACAGGAAACACCGAAAGAGTCGGTCGCGCGGCTAGATCCAATGAAAAACTGCGATTTATGCGCTTCAAGCTAAATCTATGAGATGCTAAATGCTGGAATCTGTCCGAAACTTCACGAAATACTTTACTTTGCCAAATTTGATACATATGAGGGACCTTTGATTCCAGAGAAAGATATTTCTCCAGCAGGGAGATGTCAAAAAGTAGCCTAAGGCAATTTTAGGAAGGCTTTCGGACGATACCGACACTTCAAAGTTGCCCGTCATTAGCCAAAATTTCTCAATTTAATAAAAAATGCTTGAAATTCAACAAAAATATACTCAGCCGGGTTGTTATATGCTGTTTAGATCCAGATCACAGAGCCTATCAAGGCCAAATAGTCTGATATAAGTGCAGGAGAGGTCTTTATACTGAACCGTTTAACACATTTTTTAAAAAAATCTCAATTTCTTCAAATTTACTGAGATCTGTTGAAAACTCTCTCATGTGCAAGCTTCTTTAGTCATAAATTACCTACATGTGAAATTTCAGGGCAGTAATCCTTACCGTTTTGAAGATATTCCATTTTAACAGTTTCGGTTATAGAGTATACCCCCAATCTTATTTGAAACAGTATTTTTCAAATTAGTCTAAGTATTTAGATTATTTTGACTGAAAAACAACAAAAAGCAAGCTGATCTGACTATATTTGAATGATCTGGGAGCTTTCGAAAAGTCGACCCCTGTCGGCTAAATTGGCTATGCGGAATAAGCTGTTAGATGGCGATGTAGGCGAAAACTAAAATCCTAATTTCTTGAAAAGTTTTCATTTGATCTTGATGAAATAAAAGGCATAGCACCTCTCAGGCATTGATCTGTTAGAAAACAGCCAAATTGTTAACTCTGATTCACAAAAAATACCCTTAAACTGGATATTTTAGTGATAACTGATGTAAAATTTGGCTGAAATTCTTCAGTTTAAGACTAAAATTGTCTATGAAATGGCCTAATCATGAAGATCTTATACTGAGTTTGGATCCAGATCCTTATTTTAGCATGGACAAGCAAGTTCGAAATGCTAAATCGGGTTGAAATGATCGTCGCATGTGATCAGCGCCCTAAAGAAGATGTACGGTATGAGTCGGCATTCATGCCCCCGCGACAGGCACCTCTCCTTTCCAGAAGGGTATTTCAAGCACAAGAAGCAGAAAAAGACTGCCCAATCAGATTTCACTCAACAGTGCAGGGTGAATTTTAGCATAAAAGGACATTGCTTCCTATGGTTTGCATACCTTCAGTCACTGTCAGCATTAATCAAAGATCTCAGCCGCATGTAGCCGGCTTCGGCGGAAGCAACATCGAGTAGCCGCAAAAGTCTTTTCACCATAGACCGGCTGGTATTTCCTGTCATGCTCAGTGGTGTTGTACATGGTTCCTACCCCAGTGCAAAGTACCGGCTCAAAGAATATGCCACATAAAGCCAAACTATGGAAAAAATGTGTCCTTCCTGATGTGCCGCCAAGGCCTGAAAAACAGGGAAACCACATAAAATATACAAAAATCCTTGAAAAATGCTTTAAGATACATGTTCAGAACTCTAATTTGAGTGTTTATGTTATGATTTAGCTAAATATTGTTGTTTCTTTAGTGAAACTGTCAAGTTATGAGAAATTCACAATAAAAACAATGCTTTGTTACCTTTCTAAAGTCATCTGACCAACTTAGCTTCACCATATTCAAAGAACCCCATAACAGAGGGCACTCAAACTTCAAAACTCAAGGCCAGCAGATACAAATAGATTTCAGAAATAGAAATAGCACTCTTTTCCCTTGCTTAGCAGCCACAGAAATAACAGTCGCGTCTGTCTGAAGCTACAAATAAGGGTTAAGAGTCGCCCGCTTTGCATGCTTGATGAACAATCTTTAGCGGTTACAATTTATGTAGAGCTCTGCACTGTTAAAGTTATTAAATGTAGAAAAAATGCAATAAAACTAGAAAGAGACACTCTGAAAATGCAAATTTGATTGAGATGAATATTAGATCTTGGAAATTATGTAAGAAAACACATTGGAAGAGCCAAATAAAATGACAGGAAGCACCGAAAGAGTCGGTCGCGCGGCTAGATCCAATGAAAAACTGCGATTTATGCGCTTCAAGCTAAATCTATGAGATGCTAAATGCTGGAATCTGTCCGAAACTTCACGAAATACTTTACTTTGCCAAATTTGATACATATGAGGGACCTTTGATTCCAGAGAAAGATATTTCTCCAGCAGGGAGATGTCAAAAAGTAGCCTAAGGCAATTTTAGGAAGGCTTTCGGACGATACCGACACTTCAAAGTTGCCCGTCATTAGCCAAAATTTCTCAATTTAATAAAAAATGCTTGAAATTCAACAAAAATATACTCAGCCGGGTTGTTATATGCTGTTTAGATCCAGATCACAGAGCCTATCAAGGCCAAATAGTCTGATATAAGTGCAGGAGAGGTCTTTATACTGAACCGTTTAACACATTTTTTAAAAAAATCTCAATTTCTTCAAATTTACTGAGATCTGTTGAAAACTCTCTCATGTGCAAGCTTCTTTAGTCATAAATTACCTACATGTGAAATTTCAGGGCAGTAATCCTTACCGTTTTGAAGATATTCCATTTTAACAGTTTCGGTTATAGGTGTGAGCCCGGTCACTTTTGCCCTTCTTTATTCTATGTAAAAACAGGCATTTTCTGCATCCCATAGCTACTTCCAGGCATAGATTTGGGTTATACCCTCTTAACACGTTCATATTTAGTCCAAACACAGTCTCTAGATCACCAGAAAACAAGGTCAAGAACGTTGACTTTTTTCGCTACACACAAAAGTATGTACACACCGTCTATTTTCGCTTTAAATTTGGGCCATTCTGACGCTCCACACACATATTTCCCAACATCCACCAGAGGAAGTAGTCCTGCAAGAGAGTCACAAAAAATGACCCCAATGGGCAGAGAATACACACAATAACTTGAAAATATGCAATTATTCAGCCTGTCAAGTTCTTAAGAGACACTTATTAGCTCATATTTAAAGCACTGCAGTTCTAAAGGACTACTTCTTACTGTACTACGACCTCCGGAAGCAATTGCTCACCGGGGTCACACCAGAGTATACCCCCAATCTTATTTGAAACAGTATTTTTCAAATTAGTCTAAGTATTTAGATTATTTTGACTGAAAAACAACAAAAAGCAAGCTGATCTGACTATATTTGAATGATCTGGGAGCTTTCGAAAAGTCGACCCCTGTCGGCTAAATTGGCTATGCGGAATAAGCTGTTAGATGGCGATGTAGGCGAAAACTAAAATCCTAATTTCTTGAAAAGTTTTCATTTGATCTTGATGAAATAAAAGGCATAGCACCTCTCAGGCATTGATCTGTTAGAAAACAGCCAAATTGTTAACTCTGATTCACAAAAAATACCCTTAAACTGGATATTTTAGTGATAACTGATGTAAAATTTGGCTGAAATTCTTCAGTTTAAGACTAAAATTGTCTATGAAATGGCCTAATCATGAAGATCTTATACTGAGTTTGGATCCAGATCCTTATTTTAGCATGGACAAGCAAGTTCGAAATGCTAAATCGGGTTGAAATGATCGTCGCATGTGATCAGCGCCCTAAAGAAGATGTACGGTATGAGTCGGCATTCATGCCCCCGCGACAGGCACCTCTCCTTTCCAGAAGGGTATTTCAAGCACAAGAAGCAGAAAAAGACTGCCCAATCAGATTTCACTCAACAGTGCAGGGTGAATTTTAGCATAAAAGGACATTGCTTCCTATGGTTTGCATACCTTCAGTCACTGTCAGCATTAATCAAAGATCTCAGCCGCATGTAGCCGGCTTCGGCGGAAGCAACATCGAGTAGCCGCAAAAGTCTTTTCACCATAGACCGGCTGGTATTTCCTGTCATGCTCAGTGGTGTTGTACATGGTTCCTACCCCAGTGCAAAGTACCGGCTCAAAGAATATGCCACATAAAGCCAAACTATGGAAAAAATGTGTCCTTCCTGATGTGCCGCCAAGGCCTGAAAAACAGGGAAACCACATAAAATATACAAAAATCCTTGAAAAATGCTTTAAGATACATGTTCAGAACTCTAATTTGAGTGTTTATGTTATGATTTAGCTAAATATTGTTGTTTCTTTAGTGAAACTGTCAAGTTATGAGAAATTCACAATAAAAACAATGCTTTGTTACCTTTCTAAAGTCATCTGACCAACTTAGCTTCACCATATTCAAAGAACCCCATAACAGAGGGCACTCAAACTTCAAAACTCAAGGCCAGCAGATACAAATAGATTTCAGAAATAGAAATAGCACTCTTTTCCCTTGCTTAGCAGCCACAGAAATAACAGTCGCGTCTGTCTGAAGCTACAAATAAGGGTTAAGAGTCGCCCGCTTTGCATGCTTGATGAACAATCTTTAGCGGTTACAATTTATGTAGAGCTCTGCACTGTTAAAGTTATTAAATGTAGAAAAAATGCAATAAAACTAGAAAGAGACACTCTGAAAATGCAAATTTGATTGAGATGAATATTAGATCTTGGAAATTATGTAAGAAAACACATTGGAAGAGCCAAATAAAATGACAGGAAGCACCGAAAGAGTCGGTCGCGCGGCTAGATCCAATGAAAAACTGCGATTTATGCGCTTCAAGCTAAATCTATGAGATGCTAAATGCTGGAATCTGTCCGAAACTTCACGAAATACTTTACTTTGCCAAATTTGATACATATGAGGGACCTTTGATTCCAGAGAAAGATATTTCTCCAGCAGGGAGATGTCAAAAAGTAGCCTAAGGCAATTTTAGGAAGGCTTTCGGACGATACCGACACTTCAAAGTTGCCCGTCATTAGCCAAAATTTCTCAATTTAATAAAAAATGCTTGAAATTCAACAAAAATATACTCAGCCGGGTTGTTATATGCTGTTTAGATCCAGATCACAGAGCCTATCAAGGCCAAATAGTCTGATATAAGTGCAGGAGAGGTCTTTATACTGAACCGTTTAACACATTTTTTAAAAAAATCTCAATTTCTTCAAATTTACTGAGATCTGTTGAAAACTCTCTCATGTGCAAGCTTCTTTAGTCATAAATTACCTACATGTGAAATTTCAGGGCAGTAATCCTTACCGTTTTGAAGATATTCCATTTTAACAGTTTCGGTTATAGGTGTGAGCCCGGTCACTTTTGCCCTTCTTTATTCTATGTAAAAACAGGCATTTTCTGCATCCCATAGCTACTTCCAGGCATAGATTTGGGTTATACCCTCTTAACACGTTCATATTTAGTCCAAACACAGTCTCTAGATCACCAGAAAACAAGGTCAAGAACGTTGACTTTTTTCGCTACACACAAAAGTATGTACACACCGTCTATTTTCGCTTTAAATTTGGGCCATTCTGACGCTCCACACACATATTTCCCAACATCCACCAGAGGAAGTAGTCCTGCAAGAGAGTCACAAAAAATGACCCCAATGGGCAGAGAATACACACAATAACTTGAAAATATGCAATTATTCAGCCTGTCAAGTTCTTAAGAGACACTTATTAGCTCATGTTTAAAGCACTGCAGTTCTAAAGGACTACTTCTTACTGTACTACGACCTCCGGAAGCAATTGCTCACCGGGGTCACACCAGAGTATACCCCCAATCTTATTTGAAACAGTATTTTTCAAATTAGTCTAAGTATTTAGATTATTTTGACTGAAAAACAACAAAAAGCAAGCTGATCTGACTATATTTGAATGATCTGGGAGCTTTCGAAAAGTCGACCCCTGTCGGCTAAATTGGCTATGCGGAATAAGCTGTTAGATGGCGATGTAGGCGAAAACTAAAATCCTAATTTCTTGAAAAGTTTTCATTTGATCTTGATGAAATAAAAGGCATAGCACCTCTCAGGCATTGATCTGTTAGAAAACAGCCAAATTGTTAACTCTGATTCACAAAAAATACCCTTAAACTGGATATTTTAGTGATAACTGATGTAAAATTTGGCTGAAATTCTTCAGTTTAAGACTAAAATTGTCTATGAAATGGCCTAATCATGAAGATCTTATACTGAGTTTGGATCCAGATCCTTATTTTAGCATGGACAAGCAAGTTCGAAATGCTAAATCGGGTTGAAATGATCGTCGCATGTGATCAGCGCCCTAAAGAAGATGTACGGTATGAGTCGGCATTCATGCCCCCGCGACAGGCACCTCTCCTTTCCAGAAGGGTATTTCAAGCACAAGAAGCAGAAAAAGACTGCCCAATCAGATTTCACTCAACAGTGCAGGGTGAATTTTAGCATAAAAGGACATTGCTTCCTATGGTTTGCATACCTTCAGTCACTGTCAGCATTAATCAAAGATCTCAGCCGCATGTAGCCGGCTTCGGCGGAAGCAACATCGAGTAGCCGCAAAAGTCTTTTCACCATAGACCGGCTGGTATTTCCTGTCATGCTCAGTGGTGTTGTACATGGTTCCTACCCCAGTGCAAAGTACCGGCTCAAAGAATATGCCACATAAAGCCAAACTATGGAAAAAATGTGTCCTTCCTGATGTGCCGCCAAGGCCTGAAAAACAGGGAAACCACATAAAATATACAAAAATCCTTGAAAAATGCTTTAAGATACATGTTCAGAACTCTAATTTGAGTGTTTATGTTATGATTTAGCTAAATATTGTTGTTTCTTTAGTGAAACTGTCAAGTTATGAGAAATTCACAATAAAAACAATGCTTTGTTACCTTTCTAAAGTCATCTGACCAACTTAGCTTCACCATATTCAAAGAACCCCATAACAGAGGGCACTCAAACTTCAAAACTCAAGGCCAGCAGATACAAATAGATTTCAGAAATAGAAATAGCACTCTTTTCCCTTGCTTAGCAGCCACAGAAATAACAGTCGCGTCTGTCTGAAGCTACAAATAAGGGTTAAGAGTCGCCCGCTTTGCATGCTTGATGAACAATCTTTAGCGGTTACAATTTATGTAGAGCTCTGCACTGTTAAAGTTATTAAATGTAGAAAAAATGCAATAAAACTAGAAAGAGACACTCTGAAAATGCAAATTTGATTGAGATGAATATTAGATCTTGGAAATTATGTAAGAAAACACATTGGAAGAGCCAAATAAAATGACAGGAAGCACCGAAAGAGTCGGTCGCGCGGCTAGATCCAATGAAAAACTGCGATTTATGCGCTTCAAGCTAAATCTATGAGATGCTAAATGCTGGAATCTGTCCGAAACTTCACGAAATACTTTACTTTGCCAAATTTGATACATATGAGGGACCTTTGATTCCAGAGAAAGATATTTCTCCAGCAGGGAGATGTCAAAAAGTAGCCTAAGGCAATTTTAGGAAGGCTTTCGGACGATACCGACACTTCAAAGTTGCCCGTCATTAGCCAAAATTTCTCAATTTAATAAAAAATGCTTGAAATTCAACAAAAATATACTCAGCCGGGTTGTTATATGCTGTTTAGATCCAGATCACAGAGCCTATCAAGGCCAAATAGTCTGATATAAGTGCAGGAGAGGTCTTTATACTGAACCGTTTAACACATTTTTTAAAAAAATCTCAATTTCTTCAAATTTACTGAGATCTGTTGAAAACTCTCTCATGTGCAAGCTTCTTTAGTCATAAATTACCTACATGTGAAATTTCAGGGCAGTAATCCTTACCGTTTTGAAGATATTCCATTTTAACAGTTTCGGTTATAGGTGTGAGCCCGGTCACTTTTGCCCTTCTTTATTCTATGTAAAAACAGGCATTTTCTGCATCCCATAGCTACTTCCAGGCATAGATTTGGGTTATACCCTCTTAACACGTTCATATTTAGTCCAAACACAGTCTCTAGATCACCAGAAAACAAGGTCAAGAACGTTGACTTTTTTCGCTACACACAAAAGTATGTACACACCGTCTATTTTCGCTTTAAATTTGGGCCATTCTGACGCTCCACACACATATTTCCCAACATCCACCAGAGGAAGTAGTCCTGCAAGAGAGTCACAAAAAATGACCCCAATGGGCAGAGAATACACACAATAACTTGAAAATATGCAATTATTCAGCCTGTCAAGTTCTTAAGAGACACTTATTAGCTCATATTTAAAGCACTGCAGTTCTAAAGGACTACTTCTTACTGTACTACGACCTCCGGAAGCAATTGCTCACCGGGGTCACACCAGAGTATACCCCCAATCTTATTTGAAACAGTATTTTTCAAATTAGTCTAAGTATTTAGATTATTTTGACTGAAAAACAACAAAAAGCAAGCTGATCTGACTATATTTGAATGATCTGGGAGCTTTCGAAAAGTCGACCCCTGTCGGCTAAATTGGCTATGCGGAATAAGCTGTTAGATGGCGATGTAGGCGAAAACTAAAATCCTAATTTCTTGAAAAGTTTTCATTTGATCTTGATGAAATAAAAGGCATAGCACCTCTCAGGCATTGATCTGTTAGAAAACAGCCAAATTGTTAACTCTGATTCACAAAAAATACCCTTAAACTGGATATTTTAGTGATAACTGATGTAAAATTTGGCTGAAATTCTTCAGTTTAAGACTAAAATTGTCTATGAAATGGCCTAATCATGAAGATCTTATACTGAGTTTGGATCCAGATCCTTATTTTAGCATGGACAAGCAAGTTCGAAATGCTAAATCGGGTTGAAATGATCGTCGCATGTGATCAGCGCCCTAAAGAAGATGTACGGTATGAGTCGGCATTCATGCCCCCGCGACAGGCACCTCTCCTTTCCAGAAGGGTATTTCAAGCACAAGAAGCAGAAAAAGACTGCCCAATCAGATTTCACTCAACAGTGCAGGGTGAATTTTAGCATAAAAGGACATTGCTTCCTATGGTTTGCATACCTTCAGTCACTGTCAGCATTAATCAAAGATCTCAGCCGCATGTAGCCGGCTTCGGCGGAAGCAACATCGAGTAGCCGCAAAAGTCTTTTCACCATAGACCGGCTGGTATTTCCTGTCATGCTCAGTGGTGTTGTACATGGTTCCTACCCCAGTGCAAAGTACCGGCTCAAAGAATATGCCACATAAAGCCAAACTATGGAAAAAATGTGTCCTTCCTGATGTGCCGCCAAGGCCTGAAAAACAGGGAAACCACATAAAATATACAAAAATCCTTGAAAAATGCTTTAAGATACATGTTCAGAACTCTAATTTGAGTGTTTATGTTATGATTTAGCTAAATATTGTTGTTTCTTTAGTGAAACTGTCAAGTTATGAGAAATTCACAATAAAAACAATGCTTTGTTACCTTTCTAAAGTCATCTGACCAACTTAGCTTCACCATATTCAAAGAACCCCATAACAGAGGGCACTCAAACTTCAAAACTCAAGGCCAGCAGATACAAATAGATTTCAGAAATAGAAATAGCACTCTTTTCCCTTGCTTAGCAGCCACAGAAATAACAGTCGCGTCTGTCTGAAGCTACAAATAAGGGTTAAGAGTCGCCCGCTTTGCATGCTTGATGAACAATCTTTAGCGGTTACAATTTATGTAGAGCTCTGCACTGTTAAAGTTATTAAATGTAGAAAAAATGCAATAAAACTAGAAAGAGACACTCTGAAAATGCAAATTTGATTGAGATGAATATTAGATCTTGGAAATTATGTAAGAAAACACATTGGAAGAGCCAAATAAAATGACAGGAAGCACCGAAAGAGTCGGTCGCGCGGCTAGATCCAATGAAAAACTGCGATTTATGCGCTTCAAGCTAAATCTATGAGATGCTAAATGCTGGAATCTGTCCGAAACTTCACGAAATACTTTACTTTGCCAAATTTGATACATATGAGGGACCTTTGATTCCAGAGAAAGATATTTCTCCAGCAGGGAGATGTCAAAAAGTAGCCTAAGGCAATTTTAGGAAGGCTTTCGGACGATACCGACACTTCAAAGTTGCCCGTCATTAGCCAAAATTTCTCAATTTAATAAAAAATGCTTGAAATTCAACAAAAATATACTCAGCCGGGTTGTTATATGCTGTTTAGATCCAGATCACAGAGCCTATCAAGGCCAAATAGTCTGATATAAGTGCAGGAGAGGTCTTTATACTGAACCGTTTAACACATTTTTTAAAAAAATCTCAATTTCTTCAAATTTACTGAGATCTGTTGAAAACTCTCTCATGTGCAAGCTTCTTTAGTCATAAATTACCTACATGTGAAATTTCAGGGCAGTAATCCTTACCGTTTTGAAGATATTCCATTTTAACAGTTTCGGTTATAGGTGTGAGCCCGGTCACTTTTGCCCTTCTTTATTCTATGTAAAAACAGGCATTTTCTGCATCCCATAGCTACTTCCAGGCATAGATTTGGGTTATACCCTCTTAACACGTTCATATTTAGTCCAAACACAGTCTCTAGATCACCAGAAAACAAGGTCAAGAACGTTGACTTTTTTCGCTACACACAAAAGTATGTACACACCGTCTATTTTCGCTTTAAATTTGGGCCATTCTGACGCTCCACACACATATTTCCCAACATCCACCAGAGGAAGTAGTCCTGCAAGAGAGTCACAAAAAATGACCCCAATGGGCAGAGAATACACACAATAACTTGAAAATATGCAATTATTCAGCCTGTCAAGTTCTTAAGAGACACTTATTAGCTCACATTTAAAGCACTGCAGTTCTAAAGGACTACTTCTTACTGTACTACGACCTCCGGAAGCAATTGCTCACCGGGGTCACACCAGAGTATACCCCCAATCTTATTTGAAACAGTATTTTTCAAATTAGTCTAAGTATTTAGATTATTTTGACTGAAAAACAACAAAAAGCAAGCTGATCTGACTATATTTGAATGATCTGGGAGCTTTCGAAAAGTCGACCCCTGTCGGCTAAATTGGCTATGCGGAATAAGCTGTTAGATGGCGATGTAGGCGAAAACTAAAATCCTAATTTCTTGAAAAGTTTTCATTTGATCTTGATGAAATAAAAGGCATAGCACCTCTCAGGCATTGATCTGTTAGAAAACAGCCAAATTGTTAACTCTGATTCACAAAAATACCCTTAAACTGGATATTTTAGTGATAACTGATGTAAAATTTGGCTGAAATTCTTCAGTTTAAGACTAAAATTGTCTATGAAATGGCCTAATCATGAAGATCTTATACTGAGTTTGGATCCAGATCCTTATTTTAGCATGGACAAGCAAGTTCGAAATGCTAAATCGGGTTGAAATGATCGTCGCATGTGATCAGCGCCCTAAAGAAGATGTACGGTATGAGTCGGCATTCATGCCCCCGCGACAGGCACCTCTCCTTTCCAGAAGGGTATTTCAAGCACAAGAAGCAGAAAAAGACTGCCCAATCAGATTTCACTCAACAGTGCAGGGTGAATTTTAGCATAAAAGGACATTGCTTCCTATGGTTTGCATACCTTCAGTCACTGTCAGCATTAATCAAAGATCTCAGCCGCATGTAGCCGGCTTCGGCGGAAGCAACATCGAGTAGCCGCAAAAGTCTTTTCACCATAGACCGGCTGGTATTTCCTGTCATGCTCAGTGGTGTTGTACATGGTTCCTACCCCAGTGCAAAGTACCGGCTCAAAGAATATGCCACATAAAGCCAAACTATGGAAAAAATGTGTCCTTCCTGATGTGCCGCCAAGGCCTGAAAAACAGGGAAACCACATAAAATATACAAAAATCCTTGAAAAATGCTTTAAGATACATGTTCAGAACTCTAATTTGAGTGTTTATGTTATGATTTAGCTAAATATTGTTGTTTCTTTAGTGAAACTGTCAAGTTATGAGAAATTCACAATAAAAACAATGCTTTGTTACCTTTCTAAAGTCATCTGACCAACTTAGCTTCACCATATTCAAAGAACCCCATAACAGAGGGCACTCAAACTTCAAAACTCAAGGCCAGCAGATACAAATAGATTTCAGAAATAGAAATAGCACTCTTTTCCCTTGCTTAGCAGCCACAGAAATAACAGTCGCGTCTGTCTGAAGCTACAAATAAGGGTTAAGAGTCGCCCGCTTTGCATGCTTGATGAACAATCTTTAGCGGTTACAATTTATGTAGAGCTCTGCACTGTTAAAGTTATTAAATGTAGAAAAAATGCAATAAAACTAGAAAGAGACACTCTGAAAATGCAAATTTGATTGAGATGAATATTAGATCTTGGAAATTATGTAAGAAAACACATTGGAAGAGCCAAATAAAATGACAGGAAGCACCGAAAGAGTCGGTCGCGCGGCTAGATCCAATGAAAAACTGCGATTTATGCGCTTCAAGCTAAATCTATGAGATGCTAAATGCTGGAATCTGTCCGAAACTTCACGAAATACTTTACTTTGCCAAATTTGATACATATGAGGGACCTTTGATTCCAGAGAAAGATATTTCTCCAGCAGGGAGATGTCAAAAAGTAGCCTAAGGCAATTTTAGGAAGGCTTTCGGACGATACCGACACTTCAAAGTTGCCCGTCATTAGCCAAAATTTCTCAATTTAATAAAAAATGCTTGAAATTCAACAAAAATATACTCAGCCGGGTTGTTATATGCTGTTTAGATCCAGATCACAGGGCCTATCAAGGCCAAATAGTCTGATATAAGTGCAGGAGAGGTCTTTATACTGAACCGTTTAACACATTTTTTAAAAAAATCTCAATTTCTTCAAATTTACTGAGATCTGTTGAAAACTCTCTCATGTGCAAGCTTCTTTAGTCATAAATTACCTACATGTGAAATTTCAGGGCAGTAATCCTTACCGTTTTGAAGATATTCCATTTTAACAGTTTCGGTTATAGGTGTGAGCCCGGTCACTTTTGCCCTTCTTTATTCTATGTAAAAACAGGCATTTTCTGCATCCCATAGCTACTTCCAGGCATAGATTTGGGTTATACCCTCTTAACACGTTCATATTTAGTCCAAACACAGTCTCTAGATCACCAGAAAACAAGGTCAAGAACGTTGACTTTTTTCGCTACACACAAAAGTATGTACACACCGTCTATTTTCGCTTTAAATTTGGGCCATTCTGACGCTCCACACACATATTTCCCAACATCCACCAGAGGAAGTAGTCCTGCAAGAGAGTCACAAAAAATGACCCCAATGGGCAGAGAATACACACAATAACTTGAAAATATGCAATTATTCAGCCTGTCAAGTTCTTAAGAGACACTTATTAGCTCATATTTAAAGCACTGCAGTTCTAAAGGACTACTTCTTACTGTACTACGACCTCCGGAAGCAATTGCTCACCGGGGTCACACCAGAGTATACCCCCAATCTTATTTGAAACAGTATTTTTCAAATTAGTCTAAGTATTTAGATTATTTTGACTGAAAAACAACAAAAAGCAAGCTGATCTGACTATATTTGAATGATCTGGGAGCTTTCGAAAAGTCGACCCCTGTCGGCTAAATTGGCTATGCGGAATAAGCTGTTAGATGGCGATGTAGGCGAAAACTAAAATCCTAATTTCTTGAAAAGTTTTCATTTGATCTTGATGAAATAAAAGGCATAGCACCTCTCAGGCATTGATCTGTTAGAAAACAGCCAAATTGTTAACTCTGATTCACAAAAAATACCCTTAAACTGGATATTTTAGTGATAACTGATGTAAAATTTGGCTGAAATTCTTCAGTTTAAGACTAAAATTGTCTATGAAATGGCCTAATCATGAAGATCTTATACTGAGTTTGGATCCAGATCCTTATTTTAGCATGGACAAGCAAGTTCGAAATGCTAAATCGGGTTGAAATGATCGTCGCATGTGATCAGCGCCCTAAAGAAGATGTACGGTATGAGTCGGCATTCATGCCCCCGCGACAGGCACCTCTCCTTTCCAGAAGGGTATTTCAAGCACAAGAAGCAGAAAAAGACTGCCCAATCAGATTTCACTCAACAGTGCAGGGTGAATTTTAGCATAAAAGGACATTGCTTCCTATGGTTTGCATACCTTCAGTCACTGTCAGCATTAATCAAAGATCTCAGCCGCATGTAGCCGGCTTCGGCGGAAGCAACATCGAGTAGCCGCAAAAGTCTTTTCACCATAGACCGGCTGGTATTTCCTGTCATGCTCAGTGGTGTTGTACATGGTTCCTACCCCAGTGCAAAGTACCGGCTCAAAGAATATGCCACATAAAGCCAAACTATGGAAAAAATGTGTCCTTCCTGATGTGCCGCCAAGGCCTGAAAAACAGGGAAACCACATAAAATATACAAAAATCCTTGAAAAATGCTTTAAGATACATGTTCAGAACTCTAATTTGAGTGTTTATGTTATGATTTAGCTAAATATTGTTGTTTCTTTAGTGAAACTGTCAAGTTATGAGAAATTCACAATAAAAACAATGCTTTGTTACCTTTCTAAAGTCATCTGACCAACTTAGCTTCACCATATTCAAAGAACCCCATAACAGAGGGCACTCAAACTTCAAAACTCAAGGCCAGCAGATACAAATAGATTTCAGAAATAGAAATAGCACTCTTTTCCCTTGCTTAGCAGCCACAGAAATAACAGTCGCGTCTGTCTGAAGCTACAAATAAGGGTTAAGAGTCGCCCGCTTTGCATGCTTGATGAACAATCTTTAGCGGTTACAATTTATGTAGAGCTCTGCACTGTTAAAGTTATTAAATGTAGAAAAAATGCAATAAAACTAGAAAGAGACACTCTGAAAATGCAAATTTGATTGAGATGAATATTAGATCTTGGAAATTATGTAAGAAAACACATTGGAAGAGCCAAATAAAATGACAGGAAGCACCGAAAGAGTCGGTCGCGCGGCTAGATCCAATGAAAAACTGCGATTTATGCGCTTCAAGCTAAATCTATGAGATGCTAAATGCTGGAATCTGTCCGAAACTTCACGAAATACTTTACTTTGCCAAATTTGATACATATGAGGGACCTTTGATTCCAGAGAAAGATATTTCTCCAGCAGGGAGATGTCAAAAAGTAGCCTAAGGCAATTTTAGGAAGGCTTTCGGACGATACCGACACTTCAAAGTTGCCCGTCATTAGCCAAAATTTCTCAATTTAATAAAAAATGCTTGAAATTCAACAAAAATATACTCAGCCGGGTTGTTATATGCTGTTTAGATCCAGATCACAGAGCCTATCAAGGCCAAATAGTCTGATATAAGTGCAGGAGAGGTCTTTATACTGAACCGTTTAACACATTTTTTAAAAAAATCTCAATTTCTTCAAATTTACTGAGATCTGTTGAAAACTCTCTCATGTGCAAGCTTCTTTAGTCATAAATTACCTACATGTGAAATTTCAGGGCAGTAATCCTTACCGTTTTGAAGATATTCCATTTTAACAGTTTCGGTTATAGGTGTGAGCCCGGTCACTTTTGCCCTTCTTTATTCTATGTAAAAACAGGCATTTTCTGCATCCCATAGCTACTTCCAGGCATAGATTTGGGTTATACCCTCTTAACACGTTCATATTTAGTCCAAACACAGTCTCTAGATCACCAGAAAACAAGGTCAAGAACGTTGACTTTTTTCGCTACACACAAAAGTATGTACACACCGTCTATTTTCGCTTTAAATTTGGGCCATTCTGACGCTCCACACACATATTTCCCAACATCCACCAGAGGAAGTAGTCCTGCAAGAGAGTCACAAAAAATGACCCCAATGGGCAGAGAATACACACAATAACTTGAAAATATGCAATTATTCAGCCTGTCAAGTTCTTAAGAGACACTTATTAGCTCATATTTAAAGCACTGCAGTTCTAAAGGACTACTTCTTACTGTACTACGACCTCCGGAAGCAATTGCTCACCGGGGTCACACCAGAGTATACCCCCAATCTTATTTGAAACAGTATTTTTCAAATTAGTCTAAGTATTTAGATTATTTTGACTGAAAAACAACAAAAAGCAAGCTGATCTGACTATATTTGAATGATCTGGGAGCTTTCGAAAAGTCGACCCCTGTCGGCTAAATTGGCTATGCGGAATAAGCTGTTAGATGGCGATGTAGGCGAAAACTAAAATCCTAATTTCTTGAAAAGTTTTCATTTGATCTTGATGAAATAAAAGGCATAGCACCTCTCAGGCATTGATCTGTTAGAAAACAGCCAAATTGTTAACTCTGATTCACAAAAAATACCCTTAAACTGGATATTTTAGTGATAACTGATGTAAAATTTGGCTGAAATTCTTCAGTTTAAGACTAAAATTGTCTATGAAATGGCCTAATCATGAAGATCTTATACTGAGTTTGGATCCAGATCCTTATTTTAGCATGGACAAGCAAGTTCGAAATGCTAAATCGGGTTGAAATGATCGTCGCATGTGATCAGCGCCCTAAAGAAGATGTACGGTATGAGTCGGCATTCATGCCCCCGCGACAGGCACCTCTCCTTTCCAGAAGGGTATTTCAAGCACAAGAAGCAGAAAAAGACTGCCCAATCAGATTTCACTCAACAGTGCAGGGTGAATTTTAGCATAAAAGGACATTGCTTCCTATGGTTTGCATACCTTCAGTCACTGTCAGCATTAATCAAAGATCTCAGCCGCATGTAGCCGGCTTCGGCGGAAGCAACATCGAGTAGCCGCAAAAGTCTTTTCACCATAGACCGGCTGGTATTTCCTGTCATGCTCAGTGGTGTTGTACATGGTTCCTACCCCAGTGCAAAGTACCGGCTCAAAGAATATGCCACATAAAGCCAAACTATGGAAAAAATGTGTCCTTCCTGATGTGCCGCCAAGGCCTGAAAAACAGGGAAACCACATAAAATATACAAAAATCCTTGAAAAATGCTTTAAGATACATGTTCAGAACTCTAATTTGAGTGTTTATGTTATGATTTAGCTAAATATTGTTGTTTCTTTAGTGAAACTGTCAAGTTATGAGAAATTCACAATAAAAACAATGCTTTGTTACCTTTCTAAAGTCATCTGACCAACTTAGCTTCACCATATTCAAAGAACCCCATAACAGAGGGCACTCAAACTTCAAAACTCAAGGCCAGCAGATACAAATAGATTTCAGAAATAGAAATAGCACTCTTTTCCCTTGCTTAGCAGCCACAGAAATAACAGTCGCGTCTGTCTGAAGCTACAAATAAGGGTTAAGAGTCGCCCGCTTTGCATGCTTGATGAACAATCTTTAGCGGTTACAATTTATGTAGAGCTCTGCACTGTTAAAGTTATTAAATGTAGAAAAAATGCAATAAAACTAGAAAGAGACACTCTGAAAATGCAAATTTGATTGAGATGAATATTAGATCTTGGAAATTATGTAAGAAAACACATTGGAAGAGCCAAATAAAATGACAGGAAGCACCGAAAGAGTCGGTCGCGCGGCTAGATCCAATGAAAAACTGCGATTTATGCGCTTCAAGCTAAATCTATGAGATGCTAAATGCTGGAATCTGTCCGAAACTTCACGAAATACTTTACTTTGCCAAATTTGATACATATGAGGGACCTTTGATTCCAGAGAAAGATATTTCTCCAGCAGGGAGATGTCAAAAAGTAGCCTAAGGCAATTTTAGGAAGGCTTTCGGACGATACCGACACTTCAAAGTTGCCCGTCATTAGCCAAAATTTCTCAATTTAATAAAAAATGCTTGAAATTCAACAAAAATATACTCAGCCGGGTTGTTATATGCTGTTTAGATCCAGATCACAGAGCCTATCAAGGCCAAATAGTCTGATATAAGTGCAGGAGAGGTCTTTATACTGAACCGTTTAACACATTTTTTAAAAAAATCTCAATTTCTTCAAATTTACTGAGATCTGTTGAAAACTCTCTCATGTGCAAGCTTCTTTAGTCATAAATTACCTACATGTGAAATTTCAGGGCAGTAATCCTTACCGTTTTGAAGATATTCCATTTTAACAGTTTCGGTTATAATACCCCCAATCTTATTTGAAACAGTATTTTTCAAATTAGTCTAAGTATTTAGATTATTTTGACTGAAAAACAACAAAAAGCAAGCTGATCTGACTATATTTGAATGATCTGGGAGCTTTCGAAAAGTCGACCCCTGTCGGCTAAATTGGCTATGCGGAATAAGCTGTTAGATGGCGATGTAGGCGAAAACTAAAATCCTAATTTCTTGAAAAGTTTTCATTTGATCTTGATGAAATAAAAGGCATAGCACCTCTCAGGCATTGATCTGTTAGAAAACAGCCAAATTGTTAACTCTGATTCACAAAAAATACCCTTAAACTGGATATTTTAGTGATAACTGATGTAAAATTTGGCTGAAATTCTTCAGTTTAAGACTAAAATTGTCTATGAAATGGCCTAATCATGAAGATCTTATACTGAGTTTGGATCCAGATCCTTATTTTAGCATGGACAAGCAAGTTCGAAATGCTAAATCGGGTTGAAATGATCGTCGCATGTGATCAGCGCCCTAAAGAAGATGTACGGTATGAGTCGGCATTCATGCCCCCGCGACAGGCACCTCTCCTTTCCAGAAGGGTATTTCAAGCACAAGAAGCAGAAAAAGACTGCCCAATCAGATTTCACTCAACAGTGCAGGGTGAATTTTAGCATAAAAGGACATTGCTTCCTATGGTTTGCATACCTTCAGTCACTGTCAGCATTAATCAAAGATCTCAGCCGCATGTAGCCGGCTTCGGCGGAAGCAACATCGAGTAGCCGCAAAAGTCTTTTCACCATAGACCGGCTGGTATTTCCTGTCATGCTCAGTGGTGTTGTACATGGTTCCTACCCCAGTGCAAAGTACCGGCTCAAAGAATATGCCACATAAAGCCAAACTATGGAAAAAATGTGTCCTTCCTGATGTGCCGCCAAGGCCTGAAAAACAGGGAAACCACATAAAATATACAAAAATCCTTGAAAAATGCTTTAAGATACATGTTCAGAACTCTAATTTGAGTGTTTATGTTATGATTTAGCTAAATATTGTTGTTTCTTTAGTGAAACTGTCAAGTTATGAGAAATTCACAATAAAAACAATGCTTTGTTACCTTTCTAAAGTCATCTGACCAACTTAGCTTCACCATATTCAAAGAACCCCATAACAGAGGGCACTCAAACTTCAAAACTCAAGGCCAGCAGATACAAATAGATTTCAGAAATAGAAATAGCACTCTTTTCCCTTGCTTAGCAGCCACAGAAATAACAGTCGCGTCTGTCTGAAGCTACAAATAAGGGTTAAGAGTCGCCCGCTTTGCATGCTTGATGAACAATCTTTAGCGGTTACAATTTATGTAGAGCTCTGCACTGTTAAAGTTATTAAATGTAGAAAAAATGCAATAAAACTAGAAAGAGACACTCTGAAAATGCAAATTTGATTGAGATGAATATTAGATCTTGGAAATTATGTAAGAAAACACATTGGAAGAGCCAAATAAAATGACAGGAAGCACCGAAAGAGTCGGTCGCGCGGCTAGATCCAATGAAAAACTGCGATTTATGCGCTTCAAGCTAAATCTATGAGATGCTAAATGCTGGAATCTGTCCGAAACTTCACGAAATACTTTACTTTGCCAAATTTGATACATATGAGGGACCTTTGATTCCAGAGAAAGATATTTCTCCAGCAGGGAGATGTCAAAAAGTAGCCTAAGGCAATTTTAGGAAGGCTTTCGGACGATACCGACACTTCAAAGTTGCCCGTCATTAGCCAAAATTTCTCAATTTAATAAAAAATGCTTGAAATTCAACAAAAATATACTCAGCCGGGTTGTTATATGCTGTTTAGATCCAGATCACAGAGCCTATCAAGGCCAAATAGTCTGATATAAGTGCAGGAGAGGTCTTTATACTGAACCGTTTAACACATTTTTTAAAAAAATCTCAATTTCTTCAAATTTACTGAGATCTGTTGAAAACTCTCTCATGTGCAAGCTTCTTTAGTCATAAATTACCTACATGTGAAATTTCAGGGCAGTAATCCTTACCGTTTTGAAGATATTCCATTTTAACAGTTTCGGTTATAGGTGTGAGCCCGGTCACTTTTGCCCTTCTTTATTCTATGTAAAAACAGGCATTTTCTGCATCCCATAGCTACTTCCAGGCATAGATTTGGGTTATACCCTCTTAACACGTTCATATTTAGTCCAAACACAGTCTCTAGATCACCAGAAAACAAGGTCAAGAACGTTGACTTTTTTCGCTACACACAAAAGTATGTACACACCGTCTATTTTCGCTTTAAATTTGGGCCATTCTGACGCTCCACACACATATTTCCCAACATCCACCAGAGGAAGTAGTCCTGCAAGAGAGTCACAAAAAATGACCCCAATGGGCAGAGAATACACACAATAACTTGAAAATATGCAATTATTCAGCCTGTCAAGTTCTTAAGAGACACTTATTAGCTCATATTTAAAGCACTGCAGTTCTAAAGGACTACTTCTTACTGTACTACGACCTCCGGAAGCAATTGCTCACCGGGGTCACACCAGAGTATACCCCCAATCTTATTTGAAACAGTATTTTTCAAATTAGTCTAAGTATTTAGATTATTTTGACTGAAAAACAACAAAAAGCAAGCTGATCTGACTATATTTGAATGATCTGGGAGCTTTCGAAAAGTCGACCCCTGTCGGCTAAATTGGCTATGCGGAATAAGCTGTTAGATGGCGATGTAGGCGAAAACTAAAATCCTAATTTCTTGAAAAGTTTTCATTTGATCTTGATGAAATAAAAGGCATAGCACCTCTCAGGCATTGATCTGTTAGAAAACAGCCAAATTGTTAACTCTGATTCACAAAAAATACCCTTAAACTGGATATTTTAGTGATAACTGATGTAAAATTTGGCTGAAATTCTTCAGTTTAAGACTAAAATTGTCTATGAAATGGCCTAATCATGAAGATCTTATACTGAGTTTGGATCCAGATCCTTATTTTAGCATGGACAAGCAAGTTCGAAATGCTAAATCGGGTTGAAATGATCGTCGCATGTGATCAGCGCCCTAAAGAAGATGTACGGTATGAGTCGGCATTCATGCCCCCGCGACAGGCACCTCTCCTTTCCAGAAGGGTATTTCAAGCACAAGAAGCAGAAAAAGACTGCCCAATCAGATTTCACTCAACAGTGCAGGGTGAATTTTAGCATAAAAGGACATTGCTTCCTATGGTTTGCATACCTTCAGTCACTGTCAGCATTAATCAAAGATCTCAGCCGCATGTAGCCGGCTTCGGCGGAAGCAACATCGAGTAGCCGCAAAAGTCTTTTCACCATAGACCGGCTGGTATTTCCTGTCATGCTCAGTGGTGTTGTACATGGTTCCTACCCCAGTGCAAAGTACCGGCTCAAAGAATATGCCACATAAAGCCAAACTATGGAAAAAATGTGTCCTTCCTGATGTGCCGCCAAGGCCTGAAAAACAGGGAAACCACATAAAATATACAAAAATCCTTGAAAAATGCTTTAAGATACATGTTCAGAACTCTAATTTGAGTGTTTATGTTATGATTTAGCTAAATATTGTTGTTTCTTTAGTGAAACTGTCAAGTTATGAGAAATTCACAATAAAAACAATGCTTTGTTACCTTTCTAAAGTCATCTGACCAACTTAGCTTCACCATATTCAAAGAACCCCATAACAGAGGGCACTCAAACTTCAAAACTCAAGGCCAGCAGATACAAATAGATTTCAGAAATAGAAATAGCACTCTTTTCCCTTGCTTAGCAGCCACAGAAATAACAGTCGCGTCTGTCTGAAGCTACAAATAAGGGTTAAGAGTCGCCCGCTTTGCATGCTTGATGAACAATCTTTAGCGGTTACAATTTATGTAGAGCTCTGCACTGTTAAAGTTATTAAATGTAGAAAAAATGCAATAAAACTAGAAAGAGACACTCTGAAAATGCAAATTTGATTGAGATGAATATTAGATCTTGGAAATTATGTAAGAAAACACATTGGAAGAGCCAAATAAAATGACAGGAAGCACCGAAAGAGTCGGTCGCGCGGCTAGATCCAATGAAAAACTGCGATTTATGCGCTTCAAGCTAAATCTATGAGATGCTAAATGCTGGAATCTGTCCGAAACTTCACGAAATACTTTACTTTGCCAAATTTGATACATATGAGGGACCTTTGATTCCAGAGAAAGATATTTCTCCAGCAGGGAGATGTCAAAAAGTAGCCTAAGGCAATTTTAGGAAGGCTTTCGGACGATACCGACACTTCAAAGTTGCCCGTCATTAGCCAAAATTTCTCAATTTAATAAAAAATGCTTGAAATTCAACAAAAATATACTCAGCCGGGTTGTTATATGCTGTTTAGATCCAGATCACAGAGCCTATCAAGGCCAAATAGTCTGATATAAGTGCAGGAGAGGTCTTTATACTGAACCGTTTAACACATTTTTTAAAAAAATCTCAATTTCTTCAAATTTACTGAGATCTGTTGAAAACTCTCTCATGTGCAAGCTTCTTTAGTCATAAATTACCTACATGTGAAATTTCAGGGCAGTAATCCTTACCGTTTTGAAGATATTCCATTTTAACAGTTTCGGTTATAGGTGTGAGCCCGGTCACTTTTGCCCTTCTTTATTCTATGTAAAAACAGGCATTTTCTGCATCCCATAGCTACTTCCAGGCATAGATTTGGGTTATACCCTCTTAACACGTTCATATTTAGTCCAAACACAGTCTCTAGATCACCAGAAAACAAGGTCAAGAACGTTGACTTTTTTCGCTACACACAAAAGTATGTACACACCGTCTATTTTCGCTTTAAATTTGGGCCATTCTGACGCTCCACACACATATTTCCCAACATCCACCAGAGGAAGTAGTCCTGCAAGAGAGTCACAAAAAATGACCCCAATGGGCAGAGAATACACACAATAACTTGAAAATATGCAATTATTCAGCCTGTCAAGTTCTTAAGAGACACTTATTAGCTCATATTTAAAGCACTGCAGTTCTAAAGGACTACTTCTTACTGTACTACGACCTCCGGAAGCAATTGCTCACCGGGGTCACACCAGAGTATACCCCCAATCTTATTTGAAACAGTATTTTTCAAATTAGTCTAAGTATTTAGATTATTTTGACTGAAAAACAACAAAAAGCAAGCTGATCTGACTATATTTGAATGATCTGGGAGCTTTCGAAAAGTCGACCCCTGTCGGCTAAATTGGCTATGCGGAATAAGCTGTTAGATGGCGATGTAGGCGAAAACTAAAATCCTAATTTCTTGAAAAGTTTTCATTTGATCTTGATGAAATAAAAGGCATAGCACCTCTCAGGCATTGATCTGTTAGAAAACAGCCAAATTGTTAACTCTGATTCACAAAAAATACCCTTAAACTGGATATTTTAGTGATAACTGATGTAAAATTTGGCTGAAATTCTTCAGTTTAAGACTAAAATTGTCTATGAAATGGCCTAATCATGAAGATCTTATACTGAGTTTGGATCCAGATCCTTATTTTAGCATGGACAAGCAAGTTCGAAATGCTAAATCGGGTTGAAATGATCGTCGCATGTGATCAGCGCCCTAAAGAAGATGTACGGTATGAGTCGGCATTCATGCCCCCGCGACAGGCACCTCTCCTTTCCAGAAGGGTATTTCAAGCACAAGAAGCAGAAAAAGACTGCCCAATCAGATTTCACTCAACAGTGCAGGGTGAATTTTAGCATAAAAGGACATTGCTTCCTATGGTTTGCATACCTTCAGTCACTGTCAGCATTAATCAAAGATCTCAGCCGCATGTAGCCGGCTTCGGCGGAAGCAACATCGAGTAGCCGCAAAAGTCTTTTCACCATAGACCGGCTGGTATTTCCTGTCATGCTCAGTGGTGTTGTACATGGTTCCTACCCCAGTGCAAAGTACCGGCTCAAAGAATATGCCACATAAAGCCAAACTATGGAAAAAATGTGTCCTTCCTGATGTGCCGCCAAGGCCTGAAAAACAGGGAAACCACATAAAATATACAAAAATCCTTGAAAAATGCTTTAAGATACATGTTCAGAACTCTAATTTGAGTGTTTATGTTATGATTTAGCTAAATATTGTTGTTTCTTTAGTGAAACTGTCAAGTTATGAGAAATTCACAATAAAAACAATGCTTTGTTACCTTTCTAAAGTCATCTGACCAACTTAGCTTCACCATATTCAAAGAACCCCATAACAGAGGGCACTCAAACTTCAAAACTCAAGGCCAGCAGATACAAATAGATTTCAGAAATAGAAATAGCACTCTTTTCCCTTGCTTAGCAGCCACAGAAATAACAGTCGCGTCTGTCTGAAGCTACAAATAAGGGTTAAGAGTCGCCCGCTTTGCATGCTTGATGAACAATCTTTAGCGGTTACAATTTATGTAGAGCTCTGCACTGTTAAAGTTATTAAATGTAGAAAAAATGCAATAAAACTAGAAAGAGACACTCTGAAAATGCAAATTTGATTGAGATGAATATTAGATCTTGGAAATTATGTAAGAAAACACATTGGAAGAGCCAAATAAAATGACAGGAAGCACCGAAAGAGTCGGTCGCGCGGCTAGATCCAATGAAAAACTGCGATTTATGCGCTTCAAGCTAAATCTATGAGATGCTAAATGCTGGAATCTGTCCGAAACTTCACGAAATACTTTACTTTGCCAAATTTGATACATATGAGGGACCTTTGATTCCAGAGAAAGATATTTCTCCAGCAGGGAGATGTCAAAAAGTAGCCTAAGGCAATTTTAGGAAGGCTTTCGGACGATACCGACACTTCAAAGTTGCCCGTCATTAGCCAAAATTTCTCAATTTAATAAAAAATGCTTGAAATTCAACAAAAATATACTCAGCCGGGTTGTTATATGCTGTTTAGATCCAGATCACAGAGCCTATCAAGGCCAAATAGTCTGATATAAGTGCAGGAGAGGTCTTTATACTGAACCGTTTAACACATTTTTTAAAAAAATCTCAATTTCTTCAAATTTACTGAGATCTGTTGAAAACTCTCTCATGTGCAAGCTTCTTTAGTCATAAATTACCTACATGTGAAATTTCAGGGCAGTAATCCTTACCGTTTTGAAGATATTCCATTTTAACAGTTTCGGTTATAGGTGTGAGCCCGGTCACTTTTGCCCTTCTTTATTCTATGTAAAAACAGGCATTTTCTGCATCCCATAGCTACTTCCAGGCATAGATTTGGGTTATACCCTCTTAACACGTTCATATTTAGTCCAAACACAGTCTCTAGATCACCAGAAAACAAGGTCAAGAACGTTGACTTTGATGGCGATGTAGGCGAAAACTAAAATCCTAATTTCTTGAAAAGTTTTCATTTGATCTTGATGAAATAAAAGGCATAGCACCTCTCAGGCATTGATCTGTTAGAAAACAGCCAAATTGTTAACTCTGATTCACAAAAAATACCCTTAAACTGGATATTTTAGTGATAACTGATGTAAAATTTGGCTGAAATTCTTCAGTTTAAGACTAAAATTGTCTATGAAATGGCCTAATCATGAAGATCTTATACTGAGTTTGGATCCAGATCCTTATTTTAGCATGGACAAGCAAGTTCGAAATGCTAAATCGGGTTGAAATGATCGTCGCCATGTGATCAGCGCCCTAAAGAAGATGTACGGTATGAGTCGGCATTCATGCCCCCGCGACAGGCACCTCTCCTTTCCAGAAGGGTATTTCAAGCACAAGAAGCAGAAAAAGACTGCCCAATCAGATTTCACTCAACAGTGCAGGGTGAATTTTAGCATAAAAGGACATTGCTTCCTATGGTTTGCATACCTTCAGTCACTGTCAGCATTAATCAAAGATCTCAGCCGCATGTAGCCGGCTTCGGCGGAAGCAACATCGAGTAGCCGCAAAAGTCTTTTCACCATAGACCGGCTGGTATTTCCTGTCATGCTCAGTGGTGTTGTACATGGTTCCTACCCCAGTGCAAAGTACCGGCTCAAAGAATATGCCACATAAAGCCAAACTATGGAAAAAATGTGTCCTTCCTGATGTGCCGCCAAGGCCTGAAAAACAGGGAAACCACATAAAATATACAAAAATCCTTGAAAAATGCTTTAAGATACATGTTCAGAACTCTAATTTGAGTGTTTATGTTATGATTTAGCTAAATATTGTTGTTTCTTTAGTGAAACTGTCAAGTTATGAGAAATTCACAATAAAAACAATGCTTTGTTACCTTTCTAAAGTCATCTGACCAACTTAGCTTCACCATATTCAAAGAACCCCATAACAGAGGGCACTCAAACTTCAAAACTCAAGGCCAGCAGATACAAATAGATTTCAGAAATAGAAATAGCACTCTTTTCCCTTGCTTAGCAGCCACAGAAATAACAGTCGCGTCTGTCTGAAGCTACAAATAAGGGTTAAGAGTCGCCCGCTTTGCATGCTTGATGAACAATCTTTAGCGGTTACAATTTATGTAGAGCTCTGCACTGTTAAAGTTATTAAATGTAGAAAAAATGCAATAAAACTAGAAAGAGACACTCTGAAAATGCAAATTTGATTGAGATGAATATTAGATCTTGGAAATTATGTAAGAAAACACATTGGAAGAGCCAAATAAAATGACAGGAAGCACCGAAAGAGTCGGTCGCGCGGCTAGATCCAATGAAAAACTGCGATTTATGCGCTTCAAGCTAAATCTATGAGATGCTAAATGCTGGAATCTGTCCGAAACTTCACGAAATACTTTACTTTGCCAAATTTGATACATATGAGGGACCTTTGATTCCAGAGAAAGATATTTCTCCAGCAGGGAGATGTCAAAAAGTAGCCTAAGGCAATTTTAGGAAGGCTTTCGGACGATACCGACACTTCAAAGTTGCCCGTCATTAGCCAAAATTTCTCAATTTAATAAAAAATGCTTGAAATTCAACAAAAATATACTCAGCCGGGTTGTTATATGCTGTTTAGATCCAGATCACAGAGCCTATCAAGGCCAAATAGTCTGATATAAGTGCAGGAGAGGTCTTTATACTGAACCGTTTAACACATTTTTTAAAAAAATCTCAATTTCTTCAAATTTACTGAGATCTGTTGAAAACTCTCTCATGTGCAAGCTTCTTTAGTCATAAATTACCTACATGTGAAATTTCAGGGCAGTAATCCTTACCGTTTTGAAGATATTCCATTTTAACAGTTTCGGTTATAGGTGTGAGCCCGGTCACTTTTGCCCTTCTTTATTCTATGTAAAAACAGGCATTTTCTGCATCCCATAGCTACTTCCAGGCATAGATTTGGGTTATACCCTCTTAACACGTTCATATTTAGTCCAAACACAGTCTCTAGATCACCAGAAAACAAGGTCAAGAACGTTGACTTTTTTCGCTACACACAAAAGTATGTACACACCGTCTATTTTCGCTTTAAATTTGGGCCATTCTGACGCTCCACACACATATTTCCCAACATCCACCAGAGGAAGTAGTCCTGCAAGAGAGTCACAAAAAATGACCCCAATGGGCAGAGAATACACACAATAACTTGAAAATATGCAATTATTCAGCCTGTCAAGTTCTTAAGAGACACTTATTAGCTCATATTTAAAGCACTGCAGTTCTAAAGGACTACTTCTTACTGTACTACGACCTCCGGAAGCAATTGCTCACCGGGGTCACACCAGAGTATACCCCCAATCTTATTTGAAACAGTATTTTTCAAATTAGTCTAAGTATTTAGATTATTTTGACTGAAAAACAACAAAAAGCAAGCTGATCTGACTATATTTGAATGATCTGGGAGCTTTCGAAAAGTCGACCCCTGTCGGCTAAATTGGCTATGCGGAATAAGCTGTTAGATGGCGATGTAGGCGAAAACTAAAATCCTAATTTCTTGAAAAGTTTTCATTTGATCTTGATGAAATAAAAGGCATAGCACCTCTCAGGCATTGATCTGTTAGAAAACAGCCAAATTGTTAACTCTGATTCACAAAAAATACCCTTAAACTGGATATTTTAGTGATAACTGATGTAAAATTTGGCTGAAATTCTTCAGTTTAAGACTAAAATTGTCTATGAAATGGCCTAATCATGAAGATCTTATACTGAGTTTGGATCCAGATCCTTATTTTAGCATGGACAAGCAAGTTCGAAATGCTAAATCGGGTTGAAATGATCGTCGCATGTGATCAGCGCCCTAAAGAAGATGTACGGTATGAGTCGGCATTCATGCCCCCGCGACAGGCACCTCTCCTTTCCAGAAGGGTATTTCAAGCACAAGAAGCAGAAAAAGACTGCCCAATCAGATTTCACTCAACAGTGCAGGGTGAATTTTAGCATAAAAGGACATTGCTTCCTATGGTTTGCATACCTTCAGTCACTGTCAGCATTAATCAAAGATCTCAGCCGCATGTAGCCGGCTTCGGCGGAAGCAACATCGAGTAGCCGCAAAAGTCTTTTCACCATAGACCGGCTGGTATTTCCTGTCATGCTCAGTGGTGTTGTACATGGTTCCTACCCCAGTGCAAAGTACCGGCTCAAAGAATATGCCACATAAAGCCAAACTATGGAAAAAATGTGTCCTTCCTGATGTGCCGCCAAGGCCTGAAAAACAGGGAAACCACATAAAATATACAAAAATCCTTGAAAAATGCTTTAAGATACATGTTCAGAACTCTAATTTGAGTGTTTATGTTATGATTTAGCTAAATATTGTTGTTTCTTTAGTGAAACTGTCAAGTTATGAGAAATTCACAATAAAAACAATGCTTTGTTACCTTTCTAAAGTCATCTGACCAACTTAGCTTCACCATATTCAAAGAACCCCATAACAGAGGGCACTCAAACTTCAAAACTCAAGGCCAGCAGATACAAATAGATTTCAGAAATAGAAATAGCACTCTTTTCCCTTGCTTAGCAGCCACAGAAATAACAGTCGCGTCTGTCTGAAGCTACAAATAAGGGTTAAGAGTCGCCCGCTTTGCATGCTTGATGAACAATCTTTAGCGGTTACAATTTATGTAGAGCTCTGCACTGTTAAAGTTATTAAATGTAGAAAAAATGCAATAAAACTAGAAAGAGACACTCTGAAAATGCAAATTTGATTGAGATGAATATTAGATCTTGGAAATTATGTAAGAAAACACATTGGAAGAGCCAAATAAAATGACAGGAAGCACCGAAAGAGTCGGTCGCGCGGCTAGATCCAATGAAAAACTGCGATTTATGCGCTTCAAGCTAAATCTATGAGATGCTAAATGCTGGAATCTGTCCGAAACTTCACGAAATACTTTACTTTGCCAAATTTGATACATATGAGGGACCTTTGATTCCAGAGAAAGATATTTCTCCAGCAGGGAGATGTCAAAAAGTAGCCTAAGGCAATTTTAGGAAGGCTTTCGGACGATACCGACACTTCAAAGTTGCCCGTCATTAGCCAAAATTTCTCAATTTAATAAAAAATGCTTGAAATTCAACAAAAATATACTCAGCCGGGTTGTTATATGCTGTTTAGATCCAGATCACAGAGCCTATCAAGGCCAAATAGTCTGATATAAGTGCAGGAGAGGTCTTTATACTGAACCGTTTAACACATTTTTTAAAAAAATCTCAATTTCTTCAAATTTACTGAGATCTGTTGAAAACTCTCTCATGTGCAAGCTTCTTTAGTCATAAATTACCTACATGTGAAATTTCAGGGCAGTAATCCTTACCGTTTTGAAGATATTCCATTTTAACAGTTTCGGTTATAGGTGTGAGCCCGGTCACTTTTGCCCTTCTTTATTCTATGTAAAAACAGGCATTTTCTGCATCCCATAGCTACTTCCAGGCATAGATTTGGGTTATACCCTCTTAACACGTTCATATTTAGTCCAAACACAGTCTCTAGATCACCAGAAAACAAGGTCAAGAACGTTGACTTTTTTCGCTACACACAAAAGTATGTACACACCGTCTATTTTCGCTTTAAATTTGGGCCATTCTGACGCTCCACACACATATTTCCCAACATCCACCAGAGGAAGTAGTCCTGCAAGAGAGTCACAAAAAATGACCCCAATGGGCAGAGAATACACACAATAACTTGAAAATATGCAATTATTCAGCCTGTCAAGTTCTTAAGAGACACTTATTAGCTCATATTTAAAGCACTGCAGTTCTAAAGGACTACTTCTTACTGTACTACGACCTCCGGAAGCAATTGCTCACCGGGGTCACACCAGAGTATACCCCCAATCTTATTTGAAACAGTATTTTTCAAATTAGTCTAAGTATTTAGATTATTTTGACTGAAAAACAACAAAAAGCAAGCTGATCTGACTATATTTGAATGATCTGGGAGCTTTCGAAAAGTCGACCCCTGTCGGCTAAATTGGCTATGCGGAATAAGCTGTTAGATGGCGATGTAGGCGAAAACTAAAATCCTAATTTCTTGAAAAGTTTTCATTTGATCTTGATGAAATAAAAGGCATAGCACCTCTCAGGCATTGATCTGTTAGAAAACAGCCAAATTGTTAACTCTGATTCACAAAAAATACCCTTAAACTGGATATTTTAGTGATAACTGATGTAAAATTTGGCTGAAATTCTTCAGTTTAAGACTAAAATTGTCTATGAAATGGCCTAATCATGAAGATCTTATACTGAGTTTGGATCCAGATCCTTATTTTAGCATGGACAAGCAAGTTCGAAATGCTAAATCGGGTTGAAATGATCGTCGCATGTGATCAGCGCCCTAAAGAAGATGTACGGTATGAGTCGGCATTCATGCCCCCGCGACAGGCACCTCTCCTTTCCAGAAGGGTATTTCAAGCACAAGAAGCAGAAAAAGACTGCCCAATCAGATTTCACTCAACAGTGCAGGGTGAATTTTAGCATAAAAGGACATTGCTTCCTATGGTTTGCATACCTTCAGTCACTGTCAGCATTAATCAAAGATCTCAGCCGCATGTAGCCGGCTTCGGCGGAAGCAACATCGAGTAGCCGCAAAAGTCTTTTCACCATAGACCGGCTGGTATTTCCTGTCATGCTCAGTGGTGTTGTACATGGTTCCTACCCCAGTGCAAAGTACCGGCTCAAAGAATATGCCACATAAAGCCAAACTATGGAAAAAATGTGTCCTTCCTGATGTGCCGCCAAGGCCTGAAAAACAGGGAAACCACATAAAATATACAAAAATCCTTGAAAAATGCTTTAAGATACATGTTCAGAACTCTAATTTGAGTGTTTATGTTATGATTTAGCTAAATATTGTTGTTTCTTTAGTGAAACTGTCAAGTTATGAGAAATTCACAATAAAAACAATGCTTTGTTACCTTTCTAAAGTCATCTGACCAACTTAGCTTCACCATATTCAAAGAACCCCATAACAGAGGGCACTCAAACTTCAAAACTCAAGGCCAGCAGATACAAATAGATTTCAGAAATAGAAATAGCACTCTTTTCCCTTGCTTAGCAGCCACAGAAATAACAGTCGCGTCTGTCTGAAGCTACAAATAAGGGTTAAGAGTCGCCCGCTTTGCATGCTTGATGAACAATCTTTAGCGGTTACAATTTATGTAGAGCTCTGCACTGTTAAAGTTATTAAATGTAGAAAAAATGCAATAAAACTAGAAAGAGACACTCTGAAAATGCAAATTTGATTGAGATGAATATTAGATCTTGGAAATTATGTAAGAAAACACATTGGAAGAGCCAAATAAAATGACAGGAAGCACCGAAAGAGTCGGTCGCGCGGCTAGATCCAATGAAAAACTGCGATTTATGCGCTTCAAGCTAAATCTATGAGATGCTAAATGCTGGAATCTGTCCGAAACTTCACGAAATACTTTACTTTGCCAAATTTGATACATATGAGGGACCTTTGATTCCAGAGAAAGATATTTCTCCAGCAGGGAGATGTCAAAAAGTAGCCTAAGGCAATTTTAGGAAGGCTTTCGGACGATACCGACACTTCAAAGTTGCCCGTCATTAGCCAAAATTTCTCAATTTAATAAAAAATGCTTGAAATTCAACAAAAATATACTCAGCCGGGTTGTTATATGCTGTTTAGATCCAGATCACAGAGCCTATCAAGGCCAAATAGTCTGATATAAGTGCAGGAGAGGTCTTTATACTGAACCGTTTAACACATTTTTTAAAAAAATCTCAATTTCTTCAAATTTACTGAGATCTGTTGAAAACTCTCTCATGTGCAAGCTTCTTTAGTCATAAATTACCTACATGTGAAATTTCAGGGCAGTAATCCTTACCGTTTTGAAGATATTCCATTTTAACAGTTTCGGTTATAGGTGTGAGCCCGGTCACTTTTGCCCTTCTTTATTCTATGTAAAAACAGGCATTTTCTGCATCCCATAGCTACTTCCAGGCATAGATTTGGGTTATACCCTCTTAACACGTTCATATTTAGTCCAAACACAGTCTCTAGATCACCAGAAAACAAGGTCAAGAACGTTGACTTTTTTCGCTACACACAAAAGTATGTACACACCGTCTATTTTCGCTTTAAATTTGGGCCATTCTGACGCTCCACACACATATTTCCCAACATCCACCAGAGGAAGTAGTCCTGCAAGAGAGTCACAAAAAATGACCCCAATGGGCAGAGAATACACACAATAACTTGAAAATATGCAATTATTCAGCCTGTCAAGTTCTTAAGAGACACTTATTAGCTCATATTTAAAGCACTGCAGTTCTAAAGGACTACTTCTTACTGTACTACGACCTCCGGAAGCAATTGCTCACCGGGGTCACACCAGAGTATACCCCCAATCTTATTTGAAACAGTATTTTTCAAATTAGTCTAAGTATTTAGATTATTTTGACTGAAAAACAACAAAAAGCAAGCTGATCTGACTATATTTGAATGATCTGGGAGCTTTCGAAAAGTCGACCCCTGTCGGCTAAATTGGCTATGCGGAATAAGCTGTTAGATGGCGATGTAGGCGAAAACTAAAATCCTAATTTCTTGAAAAGTTTTCATTTGATCTTGATGAAATAAAAGGCATAGCACCTCTCAGGCATTGATCTGTTAGAAAACAGCCAAATTGTTAACTCTGATTCACAAAAAATACCCTTAAACTGGATATTTTAGTGATAACTGATGTAAAATTTGGCTGAAATTCTTCAGTTTAAGACTAAAATTGTCTATGAAATGGCCTAATCATGAAGATCTTATACTGAGTTTGGATCCAGATCCTTATTTTAGCATGGACAAGCAAGTTCGAAATGCTAAATCGGGTTGAAATGATCGTCGCATGTGATCAGCGCCCTAAAGAAGATGTACGGTATGAGTCGGCATTCATGCCCCCGCGACAGGCACCTCTCCTTTCCAGAAGGGTATTTCAAGCACAAGAAGCAGAAAAAGACTGCCCAATCAGATTTCACTCAACAGTGCAGGGTGAATTTT
The DNA here is from genome assembly GCA_963576725.1 of Azorinus chamasolen. Classification (NCBI taxonomy): domain Eukaryota; kingdom Metazoa; phylum Mollusca; class Bivalvia; order Cardiida; family Solecurtidae; genus Azorinus; species Azorinus chamasolen. The sequence continues at coordinate 83,928,708 of OY755246.1, forward strand.
AGCATAAAAGGACATTGCTTCCTATGGTTTGCATACCTTCAGTCACTGTCAGCATTAATCAAAGATCTCAGCCGCATGTAGCCGGCTTCGGCGGAAGCAACATCGAGTAGCCGCAAAAGTCTTTTCACCATAGACCGGCTGGTATTTCCTGTCATGCTCAGTGGTGTTGTACATGGTTCCTACCCCAGTGCAAAGTACCGGCTCAAAGAATATGCCACATAAAGCCAAACTATGGAAAAAATGTGTCCTTCCTGATGTGCCGCCAAGGCCTGAAAAACAGGGAAACCACATAAAATATACAAAAATCCTTGAAAAATGCTTTAAGATACATGTTCAGAACTCTAATTTGAGTGTTTATGTTATGATTTAGCTAAATATTGTTGTTTCTTTAGTGAAACTGTCAAGTTATGAGAAATTCACAATAAAAACAATGCTTTGTTACCTTTCTAAAGTCATCTGACCAACTTAGCTTCACCATATTCAAAGAACCCCATAACAGAGGGCACTCAAACTTCAAAACTCAAGGCCAGCAGATACAAATAGATTTCAGAAATAGAAATAGCACTCTTTTCCCTTGCTTAGCAGCCACAGAAATAACAGTCGCGTCTGTCTGAAGCTACAAATAAGGGTTAAGAGTCGCCCGCTTTGCATGCTTGATGAACAATCTTTAGCGGTTACAATTTATGTAGAGCTCTGCACTGTTAAAGTTATTAAATGTAGAAAAAATGCAATAAAACTAGAAAGAGACACTCTGAAAATGCAAATTTGATTGAGATGAATATTAGATCTTGGAAATTATGTAAGAAAACACATTGGAAGAGCCAAATAAAATGACAGGAAGCACCGAAAGAGTCGGTCGCGCGGCTAGATCCAATGAAAAACTGCGATTTATGCGCTTCAAGCTAAATCTATGAGATGCTAAATGCTGGAATCTGTCCGAAACTTCACGAAATACTTTACTTTGCCAAATTTGATACATATGAGGGACCTTTGATTCCAGAGAAAGATATTTCTCCAGCAGGGAGATGTCAAAAAGTAGCCTAAGGCAATTTTAGGAAGGCTTTCGGACGATACCGACACTTCAAAGTTGCCCGTCATTAGCCAAAATTTCTCAATTTAATAAAAAATGCTTGAAATTCAACAAAAATATACTCAGCCGGGTTGTTATATGCTGTTTAGATCCAGATCACAGAGCCTATCAAGGCCAAATAGTCTGATATAAGTGCAGGAGAGGTCTTTATACTGAACCGTTTAACACATTTTTTAAAAAAATCTCAATTTCTTCAAATTTACTGAGATCTGTTGAAAACTCTCTCATGTGCAAGCTTCTTTAGTCATAAATTACCTACATGTGAAATTTCAGGGCAGTAATCCTTACCGTTTTGAAGATATTCCATTTTAACAGTTTCGGTTATAGGTGTGAGCCCGGTCACTTTTGCCCTTCTTTATTCTATGTAAAAACAGGCATTTTCTGCATCCCATAGCTACTTCCAGGCATAGATTTGGGTTATACCCTCTTAACACGTTCATATTTAGTCCAAACACAGTCTCTAGATCACCAGAAAACAAGGTCAAGAACGTTGACTTTTTTCGCTACACACAAAAGTATGTACACACCGTCTATTTTCGCTTTAAATTTGGGCCATTCTGACGCTCCACACACATATTTCCCAACATCCACCAGAGGAAGTAGTCCTGCAAGAGAGTCACAAAAAATGACCCCAATGGGCAGAGAATACACACAATAACTTGAAAATATGCAATTATTCAGCCTGTCAAGTTCTTAAGAGACACTTATTAGCTCATATTTAAAGCACTGCAGTTCTAAAGGACTACTTCTTACTGTACTACGACCTCCGGAAGCAATTGCTCACCGGGGTCACACCAGAGTATACCCCCAATCTTATTTGAAACAGTATTTTTCAAATTAGTCTAAGTATTTAGATTATTTTGACTGAAAAACAACAAAAAGCAAGCTGATCTGACTATATTTGAATGATCTGGGAGCTTTCGAAAAGTCGACCCCTGTCGGCTAAATTGGCTATGCGGAATAAGCTGTTAGATGGCGATGTAGGCGAAAACTAAAATCCTAATTTCTTGAAAAGTTTTCATTTGATCTTGATGAAATAAAAGGCATAGCACCTCTCAGGCATTGATCTGTTAGAAAACAGCCAAATTGTTAACTCTGATTCACAAAAAATACCCTTAAACTGGATATTTTAGTGATAACTGATGTAAAATTTGGCTGAAATTCTTCAGTTTAAGACTAAAATTGTCTATGAAATGGCCTAATCATGAAGATCTTATACTGAGTTTGGATCCAGATCCTTATTTTAGCATGGACAAGCAAGTTCGAAATGCTAAATCGGGTTGAAATGATCGTCGCATGTGATCAGCGCCCTAAAGAAGATGTACGGTATGAGTCGGCATTCATGCCCCCGCGACAGGCACCTCTCCTTTCCAGAAGGGTATTTCAAGCACAAGAAGCAGAAAAAGACTGCCCAATCAGATTTCACTCAACAGTGCAGGGTGAATTTTAGCATAAAAGGACATTGCTTCCTATGGTTTGCATACCTTCAGTCACTGTCAGCATTAATCAAAGATCTCAGCCGCATGTAGCCGGCTTCGGCGGAAGCAACATCGAGTAGCCGCAAAAGTCTTTTCACCATAGACCGGCTGGTATTTCCTGTCATGCTCAGTGGTGTTGTACATGGTTCCTACCCCAGTGCAAAGTACCGGCTCAAAGAATATGCCACATAAAGCCAAACTATGGAAAAAATGTGTCCTTCCTGATGTGCCGCCAAGGCCTGAAAAACAGGGAAACCACATAAAATATACAAAAATCCTTGAAAAATGCTTTAAGATACATGTTCAGAACTCTAATTTGAGTGTTTATGTTATGATTTAGCTAAATATTGTTGTTTCTTTAGTGAAACTGTCAAGTTATGAGAAATTCACAATAAAAACAATGCTTTGTTACCTTTCTAAAGTCATCTGACCAACTTAGCTTCACCATATTCAAAGAACCCCATAACAGAGGGCACTCAAACTTCAAAACTCAAGGCCAGCAGATACAAATAGATTTCAGAAATAGAAATAGCACTCTTTTCCCTTGCTTAGCAGCCACAGAAATAACAGTCGCGTCTGTCTGAAGCTACAAATAAGGGTTAAGAGTCGCCCGCTTTGCATGCTTGATGAACAATCTTTAGCGGTTACAATTTATGTAGAGCTCTGCACTGTTAAAGTTATTAAATGTAGAAAAAATGCAATAAAACTAGAAAGAGACACTCTGAAAATGCAAATTTGATTGAGATGAATATTAGATCTTGGAAATTATGTAAGAAAACACATTGGAAGAGCCAAATAAAATGACAGGAAGCACCGAAAGAGTCGGTCGCGCGGCTAGATCCAATGAAAAACTGCGATTTATGCGCTTCAAGCTAAATCTATGAGATGCTAAATGCTGGAATCTGTCCGAAACTTCACGAAATACTTTACTTTGCCAAATTTGATACATATGAGGGACCTTTGATTCCAGAGAAAGATATTTCTCCAGCAGGGAGATGTCAAAAAGTAGCCTAAGGCAATTTTAGGAAGGCTTTCGGACGATACCGACACTTCAAAGTTGCCCGTCATTAGCCAAAATTTCTCAATTTAATAAAAAATGCTTGAAATTCAACAAAAATATACTCAGCCGGGTTGTTATATGCTGTTTAGATCCAGATCACAGAGCCTATCAAGGCCAAATAGTCTGATATAAGTGCAGGAGAGGTCTTTATACTGAACCGTTTAACACATTTTTTAAAAAAATCTCAATTTCTTCAAATTTACTGAGATCTGTTGAAAACTCTCTCATGTGCAAGCTTCTTTAGTCATAAATTACCTACATGTGAAATTTCAGGGCAGTAATCCTTACCGTTTTGAAGATATTCCATTTTAACAGTTTCGGTTATAGGTGTGAGCCCGGTCACTTTTGCCCTTCTTTATTCTATGTAAAAACAGGCATTTTCTGCATCCCATAGCTACTTCCAGGCATAGATTTGGGTTATACCCTCTTAACACGTTCATATTTAGTCCAAACACAGTCTCTAGATCACCAGAAAACAAGGTCAAGAACGTTGACTTTTTTCGCTACACACAAAAGTATGTACACACCGTCTATTTTCGCTTTAAATTTGGGCCATTCTGACGCTCCACACACATATTTCCCAACATCCACCAGAGGAAGTAGTCCTGCAAGAGAGTCACAAAAAATGACCCCAATGGGCAGAGAATACACACAATAACTTGAAAATATGCAATTATTCAGCCTGTCAAGTTCTTAAGAGACACTTATTAGCTCATATTTAAAGCACTGCAGTTCTAAAGGACTACTTCTTACTGTACTACGACCTCCGGAAGCAATTGCTCACCGGGGTCACACCAGAGTATACCCCCAATCTTATTTGAAACAGTATTTTTCAAATTAGTCTAAGTATTTAGATTATTTTGACTGAAAAACAACAAAAAGCAAGCTGATCTGACTATATTTGAATGATCTGGGAGCTTTCGAAAAGTCGACCCCTGTCGGCTAAATTGGCTATGCGGAATAAGCTGTTAGATGGCGATGTAGGCGAAAACTAAAATCCTAATTTCTTGAAAAGTTTTCATTTGATCTTGATGAAATAAAAGGCATAGCACCTCTCAGGCATTGATCTGTTAGAAAACAGCCAAATTGTTAACTCTGATTCACAAAAAATACCCTTAAACTGGATATTTTAGTGATAACTGATGTAAAATTTGGCTGAAATTCTTCAGTTTAAGACTAAAATTGTCTATGAAATGGCCTAATCATGAAGATCTTATACTGAGTTTGGATCCAGATCCTTATTTTAGCATGGACAAGCAAGTTCGAAATGCTAAATCGGGTTGAAATGATCGTCGCATGTGATCAGCGCCCTAAAGAAGATGTACGGTATGAGTCGGCATTCATGCCCCCGCGACAGGCACCTCTCCTTTCCAGAAGGGTATTTCAAGCACAAGAAGCAGAAAAAGACTGCCCAATCAGATTTCACTCAACAGTGCAGGGTGAATTTTAGCATAAAAGGACATTGCTTCCTATGGTTTGCATACCTTCAGTCACTGTCAGCATTAATCAAAGATCTCAGCCGCATGTAGCCGGCTTCGGCGGAAGCAACATCGAGTAGCCGCAAAAGTCTTTTCACCATAGACCGGCTGGTATTTCCTGTCATGCTCAGTGGTGTTGTACATGGTTCCTACCCCAGTGCAAAGTACCGGCTCAAAGAATATGCCACATAAAGCCAAACTATGGAAAAAATGTGTCCTTCCTGATGTGCCGCCAAGGCCTGAAAAACAGGGAAACCACATAAAATATACAAAAATCCTTGAAAAATGCTTTAAGATACATGTTCAGAACTCTAATTTGAGTGTTTATGTTATGATTTAGCTAAATATTGTTGTTTCTTTAGTGAAACTGTCAAGTTATGAGAAATTCACAATAAAAACAATGCTTTGTTACCTTTCTAAAGTCATCTGACCAACTTAGCTTCACCATATTCAAAGAACCCCATAACAGAGGGCACTCAAACTTCAAAACTCAAGGCCAGCAGATACAAATAGATTTCAGAAATAGAAATAGCACTCTTTTCCCTTGCTTAGCAGCCACAGAAATAACAGTCGCGTCTGTCTGAAGCTACAAATAAGGGTTAAGAGTCGCCCGCTTTGCATGCTTGATGAACAATCTTTAGCGGTTACAATTTATGTAGAGCTCTGCACTGTTAAAGTTATTAAATGTAGAAAAAATGCAATAAAACTAGAAAGAGACACTCTGAAAATGCAAATTTGATTGAGATGAATATTAGATCTTGGAAATTATGTAAGAAAACACATTGGAAGAGCCAAATAAAATGACAGGAAGCACCGAAAGAGTCGGTCGCGCGGCTAGATCCAATGAAAAACTGCGATTTATGCGCTTCAAGCTAAATCTATGAGATGCTAAATGCTGGAATCTGTCCGAAACTTCACGAAATACTTTACTTTGCCAAATTTGATACATATGAGGGACCTTTGATTCCAGAGAAAGATATTTCTCCAGCAGGGAGATGTCAAAAAGTAGCCTAAGGCAATTTTAGGAAGGCTTTCGGACGATACCGACACTTCAAAGTTGCCCGTCATTAGCCAAAATTTCTCAATTTAATAAAAAATGCTTGAAATTCAACAAAAATATACTCAGCCGGGTTGTTATATGCTGTTTAGATCCAGATCACAGAGCCTATCAAGGCCAAATAGTCTGATATAAGTGCAGGAGAGGTCTTTATACTGAACCGTTTAACACATTTTTTAAAAAAATCTCAATTTCTTCAAATTTACTGAGATCTGTTGAAAACTCTCTCATGTGCAAGCTTCTTTAGTCATAAATTACCTACATGTGAAATTTCAGGGCAGTAATCCTTACCGTTTTGAAGATATTCCATTTTAACAGTTTCGGTTATAGGTGTGAGCCCGGTCACTTTTGCCCTTCTTTATTCTATGTAAAAACAGGCATTTTCTGCATCCCATAGCTACTTCCAGGCATAGATTTGGGTTATACCCTCTTAACACGTTCATATTTAGTCCAAACACAGTCTCTAGATCACCAGAAAACAAGGTCAAGAACGTTGACTTTTTTCGCTACACACAAAAGTATGTACACACCGTCTATTTTCGCTTTAAATTTGGGCCATTCTGACGCTCCACACACATATTTCCCAACATCCACCAGAGGAAGTAGTCCTGCAAGAGAGTCACAAAAAATGACCCCAATGGGCAGAGAATACACACAATAACTTGAAAATATGCAATTATTCAGCCTGTCAAGTTCTTAAGAGACACTTATTAGCTCATATTTAAAGCACTGCAGTTCTAAAGGACTACTTCTTACTGTACTACGACCTCCGGAAGCAATTGCTCACCGGGGTCACACCAGAGTATACCCCCAATCTTATTTGAAACAGTATTTTTCAAATTAGTCTAAGTATTTAGATTATTTTGACTGAAAAACAACAAAAAGCAAGCTGATCTGACTATATTTGAATGATCTGGGAGCTTTCGAAAAGTCGACCCCTGTCGGCTAAATTGGCTATGCGGAATAAGCTGTTAGATGGCGATGTAGGCGAAAACTAAAATCCTAATTTCTTGAAAAGTTTTCATTTGATCTTGATGAAATAAAAGGCATAGCACCTCTCAGGCATTGATCTGTTAGAAAACAGCCAAATTGTTAACTCTGATTCACAAAAAATACCCTTAAACTGGATATTTTAGTGATAACTGATGTAAAATTTGGCTGAAATTCTTCAGTTTAAGACTAAAATTGTCTATGAAATGGCCTAATCATGAAGATCTTATACTGAGTTTGGATCCAGATCCTTATTTTAGCATGGACAAGCAAGTTCGAAATGCTAAATCGGGTTGAAATGATCGTCGCATGTGATCAGCGCCCTAAAGAAGATGTACGGTATGAGTCGGCATTCATGCCCCCGCGACAGGCACCTCTCCTTTCCAGAAGGGTATTTCAAGCACAAGAAGCAGAAAAAGACTGCCCAATCAGATTTCACTCAACAGTGCAGGGTGAATTTTAGCATAAAAGGACATTGCTTCCTATGGTTTGCATACCTTCAGTCACTGTCAGCATTAATCAAAGATCTCAGCCGCATGTAGCCGGCTTCGGCGGAAGCAACATCGAGTAGCCGCAAAAGTCTTTTCACCATAGACCGGCTGGTATTTCCTGTCATGCTCAGTGGTGTTGTACATGGTTCCTACCCCAGTGCAAAGTACCGGCTCAAAGAATATGCCACATAAAGCCAAACTATGGAAAAAATGTGTCCTTCCTGATGTGCCGCCAAGGCCTGAAAAACAGGGAAACCACATAAAATATACAAAAATCCTTGAAAAATGCTTTAAGATACATGTTCAGAACTCTAATTTGAGTGTTTATGTTATGATTTAGCTAAATATTGTTGTTTCTTTAGTGAAACTGTCAAGTTATGAGAAATTCACAATAAAAACAATGCTTTGTTACCTTTCTAAAGTCATCTGACCAACTTAGCTTCACCATATTCAAAGAACCCCATAACAGAGGGCACTCAAACTTCAAAACTCAAGGCCAGCAGATACAAATAGATTTCAGAAATAGAAATAGCACTCTTTTCCCTTGCTTAGCAGCCACAGAAATAACAGTCGCGTCTGTCTGAAGCTACAAATAAGGGTTAAGAGTCGCCCGCTTTGCATGCTTGATGAACAATCTTTAGCGGTTACAATTTATGTAGAGCTCTGCACTGTTAAAGTTATTAAATGTAGAAAAAATGCAATAAAACTAGAAAGAGACACTCTGAAAATGCAAATTTGATTGAGATGAATATTAGATCTTGGAAATTATGTAAGAAAACACATTGGAAGAGCCAAATAAAATGACAGGAAGCACCGAAAGAGTCGGTCGCGCGGCTAGATCCAATGAAAAACTGCGATTTATGCGCTTCAAGCTAAATCTATGAGATGCTAAATGCTGGAATCTGTCCGAAACTTCACGAAATACTTTACTTTGCCAAATTTGATACATATGAGGGACCTTTGATTCCAGAGAAAGATATTTCTCCAGCAGGGAGATGTCAAAAAGTAGCCTAAGGCAATTTTAGGAAGGCTTTCGGACGATACCGACACTTCAAAGTTGCCCGTCATTAGCCAAAATTTCTCAATTTAATAAAAAATGCTTGAAATTCAACAAAAATATACTCAGCCGGGTTGTTATATGCTGTTTAGATCCAGATCACAGAGCCTATCAAGGCCAAATAGTCTGATATAAGTGCAGGAGAGGTCTTTATACTGAACCGTTTAACACATTTTTTAAAAAAATCTCAATTTCTTCAAATTTACTGAGATCTGTTGAAAACTCTCTCATGTGCAAGCTTCTTTAGTCATAAATTACCTACATGTGAAATTTCAGGGCAGTAATCCTTACCGTTTTGAAGATATTCCATTTTAACAGTTTCGGTTATAGGTGTGAGCCCGGTCACTTTTGCCCTTCTTTATTCTATGTAAAAACAGGCATTTTCTGCATCCCATAGCTACTTCCAGGCATAGATTTGGGTTATACCCTCTTAACACGTTCATATTTAGTCCAAACACAGTCTCTAGATCACCAGAAAACAAGGTCAAGAACGTTGACTTTTTTCGCTACACACAAAAGTATGTACACACCGTCTATTTTCGCTTTAAATTTGGGCCATTCTGACGCTCCACACACATATTTCCCAACACCCACCAGAGGAAGTAGTCCTGCAAGAGAGTCACAAAAAATGACCCCAATGGGCAGAGAATACACACAATAACTTGAAAATATGCAATTATTCAGCCTGTCAAGTTCTTAAGAGACACTTATTAGCTCATATTTAAAGCACTGCAGTTCTAAAGGACTACTTCTTACTGTACTACGACCTCCGGAAGCAATTGCTCACCGGGGTCACACCAGAGTATACCCCCAATCTTATTTGAAACAGTATTTTTCAAATTAGTCTAAGTATTTAGATTATTTTGACTGAAAAACAACAAAAAGCAAGCTGATCTGACTATATTTGAATGATCTGGGAGCTTTCGAAAAGTCGACCCCTGTCGGCTAAATTGGCTATGCGGAATAAGCTGTTAGATGGCGATGTAGGCGAAAACTAAAATCCTAATTTCTTGAAAAGTTTTCATTTGATCTTGATGAAATAAAAGGCATAGCACCTCTCAGGCATTGATCTGTTAGAAAACAGCCAAATTGTTAACTCTGATTCACAAAAAATACCCTTAAACTGGATATTTTAGTGATAACTGATGTAAAATTTGGCTGAAATTCTTCAGTTTAAGACTAAAATTGTCTATGAAATGGCCTAATCATGAAGATCTTATACTGAGTTTGGATCCAGATCCTTATTTTAGCATGGACAAGCAAGTTCGAAATGCTAAATCGGGTTGAAATGATCGTCGCATGTGATCAGCGCCCTAAAGAAGATGTACGGTATGAGTCGGCATTCATGCCCCCGCGACAGGCACCTCTCCTTTCCAGAAGGGTATTTCAAGCACAAGAAGCAGAAAAAGACTGCCCAATCAGATTTCACTCAACAGTGCAGGGTGAATTTTAGCATAAAAGGACATTGCTTCCTATGGTTTGCATACCTTCAGTCACTGTCAGCATTAATCAAAGATCTCAGCCGCATGTAGCCGGCTTCGGCGGAAGCAACATCGAGTAGCCGCAAAAGTCTTTTCACCATAGACCGGCTGGTATTTCCTGTCATGCTCAGTGGTGTTGTACATGGTTCCTACCCCAGTGCAAAGTACCGGCTCAAAGAATATGCCACATAAAGCCAAACTATGGAAAAAATGTGTCCTTCCTGATGTGCCGCCAAGGCCTGAAAAACAGGGAAACCACATAAAATATACAAAAATCCTTGAAAAATGCTTTAAGATACATGTTCAGAACTCTAATTTGAGTGTTTATGTTATGATTTAGCTAAATATTGTTGTTTCTTTAGTGAAACTGTCAAGTTATGAGAAATTCACAATAAAAACAATGCTTTGTTACCTTTCTAAAGTCATCTGACCAACTTAGCTTCACCATATTCAAAGAACCCCATAACAGAGGGCACTCAAACTTCAAAACTCAAGGCCAGCAGATACAAATAGATTTCAGAAATAGAAATAGCACTCTTTTCCCTTGCTTAGCAGCCACAGAAATAACAGTCGCGTCTGTCTGAAGCTACAAATAAGGGTTAAGAGTCGCCCGCTTTGCATGCTTGATGAACAATCTTTAGCGGTTACAATTTATGTAGAGCTCTGCACTGTTAAAGTTATTAAATGTAGAAAAAATGCAATAAAACTAGAAAGAGACACTCTGAAAATGCAAATTTGATTGAGATGAATATTAGATCTTGGAAATTATGTAAGAAAACACATTGGAAGAGCCAAATAAAATGACAGGAAGCACCGAAAGAGTCGGTCGCGCGGCTAGATCCAATGAAAAACTGCGATTTATGCGCTTCAAGCTAAATCTATGAGATGCTAAATGCTGGAATCTGTCCGAAACTTCACGAAATACTTTACTTTGCCAAATTTGATACATATGAGGGACCTTTGATTCCAGAGAAAGATATTTCTCCAGCAGGGAGATGTCAAAAAGTAGCCTAAGGCAATTTTAGGAAGGCTTTCGGACGATACCGACACTTCAAAGTTGCCCGTCATTAGCCAAAATTTCTCAATTTAATAAAAAATGCTTGAAATTCAACAAAAATATACTCAGCCGGGTTGTTATATGCTGTTTAGATCCAGATCACAGAGCCTATCAAGGCCAAATAGTCTGATATAAGTGCAGGAGAGGTCTTTATACTGAACCGTTTAACACATTTTTTAAAAAAATCTCAATTTCTTCAAATTTACTGAGATCTGTTGAAAACTCTCTCATGTGCAAGCTTCTTTAGTCATAAATTACCTACATGTGAAATTTCAGGGCAGTAATCCTTACCGTTTTGAAGATATTCCATTTTAACAGTTTCGGTTATAGGTGTGAGCCCGGTCACTTTTGCCCTTCTTTATTCTATGTAAAAACAGGCATTTTCTGCATCCCATAGCTACTTCCAGGCATAGATTTGGGTTATACCCTCTTAACACGTTCATATTTAGTCCAAACACAGTCTCTAGATCACCAGAAAACAAGGTCAAGAACGTTGACTTTTTTCGCTACACACAAAAGTATGTACACACCGTCTATTTTCGCTTTAAATTTGGGCCATTCTGACGCTCCACACACATATTTCCCAACATCCACCAGAGGAAGTAGTCCTGCAAGAGAGTCACAAAAAATGACCCCAATGGGCAGAGAATACACACAATAACTTGAAAATATGCAATTATTCAGCCTGTCAAGTTCTTAAGAGACACTTATTAGCTCATATTTAAAGCACTGCAGTTCTAAAGGACTACTTCTTACTGTACTACGACCTCCGGAAGCAATTGCTCACCGGGGTCACACCAGAGTATACCCCCAATCTTATTTGAAACAGTATTTTTCAAATTAGTCTAAGTATTTAGATTATTTTGACTGAAAAACAACAAAAAGCAAGCTGATCTGACTATATTTGAATGATCTGGGAGCTTTCGAAAAGTCGACCCCTGTCGGCTAAATTGGCTATGCGGAATAAGCTGTTAGATGGCGATGTAGGCGAAAACTAAAATCCTAATTTCTTGAAAAGTTTTCATTTGATCTTGATGAAATAAAAGGCATAGCACCTCTCAGGCATTGATCTGTTAGAAAACAGCCAAATTGTTAACTCTGATTCACAAAAAATACCCTTAAACTGGATATTTTAGTGATAACTGATGTAAAATTTGGCTGAAATTCTTCAGTTTAAGACTAAAATTGTCTATGAAATGGCCTAATCATGAAGATCTTATACTGAGTTTGGATCCAGATCCTTATTTTAGCATGGACAAGCAAGTTCGAAATGCTAAATCGGGTTGAAATGATCGTCGCATGTGATCAGCGCCCTAAAGAAGATGTACGGTATGAGTCGGCATTCATGCCCCCGCGACAGGCACCTCTCCTTTCCAGAAGGGTATTTCAAGCACAAGAAGCAGAAAAAGACTGCCCAATCAGATTTCACTCAACAGTGCAGGGTGAATTTTAGCATAAAAGGACATTGCTTCCTATGGTTTGCATACCTTCAGTCACTGTCAGCATTAATCAAAGATCTCAGCCGCATGTAGCCGGCTTCGGCGGAAGCAACATCGAGTAGCCGCAAAAGTCTTTTCACCATAGACCGGCTGGTATTTCCTGTCATGCTCAGTGGTGTTGTACATGGTTCCTACCCCAGTGCAAAGTACCGGCTCAAAGAATATGCCACATAAAGCCAAACTATGGAAAAAATGTGTCCTTCCTGATGTGCCGCCAAGGCCTGAAAAACAGGGAAACCACATAAAATATACAAAAATCCTTGAAAAATGCTTTAAGATACATGTTCAGAACTCTAATTTGAGTGTTTATGTTATGATTTAGCTAAATATTGTTGTTTCTTTAGTGAAACTGTCAAGTTATGAGAAATTCACAATAAAAACAATGCTTTGTTACCTTTCTAAAGTCATCTGACCAACTTAGCTTCACCATATTCAAAGAACCCCATAACAGAGGGCACTCAAACTTCAAAACTCAAGGCCAGCAGATACAAATAGATTTCAGAAATAGAAATAGCACTCTTTTCCCTTGCTTAGCAGCCACAGAAATAACAGTCGCGTCTGTCTGAAGCTACAAATAAGGGTTAAGAGTCGCCCGCTTTGCATGCTTGATGAACAATCTTTAGCGGTTACAATTTATGTAGAGCTCTGCACTGTTAAAGTTATTAAATGTAGAAAAAATGCAATAAAACTAGAAAGAGACACTCTGAAAATGCAAATTTGATTGAGATGAATATTAGATCTTGGAAATTATGTAAGAAAACACATTGGAAGAGCCAAATAAAATGACAGGAAGCACCGAAAGAGTCGGTCGCGCGGCTAGATCCAATGAAAAACTGCGATTTATGCGCTTCAAGCTAAATCTATGAGATGCTAAATGCTGGAATCTGTCCGAAACTTCACGAAATACTTTACTTTGCCAAATTTGATACATATGAGGGACCTTTGATTCCAGAGAAAGATATTTCTCCAGCAGGGAGATGTCAAAAAGTAGCCTAAGGCAATTTTAGGAAGGCTTTCGGACGATACCGACACTTCAAAGTTGCCCGTCATTAGCCAAAATTTCTCAATTTAATAAAAAATGCTTGAAATTCAACAAAAATATACTCAGCCGGGTTGTTATATGCTGTTTAGATCCAGATCACAGAGCCTATCAAGGCCAAATAGTCTGATATAAGTGCAGGAGAGGTCTTTATACTGAACCGTTTAACACATTTTTTAAAAAAATCTCAATTTCTTCAAATTTACTGAGATCTGTTGAAAACTCTCTCATGTGCAAGCTTCTTTAGTCATAAATTACCTACATGTGAAATTTCAGGGCAGTAATCCTTACCGTTTTGAAGATATTCCATTTTAACAGTTTCGGTTATAGTATACCCCCAATCTTATTTGAAACAGTATTTTTCAAATTAGTCTAAGTATTTAGATTATTTTGACTGAAAAACAACAAAAAGCAAGCTGATCTGACTATATTTGAATGATCTGGGAGCTTTCGAAAAGTCGACCCCTGTCGGCTAAATTGGCTATGCGGAATAAGCTGTTAGATGGCGATGTAGGCGAAAACTAAAATCCTAATTTCTTGAAAAGTTTTCATTTGATCTTGATGAAATAAAAGGCATAGCACCTCTCAGGCATTGATCTGTTAGAAAACAGCCAAATTGTTAACTCTGATTCACAAAAAATACCCTTAAACTGGATATTTTAGTGATAACTGATGTAAAATTTGGCTGAAATTCTTCAGTTTAAGACTAAAATTGTCTATGAAATGGCCTAATCATGAAGATCTTATACTGAGTTTGGATCCAGATCCTTATTTTAGCATGGACAAGCAAGTTCGAAATGCTAAATCGGGTTGAAATGATCGTCGCATGTGATCAGCGCCCTAAAGAAGATGTACGGTATGAGTCGGCATTCATGCCCCCGCGACAGGCACCTCTCCTTTCCAGAAGGGTATTTCAAGCACAAGAAGCAGAAAAAGACTGCCCAATCAGATTTCACTCAACAGTGCAGGGTGAATTTTAGCATAAAAGGACATTGCTTCCTATGGTTTGCATACCTTCAGTCACTGTCAGCATTAATCAAAGATCTCAGCCGCATGTAGCCGGCTTCGGCGGAAGCAACATCGAGTAGCCGCAAAAGTCTTTTCACCATAGACCGGCTGGTATTTCCTGTCATGCTCAGTGGTGTTGTACATGGTTCCTACCCCAGTGCAAAGTACCGGCTCAAAGAATATGCCACATAAAGCCAAACTATGGAAAAAATGTGTCCTTCCTGATGTGCCGCCAAGGCCTGAAAAACAGGGAAACCACATAAAATATACAAAAATCCTTGAAAAATGCTTTAAGATACATGTTCAGAACTCTAATTTGAGTGTTTATGTTATGATTTAGCTAAATATTGTTGTTTCTTTAGTGAAACTGTCAAGTTATGAGAAATTCACAATAAAAACAATGCTTTGTTACCTTTCTAAAGTCATCTGACCAACTTAGCTTCACCATATTCAAAGAACCCCATAACAGAGGGCACTCAAACTTCAAAACTCAAGGCCAGCAGATACAAATAGATTTCAGAAATAGAAATAGCACTCTTTTCCCTTGCTTAGCAGCCACAGAAATAACAGTCGCGTCTGTCTGAAGCTACAAATAAGGGTTAAGAGTCGCCCGCTTTGCATGCTTGATGAACAATCTTTAGCGGTTACAATTTATGTAGAGCTCTGCACTGTTAAAGTTATTAAATGTAGAAAAAATGCAATAAAACTAGAAAGAGACACTCTGAAAATGCAAATTTGATTGAGATGAATATTAGATCTTGGAAATTATGTAAGAAAACACATTGGAAGAGCCAAATAAAATGACAGGAAGCACCGAAAGAGTCGGTCGCGCGGCTAGATCCAATGAAAAACTGCGATTTATGCGCTTCAAGCTAAATCTATGAGATGCTAAATGCTGGAATCTGTCCGAAACTTCACGAAATACTTTACTTTGCCAAATTTGATACATATGAGGGACCTTTGATTCCAGAGAAAGATATTTCTCCAGCAGGGAGATGTCAAAAAGTAGCCTAAGGCAATTTTAGGAAGGCTTTCGGACGATACCGACACTTCAAAGTTGCCCGTCATTAGCCAAAATTTCTCAATTTAATAAAAAATGCTTGAAATTCAACAAAAATATACTCAGCCGGGTTGTTATATGCTGTTTAGATCCAGATCACAGAGCCTATCAAGGCCAAATAGTCTGATATAAGTGCAGGAGAGGTCTTTATACTGAACCGTTTAACACATTTTTTAAAAAAATCTCAATTTCTTCAAATTTACTGAGATCTGTTGAAAACTCTCTCATGTGCAAGCTTCTTTAGTCATAAATTACCTACATGTGAAATTTCAGGGCAGTAATCCTTACCGTTTTGAAGATATTCCATTTTAACAGTTTCGGTTATAGGTGTGAGCCCGGTCACTTTTGCCCTTCTTTATTCTATGTAAAAACAGGCATTTTCTGCATCCCATAGCTACTTCCAGGCATAGATTTGGGTTATACCCTCTTAACACGTTCATATGTAGTCCAAACACAGTCTCTAGATCACCAGAAAACAAGGTCAAGAACGTTGACTTTTTTCGCTACACACAAAAGTATGTACACACCGTCTATTTTCGCTTTAAATTTGGGCCATTCTGACGCTCCACACACATATTTCCCAACATCCACCAGAGGAAGTAGTCCTGCAAGAGAGTCACAAAAAATGACCCCAATGGGCAGAGAATACACACAATAACTTGAAAATATGCAATTATTCAGCCTGTCAAGTTCTTAAGAGACACTTATTAGCTCATATTTAAAGCACTGCAGTTCTAAAGGACTACTTCTTACTGTACTACGACCTCCGGAAGCAATTGCTCACCGGGGTCACACCAGAGTATACCCCCAATCTTATTTGAAACAGTATTTTTCAAATTAGTCTAAGTATTTAGATTATTTTGACTGAAAAACAACAAAAAGCAAGCTGATCTGACTATATTTGAATGATCTGGGAGCTTTCGAAAAGTCGACCCCTGTCGGCTAAATTGGCTATGCGGAATAAGCTGTTAGATGGCGATGTAGGCGAAAACTAAAATCCTAATTTCTTGAAAAGTTTTCATTTGATCTTGATGAAATAAAAGGCATAGCACCTCTCAGGCATTGATCTGTTAGAAAACAGCCAAATTGTTAACTCTGATTCACAAAAAATACCCTTAAACTGGATATTTTAGTGATAACTGATGTAAAATTTGGCTGAAATTCTTCAGTTTAAGACTAAAATTGTCTATGAAATGGCCTAATCATGAAGATCTTATACTGAGTTTGGATCCAGATCCTTATTTTAGCATGGACAAGCAAGTTCGAAATGCTAAATCGGGTTGAAATGATCGTCGCATGTGATCAGCGCCCTAAAGAAGATGTACGGTATGAGTCGGCATTCATGCCCCCGCGACAGGCACCTCTCCTTTCCAGAAGGGTATTTCAAGCACAAGAAGCAGAAAAAGACTGCCCAATCAGATTTCACTCAACAGTGCAGGGTGAATTTTAGCATAAAAGGACATTGCTTCCTATGGTTTGCATACCTTCAGTCACTGTCAGCATTAATCAAAGATCTCAGCCGCATGTAGCCGGCTTCGGCGGAAGCAACATCGAGTAGCCGCAAAAGTCTTTTCACCATAGACCGGCTGGTATTTCCTGTCATGCTCAGTGGTGTTGTACATGGTTCCTACCCCAGTGCAAAGTACCGGCTCAAAGAATATGCCACATAAAGCCAAACTATGGAAAAAATGTGTCCTTCCTGATGTGCCGCCAAGGCCTGAAAAACAGGGAAACCACATAAAATATACAAAAATCCTTGAAAAATGCTTTAAGATACATGTTCAGAACTCTAATTTGAGTGTTTATGTTATGATTTAGCTAAATATTGTTGTTTCTTTAGTGAAACTGTCAAGTTATGAGAAATTCACAATAAAAACAATGCTTTGTTACCTTTCTAAAGTCATCTGACCAACTTAGCTTCACCATATTCAAAGAACCCCATAACAGAGGGCACTCAAACTTCAAAACTCAAGGCCAGCAGATACAAATAGATTTCAGAAATAGAAATAGCACTCTTTTCCCTTGCTTAGCAGCCACAGAAATAACAGTCGCGTCTGTCTGAAGCTACAAATAAGGGTTAAGAGTCGCCCGCTTTGCATGCTTGATGAACAATCTTTAGCGGTTACAATTTATGTAGAGCTCTGCACTGTTAAAGTTATTAAATGTAGAAAAAATGCAATAAAACTAGAAAGAGACACTCTGAAAATGCAAATTTGATTGAGATGAATATTAGATCTTGGAAATTATGTAAGAAAACACATTGGAAGAGCCAAATAAAATGACAGGAAGCACCGAAAGAGTCGGTCGCGCGGCTAGATCCAATGAAAAACTGCGATTTATGCGCTTCAAGCTAAATCTATGAGATGCTAAATGCTGGAATCTGTCCGAAACTTCACGAAATACTTTACTTTGCCAAATTTGATACATATGAGGGACCTTTGATTCCAGAGAAAGATATTTCTCCAGCAGGGAGATGTCAAAAAGTAGCCTAAGGCAATTTTAGGAAGGCTTTCGGACGATACCGACACTTCAAAGTTGCCCGTCATTAGCCAAAATTTCTCAATTTAATAAAAAATGCTTGAAATTCAACAAAAATATACTCAGCCGGGTTGTTATATGCTGTTTAGATCCAGATCACAGAGCCTATCAAGGCCAAATAGTCTGATATAAGTGCAGGAGAGGTCTTTATACTGAACCGTTTAACACATTTTTTAAAAAAATCTCAATTTCTTCAAATTTACTGAGATCTGTTGAAAACTCTCTCATGTGCAAGCTTCTTTAGTCATAAATTACCTACATGTGAAATTTCAGGGCAGTAATCCTTACCGTTTTGAAGATATTCCATTTTAACAGTTTCGGTTATAGGTGTGAGCCCGGTCACTTTTGCCCTTCTTTATTCTATGTAAAAACAGGCATTTTCTGCATCCCATAGCTACTTCCAGGCATAGATTTGGGTTATACCCTCTTAACACGTTCATATTTAGTCCAAACACAGTCTCTAGATCACCAGAAAACAAGGTCAAGAACGTTGACTTTTTTCGCTACACACAAAAGTATGTACACACCGTCTATTTTCGCTTTAAATTTGGGCCATTCTGACGCTCCACACACATATTTCCCAACATCCACCAGAGGAAGTAGTCCTGCAAGAGAGTCACAAAAAATGACCCCAATGGGCAGAGAATACACACAATAACTTGAAAATATGCAATTATTCAGCCTGTCAAGTTCTTAAGAGACACTTATTAGCTCATATTTAAAGCACTGCAGTTCTAAAGGACTACTTCTTACTGTACTACGACCTCCGGAAGCAATTGCTCACCGGGGTCACACCAGAGTATACCCCCAATCTTATTTGAAACAGTATTTTTCAAATTAGTCTAAGTATTTAGATTATTTTGACTGAAAAACAACAAAAAGCAAGCTGATCTGACTATATTTGAATGATCTGGGAGCTTTCGAAAAGTCGACCCCTGTCGGCTAAATTGGCTATGCGGAATAAGCTGTTAGATGGCGATGTAGGCGAAAACTAAAATCCTAATTTCTTGAAAAGTTTTCATTTGATCTTGATGAAATAAAAGGCATAGCACCTCTCAGGCATTGATCTGTTAGAAAACAGCCAAATTGTTAACTCTGATTCACAAAAAATACCCTTAAACTGGATATTTTAGTGATAACTGATGTAAAATTTGGCTGAAATTCTTCAGTTTAAGACTAAAATTGTCTATGAAATGGCCTAATCATGAAGATCTTATACTGAGTTTGGATCCAGATCCTTATTTTAGCATGGACAAGCAAGTTCGAAATGCTAAATCGGGTTGAAATGATCGTCGCATGTGATCAGCGCCCTAAAGAAGATGTACGGTATGAGTCGGCATTCATGCCCCCGCGACAGGCACCTCTCCTTTCCAGAAGGGTATTTCAAGCACAAGAAGCAGAAAAAGACTGCCCAATCAGATTTCACTCAACAGTGCAGGGTGAATTTTAGCATAAAAGGACATTGCTTCCTATGGTTTGCATACCTTCAGTCACTGTCAGCATTAATCAAAGATCTCAGCCGCATGTAGCCGGCTTCGGCGGAAGCAACATCGAGTAGCCGCAAAAGTCTTTTCACCATAGACCGGCTGGTATTTCCTGTCATGCTCAGTGGTGTTGTACATGGTTCCTACCCCAGTGCAAAGTACCGGCTCAAAGAATATGCCACATAAAGCCAAACTATGGAAAAAATGTGTCCTTCCTGATGTGCCGCCAAGGCCTGAAAAACAGGGAAACCACATAAAATATACAAAAATCCTTGAAAAATGCTTTAAGATACATGTTCAGAACTCTAATTTGAGTGTTTATGTTATGATTTAGCTAAATATTGTTGTTTCTTTAGTGAAACTGTCAAGTTATGAGAAATTCACAATAAAAACAATGCTTTGTTACCTTTCTAAAGTCATCTGACCAACTTAGCTTCACCATATTCAAAGAACCCCATAACAGAGGGCACTCAAACTTCAAAACTCAAGGCCAGCAGATACAAATAGATTTCAGAAATAGAAATAGCACTCTTTTCCCTTGCTTAGCAGCCACAGAAATAACAGTCGCGTCTGTCTGAAGCTACAAATAAGGGTTAAGAGTCGCCCGCTTTGCATGCTTGATGAACAATCTTTAGCGGTTACAATTTATGTAGAGCTCTGCACTGTTAAAGTTATTAAATGTAGAAAAAATGCAATAAAACTAGAAAGAGACACTCTGAAAATGCAAATTTGATTGAGATGAATATTAGATCTTGGAAATTATGTAAGAAAACACATTGGAAGAGCCAAATAAAATGACAGGAAGCACCGAAAGAGTCGGTCGCGCGGCTAGATCCAATGAAAAACTGCGATTTATGCGCTTCAAGCTAAATCTATGAGATGCTAAATGCTGGAATCTGTCCGAAACTTCACGAAATACTTTACTTTGCCAAATTTGATACATATGAGGGACCTTTGATTCCAGAGAAAGATATTTCTCCAGCAGGGAGATGTCAAAAAGTAGCCTAAGGCAATTTTAGGAAGGCTTTCGGACGATACCGACACTTCAAAGTTGCCCGTCATTAGCCAAAATTTCTCAATTTAATAAAAAATGCTTGAAATTCAACAAAAATATACTCAGCCGGGTTGTTATATGCTGTTTAGATCCAGATCACAGAGCCTATCAAGGCCAAATAGTCTGATATTAGTGCAGGAGAGGTCTTTATACTGAACCGTTTAACACATTTTTTAAAAAAATCTCAATTTCTTCAAATTTACTGAGATCTGTTGAAAACTCTCTCATGTGCAAGCTTCTTTAGTCATAAATTACCTACATGTGAAATTTCAGGGCAGTAATCCTTACCGTTTTGAAGATATTCCATTTTAACAGTTTCGGTTATAGTATACCCCCAATCTTATTTGAAACAGTATTTTTCAAATTAGTCTAAGTATTTAGATTATTTTGACTGAAAAACAACAAAAAGCAAGCTGATCTGACTATATTTGAATGATCTGGGAGCTTTCGAAAAGTCGACCCCTGTCGGCTAAATTGGCTATGCGGAATAAGCTGTTAGATGGCGATGTAGGCGAAAACTAAAATCCTAATTTCTTGAAAAGTTTTCATTTGATCTTGATGAAATAAAAGGCATAGCACCTCTCAGGCATTGATCTGTTAGAAAACAGCCAAATTGTTAACTCTGATTCACAAAAAATACCCTTAAACTGGATATTTTAGTGATAACTGATGTAAAATTTGGCTGAAATTCTTCAGTTTAAGACTAAAATTGTCTATGAAATGGCCTAATCATGAAGATCTTATACTGAGTTTGGATCCAGATCCTTATTTTAGCATGGACAAGCAAGTTCGAAATGCTAAATCGGGTTGAAATGATCGTCGCATGTGATCAGCGCCCTAAAGAAGATGTACGGTATGAGTCGGCATTCATGCCCCCGCGACAGGCACCTCTCCTTTCCAGAAGGGTATTTCAAGCACAAGAAGCAGAAAAAGACTGCCCAATCAGATTTCACTCAACAGTGCAGGGTGAATTTTAGCATAAAAGGACATTGCTTCCTATGGTTTGCATACCTTCAGTCACTGTCAGCATTAATCAAAGATCTCAGCCGCATGTAGCCGGCTTCGGCGGAAGCAACATCGAGTAGCCGCAAAAGTCTTTTCACCATAGACCGGCTGGTATTTCCTGTCATGCTCAGTGGTGTTGTACATGGTTCCTACCCCAGTGCAAAGTACCGGCTCAAAGAATATGCCACATAAAGCCAAACTATGGAAAAAATGTGTCCTTCCTGATGTGCCGCCAAGGCCTGAAAAACAGGGAAACCACATAAAATATACAAAAATCCTTGAAAAATGCTTTAAGATACATGTTCAGAACTCTAATTTGAGTGTTTATGTTATGATTTAGCTAAATATTGTTGTTTCTTTAGTGAAACTGTCAAGTTATGAGAAATTCACAATAAAAACAATGCTTTGTTACCTTTCTAAAGTCATCTGACCAACTTAGCTTCACCATATTCAAAGAACCCCATAACAGAGGGCACTCAAACTTCAAAACTCAAGGCCAGCAGATACAAATAGATTTCAGAAATAGAAATAGCACTCTTTTCCCTTGCTTAGCAGCCACAGAAATAACAGTCGCGTCTGTCTGAAGCTACAAATAAGGGTTAAGAGTCGCCCGCTTTGCATGCTTGATGAACAATCTTTAGCGGTTACAATTTATGTAGAGCTCTGCACTGTTAAAGTTATTAAATGTAGAAAAAATGCAATAAAACTAGAAAGAGACACTCTGAAAATGCAAATTTGATTGAGATGAATATTAGATCTTGGAAATTATGTAAGAAAACACATTGGAAGAGCCAAATAAAATGACAGGAAGCACCGAAAGAGTCGGTCGCGCGGCTAGATCCAATGAAAAACTGCGATTTATGCGCTTCAAGCTAAATCTATGAGATGCTAAATGCTGGAATCTGTCCGAAACTTCACGAAATACTTTACTTTGCCAAATTTGATACATATGAGGGACCTTTGATTCCAGAGAAAGATATTTCTCCAGCAGGGAGATGTCAAAAAGTAGCCTAAGGCAATTTTAGGAAGGCTTTCGGACGATACCGACACTTCAAAGTTGCCCGTCATTAGCCAAAATTTCTCAATTTAATAAAAAATGCTTGAAATTCAACAAAAATATACTCAGCCGGGTTGTTATATGCTGTTTAGATCCAGATCACAGAGCCTATCAAGGCCAAATAGTCTGATATAAGTGCAGGAGAGGTCTTTATACTGAACCGTTTAACACATTTTTTAAAAAAATCTCAATTTCTTCAAATTTACTGAGATCTGTTGAAAACTCTCTCATGTGCAAGCTTCTTTAGTCATAAATTACCTACATGTGAAATTTCAGGGCAGTAATCCTTACCGTTTTGAAGATATTCCATTTTAACAGTTTCGGTTATAGGTGTGAGCCCGGTCACTTTTGCCCTTCTTTATTCTATGTAAAAACAGGCATTTTCTGCATCCCATAGCTACTTCCAGGCATAGATTTGGGTTATACCCTCTTAACACGTTCATATTTAGTCCAAACACAGTCTCTAGATCACCAGAAAACAAGGTCAAGAACGTTGACTTTTTTCGCTACACACAAAAGTATGTACACACCGTCTATTTTCGCTTTAAATTTGGGCCATTCTGACGCTCCACACACATATTTCCCAACATCCACCAGAGGAAGTAGTCCTGCAAGAGAGTCACAAAAAATGACCCCAATGGGCAGAGAATACACACAATAACTTGAAAATATGCAATTATTCAGCCTGTCAAGTTCTTAAGAGACACTTATTAGCTCATATTTAAAGCACTGCAGTTCTAAAGGACTACTTCTTACTGTACTACGACCTCCGGAAGCAATTGCTCACCGGGGTCACACCAGAGTATACCCCCAATCTTATTTGAAACAGTATTTTTCAAATTAGTCTAAGTATTTAGATTATTTTGACTGAAAAACAACAAAAAGCAAGCTGATCTGACTATATTTGAATGATCTGGGAGCTTTCGAAAAGTCGACCCCTGTCGGCTAAATTGGCTATGCGGAATAAGCTGTTAGATGGCGATGTAGGCGAAAACTAAAATCCTAATTTCTTGAAAAGTTTTCATTTGATCTTGATGAAATAAAAGGCATAGCACCTCTCAGGCATTGATCTGTTAGAAAACAGCCAAATTGTTAACTCTGATTCACAAAAAATACCCTTAAACTGGATATTTTAGTGATAACTGATGTAAAATTTGGCTGAAATTCTTCAGTTTAAGACTAAAATTGTCTATGAAATGGCCTAATCATGAAGATCTTATACTGAGTTTGGATCCAGATCCTTATTTTAGCATGGACAAGCAAGTTCGAAATGCTAAATCGGGTTGAAATGATCGTCGCATGTGATCAGCGCCCTAAAGAAGATGTACGGTATGAGTCGGCATTCATGCCCCCGCGACAGGCACCTCTCCTTTCCAGAAGGGTATTTCAAGCACAAGAAGCAGAAAAAGACTGCCCAATCAGATTTCACTCAACAGTGCAGGGTGAATTTTAGCATAAAAGGACATTGCTTCCTATGGTTTGCATACCTTCAGTCACTGTCAGCATTAATCAAAGATCTCAGCCGCATGTAGCCGGCTTCGGCGGAAGCAACATCGAGTAGCCGCAAAAGTCTTTTCACCATAGACCGGCTGGTATTTCCTGTCATGCTCAGTGGTGTTGTACATGGTTCCTACCCCAGTGCAAAGTACCGGCTCAAAGAATATGCCACATAAAGCCAAACTATGGAAAAAATGTGTCCTTCCTGATGTGCCGCCAAGGCCTGAAAAACAGGGAAACCACATAAAATATACAAAAATCCTTGAAAAATGCTTTAAGATACATGTTCAGAACTCTAATTTGAGTGTTTATGTTATGATTTAGCTAAATATTGTTGTTTCTTTAGTGAAACTGTCAAGTTATGAGAAATTCACAATAAAAACAATGCTTTGTTACCTTTCTAAAGTCATCTGACCAACTTAGCTTCACCATATTCAAAGAACCCCATAACAGAGGGCACTCAAACTTCAAAACTCAAGGCCAGCAGATACAAATAGATTTCAGAAATAGAAATAGCACTCTTTTCCCTTGCTTAGCAGCCACAGAAATAACAGTCGCGTCTGTCTGAAGCTACAAATAAGGGTTAAGAGTCGCCCGCTTTGCATGCTTGATGAACAATCTTTAGCGGTTACAATTTATGTAGAGCTCTGCACTGTTAAAGTTATTAAATGTAGAAAAAATGCAATAAAACTAGAAAGAGACACTCTGAAAATGCAAATTTGATTGAGATGAATATTAGATCTTGGAAATTATGTAAGAAAACACATTGGAAGAGCCAAATAAAATGACAGGAAGCACCGAAAGAGTCGGTCGCGCGGCTAGATCCAATGAAAAACTGCGATTTATGCGCTTCAAGCTAAATCTATGAGATGCTAAATGCTGGAATCTGTCCGAAACTTCACGAAATACTTTACTTTGCCAAATTTGATACATATGAGGGACCTTTGATTCCAGAGAAAGATATTTCTCCAGCAGGGAGATGTCAAAAAGTAGCCTAAGGCAATTTTAGGAAGGCTTTCGGACGATACCGACACTTCAAAGTTGCCCGTCATTAGCCAAAATTTCTCAATTTAATAAAAAATGCTTGAAATTCAACAAAAATATACTCAGCCGGGTTGTTATATGCTGTTTAGATCCAGATCACAGAGCCTATCAAGGCCAAATAGTCTGATATAAGTGCAGGAGAGGTCTTTATACTGAACCGTTTAACACATTTTTTAAAAAAATCTCAATTTCTTCAAATTTACTGAGATCTGTTGAAAACTCTCTCATGTGCAAGCTTCTTTAGTCATAAATTACCTACATGTGAAATTTCAGGGCAGTAATCCTTACCGTTTTGAAGATATTCCATTTTAACAGTTTCGGTTATAGGTGTGAGCCCGGTCACTTTTGCCCTTCTTTATTCTATGTAAAAACAGGCATTTTCTGCATCCCATAGCTACTTCCAGGCATAGATTTGGGTTATACCCTCTTAACACGTTCATATTTAGTCCAAACACAGTCTCTAGATCACCAGAAAACAAGGTCAAGAACGTTGACTTTTTTCGCTACACACAAAAGTATGTACACACCGTCTATTTTCGCTTTAAATTTGGGCCATTCTGACGCTCCACACACATATTTCCCAACATCCACCAGAGGAAGTAGTCCTGCAAGAGAGTCACAAAAAATGACCCCAATGGGCAGAGAATACACACAATAACTTGAAAATATGCAATTATTCAGCCTGTCAAGTTCTTAAGAGACACTTATTAGCTCATATTTAAAGCACTGCAGTTCTAAAGGACTACTTCTTACTGTACTACGACCTCCGGAAGCAATTGCTCACCGGGGTCACACCAGAGTATACCCCCAATCTTATTTGAAACAGTATTTTTCAAATTAGTCTAAGTATTTAGATTATTTTGACTGAAAAACAACAAAAAGCAAGCTGATCTGACTATATTTGAATGATCTGGGAGCTTTCGAAAAGTCGACCCCTGTCGGCTAAATTGGCTATGCGGAATAAGCTGTTAGATGGCGATGTAGGCGAAAACTAAAATCCTAATTTCTTGAAAAGTTTTCATTTGATCTTGATGAAATAAAAGGCATAGCACCTCTCAGGCATTGATCTGTTAGAAAACAGCCAAATTGTTAACTCTGATTCACAAAAAATACCCTTAAACTGGATATTTTAGTGATAACTGATGTAAAATTTGGCTGAAATTCTTCAGTTTAAGACTAAAATTGTCTATGAAATGGCCTAATCATGAAGATCTTATACTGAGTTTGGATCCAGATCCTTATTTTAGCATGGACAAGCAAGTTCGAAATGCTAAATCGGGTTGAAATGATCGTCGCATGTGATCAGCGCCCTAAAGAAGATGTACGGTATGAGTCGGCATTCATGCCCCCGCGACAGGCACCTCTCCTTTCCAGAAGGGTATTTCAAGCACAAGAAGCAGAAAAAGACTGCCCAATCAGATTTCACTCAACAGTGCAGGGTGAATTTTAGCATAAAAGGACATTGCTTCCTATGGTTTGCATACCTTCAGTCACTGTCAGCATTAATCAAAGATCTCAGCCGCATGTAGCCGGCTTCGGCGGAAGCAACATCGAGTAGCCGCAAAAGTCTTTTCACCATAGACCGGCTGGTATTTCCTGTCATGCTCAGTGGTGTTGTACATGGTTCCTACCCCAGTG
This sequence comes from Azorinus chamasolen, assembly GCA_963576725.1. Classification (NCBI taxonomy): domain Eukaryota; kingdom Metazoa; phylum Mollusca; class Bivalvia; order Cardiida; family Solecurtidae; genus Azorinus; species Azorinus chamasolen. The sequence continues at coordinate 83,955,870 of OY755246.1, forward strand.
CAAAGTACCGGCTCAAAGAATATGCCACATAAAGCCAAACTATGGAAAAAATGTGTCCTTCCTGATGTGCCGCCAAGGCCTGAAAAACAGGGAAACCACATAAAATATACAAAAATCCTTGAAAAATGCTTTAAGATACATGTTCAGAACTCTAATTTGAGTGTTTATGTTATGATTTAGCTAAATATTGTTGTTTCTTTAGTGAAACTGTCAAGTTATGAGAAATTCACAATAAAAACAATGCTTTGTTACCTTTCTAAAGTCATCTGACCAACTTAGCTTCACCATATTCAAAGAACCCCATAACAGAGGGCACTCAAACTTCAAAACTCAAGGCCAGCAGATACAAATAGATTTCAGAAATAGAAATAGCACTCTTTTCCCTTGCTTAGCAGCCACAGAAATAACAGTCGCGTCTGTCTGAAGCTACAAATAAGGGTTAAGAGTCGCCCGCTTTGCATGCTTGATGAACAATCTTTAGCGGTTACAATTTATGTAGAGCTCTGCACTGTTAAAGTTATTAAATGTAGAAAAAATGCAATAAAACTAGAAAGAGACACTCTGAAAATGCAAATTTGATTGAGATGAATATTAGATCTTGGAAATTATGTAAGAAAACACATTGGAAGAGCCAAATAAAATGACAGGAAGCACCGAAAGAGTCGGTCGCGCGGCTAGATCCAATGAAAAACTGCGATTTATGCGCTTCAAGCTAAATCTATGAGATGCTAAATGCTGGAATCTGTCCGAAACTTCACGAAATACTTTACTTTGCCAAATTTGATACATATGAGGGACCTTTGATTCCAGAGAAAGATATTTCTCCAGCAGGGAGATGTCAAAAAGTAGCCTAAGGCAATTTTAGGAAGGCTTTCGGACGATACCGACACTTCAAAGTTGCCCGTCATTAGCCAAAATTTCTCAATTTAATAAAAAATGCTTGAAATTCAACAAAAATATACTCAGCCGGGTTGTTATATGCTGTTTAGATCCAGATCACAGAGCCTATCAAGGCCAAATAGTCTGATATAAGTGCAGGAGAGGTCTTTATACTGAACCGTTTAACACATTTTTTAAAAAAATCTCAATTTCTTCAAATTTACTGAGATCTGTTGAAAACTCTCTCATGTGCAAGCTTCTTTAGTCATAAATTACCTACATGTGAAATTTCAGGGCAGTAATCCTTACCGTTTTGAAGATATTCCATTTTAACAGTTTCGGTTATAGGTGTGAGCCCGGTCACTTTTGCCCTTCTTTATTCTATGTAAAAACAGGCATTTTCTGCATCCCATAGCTACTTCCAGGCATAGATTTGGGTTATACCCTCTTAACACGTTCATATTTAGTCCAAACACAGTCTCTAGATCACCAGAAAACAAGGTCAAGAACGTTGACTTTTTTCGCTACACACAAAAGTATGTACACACCGTCTATTTTCGCTTTAAATTTGGGCCATTCTGACGCTCCACACACATATTTCCCAACATCCACCAGAGGAAGTAGTCCTGCAAGAGAGTCACAAAAAATGACCCCAATGGGCAGAGAATACACACAATAACTTGAAAATATGCAATTATTCAGCCTGTCAAGTTCTTAAGAGACACTTATTAGCTCATATTTAAAGCACTGCAGTTCTAAAGGACTACTTCTTACTGTACTACGACCTCCGGAAGCAATTGCTCACCGGGGTCACACCAGAGTATACCCCCAATCTTATTTGAAACAGTATTTTTCAAATTAGTCTAAGTATTTAGATTATTTTGACTGAAAAACAACAAAAAGCAAGCTGATCTGACTATATTTGAATGATCTGGGAGCTTTCGAAAAGTCGACCCCTGTCGGCTAAATTGGCTATGCGGAATAAGCTGTTAGATGGCGATGTAGGCGAAAACTAAAATCCTAATTTCTTGAAAAGTTTTCATTTGATCTTGATGAAATAAAAGGCATAGCACCTCTCAGGCATTGATCTGTTAGAAAACAGCCAAATTGTTAACTCTGATTCACAAAAAATACCCTTAAACTGGATATTTTAGTGATAACTGATGTAAAATTTGGCTGAAATTCTTCAGTTTAAGACTAAAATTGTCTATGAAATGGCCTAATCATGAAGATCTTATACTGAGTTTGGATCCAGATCCTTATTTTAGCATGGACAAGCAAGTTCGAAATGCTAAATCGGGTTGAAATGATCGTCGCATGTGATCAGCGCCCTAAAGAAGATGTACGGTATGAGTCGGCATTCATGCCCCCGCGACAGGCACCTCTCCTTTCCAGAAGGGTATTTCAAGCACAAGAAGCAGAAAAAGACTGCCCAATCAGATTTCACTCAACAGTGCAGGGTGAATTTTAGCATAAAAGGACATTGCTTCCTATGGTTTGCATACCTTCAGTCACTGTCAGCATTAATCAAAGATCTCAGCCGCATGTAGCCGGCTTCGGCGGAAGCAACATCGAGTAGCCGCAAAAGTCTTTTCACCATAGACCGGCTGGTATTTCCTGTCATGCTCAGTGGTGTTGTACATGGTTCCTACCCCAGTGCAAAGTACCGGCTCAAAGAATATGCCACATAAAGCCAAACTATGGAAAAAATGTGTCCTTCCTGATGTGCCGCCAAGGCCTGAAAAACAGGGAAACCACATAAAATATACAAAAATCCTTGAAAAATGCTTTAAGATACATGTTCAGAACTCTAATTTGAGTGTTTATGTTATGATTTAGCTAAATATTGTTGTTTCTTTAGTGAAACTGTCAAGTTATGAGAAATTCACAATAAAAACAATGCTTTGTTACCTTTCTAAAGTCATCTGACCAACTTAGCTTCACCATATTCAAAGAACCCCATAACAGAGGGCACTCAAACTTCAAAACTCAAGGCCAGCAGATACAAATAGATTTCAGAAATAGAAATAGCACTCTTTTCCCTTGCTTAGCAGCCACAGAAATAACAGTCGCGTCTGTCTGAAGCTACAAATAAGGGTTAAGAGTCGCCCGCTTTGCATGCTTGATGAACAATCTTTAGCGGTTACAATTTATGTAGAGCTCTGCACTGTTAAAGTTATTAAATGTAGAAAAAATGCAATAAAACTAGAAAGAGACACTCTGAAAATGCAAATTTGATTGAGATGAATATTAGATCTTGGAAATTATGTAAGAAAACACATTGGAAGAGCCAAATAAAATGACAGGAAGCACCGAAAGAGTCGGTCGCGCGGCTAGATCCAATGAAAAACTGCGATTTATGCGCTTCAAGCTAAATCTATGAGATGCTAAATGCTGGAATCTGTCCGAAACTTCACGAAATACTTTACTTTGCCAAATTTGATACATATGAGGGACCTTTGATTCCAGAGAAAGATATTTCTCCAGCAGGGAGATGTCAAAAAGTAGCCTAAGGCAATTTTAGGAAGGCTTTCGGACGATACCGACACTTCAAAGTTGCCCGTCATTAGCCAAAATTTCTCAATTTAATAAAAAATGCTTGAAATTCAACAAAAATATACTCAGCCGGGTTGTTATATGCTGTTTAGATCCAGATCACAGAGCCTATCAAGGCCAAATAGTCTGATATAAGTGCAGGAGAGGTCTTTATACTGAACCGTTTAACACATTTTTTAAAAAAATCTCAATTTCTTCAAATTTACTGAGATCTGTTGAAAACTCTCTCATGTGCAAGCTTCTTTAGTCATAAATTACCTACATGTGAAATTTCAGGGCAGTAATCCTTACCGTTTTGAAGATATTCCATTTTAACAGTTTCGGTTATAGGTGTGAGCCCGGTCACTTTTGCCCTTCTTTATTCTATGTAAAAACAGGCATTTTCTGCATCCCATAGCTACTTCCAGGCATAGATTTGGGTTATACCCTCTTAACACGTTCATATTTAGTCCAAACACAGTCTCTAGATCACCAGAAAACAAGGTCAAGAACGTTGACTTTTTTCGCTACACACAAAAGTATGTACACACCGTCTATTTTCGCTTTAAATTTGGGCCATTCTGACGCTCCACACACATATTTCCCAACATCCACCAGAGGAAGTAGTCCTGCAAGAGAGTCACAAAAAATGACCCCAATGGGCAGAGAATACACACAATAACTTGAAAATATGCAATTATTCAGCCTGTCAAGTTCTTAAGAGACACTTATTAGCTCATATTTAAAGCACTGCAGTTCTAAAGGACTACTTCTTACTGTACTACGACCTCCGGAAGCAATTGCTCACCGGGGTCACACCAGAGTATACCCCCAATCTTATTTGAAACAGTATTTTTCAAATTAGTCTAAGTATTTAGATTATTTTGACTGAAAAACAACAAAAAGCAAGCTGATCTGACTATATTTGAATGATCTGGGAGCTTTCGAAAAGTCGACCCCTGTCGGCTAAATTGGCTATGCGGAATAAGCTGTTAGATGGCGATGTAGGCGAAAACTAAAATCCTAATTTCTTGAAAAGTTTTCATTTGATCTTGATGAAATAAAAGGCATAGCACCTCTCAGGCATTGATCTGTTAGAAAACAGCCAAATTGTTAACTCTGATTCACAAAAAATACCCTTAAACTGGATATTTTAGTGATAACTGATGTAAAATTTGGCTGAAATTCTTCAGTTTAAGACTAAAATTGTCTATGAAATGGCCTAATCATGAAGATCTTATACTGAGTTTGGATCCAGATCCTTATTTTAGCATGGACAAGCAAGTTCGAAATGCTAAATCGGGTTGAAATGATCGTCGCATGTGATCAGCGCCCTAAAGAAGATGTACGGTATGAGTCGGCATTCATGCCCCCGCGACAGGCACCTCTCCTTTCCAGAAGGGTATTTCAAGCACAAGAAGCAGAAAAAGACTGCCCAATCAGATTTCACTCAACAGTGCAGGGTGAATTTTAGCATAAAAGGACATTGCTTCCTATGGTTTGCATACCTTCAGTCACTGTCAGCATTAATCAAAGATCTCAGCCGCATGTAGCCGGCTTCGGCGGAAGCAACATCGAGTAGCCGCAAAAGTCTTTTCACCATAGACCGGCTGGTATTTCCTGTCATGCTCAGTGGTGTTGTACATGGTTCCTACCCCAGTGCAAAGTACCGGCTCAAAGAATATGCCACATAAAGCCAAACTATGGAAAAAATGTGTCCTTCCTGATGTGCCGCCAAGGCCTGAAAAACAGGGAAACCACATAAAATATACAAAAATCCTTGAAAAATGCTTTAAGATACATGTTCAGAACTCTAATTTGAGTGTTTATGTTATGATTTAGCTAAATATTGTTGTTTCTTTAGTGAAACTGTCAAGTTATGAGAAATTCACAATAAAAACAATGCTTTGTTACCTTTCTAAAGTCATCTGACCAACTTAGCTTCACCATATTCAAAGAACCCCATAACAGAGGGCACTCAAACTTCAAAACTCAAGGCCAGCAGATACAAATAGATTTCAGAAATAGAAATAGCACTCTTTTCCCTTGCTTAGCAGCCACAGAAATAACAGTCGCGTCTGTCTGAAGCTACAAATAAGGGTTAAGAGTCGCCCGCTTTGCATGCTTGATGAACAATCTTTAGCGGTTACAATTTATGTAGAGCTCTGCACTGTTAAAGTTATTAAATGTAGAAAAAATGCAATAAAACTAGAAAGAGACACTCTGAAAATGCAAATTTGATTGAGATGAATATTAGATCTTGGAAATTATGTAAGAAAACACATTGGAAGAGCCAAATAAAATGACAGGAAGCACCGAAAGAGTCGGTCGCGCGGCTAGATCCAATGAAAAACTGCGATTTATGCGCTTCAAGCTAAATCTATGAGATGCTAAATGCTGGAATCTGTCCGAAACTTCACGAAATACTTTACTTTGCCAAATTTGATACATATGAGGGACCTTTGATTCCAGAGAAAGATATTTCTCCAGCAGGGAGATGTCAAAAAGTAGCCTAAGGCAATTTTAGGAAGGCTTTCGGACGATACCGACACTTCAAAGTTGCCCGTCATTAGCCAAAATTTCTCAATTTAATAAAAAATGCTTGAAATTCAACAAAAATATACTCAGCCGGGTTGTTATATGCTGTTTAGATCCAGATCACAGAGCCTATCAAGGCCAAATAGTCTGATATAAGTGCAGGAGAGGTCTTTATACTGAACCGTTTAACACATTTTTTAAAAAAATCTCAATTTCTTCAAATTTACTGAGATCTGTTGAAAACTCTCTCATGTGCAAGCTTCTTTAGTCATAAATTACCTACATGTGAAATTTCAGGGCAGTAATCCTTACCGTTTTGAAGATATTCCATTTTAACAGTTTCGGTTATAGTATACCCCCAATCTTATTTGAAACAGTATTTTTCAAATTAGTCTAAGTATTTAGATTATTTTGACTGAAAAACAACAAAAAGCAAGCTGATCTGACTATATTTGAATGATCTGGGAGCTTTCGAAAAGTCGACCCCTGTCGGCTAAATTGGCTATGCGGAATAAGCTGTTAGATGGCGATGTAGGCGAAAACTAAAATCCTAATTTCTTGAAAAGTTTTCATTTGATCTTGATGAAATAAAAGGCATAGCACCTCTCAGGCATTGATCTGTTAGAAAACAGCCAAATTGTTAACTCTGATTCACAAAAAATACCCTTAAACTGGATATTTTAGTGATAACTGATGTAAAATTTGGCTGAAATTCTTCAGTTTAAGACTAAAATTGTCTATGAAATGGCCTAATCATGAAGATCTTATACTGAGTTTGGATCCAGATCCTTATTTTAGCATGGACAAGCAAGTTCGAAATGCTAAATCGGGTTGAAATGATCGTCGCATGTGATCAGCGCCCTAAAGAAGATGTACGGTATGAGTCGGCATTCATGCCCCCGCGACAGGCACCTCTCCTTTCCAGAAGGGTATTTCAAGCACAAGAAGCAGAAAAAGACTGCCCAATCAGATTTCACTCAACAGTGCAGGGTGAATTTTAGCATAAAAGGACATTGCTTCCTATGGTTTGCATACCTTCAGTCACTGTCAGCATTAATCAAAGATCTCAGCCGCATGTAGCCGGCTTCGGCGGAAGCAACATCGAGTAGCCGCAAAAGTCTTTTCACCATAGACCGGCTGGTATTTCCTGTCATGCTCAGTGGTGTTGTACATGGTTCCTACCCCAGTGCAAAGTACCGGCTCAAAGAATATGCCACATAAAGCCAAACTATGGAAAAAATGTGTCCTTCCTGATGTGCCGCCAAGGCCTGAAAAACAGGGAAACCACATAAAATATACAAAAATCCTTGAAAAATGCTTTAAGATATATGTTCAGAACTCTAATTTGAGTGTTTATGTTATGATTTAGCTAAATATTGTTGTTTCTTTAGTGAAACTGTCAAGTTATGAGAAATTCACAATAAAAACAATGCTTTGTTACCTTTCTAAAGTCATCTGACCAACTTAGCTTCACCATATTCAAAGAACCCCATAACAGAGGGCACTCAAACTTCAAAACTCAAGGCCAGCAGATACAAATAGATTTCAGAAATAGAAATAGCACTCTTTTCCCTTGCTTAGCAGCCACAGAAATAACAGTCGCGTCTGTCTGAAGCTACAAATAAGGGTTAAGAGTCGCCCGCTTTGCATGCTTGATGAACAATCTTTAGCGGTTACAATTTATGTAGAGCTCTGCACTGTTAAAGTTATTAAATGTAGAAAAAATGCAATAAAACTAGAAAGAGACACTCTGAAAATGCAAATTTGATTGAGATGAATATTAGATCTTGGAAATTATGTAAGAAAACACATTGGAAGAGCCAAATAAAATGACAGGAAGCACCGAAAGAGTCGGTCGCGCGGCTAGATCCAATGAAAAACTGCGATTTATGCGCTTCAAGCTAAATCTATGAGATGCTAAATGCTGGAATCTGTCCGAAACTTCACGAAATACTTTACTTTGCCAAATTTGATACATATGAGGGACCTTTGATTCCAGAGAAAGATATTTCTCCAGCAGGGAGATGTCAAAAAGTAGCCTAAGGCAATTTTAGGAAGGCTTTCGGACGATACCGACACTTCAAAGTTGCCCGTCATTAGCCAAAATTTCTCAATTTAATAAAAAATGCTTGAAATTCAACAAAAATATACTCAGCCGGGTTGTTATATGCTGTTTAGATCCAGATCACAGAGCCTATCAAGGCCAAATAGTCTGATATAAGTGCAGGAGAGGTCTTTATACTGAACCGTTTAACACATTTTTTAAAAAAATCTCAATTTCTTCAAATTTACTGAGATCTGTTGAAAACTCTCTCATGTGCAAGCTTCTTTAGTCATAAATTACCTACATGTGAAATTTCAGGGCAGTAATCCTTACCGTTTTGAAGATATTCCATTTTAACAGTTTCGGTTATAGGTGTGAGCCCGGTCACTTTTGCCCTTCTTTATTCTATGTAAAAACAGGCATTTTCTGCATCCCATAGCTACTTCCAGGCATAGATTTGGGTTATACCCTCTTAACACGTTCATATTTAGTCCAAACACAGTCTCTAGATCACCAGAAAACAAGGTCAAGAACGTTGACTTTTTTCGCTACACACAAAAGTATGTACACACCGTCTATTTTCGCTTTAAATTTGGGCCATTCTGACGCTCCACACACATATTTCCCAACATCCACCAGAGGAAGTAGTCCTGCAAGAGAGTCACAAAAAATGACCCCAATGGGCAGAGAATACACACAATAACTTGAAAATATGCAATTATTCAGCCTGTCAAGTTCTTAAGAGACACTTATTAGCTCATATTTAAAGCACTGCAGTTCTAAAGGACTACTTCTTACTGTACTACGACCTCCGGAAGCAATTGCTCACCGGGGTCACACCAGAGTATACCCCCAATCTTATTTGAAACAGTATTTTTCAAATTAGTCTAAGTATTTAGATTATTTTGACTGAAAAACAACAAAAAGCAAGCTGATCTGACTATATTTGAATGATCTGGGAGCTTTCGAAAAGTCGACCCCTGTCGGCTAAATTGGCTATGCGGAATAAGCTGTTAGATGGCGATGTAGGCGAAAACTAAAATCCTAATTTCTTGAAAAGTTTTCATTTGATCTTGATGAAATAAAAGGCATAGCACCTCTCAGGCATTGATCTGTTAGAAAACAGCCAAATTGTTAACTCTGATTCACAAAAAATACCCTTAAACTGGATATTTTAGTGATAACTGATGTAAAATTTGGCTGAAATTCTTCAGTTTAAGACTAAAATTGTCTATGAAATGGCCTAATCATGAAGATCTTATACTGAGTTTGGATCCAGATCCTTATTTTAGCATGGACAAGCAAGTTCGAAATGCTAAATCGGGTTGAAATGATCGTCGCATGTGATCAGCGCCCTAAAGAAGATGTACGGTATGAGTCGGCATTCATGCCCCCGCGACAGGCACCTCTCCTTTCCAGAAGGGTATTTCAAGCACAAGAAGCAGAAAAAGACTGCCCAATCAGATTTCACTCAACAGTGCAGGGTGAATTTTAGCATAAAAGGACATTGCTTCCTATGGTTTGCATACCTTCAGTCACTGTCAGCATTAATCAAAGATCTCAGCCGCATGTAGCCGGCTTCGGCGGAAGCAACATCGAGTAGCCGCAAAAGTCTTTTCACCATAGACCGGCTGGTATTTCCTGTCATGCTCAGTGGTGTTGTACATGGTTCCTACCCCAGTGCAAAGTACCGGCTCAAAGAATATGCCACATAAAGCCAAACTATGGAAAAAATGTGTCCTTCCTGATGTGCCGCCAAGGCCTGAAAAACAGGGAAACCACATAAAATATACAAAAATCCTTGAAAAATGCTTTAAGATACATGTTCAGAACTCTAATTTGAGTGTTTATGTTATGATTTAGCTAAATATTGTTGTTTCTTTAGTGAAACTGTCAAGTTATGAGAAATTCACAATAAAAACAATGCTTTGTTACCTTTCTAAAGTCATCTGACCAACTTAGCTTCACCATATTCAAAGAACCCCATAACAGAGGGCACTCAAACTTCAAAACTCAAGGCCAGCAGATACAAATAGATTTCAGAAATAGAAATAGCACTCTTTTCCCTTGCTTAGCAGCCACAGAAATAACAGTCGCGTCTGTCTGAAGCTACAAATAAGGGTTAAGAGTCGCCCGCTTTGCATGCTTGATGAACAATCTTTAGCGGTTACAATTTATGTAGAGCTCTGCACTGTTAAAGTTATTAAATGTAGAAAAAATGCAATAAAACTAGAAAGAGACACTCTGAAAATGCAAATTTGATTGAGATGAATATTAGATCTTGGAAATTATGTAAGAAAACACATTGGAAGAGCCAAATAAAATGACAGGAAGCACCGAAAGAGTCGGTCGCGCGGCTAGATCCAATGAAAAACTGCGATTTATGCGCTTCAAGCTAAATCTATGAGATGCTAAATGCTGGAATCTGTCCGAAACTTCACGAAATACTTTACTTTGCCAAATTTGATACATATGAGGGACCTTTGATTCCAGAGAAAGATATTTCTCCAGCAGGGAGATGTCAAAAAGTAGCCTAAGGCAATTTTAGGAAGGCTTTCGGACGATACCGACACTTCAAAGTTGCCCGTCATTAGCCAAAATTTCTCAATTTAATAAAAAATGCTTGAAATTCAACAAAAATATACTCAGCCGGGTTGTTATATGCTGTTTAGATCCAGATCACAGAGCCTATCAAGGCCAAATAGTCTGATATAAGTGCAGGAGAGGTCTTTATACTGAACCGTTTAACACATTTTTTAAAAAAATCTCAATTTCTTCAAATTTACTGAGATCTGTTGAAAACTCTCTCATGTGCAAGCTTCTTTAGTCATAAATTACCTACATGTGAAATTTCAGGGCAGTAATCCTTACCGTTTTGAAGATATTCCATTTTAACAGTTTCGGTTATAGGTGTGAGCCCGGTCACTTTTGCCCTTCTTTATTCTATGTAAAAACAGGCATTTTCTGCATCCCATAGCTACTTCCAGGCATAGATTTGGGTTATACCCTCTTAACACGTTCATATTTAGTCCAAACACAGTCTCTAGATCACCAGAAAACAAGGTCAAGAACGTTGACTTTTTTCGCTACACACAAAAGTATGTACACACCGTCTATTTTCGCTTTAAATTTGGGCCATTCTGACGCTCCACACACATATTTCCCAACATCCACCAGAGGAAGTAGTCCTGCAAGAGAGTCACAAAAAATGACCCCAATGGGCAGAGAATACACACAATAACTTGAAAATATGCAATTATTCAGCCTGTCAAGTTCTTAAGAGACACTTATTAGCTCATATTTAAAGCACTGCAGTTCTAAAGGACTACTTCTTACTGTACTACGACCTCCGGAAGCAATTGCTCACCGGGGTCACACCAGAGTATACCCCCAATCTTATTTGAAACAGTATTTTTCAAATTAGTCTAAGTATTTAGATTATTTTGACTGAAAAACAACAAAAAGCAAGCTGATCTGACTATATTTGAATGATCTGGGAGCTTTCGAAAAGTCGACCCCTGTCGGCTAAATTGGCTATGCGGAATAAGCTGTTAGATGGCGATGTAGGCGAAAACTAAAATCCTAATTTCTTGAAAAGTTTTCATTTGATCTTGATGAAATAAAAGGCATAGCACCTCTCAGGCATTGATCTGTTAGAAAACAGCCAAATTGTTAACTCTGATTCACAAAAAATACCCTTAAACTGGATATTTTAGTGATAACTGATGTAAAATTTGGCTGAAATTCTTCAGTTTAAGACTAAAATTGTCTATGAAATGGCCTAATCATGAAGATCTTATACTGAGTTTGGATCCAGATCCTTATTTTAGCATGGACAAGCAAGTTCGAAATGCTAAATCGGGTTGAAATGATCGTCGCATGTGATCAGCGCCCTAAAGAAGATGTACGGTATGAGTCGGCATTCATGCCCCCGCGACAGGCACCTCTCCTTTCCAGAAGGGTATTTCAAGCACAAGAAGCAGAAAAAGACTGCCCAATCAGATTTCACTCAACAGTGCAGGGTGAATTTTAGCATAAAAGGACATTGCTTCCTATGGTTTGCATACCTTCAGTCACTGTCAGCATTAATCAAAGATCTCAGCCGCATGTAGCCGGCTTCGGCGGAAGCAACATCGAGTAGCCGCAAAAGTCTTTTCACCATAGACCGGCTGGTATTTCCTGTCATGCTCAGTGGTGTTGTACATGGTTCCTACCCCAGTGCAAAGTACCGGCTCAAAGAATATGCCACATAAAGCCAAACTATGGAAAAAATGTGTCCTTCCTGATGTGCCGCCAAGGCCTGAAAAACAGGGAAACCACATAAAATATACAAAAATCCTTGAAAAATGCTTTAAGATACATGTTCAGAACTCTAATTTGAGTGTTTATGTTATGATTTAGCTAAATATTGTTGTTTCTTTAGTGAAACTGTCAAGTTATGAGAAATTCACAATAAAAACAATGCTTTGTTACCTTTCTAAAGTCATCTGACCAACTTAGCTTCACCATATTCAAAGAACCCCATAACAGAGGGCACTCAAACTTCAAAACTCAAGGCCAGCAGATACAAATAGATTTCAGAAATAGAAATAGCACTCTTTTCCCTTGCTTAGCAGCCACAGAAATAACAGTCGCGTCTGTCTGAAGCTACAAATAAGGGTTAAGAGTCGCCCGCTTTGCATGCTTGATGAACAATCTTTAGCGGTTACAATTTATGTAGAGCTCTGCACTGTTAAAGTTATTAAATGTAGAAAAAATGCAATAAAACTAGAAAGAGACACTCTGAAAATGCAAATTTGATTGAGATGAATATTAGATCTTGGAAATTATGTAAGAAAACACATTGGAAGAGCCAAATAAAATGACAGGAAGCACCGAAAGAGTCGGTCGCGCGGCTAGATCCAATGAAAAACTGCGATTTATGCGCTTCAAGCTAAATCTATGAGATGCTAAATGCTGGAATCTGTCCGAAACTTCACGAAATACTTTACTTTGCCAAATTTGATACATATGAGGGACCTTTGATTCCAGAGAAAGATATTTCTCCAGCAGGGAGATGTCAAAAAGTAGCCTAAGGCAATTTTAGGAAGGCTTTCGGACGATACCGACACTTCAAAGTTGCCCGTCATTAGCCAAAATTTCTCAATTTAATAAAAAATGCTTGAAATTCAACAAAAATATACTCAGCCGGGTTGTTATATGCTGTTTAGATCCAGATCACAGAGCCTATCAAGGCCAAATAGTCTGATATAAGTGCAGGAGAGGTCTTTATACTGAACCGTTTAACACATTTTTTAAAAAAATCTCAATTTCTTCAAATTTACTGAGATCTGTTGAAAACTCTCTCATGTGCAAGCTTCTTTAGTCATAAATTACCTACATGTGAAATTTCAGGGCAGTAATCCTTACCGTTTTGAAGATATTCCATTTTAACAGTTTCGGTTATAGGTGTGAGCCCGGTCACTTTTGCCCTTCTTTATTCTATGTAAAAACAGGCATTTTCTGCATCCCATAGCTACTTCCAGGCATAGATTTGGGTTATACCCTCTTAACACGTTCATATTTAGTCCAAACACAGTCTCTAGATCACCAGAAAACAAGGTCAAGAACGTTGACTTTTTTCGCTACACACAAAAGTATGTACACACCGTCTATTTTCGCTTTAAATTTGGGCCATTCTGACGCTCCACACACATATTTCCCAACATCCACCAGAGGAAGTAGTCCTGCAAGAGAGTCACAAAAAATGACCCCAATGGGCAGAGAATACACACAATAACTTGAAAATATGCAATTATTCAGCCTGTCAAGTTCTTAAGAGACACTTATTAGCTCATATTTAAAGCACTGCAGTTCTAAAGGACTACTTCTTACTGTACTACGACCTCCGGAAGCAATTGCTCACCGGGGTCACACCAGAGTATACCCCCAATCTTATTTGAAACAGTATTTTTCAAATTAGTCTAAGTATTTAGATTATTTTGACTGAAAAACAACAAAAAGCAAGCTGATCTGACTATATTTGAATGATCTGGGAGCTTTCGAAAAGTCGACCCCTGTCGGCTAAATTGGCTATGCGGAATAAGCTGTTAGATGGCGATGTAGGCGAAAACTAAAATCCTAATTTCTTGAAAAGTTTTCATTTGATCTTGATGAAATAAAAGGCATAGCACCTCTCAGGCATTGATCTGTTAGAAAACAGCCAAATTGTTAACTCTGATTCACAAAAAATACCCTTAAACTGGATATTTTAGTGATAACTGATGTAAAATTTGGCTGAAATTCTTCAGTTTAAGACTAAAATTGTCTATGAAATGGCCTAATCATGAAGATCTTATACTGAGTTTGGATCCAGATCCTTATTTTAGCATGGACAAGCAAGTTCGAAATGCTAAATCGGGTTGAAATGATCGTCGCATGTGATCAGCGCCCTAAAGAAGATGTACGGTATGAGTCGGCATTCATGCCCCCGCGACAGGCACCTCTCCTTTCCAGAAGGGTATTTCAAGCACAAGAAGCAGAAAAAGACTGCCCAATCAGATTTCACTCAACAGTGCAGGGTGAATTTTAGCATAAAAGGACATTGCTTCCTATGGTTTGCATACCTTCAGTCACTGTCAGCATTAATCAAAGATCTCAGCCGCATGTAGCCGGCTTCGGCGGAAGCAACATCGAGTAGCCGCAAAAGTCTTTTCACCATAGACCGGCTGGTATTTCCTGTCATGCTCAGTGGTGTTGTACATGGTTCCTACCCCAGTGCAAAGTACCGGCTCAAAGAATATGCCACATAAAGCCAAACTATGGAAAAAATGTGTCCTTCCTGATGTGCCGCCAAGGCCTGAAAAACAGGGAAACCACATAAAATATACAAAAATCCTTGAAAAATGCTTTAAGATACATGTTCAGAACTCTAATTTGAGTGTTTATGTTATGATTTAGCTAAATATTGTTGTTTCTTTAGTGAAACTGTCAAGTTATGAGAAATTCACAATAAAAACAATGCTTTGTTACCTTTCTAAAGTCATCTGACCAACTTAGCTTCACCATATTCAAAGAACCCCATAACAGAGGGCACTCAAACTTCAAAACTCAAGGCCAGCAGATACAAATAGATTTCAGAAATAGAAATAGCACTCTTTTCCCTTGCTTAGCAGCCACAGAAATAACAGTCGCGTCTGTCTGAAGCTACAAATAAGGGTTAAGAGTCGCCCGCTTTGCATGCTTGATGAACAATCTTTAGCGGTTACAATTTATGTAGAGCTCTGCACTGTTAAAGTTATTAAATGTAGAAAAAATGCAATAAAACTAGAAAGAGACACTCTGAAAATGCAAATTTGATTGAGATGAATATTAGATCTTGGAAATTATGTAAGAAAACACATTGGAAGAGCCAAATAAAATGACAGGAAGCACCGAAAGAGTCGGTCGCGCGGCTAGATCCAATGAAAAACTGCGATTTATGCGCTTCAAGCTAAATCTATGAGATGCTAAATGCTGGAATCTGTCCGAAACTTCACGAAATACTTTACTTTGCCAAATTTGATACATATGAGGGACCTTTGATTCCAGAGAAAGATATTTCTCCAGCAGGGAGATGTCAAAAAGTAGCCTAAGGCAATTTTAGGAAGGCTTTCGGACGATACCGACACTTCAAAGTTGCCCGTCATTAGCCAAAATTTCTCAATTTAATAAAAAATGCTTGAAATTCAACAAAAATATACTCAGCCGGGTTGTTATATGCTGTTTAGATCCAGATCACAGAGCCTATCAAGGCCAAATAGTCTGATATAAGTGCAGGAGAGGTCTTTATACTGAACCGTTTAACACATTTTTTAAAAAAATCTCAATTTCTTCAAATTTACTGAGATCTGTTGAAAACTCTCTCATGTGCAAGCTTCTTTAGTCATAAATTACCTACATGTGAAATTTCAGGGCAGTAATCCTTACCGTTTTGAAGATATTCCATTTTAACAGTTTCGGTTATAGGTGTGAGCCCGGTCACTTTTGCCCTTCTTTATTCTATGTAAAAACAGGCATTTTCTGCATCCCATAGCTACTTCCAGGCATAGATTTGGGTTATACCCTCTTAACACGTTCATATTTAGTCCAAACACAGTCTCTAGATCACCAGAAAACAAGGTCAAGAACGTTGACTTTTTTCGCTACACACAAAAGTATGTACACACCGTCTATTTTCGCTTTAAATTTGGGCCATTCTGACGCTCCACACACATATTTCCCAACATCCACCAGAGGAAGTAGTCCTGCAAGAGAGTCACAAAAAATGACCCCAATGGGCAGAGAATACACACAATAACTTGAAAATATGCAATTATTCAGCCTGTCAAGTTCTTAAGAGACACTTATTAGCTCATATTTAAAGCACTGCAGTTCTAAAGGACTACTTCTTACTGTACTACGACCTCCGGAAGCAATTGCTCACCGGGGTCACACCAGAGTATACCCCCAATCTTATTTGAAACAGTATTTTTCAAATTAGTCTAAGTATTTAGATTATTTTGACTGAAAAACAACAAAAAGCAAGCTGATCTGACTATATTTGAATGATCTGGGAGCTTTCGAAAAGTCGACCCCTGTCGGCTAAATTGGCTATGCGGAATAAGCTGTTAGATGGCGATGTAGGCGAAAACTAAAATCCTAATTTCTTGAAAAGTTTTCATTTGATCTTGATGAAATAAAAGGCATAGCACCTCTCAGGCATTGATCTGTTAGAAAACAGCCAAATTGTTAACTCTGATTCACAAAAAATACCCTTAAACTGGATATTTTAGTGATAACTGATGTAAAATTTGGCTGAAATTCTTCAGTTTAAGACTAAAATTGTCTATGAAATGGCCTAATCATGAAGATCTTATACTGAGTTTGGATCCAGATCCTTATTTTAGCATGGACAAGCAAGTTCGAAATGCTAAATCGGGTTGAAATGATCGTCGCATGTGATCAGCGCCCTAAAGAAGATGTACGGTATGAGTCGGCATTCATGCCCCCGCGACAGGCACCTCTCCTTTCCAGAAGGGTATTTCAAGCACAAGAAGCAGAAAAAGACTGCCCAATCAGATTTCACTCAACAGTGCAGGGTGAATTTTAGCATAAAAGGACATTGCTTCCTATGGTTTGCATACCTTCAGTCACTGTCAGCATTAATCAAAGATCTCAGCCGCATGTAGCCGGCTTCGGCGGAAGCAACATCGAGTAGCCGCAAAAGTCTTTTCACCATAGACCGGCTGGTATTTCCTGTCATGCTCAGTGGTGTTGTACATGGTTCCTACCCCAGTGCAAAGTACCGGCTCAAAGAATATGCCACATAAAGCCAAACTATGGAAAAAATGTGTCCTTCCTGATGTGCCGCCAAGGCCTGAAAAACAGGGAAACCACATAAAATATACAAAAATCCTTGAAAAATGCTTTAAGATACATGTTCAGAACTCTAATTTGAGTGTTTATGTTATGATTTAGCTAAATATTGTTGTTTCTTTAGTGAAACTGTCAAGTTATGAGAAATTCACAATAAAAACAATGCTTTGTTACCTTTCTAAAGTCATCTGACCAACTTAGCTTCACCATATTCAAAGAACCCCATAACAGAGGGCACTCAAACTTCAAAACTCAAGGCCAGCAGATACAAATAGATTTCAGAAATAGAAATAGCACTCTTTTCCCTTGCTTAGCAGCCACAGAAATAACAGTCGCGTCTGTCTGAAGCTACAAATAAGGGTTAAGAGTCGCCCGCTTTGCATGCTTGATGAACAATCTTTAGCGGTTACAATTTATGTAGAGCTCTGCACTGTTAAAGTTATTAAATGTAGAAAAAATGCAATAAAACTAGAAAGAGACACTCTGAAAATGCAAATTTGATTGAGATGAATATTAGATCTTGGAAATTATGTAAGAAAACACATTGGAAGAGCCAAATAAAATGACAGGAAGCACCGAAAGAGTCGGTCGCGCGGCTAGATCCAATGAAAAACTGCGATTTATGCGCTTCAAGCTAAATCTATGAGATGCTAAATGCTGGAATCTGTCCGAAACTTCACGAAATACTTTACTTTGCCAAATTTGATACATATGAGGGACCTTTGATTCCAGAGAAAGATATTTCTCCAGCAGGGAGATGTCAAAAAGTAGCCTAAGGCAATTTTAGGAAGGCTTTCGGACGATACCGACACTTCAAAGTTGCCCGTCATTAGCCAAAATTTCTCAATTTAATAAAAAATGCTTGAAATTCAACAAAAATATACTCAGCCGGGTTGTTATATGCTGTTTAGATCCAGATCACAGAGCCTATCAAGGCCAAATAGTCTGATATAAGTGCAGGAGAGGTCTTTATACTGAACCGTTTAACACATTTTTTAAAAAAATCTCAATTTCTTCAAATTTACTGAGATCTGTTGAAAACTCTCTCATGTGCAAGCTTCTTTAGTCATAAATTACCTACATGTGAAATTTCAGGGCAGTAATCCTTACCGTTTTGAAGATATTCCATTTTAACAGTTTCGGTTATAGGTGTGAGCCCGGTCACTTTTGCCCTTCTTTATTCTATGTAAAAACAGGCATTTTCTGCATCCCATAGCTACTTCCAGGCATAGATTTGGGTTATACCCTCTTAACACGTTCATATTTAGTCCAAACACAGTCTCTAGATCACCAGAAAACAAGGTCAAGAACGTTGACTTTTTTCGCTACACACAAAAGTATGTACACACCGTCTATTTTCGCTTTAAATTTGGGCCATTCTGACGCTCCACACACATATTTCCCAACATCCACCAGAGGAAGTAGTCCTGCAAGAGAGTCACAAAAAATGACCCCAATGGGCAGAGAATACACACAATAACTTGAAAATATGCAATTATTCAGCCTGTCAAGTTCTTAAGAGACACTTATTAGCTCATATTTAAAGCACTGCAGTTCTAAAGGACTACTTCTTACTGTACTACGACCTCCGGAAGCAATTGCTCACCGGGGTCACACCAGAGTATACCCCCAATCTTATTTGAAACAGTATTTTTCAAATTAGTCTAAGTATTTAGATTATTTTGACTGAAAAACAACAAAAAGCAAGCTGATCTGACTATATTTGAATGATCTGGGAGCTTTCGAAAAGTCGACCCCTGTCGGCTAAATTGGCTATGCGGAATAAGCTGTTAGATGGCGATGTAGGCGAAAACTAAAATCCTAATTTCTTGAAAAGTTTTCATTTGATCTTGATGAAATAAAAGGCATAGCACCTCTCAGGCATTGATCTGTTAGAAAACAGCCAAATTGTTAACTCTGATTCACAAAAAATACCCTTAAACTGGATATTTTAGTGATAACTGATGTAAAATTTGGCTGAAATTCTTCAGTTTAAGACTAAAATTGTCTATGAAATGGCCTAATCATGAAGATCTTATACTGAGTTTGGATCCAGATCCTTATTTTAGCATGGACAAGCAAGTTCGAAATGCTAAATCGGGTTGAAATGATCGTCGCATGTGATCAGCGCCCTAAAGAAGATGTACGGTATGAGTCGGCATTCATGCCCCCGCGACAGGCACCTCTCCTTTCCAGAAGGGTATTTCAAGCACAAGAAGCAGAAAAAGACTGCCCAATCAGATTTCACTCAACAGTGCAGGGTGAATTTTAGCATAAAAGGACATTGCTTCCTATGGTTTGCATACCTTCAGTCACTGTCAGCATTAATCAAAGATCTCAGCCGCATGTAGCCGGCTTCGGCGGAAGCAACATCGAGTAGCCGCAAAAGTCTTTTCACCATAGACCGGCTGGTATTTCCTGTCATGCTCAGTGGTGTTGTACATGGTTCCTACCCCAGTGCAAAGTACCGGCTCAAAGAATATGCCACATAAAGCCAAACTATGGAAAAAATGTGTCCTTCCTGATGTGCCGCCAAGGCCTGAAAAACAGGGAAACCACATAAAATATACAAAAATCCTTGAAAAATGCTTTAAGATACATGTTCAGAACTCTAATTTGAGTGTTTATGTTATGATTTAGCTAAATATTGTTGTTTCTTTAGTGAAACTGTCAAGTTATGAGAAATTCACAATAAAAACAATGCTTTGTTACCTTTCTAAAGTCATCTGACCAACTTAGCTTCACCATATTCAAAGAACCCCATAACAGAGGGCACTCAAACTTCAAAACTCAAGGCCAGCAGATACAAATAGATTTCAGAAATAGAAATAGCACTCTTTTCCCTTGCTTAGCAGCCACAGAAATAACAGTCGCGTCTGTCTGAAGCTACAAATAAGGGTTAAGAGTCGCCCGCTTTGCATGCTTGATGAACAATCTTTAGCGGTTACAATTTATGTAGAGCTCTGCACTGTTAAAGTTATTAAATGTAGAAAAAATGCAATAAAACTAGAAAGAGACACTCTGAAAATGCAAATTTGATTGAGATGAATATTAGATCTTGGAAATTATGTAAGAAAACACATTGGAAGAGCCAAATAAAATGACAGGAAGCACCGAAAGAGTCGGTCGCGCGGCTAGATCCAATGAAAAACTGCGATTTATGCGCTTCAAGCTAAATCTATGAGATGCTAAATGCTGGAATCTGTCCGAAACTTCACGAAATACTTTACTTTGCCAAATTTGATACATATGAGGGACCTTTGATTCCAGAGAAAGATATTTCTCCAGCAGGGAGATGTCAAAAAGTAGCCTAAGGCAATTTTAGGAAGGCTTTCGGACGATACCGACACTTCAAAGTTGCCCGTCATTAGCCAAAATTTCTCAATTTAATAAAAAATGCTTGAAATTCAACAAAAATATACTCAGCCGGGTTGTTATATGCTGTTTAGATCCAGATCACAGAGCCTATCAAGGCCAAATAGTCTGATATAAGTGCAGGAGAGGTCTTTATACTGAACCGTTTAACACATTTTTTAAAAAAATCTCAATTTCTTCAAATTTACTGAGATCTGTTGAAAACTCTCTCATGTGCAAGCTTCTTTAGTCATAAATTACCTACATGTGAAATTTCAGGGCAGTAATCCTTACCGTTTTGAAGATATTCCATTTTAACAGTTTCGGTTATAGGTGTGAGCCCGGTCACTTTTGCCCTTCTTTATTCTATGTAAAAACAGGCATTTTCTGCATCCCATAGCTACTTCCAGGCATAGATTTGGGTTATACCCTCTTAACACGTTCATATTTAGTCCAAACACAGTCTCTAGATCACCAGAAAACAAGGTCAAGAACGTTGACTTTTTTCGCTACACACAAAAGTATGTACACACCGTCTATTTTCGCTTTAAATTTGGGCCATTCTGACGCTCCACACACATATTTCCCAACATCCACCAGAGGAAGTAGTCCTGCAAGAGAGTCACAAAAAATGACCCCAATGGGCAGAGAATACACACAATAACTTGAAAATATGCAATTATTCAGCCTGTCAAGTTCTTAAGAGACACTTATTAGCTCATATTTAAAGCACTGCAGTTCTAAAGGACTACTTCTTACTGTACTACGACCTCCGGAAGCAATTGCTCACCGGGGTCACACCAGAGTATACCCCCAATCTTATTTGAAACAGTATTTTTCAAATTAGTCTAAGTATTTAGATTATTTTGACTGAAAAACAACAAAAAGCAAGCTGATCTGACTATATTTGAATGATCTGGGAGCTTTCGAAAAGTCGACCCCTGTCGGCTAAATTGGCTATGCGGAATAAGCTGTTAGATGGCGATGTAGGCGAAAACTAAAATCCTAATTTCTTGAAAAGTTTTCATTTGATCTTGATGAAATAAAAGGCATAGCACCTCTCAGGCATTGATCTGTTAGAAAACAGCCAAATTGTTAACTCTGATTCACAAAAAATACCCTTAAACTGGATATTTTAGTGATAACTGATGTAAAATTTGGCTGAAATTCTTCAGTTTAAGACTAAAATTGTCTATGAAATGGCCTAATCATGAAGATCTTATACTGAGTTTGGATCCAGATCCTTATTTTAGCATGGACAAGCAAGTTCGAAATGCTAAATCGGGTTGAAATGATCGTCGCATGTGATCAGCGCCCTAAAGAAGATGTACGGTATGAGTCGGCATTCATGCCCCCGCGACAGGCACCTCTCCTTTCCAGAAGGGTATTTCAAGCACAAGAAGCAGAAAAAGACTGCCCAATCAGATTTCACTCAACAGTGCAGGGTGAATTTTAGCATAAAAGGACATTGCTTCCTATGGTTTGCATACCTTCAGTCACTGTCAGCATTAATCAAAGATCTCAGCCGCATGTAGCCGGCTTCGGCGGAAGCAACATCGAGTAGCCGCAAAAGTCTTTTCACCATAGACCGGCTGGTATTTCCTGTCATGCTCAGTGGTGTTGTACATGGTTCCTACCCCAGTGCAAAGTACCGGCTCAAAGAATATGCCACATAAAGCCAAACTATGGAAAAAATGTGTCCTTCCTGATGTGCCGCCAAGGCCTGAAAAACAGGGAAACCACATAAAATATACAAAAATCCTTGAAAAATGCTTTAAGATACATGTTCAGAACTCTAATTTGAGTGTTTATGTTATGATTTAGCTAAATATTGTTGTTTCTTTAGTGAAACTGTCAAGTTATGAGAAATTCACAATAAAAACAATGCTTTGTTACCTTTCTAAAGTCATCTGACCAACTTAGCTTCACCATATTCAAAGAACCCCATAACAGAGGGCACTCAAACTTCAAAACTCAAGGCCAGCAGATACAAATAGATTTCAGAAATAGAAATAGCACTCTTTTCCCTTGCTTAGCAGCCACAGAAATAACAGTCGCGTCTGTCTGAAGCTACAAATAAGGGTTAAGAGTCGCCCGCTTTGCATGCTTGATGAACAATCTTTAGCGGTTACAATTTATGTAGAGCTCTGCACTGTTAAAGTTATTAAATGTAGAAAAAATGCAATAAAACTAGAAAGAGACACTCTGAAAATGCAAATTTGATTGAGATGAATATTAGATCTTGGAAATTATGTAAGAAAACACATTGGAAGAGCCAAATAAAATGACAGGAAGCACCGAAAGAGTCGGTCGCGCGGCTAGATCCAATGAAAAACTGCGATTTATGCGCTTCAAGCTAAATCTATGAGATGCTAAATGCTGGAATCTGTCCGAAACTTCACGAAATACTTTACTTTGCCAAATTTGATACATATGAGGGACCTTTGATTCCAGAGAAAGATATTTCTCCAGCAGGGAGATGTCAAAAAGTAGCCTAAGGCAATTTTAGGAAGGCTTTCGGACGATACCGACACTTCAAAGTTGCCCGTCATTAGCCAAAATTTCTCAATTTAATAAAAAATGCTTGAAATTCAACAAAAATATACTCAGCCGGGTTGTTATATGCTGTTTAGATCCAGATCACAGAGCCTATCAAGGCCAAATAGTCTGATATAAGTGCAGGAGAGGTCTTTATACTGAACCGTTTAACACATTTTTTAAAAAAATCTCAATTTCTTCAAATTTACTGAGATCTGTTGAAAACTCTCTCATGTGCAAGCTTCTTTAGTCATAAATTACCTACATGTGAAATTTCAGGGCAGTAATCCTTACCGTTTTGAAGATATTCCATTTTAACAGTTTCGGTTATAGGTGTGAGCCCGGTCACTTTTGCCCTTCTTTATTCTATGTAAAAACAGGCATTTTCTGCATCCCATAGCTACTTCCAGGCATAGATTTGGGTTATACCCTCTTAACACGTTCATATTTAGTCCAAACACAGTCTCTAGATCACCAGAAAACAAGGTCAAGAACGTTGACTTTTTTCGCTACACACAAAAGTATGTACACACCGTCTATTTTCGCTTTAAATTTGGGCCATTCTGACGCTCCACACACATATTTCCCAACACCCACCAGAGGAAGTAGTCCTGCAAGAGAGTCACAAAAAATGACCCCAATGGGCAGAGAATACACACAATAACTTGAAAATATGCAATTATTCAGCCTGTCAAGTTCTTAAGAGACACTTATTAGCTCATATTTAAAGCACTGCAGTTCTAAAGGACTACTTCTTACTGTACTACGACCTCCGGAAGCAATTGCTCACCGGGGTCACACCAGAGTATACCCCCAATCTTATTTGAAACAGTATTTTTCAAATTAGTCTAAGTATTTAGATTATTTTGACTGAAAAACAACAAAAAGCAAGCTGATCTGACTATATTTGAATGATCTGGGAGCTTTCGAAAAGTCGACCCCTGTCGGCTAAATTGGCTATGCGGAATAAGCTGTTAGATGGCGATGTAGGCGAAAACTAAAATCCTAATTTCTTGAAAAGTTTTCATTTGATCTTGATGAAATAAAAGGCATAGCACCTCTCAGGCATTGATCTGTTAGAAAACAGCCAAATTGTTAACTCTGATTCACAAAAAATACCCTTAAACTGGATATTTTAGTGATAACTGATGTAAAATTTGGCTGAAATTCTTCAGTTTAAGACTAAAATTGTCTATGAAATGGCCTAATCATGAAGATCTTATACTGAGTTTGGATCCAGATCCTTATTTTAGCATGGACAAGCAAGTTCGAAATGCTAAATCGGGTTGAAATGATCGTCGCATGTGATCAGCGCCCTAAAGAAGATGTACGGTATGAGTCGGCATTCATGCCCCCGCGACAGGCACCTCTCCTTTCCAGAAGGGTATTTCAAGCACAAGAAGCAGAAAAAGACTGCCCAATCAGATTTCACTCAACAGTGCAGGGTGAATTTTAGCATAAAAGGACATTGCTTCCTATGGTTTGCATACCTTCAGTCACTGTCAGCATTAATCAAAGATCTCAGCCGCATGTAGCCGGCTTCGGCGGAAGCAACATCGAGTAGCCGCAAAAGTCTTTTCACCATAGACCGGCTGGTATTTCCTGTCATGCTCAGTGGTGTTGTACATGGTTCCTACCCCAGTGCAAAGTACCGGCTCAAAGAATATGCCACATAAAGCCAAACTATGGAAAAAATGTGTCCTTCCTGATGTGCCGCCAAGGCCTGAAAAACAGGGAAACCACATAAAATATACAAAAATCCTTGAAAAATGCTTTAAGATACATGTTCAGAACTCTAATTTGAGTGTTTATGTTATGATTTAGCTAAATATTGTTGTTTCTTTAGTGAAACTGTCAAGTTATGAGAAATTCACAATAAAAACAATGCTTTGTTACCTTTCTAAAGTCATCTGACCAACTTAGCTTCACCATATTCAAAGAACCCCATAACAGAGGGCACTCAAACTTCAAAACTCAAGGCCAGCAGATACAAATAGATTTCAGAAATAGAAATAGCACTCTTTTCCCTTGCTTAGCAGCCACAGAAATAACAGTCGCGTCTGTCTGAAGCTACAAATAAGGGTTAAGAGTCGCCCGCTTTGCATGCTTGATGAACAATCTTTAGCGGTTACAATTTATGTAGAGCTCTGCACTGTTAAAGTTATTAAATGTAGAAAAAATGCAATAAAACTAGAAAGAGACACTCTGAAAATGCAAATTTGATTGAGATGAATATTAGATCTTGGAAATTATGTAAGAAAACACATTGGAAGAGCCAAATAAAATGACAGGAAGCACCGAAAGAGTCGGTCGCGCGGCTAGATCCAATGAAAAACTGCGATTTATGCGCTTCAAGCTAAATCTATGAGATGCTAAATGCTGGAATCTGTCCGAAACTTCACGAAATACTTTACTTTGCCAAATTTGATACATATGAGGGACCTTTGATTCCAGAGAAAGATATTTCTCCAGCAGGGAGATGTCAAAAAGTAGCCTAAGGCAATTTTAGGAAGGCTTTCGGACGATACCGACACTTCAAAGTTGCCCGTCATTAGCCAAAATTTCTCAATTTAATAAAAAATGCTTGAAATTCAACAAAAATATACTCAGCCGGGTTGTTATATGCTGTTTAGATCCAGATCACAGAGCCTATCAAGGCCAAATAGTCTGATATAAGTGCAGGAGAGGTCTTTATACTGAACCGTTTAACACATTTTTTAAAAAAATCTCAATTTCTTCAAATTTACTGAGATCTGTTGAAAACTCTCTCATGTGCAAGCTTCTTTAGTCATAAATTACCTACATGTGAAATTTCAGGGCAGTAATCCTTACCGTTTTGAAGATATTCCATTTTAACAGTTTCGGTTATAGGTGTGAGCCCGGTCACTTTTGCCCTTCTTTATTCTATGTAAAAACAGGCATTTTCTGCATCCCATAGCTACTTCCAGGCATAGATTTGGGTTATACCCTCTTAACACGTTCATATTTAGTCCAAACACAGTCTCTAGATCACCAGAAAACAAGGTCAAGAACGTTGACTTTTTTCGCTACACACAAAAGTATGTACACACCGTCTATTTTCGCTTTAAATTTGGGCCATTCTGACGCTCCACACACATATTTCCCAACATCCACCAGAGGAAGTAGTCCTGCAAGAGAGTCACAAAAAATGACCCCAATGGGCAGAGAATACACACAATAACTTGAAAATATGCAATTATTCAGCCTGTCAAGTTCTTAAGAGACACTTATTAGCTCATATTTAAAGCACTGCAGTTCTAAAGGACTACTTCTTACTGTACTACGACCTCCGGAAGCAATTGCTCACCGGGGTCACACCAGAGTATACCCCCAATCTTATTTGAAACAGTATTTTTCAAATTAGTCTAAGTATTTAGATTATTTTGACTGAAAAACAACAAAAAGCAAGCTGATCTGACTATATTTGAATGATCTGGGAGCTTTCGAAAAGTCGACCCCTGTCGGCTAAATTGGCTATGCGGAATAAGCTGTTAGATGGCGATGTAGGCGAAAACTAAAATCCTAATTTCTTGAAAAGTTTTCATTTGATCTTGATGAAATAAAAGGCATAGCACCTCTCAGGCATTGATCTGTTAGAAAACAGCCAAATTGTTAACTCTGATTCACAAAAAATACCCTTAAACTGGATATTTTAGTGATAACTGATGTAAAATTTGGCTGAAATTCTTCAGTTTAAGACTAAAATTGTCTATGAAATGGCCTAATCATGAAGATCTTATACTGAGTTTGGATCCAGATCCTTATTTTAGCATGGACAAGCAAGTTCGAAATGCTAAATCGGGTTGAAATGATCGTCGCATGTGATCAGCGCCCTAAAGAAGATGTACGGTATGAGTCGGCATTCATGCCCCCGCGACAGGCACCTCTCCTTTCCAGAAGGGTATTTCAAGCACAAGAAGCAGAAAAAGACTGCCCAATCAGATTTCACTCAACAGTGCAGGGTGAATTTTAGCATAAAAGGACATTGCTTCCTATGGTTTGCATACCTTCAGTCACTGTCAGCATTAATCAAAGATCTCAGCCGCATGTAGCCGGCTTCGGCGGAAGCAACATCGAGTAGCCGCAAAAGTCTTTTCACCATAGACCGGCTGGTATTTCCTGTCATGCTCAGTGGTGTTGTACATGGTTCCTACCCCAGTGCAAAGTACCGGCTCAAAGAATATGCCACATAAAGCCAAACTATGGAAAAAATGTGTCCTTCCTGATGTGCCGCCAAGGCCTGAAAAACAGGGAAACCACATAAAATATACAAAAATCCTTGAAAAATGCTTTAAGATACATGTTCAGAACTCTAATTTGAGTGTTTATGTTATGATTTAGCTAAATATTGTTGTTTCTTTAGTGAAACTGTCAAGTTATGAGAAATTCACAATAAAAACAATGCTTTGTTACCTTTCTAAAGTCATCTGACCAACTTAGCTTCACCATATTCAAAGAACCCCATAACAGAGGGCACTCAAACTTCAAAACTCAAGGCCAGCAGATACAAATAGATTTCAGAAATAGAAATAGCACTCTTTTCCCTTGCTTAGCAGCCACAGAAATAACAGTCGCGTCTGTCTGAAGCTACAAATAAGGGTTAAGAGTCGCCCGCTTTGCATGCTTGATGAACAATCTTTAGCGGTTACAATTTATGTAGAGCTCTGCACTGTTAAAGTTATTAAATGTAGAAAAAATGCAATAAAACTAGAAAGAGACACTCTGAAAATGCAAATTTGATTGAGATGAATATTAGATCTTGGAAATTATGTAAGAAAACACATTGGAAGAGCCAAATAAAATGACAGGAAGCACCGAAAGAGTCGGTCGCGCGGCTAGATCCAATGAAAAACTGCGATTTATGCGCTTCAAGCTAAATCTATGAGATGCTAAATGCTGGAATCTGTCCGAAACTTCACGAAATACTTTACTTTGCCAAATTTGATACATATGAGGGACCTTTGATTCCAGAGAAAGATATTTCTCCAGCAGGGAGATGTCAAAAAGTAGCCTAAGGCAATTTTAGGAAGGCTTTCGGACGATACCGACACTTCAAAGTTGCCCGTCATTAGCCAAAATTTCTCAATTTAATAAAAAATGCTTGAAATTCAACAAAAATATACTCAGCCGGGTTGTTATATGCTGTTTAGATCCAGATCACAGAGCCTATCAAGGCCAAATAGTCTGATATAAGTGCAGGAGAGGTCTTTATACTGAACCGTTTAACACATTTTTTAAAAAAATCTCAATTTCTTCAAATTTACTGAGATCTGTTGAAAACTCTCTCATGTGCAAGCTTCTTTAGTCATAAATTACCTACATGTGAAATTTCAGGGCAGTAATCCTTACCGTTTTGAAGATATTCCATTTTAACAGTTTCGGTTATAGTATACCCCCAATCTTATTTGAAACAGTATTTTTCAAATTAGTCTAAGTATTTAGATTATTTTGACTGAAAAACAACAAAAAGCAAGCTGATCTGACTATATTTGAATGATCTGGGAGCTTTCGAAAAGTCGACCCCTGTCGGCTAAATTGGCTATGCGGAATAAGCTGTTAGATGGCGATGTAGGCGAAAACTAAAATCCTAATTTCTTGAAAAGTTTTCATTTGATCTTGATGAAATAAAAGGCATAGCACCTCTCAGGCATTGATCTGTTAGAAAACAGCCAAATTGTTAACTCTGATTCACAAAAAATACCCTTAAACTGGATATTTTAGTGATAACTGATGTAAAATTTGGCTGAAATTCTTCAGTTTAAGACTAAAATTGTCTATGAAATGGCCTAATCATGAAGATCTTATACTGAGTTTGGATCCAGATCCTTATTTTAGCATGGACAAGCAAGTTCGAAATGCTAAATCGGGTTGAAATGATCGTCGCATGTGATCAGCGCCCTAAAGAAGATGTACGGTATGAGTCGGCATTCATGCCCCCGCGACAGGCACCTCTCCTTTCCAGAAGGGTATTTCAAGCACAAGAAGCAGAAAAAGACTGCCCAATCAGATTTCACTCAACAGTGCAGGGTGAATTTTAGCATAAAAGGACATTGCTTCCTATGGTTTGCATACCTTCAGTCACTGTCAGCATTAATCAAAGATCTCAGCCGCATGTAGCCGGCTTCGGCGGAAGCAACATCGAGTAGCCGCAAAAGTCTTTTCACCATAGACCGGCTGGTATTTCCTGTCATGCTCAGTGGTGTTGTACATGGTTCCTACCCCAGTGCAAAGTACCGGCTCAAAGAATATGCCACATAAAGCCAAACTATGGAAAAAATGTGTCCTTCCTGATGTGCCGCCAAGGCCTGAAAAACAGGGAAACCACATAAAATATACAAAAATCCTTGAAAAATGCTTTAAGATACATGTTCAGAACTCTAATTTGAGTGTTTATGTTATGATTTAGCTAAATATTGTTGTTTCTTTAGTGAAACTGTCAAGTTATGAGAAATTCACAATAAAAACAATGCTTTGTTACCTTTCTAAAGTCATCTGACCAACTTAGCTTCACCATATTCAAAGAACCCCATAACAGAGGGCACTCAAACTTCAAAACTCAAGGCCAGCAGATACAAATAGATTTCAGAAATAGAAATAGCACTCTTTTCCCTTGCTTAGCAGCCACAGAAATAACAGTCGCGTCTGTCTGAAGCTACAAATAAGGGTTAAGAGTCGCCCGCTTTGCATGCTTGATGAACAATCTTTAGCGGTTACAATTTATGTAGAGCTCTGCACTGTTAAAGTTATTAAATGTAGAAAAAATGCAATAAAACTAGAAAGAGACACTCTGAAAATGCAAATTTGATTGAGATGAATATTAGATCTTGGAAATTATGTAAGAAAACACATTGGAAGAGCCAAATAAAATGACAGGAAGCACCGAAAGAGTCGGTCGCGCGGCTAGATCCAATGAAAAACTGCGATTTATGCGCTTCAAGCTAAATCTATGAGATGCTAAATGCTGGAATCTGTCCGAAACTTCACGAAATACTTTACTTTGCCAAATTTGATACATATGAGGGACCTTTGATTCCAGAGAAAGATATTTCTCCAGCAGGGAGATGTCAAAAAGTAGCCTAAGGCAATTTTAGGAAGGCTTTCGGACGATACCGACACTTCAAAGTTGCCCGTCATTAGCCAAAATTTCTCAATTTAATAAAAAATGCTTGAAATTCAACAAAAATATACTCAGCCGGGTTGTTATATGCTGTTTAGATCCAGATCACAGAGCCTATCAAGGCCAAATAGTCTGATATAAGTGCAGGAGAGGTCTTTATACTGAACCGTTTAACACATTTTTTAAAAAAATCTCAATTTCTTCAAATTTACTGAGATCTGTTGAAAACTCTCTCATGTGCAAGCTTCTTTAGTCATAAATTACCTACATGTGAAATTTCAGGGCAGTAATCCTTACCGTTTTGAAGATATTCCATTTTAACAGTTTCGGTTATAGGTGTGAGCCCGGTCACTTTTGCCCTTCTTTATTCTATGTAAAAACAGGCATTTTCTGCATCCCATAGCTACTTCCAGGCATAGATTTGGGTTATACCCTCTTAACACGTTCATATGTAGTCCAAACACAGTCTCTAGATCACCAGAAAACAAGGTCAAGAACGTTGACTTTTTTCGCTACACACAAAAGTATGTACACACCGTCTATTTTCGCTTTAAATTTGGGCCATTCTGACGCTCCACACACATATTTCCCAACATCCACCAGAGGAAGTAGTCCTGCAAGAGAGTCACAAAAAATGACCCCAATGGGCAGAGAATACACACAATAACTTGAAAATATGCAATTATTCAGCCTGTCAAGTTCTTAAGAGACACTTATTAGCTCATATTTAAAGCACTGCAGTTCTAAAGGACTACTTC
The DNA here is from genome assembly GCA_963576725.1 of Azorinus chamasolen. Taxonomy (NCBI): domain Eukaryota; kingdom Metazoa; phylum Mollusca; class Bivalvia; order Cardiida; family Solecurtidae; genus Azorinus; species Azorinus chamasolen. The sequence goes on from OY755246.1 coordinate 83,987,029, forward strand.
TTACTGTACTACGACCTCCGGAAGCAATTGCTCACCGGGGTCACACCAGAGTATACCCCCAATCTTATTTGAAACAGTATTTTTCAAATTAGTCTAAGTATTTAGATTATTTTGACTGAAAAACAACAAAAAGCAAGCTGATCTGACTATATTTGAATGATCTGGGAGCTTTCGAAAAGTCGACCCCTGTCGGCTAAATTGGCTATGCGGAATAAGCTGTTAGATGGCGATGTAGGCGAAAACTAAAATCCTAATTTCTTGAAAAGTTTTCATTTGATCTTGATGAAATAAAAGGCATAGCACCTCTCAGGCATTGATCTGTTAGAAAACAGCCAAATTGTTAACTCTGATTCACAAAAAATACCCTTAAACTGGATATTTTAGTGATAACTGATGTAAAATTTGGCTGAAATTCTTCAGTTTAAGACTAAAATTGTCTATGAAATGGCCTAATCATGAAGATCTTATACTGAGTTTGGATCCAGATCCTTATTTTAGCATGGACAAGCAAGTTCGAAATGCTAAATCGGGTTGAAATGATCGTCGCATGTGATCAGCGCCCTAAAGAAGATGTACGGTATGAGTCGGCATTCATGCCCCCGCGACAGGCACCTCTCCTTTCCAGAAGGGTATTTCAAGCACAAGAAGCAGAAAAAGACTGCCCAATCAGATTTCACTCAACAGTGCAGGGTGAATTTTAGCATAAAAGGACATTGCTTCCTATGGTTTGCATACCTTCAGTCACTGTCAGCATTAATCAAAGATCTCAGCCGCATGTAGCCGGCTTCGGCGGAAGCAACATCGAGTAGCCGCAAAAGTCTTTTCACCATAGACCGGCTGGTATTTCCTGTCATGCTCAGTGGTGTTGTACATGGTTCCTACCCCAGTGCAAAGTACCGGCTCAAAGAATATGCCACATAAAGCCAAACTATGGAAAAAATGTGTCCTTCCTGATGTGCCGCCAAGGCCTGAAAAACAGGGAAACCACATAAAATATACAAAAATCCTTGAAAAATGCTTTAAGATACATGTTCAGAACTCTAATTTGAGTGTTTATGTTATGATTTAGCTAAATATTGTTGTTTCTTTAGTGAAACTGTCAAGTTATGAGAAATTCACAATAAAAACAATGCTTTGTTACCTTTCTAAAGTCATCTGACCAACTTAGCTTCACCATATTCAAAGAACCCCATAACAGAGGGCACTCAAACTTCAAAACTCAAGGCCAGCAGATACAAATAGATTTCAGAAATAGAAATAGCACTCTTTTCCCTTGCTTAGCAGCCACAGAAATAACAGTCGCGTCTGTCTGAAGCTACAAATAAGGGTTAAGAGTCGCCCGCTTTGCATGCTTGATGAACAATCTTTAGCGGTTACAATTTATGTAGAGCTCTGCACTGTTAAAGTTATTAAATGTAGAAAAAATGCAATAAAACTAGAAAGAGACACTCTGAAAATGCAAATTTGATTGAGATGAATATTAGATCTTGGAAATTATGTAAGAAAACACATTGGAAGAGCCAAATAAAATGACAGGAAGCACCGAAAGAGTCGGTCGCGCGGCTAGATCCAATGAAAAACTGCGATTTATGCGCTTCAAGCTAAATCTATGAGATGCTAAATGCTGGAATCTGTCCGAAACTTCACGAAATACTTTACTTTGCCAAATTTGATACATATGAGGGACCTTTGATTCCAGAGAAAGATATTTCTCCAGCAGGGAGATGTCAAAAAGTAGCCTAAGGCAATTTTAGGAAGGCTTTCGGACGATACCGACACTTCAAAGTTGCCCGTCATTAGCCAAAATTTCTCAATTTAATAAAAAATGCTTGAAATTCAACAAAAATATACTCAGCCGGGTTGTTATATGCTGTTTAGATCCAGATCACAGAGCCTATCAAGGCCAAATAGTCTGATATAAGTGCAGGAGAGGTCTTTATACTGAACCGTTTAACACATTTTTTAAAAAAATCTCAATTTCTTCAAATTTACTGAGATCTGTTGAAAACTCTCTCATGTGCAAGCTTCTTTAGTCATAAATTACCTACATGTGAAATTTCAGGGCAGTAATCCTTACCGTTTTGAAGATATTCCATTTTAACAGTTTCGGTTATAGGTGTGAGCCCGGTCACTTTTGCCCTTCTTTATTCTATGTAAAAACAGGCATTTTCTGCATCCCATAGCTACTTCCAGGCATAGATTTGGGTTATACCCTCTTAACACGTTCATATTTAGTCCAAACACAGTCTCTAGATCACCAGAAAACAAGGTCAAGAACGTTGACTTTTTTCGCTACACACAAAAGTATGTACACACCGTCTATTTTCGCTTTAAATTTGGGCCATTCTGACGCTCCACACACATATTTCCCAACATCCACCAGAGGAAGTAGTCCTGCAAGAGAGTCACAAAAAATGACCCCAATGGGCAGAGAATACACACAATAACTTGAAAATATGCAATTATTCAGCCTGTCAAGTTCTTAAGAGACACTTATTAGCTCATATTTAAAGCACTGCAGTTCTAAAGGACTACTTCTTACTGTACTACGACCTCCGGAAGCAATTGCTCACCGGGGTCACACCAGAGTATACCCCCAATCTTATTTGAAACAGTATTTTTCAAATTAGTCTAAGTATTTAGATTATTTTGACTGAAAAACAACAAAAAGCAAGCTGATCTGACTATATTTGAATGATCTGGGAGCTTTCGAAAAGTCGACCCCTGTCGGCTAAATTGGCTATGCGGAATAAGCTGTTAGATGGCGATGTAGGCGAAAACTAAAATCCTAATTTCTTGAAAAGTTTTCATTTGATCTTGATGAAATAAAAGGCATAGCACCTCTCAGGCATTGATCTGTTAGAAAACAGCCAAATTGTTAACTCTGATTCACAAAAAATACCCTTAAACTGGATATTTTAGTGATAACTGATGTAAAATTTGGCTGAAATTCTTCAGTTTAAGACTAAAATTGTCTATGAAATGGCCTAATCATGAAGATCTTATACTGAGTTTGGATCCAGATCCTTATTTTAGCATGGACAAGCAAGTTCGAAATGCTAAATCGGGTTGAAATGATCGTCGCATGTGATCAGCGCCCTAAAGAAGATGTACGGTATGAGTCGGCATTCATGCCCCCGCGACAGGCACCTCTCCTTTCCAGAAGGGTATTTCAAGCACAAGAAGCAGAAAAAGACTGCCCAATCAGATTTCACTCAACAGTGCAGGGTGAATTTTAGCATAAAAGGACATTGCTTCCTATGGTTTGCATACCTTCAGTCACTGTCAGCATTAATCAAAGATCTCAGCCGCATGTAGCCGGCTTCGGCGGAAGCAACATCGAGTAGCCGCAAAAGTCTTTTCACCATAGACCGGCTGGTATTTCCTGTCATGCTCAGTGGTGTTGTACATGGTTCCTACCCCAGTGCAAAGTACCGGCTCAAAGAATATGCCACATAAAGCCAAACTATGGAAAAAATGTGTCCTTCCTGATGTGCCGCCAAGGCCTGAAAAACAGGGAAACCACATAAAATATACAAAAATCCTTGAAAAATGCTTTAAGATACATGTTCAGAACTCTAATTTGAGTGTTTATGTTATGATTTAGCTAAATATTGTTGTTTCTTTAGTGAAACTGTCAAGTTATGAGAAATTCACAATAAAAACAATGCTTTGTTACCTTTCTAAAGTCATCTGACCAACTTAGCTTCACCATATTCAAAGAACCCCATAACAGAGGGCACTCAAACTTCAAAACTCAAGGCCAGCAGATACAAATAGATTTCAGAAATAGAAATAGCACTCTTTTCCCTTGCTTAGCAGCCACAGAAATAACAGTCGCGTCTGTCTGAAGCTACAAATAAGGGTTAAGAGTCGCCCGCTTTGCATGCTTGATGAACAATCTTTAGCGGTTACAATTTATGTAGAGCTCTGCACTGTTAAAGTTATTAAATGTAGAAAAAATGCAATAAAACTAGAAAGAGACACTCTGAAAATGCAAATTTGATTGAGATGAATATTAGATCTTGGAAATTATGTAAGAAAACACATTGGAAGAGCCAAATAAAATGACAGGAAGCACCGAAAGAGTCGGTCGCGCGGCTAGATCCAATGAAAAACTGCGATTTATGCGCTTCAAGCTAAATCTATGAGATGCTAAATGCTGGAATCTGTCCGAAACTTCACGAAATACTTTACTTTGCCAAATTTGATACATATGAGGGACCTTTGATTCCAGAGAAAGATATTTCTCCAGCAGGGAGATGTCAAAAAGTAGCCTAAGGCAATTTTAGGAAGGCTTTCGGACGATACCGACACTTCAAAGTTGCCCGTCATTAGCCAAAATTTCTCAATTTAATAAAAAATGCTTGAAATTCAACAAAAATATACTCAGCCGGGTTGTTATATGCTGTTTAGATCCAGATCACAGAGCCTATCAAGGCCAAATAGTCTGATATTAGTGCAGGAGAGGTCTTTATACTGAACCGTTTAACACATTTTTTAAAAAAATCTCAATTTCTTCAAATTTACTGAGATCTGTTGAAAACTCTCTCATGTGCAAGCTTCTTTAGTCATAAATTACCTACATGTGAAATTTCAGGGCAGTAATCCTTACCGTTTTGAAGATATTCCATTTTAACAGTTTCGGTTATAGTATACCCCCAATCTTATTTGAAACAGTATTTTTCAAATTAGTCTAAGTATTTAGATTATTTTGACTGAAAAACAACAAAAAGCAAGCTGATCTGACTATATTTGAATGATCTGGGAGCTTTCGAAAAGTCGACCCCTGTCGGCTAAATTGGCTATGCGGAATAAGCTGTTAGATGGCGATGTAGGCGAAAACTAAAATCCTAATTTCTTGAAAAGTTTTCATTTGATCTTGATGAAATAAAAGGCATAGCACCTCTCAGGCATTGATCTGTTAGAAAACAGCCAAATTGTTAACTCTGATTCACAAAAAATACCCTTAAACTGGATATTTTAGTGATAACTGATGTAAAATTTGGCTGAAATTCTTCAGTTTAAGACTAAAATTGTCTATGAAATGGCCTAATCATGAAGATCTTATACTGAGTTTGGATCCAGATCCTTATTTTAGCATGGACAAGCAAGTTCGAAATGCTAAATCGGGTTGAAATGATCGTCGCATGTGATCAGCGCCCTAAAGAAGATGTACGGTATGAGTCGGCATTCATGCCCCCGCGACAGGCACCTCTCCTTTCCAGAAGGGTATTTCAAGCACAAGAAGCAGAAAAAGACTGCCCAATCAGATTTCACTCAACAGTGCAGGGTGAATTTTAGCATAAAAGGACATTGCTTCCTATGGTTTGCATACCTTCAGTCACTGTCAGCATTAATCAAAGATCTCAGCCGCATGTAGCCGGCTTCGGCGGAAGCAACATCGAGTAGCCGCAAAAGTCTTTTCACCATAGACCGGCTGGTATTTCCTGTCATGCTCAGTGGTGTTGTACATGGTTCCTACCCCAGTGCAAAGTACCGGCTCAAAGAATATGCCACATAAAGCCAAACTATGGAAAAAATGTGTCCTTCCTGATGTGCCGCCAAGGCCTGAAAAACAGGGAAACCACATAAAATATACAAAAATCCTTGAAAAATGCTTTAAGATACATGTTCAGAACTCTAATTTGAGTGTTTATGTTATGATTTAGCTAAATATTGTTGTTTCTTTAGTGAAACTGTCAAGTTATGAGAAATTCACAATAAAAACAATGCTTTGTTACCTTTCTAAAGTCATCTGACCAACTTAGCTTCACCATATTCAAAGAACCCCATAACAGAGGGCACTCAAACTTCAAAACTCAAGGCCAGCAGATACAAATAGATTTCAGAAATAGAAATAGCACTCTTTTCCCTTGCTTAGCAGCCACAGAAATAACAGTCGCGTCTGTCTGAAGCTACAAATAAGGGTTAAGAGTCGCCCGCTTTGCATGCTTGATGAACAATCTTTAGCGGTTACAATTTATGTAGAGCTCTGCACTGTTAAAGTTATTAAATGTAGAAAAAATGCAATAAAACTAGAAAGAGACACTCTGAAAATGCAAATTTGATTGAGATGAATATTAGATCTTGGAAATTATGTAAGAAAACACATTGGAAGAGCCAAATAAAATGACAGGAAGCACCGAAAGAGTCGGTCGCGCGGCTAGATCCAATGAAAAACTGCGATTTATGCGCTTCAAGCTAAATCTATGAGATGCTAAATGCTGGAATCTGTCCGAAACTTCACGAAATACTTTACTTTGCCAAATTTGATACATATGAGGGACCTTTGATTCCAGAGAAAGATATTTCTCCAGCAGGGAGATGTCAAAAAGTAGCCTAAGGCAATTTTAGGAAGGCTTTCGGACGATACCGACACTTCAAAGTTGCCCGTCATTAGCCAAAATTTCTCAATTTAATAAAAAATGCTTGAAATTCAACAAAAATATACTCAGCCGGGTTGTTATATGCTGTTTAGATCCAGATCACAGAGCCTATCAAGGCCAAATAGTCTGATATAAGTGCAGGAGAGGTCTTTATACTGAACCGTTTAACACATTTTTTAAAAAAATCTCAATTTCTTCAAATTTACTGAGATCTGTTGAAAACTCTCTCATGTGCAAGCTTCTTTAGTCATAAATTACCTACATGTGAAATTTCAGGGCAGTAATCCTTACCGTTTTGAAGATATTCCATTTTAACAGTTTCGGTTATAGGTGTGAGCCCGGTCACTTTTGCCCTTCTTTATTCTATGTAAAAACAGGCATTTTCTGCATCCCATAGCTACTTCCAGGCATAGATTTGGGTTATACCCTCTTAACACGTTCATATTTAGTCCAAACACAGTCTCTAGATCACCAGAAAACAAGGTCAAGAACGTTGACTTTTTTCGCTACACACAAAAGTATGTACACACCGTCTATTTTCGCTTTAAATTTGGGCCATTCTGACGCTCCACACACATATTTCCCAACATCCACCAGAGGAAGTAGTCCTGCAAGAGAGTCACAAAAAATGACCCCAATGGGCAGAGAATACACACAATAACTTGAAAATATGCAATTATTCAGCCTGTCAAGTTCTTAAGAGACACTTATTAGCTCATATTTAAAGCACTGCAGTTCTAAAGGACTACTTCTTACTGTACTACGACCTCCGGAAGCAATTGCTCACCGGGGTCACACCAGAGTATACCCCCAATCTTATTTGAAACAGTATTTTTCAAATTAGTCTAAGTATTTAGATTATTTTGACTGAAAAACAACAAAAAGCAAGCTGATCTGACTATATTTGAATGATCTGGGAGCTTTCGAAAAGTCGACCCCTGTCGGCTAAATTGGCTATGCGGAATAAGCTGTTAGATGGCGATGTAGGCGAAAACTAAAATCCTAATTTCTTGAAAAGTTTTCATTTGATCTTGATGAAATAAAAGGCATAGCACCTCTCAGGCATTGATCTGTTAGAAAACAGCCAAATTGTTAACTCTGATTCACAAAAAATACCCTTAAACTGGATATTTTAGTGATAACTGATGTAAAATTTGGCTGAAATTCTTCAGTTTAAGACTAAAATTGTCTATGAAATGGCCTAATCATGAAGATCTTATACTGAGTTTGGATCCAGATCCTTATTTTAGCATGGACAAGCAAGTTCGAAATGCTAAATCGGGTTGAAATGATCGTCGCATGTGATCAGCGCCCTAAAGAAGATGTACGGTATGAGTCGGCATTCATGCCCCCGCGACAGGCACCTCTCCTTTCCAGAAGGGTATTTCAAGCACAAGAAGCAGAAAAAGACTGCCCAATCAGATTTCACTCAACAGTGCAGGGTGAATTTTAGCATAAAAGGACATTGCTTCCTATGGTTTGCATACCTTCAGTCACTGTCAGCATTAATCAAAGATCTCAGCCGCATGTAGCCGGCTTCGGCGGAAGCAACATCGAGTAGCCGCAAAAGTCTTTTCACCATAGACCGGCTGGTATTTCCTGTCATGCTCAGTGGTGTTGTACATGGTTCCTACCCCAGTGCAAAGTACCGGCTCAAAGAATATGCCACATAAAGCCAAACTATGGAAAAAATGTGTCCTTCCTGATGTGCCGCCAAGGCCTGAAAAACAGGGAAACCACATAAAATATACAAAAATCCTTGAAAAATGCTTTAAGATACATGTTCAGAACTCTAATTTGAGTGTTTATGTTATGATTTAGCTAAATATTGTTGTTTCTTTAGTGAAACTGTCAAGTTATGAGAAATTCACAATAAAAACAATGCTTTGTTACCTTTCTAAAGTCATCTGACCAACTTAGCTTCACCATATTCAAAGAACCCCATAACAGAGGGCACTCAAACTTCAAAACTCAAGGCCAGCAGATACAAATAGATTTCAGAAATAGAAATAGCACTCTTTTCCCTTGCTTAGCAGCCACAGAAATAACAGTCGCGTCTGTCTGAAGCTACAAATAAGGGTTAAGAGTCGCCCGCTTTGCATGCTTGATGAACAATCTTTAGCGGTTACAATTTATGTAGAGCTCTGCACTGTTAAAGTTATTAAATGTAGAAAAAATGCAATAAAACTAGAAAGAGACACTCTGAAAATGCAAATTTGATTGAGATGAATATTAGATCTTGGAAATTATGTAAGAAAACACATTGGAAGAGCCAAATAAAATGACAGGAAGCACCGAAAGAGTCGGTCGCGCGGCTAGATCCAATGAAAAACTGCGATTTATGCGCTTCAAGCTAAATCTATGAGATGCTAAATGCTGGAATCTGTCCGAAACTTCACGAAATACTTTACTTTGCCAAATTTGATACATATGAGGGACCTTTGATTCCAGAGAAAGATATTTCTCCAGCAGGGAGATGTCAAAAAGTAGCCTAAGGCAATTTTAGGAAGGCTTTCGGACGATACCGACACTTCAAAGTTGCCCGTCATTAGCCAAAATTTCTCAATTTAATAAAAAATGCTTGAAATTCAACAAAAATATACTCAGCCGGGTTGTTATATGCTGTTTAGATCCAGATCACAGAGCCTATCAAGGCCAAATAGTCTGATATAAGTGCAGGAGAGGTCTTTATACTGAACCGTTTAACACATTTTTTAAAAAAATCTCAATTTCTTCAAATTTACTGAGATCTGTTGAAAACTCTCTCATGTGCAAGCTTCTTTAGTCATAAATTACCTACATGTGAAATTTCAGGGCAGTAATCCTTACCGTTTTGAAGATATTCCATTTTAACAGTTTCGGTTATAGGTGTGAGCCCGGTCACTTTTGCCCTTCTTTATTCTATGTAAAAACAGGCATTTTCTGCATCCCATAGCTACTTCCAGGCATAGATTTGGGTTATACCCTCTTAACACGTTCATATTTAGTCCAAACACAGTCTCTAGATCACCAGAAAACAAGGTCAAGAACGTTGACTTTTTTCGCTACACACAAAAGTATGTACACACCGTCTATTTTCGCTTTAAATTTGGGCCATTCTGACGCTCCACACACATATTTCCCAACATCCACCAGAGGAAGTAGTCCTGCAAGAGAGTCACAAAAAATGACCCCAATGGGCAGAGAATACACACAATAACTTGAAAATATGCAATTATTCAGCCTGTCAAGTTCTTAAGAGACACTTATTAGCTCATATTTAAAGCACTGCAGTTCTAAAGGACTACTTCTTACTGTACTACGACCTCCGGAAGCAATTGCTCACCGGGGTCACACCAGAGTATACCCCCAATCTTATTTGAAACAGTATTTTTCAAATTAGTCTAAGTATTTAGATTATTTTGACTGAAAAACAACAAAAAGCAAGCTGATCTGACTATATTTGAATGATCTGGGAGCTTTCGAAAAGTCGACCCCTGTCGGCTAAATTGGCTATGCGGAATAAGCTGTTAGATGGCGATGTAGGCGAAAACTAAAATCCTAATTTCTTGAAAAGTTTTCATTTGATCTTGATGAAATAAAAGGCATAGCACCTCTCAGGCATTGATCTGTTAGAAAACAGCCAAATTGTTAACTCTGATTCACAAAAAATACCCTTAAACTGGATATTTTAGTGATAACTGATGTAAAATTTGGCTGAAATTCTTCAGTTTAAGACTAAAATTGTCTATGAAATGGCCTAATCATGAAGATCTTATACTGAGTTTGGATCCAGATCCTTATTTTAGCATGGACAAGCAAGTTCGAAATGCTAAATCGGGTTGAAATGATCGTCGCATGTGATCAGCGCCCTAAAGAAGATGTACGGTATGAGTCGGCATTCATGCCCCCGCGACAGGCACCTCTCCTTTCCAGAAGGGTATTTCAAGCACAAGAAGCAGAAAAAGACTGCCCAATCAGATTTCACTCAACAGTGCAGGGTGAATTTTAGCATAAAAGGACATTGCTTCCTATGGTTTGCATACCTTCAGTCACTGTCAGCATTAATCAAAGATCTCAGCCGCATGTAGCCGGCTTCGGCGGAAGCAACATCGAGTAGCCGCAAAAGTCTTTTCACCATAGACCGGCTGGTATTTCCTGTCATGCTCAGTGGTGTTGTACATGGTTCCTACCCCAGTGCAAAGTACCGGCTCAAAGAATATGCCACATAAAGCCAAACTATGGAAAAAATGTGTCCTTCCTGATGTGCCGCCAAGGCCTGAAAAACAGGGAAACCACATAAAATATACAAAAATCCTTGAAAAATGCTTTAAGATACATGTTCAGAACTCTAATTTGAGTGTTTATGTTATGATTTAGCTAAATATTGTTGTTTCTTTAGTGAAACTGTCAAGTTATGAGAAATTCACAATAAAAACAATGCTTTGTTACCTTTCTAAAGTCATCTGACCAACTTAGCTTCACCATATTCAAAGAACCCCATAACAGAGGGCACTCAAACTTCAAAACTCAAGGCCAGCAGATACAAATAGATTTCAGAAATAGAAATAGCACTCTTTTCCCTTGCTTAGCAGCCACAGAAATAACAGTCGCGTCTGTCTGAAGCTACAAATAAGGGTTAAGAGTCGCCCGCTTTGCATGCTTGATGAACAATCTTTAGCGGTTACAATTTATGTAGAGCTCTGCACTGTTAAAGTTATTAAATGTAGAAAAAATGCAATAAAACTAGAAAGAGACACTCTGAAAATGCAAATTTGATTGAGATGAATATTAGATCTTGGAAATTATGTAAGAAAACACATTGGAAGAGCCAAATAAAATGACAGGAAGCACCGAAAGAGTCGGTCGCGCGGCTAGATCCAATGAAAAACTGCGATTTATGCGCTTCAAGCTAAATCTATGAGATGCTAAATGCTGGAATCTGTCCGAAACTTCACGAAATACTTTACTTTGCCAAATTTGATACATATGAGGGACCTTTGATTCCAGAGAAAGATATTTCTCCAGCAGGGAGATGTCAAAAAGTAGCCTAAGGCAATTTTAGGAAGGCTTTCGGACGATACCGACACTTCAAAGTTGCCCGTCATTAGCCAAAATTTCTCAATTTAATAAAAAATGCTTGAAATTCAACAAAAATATACTCAGCCGGGTTGTTATATGCTGTTTAGATCCAGATCACAGAGCCTATCAAGGCCAAATAGTCTGATATAAGTGCAGGAGAGGTCTTTATACTGAACCGTTTAACACATTTTTTAAAAAAATCTCAATTTCTTCAAATTTACTGAGATCTGTTGAAAACTCTCTCATGTGCAAGCTTCTTTAGTCATAAATTACCTACATGTGAAATTTCAGGGCAGTAATCCTTACCGTTTTGAAGATATTCCATTTTAACAGTTTCGGTTATAGGTGTGAGCCCGGTCACTTTTGCCCTTCTTTATTCTATGTAAAAACAGGCATTTTCTGCATCCCATAGCTACTTCCAGGCATAGATTTGGGTTATACCCTCTTAACACGTTCATATTTAGTCCAAACACAGTCTCTAGATCACCAGAAAACAAGGTCAAGAACGTTGACTTTTTTCGCTACACACAAAAGTATGTACACACCGTCTATTTTCGCTTTAAATTTGGGCCATTCTGACGCTCCACACACATATTTCCCAACATCCACCAGAGGAAGTAGTCCTGCAAGAGAGTCACAAAAAATGACCCCAATGGGCAGAGAATACACACAATAACTTGAAAATATGCAATTATTCAGCCTGTCAAGTTCTTAAGAGACACTTATTAGCTCATATTTAAAGCACTGCAGTTCTAAAGGACTACTTCTTACTGTACTACGACCTCCGGAAGCAATTGCTCACCGGGGTCACACCAGAGTATACCCCCAATCTTATTTGAAACAGTATTTTTCAAATTAGTCTAAGTATTTAGATTATTTTGACTGAAAAACAACAAAAAGCAAGCTGATCTGACTATATTTGAATGATCTGGGAGCTTTCGAAAAGTCGACCCCTGTCGGCTAAATTGGCTATGCGGAATAAGCTGTTAGATGGCGATGTAGGCGAAAACTAAAATCCTAATTTCTTGAAAAGTTTTCATTTGATCTTGATGAAATAAAAGGCATAGCACCTCTCAGGCATTGATCTGTTAGAAAACAGCCAAATTGTTAACTCTGATTCACAAAAAATACCCTTAAACTGGATATTTTAGTGATAACTGATGTAAAATTTGGCTGAAATTCTTCAGTTTAAGACTAAAATTGTCTATGAAATGGCCTAATCATGAAGATCTTATACTGAGTTTGGATCCAGATCCTTATTTTAGCATGGACAAGCAAGTTCGAAATGCTAAATCGGGTTGAAATGATCGTCGCATGTGATCAGCGCCCTAAAGAAGATGTACGGTATGAGTCGGCATTCATGCCCCCGCGACAGGCACCTCTCCTTTCCAGAAGGGTATTTCAAGCACAAGAAGCAGAAAAAGACTGCCCAATCAGATTTCACTCAACAGTGCAGGGTGAATTTTAGCATAAAAGGACATTGCTTCCTATGGTTTGCATACCTTCAGTCACTGTCAGCATTAATCAAAGATCTCAGCCGCATGTAGCCGGCTTCGGCGGAAGCAACATCGAGTAGCCGCAAAAGTCTTTTCACCATAGACCGGCTGGTATTTCCTGTCATGCTCAGTGGTGTTGTACATGGTTCCTACCCCAGTGCAAAGTACCGGCTCAAAGAATATGCCACATAAAGCCAAACTATGGAAAAAATGTGTCCTTCCTGATGTGCCGCCAAGGCCTGAAAAACAGGGAAACCACATAAAATATACAAAAATCCTTGAAAAATGCTTTAAGATACATGTTCAGAACTCTAATTTGAGTGTTTATGTTATGATTTAGCTAAATATTGTTGTTTCTTTAGTGAAACTGTCAAGTTATGAGAAATTCACAATAAAAACAATGCTTTGTTACCTTTCTAAAGTCATCTGACCAACTTAGCTTCACCATATTCAAAGAACCCCATAACAGAGGGCACTCAAACTTCAAAACTCAAGGCCAGCAGATACAAATAGATTTCAGAAATAGAAATAGCACTCTTTTCCCTTGCTTAGCAGCCACAGAAATAACAGTCGCGTCTGTCTGAAGCTACAAATAAGGGTTAAGAGTCGCCCGCTTTGCATGCTTGATGAACAATCTTTAGCGGTTACAATTTATGTAGAGCTCTGCACTGTTAAAGTTATTAAATGTAGAAAAAATGCAATAAAACTAGAAAGAGACACTCTGAAAATGCAAATTTGATTGAGATGAATATTAGATCTTGGAAATTATGTAAGAAAACACATTGGAAGAGCCAAATAAAATGACAGGAAGCACCGAAAGAGTCGGTCGCGCGGCTAGATCCAATGAAAAACTGCGATTTATGCGCTTCAAGCTAAATCTATGAGATGCTAAATGCTGGAATCTGTCCGAAACTTCACGAAATACTTTACTTTGCCAAATTTGATACATATGAGGGACCTTTGATTCCAGAGAAAGATATTTCTCCAGCAGGGAGATGTCAAAAAGTAGCCTAAGGCAATTTTAGGAAGGCTTTCGGACGATACCGACACTTCAAAGTTGCCCGTCATTAGCCAAAATTTCTCAATTTAATAAAAAATGCTTGAAATTCAACAAAAATATACTCAGCCGGGTTGTTATATGCTGTTTAGATCCAGATCACAGAGCCTATCAAGGCCAAATAGTCTGATATAAGTGCAGGAGAGGTCTTTATACTGAACCGTTTAACACATTTTTTAAAAAAATCTCAATTTCTTCAAATTTACTGAGATCTGTTGAAAACTCTCTCATGTGCAAGCTTCTTTAGTCATAAATTACCTACATGTGAAATTTCAGGGCAGTAATCCTTACCGTTTTGAAGATATTCCATTTTAACAGTTTCGGTTATAGGTGTGAGCCCGGTCACTTTTGCCCTTCTTTATTCTATGTAAAAACAGGCATTTTCTGCATCCCATAGCTACTTCCAGGCATAGATTTGGGTTATACCCTCTTAACACGTTCATATTTAGTCCAAACACAGTCTCTAGATCACCAGAAAACAAGGTCAAGAACGTTGACTTTTTTCGCTACACACAAAAGTATGTACACACCGTCTATTTTCGCTTTAAATTTGGGCCATTCTGACGCTCCACACACATATTTCCCAACATCCACCAGAGGAAGTAGTCCTGCAAGAGAGTCACAAAAAATGACCCCAATGGGCAGAGAATACACACAATAACTTGAAAATATGCAATTATTCAGCCTGTCAAGTTCTTAAGAGACACTTATTAGCTCATATTTAAAGCACTGCAGTTCTAAAGGACTACTTCTTACTGTACTACGACCTCCGGAAGCAATTGCTCACCGGGGTCACACCAGAGTATACCCCCAATCTTATTTGAAACAGTATTTTTCAAATTAGTCTAAGTATTTAGATTATTTTGACTGAAAAACAACAAAAAGCAAGCTGATCTGACTATATTTGAATGATCTGGGAGCTTTCGAAAAGTCGACCCCTGTCGGCTAAATTGGCTATGCGGAATAAGCTGTTAGATGGCGATGTAGGCGAAAACTAAAATCCTAATTTCTTGAAAAGTTTTCATTTGATCTTGATGAAATAAAAGGCATAGCACCTCTCAGGCATTGATCTGTTAGAAAACAGCCAAATTGTTAACTCTGATTCACAAAAAATACCCTTAAACTGGATATTTTAGTGATAACTGATGTAAAATTTGGCTGAAATTCTTCAGTTTAAGACTAAAATTGTCTATGAAATGGCCTAATCATGAAGATCTTATACTGAGTTTGGATCCAGATCCTTATTTTAGCATGGACAAGCAAGTTCGAAATGCTAAATCGGGTTGAAATGATCGTCGCATGTGATCAGCGCCCTAAAGAAGATGTACGGTATGAGTCGGCATTCATGCCCCCGCGACAGGCACCTCTCCTTTCCAGAAGGGTATTTCAAGCACAAGAAGCAGAAAAAGACTGCCCAATCAGATTTCACTCAACAGTGCAGGGTGAATTTTAGCATAAAAGGACATTGCTTCCTATGGTTTGCATACCTTCAGTCACTGTCAGCATTAATCAAAGATCTCAGCCGCATGTAGCCGGCTTCGGCGGAAGCAACATCGAGTAGCCGCAAAAGTCTTTTCACCATAGACCGGCTGGTATTTCCTGTCATGCTCAGTGGTGTTGTACATGGTTCCTACCCCAGTGCAAAGTACCGGCTCAAAGAATATGCCACATAAAGCCAAACTATGGAAAAAATGTGTCCTTCCTGATGTGCCGCCAAGGCCTGAAAAACAGGGAAACCACATAAAATATACAAAAATCCTTGAAAAATGCTTTAAGATACATGTTCAGAACTCTAATTTGAGTGTTTATGTTATGATTTAGCTAAATATTGTTGTTTCTTTAGTGAAACTGTCAAGTTATGAGAAATTCACAATAAAAACAATGCTTTGTTACCTTTCTAAAGTCATCTGACCAACTTAGCTTCACCATATTCAAAGAACCCCATAACAGAGGGCACTCAAACTTCAAAACTCAAGGCCAGCAGATACAAATAGATTTCAGAAATAGAAATAGCACTCTTTTCCCTTGCTTAGCAGCCACAGAAATAACAGTCGCGTCTGTCTGAAGCTACAAATAAGGGTTAAGAGTCGCCCGCTTTGCATGCTTGATGAACAATCTTTAGCGGTTACAATTTATGTAGAGCTCTGCACTGTTAAAGTTATTAAATGTAGAAAAAATGCAATAAAACTAGAAAGAGACACTCTGAAAATGCAAATTTGATTGAGATGAATATTAGATCTTGGAAATTATGTAAGAAAACACATTGGAAGAGCCAAATAAAATGACAGGAAGCACCGAAAGAGTCGGTCGCGCGGCTAGATCCAATGAAAAACTGCGATTTATGCGCTTCAAGCTAAATCTATGAGATGCTAAATGCTGGAATCTGTCCGAAACTTCACGAAATACTTTACTTTGCCAAATTTGATACATATGAGGGACCTTTGATTCCAGAGAAAGATATTTCTCCAGCAGGGAGATGTCAAAAAGTAGCCTAAGGCAATTTTAGGAAGGCTTTCGGACGATACCGACACTTCAAAGTTGCCCGTCATTAGCCAAAATTTCTCAATTTAATAAAAAATGCTTGAAATTCAACAAAAATATACTCAGCCGGGTTGTTATATGCTGTTTAGATCCAGATCACAGAGCCTATCAAGGCCAAATAGTCTGATATAAGTGCAGGAGAGGTCTTTATACTGAACCGTTTAACACATTTTTTAAAAAAATCTCAATTTCTTCAAATTTACTGAGATCTGTTGAAAACTCTCTCATGTGCAAGCTTCTTTAGTCATAAATTACCTACATGTGAAATTTCAGGGCAGTAATCCTTACCGTTTTGAAGATATTCCATTTTAACAGTTTCGGTTAGAGTATACCCCCAATCTTATTTGAAACAGTATTTTTCAAATTAGTCTAAGTATTTAGATTATTTTGACTGAAAAACAACAAAAAGCAAGCTGATCTGACTATATTTGAATGATCTGGGAGCTTTCGAAAAGTCGACCCCTGTCGGCTAAATTGGCTATGCGGAATAAGCTGTTAGATGGCGATGTAGGCGAAAACTAAAATCCTAATTTCTTGAAAAGTTTTCATTTGATCTTGATGAAATAAAAGGCATAGCACCTCTCAGGCATTGATCTGTTAGAAAACAGCCAAATTGTTAACTCTGATTCACAAAAAATACCCTTAAACTGGATATTTTAGTGATAACTGATGTAAAATTTGGCTGAAATTCTTCAGTTTAAGACTAAAATTGTCTATGAAATGGCCTAATCATGAAGATCTTATACTGAGTTTGGATCCAGATCCTTATTTTAGCATGGACAAGCAAGTTCGAAATGCTAAATCGGGTTGAAATGATCGTCGCATGTGATCAGCGCCCTAAAGAAGATGTACGGTATGAGTCGGCATTCATGCCCCCGCGACAGGCACCTCTCCTTTCCAGAAGGGTATTTCAAGCACAAGAAGCAGAAAAAGACTGCCCAATCAGATTTCACTCAACAGTGCAGGGTGAATTTTAGCATAAAAGGACATTGCTTCCTATGGTTTGCATACCTTCAGTCACTGTCAGCATTAATCAAAGATCTCAGCCGCATGTAGCCGGCTTCGGCGGAAGCAACATCGAGTAGCCGCAAAAGTCTTTTCACCATAGACCGGCTGGTATTTCCTGTCATGCTCAGTGGTGTTGTACATGGTTCCTACCCCAGTGCAAAGTACCGGCTCAAAGAATATGCCACATAAAGCCAAACTATGGAAAAAATGTGTCCTTCCTGATGTGCCGCCAAGGCCTGAAAAACAGGGAAACCACATAAAATATACAAAAATCCTTGAAAAATGCTTTAAGATACATGTTCAGAACTCTAATTTGAGTGTTTATGTTATGATTTAGCTAAATATTGTTGTTTCTTTAGTGAAACTGTCAAGTTATGAGAAATTCACAATAAAAACAATGCTTTGTTACCTTTCTAAAGTCATCTGACCAACTTAGCTTCACCATATTCAAAGAACCCCATAACAGAGGGCACTCAAACTTCAAAACTCAAGGCCAGCAGATACAAATAGATTTCAGAAATAGAAATAGCACTCTTTTCCCTTGCTTAGCAGCCACAGAAATAACAGTCGCGTCTGTCTGAAGCTACAAATAAGGGTTAAGAGTCGCCCGCTTTGCATGCTTGATGAACAATCTTTAGCGGTTACAATTTATGTAGAGCTCTGCACTGTTAAAGTTATTAAATGTAGAAAAAATGCAATAAAACTAGAAAGAGACACTCTGAAAATGCAAATTTGATTGAGATGAATATTAGATCTTGGAAATTATGTAAGAAAACACATTGGAAGAGCCAAATAAAATGACAGGAAGCACCGAAAGAGTCGGTCGCGCGGCTAGATCCAATGAAAAACTGCGATTTATGCGCTTCAAGCTAAATCTATGAGATGCTAAATGCTGGAATCTGTCCGAAACTTCACGAAATACTTTACTTTGCCAAATTTGATACATATGAGGGACCTTTGATTCCAGAGAAAGATATTTCTCCAGCAGGGAGATGTCAAAAAGTAGCCTAAGGCAATTTTAGGAAGGCTTTCGGACGATACCGACACTTCAAAGTTGCCCGTCATTAGCCAAAATTTCTCAATTTAATAAAAAATGCTTGAAATTCAACAAAAATATACTCAGCCGGGTTGTTATATGCTGTTTAGATCCAGATCACAGAGCCTATCAAGGCCAAATAGTCTGATATAAGTGCAGGAGAGGTCTTTATACTGAACCGTTTAACACATTTTTTAAAAAAATCTCAATTTCTTCAAATTTACTGAGATCTGTTGAAAACTCTCTCATGTGCAAGCTTCTTTAGTCATAAATTACCTACATGTGAAATTTCAGGGCAGTAATCCTTACCGTTTTGAAGATATTCCATTTTAACAGTTTCGGTTATAGGTGTGAGCCCGGTCACTTTTGCCCTTCTTTATTCTATGTAAAAACAGGCATTTTCTGCATCCCATAGCTACTTCCAGGCATAGATTTGGGTTATACCCTCTTAACACGTTCATATTTAGTCCAAACACAGTCTCTAGATCACCAGAAAACAAGGTCAAGAACGTTGACTTTTTTCGCTACACACAAAAGTATGTACACACCGTCTATTTTCGCTTTAAATTTGGGCCATTCTGACGCTCCACACACATATTTCCCAACATCCACCAGAGGAAGTAGTCCTGCAAGAGAGTCACAAAAAATGACCCCAATGGGCAGAGAATACACACAATAACTTGAAAATATGCAATTATTCAGCCTGTCAAGTTCTTAAGAGACACTTATTAGCTCATATTTAAAGCACTGCAGTTCTAAAGGACTACTTCTTACTGTACTACGACCTCCGGAAGCAATTGCTCACCGGGGTCACACCAGAGTATACCCCCAATCTTATTTGAAACAGTATTTTTCAAATTAGTCTAAGTATTTAGATTATTTTGACTGAAAAACAACAAAAAGCAAGCTGATCTGACTATATTTGAATGATCTGGGAGCTTTCGAAAAGTCGACCCCTGTCGGCTAAATTGGCTATGCGGAATAAGCTGTTAGATGGCGATGTAGGCGAAAACTAAAATCCTAATTTCTTGAAAAGTTTTCATTTGATCTTGATGAAATAAAAGGCATAGCACCTCTCAGGCATTGATCTGTTAGAAAACAGCCAAATTGTTAACTCTGATTCACAAAAAATACCCTTAAACTGGATATTTTAGTGATAACTGATGTAAAATTTGGCTGAAATTCTTCAGTTTAAGACTAAAATTGTCTATGAAATGGCCTAATCATGAAGATCTTATACTGAGTTTGGATCCAGATCCTTATTTTAGCATGGACAAGCAAGTTCGAAATGCTAAATCGGGTTGAAATGATCGTCGCATGTGATCAGCGCCCTAAAGAAGATGTACGGTATGAGTCGGCATTCATGCCCCCGCGACAGGCACCTCTCCTTTCCAGAAGGGTATTTCAAGCACAAGAAGCAGAAAAAGACTGCCCAATCAGATTTCACTCAACAGTGCAGGGTGAATTTTAGCATAAAAGGACATTGCTTCCTATGGTTTGCATACCTTCAGTCACTGTCAGCATTAATCAAAGATCTCAGCCGCATGTAGCCGGCTTCGGCGGAAGCAACATCGAGTAGCCGCAAAAGTCTTTTCACCATAGACCGGCTGGTATTTCCTGTCATGCTCAGTGGTGTTGTACATGGTTCCTACCCCAGTGCAAAGTACCGGCTCAAAGAATATGCCACATAAAGCCAAACTATGGAAAAAATGTGTCCTTCCTGATGTGCCGCCAAGGCCTGAAAAACAGGGAAACCACATAAAATATACAAAAATCCTTGAAAAATGCTTTAAGATACATGTTCAGAACTCTAATTTGAGTGTTTATGTTATGATTTAGCTAAATATTGTTGTTTCTTTAGTGAAACTGTCAAGTTATGAGAAATTCACAATAAAAACAATGCTTTGTTACCTTTCTAAAGTCATCTGACCAACTTAGCTTCACCATATTCAAAGAACCCCATAACAGAGGGCACTCAAACTTCAAAACTCAAGGCCAGCAGATACAAATAGATTTCAGAAATAGAAATAGCACTCTTTTCCCTTGCTTAGCAGCCACAGAAATAACAGTCGCGTCTGTCTGAAGCTACAAATAAGGGTTAAGAGTCGCCCGCTTTGCATGCTTGATGAACAATCTTTAGCGGTTACAATTTATGTAGAGCTCTGCACTGTTAAAGTTATTAAATGTAGAAAAAATGCAATAAAACTAGAAAGAGACACTCTGAAAATGCAAATTTGATTGAGATGAATATTAGATCTTGGAAATTATGTAAGAAAACACATTGGAAGAGCCAAATAAAATGACAGGAAGCACCGAAAGAGTCGGTCGCGCGGCTAGATCCAATGAAAAACTGCGATTTATGCGCTTCAAGCTAAATCTATGAGATGCTAAATGCTGGAATCTGTCCGAAACTTCACGAAATACTTTACTTTGCCAAATTTGATACATATGAGGGACCTTTGATTCCAGAGAAAGATATTTCTCCAGCAGGGAGATGTCAAAAAGTAGCCTAAGGCAATTTTAGGAAGGCTTTCGGACGATACCGACACTTCAAAGTTGCCCGTCATTAGCCAAAATTTCTCAATTTAATAAAAAATGCTTGAAATTCAACAAAAATATACTCAGCCGGGTTGTTATATGCTGTTTAGATCCAGATCACAGAGCCTATCAAGGCCAAATAGTCTGATATAAGTGCAGGAGAGGTCTTTATACTGAACCGTTTAACACATTTTTTAAAAAAATCTCAATTTCTTCAAATTTACTGAGATCTGTTGAAAACTCTCTCATGTGCAAGCTTCTTTAGTCATAAATTACCTACATGTGAAATTTCAGGGCAGTAATCCTTACCGTTTTGAAGATATTCCATTTTAACAGTTTCGGTTATAGTATACCCCCAATCTTATTTGAAACAGTATTTTTCAAATTAGTCTAAGTATTTAGATTATTTTGACTGAAAAACAACAAAAAGCAAGCTGATCTGACTATATTTGAATGATCTGGGAGCTTTCGAAAAGTCGACCCCTGTCGGCTAAATTGGCTATGCGGAATAAGCTGTTAGATGGCGATGTAGGCGAAAACTAAAATCCTAATTTCTTGAAAAGTTTTCATTTGATCTTGATGAAATAAAAGGCATAGCACCTCTCAGGCATTGATCTGTTAGAAAACAGCCAAATTGTTAACTCTGATTCACAAAAAATACCCTTAAACTGGATATTTTAGTGATAACTGATGTAAAATTTGGCTGAAATTCTTCAGTTTAAGACTAAAATTGTCTATGAAATGGCCTAATCATGAAGATCTTATACTGAGTTTGGATCCAGATCCTTATTTTAGCATGGACAAGCAAGTTCGAAATGCTAAATCGGGTTGAAATGATCGTCGCATGTGATCAGCGCCCTAAAGAAGATGTACGGTATGAGTCGGCATTCATGCCCCCGCGACAGGCACCTCTCCTTTCCAGAAGGGTATTTCAAGCACAAGAAGCAGAAAAAGACTGCCCAATCAGATTTCACTCAACAGTGCAGGGTGAATTTTAGCATAAAAGGACATTGCTTCCTATGGTTTGCATACCTTCAGTCACTGTCAGCATTAATCAAAGATCTCAGCCGCATGTAGCCGGCTTCGGCGGAAGCAACATCGAGTAGCCGCAAAAGTCTTTTCACCATAGACCGGCTGGTATTTCCTGTCATGCTCAGTGGTGTTGTACATGGTTCCTACCCCAGTGCAAAGTACCGGCTCAAAGAATATGCCACATAAAGCCAAACTATGGAAAAAATGTGTCCTTCCTGATGTGCCGCCAAGGCCTGAAAAACAGGGAAACCACATAAAATATACAAAAATCCTTGAAAAATGCTTTAAGATACATGTTCAGAACTCTAATTTGAGTGTTTATGTTATGATTTAGCTAAATATTGTTGTTTCTTTAGTGAAACTGTCAAGTTATGAGACATTCACAATAAAAACAATGCTTTGTTACCTTTCTAAAGTCATCTGACCAACTTAGCTTCACCATATTCAAAGAACCCCATAACAGAGGGCACTCAAACTTCAAAACTCAAGGCCAGCAGATACAAATAGATTTCAGAAATAGAAATAGCACTCTTTTCCCTTGCTTAGCAGCCACAGAAATAACAGTCGCGTCTGTCTGAAGCTACAAATAAGGGTTAAGAGTCGCCCGCTTTGCATGCTTGATGAACAATCTTTAGCGGTTACAATTTATGTAGAGCTCTGCACTGTTAAAGTTATTAAATGTAGAAAAAATGCAATAAAACTAGAAAGAGACACTCT
Source organism: Azorinus chamasolen (assembly GCA_963576725.1). Classification (NCBI taxonomy): domain Eukaryota; kingdom Metazoa; phylum Mollusca; class Bivalvia; order Cardiida; family Solecurtidae; genus Azorinus; species Azorinus chamasolen. The sequence goes on from OY755246.1 coordinate 84,009,904, forward strand.
GAAAATGCAAATTTGATTGAGATGAATATTAGATCTTGGAAATTATGTAAGAAAACACATTGGAAGAGCCAAATAAAATGACAGGAAGCACCGAAAGAGTCGGTCGCGCGGCTAGATCCAATGAAAAACTGCGATTTATGCGCTTCAAGCTAAATCTATGAGATGCTAAATGCTGGAATCTGTCCGAAACTTCACGAAATACTTTACTTTGCCAAATTTGATACATATGAGGGACCTTTGATTCCAGAGAAAGATATTTCTCCAGCAGGGAGATGTCAAAAAGTAGCCTAAGGCAATTTTAGGAAGGCTTTCGGACGATACCGACACTTCAAAGTTGCCCGTCATTAGCCAAAATTTCTCAATTTAATAAAAAATGCTTGAAATTCAACAAAAATATACTCAGCCGGGTTGTTATATGCTGTTTAGATCCAGATCACAGAGCCTATCAAGGCCAAATAGTCTGATATAAGTGCAGGAGAGGTCTTTATACTGAACCGTTTAACACATTTTTTAAAAAAATCTCAATTTCTTCAAATTTACTGAGATCTGTTGAAAACTCTCTCATGTGCAAGCTTCTTTAGTCATAAATTACCTACATGTGAAATTTCAGGGCAGTAATCCTTACCGTTTTGAAGATATTCCATTTTAACAGTTTCGGTTATAGGTGTGAGCCCGGTCACTTTTGCCCTTCTTTATTCTATGTAAAAACAGGCATTTTCTGCATCCCATAGCTACTTCCAGGCATAGATTTGGGTTATACCCTCTTAACACGTTCATATTTAGTCCAAACACAGTCTCTAGATCACCAGAAAACAAGGTCAAGAACGTTGACTTTTTTCGCTACACACAAAAGTATGTACACACCGTCTATTTTCGCTTTAAATTTGGGCCATTCTGACGCTCCACACACATATTTCCCAACATCCACCAGAGGAAGTAGTCCTGCAAGAGAGTCACAAAAAATGACCCCAATGGGCAGAGAATACACACAATAACTTGAAAATATGCAATTATTCAGCCTGTCAAGTTCTTAAGAGACACTTATTAGCTCATATTTAAAGCACTGCAGTTCTAAAGGACTACTTCTTACTGTACTACGACCTCCGGAAGCAATTGCTCACCGGGGTCACACCAGAGTATACCCCCAATCTTATTTGAAACAGTATTTTTCAAATTAGTCTAAGTATTTAGATTATTTTGACTGAAAAACAACAAAAAGCAAGCTGATCTGACTATATTTGAATGATCTGGGAGCTTTCGAAAAGTCGACCCCTGTCGGCTAAATTGGCTATGCGGAATAAGCTGTTAGATGGCGATGTAGGCGAAAACTAAAATCCTAATTTCTTGAAATGTTTTCATTTGATCTTGATGAAATAAAAGGCATAGCACCTCTCAGGCATTGATCTGTTAGAAAACAGCCAAATTGTTAACTCTGATTCACAAAAAATACCCTTAAACTGGATATTTTAGTGATAACTGATGTAAAATTTGGCTGAAATTCTTCAGTTTAAGACTAAAATTGTCTATGAAATGGCCTAATCATGAAGATCTTATACTGAGTTTGGATCCAGATCCTTATTTTAGCATGGACAAGCAAGTTCGAAATGCTAAATCGGGTTGAAATGATCGTCGCATGTGATCAGCGCCCTAAAGAAGATGTACGGTATGAGTCGGCATTCATGCCCCCGCGACAGGCACCTCTCCTTTCCAGAAGGGTATTTCAAGCACAAGAAGCAGAAAAAGACTGCCCAATCAGATTTCACTCAACAGTGCAGGGTGAATTTTAGCATAAAAGGACATTGCTTCCTATGGTTTGCATACCTTCAGTCACTGTCAGCATTAATCAAAGATCTCAGCCGCATGTAGCCGGCTTCGGCGGAAGCAACATCGAGTAGCCGCAAAAGTCTTTTCACCATAGACCGGCTGGTATTTCCTGTCATGCTCAGTGGTGTTGTACATGGTTCCTACCCCAGTGCAAAGTACCGGCTCAAAGAATATGCCACATAAAGCCAAACTATGGAAAAAATGTGTCCTTCCTGATGTGCCGCCAAGGCCTGAAAAACAGGGAAACCACATAAAATATACAAAAATCCTTGAAAAATGCTTTAAGATACATGTTCAGAACTCTAATTTGAGTGTTTATGTTATGATTTAGCTAAATATTGTTGTTTCTTTAGTGAAACTGTCAAGTTATGAGAAATTCACAATAAAAACAATGCTTTGTTACCTTTCTAAAGTCATCTGACCAACTTAGCTTCACCATATTCAAAGAACCCCATAACAGAGGGCACTCAAACTTCAAAACTCAAGGCCAGCAGATACAAATAGATTTCAGAAATAGAAATAGCACTCTTTTCCCTTGCTTAGCAGCCACAGAAATAACAGTCGCGTCTGTCTGAAGCTACAAATAAGGGTTAAGAGTCGCCCGCTTTGCATGCTTGATGAACAATCTTTAGCGGTTACAATTTATGTAGAGCTCTGCACTGTTAAAGTTATTAAATGTAGAAAAAATGCAATAAAACTAGAAAGAGACACTCTGAAAATGCAAATTTGATTGAGATGAATATTAGATCTTGGAAATTATGTAAGAAAACACATTGGAAGAGCCAAATAAAATGACAGGAAGCACCGAAAGAGTCGGTCGCGCGGCTAGATCCAATGAAAAACTGCGATTTATGCGCTTCAAGCTAAATCTATGAGATGCTAAATGCTGGAATCTGTCCGAAACTTCACGAAATACTTTACTTTGCCAAATTTGATACATATGAGGGACCTTTGATTCCAGAGAAAGATATTTCTCCAGCAGGGAGATGTCAAAAAGTAGCCTAAGGCAATTTTAGGAAGGCTTTCGGACGATACCGACACTTCAAAGTTGCCCGTCATTAGCCAAAATTTCTCAATTTAATAAAAAATGCTTGAAATTCAACAAAAATATACTCAGCCGGGTTGTTATATGCTGTTTAGATCCAGATCACAGAGCCTATCAAGGCCAAATAGTCTGATATAAGTGCAGGAGAGGTCTTTATACTGAACCGTTTAACACATTTTTTAAAAAAATCTCAATTTCTTCAAATTTACTGAGATCTGTTGAAAACTCTCTCATGTGCAAGCTTCTTTAGTCATAAATTACCTACATGTGAAATTTCAGGGCAGTAATCCTTACCGTTTTGAAGATATTCCATTTTAACAGTTTCGGTTATAGTATACCCCCAATCTTATTTGAAACAGTATTTTTCAAATTAGTCTAAGTATTTAGATTATTTTGACTGAAAAACAACAAAAAGCAAGCTGATCTGACTATATTTGAATGATCTGGGAGCTTTCGAAAAGTCGACCCCTGTCGGCTAAATTGGCTATGCGGAATAAGCTGTTAGATGGCGATGTAGGCGAAAACTAAAATCCTAATTTCTTGAAAAGTTTTCATTTGATCTTGATGAAATAAAAGGCATAGCACCTCTCAGGCATTGATCTGTTAGAAAACAGCCAAATTGTTAACTCTGATTCACAAAAAATACCCTTAAACTGGATATTTTAGTGATAACTGATGTAAAATTTGGCTGAAATTCTTCAGTTTAAGACTAAAATTGTCTATGAAATGGCCTAATCATGAAGATCTTATACTGAGTTTGGATCCAGATCCTTATTTTAGCATGGACAAGCAAGTTCGAAATGCTAAATCGGGTTGAAATGATCGTCGCATGTGATCAGCGCCCTAAAGAAGATGTACGGTATGAGTCGGCATTCATGCCCCCGCGACAGGCACCTCTCCTTTCCAGAAGGGTATTTCAAGCACAAGAAGCAGAAAAAGACTGCCCAATCAGATTTCACTCAACAGTGCAGGGTGAATTTTAGCATAAAAGGACATTGCTTCCTATGGTTTGCATACCTTCAGTCACTGTCAGCATTAATCAAAGATCTCAGCCGCATGTAGCCGGCTTCGGCGGAAGCAACATCGAGTAGCCGCAAAAGTCTTTTCACCATAGACCGGCTGGTATTTCCTGTCATGCTCAGTGGTGTTGTACATGGTTCCTACCCCAGTGCAAAGTACCGGCTCAAAGAATATGCCACATAAAGCCAAACTATGGAAAAAATGTGTCCTTCCTGATGTGCCGCCAAGGCCTGAAAAACAGGGAAACCACATAAAATATACAAAAATCCTTGAAAAATGCTTTAAGATACATGTTCAGAACTCTAATTTGAGTGTTTATGTTATGATTTAGCTAAATATTGTTGTTTCTTTAGTGAAACTGTCAAGTTATGAGAAATTCACAATAAAAACAATGCTTTGTTACCTTTCTAAAGTCATCTGACCAACTTAGCTTCACCATATTCAAAGAACCCCATAACAGAGGGCACTCAAACTTCAAAACTCAAGGCCAGCAGATACAAATAGATTTCAGAAATAGAAATAGCACTCTTTTCCCTTGCTTAGCAGCCACAGAAATAACAGTCGCGTCTGTCTGAAGCTACAAATAAGGGTTAAGAGTCGCCCGCTTTGCATGCTTGATGAACAATCTTTAGCGGTTACAATTTATGTAGAGCTCTGCACTGTTAAAGTTATTAAATGTAGAAAAAATGCAATAAAACTAGAAAGAGACACTCTGAAAATGCAAATTTGATTGAGATGAATATTAGATCTTGGAAATTATGTAAGAAAACACATTGGAAGAGCCAAATAAAATGACAGGAAGCACCGAAAGAGTCGGTCGCGCGGCTAGATCCAATGAAAAACTGCGATTTATGCGCTTCAAGCTAAATCTATGAGATGCTAAATGCTGGAATCTGTCCGAAACTTCACGAAATACTTTACTTTGCCAAATTTGATACATATGAGGGACCTTTGATTCCAGAGAAAGATATTTCTCCAGCAGGGAGATGTCAAAAAGTAGCCTAAGGCAATTTTAGGAAGGCTTTCGGACGATACCGACACTTCAAAGTTGCCCGTCATTAGCCAAAATTTCTCAATTTAATAAAAAATGCTTGAAATTCAACAAAAATATACTCAGCCGGGTTGTTATATGCTGTTTAGATCCAGATCACAGAGCCTATCAAGGCCAAATAGTCTGATATAAGTGCAGGAGAGGTCTTTATACTGAACCGTTTAACACATTTTTTAAAAAAATCTCAATTTCTTCAAATTTACTGAGATCTGTTGAAAACTCTCTCATGTGCAAGCTTCTTTAGTCATAAATTACCTACATGTGAAATTTCAGGGCAGTAATCCTTACCGTTTTGAAGATATTCCATTTTAACAGTTTCGGTTATAGGTGTGAGCCCGGTCACTTTTGCCCTTCTTTATTCTATGTAAAAACAGGCATTTTCTGCATCCCATAGCTACTTCCAGGCATAGATTTGGGTTATACCCTCTTAACACGTTCATATTTAGTCCAAACACAGTCTCTAGATCACCAGAAAACAAGGTCAAGAACGTTGACTTTTTTCGCTACACACAAAAGTATGTACACACCGTCTATTTTCGCTTTAAATTTGGGCCATTCTGACGCTCCACACACATATTTCCCAACATCCACCAGAGGAAGTAGTCCTGCAAGAGAGTCACAAAAAATGACCCCAATGGGCAGAGAATACACACAATAACTTGAAAATATGCAATTATTCAGCCTGTCAAGTTCTTAAGAGACACTTATTAGCTCATATTTAAAGCACTGCAGTTCTAAAGGACTACTTCTTACTGTACTACGACCTCCGGAAGCAATTGCTCACCGGGGTCACACCAGAGTATACCCCCAATCTTATTTGAAACAGTATTTTTCAAATTAGTCTAAGTATTTAGATTATTTTGACTGAAAAACAACAAAAAGCAAGCTGATCTGACTATATTTGAATGATCTGGGAGCTTTCGAAAAGTCGACCCCTGTCGGCTAAATTGGCTATGCGGAATAAGCTGTTAGATGGCGATGTAGGCGAAAACTAAAATCCTAATTTCTTGAAAAGTTTTCATTTGATCTTGATGAAATAAAAGGCATAGCACCTCTCAGGCATTGATCTGTTAGAAAACAGCCAAATTGTTAACTCTGATTCACAAAAAATACCCTTAAACTGGATATTTTAGTGATAACTGATGTAAAATTTGGCTGAAATTCTTCAGTTTAAGACTAAAATTGTCTATGAAATGGCCTAATCATGAAGATCTTATACTGAGTTTGGATCCAGATCCTTATTTTAGCATGGACAAGCAAGTTCGAAATGCTAAATCGGGTTGAAATGATCGTCGCATGTGATCAGCGCCCTAAAGAAGATGTACGGTATGAGTCGGCATTCATGCCCCCGCGACAGGCACCTCTCCTTTCCAGAAGGGTATTTCAAGCACAAGAAGCAGAAAAAGACTGCCCAATCAGATTTCACTCAACAGTGCAGGGTGAATTTTAGCATAAAAGGACATTGCTTCCTATGGTTTGCATACCTTCAGTCACTGTCAGCATTAATCAAAGATCTCAGCCGCATGTAGCCGGCTTCGGCGGAAGCAACATCGAGTAGCCGCAAAAGTCTTTTCACCATAGACCGGCTGGTATTTCCTGTCATGCTCAGTGGTGTTGTACATGGTTCCTACCCCAGTGCAAAGTACCGGCTCAAAGAATATGCCACATAAAGCCAAACTATGGAAAAAATGTGTCCTTCCTGATGTGCCGCCAAGGCCTGAAAAACAGGGAAACCACATAAAATATACAAAAATCCTTGAAAAATGCTTTAAGATACATGTTCAGAACTCTAATTTGAGTGTTTATGTTATGATTTAGCTAAATATTGTTGTTTCTTTAGTGAAACTGTCAAGTTATGAGAAATTCACAATAAAAACAATGCTTTGTTACCTTTCTAAAGTCATCTGACCAACTTAGCTTCACCATATTCAAAGAACCCCATAACAGAGGGCACTCAAACTTCAAAACTCAAGGCCAGCAGATACAAATAGATTTCAGAAATAGAAATAGCACTCTTTTCCCTTGCTTAGCAGCCACAGAAATAACAGTCGCGTCTGTCTGAAGCTACAAATAAGGGTTAAGAGTCGCCCGCTTTGCATGCTTGATGAACAATCTTTAGCGGTTACAATTTATGTAGAGCTCTGCACTGTTAAAGTTATTAAATGTAGAAAAAATGCAATAAAACTAGAAAGAGACACTCTGAAAATGCAAATTTGATTGAGATGAATATTAGATCTTGGAAATTATGTAAGAAAACACATTGGAAGAGCCAAATAAAATGACAGGAAGCACCGAAAGAGTCGGTCGCGCGGCTAGATCCAATGAAAAACTGCGATTTATGCGCTTCAAGCTAAATCTATGAGATGCTAAATGCTGGAATCTGTCCGAAACTTCACGAAATACTTTACTTTGCCAAATTTGATACATATGAGGGACCTTTGATTCCAGAGAAAGATATTTCTCCAGCAGGGAGATGTCAAAAAGTAGCCTAAGGCAATTTTAGGAAGGCTTTCGGACGATACCGACACTTCAAAGTTGCCCGTCATTAGCCAAAATTTCTCAATTTAATAAAAAATGCTTGAAATTCAACAAAAATATACTCAGCCGGGTTGTTATATGCTGTTTAGATCCAGATCACAGAGCCTATCAAGGCCAAATAGTCTGATATAAGTGCAGGAGAGGTCTTTATACTGAACCGTTTAACACATTTTTTAAAAAAATCTCAATTTCTTCAAATTTACTGAGATCTGTTGAAAACTCTCTCATGTGCAAGCTTCTTTAGTCATAAATTACCTACATGTGAAATTTCAGGGCAGTAATCCTTACCGTTTTGAAGATATTCCATTTTAACAGTTTCGGTTTATACCCCCAATCTTATTTGAAACAGTATTTTTCAAATTAGTCTAAGTATTTAGATTATTTTGACTGAAAAACAACAAAAAGCAAGCTGATCTGACTATATTTGAATGATCTGGGAGCTTTCGAAAAGTCGACCCCTGTCGGCTAAATTGGCTATGCGGAATAAGCTGTTAGATGGCGATGTAGGCGAAAACTAAAATCCTAATTTCTTGAAAAGTTTTCATTTGATCTTGATGAAATAAAAGGCATAGCACCTCTCAGGCATTGATCTGTTAGAAAACAGCCAAATTGTTAACTCTGATTCACAAAAAATACCCTTAAACTGGATATTTTAGTGATAACTGATGTAAAATTTGGCTGAAATTCTTCAGTTTAAGACTAAAATTGTCTATGAAATGGCCTAATCATGAAGATCTTATACTGAGTTTGGATCCAGATCCTTATTTTAGCATGGACAAGCAAGTTCGAAATGCTAAATCGGGTTGAAATGATCGTCGCATGTGATCAGCGCCCTAAAGAAGATGTACGGTATGAGTCGGCATTCATGCCCCCGCGACAGGCACCTCTCCTTTCCAGAAGGGTATTTCAAGCACAAGAAGCAGAAAAAGACTGCCCAATCAGATTTCACTCAACAGTGCAGGGTGAATTTTAGCATAAAAGGACATTGCTTCCTATGGTTTGCATACCTTCAGTCACTGTCAGCATTAATCAAAGATCTCAGCCGCATGTAGCCGGCTTCGGCGGAAGCAACATCGAGTAGCCGCAAAAGTCTTTTCACCATAGACCGGCTGGTATTTCCTGTCATGCTCAGTGGTGTTGTACATGGTTCCTACCCCAGTGCAAAGTACCGGCTCAAAGAATATGCCACATAAAGCCAAACTATGGAAAAAATGTGTCCTTCCTGATGTGCCGCCAAGGCCTGAAAAACAGGGAAACCACATAAAATATACAAAAATCCTTGAAAAATGCTTTAAGATACATGTTCAGAACTCTAATTTGAGTGTTTATGTTATGATTTAGCTAAATATTGTTGTTTCTTTAGTGAAACTGTCAAGTTATGAGAAATTCACAATAAAAACAATGCTTTGTTACCTTTCTAAAGTCATCTGACCAACTTAGCTTCACCATATTCAAAGAACCCCATAACAGAGGGCACTCAAACTTCAAAACTCAAGGCCAGCAGATACAAATAGATTTCAGAAATAGAAATAGCACTCTTTTCCCTTGCTTAGCAGCCACAGAAATAACAGTCGCGTCTGTCTGAAGCTACAAATAAGGGTTAAGAGTCGCCCGCTTTGCATGCTTGATGAACAATCTTTAGCGGTTACAATTTATGTAGAGCTCTGCACTGTTAAAGTTATTAAATGTAGAAAAAATGCAATAAAACTAGAAAGAGACACTCTGAAAATGCAAATTTGATTGAGATGAATATTAGATCTTGGAAATTATGTAAGAAAACACATTGGAAGAGCCAAATAAAATGACAGGAAGCACCGAAAGAGTCGGTCGCGCGGCTAGATCCAATGAAAAACTGCGATTTATGCGCTTCAAGCTAAATCTATGAGATGCTAAATGCTGGAATCTGTCCGAAACTTCACGAAATACTTTACTTTGCCAAATTTGATACATATGAGGGACCTTTGATTCCAGAGAAAGATATTTCTCCAGCAGGGAGATGTCAAAAAGTAGCCTAAGGCAATTTTAGGAAGGCTTTCGGACGATACCGACACTTCAAAGTTGCCCGTCATTAGCCAAAATTTCTCAATTTAATAAAAAATGCTTGAAATTCAACAAAAATATACTCAGCCGGGTTGTTATATGCTGTTTAGATCCAGATCACAGAGCCTATCAAGGCCAAATAGTCTGATATAAGTGCAGGAGAGGTCTTTATACTGAACCGTTTAACACATTTTTTAAAAAAATCTCAATTTCTTCAAATTTACTGAGATCTGTTGAAAACTCTCTCATGTGCAAGCTTCTTTAGTCATAAATTACCTACATGTGAAATTTCAGGGCAGTAATCCTTACCGTTTTGAAGATATTCCATTTTAACAGTTTCGGTTATAGGTGTGAGCCCGGTCACTTTTGCCCTTCTTTATTCTATGTAAAAACAGGCATTTTCTGCATCCCATAGCTACTTCCAGGCATAGATTTGGGTTATACCCTCTTAACACGTTCATATTTAGTCCAAACACAGTCTCTAGATCACCAGAAAACAAGGTCAAGAACGTTGACTTTTTTCGCTACACACAAAAGTATGTACACACCGTCTATTTTCGCTTTAAATTTGGGCCATTCTGACGCTCCACACACATATTTCCCAACATCCACCAGAGGAAGTAGTCCTGCAAGAGAGTCACAAAAAATGACCCCAATGGGCAGAGAATACACACAATAACTTGAAAATATGCAATTATTCAGCCTGTCAAGTTCTTAAGAGACACTTATTAGCTCATATTTAAAGCACTGCAGTTCTAAAGGACTACTTCTTACTGTACTACGACCTCCGGAAGCAATTGCTCACCGGGGTCACACCAGAGTATACCCCCAATCTTATTTGAAACAGTATTTTTCAAATTAGTCTAAGTATTTAGATTATTTTGACTGAAAAACAACAAAAAGCAAGCTGATCTGACTATATTTGAATGATCTGGGAGCTTTCGAAAAGTCGACCCCTGTCGGCTAAATTGGCTATGCGGAATAAGCTGTTAGATGGCGATGTAGGCGAAAACTAAAATCCTAATTTCTTGAAAAGTTTTCATTTGATCTTGATGAAATAAAAGGCATAGCACCTCTCAGGCATTGATCTGTTAGAAAACAGCCAAATTGTTAACTCTGATTCACAAAAAATACCCTTAAACTGGATATTTTAGTGATAACTGATGTAAAATTTGGCTGAAATTCTTCAGTTTAAGACTAAAATTGTCTATGAAATGGCCTAATCATGAAGATCTTATACTGAGTTTGGATCCAGATCCTTATTTTAGCATGGACAAGCAAGTTCGAAATGCTAAATCGGGTTGAAATGATCGTCGCATGTGATCAGCGCCCTAAAGAAGATGTACGGTATGAGTCGGCATTCATGCCCCCGCGACAGGCACCTCTCCTTTCCAGAAGGGTATTTCAAGCACAAGAAGCAGAAAAAGACTGCCCAATCAGATTTCACTCAACAGTGCAGGGTGAATTTTAGCATAAAAGGACATTGCTTCCTATGGTTTGCATACCTTCAGTCACTGTCAGCATTAATCAAAGATCTCAGCCGCATGTAGCCGGCTTCGGCGGAAGCAACATCGAGTAGCCGCAAAAGTCTTTTCACCATAGACCGGCTGGTATTTCCTGTCATGCTCAGTGGTGTTGTACATGGTTCCTACCCCAGTGCAAAGTACCGGCTCAAAGAATATGCCACATAAAGCCAAACTATGGAAAAAATGTGTCCTTCCTGATGTGCCGCCAAGGCCTGAAAAACAGGGAAACCACATAAAATATACAAAAATCCTTGAAAAATGCTTTAAGATACATGTTCAGAACTCTAATTTGAGTGTTTATGTTATGATTTAGCTAAATATTGTTGTTTCTTTAGTGAAACTGTCAAGTTATGAGAAATTCACAATAAAAACAATGCTTTGTTACCTTTCTAAAGTCATCTGACCAACTTAGCTTCACCATATTCAAAGAACCCCATAACAGAGGGCACTCAAACTTCAAAACTCAAGGCCAGCAGATACAAATAGATTTCAGAAATAGAAATAGCACTCTTTTCCCTTGCTTAGCAGCCACAGAAATAACAGTCGCGTCTGTCTGAAGCTACAAATAAGGGTTAAGAGTCGCCCGCTTTGCATGCTTGATGAACAATCTTTAGCGGTTACAATTTATGTAGAGCTCTGCACTGTTAAAGTTATTAAATGTAGAAAAAATGCAATAAAACTAGAAAGAGACACTCTGAAAATGCAAATTTGATTGAGATGAATATTAGATCTTGGAAATTATGTAAGAAAACACATTGGAAGAGCCAAATAAAATGACAGGAAGCACCGAAAGAGTCGGTCGCGCGGCTAGATCCAATGAAAAACTGCGATTTATGCGCTTCAAGCTAAATCTATGAGATGCTAAATGCTGGAATCTGTCCGAAACTTCACGAAATACTTTACTTTGCCAAATTTGATACATATGAGGGACCTTTGATTCCAGAGAAAGATATTTCTCCAGCAGGGAGATGTCAAAAAGTAGCCTAAGGCAATTTTAGGAAGGCTTTCGGACGATACCGACACTTCAAAGTTGCCCGTCATTAGCCAAAATTTCTCAATTTAATAAAAAATGCTTGAAATTCAACAAAAATATACTCAGCCGGGTTGTTATATGCTGTTTAGATCCAGATCACAGAGCCTATCAAGGCCAAATAGTCTGATATAAGTGCAGGAGAGGTCTTTATACTGAACCGTTTAACACATTTTTTAAAAAAATCTCAATTTCTTCAAATTTACTGAGATCTGTTGAAAACTCTCTCATGTGCAAGCTTCTTTAGTCATAAATTACCTACATGTGAAATTTCAGGGCAGTAATCCTTACCGTTTTGAAGATATTCCATTTTAACAGTTTCGGTTAGAGTATACCCCCAATCTTATTTGAAACAGTATTTTTCAAATTAGTCTAAGTATTTAGATTATTTTGACTGAAAAACAACAAAAAGCAAGCTGATCTGACTATATTTGAATGATCTGGGAGCTTTCGAAAAGTCGACCCCTGTCGGCTAAATTGGCTATGCGGAATAAGCTGTTAGATGGCGATGTAGGCGAAAACTAAAATCCTAATTTCTTGAAAAGTTTTCATTTGATCTTGATGAAATAAAAGGCATAGCACCTCTCAGGCATTGATCTGTTAGAAAACAGCCAAATTGTTAACTCTGATTCACAAAAAATACCCTTAAACTGGATATTTTAGTGATAACTGATGTAAAATTTGGCTGAAATTCTTCAGTTTAAGACTAAAATTGTCTATGAAATGGCCTAATCATGAAGATCTTATACTGAGTTTGGATCCAGATCCTTATTTTAGCATGGACAAGCAAGTTCGAAATGCTAAATCGGGTTGAAATGATCGTCGCATGTGATCAGCGCCCTAAAGAAGATGTACGGTATGAGTCGGCATTCATGCCCCCGCGACAGGCACCTCTCCTTTCCAGAAGGGTATTTCAAGCACAAGAAGCAGAAAAAGACTGCCCAATCAGATTTCACTCAACAGTGCAGGGTGAATTTTAGCATAAAAGGACATTGCTTCCTATGGTTTGCATACCTTCAGTCACTGTCAGCATTAATCAAAGATCTCAGCCGCATGTAGCCGGCTTCGGCGGAAGCAACATCGAGTAGCCGCAAAAGTCTTTTCACCATAGACCGGCTGGTATTTCCTGTCATGCTCAGTGGTGTTGTACATGGTTCCTACCCCAGTGCAAAGTACCGGCTCAAAGAATATGCCACATAAAGCCAAACTATGGAAAAAATGTGTCCTTCCTGATGTGCCGCCAAGGCCTGAAAAACAGGGAAACCACATAAAATATACAAAAATCCTTGAAAAATGCTTTAAGATACATGTTCAGAACTCTAATTTGAGTGTTTATGTTATGATTTAGCTAAATATTGTTGTTTCTTTAGTGAAACTGTCAAGTTATGAGAAATTCACAATAAAAACAATGCTTTGTTACCTTTCTAAAGTCATCTGACCAACTTAGCTTCACCATATTCAAAGAACCCCATAACAGAGGGCACTCAAACTTCAAAACTCAAGGCCAGCAGATACAAATAGATTTCAGAAATAGAAATAGCACTCTTTTCCCTTGCTTAGCAGCCACAGAAATAACAGTCGCGTCTGTCTGAAGCTACAAATAAGGGTTAAGAGTCGCCCGCTTTGCATGCTTGATGAACAATCTTTAGCGGTTACAATTTATGTAGAGCTCTGCACTGTTAAAGTTATTAAATGTAGAAAAAATGCAATAAAACTAGAAAGAGACACTCTGAAAATGCAAATTTGATTGAGATGAATATTAGATCTTGGAAATTATGTAAGAAAACACATTGGAAGAGCCAAATAAAATGACAGGAAGCACCGAAAGAGTCGGTCGCGCGGCTAGATCCAATGAAAAACTGCGATTTATGCGCTTCAAGCTAAATCTATGAGATGCTAAATGCTGGAATCTGTCCGAAACTTCACGAAATACTTTACTTTGCCAAATTTGATACATATGAGGGACCTTTGATTCCAGAGAAAGATATTTCTCCAGCAGGGAGATGTCAAAAAGTAGCCTAAGGCAATTTTAGGAAGGCTTTCGGACGATACCGACACTTCAAAGTTGCCCGTCATTAGCCAAAATTTCTCAATTTAATAAAAAATGCTTGAAATTCAACAAAAATATACTCAGCCGGGTTGTTATATGCTGTTTAGATCCAGATCACAGAGCCTATCAAGGCCAAATAGTCTGATATAAGTGCAGGAGAGGTCTTTATACTGAACCGTTTAACACATTTTTTAAAAAAATCTCAATTTCTTCAAATTTACTGAGATCTGTTGAAAACTCTCTCATGTGCAAGCTTCTTTAGTCATAAATTACCTACATGTGAAATTTCAGGGCAGTAATCCTTACCGTTTTGAAGATATTCCATTTTAACAGTTTCGGTTTATACCCCCAATCTTATTTGAAACAGTATTTTTCAAATTAGTCTAAGTATTTAGATTATTTTGACTGAAAAACAACAAAAAGCAAGCTGATCTGACTATATTTGAATGATCTGGGAGCTTTCGAAAAGTCGACCCCTGTCGGCTAAATTGGCTATGCGGAATAAGCTGTTAGATGGCGATGTAGGCGAAAACTAAAATCCTAATTTCTTGAAAAGTTTTCATTTGATCTTGATGAAATAAAAGGCATAGCACCTCTCAGGCATTGATCTGTTAGAAAACAGCCAAATTGTTAACTCTGATTCACAAAAAATACCCTTAAACTGGATATTTTAGTGATAACTGATGTAAAATTTGGCTGAAATTCTTCAGTTTAAGACTAAAATTGTCTATGAAATGGCCTAATCATGAAGATCTTATACTGAGTTTGGATCCAGATCCTTATTTTAGCATGGACAAGCAAGTTCGAAATGCTAAATCGGGTTGAAATGATCGTCGCATGTGATCAGCGCCCTAAAGAAGATGTACGGTATGAGTCGGCATTCATGCCCCCGCGACAGGCACCTCTCCTTTCCAGAAGGGTATTTCAAGCACAAGAAGCAGAAAAAGACTGCCCAATCAGATTTCACTCAACAGTGCAGGGTGAATTTTAGCATAAAAGGACATTGCTTCCTATGGTTTGCATACCTTCAGTCACTGTCAGCATTAATCAAAGATCTCAGCCGCATGTAGCCGGCTTCGGCGGAAGCAACATCGAGTAGCCGCAAAAGTCTTTTCACCATAGACCGGCTGGTATTTCCTGTCATGCTCAGTGGTGTTGTACATGGTTCCTACCCCAGTGCAAAGTACCGGCTCAAAGAATATGCCACATAAAGCCAAACTATGGAAAAAATGTGTCCTTCCTGATGTGCCGCCAAGGCCTGAAAAACAGGGAAACCACATAAAATATACAAAAATCCTTGAAAAATGCTTTAAGATACATGTTCAGAACTCTAATTTGAGTGTTTATGTTATGATTTAGCTAAATATTGTTGTTTCTTTAGTGAAACTGTCAAGTTATGAGAAATTCACAATAAAAACAATGCTTTGTTACCTTTCTAAAGTCATCTGACCAACTTAGCTTCACCATATTCAAAGAACCCCATAACAGAGGGCACTCAAACTTCAAAACTCAAGGCCAGCAGATACAAATAGATTTCAGAAATAGAAATAGCACTCTTTTCCCTTGCTTAGCAGCCACAGAAATAACAGTCGCGTCTGTCTGAAGCTACAAATAAGGGTTAAGAGTCGCCCGCTTTGCATGCTTGATGAACAATCTTTAGCGGTTACAATTTATGTAGAGCTCTGCACTGTTAAAGTTATTAAATGTAGAAAAAATGCAATAAAACTAGAAAGAGACACTCTGAAAATGCAAATTTGATTGAGATGAATATTAGATCTTGGAAATTATGTAAGAAAACACATTGGAAGAGCCAAATAAAATGACAGGAAGCACCGAAAGAGTCGGTCGCGCGGCTAGATCCAATGAAAAACTGCGATTTATGCGCTTCAAGCTAAATCTATGAGATGCTAAATGCTGGAATCTGTCCGAAACTTCACGAAATACTTTACTTTGCCAAATTTGATACATATGAGGGACCTTTGATTCCAGAGAAAGATATTTCTCCAGCAGGGAGATGTCAAAAAGTAGCCTAAGGCAATTTTAGGAAGGCTTTCGGACGATACCGACACTTCAAAGTTGCCCGTCATTAGCCAAAATTTCTCAATTTAATAAAAAATGCTTGAAATTCAACAAAAATATACTCAGCCGGGTTGTTATATGCTGTTTAGATCCAGATCACAGAGCCTATCAAGGCCAAATAGTCTGATATAAGTGCAGGAGAGGTCTTTATACTGAACCGTTTAACACATTTTTTAAAAAAATCTCAATTTCTTCAAATTTACTGAGATCTGTTGAAAACTCTCTCATGTGCAAGCTTCTTTAGTCATAAATTACCTACATGTGAAATTTCAGGGCAGTAATCCTTACCGTTTTGAAGATATTCCATTTTAACAGTTTCGGTTATAGGTGTGAGCCCGGTCACTTTTGCCCTTCTTTATTCTATGTAAAAACAGGCATTTTCTGCATCCCATAGCTACTTCCAGGCATAGATTTGGGTTATACCCTCTTAACACGTTCATATTTAGTCCAAACACAGTCTCTAGATCACCAGAAAACAAGGTCAAGAACGTTGACTTTTTTCGCTACACACAAAAGTATGTACACACCGTCTATTTTCGCTTTAAATTTGGGCCATTCTGACGCTCCACACACATATTTCCCAACATCCACCAGAGGAAGTAGTCCTGCAAGAGAGTCACAAAAAATGACCCCAATGGGCAGAGAATACACACAATAACTTGAAAATATGCAATTATTCAGCCTGTCAAGTTCTTAAGAGACACTTATTAGCTCATATTTAAAGCACTGCAGTTCTAAAGGACTACTTCTTACTGTACTACGACCTCCGGAAGCAATTGCTCACCGGGGTCACACCAGAGTATACCCCCAATCTTATTTGAAACAGTATTTTTCAAATTAGTCTAAGTATTTAGATTATTTTGACTGAAAAACAACAAAAAGCAAGCTGATCTGACTATATTTGAATGATCTGGGAGCTTTCGAAAAGTCGACCCCTGTCGGCTAAATTGGCTATGCGGAATAAGCTGTTAGATGGCGATGTAGGCGAAAACTAAAATCCTAATTTCTTGAAAAGTTTTCATTTGATCTTGATGAAATAAAAGGCATAGCACCTCTCAGGCATTGATCTGTTAGAAAACAGCCAAATTGTTAACTCTGATTCACAAAAAATACCCTTAAACTGGATATTTTAGTGATAACTGATGTAAAATTTGGCTGAAATTCTTCAGTTTAAGACTAAAATTGTCTATGAAATGGCCTAATCATGAAGATCTTATACTGAGTTTGGATCCAGATCCTTATTTTAGCATGGACAAGCAAGTTCGAAATGCTAAATCGGGTTGAAATGATCGTCGCATGTGATCAGCGCCCTAAAGAAGATGTACGGTATGAGTCGGCATTCATGCCCCCGCGACAGGCACCTCTCCTTTCCAGAAGGGTATTTCAAGCACAAGAAGCAGAAAAAGACTGCCCAATCAGATTTCACTCAACAGTGCAGGGTGAATTTTAGCATAAAAGGACATTGCTTCCTATGGTTTGCATACCTTCAGTCACTGTCAGCATTAATCAAAGATCTCAGCCGCATGTAGCCGGCTTCGGCGGAAGCAACATCGAGTAGCCGCAAAAGTCTTTTCACCATAGACCGGCTGGTATTTCCTGTCATGCTCAGTGGTGTTGTACATGGTTCCTACCCCAGTGCAAAGTACCGGCTCAAAGAATATGCCACATAAAGCCAAACTATGGAAAAAATGTGTCCTTCCTGATGTGCCGCCAAGGCCTGAAAAACAGGGAAACCACATAAAATATACAAAAATCCTTGAAAAATGCTTTAAGATACATGTTCAGAACTCTAATTTGAGTGTTTATGTTATGATTTAGCTAAATATTGTTGTTTCTTTAGTGAAACTGTCAAGTTATGAGAAATTCACAATAAAAACAATGCTTTGTTACCTTTCTAAAGTCATCTGACCAACTTAGCTTCACCATATTCAAAGAACCCCATAACAGAGGGCACTCAAACTTCAAAACTCAAGGCCAGCAGATACAAATAGATTTCAGAAATAGAAATAGCACTCTTTTCCCTTGCTTAGCAGCCACAGAAATAACAGTCGCGTCTGTCTGAAGCTACAAATAAGGGTTAAGAGTCGCCCGCTTTGCATGCTTGATGAACAATCTTTAGCGGTTACAATTTATGTAGAGCTCTGCACTGTTAAAGTTATTAAATGTAGAAAAAATGCAATAAAACTAGAAAGAGACACTCTGAAAATGCAAATTTGATTGAGATGAATATTAGATCTTGGAAATTATGTAAGAAAACACATTGGAAGAGCCAAATAAAATGACAGGAAGCACCGAAAGAGTCGGTCGCGCGGCTAGATCCAATGAAAAACTGCGATTTATGCGCTTCAAGCTAAATCTATGAGATGCTAAATGCTGGAATCTGTCCGAAACTTCACGAAATACTTTACTTTGCCAAATTTGATACATATGAGGGACCTTTGATTCCAGAGAAAGATATTTCTCCAGCAGGGAGATGTCAAAAAGTAGCCTAAGGCAATTTTAGGAAGGCTTTCGGACGATACCGACACTTCAAAGTTGCCCGTCATTAGCCAAAATTTCTCAATTTAATAAAAAATGCTTGAAATTCAACAAAAATATACTCAGCCGGGTTGTTATATGCTGTTTAGATCCAGATCACAGAGCCTATCAAGGCCAAATAGTCTGATATAAGTGCAGGAGAGGTCTTTATACTGAACCGTTTAACACATTTTTTAAAAAAATCTCAATTTCTTCAAATTTACTGAGATCTGTTGAAAACTCTCTCATGTGCAAGCTTCTTTAGTCATAAATTACCTACATGTGAAATTTCAGGGCAGTAATCCTTACCGTTTTGAAGATATTCCATTTTAACAGTTTCGGTTATAGGTGTGAGCCCGGTCACTTTTGCCCTTCTTTATTCTATGTAAAAACAGGCATTTTCTGCATCCCATAGCTACTTCCAGGCATAGATTTGGGTTATACCCTCTTAACACGTTCATATTTAGTCCAAACACAGTCTCTAGATCACCAGAAAACAAGGTCAAGAACGTTGACTTTTTTCGCTACACACAAAAGTATGTACACACCGTCTATTTTCGCTTTAAATTTGGGCCATTCTGACGCTCCACACACATATTTCCCAACATCCACCAGAGGAAGTAGTCCTGCAAGAGAGTCACAAAAAATGACCCCAATGGGCAGAGAATACACACAATAACTTGAAAATATGCAATTATTCAGCCTGTCAAGTTCTTAAGAGACACTTATTAGCTCATATTTAAAGCACTGCAGTTCTAAAGGACTACTTCTTACTGTACTACGACCTCCGGAAGCAATTGCTCACCGGGGTCACACCAGAGTTAGCCAACCAGGGGCAAGCTACTGTTAGTACATGAAACCATGCCAAGATTGATTTATCTCCCTTACATGATTGTAATGTTCGTCATCTATGATATCTGTGTAACGGATTCCGTGCATGTTGCACCATCGAGCCAAGCTAAACTGTCAAACAAAAAGCATTCATAAATAGAAACATGAAAACAAAATTAATCTGCTAGAAAATAATCTCAGTTTATGATATCAAATGAAACATTGAATGAGTGCTTCTACTAATGGATGAATAGAAATGTATAAACCATGTTACAGCTATATAGAAACATGTACAGTGCCAGTCTACCAAAACAACAGAGGCTCACATAAGATGTGTAAATTAAAAATTAATGTTTTCAAGACTTAACTCCTTTATTTCTCCACCACACCCTATGTTGTGACCACGCTTTTGAATCATCTCTTAAAGATTTGGTGTAGAAACGATCGGAGTATGCACATATATCGGTTGCTCTGGATAAGACCTGTAAATTTTGTTTTTCAAAAATAGCTTCTTTTTTTCCCACACCAAACACAATGTTGTGATGTATTTTTACAATGATCTCCTATAGAGAAACATAGGGTTTGGTGGAGAAATGACAATTTTAGTATTTGAATAAGCACCTTTATCTATTGTGTAGACACCATGGCATGATAGAGCTAGATAAACAAATGAACACAGTAGCATAAGCAGTAGATAAGTGACATATGTAGAAAATCTGGTAAAAATATTTTCTGCATTTCTCTTCAAAATATCTGAATACAGCAGAACCTGTCTAAGTAGTCATCAAAAAGAGGTTTGTATGACAGGTGGTAGTTTATTGCAGGTCTGTAAGACAGGTGGTAGTGTATTGCAGGTCTGTATGACAGGTCATTGTTTATTGCAGGTCTGTTTGACAGGTGGTTGTTTATTGCAGGTCTGTATGACAGGTCATTGTTTATTGCAGGTCTGTAAGACAGGTGGTTGTTTATTGCAGGTCTGTAAGACCGGTGGTAGTTTATTGCAGGTCTGTAAGACAGGTGGTAGTTTATTGCAGGTCTGTATGACAGGTGGTTGTTTATTGCAAGTCTGTAAGACAGGTGGTAGTTTATTGCAGGTCTGTAGGACAGGTGGTAGTTTATTGCAGGTCTGTAAGACTGGTAGTTGTTCATTGCAAGTCTGTAAGACAGGTGGTAGTTTATTGCAAGTCTGTAAGACGGGTGGTAGTTTATTGCAGGTCTGTAGGACAGGTGGTTGTTTATTGCAGGTCTGTATGGCAGGTGGTTGTTTATTGCAGGTCGACAGGTGGTTATTTATTGCAGGTCTGTATGACAGGTCATTGTTTATTGCAGGTCTGTATGACAGGTGGTAGTTTATTGCAGGTCGACAGGTGGTTGTTTATTGCAGGTCTGTATGACAGGTGGTTGTTTATTGCAGGTCTGTAAGACAGGTGGTAGTTTATTGCAGGTCTGTAAGACAGGTGGTTGTTTATTGCAGGTCTGTACGGCAGGTCATTGTTTATTGCAGGTCTGTAAGACAGGTGGTTGATTATTGCAGGTCTGTACGACAGGTCATTGTTTATTGCAGGTCTGTAAGACAGGTGGCTGTTTATTGCAGGTCTGTACAACAGGTGGTTGTTTATTGCAGGTCTGTAAGACAGGTGGTAGTTTATTGCAAGTCTGTAAGACAGGTGGTTGTTTATTGCAGGTCTGTATGACAGGTCATTGTTTATTGCAGGTCTGTAAGACAGGTGGTTGTTTATTGCAGGTTTGTATGACAGGTGGTAGTTTATTGCAGGTTTGTATGACAGGTGGTTGTTTATTGCAGGTCTGTTAGACAGGTGGTTGTTTATTGCAGGTCTGTATGACAGGTGGTAGTTTATTGCAGGTCTGTATGACAGGTGGTTGTTTATTGCAGGTCTGTATGACAGGTGGTTGTTTATTGCAGGTCTGTAAGACAGGTGGTAATTTATTGCAGGTCTGTATGACAGGTGGTTGTTTATTGCAGGTCTGTATGACAGGTGGTTGTTTATTGCAGGTCTGTATGACAGGTGGTTGTTTATTGCAGGTCTGTAAGACTGGTAGTTGTTTATTGCAGGTCTGTATGACAGGTGGTTGTTTATAGGTCTGTATGACAGGTGGTTGTTTATTGCAGGTCAAAAGTATTGCAAAAAGTATAGGAGTTTTATGCCTTAGTTTTGCACTGCTTTAACCAACCACCTGATTTTTACGACTTCTATGTTCAATAAATGAATGGCCACTTAAGGCAGGTTCCACTGTATATTTGTCTCTGTTAACCCTTTTCTCCATTATTATTCATGCTAGACACCAATTATAAACCTCAGAATAGACACTTCACTTTTGAATATTCATGTAAGAAATAACTACATCATGAATATTTATTAGTTGATATTTTTTTATCAAAACATTATGTTGGAATATGTATATGGGAATTGGTTTTAGACCTGTGTTTATAGGTATGAACTGTAGAGTCAGATCTATAAAACTTCCATAAGCAAACAGAACAGACCCTGATCAGAGAGCTCCTGTCTAATTTGGGTCTACTCTATTTGCAGGGATGTGAAAAAGTGTTTAGTTCAATCAGGGTCTGCTCTATTTGCTGATACAGTTTCTGTAAAGGCTTAAAATGTGTCCATTTGCTATTATAATAAATTAATCAAATTTATATTCATGAAGGAAATAATTAACGAATTATATCATACTAATATATAAAACAAGTGAAGAATACACAGATATGCCAAATTGTAAAAAAAAACAGATAAAGATTTTCTGTAAGCAAACAGATCCCACAGCTCCTACAGGATCTGTCAGATCTAGGTCTAGTCTGTTTGCAAAGGTGTTAAAATGCGTATATATGAAGTAGAGGGTTAGATAGGGTGAGTTTTGCACTTGTACAATATCTGCTGGTTATTACCAATTATGGTTCATAAGACATCTTTATTTCTTACATGAATATTCATGAAGGAAATAATTAACTAATTATATTAAACAAGTGATGTATACACAGCTATGCCAAATTGTAAAAACAAAAACAGATAAAGATGTTCTGTAAGCAAACAGCAGAACCTGATCACACGGCTCCTACGGGATCCGTCAGATCTAGGTCTAGTCTGTTTGCAAAGGTGTTTAAAGGTGTGTCTATGAAGTAGAGGGTTAAATAGGGTGAGTTTTGCACTTGTACAATCTCTGATGGTTAGTACCTATTATGGTTCCACTATAACATTTTACATCTTAAATACGTCTCTCTACAAACAGAATAGACCCAGATCAGACTGTTCCTGTAGGAGCTTTCTGTTAAAGGTCTGCTCTGTTTGCTTATGAAATTATATAGATATCATTTTAAAGTTTCTCACTATGACAAATCCTTCCTGTGTCCATATATCATAAAAATAATCTAATTAATTAATATTCATGTTGTCATTATTTCTTACATGAATATTCATGCAGGAGAGGTGATAAGTATACTTAACATCTCTTAAATGACAAATAAGTGTCCAATAAGTTGGATCCAAACATCAACCTTTATACTCCATGAATATTCATCTAAGAATATAATGATATCATAATCTATGTTAATTAACTGTTTTGTAAAGACACTATGAAGAAGGAAATATTTCATCCAGACAACTAGAGATTCAGAACTGTATTATTTCATAGGCAAATAGACCAGACTAAGATCAGATGGCGCTAGTAAGAGCCATCTGATTTGAGTCACCTCTGTTTACAAAGACGTCAGTGGAGTACTGGAGTATACATGGTTAAATGGATACGCAACAGGCTTCCTGTTGCAGTACTTACATTTTCTAGGTCGTATTTGGGGTCAATGTGCCTATATAAACATATATCCCTCAAAGTAGAACTTGTGTGTGGGAGGGAAGAAATTCAGAAGAATAGCCATCAGCTTACAGCCTCTCTGTAAACTGTCAATCAAAACATAAAACACATCAATATAGTGCCAGATAAAAAATCTATGAACATTTTATGATTTTACCTAATACTAAATATAGCTTTTTAGCCTTTGCAAACAGAGTATACCAAGATCAGATGGCTCCTGTAAAGGCAAGCGAATTAAGGTATGCCCTGTTCACTTATGAAATAATATAGATCTGATTCTACAGTGACTGCCATTGACCACATGTCCTAAATTTCCTGTGTTCGTAAAACAATCAGGAAATAGCATAAGCAGCCATAAAAAACAGGTCTATAGGTTTTAGCTTAATGCAGGTCAAAACTAATGCCGATACATTCAACAGGAGACATAAAAGTTCTGGCACGGACAAAAGTTTCCCATTTAACTCTTTCGCTGTTCTATATTATTCCAAATGTTCATACCTATACATAGTCATTTTAGAGATTTAAGAAACATATCTATCAAATTCCATTGATTAGCAAACAGAGCAGACCCAGACCCTAATGTGTACTGTATAATAGTGTAGATCCTTATTAATACTGTCTAACAGTGTAGACACTGATGTGTACTGTATAATAGTGTAGACACTGATGTGTACTGTATAATAGTGTAGACACTAATGTGTACTGTATAATAGTGTAGACACTAATGTGTACTGTATAATAGTGTAGACACTGATGTGTACTGTATAATAGTGTAGACACTAATGTGTACTGTATAATAGTGTAGACACTGATGTGTACTGTATAATAGTGTAGACACTAATGTGTACTGTATAATAGTGTAGACACTGATGTGTACTGTATAATAGTGTAGACACTAATGTGTACTGTATAATAGTGTAGACACTAATGTGTACTGTATAATAGTGTAGACACTGATGTGTACTGTATAATAGTGTAGACACTAATGTGTACTGTATAACAGTGTAGACACTGATGTGTACTGTATAATAGTGTAGACACTGATGTGTACTGTATAATAGTGTAGACACTGATGTGTACTGTATAATAGTGTAGACACTGATGTGTACTGTATAACAGTGTAGACACTAATGTGTACTGTATAACAGTGTAGACACTAATGTGTACTGTATAATAGTGTAGACACTGATGTGTACTGTATAACAGTGTAGACACTGATGTGTACTGTATAATAGTGTAGACACTGATGTGTACTGTATAATAGTGTAGACACTGATGTGTACTGTATAATAGTGTAGACACTGATGTGTACTGTATAATAGTGTAGACACTGATGTGTACTGTATAACAGTGTAGACACTGATGTGTACTGTATAATAGTGTAGACACTAATGTGTACTGTATAATAGTGTAGACACTGATGTGTACTGTATAATAGTGTAGACACTGATGTGTACTGTATAACAGTGTAGACACTGATGTGTACTGTATAATAGTGTAGACACTGATGTGTACTGTATAATAGTGTAGACACTGATGTGTACTGTATAACAGTGTAGACACTGTATAATAGTGTAGACCCTAATGTGTACTGTATAACATTGTATTCTATTTTGTACTGACTAACAGTGCCTGCTCTAATTAGAAGTCTAACAGTGCAGACCCTTACTTATAAAAAGTAAAGTAAAGTACCTCTAAATATAATTTATAGTCTACTTCCAGTCCGAAGGACCGCTCAGCCGACTGTACATTTAACAGTGTAGAGAGCAGACCCTAATTTGTACTATTTAAACAGGACAGAAAATAATAATTACTACTCTAACAGTGCAGACCCTAATCAGTACTGTCTAGCAATATATATCCTAATTTGTACTGTCTTACAATGCAGACCCTACTATGCAAGATTTAACAATGTAGACCCTAATTGCCGGTAATAGTCATAGAGCGCATACCCTTATTGGTACTATCAAACAGTGTAGACCCTAGTTTGAATTGTCTAAAGTGCAGACCCTACTCAGTACTGTCTAATTCTATATACCTTAATAATAATTAGTTGGGTTTTATAGGGGTTTAATTGCTTTAACAGTATTTCAGTCATATTGAGATGTCCATCTATAAAGGTTATTCTGGGCATTGAACCCTAATAGTGTAGACCCTGATCAGTACTGTATAAAAGTGTAGACCCGTTCAGTACTGTCTAAAAGCTAATTTACACCCTAATTAGTACTAACAGTGTAAATCCTAATAAGTTTGGGTTTTATATAGGTTTTAACCTGCTTGAACAGTATTTCAGTAGTATCGATATGTCCATCTAAGGTTCTATCTGTGCACTGAACAGACCCTAATAGTGTAGACCCTGACAAGTACTGTCAAACAGTGTAGACCCTAATAAGAACTGTCAAGTAATGTAGAACCGAACCAGTACTGCATTTATAACAGTGTAGACAATGATCAGTACTGCCTAACAGTGTAGACCCTAATTATTACTGCCTAACAGTGTAAACAATGATGACCCTGTCTAAAAATGTAGACCTTGATCAGTACTGTCAAACAGCGTAGACACTAATTAGTACTGTCAACCAATGTAGACCCTAACCAGTACTGTCTAAAAGTGTAGACCCTGATTAGTACTTACAAACAGTGTATAACCTAATTTGTTCTGTCAAACAGTCTAGACCTTGACCAGACACTTATTAGTACTGTCTAATAGTCTACACCCTTATTAGTACCGTCTAACAGTGTATACCCTTATTAGTACTATCTAACAGTGTAGACCCTTATTAGTACTGTCTAATAGTGTAGTCCTTTATTAGTACTGTATAACAGTGTGGACCATTATTTGTACTGTCTATAACAGTGTAGACCCTTATTTGTACTGTCTAACAGTGTAGACCCTTATTAGTACTGTCTAACAGTGTAGACCCTTATTTGTATTGTCTATAACAGCGTAGACCCTTATTAGTACTTTCTAACAGTGTAGACCCTTATTTGTATTGTCTATAACAGTGTAGACCCTTATTAGTACTGTCTAACAGTGTAGACCCTTATTTGTACTGTCTAACAGTGTAGACCCTTATTTGTATTGTCTATAACAGTGTAGACCCTTATTAGTACTGTACTGTTGGAAATAAATCACGAATGCTAATGATGATTATGAATAACATTAGATAGTTTAAATATAGATCTATGTAGATCTATAGGTCTATTTTGAACAGTTTTAAATGGTTTTTTAGTAGATTTATTTAAAAAGACATATACTTTTAGGTTTACAACATCCCACCTCCTGCAAAGAAGTACCGCCTTTACTCCTCTTCCTCGATGACATCTGCGTCATCAGTACGCCTTGAGGGCAATATGCCCAAAATTGTTACAAAATATTGTTGTGAAGATAAAAACATTTTACAGTGAATGAATAAATAGAAATGACATTTTTTCTCTCTATGTGGTGGTTGTTTACTTGTAACCCCATTAGGGCCTCGATTTTATTGATTTTTCTGCTGTCCACGAAAAATAGGTATACTCGCCTGTGATGACATCATTTGCTGTACTGATCAAAATGACAGCGCTTATGCCAAAAGTATTGCCACAATTTGTACATTTCTTTAGGGGCTAAATACTGTAATATTTGTTTTGTTTGTTGGCGTGTTTCATTTTTAAATTGTTGCTATCTCGTCATGTTAATCCGTAATTGAATGGTTATCCACACCAAAAATGGTAACGCGAGGGTATTTAACAGGTAAAGGGATAAAAACAATCACAATGGTATGAACATGTAATAATGTCAGACTCTGTTGACAAAACAATACAGCAATATACATGTTTGCAATTTACTCCATTACCAATGATGATTATTTCATACAAAATGAGTCAGACAGTTCAAATTCTGAAAACAATACATGGTTTCTGATTTGGATCCAAACTATTTGTTAATTTGCCAATTAATTTGTGAATATGTTGCTAAACGTCCATATTTTAGAATAAAAAGTGTTTTACCTCCATGTTTTCCTCTATTCCAATTTGTACACTTTAATGTTGTTCATGTATTCAGGTTTGGTACTGTCACTACTAACATACAGTTTTCCATTGTTGTATGTTATGGCCCAGGGCTCCAGGATCCCATCCTTCTGTTCTATACAAACATTTACCAGCTGTCCACTGGACGAAAACTGGATAACACGATTATTACCATGACTACATATGTATAGATATTCATATAGGTCCACAGTTATTCCATATGGCCACTGTAACATATCATTTGTATACGTCGCCATCACACCACCATCACTATTCAAACACACAATTTTGTTGCTATCGGGATCACTCACATAGATGACATTTTTATCCCTATTCGATGTTATTCCTTCAGGACATTTAAATAATTTGTTTCCTGTGTTGTATGAGTCAATTTGTTGTAACAAGTTACCAGCCACATCACAGATATGAACTGAATTAACAGAATGACGACAGACCAGGAAGAACTTTCCTTCATTATATGTGAGGCCAGTATAAAGATGTGGTACAGTTATAGTGTGATCCACTGATAATGTTGGTGAAACAGACAGAAACTGGATACGCTTGTCACGAAACAGCGTTACTGCCAGCTGATCATCACCAACTATTGTAATGTCTTCAGGCGGTGATGTTAATGCGACTTTCTCTGTGGGTTTTTTAATTGTCTTAATTTTGTTTATAATCCTAATATATTTGTTGTTCCAATCAGCCACTGCCAGTCTTCCATCTTTCACCATATATCTTTCTATTGAAAACTGACCACCCCTGGGGCGGGACCAGTTATGACCCCAGGGGCATAATTTATATAACTTTTGTAGAGGACCTGAACATGATGTTATGTGCCAAATATGAAAGCTGAGAACCTTCCAGTTTCAGAGAAGAAGATTTTACTATATATTTCAATAGAAAACAAGGCACCCCTGGGGCGGGGCCAATTTTGACCCCAGGGGCATAATTTATATAACTTTTGTTGGGGACCCACAGATGATGCTATGTACCAAAGATGAAAGCTGAGAACCCTGTAGATTCAGAGGAGAAGATTTTTAAAGGTTCAAATTGTTGACGACGCACGACGCACGCCGACGGACGACGGACATCAGGCGATCACTAAAGCTCACCCTGAGCACAAACGTGCTCTGGTGAGCTAAAAACTGACAAAACACTGCACGTAAATGTGACAACCAACTGCACGTAGAATTTCCAAGTCATTTGACCTCGACCTTGGGCTTGCCGACAGCATTGGTGGGTTGTCAAATGATAGCACAGATGGTAATTGATGTGTATGTGAAGTTTCATGTTTATAAGTGTAGAAATTACTGACTTATAACACATGAAAATCTGTGACATCCAACTGCACCTAAAAGCGTGACGCACGGACAGACGGACGGACGGACAGACGGACGGACAGGTGCAAAACATAGTGCCCCCTGACTATCGTCAACGGGGACATAATTAAAACCCGGTCAGTTACTGGTGTCAAACATTCCGAACCTTTTAAACTTTTCCTTATACAAATGCTTTTTACGCCTTTGCAGACTGACTAAACCCAGATCAGACGACGATTAAAAATTGAATCAGAAAATGATTAAATCCAGCCAATAGTAGCTACAGCATGTACAAGCAAAAATATCGTATGTAATGACAAAACTATACAGTATGTAGTAATAAAGATAAGACCCTGGTCAGATGACTCCTACATGAGCCATGTGATCTGGGTGTACTCTTTTAGCAAAGGCAAAGAAATGCATCTTTACTGAGTGAATGTTTAAACAAGAGAGCGATGAGGCCATGAAGCGCTCGCCTGAGATAACCCCCTAGATTGGGTCATGTTTAACCAGAATTTATCATTTGTACAACTTTGGTAGAGAACCATAAGGTAAAGATGCATGCCATTAATTAGAGGTCTAAGCCTTATGGTTACAGAGTAAAATAGTATTTTATATTTCCTTGTGTAAACTGAAAAGCCCCAGGGCAGGGTTAAGTTTCGCCCGGAGATCAGGTCGTAAGTTGAACATTCTTGGCAGAGGACCACAAGGTAAAGCAACACACCAAATATGGAAGGTATTGGCTTTATGGTTTCAGAAAAGAAGATCTTTTAAAGGTTTTCCAATTTAATTATATTTAAAAGTCTATGTAAACCTGATAAACCCATGGGCGGTGCCATTTTGGCATGGGGGTCATAATTTGACCAATCTTGGTCGAGGACTATTAAATAATGTTACATGGATATAACAAAGGTCTAGGCATTTTAATTTCAGAACAGAAGATTTTAAAAAGATTTTCCTATGAAAAACTGAACAGCCCTGGGGCGGGGGTAATGATTTGACGTATACAAAATATCAAAACTCTAGGTCTATTACAGTTTCAGAGAAGAAGTTTTTTAAACATTTTTCTATGAAAAACTGATAAACTGGGGTCATAATTTGAACAATCTTTGTAGAGGACAAGTGAATCATGTTACATACCATACATTAAAGATCTAGGCCTTACAGTTTCAGAGAAGATTTTTAAAGGTTTTCATATGACAAACTGATAAGCCCCGAGGCAGGGGCATTTTTAGTCCAGGGGTCATAATTTGAACACTACTTGTAGCATTAAAGCATGCTACATAACAAATATAAAAAAATGTCTCGGCCTTAGAGTTTCAGAGAAGAATATTTTTTAAAGATTTTCCTATGAAAAACTGATCAGGCCCGGGTCAGGGCCATGTTTGGTCCGGGGTTCAAAATTTGAACAATATGTGTAGCGGACCATTAGAGCATGCTACATATATTCTGAAAATGGGTGACCCTTCGAAAGCAAAAGTAAAAATGCAGAAAGAGAAAATTGCAGA
This sequence comes from Azorinus chamasolen, assembly GCA_963576725.1. Taxonomy (NCBI): domain Eukaryota; kingdom Metazoa; phylum Mollusca; class Bivalvia; order Cardiida; family Solecurtidae; genus Azorinus; species Azorinus chamasolen. The sequence continues at coordinate 84,040,130 of OY755246.1, forward strand.
CTCGGTTTTATTGAATAGTAATTAAAAGTGCAACACTACGCATGCCCCCTAACATATGCTTAAAAGTATTCAATTTTCAAAACTGATAACATCAAAACTAATGATCCCGAAGGACCAGAACATATAACAACACTGAGAATGAAGTACGGGGCTACTTTTTACGGCCGCCACACAAGCACTTAACACTAATAACACTTAATACCAAACAACAAAAGGCAGGGCTTCACAGTTTTAGAGAATAATATTTTTAAAACTTTTCTTATGAAAAACTGATAGACCAGGGCCGACCTTTTTTTGGCTGGGTCATAATTTGTACAATATTTTGTTCCCTGATAAATCGGTCAGCGGTTTCAGAGATGTCGTTTGAAAATGTGGACGGACACCGTAGATATCGTGGTAACAATAGCTCAGCCTAAGCCTTCGGCTCAGGTGAGCTAAAAACTACCAAGAAACTCTAATAAAACTGTCGTTCCGATAAGCACATCTCCTATTGATATAACGTTTCATTGAATGTTGGTGTGAAATAGCTTTCCCTTTTGAGAATTCCTGCACGAGAAACAGTAATTAAGTTTGAAGTCAAAACAAATTAATAATGAAGTATAAAATAACAATGTGCAATATCTTTAGTTAATTTAATAAAATGATGGTAGTTGTTCACTGCGCTTTTGCACCATAAGATATATATTAGTATATTTGAAGTCAAAAGCCTTTTTACAACATGTATTTAAGTTATATCCTACATCAGAATGGGTGACCGTCAGACGTGTGGACGGACAATGACTCCAGTACACACCACTAAACTTCGTTTATGGGTGTATAAAAAGTAATGAATATCAAAATGTGTTTGTGAAACACTATGCCCCCTCATATATTTGACCTCTGACCTTGAAGGATGACCTTGACATTTCACCCCTCAAAATGTGCAGCCTCATGAGATACACAAGCATACCAAATATCAAGTCTCTATCTATACTGGTCAAAAAGTTATGGCCAATGTTAAAGTCGGTGATTTGATTCATATATTTGACATCTGACCTTAAAGGATGACCTTGACCTTGACATGTCATCCCTCAAAATGTGCGGCTTTATGAGATACATATGCATGCAAAATATCAAGTCACTATCTGTACTGGCTCAAAAGTTATGACCAGTGTTAAAGTTGCTGACAAACAAACAAACAGACAAACAGACAGGGCAAAAACAATATGCCCCCCTGACTATCGTCAATGGGGGCATAAAAATTGTCCAGGAATGATGAAATAAAGCCCAGTGGAAGTGACAATACTCTTTATTATGGAAGGAAACATTTAAAACAGCTTAGTCATACATATATCTAAGCTGTAAGCTATATATTTAAGCTTAAACAGCTTATATATCTAATCTGTAGTCTAAGCTTTATACAACAGCTTAGAAGGAAACAGCTTAGTCATACATATATCAATGTGTCATATATACATGGTTTTAGAAAAGCATAAAATTGCAAATAAAATATACAGCTAAAACTCGATATGCTGAAATCTGCTCACTGGAATATCAGGTTAACTGAAAGAAATATTCGGCCTTCAAATATGTACAATAGAATTGTTCTAAAGTATATTAGGCATATCTAGAAACACCTGTTATAATAAATTCTGAAGGGTGGTGATCCCCCGAAAGCAAAAATTGCAACACAAAAAGAGAAAATTGCAGACTCGGTTTTATTGAGTCTGTTCATGAGCAGTAATTGAAAGTGCAACACTGCTCACGCCCCCTAGCACCGGCTTAAGCGGTATTCAATTTTCAGAACAAGAAGTACTGAAATGCATGATCTCGAAGGATCAGATGCCTAGTTTACACATTCCATTTTCTATGTCTGCGATTGTCATACAAAATATTTTGGCATCGTAGAAGTCTACGGACTGCGATGTTTTTATTCACAATAGCTATGATCATTGTACGATTATTTGTGTATACTGATTGGGGCTTATTCCTACGATGACTGAGGGGCGACTATACGGAGATCGTGCTATTTCCATGCAGTCGCCGCACTGTCTCCGCTTGCATGAGGCAATCATACAGAGCCTGTGCGGAGTCAATACAGAGGCTTTGCTGGCTCCATACAATGACAAGCAGGGTTGTTCGATCTTTTATAGCTAGACACACTATTTATGCGGGAAATGTCAAATTAATATGTACCAGTCAGAAGTCAGGATGACCGTGCGATGTACGTATGATTTCATGGGTATTACACGGACACTGAGCAGCAGCCTGGCATTGACCTTGTGATGATCGTATGGTCGCCGTACAATTTCTTTGGCTACATGTCCACCAAAATCCTCGCGCGGCCTCTGTACAACGCCCGTGCTAAAGTCGTACGATGCCTGTAACCACGTGTTTACGGGCTGCGTGTTTTATATGTATATTGTATAATAGGGTATAATAGGGGCTGCAGCATCCCGGAATCCGTATGAAAATCATACGGCGACCGCCTGCCTCCATATGGAAATGCTCTTACGACGAGTATACGGGCGCTCTCAACACATCACAAGGCAAATGTAAACTAGGCATAACAGCTCAATGCAGGTTGAAAGTAATGCTCCTGAAAATTTCCAGCTTAATAATCAGATATCTTAAACCAGTTATCTCGAATTCTAACGCAATCTGTCAATTTCCTGCAATCTGGTTGGCTCATGTGACCAAATTTGCGGCATATAAAAAGTGTTTTATATGTCGCAAATTCAACCAATCGAAAACGGCCGAATTACAGCATTAGCTTGAAATATATTAATACGCTATGTTTATTTCAAACTTGGATCTACTAATAAATCTGTATGCATACAATATTCATATATTCAAGTTCAGTCCGGTATTTTGAAAGTTATTAGTTTTCATTGTTTGTCACGACTTGACCGGCCTCTTATATGTCATGTGGTGAATCATTGAGATATTCTAAGCGTTGTGATCCAGATTCAACGATATTTATCATAATATTCAAACATAACGTAATAACGTGACGTCATTGTTACAGACGACGTTTTTGCGTATGGCGCCAAAGACAAAGATAAGGTTACTTTTCCGGACATGTGTATTGATTTATGTATTGAGCATGTGAAATAGCTGTCGCATAATTATCCATGACAAATGTAATAGTGAACTTATAATTGGCCGGTGTTTTGACTTTGTGTAAACCAGGGTGAAAAAAAATCCAGTTATTTTAAGAAATATTAGAGAAACTGGGCACTATTTCTCGCCTCTTCACTCATTTAATCACCTGCGCTCATGGGATATAACACCAATCTGGCATTTTTCATGTTTAGATTGCGTTAGAATAGGGTTAACCCTACTGTAATTTGAAATTTGCGACGGTATATGAGGTTTTTAACGGTCTTAAATTATTTTTATGACTCCGCCTTCGGCGTCGCCATTAAAATAATTTGCGACCGTTAAAAACCTCATATACCGTCGCAAATTTCAAATTACAGTAGGATTAACCCTATAATAATATGGGAGATGCCTTGAAGTTCCAAGATATCGACATTCAACTATAAATCAATAGCTTATCGCAAACCTAATGAAACATCTACGGTGTGAGTAGACAATGAATACATAATTCATATTTAAAAAACAACATGTAGATAATCTAGCCTCACTTTCATCATTTATAACCATACACGTGCCTTTAGGACATCACTCATTCTGCCTTTGTCAGACATTTTAAGTTTAACCTTTTACTCCATAGATAGTTAAAGAAATGAACAAAGGATGTTTAGCCTTGGAAGGAACTGCACAATCAGATCTATATCATTTCATAAGCTAACAGAGCAGACCTGATCAGACAGCTCATACAAGAGGTGTCTGATCTAGATATATTCTGTTTGCAAATATGGTAAGCAGCATATCTATGGAATAAAGGGTTAACAAATATACTTGATAAGCCAATACTATCATAAACTCAAAGGTACCCAACTTCATAGTCTATCATTTGTCCGTATCAATGTTCTATGTCTCTTTATCAGTAATTCAGTCATATCGCGATGACTCTTTGCACGATAATTGATTTTAATCTGCAACAATTGTCATCTGCTTCAATTCTCAAAATAAGATTTCTTTAAAAACAAGAGGGCCATGGTGGCTCTGAAATCGCTCACCAGAGGGAACGATTTTTAAAGTTTTAACTACATGTATATTTCTAAACAAAACTGGACACCTGTTTTGTGGGGTGTTATTTGACCCTTTGTGGATCCAAACTCTGTGCAATACCTGTTGGTCTTAATTCTGTTGAAAAGGGCCAGGAAGCAGTCGATCTTTAATAAACTTTTGGACCTTTAAAACCCTTTCCTTCATATAAATGTGATTTGATGCATTTGCAAACAGAACAGACTCGTGTCAGATGGTTTCTATAGGAGCTGTCTGACCAGGTTGTGCTCTGCCGGCTAATAGAATACTCTTTCCTCCATAAAAACGCCTTTCTACGCCTCTGTAATAGTCACTTCATTAAACCATTGTGATAAATAGAGCATTTGCTCCATATGAGTTAAATGCTCTATTTATCACAATGGTTTCAAATCTACAAAACTTCTGAAATTTTCCTTTTCTCTAATTAACCCTTTCCCTCATATAAACGTGTTTTCACGCATTTGCAAACAAAGTAGACCCAGATTTACCTCTTTGAATAAGAGACAAAATTTCTAACAGAGGACAACCCTATCACTGCTTAGCATGACTTGACTGAAATTAGCACACAGTTTGGATTCTGATCTGACGCATACCGGTATGTAACTTTATATGTGGTTTGTATGGAGCAAATGCTCTATTTATCACAATGGTTTAAATTTACACAATTCTGAAATTTTCCTTTTCTCTAATTAATGCTCCTTATCAGTAGATTTATTCAAAGAGGCAGGGTCTGAAAAAAGCCTTTGTGATAAATAGAGCATTTGCTAACCATTGTGATAAATAAAAGCTCATAGGAGTAAATGTTCTGTTTATCACAATGGTTTCAAATCTACACAATTCTGAAAGTTTCCTTTTCTATAATTAATGCTCCTTATTAGTAGATTTATTCAAAGAGGTAGGATCTGAAAAAAGCCTTTGTGGTGAATAGAGCATTTGCTAACCATTGTGATAAATAAAAGCTCCATAGGAGTAAATGCTCTATGTATAACAATGGTTTCAAATCTACACAATTCTGAAATTTTCCTTTTCTCTAATTAATGCTCCTTATCAGTACATTTATTCAAAGAGGTATAATAGTCACTTTATGAAACCATTGTCATAAATAGAGCATTTGCTCCATAGGAGTAGATGCTCTATTTATCACAATGGTTTCAAATCTACACAATCTGAAATTTTCCAAGAAACAGGATCTGAAAATAGCCTATGAGGAAATGGGTTAAAAACAGTGTGAATAAACAGACACTAATTCTGAAGCATACAACTTCATAGAGATTTGACCAGGAACTTGCCTCAGGTGATTGTGTAACACAGATGGAGTGTTTACAGTCCTTCTAGCTCAGAGGAACCTTTATAGTGTAAAAGTCAATTTTAAAGTATAACCAACAGGGCAGGGCCAATTTTAACCTCAGAACTATGATATTAACCACTGTCAATAAGGTATACTAAATAAATCTATATACCAAATATCTAAGCTCTGTGACATGTAGTTTTTGACAAGAAGATTTTTGAAGTTTTCCCAATGCCTAACCTAAGTGAGCCCAGCATTCTGCTACTTGTACAGAAAACAAAGTCAGCTAGAGAAAACTGGCCACCCCTGGGACCGTGGCGGGCCCAATTTTGACTCCAGAGACATAATTTATGAAACTTTTGTAGAGGACCTATAGGTGATTCTATATGCCAAAGATGAAAGCTGAGAACCCTGTAGATTCAGAGGAGAAGACTTTTAAAGGTTCAAATTGTTGACGACACACGACAAACGACAAACGACGACAGACATCAGGCAATCACAAAAGCTCACCCTGAGCACTTTGTGCTCTGATGAGCTAAAAATGGTAAAATGTCAAACTGTTTTGATCATGAGGCGCGACAGTATGTGGTCTTGCTCTTTGACTTTACAGATACTTGAAAATGATATGCAACACCCCGCCATGCCTAGACGTACTCACACACCAAATTTGACATTCCTACCTAAAGTAATATAGGAGATATTAAGCTCTGGGCACACGGATACAAAGACACACACAAACACAGAAAGTTTGATTACAATATGTCACCAAAGCAAGTTTCAGCTGCATAAAAACCTCTTTACATTTTCTGAGAAACATCCGTTAGCACTCTACCCTAAGAAATTTTATTATGATATACACTAGACTGATATACACTGGACTGTTATCAGATGATTGTTCTGATTATTATTATTTACCCTATACCAGATGAATATTCATGAACAAATAATGAAATCATGATTAATAATACGTTATTTTTTTAAACGAAAAAGGAAAATTCGGCCATGGCCTAAACTACAGAATTTAGCCTACGAATGTACTATTTCATAATAACACATCCTAATCAAAATGCTTGTTTAGAGGAAGTCTATTTGCAAAGATGTTAAAATGTATTACTATCAGTAAAGCATTTACTTTGAAATAAACTATGAGAAATAAGCAAATCTGATTAAAACAAGAGGGCCAGAATGGCCCTGAAGCGCTCACCAGACAATCAGAGTAGAAGATTTTCAAAGTTTTCACTATATGTTTCTATTGAAAACTGCCCACCCCTTGGCGGGACCAATTTTAACCCAATGGACATAATTTATACAACTTTTGTAGAGGACCTGAACATGATGCTATATGCCAAATATGAAAGCTAAGAACCTTCCAGTTTCAGAGAAGAAGTTTTCACAATTTGTTTCTATTGAAAACTGCCCACCCCTGTGGCGGGGTCAATTTTGAACCCAGGGCCATTTTTTTATACAACTTTTGTAGAGGACCTGAACATGATGCTCTGTGCCAAATATGAAAGCTGAGAGCCTTCCAGTTTCAGAGGAGAAGATTTTCAAAGTTTTACAATATGTTTCTATTGAAAACTTCCCACCCCTGGGGCGGGGCCAATTTTGACCCCAGGGGCATAATTTATATAAATTTTGTAGAGGACCTAAGGATGATGCTATGTGTTAAAGATGAAAGCTGAGAACCCTGTAGATTCAGAGGAGAATATTTTTAAAGGTTCATATTGTTGACGACGAGCGACGCACGATGCACGCCGACGGACGACGGACATCAGGTGATCACAAAAGCTCACCCTAAGCACTTTGTGCTCTGGTGAGCTAATAACATATACAACAAAACTGCCATACTTGTTCAGTATCACTCACCTCAGAATAAGGGCGAGTGATTGATTGTGCAAAGAAGAATATTGATCCAATTGTTTTAAAAATAGCTACATATACAAACTTACAACATGTCAGCCAATAGTTTTAATAAATTATAATCCTTTCAGCAGTCTTGGTAAATAGTAACCTAGAAAATCATACTCTATAACAATATACATAAATTTACATTAACCCAGGTGGTGATGATTACTTGTAACCCTTTCTATATTCTATATGTATTTCAAAATTCAATATCTATCGTAAATTCATGAAAAACAAGATGTGTTTGTGAAACACTATGTCCCCTCGATATGATCTTTGACCCTGAAGGATGACCTTGATCTTGACATGTCGCACCTCAAATTGTGCAGCTTCATGGGGTACACATGCATACCAAATATCAAGTCTATATCTCTACTGGTTCAAACGTTATGCCAACATTAAAGTTGGTGACCTTAGACCATGAAGAATGACCTTGACCTTGATATGTCACCCATCAAACTGTGCGGCTTCATTAGATACACATGCATACCAGTATCAAGACAGTTCTACTGGTTCAAACGTTATGACCACTGTTAATGTTGGTGACCTTTGACTTTCAAAGATGACCTTGACATCTCACCCCTCAAACTGTGCAGCCAAATGAGAAACACATGTGACCTTTGACCCTGAAAGATGACCTTGATATGTCAATTCAAAACTGTGCAGCTTCATGAGATACACATGTATACCAAATGTCAAGTCTGTATCTCTACTGGTTCAAAGTTATGGCCAATGTTAAAGTCGGTGACCTTTGACCCTGAAATATGACCTTGACCTTGACATGTCACCCCCAAACTGTGCAACCTCATGAGATACACATGTATACCAAATGTCAAGTCTTTATTTCTACTGGTTCAAAAGTTATGTTAAAGTCAGTGACCTTTGACCCTGTAAGATGACCTTGACATGTCACCCCTCAAAATGTGCAGCTTCATGAGATACACATGTATACCAAATATCAAGACTATCTCTATTGGTTCAAAAGTTATGGCCAATTTGAAGTTGGTGACCTTTGACCCTGAAGGATGATCTTGACATGTCACCCCTCAAACTGTGCAGCTTCATGAGATACACAAGCATGCCACATATCAAGTCACTATCTGTACTGGCTCAAGAGTTATGACCAATGTTAAAGTTACAGACAAACAAACAGACAATTTGACCTTTGGCCCTAAAGAATAACATTGACCTTGACATGTTACTCCTCAAAATGTGCAGCTTCATGAGATACACAAGCATGCAAATATCAAGTCTCTATCTCTACTGGTCCAAAAGTTATGGCCAATGTTAAAGTCAGTCAGTCAATGTCTCACTATATTCATAGAAGGAAAATTAACCCCACCCAAAACCGTATGAAAATACTCAATGATTTCACAGGAAAAGATCTTTGAAACGTTCACTATACTAGTGTACAAACAATGAATATATCGCAGTTTAACCAACTTCCTGTAAGTAGTTTCAGAAGTTTCTGTCAGTGGTTTCAGAGGAGATTTCATTTAAAGGAAACATAAAAGACCGGCCGGATGGACAGCAGACAGTGGGCGATCACAATAACTCACACTGAAGTGTACCCATGTTAGTCAAAACATGTATATATACAAACTTACAATACACAAAATGTATGATAATTTATACTGAACAAAATTGTACAATAGAACCCCTCTAAATTTTATTAAAGGACAATTTAGGTATTTGTATTTGTAGGTACGTAACTCATTAATGAAGGAGGATGGTCATACATGAAGCACCTTTGAAGGCTTACTACCTGAATTAAGCCACCACCTGTGTGATATTCTGGTTTTGATACTAATTGTAACGTTCAGTTAAGAAGGGTTTTACTGTACAGTCAGTACTGCAACTCTTACAGAATACACCACAATTTCTGATTACCCTAAGCCTTAGTATTCGAACATCCAATCTCCTCTCCTCAACAGTTTGTAAAGCTAACAAATTCAAGTTGTTAACATTTCTATAACTTTAAACTAGACTGACATAGTAGCAAGTAGGGTAGACCCTGATCAAACAGCTTCTACAGGATCTGCACTATTTGCATAAATTTATCTGCCTGACTAAAGTAAATAGGATGATTCATTTGGAAAATGTTTTGGAATTAAATCCAACATTAAGGGTAAAGAAAACCTGGTGAAAGGTTAAAATCATATCACCATTCTAATCCTGGGAACAGAAAATACTATTTTATACAGCAAAGTAAAATCCCCTGATCCAGCTGGTCAATGGGTCATATGCATGGCATGTACCCTGTGATTTGGTACACTAGAGAGTCTCCAGTGAGGAGCATTTGAAAAGTTGTGGCAATAGTGGCAGCTCTTCCATACCTCCCTCAATTTCCAAGAAATGGCTATGTGAGACCTTTAAAGGACTCTCCACCTTACTGTACACATTTTTCCAGGTGCAAAGGCCACTCATAAAACGAATTTTGGATGCACTGTTTCGGTATACTGTTTATAGTTTATACACTGTTATAAAGCGCTCCAACTTGTGTTGCGCGTTTCTAAGCAGTGTCCACTTAAGCATGATTGTCTTAGATTTTCTTTAAAAATCAGACAAAAACGCTGACGAATTAAGGTCCGATATTATTCTTGCATCTTTCTCGATTATTGCTTTCAAAGCATTTGTGTTTTTGTCAGGCACAGCAGTTAGAGGATGCCAAGGACAAGTATCAGTATAGGTGCTGATTCTTCCGTCAGGTAATGGTACGGTATGGAAGCGCCATGTCCCCTTGCACTTTGTCTTGGCGAAAATTGCAGCTAGGACCCCCCCCCCCATTTTTCAGCCAATATGATATGTTGCATGTTTTTCAACTGCAAACAGAATTTAATTTCGCACGTGAATGTAGTGCCATTTCCGGTCAGTTGGACAGAACCATCAATACTAATTCTTTTCATCAATACTCATTCTATTGATATGCAATACTTGTGGTTGCACGTGCAAATGGTTCAAATACTAGACTGTTGCCACTACTTTTCAAATAGCCCTAGTCAGCTATCTGTGGCTCTGGGTATTGAAAACTGACATTAAAAATATCCATGTCACTCATAATAGTTACTATAATAATTTACAACCTTTTACAGCTTTTACAATCTATCTTTACAAAGCCGACATCTAGACATCGCATGGCTCGATCGCATGGCTCAGTGGTAGAGCGTCCGCCTGCGGTACGGAAGGTCGTGGGTTCGATCCCCGGCCGCGACAGACCAAAAGTCGTTAAAAGTTGGTACTAGTAGCTCCCTTGTCTGCGCTCGACATTAAAAGGTGTAGTTCTAGGTCGGCCCGGTGTCAGGATAATGTGACTGGGTGGGATGCCCTTGCCATGTGCCCGCGGAAGGGGTATTTCAGTGAGGCAGCACTATAACTTGTCTCATGCGGGTGCCGTCTGCAAATAACTGAAATATTGTTGGTCGGACGTTAAACCCAACTCACTCACTCACTCACTCACATCTAGATATACAGAAATGTAATAAATGTACAAAATAATTTAAAAATCTAGATCTATACAGATCTTTATCCAACTGACTTTGCAGTATAATGAATTTACCATGCAGTTTCTTCCAAATGTCAAGTATGATGGGTATAAATTATATAACTAACAAAATCCTATAGAAGCGTGTTTCATTACAAAACGAAACAATACATACATTTTGCAATCACAGCCCACCATCGAGTTACCATGGCAGTATGACAACCAACACGTTTGAAAAGTCTGCCATTAAGTCCAGTGTTGACCAATCAGAGGTTCATCACTCCGTTGCCAAATCCACTATCATAAACACCTACGATTAAGTCTGGGGTACCCAACTACCCCATAGATATCATAACTGATTTTTATAATGACATTATATACAAAAGAAATTTTGACCATAACATAAGCCAAGGAATAAATGATATTAGTTCATATGCAAACAGGGAAGGTTCTGTCAGAGAGCTCCTTAATGATCTGTCTGAACTGGGTCTGCTCAGCTTGAACATGTGTAAAAGGCATTTATAAATATCAGGTAAAGAGCCACGAAACTCCAATCAACAGACGTTTACAAACTGATATACCAAATATACAGAATAGTGAGAATACACATAATTTCAACACAAAAACACAATTATAAACTGTCACTCATGTATTAAAGTGTACCAAATCACAGGAGACTTCATAGTGAACAAAATAACAGGATACTTCAACGTGTACCAAATCACAGTAAACACCATAGTGCACCAAATCACAGTAGACTTCCTGGTGTACCAAATCACAGGAGACTTCATATTGTACTAAATCACAGGAGACTTTATAGTGTACCAAATCACAGGAGACGTAATAGTGTACCAAATCCCAAGAGACTTAATAGTGTACCAAAACACAGGAGACTTCAAAGTGTACCAAAACACAGTAGACGCCATAGTGTACCAAATAACAGGAGACTTCATAGTGTATCATTATCATAGTTGATAACACTAAAGTGTACCAAATCCCAGGAGACTTTCTGGTGTACCAAATCACAGGATACTTTATAGTGTACCAATTTACAGGATACTTTATAGTGTACCAAATCACAGGATACTTTATAGTGTACCAAATCACAGGATACTTCAAAGTGTACCAAATCACAGTAGACGCCATATATTATCATATGCTGTAACCCTATAAATACTCTACCATTTGAAGCGTTTTTATCTCTATATCCAGGGTTGTTAATCAGACAAATACTGGTTCTATAAAAATCTGTTCTCAGCAAATCCCTATTTTTCTGTAACTCATTAGAATCACCCAGGGGAGGCAATTCTAATGAATTGCAGTAAGACAGAATTTTGGCATATAAATATTTAAGATATATTATTTAGATTTGCTAAATATGCTTCTTATATACAGTCATGCATATCTATTTGATTTCTTCTTGGCAGATGAGTGTACATCCATATATATTAGGATCTCGGGTATCAATCGGTTGTCTATTATTGTCCATCCTCTGTCACGTCATTTGATGTTGTCTTTCTGAAACCTGAAAATAGAGTTTTCAAATAATTACAACCAAATCAATTATTTAAGTGTGAAACTAAGACAAAACAATGAGAATAATGACCAAAATGTAATATGTGAAGTTTAAATTTATTGTCATCAGTAGAAAAGGACCTATTGGCCGGACAAAAAAATGAAAAAAGAGGAATAACTCAAAAAATACTGAAGATAGAGCTATGGGCATAATGCATGGCAATTCCTCTCATCAAGCCTGTTCCATGTGCGTAGTTTGAATTTAATGGCATCAGTAGAACAGGACTTATTGTTCAGACAAAAACTGATTAAAGGGGGATAACTCCAAAATTATTGAAGCTAGAATTATGAACCTTGTGCAAGGCACTTCCTCTCATTAAGCCTGTTCCATATGTGCAGTATAAATTCAATTACATCAGTAGAACAGGACTCATTAGCTGGACAAAAACTGAAAAAGGGGAATAACTCCAAAAATATTGAAGCTAGAGTTATGGACCTTGTGCATGACACTTCCTCTCAGCAAGCCTTTTCCATGTGTGAGATTTTTCAGTAAGATTATACCGGTATGTAACATGTAGCAAGACATGTTCTAAACATACATTGTTTGCCAGTGTCCCAATCATATAAAACTGTTTTCAATAAGGTCATATGTAATATGTAGTGAGCCATGTTCTAGACCTACTGTCTCAAAAATATCAACTGTTTTTAATAAGATTAATATATGTAATATGTAGTAAGTCATGTTCTGAACCTACACTGTTTGCAATTGTCTCAATAATATAAAACTGTTTTCAATAAGATTATATATGTAACATGTTGTGAGACATGTTCTGGACCTACACTGTTTTTGTGTTTACCTGCATTCCCAAGGTTCTATGTTAGTGACACCCCTTCTCTATTCAAGTATACAACTAAACATTCTGAGATAATTCCCTCACTAATGATAACATTTTTTAGCTTATCTGCACAAGACGGACTATTGTCATAGTTCTATGGCTTCCATTGTTATAAATCATGCATTATTTAAGCATTTCAATATTTCGATGAATGTCTTTCAAAACTACTAGACCAATAATTATTTCAATCAAACTTCACCAGAATGAGTGAGTGAGTGAGTTGGGTTAAGAATGATTTAGACTTGTCCTCTATCAGATTTGTTTTCAAATATAGATCGCACATGTAGGAATCCAGTTGCCTAACAACCAATTAAAAAGGCTCTGAAATGTTACTCAGAAATTCGTTAGATATCATGATAATTTTACAGAAGTAGTTGCATGGTTGCCTACCAAATTCCTTAAAATGATTTATTACATCTGTCAAACGAGATTACGTTAAGGAAAATTAGCTTCATCCTTCCTGATGATGATATCTCTTTACATAACCAACTTGGTTTTAGCAATTTTGCTATGGGTCAGCAGAAGACTTCTACTAAATAACATTCAAAGAGTTGAGATTTCAAAAAAAGACACCAACGAAATTAAAATATTAAGCATTTGCCATTCTGTTTCATTCTTCTACACTCTGTTAATCTACCTTGATCTGTTGCATATACAAGAGGACCATGATGGCTTTGATATCGCTCACCAGACAATCAGAGGAAAAGATTTTTCAATGTTTTCACTATCTTTCTATAGAAAACTGGCCACCCCTGGGGTGGGGACTTTTTTACCTTATAGGCATAAGTAATATAACATTTGTAGCTCTAGGACAAGATGATGTGAAAGCTTAACCCTTCGCTTGCTATTTGCGTCAATATACCTACATGTAAATAGTGAATACCCAGGTGAGACAGCTCCTGCAGGAGCTGTCTCATCTGGGTCTGCACTATTTACAAGTTGATTGTGCAAGCAGTGCATTCCACAGCAGTGATTGCACAGCAGAATACTTATACACAGTAAATATATATGTTATTATACAACAGGGCATGGGTAAAGAAGGAGAAATGTATTTTAAAATTCAAGAGAAGGGTTAATACCTTCCAGTTTCAGAGGAATATATTTTCTAAGTAAGTTCTAACAGGAGCTGTCTGATATTGAATTACTCTATTTGCAGGTGTTAACTCTATTTGCAGCTCTACATTAACACTGTACTCCGCAAATACGCCTTTATACGCATTTGGAAAAAGAGTAGACCCAGATCAGCCCGTTACTATTGGAGCTATCTAATCAGGGTCTGCTCTGTTTGCTTATGATATATAATATAGATCTGATTCTAGTGTTAATCAAGACAGAGTTTTTGCTGATTCATAAATCACTATAGAAATTATGTTAACTAAAACACTTACTTAGTCACAGAGGGCCCACTGCAGATGATCTTTTGTTGAATATGGCATTTTTTATAAATCAAGGGAAGATAATTCTGGACAATGTGATCTTATTCAACCCAAAAACTGTAAGTGTATTTCTCTCATGATACTAAGCATATGCCCTTAAAATGAACTAAATATGTGAAGTACTGTTTGAGTTATCACGTCACATCAAAAGTGTTGACAAACGTTTATGACATTTTGGATGAATTAATGGCAGATAAGTAATAAGTGATCTGATTCAATCCTAAACCTATTGGTGTCTTCCTCTGATGATACTAAGCATATGCCCATAATATGACACCAATATGTTAAGTACTGTTTGAGTTAGTGTGTCACATCAAAAGTGTTGACGGACAGACAGACAGATGGATGGACAGACAGAAAATGTGAATAATAGTCACTGACCAACAAACGATAATATAAAAGCTGATTAACCCTTTTCCTTCATGCAAATGTGTTTTCACACATTTGCAAACAGAGTAGACCAAGATCATACGGCTCCTATAGGAGTCTACTCTGTTGCTAATGGAATTTGAAAGATATGTGTTTTTACTTTCTAAAATGGCTACTATATTCCACCTTCCAAATTTCTTTATAATTATTTTGTCCATGAATATTCAGTAGGTATTGAAATTTAGAATAAACATAGAACAGGGAAAGGGTTAAAACAGCAGGCTGCTATAGAAAATTGACCACCCCTTGGTTGGGGCCAATTTTAACCCCATAATTGGTATAACTTTGTAGAGACCTGAAACTGATACCATGTTAGTGTTTCCCCCAGGGTCCAATGAGGGCACGGTAATGTCTGTTAAAAAGGGCACTTTTACACGCGACAAACCATCTTATTAGGGCATTGGAATGTTTTGCCTATTTGGAATATTGTTAGTACACTACCTGTGCAAAATATTCATGAAAGCTCAGAACCTTCAAGTTTCAGAGTTTCAAAGTTTTCACTATATGTTTCTATAGAAAATTGAGGCCACCCCTGGGGCTGGGCCAATTTGATCACATTTAGGGCATAATTTATATAACTTTTGTAGAAGACCTATAGATGATGCTATGTGCCGAAGATGAAAGCTGAGAATCCTGTAGATTCAGAGAAGATTTTTCAGGTTCAAACTGTTGACGATTGATGAAGCTTGACAAATGCCGACTGAAGACGGACATCATGCGATCACATAGGCTCACCCTGAGCATTATGTGCTCTGGTGAGCTTAAAATATATTTGCTTCACTGGTTTTTAGTACTTTCAATCCTTTGATTGCAATTCATAGATCTATTATGATTTCATAAGTAAACAGATCCAATGCTCATATGGTATACAGGAGCTGTTTGAGCTGGGTCTACTTTGTTTGCAAAATTGGGAAGATTTTTTTGTGAAATGTCTATATCCATTATCAAATATGTATTTTTTGTTAGTAACTTACTTTTGTATAATATGTACATTATATGTTATTACCTAACCCTATAATTCTAAAACACATTCCTGCCACTTTTATTAAAAGGTTATTACAGGGATCTACACTAATCAGTACTATCTAACAGCATAGACCCTGCTCAGTACTGTCTTACACTGTGGAGTGAAGACCCTAATTAGTACAAACAGTAGAGACTCTAATTAGTACTTTCTTACAGTGTAGACCATAATTAGTACTTCTAACAGTGTAGATCCTCAATTAGTACTTTCTAACAGTGTAGACCCTAATTAGAACTGACTAACAGTGTAGACACTAATTAGTACTTTCGAACAGTGTATACCCTTAATAGTACTGTCTAGCAGCATAGACCCTAATTAGTACTTTCTAACAGTGTAGATCCTAATAATTACTGTCTAACAGTGTAGACCCTATTTTGACTACCTAACGGTATAGATCCTGATTAGTACTGTCTAACAGTGTAGACTCTAATTTGTACTAACAGTGCAGATCCTAATTTGTTTCTCGCTGTCTAACAGTTTGGACCTTAATTTGAACTGACTGATGGTGAAGACCCTGATCAATACTGTTTAACAGTGAAAATGCTAAATAGTACAATGGAACAACGTAGATAAGTAATTTCTAGCAGTGCAGACCCTAATTAGTACATTCAAACAGTGTACACCCTAATGCCTTACAGTGTAGACACAAATTAGAACTATCTAACAGACTGTAGACCCGTATCAGTACTGCCTAATAGTATAGACCCTAATTAGTACAGTCTTGCAGTGTAGACGTTAATTATTACTGTCTAATAGTGTAGACCCTGATCAGCACTGTTAGACAGTGTAGACCCTGATCAGTAATATCTAATAGTGTAGACCCTGATCAGTAATGTCTAAAAGTGTAGACCGTGTTCAGTAAATTATTGTCAAACAGTGTTGACCCTGACCAGTACTATATAACAGTGTAGACCCTGATCAGTACTGTCTAATAGTGTAGACCCTGATCAGTAATGTCTTACAGTGTAGACCCTGATCAGTACTGTTAGACAGTGTAGACCCTGATCAGTAATGTCTAATAGTGTAGACCCTGATCAGTAATGTCTAATAGTGTAGACCGTGTTCAGTAAATTATTGTCAAACAGTGTTGACCCTGACCAGTACTATATAACAGTGTAGACCCTGATCAGTACTGTCTAATAGTGTAGACCCTGATCAGTAATGTCTTACAGTGTAGACCCTGATCAGTAATGTCTTACAGTGTAGACCCTGATCAGTACTGTTAGACAGTGTAGACCCTGATCAGTAATGTCTAATAGTGTAGACCCTGATCAGTAATGTCTAATAGTGTAGACCCTGATCAGTAATGTCTAATAGTGTAGACCCTGACCAGTACTATACAACAGTGTAGACCCTAATTAGTACTATCTAAGAGTTTAGATAATGACCAGTACTGTCAGAAAGTGTAGATCCTAATTAGTACTGACTTACAGTGTAGATCCTGATTAGATCTGTTAAGTAATGCACAGAGGTCTGGACCGCTTCATGGAAGTCTATATGTACTATATAATATACTACATATAGACCCCCATGAAGCGGTCCAGACCCCTGTGAAGTAATGTAGACCTTGATTAGTACTGCAAAACAGAGTAGACACTGACCAATACTGTCTAACTGTGTGGAACTGTCAATTAGTACCGTCAAACAATGTAGATCCTAATTACCAGTGTAGAGCATTATAACAAAACAGACAAATAATATAGACACTCAGACAAACCTGACAAACAGTGTAGACCCTAATTAGTACTGAAAAAAACTGCATACCCTGATCCGTCCTGTCAACTAGTGTAGACCCTGATTCGTACTGTCAAGTAGTGCAGACCTTGATCAGTACTGTCGAATAGTGTAGACCTTCATCAGTACTGTCAAATAGTGCAGACCTTGATCAGTACTGTCGAATAGTGTAATAATAGCAAATTCATGCCTTGATTTAGACAAATAGATTGGTCTAGATTACGTTTGATTGGAAATCTATTTACGGTTTGGCCTACTTTGTTAGCCATTGCCCTATTTCGGCTAGATTTAAAAAACAATATTCCATAATTTTTAGTTTTGCTCAAGTATATTTGTCACATCTTACCGGATAGCGTAAATGGACGTCAAACGGATATAAATTGGGCAGAAAGTTATCCAGTGGTGAAATTCACCCCCTCTGCTGTTCGATGCCCTCGCATTTGGTGTATGGAGCGCATAAAACACACAGTGACCGCTCGACTACACCAGGACATGTACAGGAAAATTAACAGCCAATTAACGAACATCTGTGACATAAATATATAATATATATATGATATAAGGAAAGTGCAACGCATGAGAAACTGACAAGACGTTCATCATATGACATTGTCTGCCACCCCTCCGGTTGATCCGTTGCATGTAAGGTAGTAGTCCAGCCGGGAATCAGGTCCATTGGACATCAACGGATGCAAACCGGACAAGTTCAGGAGAAGGAACACACGAACAGAAGGACCGCATGAGTTCCAAACAAACCGCATGCCAATGCATAGATACCGTCTGTCCAGCAGATGCCTTTGTCCGTTCTGAGTTTTCAGCATGTTCAAAACTGTCCTCCGGACTGCACGGACCTTGCCAGACAAAAAGCGCACATGCCGAATGAGAAGCGAACAGGGAACGCATGCGAACGGATTAAAACTTCTGATATCCGTTTGACGTCCGTTAATGCTATCAGGTAAGGTGTGATACAAATTACACTTCAGGCTATGAGAACGGTTAAGTCAATGTAAACTGAATCAGTTTGGCATGCGTACTGGGTAAATTCTTGATTGACAGTCCCCAGACCCAACTCTACGTCAAGTGAACATTTACTATTTACAGCCACTGCTAGCAGTCATACATTCTGTGTAGACGTGTTGTACACACCAGGATCAGCGATATCTCATCTTTTTAGAGATTTTTCAAATACACTTTTGTTTATTGGTATGTATCCAGTGAGCACTTAAAGATGTTTATAAAAAATACTTCTGAAACATGAACAAAATTCAAAGACTGTAAATATGTTACGCACTGGTCAAACAAATTGTATGCATACGTAAATCGACCCAGGGGTCATAATTTGAACAATCTTTGTAGAGGACCATTAGATCTTGCTACACACCATTACCAAATATCAAAGCTCTATTCTTTACATTTTCAGAAGATTTTCCTATGAAAAACTGATAAGCCCTTGAGCGGGGCCATTTTCGACCCAGGGGTTATAATTTGAACAATCTTTGTAAAAGACTATTAGATCATGCTACATATACCAACTATCAAAGGTCAAGGCCTTACAGTTTCAGAGAAGAAGATTTTTAAAGATTTTCCTATGAAAAACTGATAAGCCCTCGAGCGGGGCCATTTTCAACCCAGGGGTTATGATTTGAACAATCTTTGTAAAAGACCAGGGTTACAGATAAGGGGAGTATTGGGGTATTTACCCAATTAAAATTGTGGAAAAAGCAATTGTTTTTCAAAACAATGAGTAACAGAAAGCAAATAAATATAGGAAAAAGCAAACAAAATTTAGAACACCTATTAAGAATATGAATAATACCCAATTACGAAAATTGCCAATACCCAATAAAAATTGCAAATACCCAATTCTGTAAAAAATCAAGGAGTAAATACCCAATTGCATCAAAACCTTATCTGTAACCCTGAAAGACTATTAGATTTTGCTACATATACCAAATATCAAAGGTCAGGGCCTTACAGTTTCAGAGAAGAAGATTTTTAAAGATTTTCCTGTAAACAAGAGGGCCAGAATGGCCCTGAAGCGCTCACCAGACAACCAGAGGAGAAGATTTTCAAAGTTTTCACTATATGTTTCTATAGAAAACTAGCCGGCCCTGGGGCGGGCCAATTTTGACCCCAGGGAAATAATTTAGAAAAACTTGTAGGGGACCTGAACATGATGCTATGTGCCAAATATGAAAGCTGAGACTAACCTTCCAGTTTCAGAAGAGGATTTTCAAAGTTTTCTCAATATGTTTCTGTTGAAAACTGCCCACCCCTGTGGCAGGGCCAATTTTGACACTAGGGCCATAATTTATACAATTTTAAAGAGGACCTGAACATGATGCTCTGTGCCAAATATGAAAGCTGAGAGCCTTCCAGTCTCAGAGAAGAAGATTTTCAAAGATTTCACTATTTGTTTCTATTGAAACTTGTCCACCCCTGGGGCAGGGCCAATTTTGACCCTGGGGCCATAATTAATATAACTTTAGTAGACGACCTGAACATGATGCTATGTGCCAAATATGAAAGCTGAGCGCCTTCCAGTTTCAGAGAAGAAGATTTTCAAAGATTTCACAATTTGTTTCTATTGAAAACTGCCCACCCCTGGGGCGTGGCCAATTTTGACCCCGGGGCCATACATTATATAACTTTTGTAGAGCACCTGAACATGATGCTATGTGCCAAATATGAAAGCTGAGAACCTTCCAGTTTCAGAGAAGAAGATTTTCAAAGGTTTCACTATGTGTTTCTATTGAAAACTGCCCACCCCTGGGGCGGGGCCAATTTTGACCCTGGGGCCATAATTTATATAACTTTTGTAGAGGACCTGAACATGATGCTATGTGCCAAATATGAAAGCTGAGAACCATCCAGTTTCAGAGAGGAAGATTTTCAAAGTTTGCACTATATGATTCTATTGAAAACTGCCCACCCCTGGGGCGGTGCCAATTTTGACCCCAGGGCCATAATTTATATAACTTTTGTAGAGCACCTGAACATGATGCTATGTGCCAATTATGAAAGCTGAGAACCTTCTGGTTTCAGAGAAGAAGATTTTAAAGTTTTACTATATGTTTCTATTGAAAACAAGGCACCCCTGGGGCGGGGTCAATTTTGACCCCAGGGGCATAATTTATATAACTTTTGTAGAGGACCTGAATATGATGCTATGTGCCAAAGATGAAAGTTGAGATCCTTGTAGATTCAGAGGAGAAGATTTTTAAAGGTTCAAATTGTTGACGACGGACGACGAACGACGCACGACGCACGCCGCACGCCGACGGACAACAGGCGATCACAAAAGCTCACCCTGAGCACTTTGTGCTCTGGTGAGCTAAAAATAATTGATAAGCCCTTGTGAGGGGCCATTTTTGGTCCAGGTCATAATTTGAACAATCTCCGTAAAGGACCATTTGATCATGCTACATGGCAAATAGCAAAGGTCTAGGCTTTACAGTTTCATAGAATATTTTTGAAGATTTTCCTATAAAAACAGTAAATGATAAGCCCTTCGGCGGGGCCATTTTTGGTCCGTGAGTCATAATTTGAACAATCTTTGTAGAGGACCATTAGATCATGCTACATACCAAATATCAAAGGTCTATGCCTTACAGTTTCAGAGCAAAGGTGCCCGACGCATGCTTGGACTCACCCATAGCCAACCCCCCCCCCCCCCCCCCCCAAAAAAAAAATGTGATCGAAGTGTGTTCAACTGGCCTAAAACTATCTATTTGAACCTTTAACTACCTCGATAAACAAGAAAAACACGATCCGGAAAAAAATTTCCTTTCGGGTCTATATATGTATTGAAAGGTATCTAACTACGCCAGATCAACGGCGGAAAATACAACAGTCATGTTTTTCAAAGTCTTACAGCAAAGCCAGTTCAGCACCGATTTCAATCATTTTGGTCTTGATCCGTTCCAAATTCCATATTTTAAGCGGCACAGTTAGTGCTTTCCTTAAATATTGCTCCGTCTTGTCGCTGCAAGACCGCGAATTTGGAAAAACGCTAGAGCGAAACGATGTGACTCCCGCCTGGATGCATAGACGTATATAAGGGGATCTGTATTAGTTAATCTTTTCAACAAAAACAGGAATTATGGTGAAACACTATCGAAAAACATTAAACTCAGCGCAATTAAAACGGCGCTTACTATTTCCAGTCTGCTACGAGGAGCCAGTTTTCTTTCCCCAACTTTCTTTTTGAACGGATGCGACCATTTTGCTGTGACCCGGCTCATAAACTATTAGATATGCAAATTGACTACTACTTCCGGGCCACAGCGAAATGGCCATCTCCGTTCAAAACGAAAGTAGGAGAAAGAAAACTGGCGTCTCATATCAGACTGGAAATAGTCAACATCGTTTTAATAGCGGTGAGTTGAATGTTTTTCGAATGTGGTTCCGCATAATTCGCGTTTTTGTTGAAAAGTTAAACGAATACAGATCCCCCTATATACTTCTATGCATCCTGGTGGGAGTCACATCGTTTCGCTCTAGCGTTTTTTCAAATTCGCGGTCTTGCAGCGACAAGACGGAGCAATATTTAAGAAAAGAATTAACTGTGTCGCTTAATATATGGAATTTGGAACGGACCAAGACCAAAATGATTGAAATCGGTGTTGAATTGGCTTTGCTGTAAGACTTTGAAAAACATGACTGTTGAATTTTCCGCCGTTGATCTGGCGTAGTTAGATACCTTTCAATACATATATAGACCCGAAAAGAAATTTTTTCCGGGTCGTGTTTTTCTTGTTTTTTTCGTAATGGTTTAGGGTTTAGATAGATAGTTTTAGGCTAGTTGAACATACTTAGATCATTTTTTTATTTTTTATTTTTTATTTTTTTTTTTGGGGGGTGGGGGGGGGGGTCTATGGGTGAGTCCAAGCATGCGTCGGACACCTTTGTTTCAGAGAAGATATTTTTTTTAAAGATTTTCCTATAAAAAACTGATAAGCCCTTTGGCGGGGTCATTTTTGGGCCTAGGTCATAATTTGAACAAACTTTGTAGAGGACCATTAGATCATGCTACATACCAAATATCAAAGGTCTAGGCCTTACAGTTTCAGAGAAGAAGATTTTCCTATGAAAAACTGATAAACCCTTGGGCGGGGCAATTTTTGGTCTGGGGGTCATAATGTGAACGATAATTTGATCCCGCTAGCCACTGATGCTACTGACAAAATTTGGTTAAAATCGGCTTAGCGGTTTCAGAGATGTCATTTGAAAATGTGGACGGACGCCAGACGCCGGATGCCGGACGGATCGCTGTCACAATATCTCATTCCGAGCCTTTGGCTCAGGTGAGCTAATAAATACAAGTAAAGTACCTATAGGCTGGGTCCTAGTAGTGGTTACCGTAGCATCCCCCAAGACTTTTTTACATGGGTACCAAATTGTTCGTTGGGGTCCTCAGAATACATTTTGAGCATGCCCCCAAAAATAAGTTTGTCCCAGCTATGTTTCATTTAACGGTTTCCATGGTAACCCAAGGTTATTTTCGAAACTACCTTGGTTCAGAATATGTGTCATAACTTTGCTTTAAGAAGCAATAGAAGGACAAAACAAGTACTAAAGTAAAGCAGAGACATATAGCTTGAATATGATATATGATTTAATTTATATTCATAAATACATTCGTATGAATATCAATGAGGAATTAAAATATGTGTTTTTTAGAAAAAAAAAGGAGTTTGTTGTTTAGTCTGATAGGC
Organism: Azorinus chamasolen; assembly: GCA_963576725.1. Taxonomy (NCBI): domain Eukaryota; kingdom Metazoa; phylum Mollusca; class Bivalvia; order Cardiida; family Solecurtidae; genus Azorinus; species Azorinus chamasolen. Next base: position 84,063,710 of record OY755246.1, read on the forward strand.
TTATTAATGCACAGAAATTATTGAATTTTGGTTTAAGTTGTTTGTTGGGGTCCCCAGAATACATTTTGAGTATTTCCCCAATTTTTTTTGTCCCATCTATGTTTTATTTAACGGTTTCCATGGTAACCCGAGATAAATTTCGAAACATCCTTGGTTCAGAAAATGCGTAACAACTTTGCTTTTAGGGGCAATAGAAGGACAACACAAGTACCAAAGTAAAGCAGAGACACATACCTTGAATATGATATATGTTTTAATTAATATTCATAAATGCATTCTTATGAATATTAATGAGAAAGTAACAAAATGCTTTCTTTTAGAAAAAGGGAGTTTGTTGTTTAGTCTGATGGGCTAATTAATGCACAGAAATTATTGAATTAAGGTAAAAATTGTTCTTTGGGGTCACCAGAACACATTTTGAGCATGCCCCCTGAGTAATTTTGTTCCATCTATGTTTTATTGAACGGTTTCCATGGTAACCCGAGGTAAATTTTGAAACATCATTAGTTCAGAAAATGCGTAATAACTTTGCTTTTAGAGGCAATAAAAGGACAAAACAAAAACCAAAGTAAACAGAGACATATAACTTGATTATGATATATAATTTTAATAATGTTCATATATGATTGCTTATGAATATTAATGAGGAAGTATAGAAAATTCGCTTTTTTAGAAAAAGGAGTTTGTTGTGTAGTCTTAGAGGCCTATTGATGCACAAAAACTATTGAATTAATGTTTAAATTGTTCGTTGGGGTCCGCAGAACATAACTTGAGCATTCCCCCCAAAAAATTGTGTCCCAGTTATGCTCTTTTAACTAGTTTTCCATGGTAACCCGAGGTTATTTTCGAAACTACCTTGGTTCAGAAAATGTGTCATAACTTTGCTTTTAGAAGCAATAGAAGGACAAAACAAGTACTAAAGTAAAGCAGAGACATATAGTTTGAATATGATATATGATTTAATTTATATTCATAAATGCATTCTTATGTATATTAATGAGGAAGTAAAAAATGGGTTTTTTTTTAGAAAAAAGGAGTTCAAAAATTTCGAAACACCCGTGCTTAAAAAAGTGGTCATAACTTTGCTTTTAGAGGCAAAAGAAGGACAAAACAAGAATTTAATAAAGCAAAGACATATAACTTGAATATGATAAGTAATTTAACTATTCTTCATAAGTGTATTCTTATGAATATTAATGAGGAAGTAAAACGATCCGGTTTTTGTTTAGAAAAAAGGAGTTCATTGTTTAGTCTTAGAGGCCTGTTAATAAACAAGAGTTATTGAATTCATGTTTGAATGTTTTCATGTGATCATACAAGGAAAATAAACTATCTTTGTTCAGGTAATATTTCTATAAAGCATGCATATTTCAGCTTTTTTGCATATAATGTGTGCAAAGGAATAAGCACTTTTCTATGAGCATTGTATTTAGTATTATTTTGAGTATAATATCTTTTCTGTGATTTATTCCGAAACGCATGTAAAATACCAAAAACAAATTGTACCAAAACAGACGAGAGCAGAGGATCATTACTTTGTGTATGTAATTGATTTGTTCATGTCTTTTGAATATAAATGCCATATTATGAATATTAATGAGATGTAAAAATAAACACACTTAAATCAGCTGTTCTTATCTGTTATTTACTTAAAATCTAAAAATTTAAGGTTATTTAGTAGAACCCCCTCTCTCTCTGGAGAGAGGAGGCTGTCGACCCAGAGGGACACGATAGCCCTCCTCTACAATAGAGAGGGTCAAAGGGTCCTGAGTGATAGCGCGCAACATTGATGAAGGGGCGGATCGGAAGGGGCAGAAAGCGTGTGTCCCTAGGGCTGGGGCCTAGAAGGCCCAGAACCCCTAGGGCGGGAAGGGAAGGAACCCTGAGATGCCAGTCCTGAGTTAGGGGGAAAAGGGAAGGGTCATAACCGGCTCTTTGCCGGCCCCGCTGAGAGGCAGAATAGGGTCTAGTTGTCTTACCTTTTTTGGGAGGTCCCGTAAGAGGCTTACATTCAACCTTAGGATCTTTAAAAACAAAACACAGACCCGAAGCGGATGGGTTCCTGGTAGAAGCCCTGTCAGCTCTTTCTCCTTAACATTGCCACCGAAAAGTAGTTCGGAGGCAAGGAGATACGCCCACAGCTCATCCTTCGACTTGTCCTGCAGACTAGAGGAAGGTGTCACGGCGACCGCGGAGCATATTCGCTGTCAATTTGAGCCATTGACCCAAGGCCAGTTGGGTCGAACGGCCTAGATGGTATGAACGGCACTTAGTAACTTCGGATTAAAGCTCCACAGAGAAGGCCGCAGATAGGAGGTCAATGTTTGAAGCGAACCCAATCTGTTGCATGCAACTCCCGATGCTAAAGAAGTAAATGAGAGAGAGAAAGAAATCGGGAGAGGAAGACCTAATGCCCGCCCTTGGGCTGTCAGAATCAAGCGAGGGGATCTGATAAAACATCCCAGGTCGATTTTCAATTGAAGCCAGGGAGTCCTTGCCCGTAAGAGTTTAGTGGACATGATCCACCCAGTTGCCGGGCTGGCACAAAAATCTTCGTCCAGGTCAGGCAAATGGGAAAGAAGTCCCCTGGAAGGAGAAAGAGACTCCCTAGATTTAATTAGGTTAGGGAGGTCAACTTTTCGACTGACACTAGCACAGAAGAGGATAGAGGACCCCTGTGAATAAGATTCAGGGGTCTAGGGCAGACAGAGGGTAGGAGGATTCTAAAACAATCTTCACACACCTTCTCAATAGATAGAAAAATATTGATGTTCAGAATCATCTATGGACGAAGAGGACTAATCCCCGTCTAAATCTGTGTGAGAGGCTTCCACAGATTCTGATCCCTTAAAAATAGGACCATCCCTTGGAGCCATAATGGACAAAGTGTCTTCCAGCTCTCCCTCAGAATCCGCCCTGGTGAACGCCACGGATGGCAGCACCCTGGAGGAGTGGGACCCGCCACAGACATAGAAGTGTGGACTGTGGGTTCACGTGAGAGCTATTCTTCCTCTAGGGATGAAGACACAACATACCCTGAGTGGGGTGTAAGCCAGAACGGGCTTGGCGGGGGTTGGGGGGAGCCGAGAGGAAAGGGGAATGGGGATCACTGAGGGGGAGTCCCATTACCTTGCTTGTCGCCAGTAAGGTGAAGCTTGCTGGTTCCCAGAATGAGTGTCGGCTAGCGAGAGCGACCAGCAGGCGAATCTGAGGAGGAAGAGTGATGTTTTCGCATAGAAGAGTAATGGTAAGACCTCGATCTGCGCCTGCAATGAGAGCGGTGCGAGTGCCGATTTCCATTAGAAGAATAAGAAGGTTTTTTACGCCTCATTCGGGGTGGGGTGGGATGGGGGCTGGGGAGTATGAAGTGTAGGCTACTCAGAAGATGAAGAGTAATTGCAGGGTCTAGACGACCAAGAACATCTAGACTTAGCCAGAGCAGCTTCCTGTTGACTTTCACCACTGTAATGCGGTGTAGAGACAGAATGCCTAGTAGAAAAGATTGTACTGGTAGATTTACCGGTCCACTTTGGTATCCCGGTCCAAAGGACCGGACCGGGACACCGGATGCCTATTGGAGAGCAAACTTAGGACACCGGGCCAAAGAATACACAGAGACATCTTTGGGCCGGATCTCGGTAGACCAGTCTGCTGGTGACATCGTGAAACGGAAGCTCTAACACCAGGACACCGGGGACAGGTGACAGATAACTAGTACATATTGCAATATAATAGAAAAACTTACTTTCCTACAACAGTTTACATTCTCATTAATATCCATGATTTTGAAAATAATATTCATTATCTACATATTTATATACATGAACATCAATATCTCTGTTTCAGTCAGTATCAAGCTCTGTACTGGTTAACTAAAATAATCTCAGATAAAAAGAACAGCTCATTCAAGTGTGTTTATTATTACATCTCATTCATATTCATAAATATGCATTAATATTCATGAACCCAAAGTAATGACCCTCTGCTCTTGTCAATCTGTGTTCAATATCTTTTATTTTACGTAAAATAAATAATAGAAAAGATAGTGCACTCGAAACAATGCTACATATAGCACTTACAGGTATGTTAAATTGTTAATACGCACGTTATATGCAAATAAGCTTAACTATACATGTTTTTAAGAAATATTACATGAACCAAAGATGTTTTTTCTTTGTATGATGATACTAAAACATTTAAACCTGCATTCAGTAACTCTGTATATTATTAGGTCTCTCAAATTAAAAACAAACTTGTTTTACTAAAAACGCATCTTTTACTTCCTCGTTAATATTCATAAGAATGCATAATGAGTATTAATAGAATTACATATCGTAATCAAGCTATATGTCTCTGCTTTACTTTGGATCTTGTTTTGTCCTTCTATTGCCTCTAAAAGCTAAGTTATGACGCATTTTCTTAATCAAGATAGTTTCGAAATTTACCTCGGGTTACCAAGGAAAGCGTTGAATAAAACATAGCTGGGTCACAATTATTTTGGGGGAATGCTCAAAAAGTGTTCTGAGGACCCATCGAACAATTTAAACCTGAATTCAGTAATATATGTGCATTTATAGGCCTCTAAGACTAAACAACAAGTTCCTTTTTCTAAAAAGGCGGATTTTTTTACTTCCTCATTTATATTCATAAGAATGCATTTATGAATGTTGATAAAATCATATTCAAGCTATATGTCTCTATATGTCTCTGCTTTACTTTGGTACTTGTTTTGTCCTTCTATTGCCTCTAAAAGCAAAGTTATTACGCATTTTCTGAACCAATGATGTTTCGAAATTTACCTCGGGTTACGATGGAAACCATTTAAAAGCATTTCGAAAGGAATGTTGACCCATTAACCCCATGATGTGTATTTTGGAAGCTGACTGTAAGACATCTGATACACAAACTGATAAGGCGGGCTACCATCACAGAGGATCAATGTATAATTGCATAACTTTATCTCTTATGGCTATGGACCCTGACTGGACACTGCAGGAGCACAGCTGGATACTGTGTATATAGGGGGGGGGGTCACTTATATAAGGGGCTTTGAAATGCCTTTAATAAAACATAGATGGGACAAAATTATTTCGGGAAATACTCAAAATGTATTCTGAGGAACCCAACGAACAATTTAAACCTAAATTTCTGTGCATTAATAAGCCTATCAGACTAAACAACTCCTTTTTTCTAAAATAAACGCATTTTTTACTTCCTCATTAATATTCATAAGAATGCATTTATGCATAGTAATTAAATCATATATCATATTTAAGCTATATGTCTCTGCTTTACTTTAGTACTTGTTTTGTCCTTCTATTGTTTCTAAAAGCAAAGTTATGACACATTTTCTGAACCAAGGTAGTTTCGAAAATAACCTTGGGTTACCATGGAAACCGTTAAATAAAACATAGCTGGGACAAACTTATTTTTGGGGGCATGCCCAAAATGTGTTCTGAGGACCCCAACTAACAATTTGGTACCCATGAAAAAAGTCTAGGGGGATGCTACGGTAACCACTACTAGGACCCAGCCTACGAGTTATAGTCTTCTTTTAGTCCGAAGGACCGCTCAGCCGACTGTACATTTGCTCCCCCGTAATTGAGTCATTCGCTTTCAATATTGAGCACTGCTAACATATGGCGGAATCATGCAGCCGTAGTATGTAACGGCTAGTGACCCTCACAGGTACCCGTTAATGATTTTAACCCTTGGGTGGAGAGGAGGAGCGGATGGGAGACACTGAAAAGCGTCTCTGAAATTTCCGGTAGGGACCGGGATTTGAACCCCGGTACTCAAGTGTGTTACCATTAGACCACCGCACACCACAAATAAATAATACATAACCCGGCCATATTTAGCATTTATACAAAATCAAATTAGCCTGTCAATTAAACAAGAGGGCCATTGGCCCTATATCGCTCACCTGAGTTACAGTAATACATGTATATTGACATGTTAATTTTTCAGTGGACAACAATCTAGCAGATGAAATAAGCTTAGTGCACTGCTTTCACCCTTTCACTGCTGAATAAACTTGAACTGGCTTCAGAACTAATACCAAGTGACTGGTTGACCAAGATCTAAACTGTTACAACTTGTGCCATTTTTGCCTTAGCTCAAAATGCCTAAAACTGGTCTTTGAGAAATTCAAATGACTTCAATAAAGCTATGCAATTAATGCAATTATACCTTGACCCAGGTATATAGGCAAATAAAGTGCTAGGCAGTACATAATGCCAGTTTTTGTGTGAAATGACCAATAAGAATATCTTTAAAAATCGTTTAACCCTTTCCCTCATATAAAGCTGTTTTCATGCATTAGCAAACAGAGTAGACTCAGATCAGACGACTCCTACGGAAGCTGTCTGATCTGGGTCTTCTCTGTTTCTTTTGACACAATATAGATCGGATTCTACAGTTTTTGTCAAAGCAAAAACTTCTCTTCAGAGAAATAATGTGTTTTACACATTAAAAATAAGAGTAGACTAGATCAGAAGGCTGCTATAGAAGCTGTCTGATCAGGGTCTGCTCTGTTTACATTTGACAAGATATAGATTTGATTTTACAGTTTAACAATTGAAATTGAGAAGAGTTACGTCTACTGTTATAATTAAGTTATATTTACTCAGTTATTTCATTAATATCATACAAAATTCAGACATTTTAGGATTTTTTAATGTGTTGTCATCAAATTTTATATAAAAATGTTATATTTAAGATGCTTTTTTGGGCAGCAGTAGTAATTTTAACACCTATCATTGTTAGGGGGGCAAATGCATTATCATGTTTTCTTAAGAATTACCATGACTTATATCAGTTGGGCCATTGCATAATCATGTTTTCACAGTTTTCTTAAACATTACCATGACTTACATCAGTTGGGTTTGGACCCAGATCAAAAGTCTAGATGGTGATCATTTTCCTTGATTGGCTGAATTGTTACTTTCCAATATCTCTCACATCTAATTTGAGAGACATTGGAAGACACCATGTAACATCTAGCTATCACTAACACTACACACTGGGGTTAATGGGTCAAAATGCCTTTAATGTTTCGTCTGCAACAAAAAGTTATTGTCATCTGCTTCAATTCTTAAATTAAACTTACTTTCTTTTTATTGCAAAAATATGGTTAAGATGACAAACAGTTTGGATCCTGATGAGACGCTGCAGTATGCGGCCTCTCATCTGGATCCAAACTGTTTGCATAGGTAATCACAGTTTCACCACTAGCATGCAAAGAGTTAAGAGTCATGCATTGACCTGGAGAGATTTTACTGCCTAGCACTGTAACCTTTGAACTGTAGGATCTGGAGTTGTTCATTTAACCCTTAATTTCCCTCATATAAACTTGTTTTCATGCATCTGCAAACAGAGTAGACCCAGATAAGGTGGCTCCTATAGGATCAATGTCTGCTATTTGCTAATGGAATTTGACAGATCTGTTTCTATGCCTTCTAAAACAGCTACACTGATTCACCTTCAACATTTTATCATAAATAGATATAAATAGAATGGCACTAGAACTCCAATGCAGTTATCTCCCTTTGTCCCTTATGGCTATGCTGATGGGACAAGGGAAATAACTGTGAGGAAATTACCTTTTAAGTGTTACAGATTCAGATGTTAAGTAGCATAAAACCCCAGGGTGAGACCATTTTTGGCCCAGGGGTCATTATTTGAACACACCTGATAGTGGTATATTAGGTGATGCTTCATACCAAATATCTTAGCTCTAGATTATGTGGTTTCAGACAAAAAGATTTTTAAAGGTTTCCCTATATAAGTCTATGTAAAAACTACAAGCCCAAGGGCAGGGCCATTTTTGGCCCAAGGGTCACCATTTTAACAAACTTGGTAAAGGACCATTAGATGATGCTATATACCAAATATCAAAGCTCTAGAAATTGTGGTTTCAGAGAAGAAGATTTTTAAAGATTTAAAAAAAAAACCTGTAAAAGTAGTGGGGCGGGGCCATTTTTTGCCCGGGGGTCATGATTTTAACAAAACTGATAGAGGACACCCTAAGGTACATTTCTGTGAAATTTGGTTGAAATCCTCCCAGTGGTTTAGGAGAAGAAGTCATTTGAAATAAAAGTGAACGGACAGACGGACGGACAGACGGACAGACGGACAGACGGACAGACGGACAGACGGACGACGGACGACAGGCGGTCACAATAGCTCACCTTGAGCCTTTGGCTCAGGTGAGCTAATAAAAATTTAAATGTGATTTTTAAGATAATAATTTGGTAATGTGATCTTTTTTTCTTTTTTTAGGGGGGGGGGGGTTATCGTGGACTAGGTAAATAGTGTAGATCCAGTCCATTCATCATGTTTTCTATGCAGTCATTGTTGCCTGACCATGATTATATATATATACACATAATTATACACTGCTTGACATCCTTCAGTATCTGCTGTTTGACATTAATTGTTCAATCTGATCCATTAATGTAAATATATATAGAATATACAGTACAGACCTCGCGGAACTTTCGAAACCCGCGATACCATGATGGGCATTTTTTATTTTTCGTGGTAAATTATCAAGATGTGTTCGTGATTCCCCCATCATGACCACTGTACTATCGAGTTATTTATCGCGGTTAGTCTGTGACCCCCATGGAGTTGTTTTCGGAGATTGGGGCCATCACGCCTTATCGTAAACACAATGGGCCATCACGATTCACAGGTAGAGTGTTAGTCTGTCAGTTGGGAAGAATACTGGAGTTACCATGTCTTAATTGTTAAACTATTTGAAAAGAATTATGTTTCTGTGTAAAAATTAACGTGTTTACTTGAATTCAGTTGTATTTGCCACACTATGTTGTTTTTATGCATTATTTTGCACACGACACCAATTCAGTTTTTTCGACGATACAGTGAAAACCATCCGAATGCATAGCGACAGACGCTGTGAACTAGTAACCAACAGTACACATTTTATAACTTGCAACTCTTTTTTATTAATTGTATAATATCGGTTGTGAAAACTAGATCTAGTGGATTCCTCGATTGATACAGGTAAGACGGATAAGTATACATACTGTAAAAATCGCGGACAGTTTCAATAAGTACCGGTAGCTGTTTTATTTATCTTGGTAAATTTTTGCTGACCTGGCAAATTATCGTAGATGGTGCAATGTGCAGAACTAACCCTTATAAAGCGAACATGTTTATCAAGGATAGAGCTAATATCATATTTAATAGCGAAATAAATTTCAATTTCTTTAAGAATCATGAGTTCACGTGTATGAATTTCCTATGTTGACATTCTTTCTCCCTTTGTTTTCAGGGGTGTCCTCAGTGGAAATGGAATCTGGATTACACGATACATTGGATCTGATTTACTGCTTTACGATGTGTTTATGTGATTCATACAATTATCATCAGCAGTTGTTTTTTATGTAGAATCAACCCTGTCCAGATCGTCTCATGATAAACCATTAGTCTGCTGACGTGATTTGTGATAAAACTGAGTCTGCATTTTTCTCTATTCAAATTTGTATTACTGGTTTTGCTTTCGAAGGATCTCTTCTAGAACATTTTTATGCATTTACAAACAGATTAGATCCAGATGAGATATTTTATTCTTTATAATGGGCCCAGTAGAGTCGAAGTATCAGAATTAAACCTTATTACAGGAGCCGTCTGATACGGGTCTACTCTGTTTGCAAATACAATGTACGTGAAAAGACGTTTTGTTTTTTTATATAAATATGAGGGTAATAAAACTTCACTTGAACCTGACCAACTGTTAAGGACGGAATCACTAACGGACAGAATCACAAATGGACGAACAGTGCCTTAAAAATTACACAAAAAAAGTACATTTGCGGGGAATAAAAATACTGACGGGAGCTGTGTCAATTTATACATTATTGTCATTGTATGTTGTTCTTATTTCGGAAAAAATAGTTTTGGATCCAGATGGGATCTGAAAAATCGGGTGTCACTTCGTCAAAACGGTTAGTCAAATACAGATTGCATATACAAAATGTATATCTAGGCCTATATTTTTTTTAACCCTTTTCTCCATAAATACGCCTTGCAAACATTGTATAACAGACCAGTCGGCTCCTACATGAGTCGTCTTTTCAGGGTCTGCTCTGTTTGCTTATGGAATAACATCTACATGTTTATATATATCTGATTTTTTACTTTCCTCCTTTGTCATTATTCCCCGTGTGCATGTGATTGTATAAAAAATATTCCACTGATATACGTGATAAAATCATTTCTTACATGAATATTCATGGAGTAAAGGGTTAAATTCCTTTTTCCAAGTGACGTTTATTGTTATTAATAGTAGGGATTAACGGTTTGGCTAGGTATGAAATCTTGACCATATAATGAAAAAGGGACCGACTGGAAAACTGTGAAAACAAATAACATTAATGAAAGAGGCTACATCAATCCTTACCTGCACTACTCTTGGAACAAATTACGACGTACCACTTTTGTTATTAAATCAACAACAATTAAAGAATCCATTTTATTTCTTTACCTGTATGATGCTGACACATACACACAAAAAATATCAGCTCATATATTTTGAAATATTGTCCGTATTTCCCTTAATCCTGGTGGATGATTGCCAACAAAAGCTGTTTGGACGTGGAACCACATCCTCACTTGGGACGATAAGGGAGTGACCTCGAGTTAAAATTTGCAACACCCTGTTACCCTTTGCCTGTTACGAAAGTTTGCACATGTGAAGTCTGCTTCTTTATTAAAATTTTAATAATTCGCATATCCATTTCTTTTAGAAATGTTGACTGAGTGTCATACATCTTGGATCCATATTGATCAGTCTCCAAGTTCTCTGCTTTTCATCAGGATCCAATTTGTTTACATAGCCTACATCATGGCACGACGCTTGCGACCAGCAGCTTAAGGGTCAAACCCTGGCGAGAAAATGCCACACCTTATTTGTAACACAGTTAAAAGTTAGGCAACACGTTTATAAATGCGAATGTGATAATGGACGTGACTTACACAAACACACTCATGTATGGGAATTGAGGAATACGTACGCAACACAAACAGTCAGTAGAATATTGGTGCAATTCATTTTGTTTTGTTTCCTTTTTTCATTTTGCTGTCTTTCTCGGCAAAATTTCGAAACAAAAAACCGGACACTTCTGTAAATCGGACGATCGATCCAGTTTTCACTGTACATACAATTAACCCTTTCCCTCATACAAACATGTTTTCACGCATTTGCAAACAGAGTAGACCCAGATCAGATGACTCATAGAGCAGCTGTCTGATCAGGGTCTACTCTGTTTGCTAATAGAATTTGATAGATCTGTTTCCATGCTTTCTAAAATGTCTACAATGTTCCACCATCCATATTTTTTCTAAAACTATTTTGTTAATGAATATTCAATAGGTACTGAAAATTGGCCTAAATACAGAACAGGGAAAGGGTTAAAGGAAGCTGTCTTATTACCATTTAATTCCCGATATTACAGATGGACACCAAGCGAATTACTGCTGATATAAGACGAAAATATCAACATTGAAATTATTTGTGTTGATAATTATACTTTATATACTATTCAAACTTTGGTGTTGCGAAATATACAAATATCGAATAGGTTTGGGGACGAAATGACCACACTGAAGTACGTCACGTGGTTTATTTGGATTTTTACACAAAAGCATTGCATACATAAAAAATAAGGAGAACGGGTACAGTCCTTATTATTAACAAGTGATTTCTTTAAGGAGAACGGGTACAGTCCTTATTATTAACAAGTGATTTCTTTTTTATTCTTGTATTTTTTTATGAATACATATGCGATCGAAACGTTAGGGCAACGATTCAAAGACCTCCGAGGATACATCCCCGTGAAAACTCAGGTAAGTGAAATCGCGACGACCCATCATCATTGGCTTATCAAACTCACCACGGGCCCGTCACGGAATAAAACGCGATGGGAGTACCCGATGATTTTCGTTATTCACCAAGATTTATTGGCTATCGCGGGCAGCTGTCTCTCTCCCGCGATCAGTGAAATCGCGGTGATGCGCGGGTTTCGAAAGTTCCGCGAGGTCTGTACTGTATATAATAACATCTATACACTGTTTAGATAGTCCCTACATTTGTTCTCCAATATAAGGTAGCTCGATCAGCTCACAGTCTCAAAATATAAGCTGAAGTGACATTGATGATTGACTGTAAAGTTAGACAATAAAGCATGGTCGTTTCTTTGTTTATAATTACAGACAGAAGGGTAGGTCCAATGCAGGTGCGGATCCAGCATTTCAGATTAAAGGGGGGGATTTGGAAAGGGGGAGGGGGTGCATAGACTTTTATGTTTGATGACATATAACTAAGCGTAATTGGGTGAGGGAAATTAAACACTCAGATTAAATCATTGTTTTATTGATTTTTAATTAGTAGATCTAGATCTAAAATATTACTAAAAAAGTTTGGTTTGGGCAATTTTAGATGGGGGAGGGGCGTCGGCCACCTCTAAATCCGCGCCTGCAATGTACTAGAGATCCCACTTTCATGATGTTTTAACATACGTTTAGATACCCACAATATGAGACATAAATCATGAATACATATATTATAATATTAGTAAAGTTTGGATTTATTTCCAATTTCCCTTAATTTTTACACCGCGTGTGTCACTCTTTCTTAAAAAAACATGTACCTATGCAAACATTATCAGAAAGAAAATTTAGTTTCCTCTTACACTGAAACCTTAAGAAGTTCTTTAATGATAAAATAAATAAAAAATAAAAAAAAATAAATGAAATGAAATGTTAAAATGATATGTCAGACCTGTTTCAAATCAGCATAATATTAATATATGTGAAATAACCTGCAATGTATGAAGATAGTGCAGACCTAGTGTATGGTTATCAAATAAACTGACAAAGTATGGCCCAGTATGGGTATGGGTGGGGTAAATGTACACTTCTATAACAGGTTACTGGTAAAGGGTTAACCCTTTCCTTCATATATATAAATACTCTTTCATGCCTTTGCAAACAGAGTAGACCCAGATCAGACAGCTCCCGGAAGAGCCGTCTGATCAGGGTCTGCTCTGCTTGCTTAGGAAGTTACGTAAATCTGTCATGCAACAGTAAATTTCTACCAATACAATAATTAACACTCCTGTGTACAAATGTAATTATTAAAACTTCAGCTAATAAATATTCATGATGACCTTATTTCTCTCACAAATATTCAACAGGTAAAGGGATAAACGAACCACAATGGTACTAATATGTAATAACGACTGTTTACATAAAACATTTATAACACAACACAACATGAATGTCCAAATTTATAAATTTATCTTCATACAAAATGAGCCAAACAGTTCAGATTCTGAAAAGAAATTGTGCATTGTGTCTGATTTGGATCGAAACAGTTTGTAAAATTGCCAATGAAGTTTTAAATACGACAATAATTTAAAAGAAAAAGTGTTTACTTACCTCCATGTTTGTGCTCTATTCCAGTTTGTACACTTTAATGTTATTAATGTATTCAGGTTTGTTCAACTCAAAACTACTAACATACAGTTGTCCAGTGTTGTATGTTATGGACCCGGGACTCAGGATCCCATTCGTCTGTTCTATACAAACATTTCCCAGCTGCCCACTGGACGACAATTGGATAACACGATTATTATCACGACTACATATGTATAGATGTCCATGTTGGTCCACGGTTATTCCCCGTGGCCACTGTAACATGTCATTGGTATACGTCGCTATCACACCACCGTCACTATTCAAACACACAATTTTGTTGCTCTTTCTATCAGTCACATAGACGACATTTTTATCTTCATTCAATGTTATTCGTGAAGGACGTTTAAATAATTTATTTCCTGTGTTGTCTGAGTCAATTTGTTGTAATAAGTTTCCATCCACATCACAGATGTGAACTGATTCAACAGGATGAAAACAGACCAGGAAGAACTTTCCTTTATTATAAGTGAGGCCGGTATAAAGACCTGGAACAGTTATAGTGTGACGCGCTGATAAAGTTGGCGACACAGACAGGAACTGGATACTGTCACCCAGCGTTACTGCCAGCTGGTCATCACCAACCATTGTAATGTCTATCGGCTTTGTTGTTAATGTGACTTTCTCAGATTTTTTTTCATCAGTCTTGTCTATAATCTTAACACATTTGTTGTCGTGATCAGTCACTGCCAGTCGCCCATCTTTCATGACAACAATGCCACCAATCACACAGTCCTCACTATCTGTTGATGTTTTCACGTTGATGTCTTCCACATGTTTCACTCTGACATATTTCACTCTGACATTTTCTGTTTTACTTTGACTTGTTGATCTTCTCGCCATGTTTTCTAAAACATGATGTTTTGTAGCGGATGTCTTTTTATGATTTGTTCTACACTCACGACATAAATTTTCTTTACATTCTACACAATACACAATGGCCTCCACTTTCATTCCCTCAGATTGACAAAAATCACAAAATGACACACTTTCTTGAAGAACATGTTTTTTTGTAGCTGATGTCCTTTTGTGGATAGTTTTACACTCGTGACACAAATTTTCTTTACATTCTCCGCAATAAACAATGGCCTCCAGTCTTCTTCCATCACTAATACAAAAGTCACAAATTATGTCAAAGTCCTCCTCCGACCCAGCAATAAACGTTCTTCGCAAACTTTCAGCTAATTCCGCCATTTTAATAGAAGGAAATACTATAGTAAAATTACAACTCACCAGAGTCAAAAGTCGCTCCCAGCGGCCTGGCACATGGTCATAATGGTTAACTAACGGAGCTCAATAATTGTGCGTCTTGCGTCTTTCAGTTCTATGAATAGTCTCCTGGGCCGAAGTCAAGTTGTGGTCACGTGACCCCCTGTCTCGTCGGTCTTCCTATTCACCGGACCACTAACAGATCTCGGTTTCACTACATTCCTCCCCGTTTTATAGGAAGGTTTCTTACATCCAAGAAGACAACTATGCTTCTGCACGGATTTCAGGTCATTCTAGAAATCCAACATAATTCCCAGCTTAAACTAGAGATTATTAAATATCCTGAGGATAGTAGTTCTCAGCTTTCACTAGAGAAACTATAATCTACCCCTCTCAGATCCAGCTTTTATAATACTTGTTCTCAGCTGTTTCTAGAGAAACTCTAATCTACCCCTTTCAGATCTAGTTATTATAATATTTGTTCTCAGCTGTTTCTAGAGAAACTATAATCTACCCCTTTCAGATCTAGCTTTTATAATATCTGTTCTCAGCTGTCTCTAGAGAACCCACAGATCACATCTATACGGTGTGACATCCGTATAATCGACGGCCGTTCTGTTCGGTGGCCCTCAACACTGGATCCACTGACATCATCCTTATGTATGCCACCTTCGCGGCAACGTCACCGATGAAAACGGGGGTATTGATCACCTGATCAGGCAAATATGGCGAGTCCGTTTGCCCTGCTTTCTTAGGGTGTACCCCAACGGCTACTCTCCAGTTCGGGTTTTCGGGCAATTTGACCTCAGCAAACTCTTCTGGGTCACAATAGACAACAACCCCACCTGTAACTGCCACTTTATGGTTCAGTAAACATCCAGCTGACATGTTTAGAGCATCAACTGGCATTTCAACAGTGTTCCCAGTCTGTTGCCAGATCAGCCTGTTAAGGTGGAAGTGACTATCAAAGGCTGTTGGAAGGGATGAATCCACTTCTATTTGGCGGTTGGGTCTAGGTGGAGGTTGTGCAGTTTTTACTGGTTCCCGGGCGGCATCGGCATACAATTTCTTTTTGCCCCTGGTTACTGTAGTCCAGTTGTCATCTAGGACTATTCCCAAAGTTAGTGAGGATTCCTCCAAGGAGCTAACAACATTTGGGTCAGGTTCAGGTTCAATATCCTGGCCGGGCGCAGTTTCCACCGGTAGAGTAGAAGGGGCCTGAACATTTGGGTCAGGTTCAGGTTCAATATCCTGGCCGGGCGCAGTTTCCACCGGTAGAGTAGAAGGGGCCGCTTCCATCACTATTGTTGACTCCTCAGTGGTTTCAGTCACCTCTGATGTTGCCCAG
Source organism: Azorinus chamasolen (assembly GCA_963576725.1). Lineage (NCBI taxonomy): Eukaryota > Metazoa > Mollusca > Bivalvia > Cardiida > Solecurtidae > Azorinus > Azorinus chamasolen. The sequence continues at coordinate 84,079,770 of OY755246.1, forward strand.
AAAGATAGGTGTTCTGGAGATTCATACATAGCTGGTGGTTTCTGTGGAGCAATAGGTTCTTCCTCGTGTTCCACAGGTTCGTTTCCCAGACTGGTGCACTCCACCGTACGCTCCTCCCTTTCCAGAACGGTTGAATTATCTGACTCTTTTCTGTATACCAAGGACGGATATGTCCAGTCCCTTCTGCAAGATGTTGTAGTCTCATCCACGGAGGACGGTTGATTCCAGTCACTCCTATAAAAGGTCCTCGAAGCAAGATTCCAAGTAGCCTACCCATGTCTGGGACGCATGTCCAAACTAGACGTAGCTCGCCTGGTACGCCTGGCTGGTCTAACCGTAGCTCGCCTTAAACTTCTGGAAGAACTAGGATCAGAAATTATCCTTTCATTAGAGTTGCCTCCTCGAGACTTCCCCGACATATGATGCAAACTCAAAAGTCCTCTTGTCTTAAGCACACGGTAGTCTACACACCATTGTACACTTCCTTCCCCCTTCCTAATAAGAACATTTGCCTTCAGCATTTTCAGCACTGTTTCTTCTTTTTTAGCAAAACACATTGGCGTTCTTCTAAAACTTTGTGTAATTGGTTGTGAGGATCCAGCTTCAACTTTATATTCCATTGCTGTAATGTTTCCAAGATCAAAGTCATCATCCTGTGCAGATACATTTTGATACTGAATTAAAAGTTCAGTCACCTCTGCCCTTTCAGATGTGGAACGATTCATAATGGAGCATTCCAATAAATTCATTAAATGCTTTGGAACTTCTTGATTTGAAGAGGTTTCACAATTTTGAGGAATTTGTTCATTGCTGGCATTCTCCGATTCTAACTCTGTGACTGAAATAGCACATTCAATCTCTTCAGCCTTGCTCATGAGTTTGTTATTCTTTAGGGTTACATATTCTTCTGTCGGATTGACCAGACAGACTACAGGTGTTGAAGCAGATGAATGTAGTGTTGTTAGAATCCGAACTTTAAGATCTTCAACAGGTTCCAATATAAAATCTTCAAGGTTTCTGTCTAATTGGCATGGAACAAGATATGCAGTATTTGGTGGAACAACATGTTTCTTCTCCATTTGACAAACCAAGCGATCAGAAACTATAGTAACCTCAGCCGCTGTGTCTATAACTGCATGAAGATCAACATTCTCTACGTTGACCGGCATTTTAAACATAGAATTAGAACGCATCATACAAACTGTTATGGTCTCGGCTTCTTCCAAAGAACCATTTTCAGTTGAATGTTGTGATCCATCGACGTCTGTTCTTGCCAGTTCTTTATACCCACAGCTATTGTACCTCTTTTGAGAAGTTGAACAATTGGCTGCAAGTACCGGCTCTTCTTGAGTATGCGTAAGCGTCTCACAACGTTTGTCCCCCTTTTGTGAAGGAACACAACCTGTTGCAAAACCCGGCATCTCATTATCTTGATCCGGGTCTAGTGAATGTCGGATCGACGGTTGACCCTGTCCTCCGATCCATGGTCGTTTAAAAGTACCGTCTTCTTCAAACAGATTTACTTTTAACTTGGGACATTCCCTCTTGAAATGGCCCACTTCACCGCATTCAAAGCAGGTGCTATTTTGCGTCGTCTTTCCCCTTGATGGTGACGGTGAACGGGAACGAGACTTCACAACTCTCGTCAACAGCTCTTCTATCCTGCCGAACTTCTGATCTAACCTATTTATTCTGTCATCCATCTTCTGATCTAACCTATTTATTCTGTCATCCATCTTCTGATCTAAACTGTTCCTCTTCAGCTCTAAACCAGCAAATCCATCTTCCAAAGTCTTTGTCCTGTTCTCTAACTCGGACTCGGACTCGGTGTCGATGAACCTAATATTTTGCGGAGGTGATGAGGCTCGGTTCCTACTTTCAGCTGACATAGCCAGAACCTCATAATATTGCTGCCACTCATAATCATAGTAGTCGGGGAGTGCATAATTATAACCCATGTCTGGATTATAGCAAGACCTCTCACTAGGATCGGAAAATACCGGAAGTCCATAACCATAATGATAATGTGGTTGAGGAATAGGCAGCGGTGGGTAATCCGATGGTGAAAATGTCAATGGAAAGGACATGTGTGGTGACGCCATTATGTCATCGCTACACTTGTTTCCCAAAAATATATAGCGACTTTCTATATTTGTTCGGCTTACCAGAACAATAACATGTTGAAATCAGTTGTATTTCTCCAGAACACTCCAAACATGAACTTAAATAAGTGTTCGGGTATATTCCTGAACAATAGTTAAATATCAATTTTATCTAATTGACTAGACCTAAGTGCACACCTTTAATGGTAGTAAAAGTGATCAATTAAATATAATTAATTCCTTGTATGTATATGTTTTCAGATGTCCTCTACTGAATATCCTAAACCAAATAATGAGTTATCTTTTAAGCCAAAATTTTAGCAATTAATTAGAATTATTATACATGTATGCTCGAATTTTCATGCAGCTTTGTTATACAATATATAATGTAATCCCTAAATTCCAATTTAATACTGCAAACTTATAATTCTATTCACCTAATATTCCGAAAATATATATATTCACCCAATATTCCCCTCTGTTTTATCCTTTTTTTTTTTTTTTTTTTTTAATAAAGAATATAGTGTCTAGATCTAAAGTAATTTCATATTAGTAAACTAATGGTTCAAAAGAGTGAACGTACGGCATCTTAAAGGTATTCAAAATTTATAATAAACTTATTTTTGTTTTACATTAAATTTGCGTATAAATTCAAGATTTTATTTATTGAGCTAAATCTATTTCCAATAGAATTCACTGTATCATTCAATCCCGGATTATTCAGAGACCGTACAATATCAGCTTATTCTAGATATTGTGCAAATAATAAATTACGACCCAATTAAATACTCCGATTCGGGTCCCACCCAAAACCGAAAGTAGACACGTGTAACGGTCTCACCGATACCACGTGGAAAATAACAAATAAAGATTCGGTCCAACTGAAACCGAAAATAAACACACGTGTAACGGTCCCACCGATACCACGTGAAAAAATACAAATGTACTCCGATTTGAGTCTCATACAAAACCGAAAGTAAACAAACACGTGTAAAGGTCCCACCGATACCACGTGCAAAAATACAAATAAAGATTCGGTCCAACCAGAATCTTAAAACATGTATAGACCCTAACTATCAGTCCCACTGATACCTTAGAGGTCGATAATGTGCAGGTTTTTAAGCTAAAAGACCAAGTTCACATCTTCGAACCACGAGGTTTCATTTTCTCAATGGCAGGTCGAGTGAAATTTTGACTGGCAATTGCTCAAATTCTAGCACAAATACAGTTCAATTGGTGCTCGCAGCGCCAATATAGTAAAATTACAACTCACCAGAGTCCAAAGTCGCTCCCAGCGGCCTGGCACATGGTCATAATGGTTAACTAACGGAGCTCAATAATTGTGCGTCTTGCGTCTTTCAGTTCTATGAATAGTCTCCTGGGCCGAAGTCAAGTTGTGGTCACGTGACCCCCTGTCTCGTCGGTCTTCCTATTCACCGGACCACTAACAGATCTCGGTTTCACTACAATACTATGGGATATGCTAAAGAACATCCAGTCAGGCGAGCATCCTGTAGGCTGAGGGGCGGAGTAATAAACCCGTAATAAACTGCCCCGCCTTCTTTTCAAGCTGTTTAAGTGGATTTTGCTTTGGTGGTTACATCTGAATTAAAAGAACGAAAAGGACCAGATATATTGTTGTATGTTAAGTCAGAGACCTATATTACGTCTCTGGTTAAGAAGACAAGTGCAACAGTCAATAGTATTTTGGGTTTCTTTTGCCAAAACTTTTGTTCAGTATCAAACTATCATTTAGAATTTAGATCCGTTTAATGGCCATTTAAAACTAATTAATTACGCTCACCTAATAAGCGAAAAGAACAAATTTCTGATATATATTAGAAAGAACATATTTCCAAAACTATTGGAACAGATTCGGTCATGTAGTCTGCATTTTAGACATTCCGGACATAAAAGACAGTCTCGACCTTCCCTTTATTCTCTTTATACATTATCATACATTTCCCTTATCATTCCACGTAAATTTATACTTCAATTAATATATATATATATATATTAATATATATGGATGTATATATATATACTAAGAGACATGGTCACTTATGAGGTTTGTGTCTAAATTTCGCCTTGTTGAGAGGTTGTATATACGTAGGGGGTATATATAGAACCCCCCTAAAATGAGTGCTATATCTATGCATAAAAATGACTTTTAAAGAAAAATAACCTCATTCTCATAACAAGGTTTCATATCGAAATTCTATTTGGATTGTCTCCCTTTGATAGGTATCCGCCATTTTAGACTGTGTTTAAAATGTGTCAATTATATACCCCATATATGTGGTAAAAATTGAGACCCAGTCTAGAAATGTATATTACACCCCGTAACATATTATAGCCTGATCTGTATATTACACCCCATAGCATGTATATGGGGTGTAATATATAGTTTAAGTATTTTTTTATATTATTTCTTTATCTTTTAAACTGACTCGTTCTGTTTCACGGAAATTGCCAGGTTTTTAAGAGCAGCTCTTTATCGACCGACAGTGTACCCCTTCTCCTGGGTACTGGATCCCTTACCTATTTGCTCGCATATTCAGTTTAGTCCAGTGGAGAAATGCGTGCCTATCAAAGATTTTACAATGTTAGGTCAAAAGAGCCCATCTAAAGGGGTGAAAACTTCGCGGGAGGGGTGGGGTAATTACCCTGGTCTCCAATAGTAGAGCGCATGGACCCCGGCGTTACATAACCTCACTCTTATCACAATCAAGCCATTGACAACTATGGGAAATGCGAATTTAACCAATGATTATATCAGTTATTATGATTTCGCACATCGAAAAAGGCAGAATAAGTTGACAAATTTTCAAAGCGGATGGTAAGTTTTTACGGTTATTGGGAGTTTGTAAAAATTATGCAGTATGTAGTGACGTATTTTTCTTATTAGAATTAAACCCCTTCCTTTACAACGCACCCACATACTCAACCTGGAAACGGTTGTTAGGTTGCCACCACAACTATTTAAACGATCACTTACCTATGATTTATCCATGAAATTTATAATATTAGATTAACATAAGAGAGTGGAGGAAGTAGATCTAGATCTACAACCAAGAGAATAGTGTGAACCGCCAAAATCCATAAGCAGTGAATCTAGTGATCTTAGGAAACGAACATCATGTGAGGTTCTGCAGATCTTGATCTATCTACATATACATGTATACAGATTAAGAACACAAAATTGTATTTGGCAACCTCAAGTTTAGTTTGTATTTAAGGGATTATTGGTAAACTTTTCAATAGAAGGATATAGGTCTACACAGGTCAATTCGAATATCATGAATTTATGTACAGTAAATGCACTTGTTTTGCTGAATATATATATTATTGCCTTTACAATGTGCATTCATGGCGTAACCGTGGATTATGCAATGACTCCAAATAAATCAAAATTTGAAATCTGAAGCAACGTAATTGCAATTTTAGAATTTGAAAAAGTTACATTCACTTTTCTTTATTCTATAACAGGGGCCGCTTATATAACTAGTGCAGTTTTCCCCTAAAATTTACAATATATTTGATATTTTGTTTCCCTTTACTTAAATGCCGATGTAATTGTTCCCTAGAATGATAGACCCGGCCCAGAGTACAAGCGTAAATATATAATTGCAGTATGTCAAATCACTTAGCAATACAAAGGCATATGATCTTTGAGCTCAGCTATCAAAAACCTTGACTGGGACATGGCGCCTATGATATCTTACTTAAGGACACCAGATTTGGTGCGTATGCTCATCTTAACATTGCGAAGTGTGAATCCTATACATATGTCTATCACCTTGTCCTTCCCATGAGAGCTTGGAATCGCCCTGGAAATTGTTTCACGATACTATCGTGACAAGTGTTAAAAATCGGTTTCGATTTTACTATTGATAATTGGTTCCGCCCAAGTTACTAAATACAGATAGTACAATCGATTTGGTCAGCATGCAAGCGTATTAAATTTATTGTTACATTGAATAACATACGAATTTGTCTAACGTCTCAGTGGCACAATTGTTTCGATAGTGTTTCAGTGGTGCTTTTAGGTCAGTTTTGGGTCAACGTTCGGCCCAAGTCCCTTTCTGAAACATATTTACTTATATTTCCCCTTATTATCTCCAAATTCCCCTCCCAGATTTGTCAAACAATTAAAAATGTTTAATCGAAGAAATAAAATGATAATGCAAACCTGCATGAGAAGATCTGGAATATGAAAGTCAACTCCGATTACATCTATTGTGAAGTATTATATAATATTTTACACAATATAAACTTTTTAACACTTAAACCTATCAGGCCATTTTGTGCAATATTTTTCTTCTTCATGTATCCTTCCAAGCAGTCTGACCTTGGCCTATGCTCATTCAAGTACGCTGCCATACGCAGAGGTCGGAAATAATGTTTGATCATGTTAAAAAAATTCAGCGTATATGAGCGTATGAGTTATAAATATTACGCACACGCTCACCATGCGCTAGGCACACGTTGAATACGCTAGAGTGTCGTAAAAGGCATGCCACTTATAAGTCAAATACGCTTTACATATGGTGGCATGAAGGTGGCTAGTAGAGTTATCATATGGATATATCAGCAAGTTATTTGTAACGTTATTCTGACGAACGACTAACGTATTTAACGTATTCCTGGCGATTCATACGCTACTCAAACGCTCACATGCGCCAAGCATGTGTTACTCGTATGCCAGTATGTGCTACTTTTATGCTGCTATACAATGGCGGTGACATGTTGACATACGCTCGTATACGTTCCCATGTGCTGCCTATACGCCAGATATACGGTTCACATATGCTATTCATACACTGCTAATACGTTCATCGAATATATAGTGGTTGTAATTTCGGGTTCATACGCTCAAAATGCGTGCGTATGGCCAGTTCTTTCGAAACCTTTCGTACTTAGTTTATACGTTCAACTTATACACTAGTGTGATAGGGCAATTACGAACATCACATTTGATGTGTAAGAACATCTTTTCTTTTGCAGACCTTCATATATCCCACTCTTACGTATGTGACACTGCCTAGGTATACTTTCGTCTTGTAGGCGGCACATATTTTTAGACAAAAAACTAATTTCAACGCTAAACAGGTAATTGGGAGGGGGATAAAAAACAACTTGTTTTATTTTGGATAGAGAGTATTAAAATGTACAATTATGTCATATACTTTCTGATTCCGCCAATGGGACGTATATGTTTGCGAGGTCTATAAATCGTTGCTTTGAGTCATTTTGCGGATTTCATATAAAGACCGTTCATTAGTTACTGTATATAATATTTAATCTGCATGCGGGATGTATATGTTTGTGAGGTCTATAAATAATTGCTTTGATTGCAGAACTTCGTGTATTCCACTCTTACGTATGTGACGTTGTCTAATTATACTTTAATCTTGTAGGCGGCACATATATTTAGACAAAAAACTAATCACAACGCAAGCAGGTAACTGCTCTTTTTCTGCATCACTCAGTGTGAAACACTATTTAATGGTTTCTCAAACAGAATGGATGTTATTGGAAGTTATGAGAAAGCAACTTACATATTGGAAACTAACTAATTAAGTTAAAGTCATTCCTCCAAGCTTTTATTTAAAACAGAAACTTGTTTTATTTTGGAAAGAGAATAGTAACATGCAAGAGTATATATACTTTCTGATTCCGCCAATGGGGCGTATATGTTTGCGAGGTCTATAAATCATTGCCTTTAGTCATTTTGTCGATTTTAGATAGAGACAGTTACTGTATATAATATTTTAGAATGCATGTGAGGTGTATACGTTTTGAGGTTTATAAATAATTATTATGAATGTATATAGAGAACATCTATAGCCGTGTGCATGGTGTATGATTATATTGGCGAAGTCTACAAGTAATAGCTTTGATTTAACCCTATCCCTGATATAACGTGTTTCCGGCATTGAAAAATGACCCTGATAAGACAGCTCCAACAGGAGCTCGCTGGTCTGGGTCTACTCTGTTTGTCACCACATACGCCTGGGTAAACGTTCATCTTATAGGCGGCATATTTTTTAGACAAAAACTAAATAACAACGCAAACAGACAACTGGCTTTTTTCTTCATCGCTCAGTGTGGAGCGGTATTTCATGCTTTCTCAAACAGAATCGATGTTATGGAAGTTATGAGCAAACAACTAACATGGAAACCAACTAATTAAGTTAAAGTCATTCCTCTGAGCTTCTATTTCAAAACGAAACTCCTTTTATTTTGGATAGAGAATATTAACATGTACACGTATATTATGTACATACTGATTTGGCCAATGGGGCGTATATGTTTGCGAGGTCTATAAATCGTTGTGTTGAGTCGTTTTGCCGATTTCAGATAGGGAACGTTCGTCAGTTACTGTATATAATATTTAATCTGCATGCGGGGTTTATATGTTTGTGAGGTATACAAATAATTGCTTTGATTGCAAAACTTCATAAAACCCACTTTTACGTAGGTGACATTGTCTAGTTATATACTGAACAAAAAAAAGCTAAGGAAATTTCAGAAAGCAATGGAACAAAAGAACCCCAAAACAAACAACCATTCGATTTGTATTTATTTTTTAGAGTGTTTGGGTGAAACTATACAGTGACACTCTTTACGCAATCAAACCAATATTTTAATTTGCGAAAAATGACGGAAAAGACCAGTTAACTTTGACATTGATTTTTTAAGACGCTATAGGTGTTGAAAGTTCAAATAAAGCATCCTTCTGAGGAAAAATGGACACTTTATGATACCGTGAAATTCAAAATGTTTCAAATATTTTAGATCTTGTGTCATAGCCCCTTAAACACAAATTCCTTAACGTTTTTGTTGAGTACTTTCATATTGTAGGCGGCACATATTTTCAGGCAAAAAACTAATCACAACGCAAAAAGGTAACTGTTTTTTTTATCTGCATTACTCAGTGTGAAACAATATTTAATGGTTTCTCAAACAGAGTCGATGTTATGGAAGACAACTTACATATTGGAAAGTAACAAAATAGTTTAAAGTTATTCCTCCGAGTTTTTATTAAAAAAAAAGAATCTTGTTTTATTTTGGATACAGAATATTAACATGTAAGAGTATATTAACTTACTGATTCCGCCAATGGGGCGTATATGTTTACGAGGTCTATAAATCGTAGCCTTGAGTCATTTTGTCGGGTTTAGATAGAGCCGGTTCAGCAGTTACTGTATATAATATCTAAGTCTACATGCGAGGTGTATATGTGTTTGAGGTCTACGCATAATTGTTTTGAGTGTAAATAGAGAACGTCTATAGCCATATGTAGGGTGTATGATGATATTTGCGAGGTCTACAAATAACTGCTTTGATTTAACCCTTTCCTTCATATAGCGTGTTTCCGGCATTGAAAAAGAGAGTAGACCCATATCAGAGAGCTCCTGTTGGAGCTGTCTTATCAGGGTAAGCTCTGGTTGTCACCACACAATCCTAATGTATTCTAATTGTTTCCCAGTCCGTTAAATGCCTTCATTTTTTTCTTATATGGAAAATTGAACATGGGTTTTTAATTTACATTTATAATGTACATCGTAAAGAAAGGCTAAAGTATAATTTTAAATATATGTAGACTATATGTATTGAGATGTATATAAAATGCTTGTAAATTAATAATGTATATCATTATCTGAATTAGTCGCAATGTATAGTATGTTTGCTTAATAAACTGTGTCCTTCCGCAATCCGTCTTTGGTTCTTCTGAGCACAGAATAATGCAATTCAATCTAAAGCCGGGGCTTTTCTCCACATATATTTAGCTATGTATTTGACTATAACGTAAAACCCGATACAAACAAAACAGAAATAAAATGTGTACTTGACTGTTACAATGTGTAAGGCATCACTATCTATTGAACAGAGTCGGTCTGTCTGTGTCTGGTCTAATCATTACTATATAACCCTAAATGAAATTAATATAGCTCTGCTTATATTTCTGGGGTCTATAAGTAGGGTTAGGGTTAGGGTTATGTTAGGTTAGGGTTAGGGTTAGCCGTGAGTTTGGCCGCTTCTTAAGCTGTACGGACGATCGAATGCCCCAAATTCTATGTAATCTGTGTGATTTTGTTTATATCTTTGTTACCTACATACATATGTAAAGAAAAATACTAGATACAAATAATTGATGTAGAAATAACCATCAAAATAGACCAAAATGGCCCGATTTTCACAAAAATTTGCATTGTAGGCCTAGAGAACGGCGCGTGCGGACGGACGAACATCCGTATGCATTATATTAGAATACTAGCTTGTAAAGAATAACATGTTTAATACATAGAAGTAGGTTTAAAATAAAAGATAAAGTATATAGAGCCCAGGGCTCCATTAAATAGGGCACATAAGGTGCATTTTGGACTCTTTAGCGCAGAATAATGCAATTCAATCTAAAGCCGGGACTTTTCTCCACATATATTTAGCTATGTATTTGACTATAACGTAAAACCCGATACAAACAAAACAGAAATAAAATGTGTACTTGACTGTTACAATATGTAAGGCATCACTATCTATTGAACAGAGTCGGTCTGTCTGTGCCTGGTCTAATCATTACTATATAACCCTAAATGAAATTAATATAGCTCTGCTTATATTTCTGGGGTCTATAAGTAGGGTAAGGGTTAGGGTTATGTTAGGTAAGGGTTAGGGTTAGCCGTGAGTTTGGCCGTTTCTTAAGCTTTACGGACGAACGAATGCCCCAAATTCTATGTAATCTGTGTGATTTTGTTTATATCTTTGTTACCTACATACATATGTAAAGAAAAATACTAGATACAAATAATTGATGTAGAAATAACCATCAAAATAGACCAAAATGGCCCGATTTTCACAAAAATTAGCACTGTGGGCCTAGAGAACGGCGCGTACGGACGGACGAACATCCGTATGCATTATATTAGAATACTAGCTTGTAAAGAATAACATGTTTAATACATAGAAGTAGGTTTAAAATAAAAGATAAAGTATATAGAGCCCAGGGCTCCATTAAATAGGGCACAGAAGGTGCATTTTGGACTCTTTAGCGGGCCTCCAGGATCGATCCTAGAATCAACTATATCTAGGGTTCTCGGTAATGTACTTATAACCAGTTGACTGCGCATAATTAAATCTTCATATGCATGATAAATTAATTGCGTAGACATTGCGAGATCGATTCGGAAATGCCCGTCAAATTTCGTAAATTTCGAAAAAAGAAAAGGTAATTTTCGCGGTTCTTAGCTAATTCAAGACCTCGTACAGACATACACAAAAGCGGACAGACCAATATATTTATGCCTAAGTTCTGTCCAATATTAGTTCTTTATATTGGTATATAGATATAAAGAATATATGCAGAGATTATGTAATAATGGGACCCCAAAACACGGCGGTAATCGCTATAGAACAAGGAACTGTTTTGGCGCCAAAAGGGTTTTCGCGCTCTGACGGACGAACGCCTACACTGAGGAATGTGAATTTAGTGCGTTTGTACAACCTAGTAAACAGCTACAAGTCGGCGCAAAAATATTGAAAAAATATTGAAAAATGACTGAGATATCAGGTTCCAAACATTTAAAATGAGCAAATCCGGAGCGGTTTGGTTGTACATGTATCTGTGTCATAACTGGCAACCTTATTAAAACTCTGTGTTGACACATGATATGACTTTACTTTTTACATCTTGAATAGTTCTACACGTACATGAAAAAAAACCCCACAGAAATATTAAGTTCTAAGCGCGTTATGAACGTTTACTATAACTCGTCCATTTAAGGAAGTGTCTATATTTAACTTGTTTGTTTTTTACTAAAAGTAAACTAAAGGAGAACGCATAGGGTTAGACTATCAAACGATATGTCATTCTGTAGATCTTAACATGCCCAACACGTCGATACCTTTTTGAATTGAAATCGGTCAAACGATAAGTTTTTATTGCCCAAATACGGACAGGGACAGTTCAACCACCAAACCCTATCAAAATTCAACCTACGGAAATTGAAATAAGTTCCTTATAATATGGAAGTTTTCGGAAATGATACTTACAGGCTCTAAAGACCTTTTGATGCTGCATCTTTTGACACCAACATCGCCATATTCGGAAGATAAATAAAAGTGTCATAAACGGATCACGAAAGTTTGTTAGGTTAAATTGTATACATGACACAGCATCATAATCTCAACGCCTGGAGATAGATTTTTTGTGCTGGGTATGTGGTTGGGTCAAGGTCATCGACACCCGACATTGAAAGGTCACGATTGGTGTTGCGTAATCGCTGGGGGCTAAGAATCAAGGGTTGGAGTGTCCCTCAAAGTTGACCAGAAATGCGCCAAAAGTAATTTACCCTACCCCGAATTCGTAGGGGACATTAGTAGATAAACTCGAAATGTACTTATATACCAAGTTTCAGTACTAACCCAAGATTAATAAGGTGGACCCTGATCATGTTGTGTACTCAGGGACACTCGGCACAAAACAGTATAATTAGGGTTAGGTTAGGGTTAGCCCTGACTACGCTGTGTAAGGTGTCTCGCTGAAACCTCGTAACCGGCCATATTTTGAACTGGTATAACTTAGTTCGGATTTTCGCTCTAGTGCACGATTGTGAGGTCCCCAAGTTCGAATCCTTGAAATCAATCGATTTACTAGCTAAAACTGAACAACTTTTGTTCTTACATATATATTCGAAATCTCCCCGGAAGCTTGTTATAAGAGAAAATTTAATTTATTAGGCTGAGACACAAACAAGGGCAGACAACCCGCTTGTATTCAGCCGAGTTGTCCATTTAACCATAGTCTCATACTCACTGCATTGAAACCTTTCCAACGATATGTTACAAGCCTGAGTTTGATTGCATTTGGATCAGGACAACACGACCGACAACCACCGGCCTCTCGGAACGAATGTGGGTGGGGTAACAAAATTGAAATATTAACACCGTCATAACTTTTGAACAGAGAAAGATAGAAAACCAAAGTAAATTGCAAAGTTGCTTGTCCTGTCGAGATCTATCGACTGATGCTATGTTAACTGGGTTCTCTATGCGACTGGCCGAGAACGAGACCGAAAACCATTTCAGTCCAAATTTCGATCCGGCATAACTCAGGATCCATAGGAGATAGACAGAGAGTGTAGACAGTAATTTTGCTTCATTAGACAAGCCCTGTCTATTGCTGTCGCGTTTTTTCACCTAGCACTTTTGGTTCAGATTTTCGCTCTAGTGCACGATTGTGAGGTTACAGGTTCGAAACTTTGATATCAATCGATTTACTGGATAAAACTGAACAACTTTTGTTCTTACATATATATTCGAAATCTCCCCGGTAGCTTGTTATAAGAGAACATTTAATTTATTAGGCTGAGACACAAACAAGGGCAGACAACCCGCTTGTATTCAGCCGAGTTGTCCATTTAACCATAGTCTCATACTCACTGCATTGAAACCTTTCCAACGATATGTTACAAGCCTGTGTTTCATTGCATTTGGATCAGGACAACACGACCGACAACCACCGGCCTCTCGGCACGTGTGGGTGGGGTAACAAAATTGAAATATTAACACCGTCATAACTTTTGAACAGAGAAAGACAGAAAACCAAAGTAAATTGCAAAGTTGCTTGTCCTGTCGAGATCTATCGATTGATGCTATGTTAACTGGGTTCTCTATGCGACTGGCCGAGAACCGGACCGAAAACCATTTCCGTCCAAAGTTCGATCCGGCATAACTCAGGATCCATAGGAGATAGAAAGATAGTGTAAACAGTAATTTTGCTTCATTAGACAAGCTCTATCGATTGCTGTCGCGTTTTTTCACCTAGCACTTTTGGTTCAGATTTTCGCTCTAGTGCACGATTGTGAGGTCCCAGGTTCAAAACTTTGATATCGATCTATTTACTGGCTAGAACTGAGCAACTTTTGTTCTTACATATGTATTCAAAATCTCCCCGGTAGCTTGTTATAAGAGAAAATTTAATTCATTAGGCTGAGACACAAACAAGGACAGACAACCCGCTTGTATTCAGCCGAGTTGTCCATTTAACCATAGTCTCATACTCACTGCATTGAAACCTTTCCAACGATATGTTACAAGCCTGGGTTTGATTGCATTTGGATAAGGACAACACGACCGACAACCACCGGCCTCTCGGCACGAATGTGGGTGGGGTAACAAAATTGAAACATTAGAACAGTCATAACGTTTGAACAGAGAAAGATAGAAAACCAAAGTAAATTGCAAAGTTGATTGTCCTGTCGAGATCTATCGATTGATGCTATGTTAACTGGTTTCTCTATGCGACTGGCCGAGAACGGGACCGAAAACCATTTCAGTCCAAATTTCGATCCGGCATAACTCAGGATCCATAGAAGATAGACACAGAGTGTAAACAGTAATTTTGCTTCATTAGACAAGCTCTGTCGATTGCTGTTGAGTTTTTTCACCTAGCACTTTTGGTTCAGATTTTCGCTCTAGTGCACGATTGGGAGATTACAGGTTCGAAACTTTGATATCAATCGATTTACTGGCTAGAACTGAACAACTTTTGTTCTTACATATATATTCGAAATCTCCCCGGTAGCTTGTTATAAGAGAACATTTAATTTTTTAGGCTGAGACACAAACAAGGGCAGACAACCCGCTTGTATTCAGCCGAGTTGTCCATTTAACCAGAGGCTCATACTCACTGCATTGAAACCTTTCCAACGATATGTTACAAGCCTGTGTTTCATTGCATTTGGATCAGGACAACACGACCGACAACTACCGGCCTCTCGCCACGAATGTGGGTGGGGTAACAAAATTGAAATATTAACACCGTCATAACTTTTGAACAGAGAAAGATAGAAAACCAAAGTAAATTGCAAAGTTGCTTGTCCTGTCGAGATCTATCGATTTATGCCATGTTAACTGGGTTCTCTATGCGACTGGCCGAGAACGGGACCGAAAACCATTTCCGTCCAAAGTTCGATCCGGCATAACTCAGGATCCATAGGAGATAGAAAGATAGTGTAAACAGTAATTTTGCTTCATTAGACAAGCTCTATCGATTGCTGTCGCGTTTTTTCACCTAGCACTTTTGGTTCAGATTTTCGCTCTAGTGCATGATTGGGAGGTCCCAGGTTCGAAACTTTGATATCGATCCATTTACTGGTTAGAACTGAGCAACTTTTGTTCTTACATATGTATTCAAAATCTCCCCGGTAGCTTGTTATAAGAGAAAATTTAATTCATTAGTCTGAGACACAAACAAGGGCAGACAACCCGCTTGTATTCAGCCGAGTTGCCCATTTAACCATAGTCTCATACTCACTGCATTGAAACCTTTCCAACGATATGTTACAAGCCTGGGTTTGATTGCATTTGGATAAGGACAACACGACCGACAACCACCGGCCTCTCGGCACGAATGTGGGTGGGGTAACAAAATTGAAATTTTAGAACCGTCATAACTTTTGAACAGAGAAAGACAGAAAACCAAAGTAAATTGCAAAGTTGCTTGTCCTGTCGAGATCTATCGATCGATGCCATGTTAACTGGGTTCTCTATGCGATTGGCCGAGAACGGGACCGAAAACCATTTCCGTCCAAAGTTCGATCCGGCATAACTCAGGATCCATAGGAGATAGAAAGATAGTGTAAACAGTAATTTTGCTTCATTAGACAAGCTCTATCGATTGCTGTCGCGTTTTTTCACCTAGCACTTTTGGTTCAGATTTTCGCTCTAGTGCACGATTGGGAGGTCCCAGGTTCGAAACTTTGATATCGATCGATTTACTGGCTAGAACTGAGCAACTTTTGTTCTTACATATGTATTCAAAATCTCCCCGGTAGCTTGTTATAAGAGAAAATTTAATTCATTAGGCTGAGACACAAACAAGGACAGACAACCCGCTTGTATTCAGCCGAGTTGTCCATTTAACCATAGTCTCATACTCACTGCATTGAAACCTTTCCAACGATATGTTACAAGCCTGGGTTTGATTGCATTTGGATAAGGACAACACGACCGACAACCACCGGCCTCTCGGCACGAATGTGGGTGGGGTAACAAAATTGAAATTTTAGAACCGTCATAACTTTTGAACAGAGAAAGATAGAAAACCAAAGTAAATTGCAAAGTTGCTTGTCCTGTCGAGATCAATCGATCGATGCCATGTTAACTGGGTTCTCTATGCGATTGGCCGAGAACGGGACCGAAAACCATTTCCGTCCAAAGTTCGATCCGGCATAACTCAGGATCCATAGGAGATAGAAAGATAGTGTAAACAGTAATTTTGCTTCATTAGACAAGCCCTGTCTATTGCTGTCGCGTTTTTTCACCTAGCACTTTTGGTTCAGATTTTCGCTCTAGTGCATGATTGGGAGGTCCCAGGTTCGAAACTTTGATATCAATCGATTTACTGGCTAGAACTGAACAACTTTTGTTCTTACATATGTATTCGAAATCTCCCGGTAGCTTGTTATAAGAGAAAATTTAATTCATTAGTCTGAGACACAAACAAGGGCAGACAACCCGCTTGTATTCAGCCGAGTTGCCCATTCTCACTGCATTGAAACCTTTCCAACGATATGTTACAAGCCTGGGTTTGATTGCATTTGGATAAGGACAACACGACCGACAACCACCGGCCTCTCGGCACGAATGTGGGTGGGGTAACAAAATTGAAATTTTAGAACCGTCATAACTTTTGAACAGAGAAAGATAGAAAACCAAAGTAAATTGCAAAGTTGCTTGTCCTGTCGAGATCAATCGATCGATGCCATGTTAACTGGGTTCTCTATGCGATTGGCCGAGAACGGGACCGAAAACCATTTCCGTCCAAAGTTCGATCCGGCATAACTCAGGATCCATAGGAGATAGAAAGATAGTGTAAACAGTAATTTTGCTTCATTAGACAAGCCCTGTCTATTGCTGTCGCGTTTTTTCACCTAGCACTTTTGGTTCAGATTTTCGCTCTAGTGCATGATTGGGAGGTCCCAGGTTCGAAACTTTGATATCAATCGATTTACTGGCTAGAACTGAACAACTTTTGTTCTTACATATGTATTCGAAATCTCCCGGTAGCTTGTTATAAGAGAAAATTTAATTCATTAGTCTGAGACACAAACAAGGGCAGACAACCCGCTTGTATTCAGCCGAGTTGCCCATTTAACCATAGTCTCATACTCACTGCATTGAAACCTTTCCAACGATATGTTACAAGCCTGGGTTTGATTGCATTTGGATAAGGACAACACGACCGACAACCACCGGCCTCTCGGCACGAATGTGGGTGGGGTAACAAAATTGAAATTTTAGAACCGTCATAACTTTTGAACAGAGAAAGACAGAAAACCAAAGTAAATTGCAAAGTTGCTTGTCCTGTCGAGATCTATCGATCGATGCCATGTTAACTGGGTTCTCTATGCGATTGGCCGAGAACGGGACCGAAAACCATTTCCGTCCAAAGTTCGATCCGGCATAACTCAGGATCCATAGGAGATAGAAAGATAGTGTAAACAGTAATTTTGCTTCATTAGACAAGCTCTATCGATTGCTGTCGCGTTGTTTCACCTAGCACTTTTGGTTCAGATTTTCGCTCTAGTGCACGATTGGGAGGTCCCAGGTTCGAAACTTTGATATCGATCGATTTACTGGCTAGAACTGAGCAACTTTTGTTCTTACATATGTATTCGAAATCTCACCGGTAGCTTGTTATAAGAGAAAATTTAATTCATTAGTCTGAGACACAAACAAGGGCAGACAACCCGCTTGTATTCAGCCGAGTTGTCCATTTAACCATAGTCTCATACTCACTGCATTGAAACCTTTCCAACGATATGTTACAAGCCTGGGTTTGATTGCATTTGGATAAATACAACACGACCGACAACTACCGGCCTCTCGGCACGAATGTGGGTGGGGTAACAACATTGAAATATTAACACCGTCATAGCTTTTGAACAGAGAAAGATAGAAAACCAAAGTAAATTGCAAAGTTGATTGTCCTGTCGAGATCTATCGATTGATGATATGTTAACTGGGTTCTCTATGCGACTGGCCGAGAACCGGACCGAAAACCATTTCCGTCCAAAGTTCGATCCGGCATAACTCAGGATCCATAGGAGATAGAAAGATAGTGTAAACAGTAATTTTGCTTCATTAGACAAGCTCTGTCGATTGCTGTTGAGTTTTTGCACCAAGCACTTTTGGTTCAGATTTTCGCTCTAGTGCACGATTGTGAGGTCCCAGGTTCGAAATCTTGGTATCAATCGATTTACTGGCTAGAACTGAACAACGTTTGTTCTTATATGTATATTCCAAATCTCCCCGGTAGCTTATTATATTAGAAAAATAATTCATTGGGCTGAGACCCAAACAAGGGCAGGCAACCCGCTTGTATTCGGCCGATTTGTCCATTTGACCAAAGTGTCATATTCACTGCACTTCGAAATCTCCCCGGTAGCTTGTTATAAGAGAAAATTTAAAGGCTGAGACAAATACAAGGGCAGACAACCCGCTTGTATTCAGCCGAGTTTTCCTTTGACCATAGTGTCATACTCGTTGCATTGAAACCTTTCCAACGATATGCCACAAGCCTGGGTTTGATTGCATTTGGACCAGGACAACACGACCGACAACCACCGGTCTCTCGGCACGAATGTGGGTGGGGTAGCAAAATTGAAATATTAAAACCGTCATAATTTAAGATCGGAGAAAGATAGAAAACCAAAGTAAATTGCAAAGTTGCTTGTCCTGGTAAGATCCATCGATTTATGCCCTTTTGGTTCGGATTTTCGCTTTATTGCACTATTTTGAGATCCCATATTCGAAACCTTGATATCAATCAATTTACTGGCTAGAACTGAACATCTTTTGTTCTTATATGTATATTCCAAATCTCCCCGGTAGCTTATTATATTAGAAAAATAATTCATTGGGCTGAGACACAAACAAGGGCAGGCAACCCGCTTGTATTCAGCCGATTTGTCCATTTGACCAAAGTGTCATATTCACTGCAGTGAAACCTTTCCAACGATATGCTACAGACCTGGGTTTGGTCGCATTTGGCTCAGGAAAACACGACCGACAACCACCGGTCTCTCGGCACGAATATGGGTAGGGTAACAACATTGAAAAATTAAACCGTCATAATTTTTGAACGGAGAAAGAACGAAAACCAAAGGTAAATTGCAAAGTTGCTTGTTGTGATGAGATCTACCGATTGGTATTTCGTTTTCTGGGACAGGCGCAACATGAGCGAGAAGGTGGTCGAAAATGATTTCTGGTCAAAGTTTGATCCGTTATAAATCAGGAACTATAGGAGATATCTAAAATAATTTCAACAGCAAATGTGCTTCATTTGACAAGCTCTATCAATTCTCGTCAAATTTTCTCATCCAGTCCTTCTGGTTCTGGTTTTTCACTTTTGTGCATTATTTTGAGGTAACAGATTTGAAACCTTTATATCAATCGATTTAACAGTCAGAAATGGACAACTTTTATTCTTACATATATATTCTATGTCTCTCCGGTAATATGTTTTGTTTAACCTTTTCCTTCATATAAACGTGTTTTCACGCATCTGCTTACAGAGTAGACCCAGATAAGACGGATCTTTTATAGCCGTCTGATCAGGGTCTGCTATGTTTGCTAATGGAATTTGATACTTCGTTCTTTACTTTCTAAAATGGCTACAATGTTCCATCGTTCATATGTTATTATGGCTGTTTTGTCCATGAATATGCACAGGTATTGAAAGATAGAATACAAATAGAACGGGGAAAGTGCTAAACATAGTTTATATCCTTTAGACCAATCGATTTATGGGCTAGAAATTAACAACTTTTGTTCTTACATACATTCGCTATATTTCCAGTAGTTTGTTTTAAGAGAAATGTAATTCATTAGGCTCTGACAAAATCAAGGGCAGACAACATGCTTGTATTCAGCCGAGTTGTCAATTTTACCATAGTATCAAACTCTTTGCAATTGAATCATTTCCTGCGATATGCTACCAGCCTGAGGTTGATCGCATTCAGGTCAATACGATCGGCAACCACCGGTCTCTCGACAAGAATTTGGGTGAGGTAACGAAAGCGAACATTTAAAACCGTAATAACTTTTAAACGGAGCCAGATGGAAAAAAAGAAAGTAAATTATGTAGTGGCTCACAATGAGATCTGCATATTTCTTTTGATGGTAGAAACAAATTCATATGTCTGTTTCTTCAATGTAGATACAAACCAGATGGCTGCTGCATGTTGCAAGAGCTCACTGATCCATTCTTCTTTGCTACCGAATTTACTATAAATACACCAAATACACCCACTGGTTGAATAAGTGAATTTGGCAGATTTTTATAACTATGAATTAGACTGACATATTAGCATGTAGTATGGACCCTGAATAAACAGGTCATCCAGGAGTAGTTTGATTTTGACCTACATTTGTTTGCCTAAGTTTGTGTGTCTGAACAATTATGGTATGTGCTATGTGTTAATTGTACGTGTCTTACCCCTTTTTATATCTTTAGATCGATTTACCCTCCCCCATGTCAAGTTCATACACTGAGGTCAAACTTCAGATTTGTATAATGAATGACATTTGAACAATGACAGACAAGCACTTCATATTGCCATACATGTGCATTTAATAAAACTGTATTTTTGGAGTGGTTGCATTTGAGGAAAAACGTAACATAAAAACGTAAAGGTCAAATTGGCACCCTTGGAAATCATAATAAGAATTCATATACATGTGATTCAAGGATATGCTGGACGAATTTTTTTAAATAATTTAACAAATAGCAACCACAGTGATAAATATTGTTTTAACACTTTCTCTGATGAATATTCACGTAGGAAATAATGACATCATGAATATTAATAAGAATATATTTTTATAATGGCATTAATGAACACAGTATATTTTGGCTCAGGCAGAAGCTGTAGAATCAGATCTATATTACACCATAAGCAAACAGAGCAGACCCTATAGGAGCCGCCTGATCTGGGTCTACTCTGTTTGCAGATGCGCCGAAATGCGCTTACATAAGGGAAAGGGTTCAAGCTAATCGCAAACATGGTGTGATCGTTTAGATGATGAAAATGATATCTGGATATTTGAATGCCTGAGGTCAATTTTCCAACCCAAGTTGACAGTATTGTGTACAGTATATAATTTTGATATGTTGTGGGCTATATTAAAGCTTTGTTATAACATTATGTGGTATATATCTTTGTATATATATATATTGTATAAAAACGTTATGTGATATATATATAAATACTTTTTGTATAGACTATGTGGTATATATAAATATATATATACTTTTTATAATCTAAGTGGTATATATATATATGATTTTTGTATAAATATTACGGGTTGGAACTGAAGCCCCACAGTAAGGTTTGACACAGAGACCCCGTAACTGACCATATTTCTTTATATATATATATATATATATATATATATATATATATATATATATATATATATATATATATATATATATACGTCTTTCTAACAGTCTGCTTGTCTGTCTGTCTGTCTGTTTGTCCTGTCTGTCAGACCCTTCTTCGCCCCTCGCTTTGACAGTGGATGTATCAAAGACCTATGATAATAGGTATTTGGATGATAGATAGAATCTTTATTTACATCTCATCAATGCACATTCAGTATATAAAAACATATACAATAAACATTTCAAATAGTGCATAATATATATAGCCATTCCATAAAGGAATTATATAAGAGATGGTAAAAATGACATCGCATGTCATATATAACACATATGTTTATAACATCACAGTATGACACAAATAAAATCGGACCACTGCAAATTGCAATAATGATCCAATACATACCAAAACGGTTTAAAAAGAGAGTATAAAATGAAATAAGAATAATCAACAAAAGCAAGCTAAAGTACTCCGCGATGTTCAAAATCTACACCTGTTAAGAAAACTTATAAAGATCAATTAAAATTATATGATACTATATCATAAAAACATATCCGGAACATCAGATACCTAAAAAAAATTAATAATAACAAGTCTATTTACAAAGTGAAACTTGCCGTCTCTGTAAAATGTAAAAGAAGGTTTTGGCACAGTCCTTTATCATGTCTGTGTTGGAAAACAGAAACACATATTTATTAAAATTATCTAAGTCTAATGTCTGGATGTATGTACTTTTAAGCACCTCTCTTCAGTGGATACGATACAATACAATGTAAACAATATTTGTACTTTTAGCTCCTCGCCTCAGTGGATGTATATACGTTTAAGCCCCTCGTCTCAGTGGATATTTGTACTTTTTAGCCCCTCGTCTCAGTGGATGTATATATTTTTAAGCACATCGATATATATCGTCTCAGTGGATGCTACTTTACTGTATAATTCCGCGATTGAATACAAACTTGACTTTTTTCTCTAAATATACATTATGATTAAGGGAAGCAAATCTGTGAAGACACCTTTTTACTATGTCAGCATTGCCTCCCTTTATCTATTGAAATGTGATCTCTTAACATACAGGCATTAATTATTTCAAAGACAATTTATTGTCTTAGATCTTTCTTTTTTAGGAACTTCTTAGAATCTTAAATGGTGAGAACTATTTAAATTAAACTTGAGATTTTAAATATTTCTATATATCTTATATGTATTGTTTCAATATGCTAAACTTATCCTATGTTTACAGGCTGTTTGTTTTAAAGCATTATTGTTGTATGTTACTATAGTCGTCACATAGCTTCTGGTATAGCTAATGTTATTTGTTGTAAACCCGACTGAAAATAAAGCTTCTTGTAACTCCTTTTTAGTCCCTCGTCCCAGTTGCTGTGTGTACTTATTAACCCCTCGCCTCAGTGGATGTTTGTACTTTTTAGCACCTCGCCTCAGTGGATGTATGCTTAAAATTAAGCCCCTCGTCTCAGTGGATGGAAGTCCTTTTTAGCCCCTCGTCTTAGAGGATGTATGTACTTATTAGCCCCTCGTCTCAGTAGATGATTTACTTTTTTAGCACTTCGCCTCAGTGAATGTATATACTTTTTAGCCCCTCGTCTCAGTGAATGTACATACTTAATAGCCCGTCTCTCAGTGGATGCATATACTTCGAAGCACCTCGTCACAGTGGATGCAACTCCGTTTTAGCCCCTCGTCTCAGTGGATATGTGTACCTAATAGCCCCTCGTCTCAGTGGACGTTTGTACTTTTTAGAACCCCGCCTCAGTGGATGTAATTCCTTTTTATCCCCTCGTCTCTGTGGATGTAATTACAAGTCCGTTTTAGCCCCTCGTCTCAGTGGACGTTTGTACTTTTTAGAACCCCGCTTCAGTGGATGTAATTCCTTTTTATCCCCTCGTCTCTGTGGATGTAATTACAAGTACGTTTTAGCCCCTCGTCTCAGTGGATGTTTGTACTTTTAGCATGTCGCCTCAGTACGTGGATGTATATAATTTTATGCCCCTCGTCTCTGTGGATGTAATTACTTTTTATACGCCCGTCTTCAGACGGGACGTATTATGTCGTGGCGTTGTCCGTCCGTCCGTCCGTCCGTCTGTCTGTCTGTCTGTCTGTCCGTCCGTCCGTCCGTCCGTGAACTTTTGTTTGTCCGCTCTCTAACTCGAACAAATTGAATCGGATCCTTTTCAAACTTGGTCAGCATGTATATGGCCAAAATGACTCGGCTAAGTTCGATAATCAGCAACATCGCCCTGCACACTTCTGAATTATCTCCCCTTTTTTAATAAATTTTTAACAAAATTCTCTTGTCCGCTCTCTAACTCGAACAAATTGAATCGGATCCTTTTCAAACTTGGTCAGCATGTATATGGCCAAAATGACTCGGCTAAGTTCGATAATCAGCATCATCGCCCTGCACACTTCTGAATTATCTCCCCTTTTTTATTAACTTTTTAACAAATTTTAAACAAAATTCGTTTTTTGTCCGCTCTCTAACTCAAACAAATAAAATCCAATCCTCATCAAACTTAGTCAGCATGTATATAGTCAAAATGACTTGGTCAAGTTCGATACACCTGGAAACGTTCAGTGTATTTTCTATTTTCTTTTAAAAATCTATGTATGAAAAGGGGGGTTACTGCAGGAAAAGTCATTGGACTTGTCACAAAATCAATAGCTGTCTTCCCTGTATGGTGATGAAGCTAAGTATTTAATTTGGTTACAACAGGTCTATATTATATATATAGCTCTACTAGGCAGTTGCCAATGATAGTTTCACATTGTAACAGATTCAATTTCCTATTAAATTGGCTTATCACTGACTTTGCCGACGGGCGTATTTTGCTGCACAGCGGTGCTCTTGTTAGCCCATCGTCTCAGTGGATGTATGTATGTCCTTTTTAGCCCCTCGTCTCAGTGGATGTATGTAGTTATTAGCCCCTCTTCTCAGTGGCTGCAAGTCCTTTTTTTAGCCCCTCGTCTCAGTGGATGTATGTACTGTACTTATAAATAAGCCCCTCGTGTCAGTGGATGTTTGTACCTTTTAGCACCTCGCCCCGGTGTTTATACTTTTAAGCCCCTCGTCTCAGTGGAGATATATATAATTTTTATATATATTTTAGCCCTTCCTCTCAGTGGATTCATGTACTTATTTAGCCCCTCGTCTCAGTGGATACATCTACCTATTAGCCCCTCGTGTTAGTGGATAATCTACTTATAAACCCCTCCTCTCAGTGGATTCGCCTCAGTGTATACATCTACTTATTAGCCCCTCGTGGATATATGTTTAGATACTCGTGTCAGTGACTCAGTGGATATATTTTTGCTTTGCTTCCCGACATATCAGCTTAACTTGCAGTAGATATATAAGTTGTCCAGTCACTCGCCTCAATGGATATATGGTGTGCTCAGGCATTCGCCTCAGTGGATATGTTTGCTTTTTATTTCATCCCCTCTGTGGATATATCTGCTTTTCAGTCCTTCTCATCTACCTTCTCATTGTATCACGGGTTCCATTGTATCACGGTATTTATAAACACGGGAATTATCGCGGATAACATCATTAACTAGACCCCTATTTGTATAAAAACAACAACATGGAAGTCACATTTTGTTCAGAAAGAGCCATTTCTCCGAAAACGTCGAGATAACTGGAAAGTAAATACTATTTTTGTATATTTTGAATCAATATAGCGAATATTCATAGATTCCATGATGCCTCCTTCACAAAAAAGTCCCACATAATTATTTATCAATACAGAACCTACTTTGACAGCTGTGGTCTGATATTCCTATATCCGATATACAACTTATTGACGTGACAAGTAACCTCGACCTTGTTATGAAGGAAAAAAACTATGGAAAGAATAAAGGAACATAATAGTGAATTATTTCCATTTTCACCCTATAATGTGTGTGACAAGAAGCAGCCAGAAGGATTGGTTAAGTCAGCAGGTGTTGTGTTCGGATGTTGTGTTCGTCAAGTGGAGAAAATATGTGACTATTTATCCTGGACACATTTATCATTTTGCTCTCCAGTTAATGTTTTACGAAGTTGAAGTGTCTTGACGTGTCCATATTGTGTAGGAAATTATGAGATTTGTCTACAAAACTGTAAATAGTTCGTATTTGCCCTTTTCCCACCACTTTTGATGTTTATTTCACCAGTTTTGATAATTCCTAAAAAACAGCAATCGTGACAATAAATTACTGGATTTGTGCTCCATAGACTCGATTCTATTATAAGTGTGACATAATGGTAAACTCCCTCAAATCACATCACACATATGTCAGTTATAAAAACACCTAACAAAACAGCAAATATCGGTGTTTATTAAATAATATTCACATGGATGTACAGGAATCATTTACCCCTAAACATGTAAAAAATAATAAACAGCAAGTTAGTTTATTTATATAGTTATTATTGTAAAAAAGATAAGTACCGTGGTACAACGGAACTCCGGGCTATATACATGTATAAATATGCGTTTCAGACCCATCCCCTGGTTTCTAGTCCCTATCCACAGTGGATATGTTATTCAATCCCTCGTCCTAGTGCATATGTTTGCTTCTTAGCATCTTGACTTAAAAGTGTGTAACAATTTGAATTTTAAGGGAGTTAAATGAGGTTAGCTTATTGATTATGTTTTGTAGTTGTGGGGGTTGTCTCCCTTTACTCAGCAGGGTTCTGCTTTGCTGTGTAGCATCATGGGAATCTCGCTCATGCATACAATTGCACTGGACATGTCTGGCATGTATAGGTGGGTTCGGTGCAAGCCCTTTATTTGAGAGAGAACAGTTATGTTTTGTTTGGAAGTAGATGTTTATGTTGTTTGTGTTAAATGTAAATTCCTTTCCTATTTGGTATTACTATCTTAGTTTGTATTAGATTAAACCATTTCTCTATTTTATGTTTATTCCAAGTTTAGCAAACAGAGCAGAGCCTCACCAGACCGCTCCCATATGGACCGTCTGATCTGGGTCTACTCTGTTTGCTATTGCTTTAAAATAGTTTATATGAAGGAAAGGGTAAAATGTACTGCCATTCTACAGTATAGGAACAATTAAATTCAAGTTAATTTCTACTTTACAAGTTTTCATTGAAAATGTCTTCCCATTTGTTCTGTATTATGTTTAGCAAATTCCTTTCTTAGTGTTTGACTGATGTTTTACTGACAATAACTTGTTAATCATATTCATATTCATAAACTAAACTAATTCTATAATTTGCAGTTTAACCTCATATTGAAAGAGAGCGGAGAGAGCGTGGACCAGCTCTGTTCCCATAGAATTTGTAATTGATTGAAAATAATGAAATAACTTCAAATGAGTATTGGAATGAATGTATTTATTAAACGAACATTGCCATACTTGTATGTTATAACATGTATGTTTGATATAGTGAGTTTGTGATTAAGTGCTCCTTTATGTTTATTTACCGAGCTTAACTTTGGATAGCTGTAATAAAGCTTTATTGAGGCTTCGCCTTGTCTATTCAAAGTATAACCCTTACATCGGTGCATATAATATCTGCATATCTGCAATGTAGATCAAGACCTAATTGAACATACATGTATTGTCTGTTTGCCCTTTTTTCAATGGTGGTGATTGTGATAATTCACTGTATAAATGTTAACAGCGTGACCATTTCCTATGTCGTGTAGAGAGCCTTGAATCCGAAAAGTGGAGGAAACTTTTACTTTAAACTTGGTCTATGTGTTCAATATTTTGCATTTCATAAGAATCTTTGGCGTAAAATTCTAATCATAAAATTTAATTATTTTCAATTAACCTTCTATGCACCCTTAACTTATATATTTGTACTTAACACTTTCTTTACTTTACGGCTACTATACGCATTCATGTCATGGAACATCTCGATGTAAGGAATATATTTTCAACATTTGATACAATTGACGTTTATTAACACTTATCGTGCTAGGCACGACCACGACCGAAGTTGGAAACAGTCTGGATCCGGACCAGATACCGAATGATCCACGCTGTTTGTCGCTCGAACATTTTTTTCTTCACCAAATTCGATGTGCATCTAACGATGTTGAATATGGGATTAAACGAAACTTCAAAAGGATGTCACTTTATTCTGCAAGATAAGGGTTAAGATAATACCACTTTGCCTGAAAATGCATACCTCTATTTTAATATGTTTTGCTTTTCGTTACCATACCGAAGATGAAAATCATTACACAACTCGCAAAAATCGTAGCGTTTGCCTAAAAATGAAGCTTTCAACTATTATATTTAATTAAGCCGGAACTATTTCCTGTGAAGTTTACGCTGTGTTACATTGTAACTCTTTCAACTCTATAGTCCGCCATTGACTGTATCTGCAAACAGTGTCGACTCAGCTCATATGGCTATCTTTGATCCGTTTGAAATGAACTTGTAAATATTTATAGAAACAGAAACCAATTATTTTTTCTGAGGTTGAAGGGTTAAACTAACGCTGAAACGAACCTATTATTCATACGACTTTACAGTTATACAGTAAAGTGGTGATAAATAGCCAGGACATGTGCTAGGAGTCTGCTTCCCTGTCGGAAAGCTAATTAGGGGGCAATAAATTTCAGATTGACCTGGGTCAGATTTTTCTCTCTGTTATAAACCTCTCATGTGGCATTGGCTCCTGCATACATGTATGCATAGCTTTACATTCTAGGTTTTATACAACAGTACAATAACGTTTCCAGAATAGTTTTGAAGATTTGTACCGATGAGAAAGTTTCCATTATTTTAAATGCAATAGATCTTGCCAGGTATAATTTACCCGATGAGTCTTAGCGCATACAAATTCCTGAATTCATGCTCACATTAAATGTATAATTCATATTAATGTTGATGATGATGATGATAATAATAATAATGATATTAATAGTATTAGTGTCATTATCATTATCATTATTATTATTATCATTATTCCATGTATTACTGTTATTATTATTAATAATATTATTACATGCACTTATATTATGTGCGTTTCTGTGGTGTTTGTGTGTCTGTATGTGTGTCTGTGTGTTGTTGTTGTTGTTGTGTGTGTGTGTGTGTGTGTGTGTGTGCGTGCGTGCGTGCGTGCGTGCGTGTGAAAGCGCGCGCGTGCGTGTGTGGCAGAGCATGGATAATAGAGGATAATAATTGAGATTTCTCTGAATATAATTGGTAATTATCGGCCTCTTTTCACACTGGATCTGCTAAACATTGCGCTCCGGTTTAAATCTGAGTAGGCAAACTTACACAATTTAGTATGTTGATGTTCGTTCAATTTGTATGTTTTGTCATGAGTAAATAGATCTGGATTAGGAACTTTTTCGAACCCTCTGATCTCGGTCTAAGTTGTTTCTCAGGATGATTAATATGCAAGGTAAATTGTTGAAAACCTTAAAGGGGTCCCTGATCTGGTTCAGCACTGCAGTACCTAGTTCACTTTGCTAGGTAAACCATTGTATATCTAATGCTTTGATGCATCTTGAAATTATGTTTTGGTTTGTGCAAACCATCCTGTTTGGAATGGTGATGTTGAATCCTTTTTATCCACGCTTGTGCTGTTTGGTTTAATCATATAAGGTGAAGAACGTTGCATTGTGTCATGAGTAAACCACAGAGCTGTTGATTAGGGAGCCTATTGATCTGGGTCTACACTGTTCCGTTGTCCGACTCTTAAAACTAGCTTAATCTTAATATATCTAGTATGTTAATGCTGGTTGATTTAGTACCCCTTTCCCTTATATGCTATATTTAGACTCAGAGAAGGGGTCTGGTGAAAAGAAAAAAATGTATAGAAGAAAAGAAATGTTTGAATAGTTTTAAAACCGTTTGCTGATTCCCAACAATTGCTCCATTTCCCCATTTCCCACAATGTAACTTACACAGAAACGGGACATTCCGTTTCTATATGAGGAAAACGATTAAATTTTAGTATCGAGTAACTGTACAGATTAGGATTAGAGTCTTGTTCAAGCACATTCATCTTAGACTGCAGTTTCTTGGTGTCTATCTAATTGTACACTTGTAATGATTGCATATTTTTGTGTGTTGATGTTAGCTGAACTTGCTGTTTTATAATAAGTAGACAATGAAGCTCAGGTTTAGATCCCAATACTGTGGATTTACGCACTTTCTGATTCATTAAAGGAGGCAAACTATTGCAAATATGGTATATTAACCAGTGTGGAATTTGTAGCTTTGTATGCAGTTAACGGTGCAGATTTAGAACGATAACTTATTCAAGCATTTTGGTCAGGTTCAGCACTGTTTATTGAAGCCGTATTGACCATAATAGGCTAAATTGTGTGAAGTTGGTAGTAAGAACCGGTTGACACTATCATCATTTCTGATATGATAAGTCATTGGACTGACAACGTATCCGGAACATTGCCATTTCCGGCTCCAAACTCTGCATCTGAGGTATAAACACACCACTAGTTGTTACTAATAGATCACTAGAGCGAAAATCCGAACCAAAAATGCTAGGTGAAAAAACGCAACAGCAATCGACAGGGCTTGTCTAATAAAGCAAATTTACTGTTTACACTAGCTTTCTATCTTCTATGGATCCTGGGTGTTCGGTCCCGTTCTCGGCCATTCGCCTAGTGAGCCCTATAAACATGATATCAATCGATGGATCTCACCAGGATAAGCAACTTTGCAGCGTACTAAGGTTTTCTATCTTTCTCCATTCAAAAGTTATGACGGTTTTATATTTAAATTTTGTTACTCCACCCACATTTGTGCCGAGAGGCCGGTGGTTGTCGGCCGTGTTGTTCTGATCCAAATACGACCAAATCAATGCTTGTAGCATATCGTTAGAAAGGTTTCAATGCAGAGAGTTTGACACCATGATCAAATGGACAACTCCGCTGAATCCAAGTGAGCCTAACGAATTAGGTTTTCTCTTACAACAAGCTACCGGAGAGATTTTGAATATATATGTAAGGACAAAAGTTGTTCAGTGCTAGCCAATAGAGCGATTGATAACAAGGTTTCGAACCTGCGGCTTAAAAATCGTACACTGGAGCGAAAATCCGAACCAAAACTTTGCAGTTTACTTTGGTTTTCTATCTTTCTCCATTCAAAAGTTATGACGGTTTTGATATTTCAATTTTGTTACCCCACCCACATTCGTGCCGAGAGACCGGTGGTTATCGGCAGTGTTGTTCTGATCCAAATACGACCAAACCCAGACTTGTAGCATATCGTTGGAAAGGTTTCAATCAGTGAGTTTGACACCATGGTCAAATGGACAACTCCGCTGAATCTAAGCGAGTTGGCTGCCCTTGTTTGTGTAAGAGCCTAATGAATTAAGTTTTCTCTTACAACAAGCTACCGGAGAGATTTGGAATATATATGTAAGAACAAAAGTTGTTCAGTCCTAGCCAATAGAGCGATTGATAACAAGGTTTCGAACCTGGGACTTAAAAATCGTACACTTGAGCTAAAATCCGAACCAAAAGTGCTAGGTGAAAAAACGCGACAGCAATCGACAGGGATTGTCTTATGAGGCAAATTTATCGTCTACACTATCTTTCCATCTCCTATGGATCCTGAGTTATGCTGGTTCGAACTTTGAACGGAAATGAGTTTCGGTACCGTTCTCGGCCAGTCGCCTAGAAAACCCAGTAAGCATGGCATCAGTCGATCGAGCTGATCAGGACAAGCAGCTTTGTTATTTACTTTGGTGTTCTATTTACTCCTTTCAAAAGTTATGACGGTTTTAATATTTCAATTTTGTTACCACATCCACATTCGTGCCGAGAGGCCGGAGGTTGTCGGCCGTGTTGTCCTGAACCAAATGCGACCAACCCTAGGCTTGAAGCATATCGTTGGAAAGGTTTCAATGCAGTGAGTATGAAACTTTGGGTAAATGGACAACACAGTTGAATACAAGCGGGTTGCCTACCTTGTTTGTCTCAGAGCTTTATGAATTGAATTTTCTTCTACAACAAGCTACCGGAGAGATTTGGAATATATATGTTAGAACAAAAGTTGTTAAGCCCTAGCCAATAAATCGATTGATACCAAGGTTTCGAACTTGGGACCTCAAAATCGTGCACTAGTGCAAAAATCCGAACCAAAACAGCTAGGTGAAAGAACGCGACAGTAATCGACAAGGCTTGTCAAATGAAGCAAATTACTGTTGACACTATCTATCCAGTGAGTATGACACTATGCTCAAATGGATTTCTCGGCTTGATTCAAGCGGGTTGTCTGCCTTTGTTTGAGTCAGAGCCTAGTGATTTAAACTTCTCTTATAACAATCCACCGGAGAGATTTGGAATATATATGTAAGAACAAAAGCTGTTCAGTCCTAGCCAATAAATCGATTGATATCAAGGTTTCGAACCTGGAACCTCAAAATCGTGCACTAGAGCGAAAATCCGATCCAATAGTGCTAGGTGAAAAAACGCGACAGCAATCGACAGGGCTCGTGTAATGAAGCAAATTTACTGTTTACACTATAGTTCTATCTCCTATGGATCCTGAGTTATGCCGGATCGAACTTTGGACGGAAATGGTTTTCGGCCCCCTTCTTGGCCAGTCGCACAGGAAACACAGTAAACATGACACCAGTCGATATATCTCGTCACGACAAGCAACCTTGCAATTTACTTTGGTTTTCTATCTTTCTCCGTTCAAAAGTTATGACGGTTTTATATCTGAATTTTGTTACCCAACCAACATTCGTGCCGAGATGCCGGTGGTTGTCGGTCGTGTTGTCCTGATCCAAATGCGACCAAACCCTGACTTGTAGCATATCGTTGGAAAGGTTTTAATGCAGTGAGTATGCAACTATGGTCAAATGGACAACTCGGCTTAATACAAGCGGGTTGTCTGCCTTGTTTGAGTCAGAGCCTAATGAATTAAACTTTCACTTATAACAAGCTACCGGAGAGATTTGGAATATATATGTAAGAACAAAAGTTGTTCAGTCCTAGCCAATAAATCGATTGATATCAAGGTTTCGAACCAGGAACCTCAAAATCGTGCACTAGAGCGAACATCCGATCCAAAAGTGCTAGGTGAAAAAACGCGACAGCAATCGACAGGGCTCGTGTAATGAAGCAAATTTACTGTTTACACTATAGTTCTATCTCCTATGGATCCTGAGTCATGCCGGATCGAACTTCGGACGGAAATGGTTTTCGGTCCCCTTCTCGGCCAGTCGCATAGAGAACACGGTAAACATGACACCAATCGATAGATCTCGTCACGACAAGCAACTTTGCAATTTACTTTGGTTTTCTATCTTTCTCCGTTCAAAAGTTATGACGGTTTTAATATTTGAATTTTGTTACCCCACCCACATTCGTGCCGAGAGGCCGGTGGTTGTCGGCCGTGTTGTCCTGATCCAAATGCGACCAAGCCCAGGCTTGAAGCATATCGATGGAAAGGTTTCAATGCATCGAGTATGGAACTATGGTTAAATGGACAACACAGTTGAATACAAGCGGGTTGTCTGCCCTTGTTTGTCTTAGAGCCTTATGAATTAAATTTTCTTCTACAACAAGCTACCGGAGAGATTTGGAATATATATGCAAGAACAAAAGTTGTTCAGTCCTAGCCAATAAATCGATTGATATCAAGGTTTCGAACCTGGAACTTCAAAATCGTGCACTAGAGCGAAAATCCGAACCAAAAGTGCTACGTGAAAAAAAATCGACAGGGCTTGTCTAATGAAGCAAATTGACAGTTTACACTATCTTTCTATCTCCTATGGATCCTGAGTTATGCCGGATCGACCTTTTGACGGAAATGGTTTTCGATCCCGTTCTCGGCCAGTCGCATAGAGAACTCAGTTAACGTGACACCAGTCGATAGATCTCACCAGGACAAGCAACTTTGCAATTTACTTTGGTTTTCTATCTTTCTCCGTTCAAAAGTTATGACGGTTTTAATATTTGAATTTTGTTACCCCACCCACATTCATGCCATGAGACCGGTGGTTGTCGGTCGTGTTGTCCTGATCCGAATGCGATCAAACCCAGGCTTGTAGCATATCGTTGGAAAGGATGCATTGCAGTGAGTATGCCACCATGGATAAATGGACAACTCGGCTGAATACAAGCGGGTTGTCTGCCCTTGTTTGTGTCAGAGCCTAATGAATTATGTTTTTCTCTTACAACAAGCTACCGGAGAGATTTGGAATATACATATAAGAACAAAAGTTGTTCAGTCCTAGCCAATAAATCGTTAAATCGTTTGATATCAAGGTTTTAAATTTTGCACCAGATTGAAACCCATAACGGAACATGCTAGGTGGGAAAGTGGGACGGAATTGACAGGGCTTTTGAAACGAAGCAGTTTTATAGTTGTCACTATTTTTGAATCTCATACTGTTACTGAGTGTTACCAGTTCAAACGTTTTAGCCGGTTACGAGGTAACAACGTGGAACCTTACGCAAAAGCGTAGTTAGGGCTAACCCTAACCCTAACCTAACCCTAATTATACTTTTTTGTGCCGAGTGACCCGGAGTACACAAAATGACCAGGTTCCTCCTTATTAATCTTGGGTTAGTACTGAAACTTGGTATATAAATATATTTCGAGTATATCTGCTAATCCTCCCCCACCCACACACGAATTCGGGGTAGGGTTAATTACTTTTGGCGCATTTTCGGTCAACTTCTAGGGACACTCCAACCCTTGATTTTTAACCCCCAGCGATTACGCAACACCAATCGTGACATTTCAAGGTCGGGTTTCGATGACCTTGACCCAACCACATACCCAGCACAAAAAAAACAAAATTCGATCTCCAAACTCAGGAGTTGAGATTATGATGACATGTCAGATATACTATTTAACCTAACAAAAGTCCGCAACTTTCGTGATCTGTTTATGACACTTTTATTTTTTCCCGAATATAGCGATGTTGGTGTCTAAAGATGCAGCATCAAAAGGTCTTTGGATTCTGTAAGTATCATTTCCGAAAACGTCCATAAGTTATTAAATTTATAATGCACATATAGACCTAATAATGCTTATTTAATTGGTACTGAGTACATTACCGAGAACCCTCGATATAGTTGGTTCTAGGCTCGATTCTGGAGGCCCGCTAAAGAGTCCAAAATGCACCTTCTGGGCCATATTTAATGGAGTCCTTGACTCTATAAACATTTATTCTTATTTTAAACCTACGTGTATTTATTAAAAAAGTTATTCTCTACAAGCTGGTATTATGCGTTATAATATAATGCGTTCGGCTGTTTGTCCGTCCGTACGCCCCGTTCTCTAGGCCCACAGTGCTATTTTTGTGACAATCAGGCCATTTTGGTACCTTTTGAGGATTATTTCTACATTATTTAATTGTATCTATTATTTTTTCTTTACATATGTATGTATGTAACAAAGATATAAATAAAACGACTCAATCTACATAGAACTTGGGGCATTCGTCCGTCCGTACAGCTTAAGAAACGGCCAAATTCAGACATCCGGAAAGTGCAAATTTTAATTTCAAATGCCCTTATAAGGTATAATTTTATAGATAGATAACATAAATTTACATTCATTGCAAAGGTCCTATAAAATTACCGGATGTTGCAACATTTACGTGTTTGTCCGACCGTACGCGCAGCATATTATCTTATCCGAGGCTATATTTCGTTATTAAAACGGGTCGTTTTTCATGACTTTTGACTAGGACTGTATCCATAACAGGGTGGTATAGAATTATAATATATAAATGGGTATGTGGTATAGTACATTTGCTAATCGTCTGCGTATGTTTTATTGTCCGTCCGTTAATCTGTCTGTCTTTGCGGGCAGTAAAATATAGGTTTACTACTCGACCGTTGTTTTCATTCACGAGAATAGGCTGATACTTTGTATACGAAAAAAGTTAAATTTCAAAACGCTAGATCTTTTTTATCGTATTTAGGAAACTTCATTCTAGAAAATTACATATAGTTTTATACCTTACAGCCGTCTGTTTTGGTCCAGATCATAAACAAAGTATCTTAGTACAAAGAGATTTTTTTTTTTTGCATTATACAATCCAGATATCCGAGGCTCTGATCAGGGTCTGCACTGTTTGTTGCATTGATTTACAGGCCTGGGGCTCTGATCAGGGTCTGACCGTTTGTTGCATTGATTAACGTGCCGCCACCTCTCCGAGGCGGCTCTGATCAGCGTCTGCACTGTTTGCTTCATTGATACATATACAGGCTTGTGGCTCTGATCAGGGTCTGCACTGTTTGCTGCATTGATTTGCATACCGGCGTCTCTCCGAGGCGACTCTGATAAAAATCTGCACTCTTTGCTGCATTAGAAAGCCTATATTTTCGTGTTTTTGCAACCCCTTGGAATAATGTTTCATGTTTCTTGAGCCCGCTGGAGGTCTTAGGATATATATTTTCACTTATACATGTATGTATACTACTGACCTTAGAGTACAAGAGCCAAACGGTTTGACGTCTCCCTGATCGCCCGTGCGTCTGCCTGAGCCCCCAAAATGGACGATAGTACTAGCTTGGGGTGGGTTAAAATGAACAGAATAGAACGTAGAATAAATGTGACCTAAGCCTTTATTATAAAACTTAAGAAGCTGAATGCTGCACATATTATAGGTTTTGTACATACGTATCATTTGGTATAATATGGCGCTTGCATGTCCGTTTATCCGTCCGTAAGATGAAATGAACAGAATAGAACGTAGAATAAATGTGACCTAAGCCTTTATTATAAAACTTAAGAAGCTGAATGCTGCACATATTATAGGTTTTGTACATACGTATCATTTGGTATAATATGGCGCTTGCATGTCCGTTTATCCGTCCGTATCAGCAAAACATTCCATTTAAATATGAATATTTTGGGTTATTTTAGTACCCGTAATCTCAATTATTGACTCAGTAAGAGGGTTAAATATACCTATGGGTATTTATATGTTGACTAGAAACATTTGCCTACAAGACCGGGGCACTCTGAAGTCTCTCTGATCGTCCGTGCGTCTGTCCGAGCTCCAGAATGGACGATTTAGCCAGTTTAAGTAAATTGAACAGAACAGAATAAGTGTATAATCGTGACATAAGCGTTTGTTATAACAAATAGAAAGATAAAAAGAGTATGTTGTAGAAGGGGTAAAGACACGTTTTATGACCAAATATGGTCTTTCTTTATATATGGGCATAAGGCATCACAGACGAGGGGCTAATAACTAGTTAACTACATACATCAACTGAGATGAGGAGCTAATAAATACATGCATCTACTGAGACGAGGGACTAATTTACATCCACTGAGACGAGGAGCTAAAAATGAATTACACTCACTGAGACGAGGGCCTTAAAAGCATATACGTACATCCACTGAGGAAAGGTGCTAAAATGTAAAAACATCCTCTAAGACGAGGGGCTA
The DNA here is from genome assembly GCA_963576725.1 of Azorinus chamasolen. Taxonomy (NCBI): domain Eukaryota; kingdom Metazoa; phylum Mollusca; class Bivalvia; order Cardiida; family Solecurtidae; genus Azorinus; species Azorinus chamasolen. Next base: position 84,116,707 of record OY755246.1, read on the forward strand.
ATTTACACCCACTGAGACGAGAGTCTAAAAAGGAATTACTACTGTGACAAGGGCCTTAAAAGTTTATACATCCACTATGGCGAGGTGCTAAAAAACCTCTAATACAAGGTGCTAATTTACATTCACTGAGACGAGGGGTTAATAACTACATATATCCATTGAGACGAGGGACTGAAAAGGAATTGCATCCACTAAGACAAGGGCTTTAAAAGTACATACATCCATAAAGGCGATGTGCTAAAAAGTACAAACATCCTCTAAGACGAGGGGCTAATTTACATCCACTGAGACGAGGGGCTAATAACTACATACATCCAGTGAGACGAGGGGCTAATAAGGAACCATATCTAGTGAGACGAGGGCCCTAAAAGTATAAACATCCACTGAGGCGAGGTGATAAAAAGAACAATATCCTCTAAGATGATGGGCTAATTTACATCCACTGAGACGAGGGGCTTAAAAGTATATGCATCAACTGAGACGAGGTGCTAAAAAGGGAAAAAAACTGAGACAAGAGGTTAATAACTACATACTACACTGATGTGAGGAGCTAAAAACTACATAGATCTACTGAGACGAGGAGCTAATAACTACATCCACTGAGACGAGGGGAACATTTACATCCACTGAGACGAGGGGCTAATAACTACAAACATCCACTGAGACGAGGGGCTAAAAAGGAATTACATCCACTGAAGCGAAGGCCTGAACGTTAAAAAGATCCACTGAGGCGAGGAGCTAAAAACTACATAGATTAACTGAGGCGAGGAGCTAATAACTACATCCACTGAGACGAGGGGCTAATTTACAACCACTGAGACGAGGGGCTAGTAACTACATACATCCACTGAGACGAGGAACTAATAAATACATCCACTGAGACGAGGAGCTAATAAATACATCAACTGAGACAAGGGGCTAATACGGAATCATATCTAGTGAGACGAGGGCCCTTAAAGTACAGTAAAACCTCTCTATAACGGCCACTAAATCAAATCAAGTATTTTGTGTTATAGGCAGGTGGCTGCTTTAAGCAAGGTGAAAGTAAAACAGAACGCACCTATAGGAGCGTTCTGTTTTAATTTCACCTTGCTTTAAGCAGCCACCTGCCCTAAATACCAACCAATTAAAATAAAATTAGTGGCCGTTAAAGAGAGGTTTTACTGATTATACATCCACTGAGGCGGGGTGCTAAAAAGAACAAACATTCTCTAAGATGATGGGCTAATTTACATCCACTGAGGCGAGGGGCTAAAAAGGAATTACATCCACTGAGACGAGGGGCTTAAAAGTATATGCATCTACTGAGACGAGGTGTTTAAAAGGGAAAAAACTAATAAGACAGGAGGTTAATAACTACATACATACACTGAGGCGAGGAGCTAAAAACTACATAGATCCACTGAGACGGGGAGCTAATAACTACATCCACTGAGACGAGGGGCTAATAACTACATATATCCGCTGAGACGAGAGGCTAAAAAGGAATTACATCCACTGAAGCGAAGGCCTTAAAAGTATATGTAGCCGGGTAGAGATTGTGGTGAAATAAGTTGATAGGCTTTACTGTGTGGCTTGGTAGCTCAGTCGGTAGAGTGTTGGCATGGTAAGCCAGAGGCCCTGGGTTCGAGTCTCAGTCGAGTCACAACTTTTTCACCATGTTACATTTGGCGCCCAACATGGGACTGTGACTGTATGAGCTCCGAGTTCGATTCCCAGTCGTTCTAATACCCATGGAAATTCGAGACGAATTTCAACTTGCTGGGGGAGTATGTCACAGTGTGTAGGTTTATCACCACTTGTACAGCCTTGCTGTACAAGCGCGCTTTTACGGCGACGTGGTAGAGTGCATGACTGCGAACCTGGCGGCCCGGGTTCGATCCCCGGTCTGAGCGGGTATGTTTCTTTATAAGAACACCCGGTTACATATATACATGTACACATCTACTGAGGGTAGTTGCTAAACTCATACGAGACATACATCCACTGAGGCGATGAACTAATAACTACAAACATCCACTGAGGTGAGGAGCTAATAACTACATACATCCACTGAGACGAGGAGGTAATAGCTACATACATCCACTGAGGCGAGGAGCTAATAACTACATACATGTACATCCACTGAGGCGAGGAGCTAATAACTACATACATACACTGAGACGAGGGGCTAAAAAGGAAATACATTCACTGAAGCGAAGGCCTTAAAAGTATATACACATCTACTGAGGGTAGTTGCTAGACAAAAACATCTCATACGAGACATACATCCACTGAGGCGATGAGCTAATAGCTACATACATCCACTGAGGCGAGGAACTAATAATTCCATACATCCACTGAGACGAGGAGCTAATAGCTACATACATACATACATACACTGAGGCGAGGAGCTAAAAACTACATAGATCCACTGAGACGAGGAGCTAATAACTACATCCACTAAGACGAGGGCCTAATTTACATCCACTGAGACGAGGGGCTAATACCTACATACATCCACTGAGACGAGGGGCTAATAACTACATACATCCACTGAGACGAGGAGCTAATAAATACATCCACTGAGACAAGGGGCTAATAAGGAATCATATCTAGTGAGACGAGGGCCATTAAAGTATATACATCCACTGAGGCGATGTGCTAAAAAGAACAAACATCCTCTAAGATGATGGGCTAATTTACATCCACTGAGAAGAGGGGCTATTAACGACATACATCGTCTCAGTGGATCTATGTAGTTTTTAGCTCCTCGCCTCAGTGTATGTATGTAACTAATAAATACATCCACTGAGACGAGTAACTAATAAATACATCCACTGAGGCAAGGGGCTAATAAGGAATCATATCTAGTGAGACGAGAGTCCTTAAAGTATATACATGTACATCCACTGAGGCGAGGTGCTAAAAAGAACAAACATCCTCTAAGATGATGGGCTAATTTACATCCACTGAGGCGAGGGGCTAAAAAGGAAAATTATATCCACTGAGACGAGGGACTTAAAAGTGTATGCATCTACTGAGACGATGTGTTAAAAGGGAAAAAACTAATTAGACAGGAGTTTAATAACTACACACATACACTGAGGCGAGGAGCTAAAAACTACATAGATCCACTGAGACGATGAGCTAATAACTACATCCACTAAGACGAGGGGCTAATTTACATCCACTGAGACGAGGGGCTAATAACTACATACATCAACTGAGACGAGGAACTAATAAATGCATCCACTGAGGCGAGAGGTTATTAACTAGATACATACACTGATGCGAGGAACTTAGAACTACATAGATCCACTGAGACGAGGAGCTAATAACTACATCCACTGAGACGAGGGGCTAATTTACATCCACTGAGACGAGGGGTTAATCACTACATACATCCACTGAGACGAGGAACTAATAAATACATCCACTGAGACGAGGGGCTATTAACTACATACATACACTGAGGCGAGGAGCTAATAACTACATACATCCACTGAGGCGAGGTGCTAAAAAGAACAAACATTCTCTAAGATGATGGGCTAATTTACATCCACTGAGACGAAGGGCTAATAACGACATACATCTACTGAGACGAGGAACTAATAAATACAACCACTGAGACAAGGGGCTAATAAGGAATCATATCTAGTGAGACGAAGGCCCTTAAAGTATATACATCCACTGAGGCGATGTGCTAAAAAGAACAAACATCCTCTAAGATGATTGGCTAATTTACATCCACTGAGGCGAGGGGCTAAAAAGGAATTACATCCACTGAGACGAGGGACTTAAAAGTGCATGCATCTATTGAGACGAGGTGTTAAAAAGGGAAAAACTAATGAGACAGGAGTTAAATAACTACATACATACACTGAGGCGAGGAGCTAAAAACTACATAGATCCACTGAGACGAGGAGCTAAAAACTACATAGATCCACTGAGACGAGGAGCTAATAACTACATCCACTAAGACGAGGGCCTAATTTACATCCACTGAGACGAGGGGCTAATACTTACATACATCCACGGAGACGAGGAACTAATAAATGCATCCACTGAGATGAGAAGTTATTAACTACATACATACACTGATGCGTGGAACTAAAAACTACATAGATCCACTGAGACGAGGAGCTAATAACTACATCCACTGAGACGAGGGGCTAATTTACATCCACTGAGATGAGGGGCTAATAACTACATACATCCACTGAAACGATGAACTAATAAATACATCCACTGAGACGAGGGGCTATTAACTACATACATACACTGAGGCGAGGAACTAAAAACTACATAGTTCCACTGAGAGGAGGAGCTAATAACTACATCCACTGAGACGAGGGACTAATTTACATCCACTGAGACGAGGGGCTAATGACTACATATGTACATGTAGTTACATCCACTGAGACGAGGGGCTAAAGGCATTTAAAAGCATACACATTTCAAACACAAAATAAAAGCTGTTTTATCATAAAGCAGGCATAGTAAGTTATCACATTCATACATGGTGACAATCATTGGGAGGCAGCTCATGCAAAATCCAATACAGAAGGATGCATGAATTACATCCCTTGACTAAGCTACAATAAACAGATTTTTTAAGAATAACTCAATTGATAGAGCTATAGTCTATTAGAGGTGATTTATTCGAGACTAAAAATGCATTAAAAAGCATAAATTATTCAACTGTAGTTTAAGACACATTACATGTACATAGTCAACAACAAAGTTATATGGGTACCAAATATGCAGCACATGCATAAGCAAAAAATAAAACAAAAATGGATCAGAAGTGTAACACGGTGAAAAGTTGTGTCTCGACTGGGACTCGAACCAAGGACGTCTGGCTTACCATGCCAATACTCCACCGACTGAGCTACCAAGCCACACAGTAAAGCCTATCAACTGATTCACCACAATATCTACCCGGCTACAGAAGCAGACAAACATAGAAATTACATTCCGAGGGGTTAATAACTACATACATTCACTGAGAGGAGGAACTAATAAATGCATCCACTGAGATGAGAAGTTATTAACTACATACATACACTGGTGCGTGGAACTAAAAACTACATAGATCCACTGAGACGAGGAGCTAATAACTACATCCACTGATACGAGGGGCTAATTTACATCGACTGAGATGAGGGGCTAATAACTACATACATCCACTGAGACGAGGAACTAATAAATACATCCACTGAGACGAGGGGCTATTAACTACATACATACACTGAGGCGAGGAACTAAAAACTACATAGATCCACTGAGAGGAGGAACTAATAAATGCATCCACTGAGATGAGAAGTTATTAACTACATACATACACTGATGCGTGGAACTAAAAACTACATAGATCCACTGAGACGAGGAGCTAATAACTACATCCACTGATACGAGGGGCTAATTTACATCCACTGAGGCGAGGGGCTAAAAAGAAATTATATCCACTGAGACGATGAGCTAATTAATACATCCACTGAGGCAAGGGGCTAATAAGGAATCATATCTAGTGAGACGAGAGCCCTTAAAGTATATACATGTACATCCACTGAGGCGAGTTGCTAAAACGAACTAACATCCTCTAAGATGATAGGCTAATTTACATCCACTGGGGCGAGGGGCTAAAAAGGAATTACATCCACTGAGACGAGGGACTTAAAAGTGTATGCATCTACTGAGACGAGGTGTTAAAAAGGGAAAAACCTAATGAGACAGGAGTTTAATAACTACATACATACACTGAGGCGAGGAGCTAGGAACTACATAGATCCACTGAGACGAGGAGCTAATAAATAACTACATCCACTGATACGAGGGGCTAATTTACATCCACTGAGACGAGGGGCTAATAACTACATACATCCACTGAGACGAGGAGCTAATAAATACATCCACTGAGACAAGGGGCTAATAAGGAATCATATCTAGTGAGACGAGGGCCATTAAAGTATATACATCCACTGAAGCGAGGTGCTAAAAAGAACAAACATCCTCTAAGATGATGGGCTAATTTACACCCACTGCGAAGAGGGGCTATTAACGACATACAACGTCTCAGTGGATCTATGTAGTTTTTAGCTTCTCGCCTCAGTGTATGTATGTAACTAATAAATACATCCACTGAGACGAGGAACTAATAAATACATCCACTGAGGCAAGGGGCTAATAAGGAATCATATCTAGTGAGACGAGAGCCCTTAAAGTATATACATGTACATCCACTGAGGCGAGGTGCTAAAAAGAACAAACATCCTCTAAGATGATGGGCTAATTTACATCCACTGAGGCGAGGGGTTAAAAAGGAATTACATCCACTGAGACGAGGGACTTAAAAGTGTATGCATCTATTGAGACGAGGTGTTAAAAAGGTGAAAAAAAACTAATGAGAAAGGAGTTTAATAACTACATACATACACTGAGGCGAGGAGCTAAAAACTACATAGATCCACTGAGACGATGAGCTAATAACTACATCCACTAAGACGAGGGGCTAATTTACATCCACTGAGACGAGGGGCTAATAACTACATACATCAACTGAGACGAGGGACTAATAAATGCATCCACTGAGACGAGAGGTTATTAACTACATACATACACTGATGCGAGGAACTAAAAACTACAAAGATCCACTGAGACGAGAAGCTAATAACTACATCCACTGAGACGAGGGGCTAATTTACAACCACTGAGACGAGGGGCTAATCACTACATACATCCACTGAGACGAGGAAATAATAAATACATCCACTGAGACGAGGGGCTATTAACTACATACATACACTGAGGCGAGGAGCTAATAACTATATACATCCACTGAGGCGAGGAGCTAATAACTACATACATCCACGGAGGCGAGGTGCTAAAAAGAACAAACATCCTCTAAGATGATGGGCTAATTTATATCCACTGAGACGAGGGGCTATTAACGACATACATCCACTGAGACGAGGAACTAATAAATACATCCACTGAGACAAGGGGCTAATAAGGAATCATATCTAGTGAGACGAGGGCCCTTAAAGTATATACATCCACTGAGGCGATGTGCTAAAAAGAACAAAATCCTCTAAGATGATTGGCTAATTTACATCCACTGAGACGAGGGGCTAAAAAGAAATTACATCCACTGAGACGAGGGACTTAAAAGTGTATGCATCTATTGAGACGAGGTGTTAAAAGGGGAAAAACTAATGAGACAGGAGTTAAATAACTACATGTACATACATACACTGAGACGAGGAGCTAAAAACTACATAGATCCACTGAGACGAGGAGCTAAAAACTACATAGATCCACTGAGACGAGGAGCTAATAACTACATCCACTAAGACGAGGGCCTAATTTACATCCACTGAGACGAGGGGCTAATACTTACATACATCCACGGAGACGAGGAACTAATAAATGCATCCACTGAGATGAGAAGTTATTAACTACATACATACACTGATGCGTGGAACTAAAAACTACATAGATCCACTGAGACGAGGAGCTAATAACTACATCCACTGAGACGAGGGGCTAATTTACATCCACTGAGATGAGGGGCTAATAACTACATACATCCACTGAAACGATGAACTAATAAATACATCCACTGAGACGAGGGGCTATTAACTACATACATACACTGAGGCGAGGAACTAAAAACTACATAGATCCACTGAGAGGAGGCGCTAATAACTACATCCACTGAGACGAGGGGCTAATGACTACATATGTACATACATCCACTGAGACGAGGGGCTAAAGGCATTTAAAAGCATACACATTTCAAACACAAAATAAAAGCTGTTTTATCATAAAGCAGGCATAGTAAGTTATCACATTCATACATGGTGACACTCATTGGGAGGCAGCTCATGCAAAATCCAATACAGAAGGATGCATGAATTACATCCCTTGACTAAGCTACAATAAACAGATTTTTTAAGAATAACTCAATTGATAGAGCTATAGTCTATTAGAGGTGATTTATTCGAGACTAAAAATGCATTAAAAAGCATAAATTATTCAACTGTAGTTTAAGACACATTACATGTACATAGTCAACAACAAAATTATATGGGTACCAAATATGCAGCACATGCATAAGCAAAAAATAAAACAAAAATGGATCAGAAGTGTAACACGGTGAAAAGTTGTGTCTCGACTGGGACTCGAACCAAGGACGTCTGGCTTACCATGCCAATACTCCACCGACTGAGCTACCAAGCCACACAGTAAAGCCTATCAACTGATTCACCACAATATCTACCCGGCTACAGAAGCAGACAAACATAGAAATTACATTCCGAGGGGTTAATAACTACATACATTCACTGAGAGGAGGAACTAATAAATGCATCCACTGAGATGAGAAGTTATTAACTACATACATACACTGATGCGTGGAACTAATAAATACATCCACTGAGACGAGGGGCTATAAACTACATACATACACTGAGGCGAGGAACTAAAAACTAGATAGATCCACTGAGAGGAGGAGCTAGCAACTACATCCACTGAGACGAGAGGCTAATTTACATCCACTGAGACGAGGGGCTAATAACTACATACATCCACTGAGACGAGGGGCTAAAAAGGAATTACATCCACTGAAGTGAAGGCCTTAAAAGTATATATGTACACATCTACTGAGGGTAGTTGCTAAACAAAATATACATCTCATACGAGACATACATCCACTGAGGCGATGAGCTCATAACTACAAACATCCACTGAGGCGAGGAGCTAATAACTACATACATCCATTGAGACGAGGAGGTAATAGCTACATACATCCACTGAGGCGAGGAGCTAATAACTACATACATCCACCGAGGTGAGGAGCTAATAACTACATACATACACTGAGACGAGGGGCTAAAAAGGAATTACATCCACTGAAGCGAATGCCTTAAAAGTATATACACATCTACTGAGGGTAGTTGCTAAACAAAAAACATCTCATGAATACGAGACATATATCCACTGAGGCGATGAGCAAATAGCTACATTCATCCACTGAGGCGAGGAGCTAATAACTACAAACATCCACTGAGACGAGGAGCTAATAGCTACATACATACACTGAGGCGAGGAGCTAAAAACTACATAGATCCACTGAGGCGAGGAGCTATAAACTACATAGATTAACTGAGACGAGGAGTTAATAACTACATCCACTGAGACGGGGGGGGGGGCTAATTTACATCCACTGAGACGAGGGTCTAGTAACTACATACATCCACTGAGACGAGGAACTAATAAATACATCCACTGAGACGAGGAGCTAATAAATACATCAACTGAGACAAGGGGCTAATAAGGAATCATATCTATTGTGACGAGGGCCCTTAAAGTACAGTAAAACTTCTCTATAACGGCCACTAAATTAAATCAAGTATTTTGTGTTAAAGGCAGGTTGCTGCTTAAAGCAAGGTGAAGTAAAACAGAACGCTCCTATAGGAGCGTTCTGTTTTACTTTCACCTTGCTTTAAGCAGCCATCTGCCCTAAATACCAACTAATTAACACAATTTAGTGGCAGTTATAGAGAGGTTTTACTGTATATAGATCCACTGAGACGGGGAGCTAATAACTACATCCAATGAGAGGAGGGGCTATTAACTACATACATCCACTCAGGCGAGGAGCTAAAAACTACATACATACCCTGAGACGAGGAGCTAAAAACTACATAGATTAACTGAGACGAGGAGCTAATAACTACATCCACTGAGACGAGGGGCTACTTTGCATCCACTGAGACGAGGGACTAATAACTACATACATCCACTGAGACGAGGAACTAATAAATACATCCACTGAGACAATGAGCTAATAAATACATCCACTGAGACGAGGGGCTAATAAGGAATCATATCTCGTGAGACGAGGGCCCTAAAAGGATATACATCCATCGAGGAGCTAAAAACTACATAGATCCACTGCGACGAGGAGCTAATAACTATATCCACTGAGACGAGGGGCTAAGTTACACCCACTGAGACTAGTGACTAATAACTACATACATCCACTGAGGCGAGGTGCTAAAAAGAACAAATATCCACTGAGATGAGAGGCTAATAAGTACATACATTCACTGAGACGAGGGGCTTAAAAGGAATTATATCCACTGAGACTAAGGGCTTTTAACAAAGGAGTTACATCCACTGAGACGAGGTGCTTAAAAGTACAAACATCCTTTGAGACGAGGGGCAAATAACTACATACATGCACTGAAACGAGGGGCTAAGAACTACATACATCCACGGAGGCGAGGAGCTAATAACTACATACATCCACTGGGACGAGGAGCTATAACTACATACATCCACTGAGAAGAGGAGCTAATAACTACATACATCCACGGAGGCGAGAAGCTAATAACTACATACATCCACGGAGGCGAGGAGCTAATAACTACATACATCCACTGGGACGAGGAGCTATAACTACATACATCCACTGAGAAGAGGAGCTAATAACTACACCCACTGAGACGAGGGGTTGAAAAGGAATTACACGTATATATACATCCACTGAGGCTTGGTGCTAAAAAGAACAAATATCCTCTGAGACGAAGGGTAGTTTCATCTGTTTCAAAATGTTTGAATAAACACAATGCTTTGGCCAAATTTATATTATTCCATAATTATGCATTTACTAGGAGGTTTCAAATAAAGTAGGCATATAGAGGATCATTATTTCATATGAATAGTGCTGGATGAAAGAATTTAGTTTTACACTAGGCCACTACAAGTAAATTTTATTCACATAGTCGGATGAACATAATAAATAACATAAGCCCTACTGAGCTTTTTACACAGACGTAAGTTATACATCACATGCATACAAACATAGCTATATAAGAAAGAAAACAAAACAATATATGAACAAGCTAAGAATTTCTGTAACAGTTAAGAAGTTGTTTAAAAAAATATGCAGAGTCTGATTAAAACCTGCACATTATTTAAAACAAAGAATGCATGTTCAAGGTATTACAACATATAAATTACGGGACAAAAAGGCATTTAAAAGCATACACATTTCAAACACAAAATAAAAGCTGTTTTATCATAAAGCAGGCATAGTAAGTTATCACATTCATACATGGTGACAATCATTGGGAGGCAGCTCATGCAAAATCCAATACAGAAGGATGCATGAATTACATCCCTTGACTAAGCTACAATAAACAGATTGGTATTTGTCTTTAAGAATAACTCAATTGATAGAGCTATAGTCTATTAGAGGTGATTTATTCGAGACTAAAAATGCATTAAAAAGCATAAATTATTCAACTGTAGTTTAAGACACATTGTGCATGTACATAGTCAACAACAAAATTATATGGGTACCAAATATGCAGCACATGCATAAGCAAAAAATAAAACAAAAATGGATAAGAAGTGTAACACGGTGAAAAGGTGTGTCTCGACTGGGACTCGAACCAAGGACGTCTGGCTTACCATGCCAATACTCCACCGATTGAGCTACCAAGCCACACAGTAAAGCCTATCAACTGATTCACCACAATCTCTACCCGGCTACAGAAGCAAACAAACATAGAAATTACAAAAGGCACAAAACGCAAACTATGGGCTGACATGAAAAATGGAGAAATTTTCTACATGCTGCAGCCAAAAAGACTTCAGCATATGAACTCATACCTTAACCATTTCCCTCATATATATGTGTTTTCAATGCAATAGCAACCAGAGTAGACCCAGATCAGACGGCTCCTATGATCAATGTATGCTCTGCTTGTTAATAGAAACTGAAAGATCTGTTTCTTTACTTCTAAAATGGTTAAAATGTTCTACCTTCCAATTTCTTTTTAACTATTTGCCCATGAATATTCGGTAGGTATTGAGGTTTGAAATAAACAATTATTTCACTAACGGCTAATTGAGGCGAAATGATGAGTAGCTTTATAGAAGAAAAAAAAGATTGATATGACTGTTATCACATTTTCAATCTTCTCTTTGTAGTGGTGAAAATATTATATAAATAATGCGACAAAATAAATTTATCAAGGTATATATTTGCTAATGTTTGAAGTAAGGAAATAGACCTGTAAGTTAACCCTGTAAACGTGTTTTCACGCATTTGCAAACAGAGTAGACCCAGATCAGATGGCTCCTATAAGAGCCGTCTGATCAGGGTCTACTCTGTTTGATTTTTGACATGATATACATCTAATTCTACAGTTTGTGTCAAAGCAAAAACAAATCAATTGAAAATTCTATTTAAAAAATCATTATGTTAGGCTCTTATTTCATGAATATGAAATATTTTAGTAGATCTATATACATACTTTAAGATCAGGGTTAATAGGTGAATTACATATTTCATAACTAGATTTACATATATTGAGTTTGCCAGATTATCAAAGTTTTGTTTAAAGATAAACTTGTGCGTGTGTGTATGTGTATGGGGGGGGGGGGGGTCCTTTTCGCTTTTATCCAAACTTTGCACCAAAGATATATTGCCTAGGCAGTCATCCACCTAAATTATGGGAGGGGCAAAGACAGATCCGCCCCTCGCCTCATCGGATGTTTGCAACTTCCTCGCCTCACTGGTTACTCTTTAGCACATCCATCTAGGAATTGTAACCAAGGTGACAAATCGTAATGGAGAAGGGGTGTTTTCACATTCTGCACGCGGGGCTTTTTGCGGACATTTTGTTTCTGCGGACCTGGCAGTTGTTGTCCATGTTTTAGCATTCTTTGAAATTGTTGTTTACAAAAATGTTCGTCTGCTTCAAAATCGAAAAAGCTCGTGACAGCAGGAAATGTATTTGTTATTGATAGTATCGTCATCAGAGACATTTATAATGATGCTGATAATAAAAATAAAATAATAATAATAGATCTAATAATGATAAAGATTTTTAGTAGTTTATAATAATGAGAATGATAATAACAATAACAATAATTTTTTTTAGATCAAATAATGATGATAAAAATAGTACAGTAGATCTAGTAATAATAATAGATCTAGATTCTAATAATAATTACAATAAAACAATACATGTAATAATAGTCATAATTAGAATCTATATATATTGTTAATATGAACTAGGCACAGCCTATAAGCGAGCACAGCTGCCAAACGCATTCAACTAAATAAAATGAAAGCATATGGTGAATTTGATGATTTATACACCAGATTCTAAAAGTAACAGAACAATAAACGAATACAGTACACCTTGATAAAAGTTGAAAGCACAACAAGAAAACAAATCTTAATTTAAACCATCAATCTCTTACTTTTCGTTAAAGAGGAAGTCCCTACAATGATCGTATATTTTCAATAATATCATAAAACTTGGTATCTGTTATAATAATGCTCAATCATTATTATGAAGGTTCCTAATTTGAACTTATATCGAAAAATGTCCCTGTTATACAAATAAACCGATTTCATCAATACTGATAGTTTTTGTTCTACAACACAATATTATCGACCTTTTCCGTTAAATTCTTCCGCGTTTTGCCAATGATCACCCGATCCCTTCATTGTTTTCGTAATAGCTTTCTCGGAAGTGGCCGGAGAATCGCGAATAGGGCGAACAGTTACGAAACTAAAACACAAAACGAATAAAACTGAAACATCGGGGAGTAAAACCGGGATCGCCGATATGAAACACTTGGATGTTTTGTCATTATAAACGGTAATTGGATGGGGCTTTTTGTGATATACTACTTTTCAGCATATATATAAACAAATGACTTTTGTATATTTCAAGTGTTTATGAAACACGTCAAATGTAGGGACACCCCCTTTAATACATATCCAAGTCATAAAGTGGTTGATAGATCTACTTTTGGTCCAAGACTGTGACATCTTATTGGCTGATGTTTGTGTTTCAGACTTATATAAGTGACTGTCCGGCTGCAATTTATTTAATGTATGTTTAATTGGTTAGCGACGATCATGTCACCCACCATACTATGTTGATTTTTAAAAAAAATGGCTTTAACTGAACCTTGGCAATAAGTCAACTTCACAAAGTACTGTAATATTAATGTGAAATAAAAGTGTATTGGTTAGCGATGTTCATGTCACCCACCATACTTCATTCAATTTCTTATAAACAAAATACTACAGTTAGTAATAAAATGTATATATATTAGCAATATATATATGTTAAATATTGTAATATAATGTGAAATAGTTGTGTATCATGGTTAGCGACGATCAAGTCATCCACCAATTTTTTACAAGTTGAATGTTGTAATATATCTGTGAAATAGAACTTTGTGTATTGGTTAGCGACGATCATGTCACCCACCAATTTTACAAGTAAAATAAGAAACTCATAATGCTGCACTTTGATGTTTAAATTATTGACATAGTCTAAATCACAAGACAGTAGATTAGTGATATTAACCCTTTCCTTCATTGCCAGAAGGGCATTACATGTATACTGTAATACTGCTTCAAGCAAGCTGAAATTAAGGTTTGGTAATGCTTAAAGCAAGATGACAAGAAACCAGAAAGCTCAAGGAGCTTTCTGCGTTACTTTCATCATGATTTAAGCTGCCATCAGATTTGTATTCACCATCATCAGTAAATATTTAATTAATTGTAAAAAATATAGTAAAGGTGTCATATGGTGTTAAATATGCAGAGGATTGGTTAAAATGGCAAGACAAGCTGTGTGTTAGTTGTGGTATATGTACACCAGGTACATTTAGGTGCATTGAGATAGAAACATGCAGAAAACAGAAGATATTGATAGAGCTGTTGTGTTAGTAACCTAAATGACAATTGATGCTAATGATGGTGATGATAGACTTTGAAGTTACTGGATAGGTCAATAGGATAAGGACAATACTGTGTGCATGCATTTATAAACATGTATTTATTAAAACATACAACATTATGTTTAGCTATTTCCTATTTAGCATGGAGGAAAGGGTTAAACATTTGAACTATGTGTTTCACATGCATACATATATCACTTCCGGTTCCGGGTTTGAAGATGGCAGACGTAGGAAAATAGCGGACTCATGGAAAAATAATATCTCAGGCATCGCGTTGGCATTTTTGGACATCTGGTTTTGAAAAGGGTGTAATCTAAACAAATAGGCAAGTTGCGGTATACAGTACGTAGGACAAACAGGACGTGCTTTGAAAACTCGATTTCGTGAGCATGCATATCAGTGTCGAAATCGTAAACTAAACAATTTTTTATACCAACACTTTCGGAAATCTGGCCATTCTTTTAAAGATGTTTTAGTACAA
Source organism: Azorinus chamasolen (assembly GCA_963576725.1). NCBI lineage: Eukaryota > Metazoa > Mollusca > Bivalvia > Cardiida > Solecurtidae > Azorinus > Azorinus chamasolen. Next base: position 84,131,954 of record OY755246.1, read on the forward strand.
ATTGTTGAGCATATAACATATGATAAGGAGGCGACTAGTAGCTTTAAATCGAAAGCTAGATTTATATCTGAATTAAATTGGATCAAAAAATTGCAAACACCTTTTCCTCTAGGACTGAATGATAATATTTACCAGACTGGAAATATTTCAAAAGAACCAGATATAGATATTTTTTCAATTTTTTCTATTAGAAAACGCAAATCTCGATCGCATGGCATTCGCAAGAATGGTAATATTAAACGAAAATCTCGTTTGAAATTGACTCTTCTTGATCTACATACTTTACGCCTAATTTCGGGTAAACATGCCATGCTTTCTAGACTTTCCTCCTTATCTATATGTTCATTAAAAGAAATTGACGAGCAAGCCGATAAAATTATTTTTCGATCAGATCCTCTCATAGGAACGGCTAGTTTGATACAAAGCTTTACTCTACATGTTCTCAGACCGCACATCGACAAAATATCTGAACACCAAAGATTCTTCTTGAAAATTCCTTTTATTAATAAAGGTATTGATTTTATTGACCTCCAAAGTATTTTTAGAGACAAAAATGTAATTGACACTATTCCTAAATACTTTAAAAATACAGAACCACCTATCATCTGCTACAAATATAACAAACCCATCAGAAATACAATTTTCAACCATAATAAAATTGTGGCCGACCTTAATATTAATGATAATATTCCTGATAATTGAGATTGCGCCACCTCAAAATTTTGCTATTCTCCGGCTGGTCATGTGATTACTGGTAATTTTGAGATAATTAAAGATAAACGTCTACGATCTCTTTTGAATAAAGGTCCCAAATATAGAATACCATCCTTGATAGATTTTAACTCTTGTCGAGTTCAGATTGCGGAGGCTTTACAAAATTTTAGTATTAAATGGTGTCGAAGAGAACATGTTGAGTCTACTGCCCTTTCTTGTTGGAAAAAACTAATTTTTGATATAATTGATAAACGCATTTCCTTTTACAGCTCTAATAAACATCTTCTTCCACCTAAACCTAGAACTTCATTTAGACATCTTAAAAAGGGTTTACAGGATTTCCATTCAAAATACGTTTTTGTTCCTGCTGATAAGGCATCAAATAATGTGATTATTATTTGACGATTACATTATATCGATGTCTTGAAGCAGGAAATTACTAATACCAAGTCATACATTTCAGTTACCACTGACGAAAAGACCATCATTTCAGACCATGTCAAAAAGTGTGAACAATTTGGAACCGATATTAAAATTACACAACATAAACTTCCTACTATGTATTGGTTACCAAAACTACATAAAAAACCATATAAAGCGCGTTTCATTGCAAATTCTAGTTCATGTACAACTACTAAATTGTCTATACTTTTGACTTCTTGTTTAACGAAGGTAAAGGAACATGTAAAATTTTACTGTGATAAGACTTATGAAAATTCTGGAATAAATCTCTTCTGGTCTATTAAGAACTCTTCAGAAGTCTTAAACAAACTTAAGAACAAAAGGTATCTTGCATCCACTGTAAGCACTTACGATTTTTCTACTCTGTACACAACTCTTCCTCATATTTTAATTAAGGATAAGCTTACTAGCTTGATCCAGAAAGTATTTGCCCGAGAAAAAACATCGTTCTTGGCATGTAATGCTGAAAAAGCTTTCTTTACTGACGAGCAAATGAAATATTACACCAATTGGACTTGCTCAGAAGTTTGCGAAGCACTAACCTTTCTTTTGGATAACATATTTGTACGTTATGGGAATGCTATATACCGTCAGGTAATTGGTATTCCCATGGGTACGAATTGTGCACCACTTGTCGCAGATTTGTTTTTGTACTGCTATGAGAGAGATTTCATGTTGAGTTTGAATCCTCAATCACAAGAAGATGTTATAAAAGCCTTCAATGATACTTGTCGATATTTGGATGATATTTTTAACTTAGATAACCCTTTCTTTAATGCTCTGATTCCTACAATTTATCCTAAAGAACTCAAATTGAATAAAGCTAACCCGTCCGACAATTATGCAGCGTTTCTTGACCTAGACCTTAAAATTAATAATGGAATGATTTCTTCTAAAATATATGACAAAAGAGATGATTTTGATTTTAATATTGTAATTTTTCCTCACCTTGACGGGGATGTTCCCCGTGCTCCATCTTACGGGGTTTATATATCTCAACTTATTCGTTTTGCTAGAGCTTGTTCATCTATTGACGATTTTAACAGTCGAAATCTCATTTTAACTGAAAAACTGCTTAAACAAGGATATAGATACCATAAACTAAGAAAAACTTTCTCTAAATTTTACTATCGAAATCTCTCGCTTATTGGCAAGTACAAATGTAATCTCAAGGTACTTTTGCGACACGGTGTTTCACATCCTGAATTTTATGGTGATGTGATTTACAAACTTCGTAGAATTATTGGACATACCCATTTTCTCACTTTGTTCATCAAATATATAAAACAATTCATTAAAAAGGGATATGATCCTGTATTATTACAACATACTGCATGTTTGGTGGTGAACCCTTTTACAGTTGGCAATCACGCTGGCCTCTTTGCATGTACGCCGACAAGAAAGGTTTAGTACTCTATGAAGGCGACCTCTTAAATCCAGAAATGGAAGGAGAACGTCTGATATCTGTACTATTTCATTTTTGTCGTACCCTTTATTACTTTTCTACAGTTACTCTGTTTGCAGCTCAATCATTGAGTACACTAGCGATAGGTGGATACAGTATGTTCAATTAAATGTTTTTTTGTTATACATGCACTTTACCACTGTATTTGCTGTCGCGGTTGTTGTAGATTAGTCGGAGAGGGGATACGTTTATTTACACTGTTTGTCTTTTAGGATGGGGATGGAATAAGGGTGAGGTTGGGCGCCCATAAACCGGTTTAAACCCCCGGTGACTTTTGTCACTGACCGTTCCAAGGCGGTACTTCCATCTTCCTCCTATTGTATGTTTGTTTTGTCTTTGTGCGTCTCTTGTTGTTTTTTCTACCCATGTACATTTGCTGTTTCCTTGTGTTGCTGTTCGGGCGAGTGTTTGTTCTGTATGTGGTATTTCCTGCATGACTCATTTTTGTACTTTAAATAATTAGGGAAGTCATTTTCGGTTTAACTTTAATATTTAGGATTATTTCGACAAAAATCTTGGATTCTCTTTGGGCGCCATCTTCCAAATTCTAAATCAACAGGGAAATTCTGTTTCGAAAATGTTGAACTCTAAATTTATAAATAGGAGGGTTTAGAACTATTGAGAAATGACTCAATAATACATTGTATTGGTTTTTTTTTCTTCCTTATATTATGTATATACGTTAAAATAGTTATTTGGGCAATTATAGTATCATAATGTAGTTGGCATTGATATCCCCCACCCAGTCGCAAGTAGCGGAGACTGCTCTGCCATGCGGTCCGACAAGTAAGGGATTTGTTTATTGCTGGCTATATTGTGCTACTATGTAATGTCGATGTAAATATGTTGCAGATGCACCAACAGGTAAAATAAGATTAAAATAATAATAATAATAATAATAATAAATCTCTTTTCCAGGCTCCAGGAAATAGATTTGAGATCATTCTAGCACCTCCTGTTCTAACTTAGAGGAATAACCTTGTCATTATATACATAGACTCAATATAAATTTTGCTGTAACTCTTATCACATTCATATATGCTCATGGTAACATAGTGCAGTTGCTATAGATATACCCCACCCAATCGCATGTAGCGGAGACTGCTCTGCCTAGCGGTATAACAGACAGGGGCCTATATTGATATATGCTATATGCTAGCTGCATGGTGATACAGAGAGTGTTAAGTGAAAATAAATTGCAGATTAACCTATAGGTCACTTAGACAAAAGGAAATTGGTTAGAATATTCCCTCATTACCACCATAATAATACAGGCTATTATTGTCATATAATTTATTCTCGACATAAAATACACTTAACAATTCTCAATATATATAGGTATAATATAGACAACAATAATTTGGAAAAATTGATAGCTCCATAGTGTAGCGGAGACAGCTCTGCCACCTGGTGCAGCTAGGAAGAGAACTATACTGACAGCTATATTTTGCTAACATATCGTGTCCAGTAAGAATAATTAAATGTAAAATCTCTACCTTCTCATATTAAAGGAAATTTCTTGTAAGTAGGAAAAGATACAGCTATACCCCTTATAAAAATAGATCAATAAAAAAAAAATCATATGGCAGAGAGAGAAACAAAAAGAGCAAGGAAATACATAGAAGAAAAGGGTGATAGTCTAGGTCCATCCGCATATGATCAAATCATCATCATATCGGATAGCAAGGGCAACTATCTAAAACCGGAAATAGAAAATCTAAATTCAAGCAATATCCCCGAATTGCACTGGTTTTGTGTGGGTGGCAGAAGGACCAGGGAGGGTATTCGATTTTTGCAACGCCACATTGTACTTTATGCACAACAAAATAAAAGCAAAAAAACCTTGATATTGTTTTGGCACCTAACATGTGATGTGACCACAAAAAACAGAAATTTCATAACAGCAAGATACACCAACACAGATGAATTAATATCCAACATAAATAGTGAACTTTTAGAAATTATCACTCTGAAAAAAATACATAAGGTAGACATTGGCATACTAAAAATCCCGCCCATTTTTACCCAGGTCTGGAACAGATTAAGAGGGGACCCAAACTGGCAATCAATTAGTGACTCTCAAATTCATGAGCAAGTATCTGCCCTGAATGAGAGGGTCAGGGAACTAAACTTACAGCTGGGGTACACTTCCCCGAAATTCTATCAGGACCTGGTTAAAAGCAGGAGGGATAGAAGGAGAAGAGGTCAAGCCCAACCTCGGACACGGTACTCCCTTAATCCCCAGCCGCTCGTGGATGGTGTCCACCCTGACTCCACTTTAGCCAGCAAATGGTTGCTTAAGATATTAGAAAGTGGGCAGCAAAAGTAAACAGACGAGTGATGTTGTAGGGACTGCCCTGCCGTCACAAATAATCGTACATTAATATTACTCTCATTCTACCCTCTACCATGACTCAACCTGTACCCAGCATGTCTATTATGACTAGCACCCCAATTATCAAGAGGTCATATCGGAACACCCAGGCGAATACAACTAAAAAAAGGGTGCAATAATTAGTTAAAAGTCCCGAACAAATGAAGTGTTCAAGATGTAACAATGAGGTCTCGAACAGTACATTTACCCCGTGTGAAGGGTGTAAACTGAAATTTTGCAAAACATGCACTGGCCTGTCTGAACGGGCTTTTAGTGTACTGATCATAAGTGGCGAGGTCGACGATTACAGATGGAAATGTAAAAGTTGCAAAACGATCACGCCGACATCGGAAAGAATTGATACAAACCTTCGGGAACTAAATGAAAGGCAAGAGCTAAGGCTTACTTCTCTGGAAACCAAAATGGACCAGCTAGAAATACAAACAAAGAAAACTATTAATGATGAAATTCATACCGTAAAAGATGAAATAAAAAAGGACCTCAAAATGGAAGTAAGAAATCTGGTAGAGGAGAGAACCAGAGAAATGGACGACCGTAGACGGAGGGAGCTCAACATTGTGGTTTTTAACTTACCGGAGGGGAACAGCGACCTTGAAGCTGACAATAAAAGCCACGACGAAAGTAAACTAGTAACACTTGCTTCCTCACTCGACATACCTCAGCTAGAAATAGAAACTTCATATCGTCTTGGTAAGAAAAACGAAGACAGAGGGACCAAACCGAGACCAGCTAAATTCATTCTCAAGAACCGGAAACAGAGGAAACAGCTCCTAGATAGTGCAAGATACATTAAGGATAGAACTGATGGCAACTTAAAAAAAGTAGTAATATCCAAGGATCTCACTATTGAACAGAGAAATGATAGGAAAATAAAGCTAAAAAATAAGTATCCGGTTAAGACTACCAACCAAGAAGAAGCTAGTGGTACAAGTGAAGATCCAATATCGCCAATAGCACAACAAGATAATACAATGGAGAATGCTATGGCGGAAGAAACACTAGCTATGGATAAAACAGTGGTTGGAGGAATAGATTGCTCCCAGCCAAATGCAGGATATGCTACCCCGAAGCAGTGTGAATTCTAAGTGTTTTAGCCCAAAAGAGGGCAGATCTTTTAACCCGGTGGCAGTTAATTCTTTCACTAACAGAAAGAATATCTCTTTTAACAATTCACAGTTATATAATAATGATTCATTTATAGACATTATCTACACAAATGCTGACATCCTGAGTAAAACTAAAATGATTGAGCTCAAACAAGAAATCTCAGAGTCTAATCCCCATGTAATAGCTTTAACAGAGGTATATCCTAAATATACAAATTTTGACATAATTTTAGAAACTTATCAAATAGAGGAATATAACATGTTTGTATCTATGAAGAATAACGGCAGAGGTACACTCTTATATGTAAGGAAAGATCTAGGAGCTCATGAGGTAATATTAGACCAACCCCAACAGGACTCAGTTTGGTGTGAGATAAGTTTGAAAAACAGCGATAGACTGTTAATCGGCTGTATATATCGCAGTCCGAATAGTGATGTACAAAGTGTAAATATGTTAATACAAGAAATGAAGGATATACATAAAAAAAATTGCTCCCACCTTCTGTTGCTTGGAGATTTTAATTTTCCAGAAATAAATTGGCATGAAGAGACATCAAGCAAAGGTGCAAATCATGCAAGTTCAGTGTTCTTAGAAGGTATCAAAGACATGTTTCTATATCAACATGTGCACAATGCTACAAGGTTCCGTGAAAACCAAAGACCGTCGTTGCTGGATCTGATATTTACTAATGAGGAAAACATGGTGAACGGTTTAGAATTCAAACCAGGGTTAGGTAAAAGTGACCATATTTTAATGAAATTCAAATACAACTGTTATGTAACAATTCGAGAGAATAACAGTAATAAATTTATATACTCTAAAGGAAATTACACTAACATGAGAACAGAATTAGGAAAAACTGACTGGTGTAAGGTACTACAGAAGGATGTTCAATGCTGTTGGAATAAATTCACCGAAACATTAATGATAGTGGCAGAAAACAACATACCAAAGTCTAAAGTGAACGTTCCAAGGCATAGAAATCCCTTTGTTGACAAACAGGCAGTAGCAGCAATAAAAGCTAAAAGAAGAAAATGGATCAAATACCAACATAACAAAAATCATATCTCATACAACAACTATAAAGAAGCTAGAAATAAGGTCAACTACGAAATGAAAAGATCCAGATACGAGTTTGAAGAAAAGGTAGCACTAAATAGTAAAGTTAATAGCAAAGGATTCTGGAAGTTTGTAAGAAGAAACACGAAAACCTCTATATCCACAAGCCCATTGGAACGAAACAATGGCGAACTGACTGAAACAGACCAAGAAATTGCTGAGATACTAAACAATCATTTTGCCAGTGTATTTACAAATGAAGATCCACTGAATATACCAGACTTCGTCTACAACAGACAAATTACATTGTTAGGCACAATAGAAATAACAGAAGAAAATATTACTAAGGAAATAAACAACATCAATTCAAACAAAGCTGCAGGACCAGATAAAATTCATCCGAAAATGTTAAAAGAATGTGCAACAGCTATAATCCCGGCATTGAAAATGATTTTTACCAAATCCATCATGGAAGGCTGTCTACCCAAACAATGGAAGGAGGCCAACGTAACTGCAATATTTAAAACCGGAAACAGGAAAAAAGCCGAGAACTATAGACCGATTAGTCTAACTTCAATATGTTGTAGAATTATGGAAAAACTTGTTCGGAATGGTATAGTAAGACATCTAGAGGAAAATAATATATTATCCCAGTATCAACATGGGTTTAGACGTGGATATTCATGTGTAACCCAGTTACTAGAATGTATAGAGGACTGGTCTCAAGCAATGGACAACGGAAATAAAGTCAACGTCATATACCTAGATTTTAAGGCAGCCTTTGATAAGGTCCCACATCAAAGGCTGTTAAAAAAAATATGGGGATACGGTATTCGAGGCCAGCTGTTCTGTTGGATAAAGAGTTTTCTGAATCAAAGAAGGCAGAGAGTCTTGGTAAATGGGCAAATGTCAGGGTGGGCACCAGTCATGAGTGGTGTTCCACAGGGAAGTGTCCTTGGCCCGGTATTGTTCCTAATATACATAAATGACCTCCCGGAAGCTATCACATGCATAACACGATTGTTCGCAGATGACACTAAAATATATAAGGAAATTAAAGTACCAAATGATGCTGTTAAATTACAAGATGATATTTTCAATGCCTGCTCCTGGTCAAAAAAATGGCAATTGCTCTTCAACATTAACAAGTGCAAATCCCTGCAAATAGGGACAAAGAATAGTAGCTGGAGCGACAAATATTACATCAAAGACAGTAATGACTACATCCAAGAAATTTCGGAGGTAGACTTCGAAAAAGATCTAGGAGTATACTTTGACCCGCAACTCACATTTTCCAAACATATAAATGAAAAAATAAAGATAGCCAATAGGAATCTGGGACTAATCAAAAGATCGTTTGTCTACATGTCAAATGATATGTTTTTAACATTATACAAATCCCTTGTAAGACTTCATCTAGAATACGCTTCAGCCATCTGGTCTCCTAGATTAAAAAAAGACAAAAAATCTTTGGAAAATGTGCAGCGTAGGGCAACACGTATGATAAAAGGTATCACAAGCCTATCATATTCAGATAGATTACGGGAGCTAGGCTTACCAAGCCTAGAATACAGAAGAACAAGGGCAGATTTATTAGAAACATACAAAATAATGCATGGGCATGTACATATAAATAGAGACACATTCTTCCCTGGTCTAAATGCCACCCAGCTTAGGAGAAATTCAAAAGCCATTTACAAGCAATGGTCACGCACTGAAATTAGGAGATGTTCATTCAGCCGCAGGGTTGTCGATCAATGGAATAATTTACTTGAACTAATCGTGACAGCACCTACCATCAATACATTTAAACATAGGCTAAATGAAAACTGGGTTGGGGGTAAGGACACATTTAGACCTGAATGCCTAAATTGACATTACTTGCGAAGTAAGTGCAAGATCTGCCTGAGATAAGTGATTACTGCTATCTAAAAAAATGAGCAAACAGAGACTCTAGGGACAGTTAGTGCAGTGATTATTAAGATTATTAGTGAATCCACAATTGCAAACATAAGAATACAGTACGCGCAAATTAAAGAAGACTGACGGGGAGTACTCAACTATTCCCGGACCAGCTGTAAAGCTACAACCAATAGAGGAAGCACCATGAAAACAGCCTAAGAAACCATGTGTTTATATGGGGATCGTCCCATATCCGGCTGAAGAACTATGTGAACTATGTGAATAGGGGTAGTTAAAAGCTATTTTCGTTTGAAATCCCATGAATCAGAATCATTTTCATCATTAAAATTGTAATTAATAGCATCATCATTATCAGCATCAGCAACATCTTGCAGCGAAGAAGGACAACTTAAGTCATTCTGAACTGTCTTGCAAACAATGGAAAACCACTTGTAGTTAGCCAGTGATCAGGATGAACTCCATCATCCATATATGAACATAACTTCATATATAAGTAGATTTTCTACATTTTTTAGAATTTGGGGCATGCCTCCCTCGGTTTTTTTGTGCTTCTTTTCTGGATGCCTCTATCCAATTTGATTGTTGGTAGATTGTGCTGAGTGTTTATGTGTGCTATTTTTGTATTTATATGTCTTATGTCTTCTTCTAAAGATTTTTGTTTAGTGTGTATTTCAAATTCAGTGTCAGGGAATTGGCTTGAATGAAATTTGCTGTGCTTGTTTTTGAATTTTGTCTATTTCTGAAGTGATGCTGGTGGTATGCTCCCAACCTTTAAAGTTGTGATGTCTGTGTTAAATGATGTTGCTAAGCCTTCAAGTTGTTCAATAATGTTAAATTAACTTTCTGTGTAGAGTGATTGTAATTAGAGAATATGTCTTCAAGGCTGTAGATCTATGTCTGGGATGTTAAATGTGGTTGTATGTGAGACAGACAGACAGAATGATTTTTGTAAACCAGTAGGCCTATTTAATGAAGTCAGACAGACAGGCTGATTTATGTAAAACAGTATCCATTTAAAGAAGGACAGAAAGACTACGAAACTTACTAAATAAACAGTACACTGACAGACAGACCTGCAGACAGACAGACTATTCGGATAGAGTATTCGGAAAGAACAAGTCAGATTTCACAAACAATTCTACGTTGCCGTAGACTGTCCATTTCAATTTACTTTGTCACTGAATTTTAGTCGATATATTTTTCATTTCGAGTCAGACTGACCTTAAATATACTTCATTTGATCGCATCGTTTTTCACGAACTCCCATGCTAAATATCCCTCAATATCATGCAGTAACAAGGAATAATATGCCGAAAATGCCTTTTCTACATGCTAATTCGATCAGCTGTTTCTTTGCAAATGGCCGCCGTATGTATGGATCGTGGAGCGTATCATTTTTCAACAGGGGTGAATTGCATACAAATATGTAATAAATGACGTAATTTCGTGTACGACGTCAACTTTTAAGAGCTATAATTACCCGTAGTTAAATTCGAACGTTCCACTCGACGTCAATCGTCCGCCATTTGCAATTTAAAATGAACGTGTTTACAATGGGAAAACATTGTTTTTATGCATAAAATCTTTATTTAAAGATGGTTTAAAGGGAAACTCGGGCACAGAGTTCGTGAAAAACGATGACGCAAGTGGTTTAAATTTGATCTCGATCTGGTAAGAAATGAAAAAAAATCTCGATTCAAATTCAGTGACAAAGTAAATTGAAATGGACAGTAGTTCTTTATAAAATCTCAGTGATATACATTCGTTTGCATGTTTCACTCGCATATTTATTTAAGCAATCGGCATTTGTTTAAGTAGGTCAAATTTACGAAAATCGCTTACACCGTCGAAAACACCCTACGCCGGGATAAATATCTACTGTCCATTTCAATTTACTTTGTCACTGAATTTGAATCGAGAATTTTTTTCATTTCTTACCGGATCGAGATCAAATTTAAGTCACTTGTGTCATCGTTTTTCACGAACTCTGTGCCCGAGTTTACCTTGAATCCATCTTCAAATAAATATTTCATGCATAAAAACAATGTTTTCCCTTTGTAAACACGTTCATTTCAAATTGCAAATGGCGGACGATTGACGTCGAGTGGAACGTTCGAATTTAACTAAGGGTAATTATAGCTTTTAAAAGTTGACGTCATACACGAAATTACGTCATTTATTTCATATCAGTATGCTATTCATCCCTCTTGAAAAATGATATGCTCCACGATCCATACAAACGGCGGCCATTTGCAAAGAAACAGCTGATCGAATTAGCATGTAGAAAAGGCATTTTCGGCATTTTATTCCTTGTTACTGCATGAAATTGAGGGATATTTAGCATGGGAGTTCGTGAAAAACGAGGCGATCAAATGAAATATATTTAAGGTCAGTCTGACTCGAAATGAAAAAAATATCGACTAAAATTCAGTGACAGAGTAAATTGAAATGGACAGTAGATGTAGATCTAATTCAAATAATGTGATGTTTTGTATTGAGAACTGATTCAAATGAAAAAAAAATCAATGTCTAAATTACTCACATACACAGTTATTGACAGTAGGAACCGGAAGGGTAACATAGCTGAGCCATGTATGTAAACAAAATGCACTGCAGACGACCACATCATGTGACCACAACTACGTCACTTACAAGTTGAGCAGATTTGACACACATACACTCGGCCTTTACCGCTAACTGGATCTCGGACGGAGATGTTTACCGAACGGAAAACATTAATTTTCTGGCAAAAAAACAGCGATTAAAATAGTTAAATCTAATCTATACCGAAACGAAATGCAATTTTCAATGTAGTAAGTTTTAGAATATCGATTTTCTTCGTAGACAAACGTTGTTGCAATTTGTGTGGACTGTCGGGTATTCAATCGTAACTACTCGTCATATTCCGTCAGAGTTAGGAATATAGGAATCACTCGGAACACACCGGTTATTTCCCTCCATGAATCACTCGGAACACACCAGTTATTTCCCTCCATGGTCTAAACCGGAAGTGAACATCAGCAGAATCGATTCCAGGTTAACAATGTACAGCCTACAAAACCAAAATTATATCCTACGCGTTACCATAGAGCTCACTTCGTTCGCAAGAATGGCCTTCGGCCATTCTTGCGAGCTGTGCTCGCTATTATTAGTGTTTAGATCTATTAGATCTATTATTATTAATAACACTAATATTTATAGAAATAATAATAATGATAATTCTATAAAGAATGATTTTAATAATAATAACATTGATAAATTAATAATAATAACAAGCGGGTGCGAACGCTTGTATATCAACCTTATCAAGCTGAACATGCATACCAAAAATGAAGGTTGTAAATGAAAAAGAAGTTATGGTCAATGTTAAGATTTCGGACGACGACGACAACAACAACACAGACGCCGTTCTTTGAAACAGATAAGCTAATAATAAATAAATAAAATAATAACAATACTACTACTGCTACTAGATCTACTACTACTAATAATTAATGATCATTATAGTAGTAGTAGTAGTAACAGTAATAGCAGTAGTAGTAGTTAGTATAGTAGCAGCAATGCCATATCCAAAGATGAAAAAGCACAGAGGCAAACATTTTCTGGGGGATCCCGGGGCATCCCCCACCCAAAATTTATTTTTGACATTGTGATTTAAATTTGGCGTAGATCTGGGCTATTTTTCTCAAAATGCAAGTGAATTCTTGTACTAAACCTACGAAATCTAGCATGGTGACTGAAAAAATTAAATAATATTATTCTGGAGGTGGAATTTAGTTCATCTGATAGACCAAGCATTGCAACTGTTCTTGTTTTCAAATGCTACATTTATTCTGCGCTTGCCTGTACTGACCCACATCTGCAAAATTTTAAGTCTATCAATGGACATATATTGTCCATAAATATGCATGAGAGCTATGTTATTAAGACGTTTTTCAAAATTTTACTCCTACAACAAGTTTCTAAGTCTACGCAAAGCGCTAAAACTGTGCTCACATGAACAAGAACCCACTGGTAGCGATATCAAATTTTAAAATAACCAAGATGTTCGGAAAGAAGTTTGTTTTGATTCTACAAAACCTACAATTTTCCAGTGGCGGATTCGGAATTTGTTGTTAGGGATGGGGGTGGGCGTAAAGGTGAAAGGTAAGCTGGGCGTCCTGGGCAAATACCTGGTAGGTGTACAGGGGGTGGGTGTGTGGAAGCTCCTTGAAGTTAGTGAATTTAGCAACATTTTCATATCAATCAATGTGACCGAACGGCCATTAATGAGTTACAAGATCAACCATATTTATTGAGGCGCTGAAACCGGTATATGTGAGTATAAAATGTATCAATGACGTTGCACATTCTAAGAGGCAATTACACTACTGCACAGTAAACGTCTAGCAGAGAGCATACGTGAATTAATGGATGGATGAGTCATGAATGAATGAAGCTTAAGCGATTCTGATTTTTGATTATCGGAAAAGTGCTTGATTTTTTTTTTGTAATTTCTCAAAATTTCACTGAGGCAAGTGTCTCAGCGTAGCTACGTATGGGTCTGACTGTAGTAGATCTAGTAGTAATATAGTAGTAGTAGTAGTAGTAGTAGTAGTAGTAGTAGTAGTAGTAGAAGAAGTAGTAATAGTAGTAGCAGTAGTTGTATTATAATAATTAGATCTATTGTTAAGTAGTAGTACGTAGTGTTAGTATTAGTAGAAGTGACAGAACTAATAGTAGTGGTAATTCTAGTAGCAGTAGTTGTAGTATTAGTAGTTGTATCCGTGGTAGTAGTAGTAGTGGTTGTGGTAGTGGTAATAATAGTAGTAGTAGTACTTATTATTATTATTATTATTATTATTAGTAGTAGTAGTAGTAGTAGTAGTAGCAGTAATGATAGTGGTAGAAGTTGTGGTAGAAGTGGTAGTAGAGGAGGAGTAGTAATACTAGTACAAGTACAAACTAGACCTTGTTTTTAAGAAAAACATATCTGACTGTCTCCCACCTGTTCCTGTCTCAAAAATGATTGGATGCATTTTTTATGAAGCTTGTTGGAGACTGGATTAGGACCTTTTTATTTAGAGAGCAGACAAAGCTAATAAAAGAGCTCAGTTTTTAACAATTCCAAAATTGATAGTTAATCAACTTAGCATAGATATTATAACCATAAACATTTTCATAAGGTTTGGTGATGATTAGATGAGAACTTTATGACTTAGACTTGGTTGTGTGTGTGTGTATGTGTGTGTGTCAAGCTGTCTATCGGTGTTTTGGTGGTGTTTGCGTCTTGTATGTGGCTTTGCCTGCTTGACTTTACTACTTTTCCAATTAGAGAGTGGACAAGGCAAACAAGGCCAATTTTGTTTTATTCAATGCCATAATTCTAAAGTGCCTTTTCAATCTTGTTGGTTATTGTACTTGTCCTATATATTATAGCCATAAACATTTTATAAGGTTTGGTGACGATTGGATGAGATTTTTTCACTAAGAGAGCGGACAAGGCTAAAAAGGTCAAATTTGGATATATCAAGGGCCATAACTCTGAAGTTCCTATAACAATCTTGCTAGATATTTTGAATTTGTCTTTAAACAAAGCAAATTAATCGGACATTATAGCTACATTTTTTAGATTTGAATCTTTCAATTACAAATGATAATGTTTCGTCCAAAATATACGATAAAAGAGAAGATTGTAATTTTAAAATTGTTCATTATCCTTTTCTAGATGGAGATGTGTCCCGTTCTACATCTTATACGGTTTGCCCTTGGATGTTATCTACAAACTTAGGAAAATTCGGGGTCATATCCATTTTCATGATTTGTTTATAAAACGCATTAAAACATTTAAAAAGAAAGGTTATGATCCTATTATATTGCAACACACTGCATGTTTGGTTATCGACCATTTTACAGTCGGTAGCTATGCTTCCCTCTTTGCTTGCGCGATGACAGGCCGAGGGTAGTACTCTATGATGGTATACTCTTAAACTTGGATACAGGAGGAGCTTACCAGACTCATGTATTATTTTTTCCCTGTCGTGCCCTTAACGGCTTACCTGCAGGTGCTCTGACTTCAGCAAAGTCATTGAGTATATATTTGACGGATTGTCACAGTTATTATGCTATGTTTTACATGTTGTCCTGTGTTCACCGTCGTCTATGTTGTGGCTAAGTCCAGCGGGGATACCTTTATTTACAATATGTGTAAAGCTAGGGTGACTTTGAGAGAAGTGCGAGGTTAGGACGTCCGTAAACCGGTTTAAACCCCCAGTGGTGTTTTTGCTGCTGACCGTGCCAAGGCGGTACTCTCTTTGTCACCCTTCCTTTTGTTTGCCTTGCGTCTTTGTGCTTGTGGTTTGTTCATGTTGTGGAACGTTTGTCCCTGGTTCTTGTGTCTCTTTTGGTGTTTTCTGTGTTCATTTCGTGTGTGTGTGAGCGTTTGGGTGTGTGGTTGTGTGTGTCATGCTGTCTATCGGTGTTTTGGTTGTGGTTGCGTCTTGCATGTGGCTTTGCCTGCTTGGCTACTTTTCCATTGAAGAGTCGTAATTTATTTATAACTGATAAACTTCTTAAGCAAGGTTACAGATATCACAAACCTTGGAAAACGTTTTCTAAATTTTATTATCGAAATTTACCACTCATTAGTAAATATAAGTGCAATCTACGGACGTTACTGCACCAAGGCATTTCTCAACCAGACTTTTATGTGGATGTTATCTACAAACTTAGGAAAGTTCGGGGTCATATCCATTTTCATGATTTGTTTATAAAACGCATTAAAACATTTAAGAAGAAAGTTTATGATCCTATTATATTGCAACGCACTGCATGTTTGGTTATCGACCCTTTTACAGTCGGTAGCTACGCTTCCCTCTTTGCTTGCGCGATGACAGGAAAAGGGTAGTACTCTATGATGGTATACTGTTAAACTCGGATACAGGATGAGCTTACCAGACTAATGTATTACTTTTCCCTGTCGTGCCCTTAACGGCTTACCTGCAGGTGCTCTGACTTCAGCAAAGTCATAGAGTATATATTTGACGGATTGTCACAGTTATTATGCTATGTTTTACATGTTGTCATGTGTTCACCGTCGTCTATGTTGTGGGTAAGTCCGGCGGGGATACCTTTATTTACACTATTTGTAAAGCTAGGGTGACTTTGAGAGAAGTGTGATGTTAGGATGTCCGTAAACCGGTTTAAACTCCCAGTGGTGTTTTTGCTACTGACCGTGCCAAGGCGGTACTCTCTTTGTCACTCTTCCTTTTGTTTGCCTTACGTACTTTGTGCTTGTGATTTTGTTCATGTGTGGAGTGCTTGTCTCTAGTTATTGTGTCTGTTGATGTTTTCTGTGTTTATCACGTGTGTGAGTGTGCGTTTGGGTGTGTGGTTGTGTGTGCATGTGTGTGTCATGCTGTCTATCAGTATTGTGGTGGTGGTTGCGTCTTGTATGTGGCTTTGCCTGCTTGACTTTACTAATTTTCCATTGAACTTGGCCTATATATTATAGCCATATACATTTTTATAAGGTTTGGTGAAAGTACAAAAATGAGTCATGCAGGAAACACCACATACAGAACAAACACTCGCCCGAACAGCAACACAAGGAAACAGCAAATGTACATAACTAGAAAAAAACAACAAGAGACGCACAAAGACAAAACAAACATACAATAGGAGGAAGATGGAAGTACCGCCTTGGAACGGTCAGTGACAAAAGTCACTGGGGGGTTAAACCGGTTTATGGGCGCCCAACCTCACTCTTATTCCCGAAGTTTGGATGAGACGTTTTTGACTTAGGGAGCGGACATGGCTGAAAAGGCCAAACTGGGATAAGTCAAGAGCAATAACTCTAAAGTGTTGTTGGATATCGATCTCGGCCTAGATATTATTGCTAAAAACATTTTATAAAGTTTGGTGATTATTGGATGAGAATTTTAAAATTAGAGAGTGGACAAGCTTTTGTGACAGACGGACAGACTGACAGACAGACAGAAAGGAGTAAATCAATATGTCTCCCACACCACTACGTGGTGGGAGACATAATAGTAGTGGTAGTCGTAGTAGTATTTGTAGAAATTGTGGTGGTAGAAGTAGTAGTAGTAGTAGTGGTAGTAGTAGTGGTAATAGTAGTAGTAATAGTAGTAGTAGTAGTAGCGGTAATAGTAGTAGTAGTAGTAGTAGTAGTAGTGGTGGTAATAGTAGTAGTAGTAGTAATAGTAGTAGTAGTAGTAGTAGTAGTAGTAGTAGTAGTAGTAGTAGTAGTTTAAATAGTCTCATCAGAAGGACTTGGTCTGGTGGGAAATCGACTTCACCTCTTGGACAGGACCACAATTGACCACAGGGCAATAATTTATACAACTTTTGTAGAGGACCTAAACATGATGCTATGTGCTAAATATGAAAGCTGAGAATGTTACCTGTCAGTTTCAGGAGAAGATTTTCAAAGTTTTCACTATGTTTCTATTTAAAACTGCCCTACCCTGGGACAGGACCAATTTTGACACCAGGATAATGATTTATATAACTTTTGTTGAAGACCTGAACATGATGCTATGCACCAAACATGAAAGCTGAGAACTTTCCATTTTCAGAGATTTTCAAAGTTTTCACTTTATATGTCTGTTGAAAACTGCCCATCCCTGAGGCGGAGCTTACAAAGAAGCAACTAGTGTCGACCAAAATCAAAATTCCCATTCTGAAGCCGTTTGATCCGTTCTGCAATATTTGGCCAATTTGTCTAAATCCAATATGTATGTTAAATATGGTAGGTACCTTTTAATACACGTACATGTCTATGTCCTTCTAATCAACTGGCAATATATAAAGAAAATAAACTATTTGAAACTGTAATAATTTATTGCAGCAATTTGCAGTGTTTATGACAAAAAAAGATATAATCAACAGGCTTCCTGTTTCAGTACTTACTTTGTTCTAGGCCATATTTGGGGTCGATTTGCCCAGATATATAGCCCTCCTGGTTGGAATAGAAATTGTGCGTGAGAGGGAAGAAATTCAGGAGAATAGCCATAAGCTCCAACCCGCTCTGTAAACTGTCACTAAAAACAGAAAATGGATCAAAATAGTGCCAGCTAGATAAAACAAGAGCTGTCCGCAGACAGCGCGCTCCACTTTCTTTAATGCTGGATAGTATAATGGAAGTCTAAGTCAGAAGGGGGAAATAACAACAGCAAAATTAATTATAGGGTTACCTGTCCTTGTGAAATGGGTCCCCCTTGTAATTGATAACATGTATACCAAAGTTGAACCAAATATCTCTGACAGTTTCTGAGACATGGACCTGAGCATAAAACTTAACCAACAATGAAAATTCTAAGTCGAAAAAAGGGGTATAACTATGGCAAAAGTAATTTTAGGGTTACCTGCCCTTGTTAAATGGATCCCCCTTGTAACAGTTAACATGTATACCAAAGTTGAACCAAATATCTCTGACAGTTTCTGAGACATGGACCTGAACATAAAACTTAAAAATATAATATAAAGCTTTAGCTTAACATGTCATAAGGTACATACTAACACAATAATGCAACAACACATAAATATACAATTTACCCTAAACTGATAAATAAATGGATATACATGTACAAAATGATCCAAACAGTTAAGATACTGAAAGAAGTTACATGATTTCTGATTTGGATCCAACCTGTTTGTAACTTTGCCCAAAGTACAAAAATGAGTCATGCAGGAAACACCACATACAAAACAAAAAGTTGTGATTATTTTGCTACTGTGCATTTCAATTTACTTTGTCACTGAATTTTAATCGATATTTTTTTTTATTTCAGTACAAATTGTACCGAAACATACCTATTCCGATTGCATCGTTTTTCACGAACTCTCATGCCAAATTTCACTCCGACCCATCCATTACCAGCGAAGATACGGCAGAAAATACGTTTTCTCCATGCTATTTATTCAGCTGTGTCTTTGCAAATGGCGACCGTATGACGTAATGCGCATGTGTGTAAATAAAACGTGGAACGTACCATTTTTCAGCAGGGGTGAAACTTGTTTTGTATACATGTGTATGAATTTATAAGCGTTTTCGTGTACAATTAACTGGTAAAACCTTTCCAATTTTTTTTAAAAAGTTTATTTAATATTTTATCAATATTTGTCCTTACATATATATTTGTAATTATCCATAATAAACGTAAAAAGTATCACCTGACTTCTTTTTATTTATGTTCAGCATAGCCCATTAACGGATATATGACGTCAACGGGGAATAAACGCACCTGCTTCTGATATTCAAAATTCACGGTTATCTCTCTTTGGGTTTGTTTTAGATTGCTGTCTTTAAAATGCCACCAGTTAAAGATAAATTAAAAATTACACCAGAAGTTAAGAAGTGTGTTATACGTCTGATTAAATGTTTTAAAAATGAGTTGTTGAGAAAGAAACCAATTTATAGTTATGAAAATATTTCCATGCGGATTGCTAATGCACTTGGACTAAGCGTAAGGTCAGTGTACAGAATAGTATCTGGACAGGAAGGCAGTCAGAAGAAATCTATTAAAAATAAGACGGGAAAGAAGAAAGTTCTCGACAGCTTTGGCACTGACCTTTTGAGAAGAACGGTACATGAAATGTATAGGCAGGGAGAGTTTGTAAGTATAAGTATACATTTATAAAGCGATGTCTGTTTAAAATAATTTCTACTGTAATATTTATCCATATGCAGGAACATAGTATGATGAATAACATTTCAAAATGAAACAGTTTGTACCATTCGCTAATTATAATTAATTAACTATATAAATAAATATATACATATATATAAATGCATAAAAGTCATGCAAAAATATGTTAATATGGTGTTGATCCATATATGTTTGCCCGTTTGCATCGTTGAAAATATATATCTCAATAATTTTGTTTTTCAGGCTTCAGTAAAGCGGATCACCAAACGCCTACAGGAAGCTGGGTACAATGTTTCAGTGGCCACAATATGGAGAGAATTGAAGTCTTCTGGCTTCAAATTTTATGCCAAACATGGAAGGCGCTTCATTAAGGAAAACCAGGAAATCGTTGCAGCCAGGCATACTTACCTTAGGAAAATTAGACATTACCGGTATGTTATACAGTATGAAGTAGCCTATTGAAATGTATTAAATATTAAATAACAAAGTTGACCAGCAGGAGTTTATCTGGTTAAATCCGATCTGTAATACGATTGTCTACACAAATTACAACCATTTTGTCTGTCAACCATTTACATTGCGTTCGATTTGAATCTTGAATCCTTGCTTTCATTTTCATAACGACAAAACATACAAACAGAGATCTATATATTACGTTTGTTCCGATTTTGGTCTACTGAACAAATGTTAATGGTTTGTGGTAAAATATAAGTTAACAGTTAATATCGACATATTCTGAATATTCTGTGATGTATTGTTATATGTATTATCGATATGCAGTGAACACACACACAAATGTTATTTATTTTGCAATGTGTTTATTAACATCGTTTCAATTAAACCAATGCTCGTTTACCCTATAATAGCAAATGGACTTGCTAATGCAAGCATTTACGGATTGGCGTATGACGTAGTATATGACGTTTTCAATTTACGTCATATAGAAACCATGTCGCAATGAGCTATGTTTACAAGAACCGAGGTAGTTATTTTTGAAACTTTATTAGGTCAATATACTTATCATTTATTTCTTATTACATAAATAGTTTGATATGCAATTACAATAGTTACACAAGTGTATTCCAGACATTATGTACACTAGAAAACAGTTCAGATTCTGGATCTAATATGTTACCAAACCTGAAACCCCTACTAAAAATTCAACATGGAACGTCCCTGTTTAGAGTATGCGCATTACGTCATTTAGCAGCCATTTACATTTCTAAACAAATATTTTTTACAATGGAGAAACCACATTTTCGGTGTTTATTCCATTCGTACTGAACAGTTATGGGTGACACTTGGCATGAGAGTTCGTGAAAAACGATGCAGTGAAGTGAGGTAGGTTAAAATTCAATTCGTCCTGAAATAAAAAAAATCTCGATTAAAATTCAGTGACAGAGTAAATTGAAATGCACAGTAGATGATTATGCCATCTTTTAAGAGAGAAAGTGTTGACTTACCTCCATGTCTATTCTCTATTCCAGTTTGTACACTTTAATGTTATTATTGTATTCAGGTTTGATTTTGTAATTACTAACATACAGTTTTCCAGTGTTGTATGTTATGGCCTTTGGTCTAAGGATCCCATCCTTGTGTTCTATAAGAACATTTTCCAGCTGCCCACTGGGCGACAACTGGATAACACAACAATTATAATTACTACATATGTAAAGATGTCCATGTTGGTCCACAGTTATTCCCTGTGGCTCCTGTAACATGTCATTAGTATACGTCGCTATCACACCACAGTCACTATTCAAACACACAATTTTGTTGCTATCACGATCAGTCACATAGATGACATTTTTATCTTCATTCAATGCTATTCTTTCCGGCCATTTAAATAATTTGTTTCCTGTGTTGTCTGAGTCAATTTGTTGTAACAAGTTACCAGCCACATCACAGATATGAACCGATTCAACAGGATGCCAACAGACCAGGAAGAACTTTCCTTCATTATATGTGATGCCAGTATAATTACCTGTTACAGTTATAGTGTGACGCGCTGATAAAGTTGGTGACACAGACAGGAACTGGATACGCTTGTCATCATATAGCGTTACTGCTAGCTGGTCATCACCAACCCCTGTAATGTCATTAGGCCGTGATTTTAATGTGACTTTCTCAGATATGTTTTTATCTGTCATGTCTATAATCGTAACACATATGTTGTTGATATCAGTCACTGCCAGTCTTCCATCTTTCATGACAACAACGCCATGAATTTCACAGTTTGAAGTATCTCTTAACGTCTTAACGTTGATTTCTTCGACATGTTTCACTCTGACATATTTCACTTTGACATTTTCCGTTCTACTTTGACTTGTTGACATTGTCGCCATGTTTTCTAGAACATGTTGTTTTGTAGCGGATGTCTTTTTGTGATCTATTCTACACTCACCACATTTGTTTCCTTTACATTCTGCACAATATAAAATGGCCTCCACTTCTTCTTCTTCTTTAAGTTTACAGCACTCTCACAGCATTCTTCGCAAACTTTCAGCTAATTCAGCCATTTTAATAAACAAATCGTCTTAATAGAGAAGGGGTAATTTGAAATTTAAATCGCGGTGCTGTTTGCGGCTTGTTGCGGACATTTTTGTTAAGAAACTGTGCGGATAGTGGACAACGGGTAGTTGTTGTCCAAGTTGCATTCTATGAAATTGTTTTTTAAAAAATCGTCGGCTTCAAGATCAAAACACCTCATGCCTAAAGAAAACTTATTTATATCATAGATAATAATAATAATAATAATAATAATAATAATAATAATAATAATAATAATAATAATGATAATAATATAATAATAATAATAATAATAATAATATATCTAATAATAATAATAATAAATTAATAACAACAGGGTGTCAATCTCCGTGCAGAGTTGTTTGTTCAAATAGCAGATGGGCACGGATTTATTTTATTATGGCAGGCAGTGTAGAAGCATAATTATGTATCTATAAACGAGCCCCAGCAAACACTTCTACTTCTACATTTTAGTGACCACCTTCAACTGGCTGAAGTTTATGTCACTGGTGGTGAACTGCGCCACGAATAGGGGGCCAAATATAAGTTAAAACTATTTACAGTGATGATAAATTAATGGATGTAGGAGTGACTTTTGATGGCAGTTTTGAAGGATTCAATAGAATCACTCCCAACTACAGTCAAAGGCAGGCCATTCCAGTCCTTAATGGTCCGGGGGAAAAAGGAGAGTTGTCTTGATTGTGTTCTGCATGATGGAAGTTGGTAGGCGAGAGTGTGCATATTGCGGGACTGTCTGCGTGGTGGTAAAAGTCTGTTATTATTTGGAATGGCAACCAGATTGTGTGAGATTTTGTACAACATAATGAGACGTGCATCTGTTCGTCTGTCTGCAAGGCTTCTCCATTCTAAGCTGTTCAGCATGTCACCAACACTAGAAGTATTCCTAAATCTGTTTGTGACAAACCTAGCAGCTCTCCTTTGCACTTTTTCTACATTAGTTATGTCTTCATTAATGTAAGGGTCCCAAACTGAACTGGCATATTCTAAAGTTGGGCGTACAAGGGATTTGTATGCCTGTTCCTTAACTGAAATGGAGCAGATGTTTAAGTTCCTTTTGAGGAAACCAAGAGTTCTGTTGGCCTTATTGCATATGTTGTTTACGTGGGTTTGCCATTTAAGATCTGACTGTATTGTGACATCTAAATGTTTTGCTTTGTCAACATGTTCTAAAGCTTGAAGGGTGTGTCTGTAGTCAAGTGGGTGTTTGTTTCTGCTGACAGACAAGACATGGCACTTGTCTGGATGAAAAGCCATTTTCCATGTTTGTTCCCAACAACTTAGTTTATCGTAAAAACAGATCTAGAGCAGACCCTAGTCCTATAAATAAGACCTGACGTTGCTATTTTACATTTTTACATTTTCTAATTACATGCACGATAAATAATTATAAAATAAGGGGCATGTAGATACGTCTAAATGTTTGGACTAGAGCAGATCCTCATCAGACGGACATGATAACCACGAAATAAAATTGCATGAAAAGCTACATAATAATTATCTATTTTGGAACACCTTAAATTTACTTTTCCTGTCCCCAGAAAAGTATGGGAAAATATGGTATTATTTACTGTATAAGAGAGGTCGAGTGAGGGACCGATTAACAAAGAGTTTTGACCCCAAATTCGGATTCTACGCATTTTTATGGTTAGAATATATCGTAGACTCGCCTTCTATCAATCTCCACCTATTTTTCGAACCTTTCATTTTGTTTTATTTTTACGCATGCACAAGTGCACACTACGTCATAAAATCATGAGTTCCGTTGCTTTGTCTGTAAACAACGCCTCATAGCTTTAAAAACGAAATATGCGTCATAAATAGGTCAATACAGTTTATTTTTCCTTCAACTATGCTAAACATGAGAAATGATGGGGAACACGGATTGTTTGGGGATTAATAGAAGAGAATAAAATTACTTAAGTGTTTCAAGGTATGTATACAAGATTATTTTGAACTGCTGATTTTTTTTCTTTCTTCAATATTCACGGTAAACGTTTTCTGTTCCTGGTCAAAGGTTAAAAGGTTCGATAGACGGTGAGACCATGCTATTTATTTTATCAAAATAAAATATTTTTTGTATGTATACTCAAACTTCTTTTACAAGTAAAACTAACTTTTAGTACATGTACATATTTATAAATTATTTGCGACGTGAGTGAAATATGATATGTATAAATAATGTTTCTGAATTCGTATCTTTCATTACACGTGAACTTCTTGGATGTTTAATCGCTATTTTCTACTGGACTAATTGTGATAGTTTGCTGACTTATATTATTTTTTAACAGCAAGATAATGGCCTTATTTTTAGGTTGCTGTTCTAAGAAGTTTGAATCTACAGGATAATGGTAAAGTTTTATGCTTTGATTTTCCTTTTTCAGGTTGCTATTCCAAGAAGTTTGAATCTACAGGATAATGGCCAAGTTTTATGCTTTGATTTTCCGTTTTTCAGGTTGCTATTCCAAGAAGTTTGAATCTACAGGATACGGGTTTGGGATTGTTTGTTAATATTTGGCACTTAGATCACTCGATCGTTAATGTCACGTGCTTTAAATTTAAATGCATTTTTATCTTCTGAGCATTGAAGGTTTCTGGTGTAATTATCTCTATTTTCAGTAGTCAGCCACAATTTCCCTGTTCTTTAATGTTTACATTCTATGAGCATGTGGAAAACAATTATTCCTTAATACTCATGTTCTTGCGACAACGCTTAGTATTATTGTAAAATAGCAAATACATGCTCTAACATACATTCCAGAATGGCGAGCAGATTTATCTACCAGAGGCCTTTGACGAGACAGTACTTGACAAATATTGTATCGTAGAGTACGATGGATTGCCCTACCTATCAATTGTTATGGATGTTGACGATGGACGTTTGGAAGTTAAAGTCTTGCATCGTATTGGTGTCATCATATTTTATTATGGCTAATGAGAGAAGACAGTATCTGGTATGCGAATGACAGATTAGTGACCATGCTAAATGGCGTGCCAGAACAAGTAACTGGAAGACACCATTGCATAAATCCTAAGCTGTGGGGTGCCGTTTGCCAAAAATGGATCTATGTGTCCAATCATTGGATCAAAGTATTCTTTATAAAATAACTCTGATTGAATAACAATCTTAAAATGTTCAATACTGAATTAATCATTAAGTTCAATGATTTGAAAATTGGAATAAATTGCACGAGCAATACTTTAGAATTATTTTCTTGTTATTACCGTAACGGGGCTGTCATTACCACAACGCAATGTCAGTACCGCAACATGCATTATTTTCTGAAATAAACAAGAGCAAACTGTATTCTATTCTATCTTATACTTAAATATAATTTCATAAATCCATTAGCGTCTAGATAATACACTTTTCATCCCAATTGCACGTCCGATTCCAAATAAGAGATTACTAATGATATTGATTTTTAATTAATGTTATCCCAAATAACAACGTGCTACCTTTTTTATTAAGTAAACGGTGTAATTCTTTATTTCACGAAGGAACGTATTAAATGGCATTAAAAAACCATGATGTGAAATAAAATACAGCTATATGATAGTTGAGTCACTATAATTTACCGATTTTATAGCCGTTGCAGTACTGACATGTAATTAAGAGGTCCATAACATGCAAAGCAAAAAAAAACAACAGTATGCATCTGTGTGCACAGACATGAGCACTAAACCTGGTAGATATGTTGTTTCTATTGTTAGATATTATTTTAATACAAAAACACGATTTTATTTTTCGCATTCGATTGCAAGAAAATTTACAGATGTTTTAAGAATTACCCGTAAACTTTGTTTAACCTGTTACCTCAGGAATATTCTTGTAGGCAAAACGACACTATGAATATTAATTAGATCAGAGTCTAGACTGTTCGCAAAAATAGGAATTTCAATATAAAACAAAACGAAATTGAAATTTAGGCCAGGCACCCCTTAGATAAAAGATGGACTAATCCAAATATATAAATATAGAAGAATCCACTGGGTGCAAATGGGTTAAGTTCTCAGATTAGGCTTTGCTTAATCAATCAATTTCAAAGGAATACAGCAGTATCTATTTCATTTGTAAGATACCCTAAGCCTTGCCCCCTGCCCAGTGATAATAGACGGGTTCCAAACCTCAATATGAACTAGTTCACTTTATATGATATGGGTAGTTTTTTCGCTTATGCAATTTATGCTTGATCTAGTCACTTCGTGAATATTGCTTTAAAATATAGATTCTTCATTGGAATTGTTTGCTTTGACAAACACAACCGCATGATTAGATCGATATAATTTCATTAGCAAATTGAACAGGCCTTGATCAGACGGCACCTACAGGAGGAGCCGTATTGGTTCTACTTTGTTTGCACAGGTGTGATACGGTCTGTATATGAGGGAAACGGATAAAAGGCTAAAATGTAGTGTTTTTATTGTTTATGAACGCAAAGGCATCTTCTAATGCGACAGCTATAAAGATGTTGCATCGTTTAGGTAGGTGATAGCTTAACACTTTACTTGTTGAATATTCACGTAAGAAATAATAGCACAATTAATATGAATCAGATTATAAATTTTAACGACATGTCATCTTTGCCCAAGCAGGAACTTAAGATTCAGCTCAATATTATACCATAACAAACAGGGCTGATCCTAATCAGACGGTTCTACTCTGGGGGCAAAGGTGTAAAAAGGTGTTTATATTACGGAAAGGTATGATACAAGACAAAGGTTACATACAAAACACCCCGGGTATTTCTTACATTAATATTAAACGGGGAAATGGTTAAAGCTATGTAAACTGTACAGCGCACATATAAACAAACAAATCACCATTAAGTCATACAGTGTACAGCACGTGTTTATTTTACAATACACCCTCTCTAGTGCGACCGCAAAAAGAGGTATTAAATGAGTCGTAAAACAAATGGTTGTTTCATGCATAAATGTTACGCATTACTTTCGCCCAGTAGTTATATTCTGCTCATATTTCGTATAAATCAAGGTCAATCACAACCACCAGAAGGGTGAATAGCGGTAGCATACTCGTACTATTGATATGCTGTTAATATTTCGTATAAATCAAGGTCAACCACAACCACCAGAAGGATGAATAGCGGTAGTATATTACTGTTAATATACTGCTAATCTTTCGTATAAATCAAGGCCAACCACAACCACTAGAAGGGCGAATAGTGGAAGCAAACTACTATTAATATGCTGCTAATATTTCGTATAAATCAAGGTCAACCACAACCACCAGAAGGGCGAATAGTGGAAGCAAACTACTATTAATATGCTAATATTTCGTATAAATCAAGGTCAACCACAACCACCAGAAGGGTGAATAGCGGTAGTATACTACTGTTAATATACTGCTAATCTTTCGTATAAATCAAGGTCAACCACAACCACTAGAAGGGCGAATAGTGGAAATAAACTACTATTTATATGCTGCTCATATTTCGTATTAAACAATGCATATGAGGAGCGGTACACATATTTATATCATTTAATAAATGTTTCCCACGGTGTATATGTACTGAGTCAAGCAATAATGCTAAAACCGACTTACTATTCCCTCATATTGAGCCCTTTGACGCCTCTGTGAAATATACTTTTTGAAACAATTGTGATAAATAGAGCATTTGCTCCGCATGAGCAAATGCTTAACTTTTCACAATTGCTTCAAAACTACACAGTTCTGAACTTGAACGTTTTACAAAAATAAAACAGTGAACTAGTCGCAAATATCCCATGTAACAGAGACTTGCAAATAACTTAGCTTTTACAATAACGAGAAATATTGAACCTCGCTCAGTTCATCATTTTAAATGGTAAGTAGAATCGAAACACGTTACATGTAGTTGCAAAAGTAGCAACACCGGTATACTCGGGTTTGTTGGGTTTTTATGTATTGTGTATTTGTACAAAGATATTCCAGTAATATTGATCATGGATCCAATCCTATCCCTCCGCCTATTTCTGTTCACAGATGATCACAGAGCAGTGATCTTTTTTAACTGATCAAGGATCTAATAATATATATCCACCTATACCTGGTAATGGAACTGTGATCTAGTGTTTATCTGACCATAGAACCAAAACTGTAACTCCACGGATATCTGGTAAAAGAGAAATGATCTTGTCATATTGATCATGAATCCAGTACTATCTCTTCGCCTAGATCTAGTTCCAGTTAGGCGATCTACCTGCTTCATCATGGACCCAATACTATCGTTCCACCGATATCTGGTCATAGAGCAGCGATGTATCTTGTCTGATAGTTGAGTGTCACTAGAGACTTTGTATAAAAGACAATAATCTACTTATTTCGTCGCAGAACGGTTGTTGCAACACAAGTGAAACTGGATAAACTCTCCGCATTAAGACGTGAGTATTATTATTGCATTTGCTTTAGTTACATATAATGATCTTATTTGTCAAACTTAATATAAGTCCATGTAAGATTCAATCAGGAAACACCGTTAAAATTAACGTTCACCCTTTCAATGTAGACTTTCTAGTTAACTGATACCAACTATTTAAACACATTGTAAAATGAAGAAATGAGATAAATTAATGTAAACTTGTGTTGTTATATTTTCTGGTCCTTCGCGATCATTAGTTTTGATGGTATAAGTTTTGAAAATGAATACTCCTTAAGCCGGTGCTAGGGGGCGTGAGTAGTTTTGCACTTTTAATTACTACTCATGAACAGATTCAATCAAACCGAGTCTGCAGTTTTCTCTTATGCATTGCTACCTTTGCTTTCGAGGGGTCATCCACTTTCAGGATATTTGTTCCGGGATACATTTAAAAGGAATACATGTATACCGCAGACATAAACCTAAAGGTTGAGACAAAATTGGAGTCCTTGGTCAGACACGCTTCTGGTCTGGAACTACACCTTTTATCGGGGTGAGACACTGGTGGTGAAATAGTTTAGTGTATTGTATGCTAAAACTAGAGTTTGAGTCCCTCAGAAAACGTAGTGCATTACGGCGACATTGGTAAAAAAGCTCAATGAAAAATATGCTTAAGTGCAAAGGATGTACATGCAATCTAATTAAGATTCCTAGGAAAATCACATGTTTTGTTAAAGGTTGAGAAAACACGATTCAGTAAAACAATTAGGGTTTGTTGTAAGAAATGAATATAACCAGAACCAAACATTTGCAATAATTATTGTTTGAAGCATATTTTAACTTTTAGCCTATTGCGCTCGGATGAATGATTACCAATGAAAACAGTTTGGATCCAGATGAGACATCCAGTTAACTGTTTGATACCGGACCGTGCTGTTGAAATGGAGTGCAAGATAAATCAACCATTACTATTGATTCGATGATAGCTATTTTCAATAGACTAAATATTAACGCTTTCCCTGTTTGAATATTTAAATAAGAAATAGTGGCATATTGAATATTTACAAGTTAAAGTGGTATAATAAGTTAAAGTAGTAAAGAGCTACAGATAAAGGTGTTTGAATATTCATATAAGAAATAATGACATCTTGCATATTAACCGTGTTTCCTTCATACTGACGCCTTTTAACGCTTCTGTAAATGTCATGTTTTGAAACCATTGTGATAAAAAGAGCATTTTCTGCATAGGAGCAAATTCTCTATCACAATAAAATACACAATTATAAAATTCTCCTTTAGTTAATGCTCCTTTTTGGTAGATTTATTCAAAGAGTTTGAGTCTAAGAATAGTCTTTGAGGTAATGGGTTCACAATCTAAAACAGTACAATAAGTTACAAGTAAAGAGCTATGGAATTTCTCGGCCAAACCCTATACTGTGACAACTCTTTAGAAACGTATCGAAATTTGATATTTCATTGTGTGTAAATTCTTATATTTTTTCCTTACTAATTGAAGTTGTGCCTCGGTCCATAGCTCAGTCCATATCGCATCGAACTTACAACCTCCGTAGACGATGAACGGAAAAAGTAGACACATATCAGACGGTTCCTGTTGGAGACGTCTGATCTGAGTCTGCTCGATTTGCTTATGGAATTGTAATATATTAGAATCTGCAGTTTTTATCGCTACCAAATTATAAACTGTACATATGCTACCGTAATGTTTTCATAATGTCATTTTTCAACAGGGAAAGGATTAACTAGATGGTAGAATTAATAAGCAAGTAACTATGACAAATAGATGGTCGAATTAATAAACAAATAGCTATGAGAAATAGAAAGTTCAATTAATTAACAAGTAACTATAAGAACTAGATGGTTGAATTAATTAGCAAGTTACTATGAGAACTATATGAGTTGAATTAAACCAAACCAAACCAAACCAAACCAAACCAACTAAACCAAACAAACCTAACTAAACCAAACAAACCAAACCAAACCAAACCAACTAAACCAACCAAACCAAACCAAACCAACTAAACCAAACCAAACCAAACCAACTAAACCAAACCAAACCAACTAAACCAAACCAACCAAACCAAACCAAACCAACTAAACCAACCATACCAAACCAACTTAACCAAACCAAACCAACCAAACCAACTAAACCAAACCAAACCAACTAAACCAAACCAAACCAAACCAAACCAACTAAACCAAACCAAACCAACTAAACCAAACCAAACCAACTAAACCAACTAAACCAAACCAAACCAACCAAACCAACTAAACCAAACCAAACCAACCAAACCAAACCAAACATGTGTTAGTTGCATTTTTATAAAGGTATTTGTGCATAGAATTGTTTTGGTATAGGATATCCTGCAGCGTCAGATCAATATATGATTTCATAAGCAAGCAGAGCAGACTGCTCCTACAGGGACTGTCTGATCTGGGTCTACTCTGTTTGCAAAATTTTGACTTTGTAGCAACGCACATTCAGTCTGCGTTTCAGTCAGATATATAACACTTTAACTGTATACAGGTAAAATTAATGACATAATTAATATATAGTAGCTAATTTTATTGTAGAAAAATAAGCAGAAAATCGTATGACAATTAAAGAAAACGTAGCATCTAATCTATACAATTCAATAAGAGACAGCAGACTCTGATCTGACAACTCCTACAGGAGCTATCTAATCTGGATATTTTCTGTTTACACAGACATGAAAAGGCGTTTATTTCGGGTAGAGGTGTACATGAATATAGATGCTAGGATGATCGGGAATGAATTTTATTTTCATCTGTTCACGAAACACCAGTTATTCCAACAGTTGAGATATTGACACAGAAAACTGTGTCTGACTGCTCGAGTATGTCACGTGACTTAATAAGAGACACTGAAGGATCCTAGAGTCTCTAAACGAGTTTTTGGTTTTGTTTCTAAGTAATTAAATACAGTTATTGTCTGACAATATTGATCACTTCATTGTTACAGCTGACACATTGTCACATTGACCACAACTATGGGTTTCCTAAACCTTTTACTCTATAGGTATCTCAGTAATGCATTTGCAAATAATGTAAACTCTGGTCAGAATACACTTGTTTGAGCCGTCTAAGCAGGGTATGTTATGTTTGCTTATAGCACACATCTGATTGTGTAGTAAGTTTCTGTTATGTCCACATTTCCTGTGCCCACATGTCATGACAGAAATTCTGCCATTTACAAATCATGAAGTCATCATTTCTTACATGCATATTTATGGAGTAGAGGATGAACTATTTCGCCGGTGATGTCATTTGCAAACAATTGGACCCAGATGATACACCGAAAAGTCCATTCCCTCATATTGACGCTTTTTGACGCCTCTGTAAAAGTCACTTTCTGAAACCATTGTGATAAATTATTTATCACGATTGTTTCAAAATTACACAATTCTAACATGTTTTTCTTTTCTCTAAGAAAATGCTCCTTTTCTGTAGATTTAGTCAAAGAGGATCTAAAAATAGGTTATGAGGTAATGGGTTAACCATTACATCTCATCATGATCCAAACTTTTGGCAGCTGAATGGTTAATATTGAATATGCTGCAATAATAATAATAATAATAATAATAATAATAATAATAATAATATATGCTTAAAGCCTGATGTATTGAAATATGAACTACCTGCAATTAGTTTAAGGTTTTGGGATGGTATTGACGGAGCGTGCACCTTGTATCTCATCTGATACCAGTCATCTCGTATGCTGCCACTCATCTCATCTTATACCAGTCATCTCGTTTGCTGACGCTCATCTCATCTGATACCATTTAACTAATACGATAGCAGTCATTTCGCTTGATGCCACTCATCTTATCTGATACCAGTCATCTAGTTTGCTACCACTCATCTCATCTGATACCAGTCAACTCATCTGATACTAGTTATCTAGCATGAAACCACTTACCTCATCCGATACAACTTATTTCAACTGATACCAGATGTCTCATGATACCAGTTATTTCATCTGATACCACTTACCTCATCCGATACCACTTATTTCATCTGATACCAGATGTCTCATGATACCAGTTATTTCATCTGATACCACTTATCTCATCTGATACAAATTATCTAATCTGATACCAGTTAACTAGATTGACACCATTTATATTATCTGATACCAGACATCTCATGATACCAGTTATATAATCTGAAACCGGTCATCTCATCTGATATCAGTCTATTTGCAATGACGATGGTTAACCCTCAGCCTGCTATGAAAATGAGGTCGGCTTAAGCTCCGAAATGTTATTGTGACTCTGATTTGTTCAAGTTTTGGCATACTATTGACAGAGATGTCAAATAGCTTGGGTCCTGATGTGACACAGAGTTACTCGAAGTTTAATCTGGATCCAAACTGTTTGAAATTGTTAGTTAGGTCGCGCTTTGCAGGCTAAGGGTTAAAAGTATATTCAGTTGAACGGTGATCTCTCGAAATCGGGTAACTTGAACTTCGGTATAACTCAAAAACAATGATGCAACACACATTCAGTGAGTATCCCTCCAACATGTACAATACAGACTTGATCTAAAATATAAAACTGCGCATATACAGAAATACAAGTCATACATGGACTGAGAATTAGACCTGCATTGAACAGAGAATTTGAGTTGTTCAGATTACAAATTAATGAAGGAGCTCGAACTGCTGTTATTTCGAAGAAATTTGTATGGTCCCATGATGGTTTAGATATTGAATCATAATTATATATATATTTACTTTTCTAGATGTTCTCTACCAAGCACCTGTGTTTCTTGTTTTGTTTGTTGATGACCTTGATGACCTTTATGCACGTGGCTAGATCATATCCAGCTCCTGGTAAGTACAAGTAAAAATTAACATTTCACCGCAAACAGCCATTGTCACCGAACTGTAATACGACATTGAGTAATTTCAGATCAGATGCAACAATTTTACCGTTTTTCCCATCCTCTAATTGTTTGCAGTTTAATGCTTTTAAATTTATACACTTTATCTCAATTCAAATTGGTTGCAGATGATTGCAGAAAACTTGGCACAGAAACGAGTTAAGCCGTACCAGGAGAAAACAAATGCACTTTTAGTAATGGTTAACGCTTTACTTCATATCTATGCCTTTCTACAAATTTGCAAACAGCAAATCCAGATCAGATGGCTCCTGTAGGAGCTGTTGGCTCATAAAATAATAAAGATGTGATCCTACAGTTTCTTCCATGGCCAAACACTGTATGTTTATGCGCGATTATAATAGTAAATGTAATGAATGTTCATGACGTCAATATTTCTTACATGGGAAATTTACTAGTCACAGTAGCTATACAACGTCTGGTATCAATGTCAGGAATAGCCAGTAATGAAGGACTTTCGTCATTCGGTGACCTAAATTGATGCAATATGGTCTATATGGATACAAAGCCAGGGCGATTATACAAGCATTCTGCATACAAAGTCAAGCTCACTGTTACCCGAAACAGAAAAGAAACTGCTTTTAGACAATAACTTCAGTTAGAAGAGAAATATTTGACATAAGTTGATGCACACATTACCTGCATAATAACAACGGTATGGGGGTGTTTGGGGGAAGTTTTGAGTAAGGGTCAGTGAAATAGTAGAATAAAGGGTTTGAACAATGTCAAATGCCGCAAAATTATATTATATTCGTGATGTATTTATTTCTGAATCCACTGAATAATATCATTTTGTTTGTTCTAAGATGACATTGGGTTAGATGTGCCAATGGGTTTCGACACAGATTTTCAAATTCTGGACAAAAGACGACGGATGGGCTGGAGGTAAGCACTGACATCTTTATCTACTGATTCGCTACCACCAGGTACCGTTCACAATACACGTACAGCATACAAACTTGTACCAGTAAGTAATGCTGTATCCAGTTTCATAATGATTTATGTGTGTCCAACATCCATCATTATATGACATAATCCTTTGAATGCGGCACACACATATATCGTCATTTGCAAACAGTGTAGACCCAAATCAGAGAAGCTTTATCCTAATCCTCCTAGAGGGGCCTCTGATCAGATCATAAGTTTAAAGCATTTCCTACCTGGGTGAACTCTTTAGTTCAAGACTGATGGGTACTTCCACGCTGTAAATTCAGAGATACAATGGTAAACTCTTTACTACGTTAATTGATTACTTACAGGGAGCATTACTGATTGATTACTTCCTAGGAGCATTACTGATTGATTACTTCCTGGAATAATTACTAATCGACTACTCCCAGTTAGAATAATTGATTATTTCCAGGGAACATTACTAATTGACTACTGCATGGAGGCATTACTAATTGATAACTGCCTGGGGCATTACTAATAGATAACTTCCAGGGAACATTACTAATAATTTACTGTCTCGAGGCATTACTGACTGATTACTGCCTGGGGCATTACTAATAGATTGCTTACCGGGATATTACTGATTAATTCATTCCCTGGAGCATTTCTAATTGATTACTACCAGTGGATCTGTTCGAATTTAGCAGCAAATTTATCAGTTATTGATAATATTACGGACAACGACAACAACTCAAATGCCGGAATTATAACAATAGCTCGTATTATTTTCCTCATTTGCTTGAGATTTCAAGAGCTGCCATTCCTTCCTTTTTAAACATATACAAGCATTGTCAAACAGTTCGGACCAACTTTGGTTGATTGGTAGGTTGTGTTGATTAACGTTCATTTCTGCCACCCGTTGGCTAATTGAAAACCCAAGAGGTAAGCTAATACTGAAACACCCGGACACGACGCGTTATCGATAGACTGTCTGTGGTACTGTTCGGTGCCCGGTGTCAATGACTGATACAGTGGACCTTGGTTTATAAAATCTCTTCCAAAGGACTAGGATAGGCAAACTTAGCAAAATAATGCTTATATAGCCAACGTGTTCTAAATGAAATTATAAAACTGTTTTGCATTTTTATCTAGTATTTTTCTTTTCCAGCAAGTGCAGCCGAATTTTCAAATGGAGATGCGGAAAAGAAACACGTATTGTGAGAGGCAAGCGGTTAGCCTAGACCACAGCTTGGCATAAAAATGGATACTTTTTGGCTGTGATGACGAAAACATTGATTTGTTACAGCATATTTACGTACTTATATAGTACATAGACACACTCTAACTAACGAACTTTTTAACATTATAGATGTGCTATGAAGGAGTAATTAAAACTGAAAATAAATATCGATATAAATATATCAGTCTACTTTAGTAAAAATAATATTATGCTTGTACGATGGAATATTGGAGAAACAAACAGTACTCATCATGATCGATGTTGCCTTATCACCTTATTCTGTGATTCTTTCTCTTTCTCCCCTCTCTCTCTTTCTCTCTCTCTCTCTCTCTCCATGTCATTCTTCTTTTTCTCTTTCTTGTTCCCCCTTCTCTATGTATATGTGTGTATGTGTCTGTCTGTCTCTATTAAAAAGCAACCAATAACAATGTCATTCCTATACGCACATCTCCTATTTCTAATGGTACTTTCTAAAACGTCTCATCGAAATAGGGTCAATTGTTGGTGTGAAATAACTCTCTCTGTGTAATATTCATGTAAGAAATATTAGCGACAGGAATATTTATGAGCTGATTTTTATAGGAGCCCTAACCCAGATCAGACATCTGGGCTTATTCTGTTTGCAAAGGCGTCAGGAGGCGTTTACATGATGAAATGGTTAATCAAGACCATAAAAATCAACAGACCATTTAAATCCAGTTTCTGATGACAAATGTATATGGTTCTTGCAAGTTGCACTTCTGAGTGTGATCCGTCTGTACAACATGAGCTCCATGATGGCCCTATATCGCTCCCATGTTACATGTAGCACTTACTGAGATGACCTAGACATGGTTATCAGTGGAATACCACTAGGCACTTTAATACCAAATACCATTCAAACTTGGAGAAGCTTTTAAAAAGTTTCTGTATAGTTATATAAGGTATCTAGCCACGCTTCTGTATTTTAAGATATCAACAATATTTAACAATTTTGTTAAAGGGTCACCAGGCGATTATTTTAACTTAAGTGGACATTGGGTTTGGAGAATATATTTAACCCTTTCACCGCCGAAGTCGCATAAATGCACCACGACAAATAGTGCAGTCCCAGATCAGACGCAGCCTTTCCAACGCGGCGACTGATCAGGGACTTCACTTTTTGTCTCATTCTCTTTTTCTATATATGTATTTTATTTTTTTTCGAAATTTGCATTATTTATCTCATTTCCTTATTGTACCAAATGATTTAACAAAATTTGGATTGTAAACGACACTCAGAAATTTGATGCCGAAAGGGTTAAAGGTTTTAAGGAAATCCAGCCCCGCTCCTGGTGGCCATGTTTTTTGAGACACCAACATGCTTTAAAAAAGCTTGATAAATGGTCACCAGGAGACTATCCCTACCAAATGCTATATAAACAGGACCATCTGTTTTGGAGAAAAATAAAGGTACTCTATTAACAGGTAGAAAGTTATATCAGGAAATCTAGCAACGCCCCTGGCGACCATGTTTTTAAGATAAAAAGATAATTTGAACATTTTGGTAGAGAGTTCACAGAAAGACTATTCCCTTCAAATATTATTCAGTTCTAACCAATGTTTGATAAGATGTTTAAAGATTTCTGCTTTTGGTTGGCATAATAACCAGTTCTATATGGATCCAAATTATTTTAGCAATTTTATAGAGCATGATACAAAGACCATTTCTTTAAAGTTTAGTTACTATCTGCCTTGTGGTTTCAGAGATGTCATTTAAAGCAACTGTTAAAGAACGGACGGACAGACTCACGTTCTCAAGGCTTGAATGTTATGTGACTACTCGTTGGTTCAAAACTCACATAAAAGGAAAGATACAAAGGGTATTTTGTTCTCAGTATCACATAACCATCAATCCGTGTGAGCGGATATACAGACAGACGGCGGACGAATGGACGTGGGACTATAGGCAATCACAAAAATTCACAGAAGCATCCTCAGGTGATCTAACAAGTTTAATCAATTATCTTTGGTACTTTTGAAATACTGCGCTGATAAAGTATAAAATAAAGGACATAAATACGGGGAATGTGGAATAGTTTGTGGGCACTGCACTTCTCTCCAATTAGACCATTTTGTATTTGAAGTCTGAAGTCGATAGCTTTTGTGCTTTTTAAGTTGTGTCCCGTACATAAAACTAAATCCAATCAGTAGTTGCTACAGCCTTGACAAGAAATTCAACACATACTGAAAAACAGGACAATACTAAAACATATAAAGTCAAACGCCTTTTTACGATTTAAATTATACCACTGACCAGAATATGTGATGTTCAGACAGACATGCGGACGGACAAGGTGACTCCAGTTCACCCAACTAAACTTCGTATATGGGTGTATGAATGGTAACAAGGGCATGTTGTATTGCTATGCAAGACACGAGTCCCTCACCGGAATGAAAAAAAAAAACCTCCATTCTCTCCATCCCACCCAACCATGGTGTGTTTGACCATGGTATATACATGACCACCTGTATGGTATTAGTACCTACGTTCATACATTGAATCAGTAAATAAAAAATTATTGTCCCGACAAGAAAATAGGAAAAAGGGGAGTCATTCCAAAAATATTGGTGCTAGAGTTATTGCCCTTGTGCATGACACTACATCTCATCATGCTTGTTCCATATGAGAAGTTTCAAATCAATTGAACCAGTAGATAAAGAGTTATTAACTGGACAAGAAAATATGAAAAGGGGAATAACTCCCAAAATATAGATGTTAGAGTTATGGCCCTTGTGCATGACACTACCCCTCATCATTATTGTTCCATATGTGAAGTTTCAAATCAATTGAGCCAGTAGATAAAGAGTTATTGTCCGGACAAAAATATGAAAAAGGGGAATACGTCCAAAAAATATTGATGCTAGAGTTATGGCTCATGTGCATGACACTACTCCTCATCATGCTTCGTCAATGTGTGAAGTTATATTGAATTTGGCCTTTTGTAGGTGATATGGCCCGGACACGAAGCGTGACAGACGGACTGACAAGAAAATATGAAAAAGGGGAAAAGCCCCAAAAATATTGATGCTAGAGATATTGCTCTAGCATCTAACCTATAGTCCCCCAACTGGTAACCGGTGGGGGACTAATAACTGGCAAGAGGGTCATGATGGCCCTAGTATTGTTCACCAGACAACAGAGGAGAAGATTTTCAAAGTATTCACTATATAAATCTTTAGAAAACTGGCCACCCCTTGGGCGGTGCCCCATTCGACCCAAGTTGCATAATTCATATAACTTTTGTAGAAAACTTCAAAAGGATGCTATGTGCCAAATATGAAAGCTGAGAACCTTCCAGATTCAGAGAAAATGTTCAGGTTTCACAATATGTTTCTATATAAAGCAAGGCACCCTTGGGGCATGGTCAATTGTGACCCCATAGGCATAATTTGTAGAAGACTTTTGTAGAAGACCTGAATTTGATGTTCTGTGTCAAATATTAAAGCTGAGAACCTTCCAGTTTCACAGGAGAAGCTTTTCAAAGTTTTCAATATGTTTCTATACAAAACTGGCCAACCCTGGGGCGGGCTACATTTGACTCTAGGGGCATACTTTGTGTAACTTTTGTAGAGGACCTAAACATGATGCTATATGCCAAACATGAAAGCTATGAACCTTTCAGTTCCAAAAGAGAAACAATCTAACGTTTTCTCTATAGAAAACGGTCATCCCTAGGGCGGAGCCAATTTTGATCCCAGAGACATAATTTACATGTATATAACTTTTGTAGATGACCTACAAATGTTGCTATGTGCCAAAGATGAAAGCTGAGAACCCTGTAGATTCAGAGGATACTATCTTAAAGGTTCAAATTGTTGACGACTGACAATGCACGATGCACGCTGACGGATGACGGACATCAGGCGATGACAAAAGCTCACACTGAGCACTTTGTGCCATGGTGAGCTACAGTTGGCCAGAAATATTTAAATAAAGCCCAAAGGAAGTGACAATACTCTTTATTGTAAAACAACATTTAGATACATTTACAAGAAAGCAATGCAATGTAGTCATACATATATCAAAATGAAATAAGTACACGCTTTTTGGAAAGCATATAATTGTAATGAAATATACATAGCTGAATTTCGATATATCGAACTCGGATAACTCGAAATTTGGGATAACTCAAATACGAAGTTCGGCTCCTCCAAAATTTACAATATTGCATTTTTCCAAAATGCATCAATATGCATATCTAGAAACACATGATATAGCTTATGGCATGTCATAAGCAATGCTGAAAGCTCCTACAGGAGAAATTGTCCAGCTAGAGAAATTGTCCAGCCTAGAAATTGGATGACTCAAACCCTTGTTATCTAAAAGTAATGTGTTAGTTCCTTTGAAGTTCGAGATATCAAAATGCAGCTGTATAGCAAGAGCTTATCGCAAACTTAATATGACTACAAGAAATTCAACGAATTCATGTTGATTATTGGCAATGTGTTTGGTTCCAGTGTTTGGTATCTCATCAGAATCCAAACTGTCTGACAGCCTGGTCGTGTTTTGAAACTAAAATAAACAACCGCACATTGCAACTTGTAGTATAAATATAATTGGTATTGAGGAATAAAACAGATCTGCTCTAAGCTCTCGGCATACAAGAGACGGTATGTTAAACCTGAAGTATACATAGAATCGGTATTGAGAAGTTAAATCAAATTTGCTCTAAGCTTCTGGACATACAAGATTTCTGACAGTTTGTTATATGTATACATCACGTTTTACCTTTGCCACACGATCAAAGGAATTATTTCAAACTTTTATTCCATAAATATTCATATATAAGAAATAATGACAGCTAGAACATAACTTTGCTGAATATTTGAAGGGAAAAATGAACAATAGATTGTTTAGCCATGGAAGAAACTGCCCAATTAGATCTTTATTATTTTATAAGAAAACAGCAGACCCTGATCAGACAGTCCCTGCAAGAGCTGTCTGATCTGGATCTATTCTGTTTGCAAATGTGTTTAAAGGCGTATCTTTGGAATAAAGGGTTAAAGAGTGTATCTATGGAATAAAGGGTTAACAAATATACTTGATAAGTCAATACTAAAAACTCCGAGGTGCCCAACTTAACATACTATCATGTGTTTGTATCGGGGTTCTTTGTTATGGTATCAGTATTGCAATCAAATCGTGACGACTTATTTAACCACAGTTAATTATCTCTTTGCACGTTAAGTGAGTTTTTTCTGCAACAATTATCAACATACAATTTGTCTAATTTCTTTTCAAACTTATGGTCATAGTGTCGAACAGTTTCTGTTGTCACTAGGTCAAATGCATTTGTAGTTCAGTTTGACATAAACAAGTGTGATAGACAGATGGTTGGATAGCCATTCAAGGGTAAGTCAAAACCTCCCATCTGTTACAATGCGACATAAAATTGCAAAGCATGAAATAACGCCAAGTTAACTCTTTCACTGCCCATGTCGCATATGTCATTACTTATGCGAACTGTTTGGATCCAGATGAGACGCCGAGTAACCCAGCGTCTCATCAGGGTTCAAACTGTTTCTAACTGTTACTATTTTATCAAGCAGAAGAAAAACTGACAACTGAAATTTGTAGCAGTCGATAAAGTTTGCTGACGACAATAGTTGGAAACGATATAGTTAAACATACACATATCCCCTGGAGCTTAACCCTTTCCTTCATATATAGGGTCTGCTCTGTTTACTTATGCCATTATATAGATCCGATTCTACAGTTTCTGTCAAAGCAAAACATTTTCTTAAAAAGTGTACCTTATAAAAATCAGCATATAAATATTCATTATTTTTTACATGAATGTTTAACAGGGGAAGGGTTAAACTTTTTCCACAGAGATCATTTCTCAACACTATTCATATTAAGAAATGATTTTTGATAAATGCATTACTCTGAAAATGGTTTGATATAATAAAAAACTTGCCGAGCCAAAATCGCGTATCGGGGTTTGGTAGTTAATGAATAAAGTCTAGGGGTCAAGGTTGAAAATATCTTAATTTTGCATTGTAATTAGATACCCTCTACTGTGAGACCAAAACATGTGTAATTCTGGATGGTAGACTCACGTGGAAGCTTAAAGCAGGACGAAAGTTATGCAGAAAGCATCTGTGGGAGCTTTATGCAATAAGTTTGTTTGTACTAAGTATCCCAGTCTTACAAATATCAATATTTATTCATTGAGTGGTTGGTTTAGAGGAATTCCACTGTATGTACTGATGATAAACAATCTTAAATTAACTAGCGCCATTTCCCATGGCTAGTCAATATTAACGTCACAATGTATCAATTGTCTTCTTAATAATGATTGTAATAAAATACAAAAGGACCAATTTAGTGTTTAAAAATATCGATTAATGCTTCATTAAGCAACATACCGTCTTTGTTAACTGCTTCTTCTGCAATACAAAAGAGAACAATACAAGACTTAACAAATGAGCAGATGAATAAAGTAACGTTATGATATATCCCACTCCTTAAGATATTTTATTAACTGTTGATCTAAATGTACACACATGCCTGGTGTATTAAACTTAATGACACTCTCTAAAAGTTTTCAATAGGTATGGGCCTTGTTCTAATTATAACATTCTATTGATATTATTCTCTAGAGGCATATTGCTCATAGAAAAGATTATTTAACTACACCTAGCATGGTTAAAAAAACATTTTTGCTGAAACACTGATCACCTACAATTTTCACTTATTTTCGCTAAAAACTTAATTGTCACTGTCCATTCCAAGGCAGTACTTCCATTTCCCCCTATTATATATTTGTTTTGTCTTTGTGCGTCTCTTGATGTTTTTTATAGTTATGTACATTTGCTGTTTCCTTGTGTTGCTGTCCGTGCGGCTGTTTGTTCTGTATGTGGTGTTTCTTGCCTGACTCATTTTTGTACTTTTAGACAATCTATTCAACAATATATCAAACGACTTGGATTGTGATAAATGTGCGGGTTTTCGGTGTCTCATTCTGATTCAAACTGTTTGTAAATTTACAAGATGGAGGGTTTACATTTGGCATGCTACATCATATGTCATTTATCGACAGCTTGGGCAATCTTGTAAAATACATTTTCTGCCAACAGAGACATCATGCTATATAATAGTCATTTATCGACAGTTTGAGCAATCCTGTAAAATATATGTCTTGGGTGTCCCAAGGTCAATGTCAATAAAACCTGCAGGGGTGCATTTTCTTATGCGACGGAAAAATATGGTTCTTTGGTGTTCCAAAGTCATTATAAAGGATGCTTGCAGGGCAGCATATCCTTATGCCATTTAACATTTACACAAAATTTCACAGAAAAAAACTCCTTCCAGTTTATGACAAATGACTCCAGACAGAAAAAAACAGACATAAGACAAAAACATTGTGACAAATAAAACATGTGCTCCCAATACTTTATCACAATATTTTCAAACAATGAGTTTTACAGAGATGTTTAAAGGTGTCAATACCTTCCAGTTACTTCAAAGTGTTCACCAAACACCAACCTCGGCAAATATCTTATCAGGCTCTACATGGTTTGACACTCTGACATAATCTATCTAAGTATCTGTCCTATAAGTTTGCTTTATGATAGACAATATACAGTAACATACTTAAGTATCTGCCCTATAAGTTTGAATTATTGTACACACTAGAATGTTATCAGATACCTATTTATGACCTTTACAGTAATAATAAGTCTTCAATGTAAAACACAAAAAACAGACTCATACTGATTAGTATAGTATCTGTGATTAATAAAAAAACAGACAAAATACTCTGATTAACCCTATACCATTCACACATATGAATATTGAAACAACAAAATGGCATCATGAATAATAATAGCTGTTTTTGTCAAATGGCAAATGAAAAGGGCATGTTCGGCCATGACTTAAGCTAAAGAATGAGACATGTGCGTATATTATTAAGCAAACAGATAACTTCATAATCAAAGGCTCCTTTAGAGGCAATTTGAGCTGGGTCTACTCTGTTTGCAGATGCGGGAAAAGGTATTTTTATCAATACACCATTTAATTTGAAATAAACTAAAAGCAAAACAAATCTGATTGAAATAAAATAAAATATTCAACAAGACAGTCATGCTTGTTCAGTACCGCTCATCAAAGAATTAGTCACGTGGTCTATTGTGTTAAGACGAATATTGCTCCGATTGTTTAATATTTAATTACATGTACATTGTAACAAGTTTACAACATGACAGCCAAATTTATTTGATAAATAAAAATTATTTCAGCTGTCGGGTTAAATGGTATCTCAAAAATATTCCTACAAAACCATCCTCTTTAACAATACACATAAATGTGGCTTTTTAACAACAATTTTGGTAAAGGTATAACTGATGACTAATCCTGCAAAACATTTATGGTTGTGGTTGATACCTTATATGTTTCACTATACCCATATAAGGAAAATTAGCCCCACCCAAAATCATACAAAAATAAGCCCAATAGTTTCACAGGAAACGATCCCTGGAGTGTTCACGGTACAAAAGCATATGCTAAGTTTGAGTGTAGATAACTTTAACGGTTCAATAGACATGGGTGAAATCATCTGTAATGCATAAAAGAATGTCTTGTGAATCTTTGAAATCAGCATATTGCACAGAAAGTATCAATTTTGA
The DNA here is from genome assembly GCA_963576725.1 of Azorinus chamasolen. NCBI lineage: Eukaryota > Metazoa > Mollusca > Bivalvia > Cardiida > Solecurtidae > Azorinus > Azorinus chamasolen. The sequence continues at coordinate 84,176,358 of OY755246.1, forward strand.
ATGGTAGATTTCAAAAGTCAATAATCAGTATCTTGACCGCCATGTACAATGCTGACTGCCTGACAATTACATCATATTTAGAGCACAAGCTTGTTTATTACTGACTGTGGGATGTTATTGTATTCTCACGGCGTGATGATCGTAGGTCAATGACGTTGTTTGGCGGTTTTGGACGTCGATGTACGCATTGATCAAGATTATCCAATATCTGTTCAATTGGTTTCAAATCCGGCTTTTTGAGCACCAGTCAACGTGAAATCAATGTTATGGTATACCATTATATATATATATTGGAATACACATATATCCCTTATGTACACATGTAATTCAAATTTAGCATTAATCAAGCTCACTGGATTTTATCTAGGGATTAACTGGTCGATTTTCACAATATAGCAGTATTAGAAATTACCACATGCTGCATAATAATACATATATGAGTGTGCATTTCAAAGTAACCTCGAAAGTTTTGCACATACTTTACGAAAATTACTGTTTGGTTCAGTGTAGTACTGTACAATAACAAGAATAAACTAGAGGTTTGTTTTTGTCACAAAAACAGATGTCTCCCCCTTCCATCCTCTTTCCAATTCACAAGTGTAATGTCTGTATCTCCAAACTTATCAGGGTCTAATTTTTAAGTCATCAGGGGCAATAACTCCAACAATGTCAGGAGGAGACAATTCAAAAGCCCCAGTACACAAAAGCACATGCTAGTCAACATTCTTGTGAAGTTTGGTGACTCTAGTACTAGTGGTTTCAGAGATACATGTGACACAAAGTAAAGTTTCTCTTATTTTAAGTCATAAGGGGCAGTAACTCCAAAGTTATCAGGGGGAGACAATTAAAAAACCCAGATGCACAACAACTCGTGCTGGTCAACATTCCTGCAAAGTTTCCTACTGGTTTCAGAGATACATGCAGCACAAAGTTTCTCTAATTTTAAGTTATCATATCAGGGGCAGTAACTCAAGAATTATCAGGGGGAGACAATTAAAAAAACAGGTGCACAACAACTCATGCTGGTCAAGATTCCTGTGAAGTTTGGTGACTCTAGCCTTAGTGGTTTAAAAGATATGCATGACACAAAGTTTCTCTAATTTTAAGTAATCATATCAGGGGTAATAACTCCAAAGTTATCAAGGGGAGACAATTCAAAAATCCCTGGTTTGGTGACTCCAGCCCCAGTGGTTTCAGAGATATGCACGACACTAAGTAAAGTTTATCTAATTTTAAGTCATCAGGGGCAGTAACTCCAAAGTTAACAGAGGGAAACAATTCAAAAAACCAAAGAGCAAAACAACTCATGCTAGTGAACAATCCTGTGAAGTTTGGTGACTCTAGCCCTACTGGTTTCAGAGATACGTGCGACACAAAGTTTGTATAAATTTAAGTATTCATATCAGGGGCAATAACTCAAGAATTATCAGGGGGAGACAATTCAAAACCCATAGGTGCACAATAACTCATGCTGGTGAACATTCCTGTGAAGTTTGGTGAGTCTAGTACTACCTGTTTCAGAGATACGCGCGACACAAAGTTTTTCTAATTTTAAGTCATCAGGGGCAATAACTCCGAAGTTATCAGGGGGAGACAATTCAAAATCCCCAAGTGCACAACAACTCATGTTGATGAACATTCCTGTGAAGTTTGGTGACTCTAGCCGAACTGGTTTCAGAGATACGAGCGACACAAGTTTGTGACGGACAGACAGACAGACAGACAGACAGACGGACGGACGGACGGACGGACAGACGGACGGACGGACGGACAGACAGGCAACTCTGGCAAAAACAATATATCTCCCCATAAATGGGGGAGACATAAATAGCTCTGCCTCTGTTGACACTTTTTTAACGAATCCCAACCACTTGAACAATTTGGTAGACTATCACCTATACAATATTTCTTCATATATACCGGTTTTCTGCCAGTAGTTTCAGACGCTTCTGTTAGTAGTTTCAGAGGTGACGTCATTTAAAGGAAAAGTAAAAGCCAGCAATTTAGCTCAGTTGAGTTTACACAGGTGGATGCTTAAAGCAAGGTGAAAGTAAAACAAAACGCTTCTATAGAAGCGCTCTATTTACTTTCACCTTGCTTTAAGCAACCACCTGCTCAAAATAACAACTAATTAACACACTGTAGTGGTCGTTATAGAGAGGTTTTACTCTTTTCCGGTCAGTAGGACAGAAACATCAATACTCTTTCTATTGATATGCCATACTTGTGGCTGCAAGTGCAAATGGTTAAAATACCGGATTGTTGCAACTACATGTATCTTTCAAATAGCCCTCGTCAGCTATCTGTAGATCTGAGCATTGAAAACTGACATTAGAAATACATGTATTCATATCACTCATAATAGTTTCCCTAATAAACAGCTTTTACAGCCGACTTCAATAAGTATCTTTTTTTACCAGAACTGAAATCTAGATATACAGAGATGTAATAAATGTACAAAAGAATTAAATATCTATATATACACATATTTTTATCCAACTGAAAGTAGACTTTGCAGTATAATAAATTTATCATGCAGTTTCTTCCAAGTGTATCTGACAAAGTATTACTTATTTAGTAATTCATTATTAGAATGTGCCACCCATCACACTCAAACTCTCCTTGATTTCTGCGATCCAGGAATAAATGGTCAAGTACCATGGGTAGAAACTATATACATGTAACTAACAAAATATTATTGTAGAGGGTTTCATTACAGTCCCCAAAACAAAACAATACATCTATTTTGAATTCACAGCCTACCATGAGTTACCATGGCAACCAACACTTTTGAAAGACCTGCCATTAAGTTCAGGGTACCTCAATACCCCTACATACAAATTTGCACCAAAACAAATAATATCTAAAGTGTGACCAATCAGGGGTTCATCACTTTATTACCTTTTAAAAAACACCTTAAGACATTATGAACAAAAAGAACTTTTGACCATAACAGAAGCCAAGGTTTAAATAATGTTACTTCCTATGCAAACAGAGAAGGTTCTGATCAAACAGCTACTTAATGATATTGCTGAACTGGGTCTGCTCAGTTTGAAAATGTGTAAAAGGCATTTATATCAGGTAAAGGACAATCAACTCCAATCAACGACCGTTTGCACTGATATACCAAAAAATGGCAAATATACAGAAGAGTGAGAATACATATTAATTTCAAACACAAAAACACAATTATCAAATGTTATTCATGTATGAAAGTGTACAACATCATAGGATACTTCATAGTGTATCATTATCATATTTGATAACACTGAAGTGTACCAAATCCCAGGAGACTTCCTGGTGTACCAAATCACAGGAGACTTCATAGTGTATCAAATCACTGGAGGCTTCATAGTGCACCAAATCACTGGAGACTTCATAAAGTACCAAATCACAAGAGACTCCATAGTGTACCAAATCACAGTAGACGCCATAGTGTACCAACTCACAAGAGACTCCATAGTGTACCAAATCACAGTAGACGCCATAGTGTACCAACTCACAAGAGACTCCATAGTGTACCAAATCACAGGAGACTTCATAGTGTACCAAATCACAGGAGACGCCATAATGTACCAAATCACAGGAGACGCCATAGTGTACCAAATCACAGGAGACGCCATACTGTGTACCAAATCATAGGATACTTCCTAGTGTACCAAATCACAGGAGACTTCATAGTGTACCAACTCACAAGAGACTTCATAGTGCACCAAATCACAGGAGACTTCATAGCGTACCAAATCACAGGAGACTTCATAGTGTACCAAATCACAGGAGACTTCATAGTGCACCAAATCACAGGATACTTCATAGTGTACCAAATCACAGGATACTTCATAGTGTACCAACTCACAGGAGACGCCATAGTGTACCAACTCACAGGAGACGTCATACTGTGTACCAAATCACAGTAGACGCCATAGTGTACCAACTCACAGGAGGCGCCATACTGTGTACCAGATCACAGGATACTTCATAGTGTACCAACTCACAGGAGACACCATAGTGTACCAACTCACAAGAGACCCCATAATGTACCAAATCACAGGAGACTTCATACTGTACCATATATTATCATATGTTATAACACTATAAATACTCTACCATTGGAAGTGTTTTATTGATATATCCAGGACTGTTAATCAGATACATACTGATTCTATTAAAATCTGTTATTTCTCAGCCAAACCCTATTTGCTGTAACTCATTGGACTCACTCAGGGGAGGCAATTCTAATGAGTTGCAGTAAGATAGGATTTTGGAATATAAATATTTAAGATATATTATTAAGATTTGCTTAATATGCTTCTTATTTACAGTCATGCATATCTATTTGATTTCATCTTGGAGAGTGTACATCCATATATATGAGGATATCGGGTATCAATCGGTTGTCTGTTATTGTCCATCCTCTGTCACGTCATTTGATGTTGCAGCAACACGTCTTTCCGAAGCCTGAAAATAGATTTTTTAAATAATTACAACCAAATCAATTATCTAACTAAGCAAGGCCACTTAAAGGTCAAGTACACAGATTGGGTTTTCGTCAAATTCTGATAGTATACAGTTAGTTAAACACCAAGCTGTAAAAAAGTCTTACCGTTTTTATCTTGTTTTGATTTAAATCGAGTTTTTATTGTACCGCTAACCGTGCATTTTGAAAATAGATACATGATTATCTCCCTTGCGTAGTGACGTCACTTGTGTACATGCCAGTCAGGGATCCCATTGACAGGGAGGAATGTACACAGAAACTTAACCTTTTCCTGAAAATGAACGCCTCTGCAAAACATAGTAGATCCAGATCAGAGCATACAGGAACCGTCTTATTAGGGTTTGTTCTGTTTGCTGACAAAATTAGATAAAATCCAACTCCATAGTTTCTATAAATACCCAAATTATTTTCACACTTTTCCAGACATAACGTCCACGGATTAACCATAGAAAGTGACACTTTATCGAGTATAGGAAACTATTTATGGAGTGTGATGTTTATTATAGGTGTGAAAAACAATGATAGGCTACTTAATATTAAACACATGTGTTTTAATTTTGTTAATTTTAACCCTTCTCTTGCTGAATTTTAAAATACAATTTTCCTTCTTTACCCATGCCCTGTTGTAAAATTACATATATCTTCACTGTGTACACGTATTTCGCTGTGCAATCACTGCTATGGAATGCACTTGTTGCACAATCAACTTGTAAAAAGTGCAGACCCTGATGAGACAGCTCCTGCAGGAGCTGTCTCATCAAGGTTTTCACTATTTACAGGTAGATATATTGACGTAAATAGCAAGCGAAGAGTTATAACTTACTTTACCTGTCAGTGAATTTACACTATTCATAAACTATAATTTTAAAATAGGATGAGGTTAGAACCAAGACCCTTAGCAAATAGTGCAGATTCAGATCAGAGGGACCATTTGGGTCCCGCCCATGAGTTGGGTCCAAACAACTTTTAGACAGAACCGGACAACTTTAGATGAATTTCGTATTTAGGCAAAGTGGGTTCAGATGAAATTGGACGTTCTCATTACTATGTATAAATGTACGTGCTTTCGAAAAAGAAAGAAATTCCACCAAAATACAGAAAAATAGGAAATAATTTATCTATTTATTTTACTTTAATATTTGCAATACCAAAATGATGCATTACTTTCGCAAAATCGAGTAAAGGTTAAAATACCAAAATATGTATTTTGTTGTGAAAATGAGAAAAAGGTGGATCTTGATAACAAATGGTTGTCAGTCTTGAAGAATTACTAATTTTTTTTATTAATATGTTCATGTTTCTAAAGCTTGTGAATTATGTTTAAATGACTGGACCCACTACAAATAAAAATGTCTATAAATATATGGTCAACACATTAAAACTGCTGCTACAATTGTTTTTATCATAATGTTACAGTTTACTCGTATGTGCAATTTAATTATATTTTGTAGGCAAACAACAGAAAACATAGTCATTAGAATTTCTCTATGAATGAATGTGTTCAATGGCCTTAGGCCATATCGTAGTATATTGTACTAATGGAAAAGTAGTAAAGTCAAGCAGGCAAAGCCACATGCAAGACGCAACCACCACCAAAACACCGATAGACAGCATCACACACACACACACAACCACACACCCAAACGCACACGCACACACACGAAATGAACACAGAAAACACCAAAAGACACATAAGAACCAGGGACAAACGTTCCACAACATGAACAAACCACAAGCACAAAGACGCAATGCAAACAAAAGGAAGGGTGACAAAGAGAGTACCGCCTTGGCACGGTCAGCAGCAAAAACACCACTGGGGGTTTAAACCGGTTTACGGACGTCCTAACCTCACACTTCTCTCAAAGTCACCCTAGCTTTACAAATATTGTAAATAAAGGTATCCCCGCTGGACTTACCCACAACATAGACGACGGTGAACACAGGACAACATGTAAAACATAGCATAATAACTGTGACAATCCGTCAAATATGTACTCAATGACTTTGCTGAAGTCAGAGCACCTGCAGGTAAGCCGTTAAGGGCACGACAGGGAAAAAATAATACATGAGTCTGGTAAGCTCCTCCTGTATCCAAGTTTAAGAGTATACCATCATAGAGTACTACCCTCGGCCTGTCATCGCGCAAGCAAAGAGGGAAGCGTAGCTACCGACTGTAAAAGGGTCGATAACCAAACATGCAGTGTGTTGCAATATAATAGGATCATAACCTTTCTTTTTAAATTTTTTAATGCGTTTTATAAACAAATCATGAAAATGGATATGACCCCGAATTTTCCTAAGTTTGTAGATAACATCCCCATAAAATTCTGGTTGAGAAATGCCTTGTCGCAGTAACGTCCGTAGATTGCAATTATATTTACTAATGAGAGGTAAATTTCGATAATAAAATTTAGAAAAGGTTTTCCGAAGTATGTGATATCTGTAACCTTGCTTAAGAAGTTTATCAGTTATAACTAAATTACGTCTGTTAAAATCTTCAAGCAAAGAACAGGCTCGGGCAAACCTAATAAGTTGAGAAATATAAACACCATAAGATGTAGAACGTGGCACATCCCCATCTAGAAAAGGATAATTAACAATTTTAAAATTAAAATCTTCTCTTTTATCGTATACTTTGGACGAAACTTTATCATTTGTAATTGAAAGATTCAAATCTAGAAATGAAGCATTAATGTCAGATTGATTAGCTTTGTTTAAAGACAGTTCTTTTGGGTAGATTGAAGAAACCATAGTATCAAAATAAGGATTATCTAAATTCAAAATATCGTCTAAATACCTTGAAGTTTTATTAAAAGCATTAACAATATCGGTCTGTGTATCAGGTTTTAAGCTAAGCATAAAATCCCTCTCGTAGCAATACAAAAACAAATCTGCAACAAGAGGGGCACAATTTGTACCCATGGGTATACCAACAACTTGACGATATATGGTATCTCCATAACGCACAAATATATTATCTAAAAGAAAGGTAAGAGATCTACAAACATCAAGGCAAGCCATATTACACGCGAATGCCTCATGCAGGGTCAATTGTCTCCAGATGTCAGTTATCATAGTGGCCGTTTGTAAAATACCCACCAGGGGAAACGATGATTAGTACATGACCATAAAACCCGCTTCCTGTATATTACGTATTGTTGCATTCTTTTATGTAGCTGTGGTAAAGTATCAAAAGAATCAATCATTGCGGTCATGTTGCCTCAAAGTTAGTTGGGCATTATGTAGGTAATAATCAGTAACACTATAAAACGCACCCAATGAACAATTCCGTAAATTACAGAAATCCAGAATGACTTTTTTTGTATGGATTTATGGTCAAAATTGTCCAAGTTCCAAAATTGCAAAAAGGATCATATTTATGATAAACTATTTCCCTGATGAAAAATTACGTGTGAGTAAATTACTTCACGAATATTAACCCTTCATTCCATGTGCCTGTTTATGCCAATGCAAACATAGTAGACCCAGATCAAGTGTATTGAAACAAATTTACAAACATGGTAGATCCAGATCAGAGAGCTTCTCTTGTAGCTCCCTGATCAGGTTCTTATCGATTTGCTTATGAAATAATATAACGGTAGGTCTTGTTGTACAATTACTGCCATAGCCTGTGCTCATATATCATTAACTCTCCATGAAATAATTATTTCTTACACAAATATTCATAAAGAAGATCTAAAGGCTTTTTCTTCACAATGTTAACTTAAACTTTTCAAATGGATCATTGGCTCTGACAGATCAATTAGGCTTAGATCAACAAAATTTCATAAGCAAACAGAGCAGAACCTGATCAGACAGCTCTTACAGGAACTGTCCGATCTGGATCTACTCTATTTGCAAACGCTCGTGAAGCCGTTTATATAAGAAGAGAATGATTGGGAAATTGATTAAAAGCAAATTAGGTGTCTCCTGCCAACAGTGCAAAATTGTGTTTATTAATCAATAATCATTTTTTCTCTAAAGAATATTTATTAAAGATTTCATGACCTCATCAATATTCATTACAGGGATTAGAGACGCTAGACAATCCAAATCTTAAGAAATAAGTCTACGGATTAAGCAATGAGAGCAGATCCTGATCAGACAGTTCCTGCGTGATTTGGGTTACCGCTGTTAACAAAACGTTTGTATAGAATAATTTTCCACGAAGAAAAAACCCATTAACATACAGGGCTAGACCTAAGTCAGATTTATAACAGAATGTAGCATATCCTTTTTTATAATTGCAGACCCAAGTCATCGACTGCACTATTTCCTCTAGTATAAATTTAACTGACAACAGCCATCGAGACAAAATGTTAGCTGACCCAATATAAATCACATCACGTTTTCTTGAACTTCTCGTCTTTTGGTAATTTAAATAATCCTATTTAATCTCTGTCGGACTAGGAACTACACCCATAGGCAGGGATACACACATATGCAGCACAAGCTACCATTTTAGCACTTAAAACGAAGCAGAAGTACATTACGTGCGATTCTTTTCTATACGATATCTAGTCCGACATTATAGCGAATGTTCATCAGTGACGTCATCACAAGGGAGATAAGCGAGCGACCAAAATCAGCCAGTGCTTACTTATCGGTGATATATGACAGCTACTATGTGCGATATGACTGTATTTTTTTGTGTTTTCGAAACAACGTCGTACAAGGTACCTATTTGTCAAATATTTACGAAAAAGTGTCCCGCCTGTTTACTTGACCTTTACGAACACTAAGAAATTGACCATTCATACAAGATGAAGTGTAGATATTTCAGACAATCTGTAGTGTAGCTTAGTTCCTGGTAACTGCAATGAATCCAAGTCAGTCTTCTACAGTTGTATTGGTTTCAATTAAGTGTTCATTGCCATTTTGACCCTTTCTCTCATGAACATTCATGTAAAACAAGATCCTCTTAGGGATCATTATAGTGTTGATGGTATAAGTTTTGAAAATTGAATACTGATTAAGCTGGTGCTAGGGGGGTGTGAGTACTGAGTAGTGTTGCACTTTAATTACTACTTATGAGTGAACATGAACAGACTCAATAAAACCGAGTCTGCAATTTTCTCTTTTGGCATTGTTACTTTTGTTTTCGAAGGATCACCCACTTTTAGAATATGTTTATTAGCTAAAATTTTAAAATGATGTATGAATTGTTTGAAACCTGAACTATATAGACGAAGATCTATATAGTATGACTAAAAAGTAGGATTCTATAGTATGGCTGTAAACCGGTTTAAACCCCCAGTGGTGTTTTTGCTGCTGACCGTGCCAAGGCGGTACTCTCTTTGTCACCCTTCCTTTTGTTTGCCTTGCGTCTTTGTGCTTGTGGTTTGTTCATGTTGTGGAACGTTTGTCCCTGTTTCTTGTGTGTCTTTTGGTGTTTTGTGTTCATTTCGTGTGTGTGTGTGTGTGCGTGTGCGTTTGGGTGTGTGGTTGTGTGTGTGTGTGTGTGTCATGCTGTCTATCGGTGTTTTGGTGGTGGTTGCGTCTTGCATGTGGCTTTGCCTGCTTGACTTTACTACTTTTCCATTAACAAAAGTGCACACCCTTATCAGACAACTTTTGTAGGAATCTATATCTAGTGTGACTAAACAAAAGTGCATACCCTCACAGACAGTTCCTGTAGGAATCTATAGTGTGACTAAACAAAAGTGCAGACCCTAATCAGACAACCCCTGTAGGGGCTGTCTGTTAAGGGACTACTCTGTTTGCATGCATGCTCATTGTTTTACAATTTGGTCATGTCATTAATTTCTCTATAATGAAGTCTGGTCATGTCATTAATTTCTCTATAATGAAGGCTCACCTGAGAAAATAGACCAGTTTCACTGATTGCTATTCATTAGACTATAACAACACTCAACTTGGCAAACAGTATACATTTTACTTTCATTTCACCACACTAAACATCCAGTAAAGGTTCATTTTATCATGCAGTGTCTCAGTTTATAAATACATGTACTAGATTTTTTAGATGTTCCAAACATACGTTGTTTGCCAGTGTCTCAATAATATAAAACTGTTTTCAATAAGATTGTATGTAAAATGTAGTGAGCCATGTTCTGGTCATACGCTGTTTTTGTGTTTACCAGTATTCCCCAGGTTCCATGTCAGTGGCACCCCTTCCCTATTCAGGTACACAACTAAACATTCTGAGATCTTTCCCTCACTTATGATAACTCTTTTTTTAGCTCATCTGGCACAAATGGTCAAGACAGGCTATTGTCATAGTGCTATGTCTTCCATTGTTTTAAATCATGCATCATAAGCATTTAAATATTTCGAAGAATGACTTTCAAAACTACTAGACCAATAATTAGTTTAATCAAACCTCGATCACCAGAATGATTTAGACTTGTCCTTTATCAGATTTGTTTTCAAATATAGATCATACATGTAGGAATCCAATTGCCTAACAAGTAATTAGTACATTCAAATAGTGTACACCCTAATGTGTACTGTCTTACAGTGTAGACACAAATTAGAACAAGAGTACCGCATACGGTACATAATACGTCCACTTGCAAACTCTGATTCAACATGCCTTATAAGTGTTGACATTTTCTAATCTGTGCTTCAGATCTTGATTTCCATATTAAGGTGATCCTATAAGTGAATATCTTATTACATAAAAAAGTTACAGCTAATCCTCATTTTTGCAGATTCTTGTAAAGTGCAACGGCCATAACTCTGTAAAGACACACATAATGAACCTCGTAATAAACTCAGCTTCAAATTTTGTTGCTTAAAACATTTGTGTTAAGTTTCATTAATATCATTTTAATAGTTTTCCCAGAAAACAAAAGACAAACTTAAAGTTGACCGACTAACAAAGCAACAAACACACGAAGTTCAAGGACCATAGCTTTAGAATAAAATGACATATCAAAACCCCCGCAATATATGTGAAAATTCACATTAAAATTAAACCATATAAAAAAATTGAAGTAAATATCATTTCAAATGAAAAAGTTATGGCCATTCTCATATTTGCATAGATTTGCATTATTTTTTTAAGTGCAAGGGTCATAACTCCAAAACAACAAATCAAATGATCCTCAGAATCGACTTTACTCCAAAACGACAAATCAAATGATCCTCAGAATCAATTCAGTTTCAGATCTTGATGCATTAAACATTTGTGAGAAGTTTCATTATTATCTCTCAAATAGTTTTCCCTGAAAACAGCAGACAAACTATTTGCATATTTTTTAAAGGATAAGGGCCATTACTCTGAAATGAAAAATCAAATGAACTTCAGAATCGACTCAGCTTCAGATCTAGATGCATTCAACATTTGTGTGAAGTTTCATTAATATATCTCTAATAGTTTTCCCAGAAAACAGCGAACAAACTATTTGCATGTATTTGCATTATTTTTTAAGTAAAAGGGCCATAACTCTGAAACGAAAAACCAAATGGACCTCAGAATCGACCCAGCTTCAGACCTTGATGCTTTAAACATTTGTGTGAAGTTTCATTAATATCTCTCAAATAGTTTTCCCAGAAAACAGCGGACAAACTATTTGCATATTTTTTAAGGACAAGGGCTATAACTCCGAAACGACAAATCAAATGAACCTCAGAATCAACTCAGCTTCAGATCTTGATGCATTAAACATTTGTGTTAAGTTTCATTAATATCTGTTAAATAGTTTTCCCAGAAAACAGCAGACAAACTATTTGCATGTATTTGCATTATTTTTTAAGTAAAAGGGCCATTACTCCGAAACGACAAATCAAATGAACCTCAGAAACGACTCAGCTTCAGATCTTGATGCATTAAACATTTGTGTGAAGTTTCATTAATATCTCTCAAATACTTTTCCCAGAAAACAGCGGACAAACTATTTGCATATATTTTAAGGACAAGGGCCATAACTCTGAAATGAAAAATCAAATGAACCTCAGAATCAAATCAGCTTCAGATCTTGATGCATTTAACATTTGTGTGAAGTTTCATTAATATCTGTCAAATAGTTTTCCTAGAAAATAGCGGACAAACAAAATGTTGACGGACGAACGAACGAACGAACAAACAAACGAACGAACGAACGAACAAACGAACGAGCGAACGGACGGACGGACAGGGCCACGACAATATACGACCACCTTTATTAGGTGGGCGTATAACTATCTAAGAACAGTGTAGACCCTTATCAGTACTGCCTAATAGTATAGACCCTAATTAGTACAGTCTTGCAGTGTAGACGTTTTATTATTACTGTCTAATAGTGTAGACCCTGATCAGTATTGTCTTACAGTATAGACCCTGATCAGTACTGTTAGACAGTGTAGACCCTGATCAGTATTGTCTAATAGTGTAGACCCTGATCAGTAATGTCTTACAGTGTAGACCCTGATCAGTACTGTTAGACAGTGTAGACCCTGATCAGTAATGTCTAATAGTGTAGACCCTGATCAGTACTGTCTAACAGTGTAGACCCTAATTAGTACTATTTAACCGTATAGACCCTGATCAGTACTATCTAACAGTGTATACACTAATTAGTACTGTCTAACAGTGTAGACCCTGATCAGTACTGTTAGACAGTGTAGACCCTGATCAGTACTGTCTAATAGTGTAGACCCTGATCTGTAATGTCTTACAGTGTAGAGCCTGATCAGTACTGTTAGACAGTGTAGATCCTGATCAGTAATGTCTGATAGTGTAGACCCTGATCAGTACTGTCTAACAGGGTAGACTCTAATTAGTACTGTCTAACTGTATAGACCCTGATCAGTACTATCTAACAGTGTAGACACTAATTAGTACTGTCCAACAGTGTAGACCCTAATCAGTACTGTTAGACAGTGTAGACCCTGATCAGTACTGTCTATAATAGTGTAGACCCTGATCAGTAATGTCTTACAGTGTAGACCCTGATCCATACTGTCAAATAGTATAGTAGCAAATTCATGCCATGATTTAGACAAATAGATTGGTCTAGATCACGTTTGATTAGAAATCTATTAACCATTTGCCCTACTTTGTTAGCCAATGCTCCATTCGGATAGATTTAGAAAATATATTCCATATTTTTCAGTTTTGCTCAAGTATTTTCGTCACACCTTACCGGATAGCGTAAATGGATGTCAAACGGACAAAAAAAGCGACAAAAAGTTATCCGGTGATGAAATTCGTCCCCTTTGCTGTTCGAGGCCCTAGCGTTTGGTGTATGGAGCGCATAAAACGTACAGTTACCGCTCGATTACAGGACATATACAGGGAAATTAACAGTCAATTAACGAACATCACGATAAACGGAAAGGTACCGGGTAAAAGGGAAATGCAACGCATGAGAAACTGACAAGACGTTCATCATATGACATTGTCTGGCACACCTCCGGTTGATCCGTTGCAGGTAAGGTAGTAGTCCGGACGCGAATCAGGTCCATCGGACATCAACGGATGCAAACCGGACAAGTCCAGGAGAAGAAACTCACAAACAGAAGGAGCGCATGAGTTCCAAAAATACCGCATGCACATGCATAGATACCGTCTGTCCAGCAGATGCCTTTGTCCGTTCTGAGTTTTCAGCATATTCAAAACTGTCATCCGGACTGCACTGACCTTGCCAGACAAAAAGCGCACATGCCGAATGAGAAGCGAACAGGGAACGCATGCGAACGGATTAAAACTTCTGTTATCCGTTTGACGTCCGTTAATGCTATCAGGTAAGGTGTGATACAAACACTTCCGGTTATGAGAACGGTTAAATCAATTTGAACTTAATAAGTTTGGCATGCGTACTGGGTAAATTCTTGATTGACAGTCCCCAGACCCAACTCTACGTCAAGTGAAAATTTACTATTTACAGCCACTGCTAGCAGTCATACATTCTGTGTAGACATGTTGTACACACCAGGATCAGCGATATCTCATCTTTTTAGAGATTTTTCAAATACACTTTTGTTTAGAGGTATGTATCCAGTGAGTACTTAAAGATGTTTATAAAAATACTTCTGAAACATGAACAAAATTCAAAGACTGTAAATATGTTACGCACTGGTCAAACAAATTGTATGCATACGTACATTATCATGTACTAGTTGTGTTACTTAATAAACTTGGTTTCTTAAACATTTCTTTTTGCCGGCCTTTCAAAAGTAACTGAGATGCAATTAATTACATTTGGCAAATTAATTAATAAATTACATTCATAAAACACCTGTAATTGTAATAGTAATTGAAATTTTATTAATGTAATTGTAATTCGATTAATTACAATGCCATGTATTTTATATTTTAACAAGAAATATCGACACAACATTAAACCGGGTTTTCCTTCACTATTAACTAGTAATTTCTAAGTTGAAAGGGACATAACTCCCAGAACAGAGTTTTTGACCTTTGATCTCTAAGTATGACCTTGACATTTAAGCTTCTGACGTGGTATTTTCGTGTGACACGCCATACCTTCTAGAGGAACATTTATGCCTATTCATTTCACATGTTTTTGAGCTCTAAGTATGACCTTGACTTTTAAGCTAGTGATGTGTTTTTTTTTGTGCGGCACACCATACATGCTAGAGGAATATTTATGCCTAGTCATTTCGCAGTCCATCCATGGAGTTCTGAGTTAGAGCCCAGACAAGACCGGATGGATGCACGGATTTCTTGGCAGCTGCCCATCTGCCAGCCTATCCGTCTGTCCGCCCGCCCACCCGCCCGCTCGCCATACATCACCATTTCAATAACCCGGTCAAAAATAATGGAACTTAAGTTAACCCTGCGCTCTGCTAGCGCTTCGCTTGGGTTAAATTACATACTTTTCAAAATATCAACTACAAGAGGGCCACGAGGCCCTTAGGCGCTCACATGAGATAACCCCCGGGGCCATTTTTTACCCAGAAGTCATCATTTGTACAACCTTGGTAGAGAACCACAAGGCAAAGCAGCAATATTTTGAAAGGACTATGCAAAACTGATAAACTCCAGGATTGGGCAATTTTGGCATGGGGATAATAATTTGAACAATCTTAGTGGGGGATAGTGTAGTGGAAGTCTAAGTCAAAAAGGGCAGATAACTATTAATATAAGGGTTACCTGCCCTTGTGGAATGGACCCTCCTTGTAATAGTTAACTTGCATACCAAATTTGAACCAAATATCTTGGACAGTTTCTGAGACATGGACCTTAACATAAAACTTAACCTACAATGAAAATTCTAGGTCGAAAAAGGGGCATAACTATGGCAAAATTAATGTTAGGGTTACATACCCTTGTGAAATTGGTTGCCCTTGTGGTAGTTAGCACACATACCAAATATGAACCAAATATCTTTGATGATTTCTGAGATAGACCTTAACAAAAAGGTTAACCTACGCCGACGCCGACGAGAGGGTCATGACAATAGCTCCACCTTTTGAAAAAGTTGAGCTAATAATGATATATACCAAATATCAAAGGTCTGGGCATTTAGTTTAAGAGAAGATGTTTTTTAAAGAGCCTGGGGGCGGGGCCATTTTCAACCCAGGGGTCATAATTTGAACAATATTTGTAGAGGACCATTAGATTTTGCTACACACCATTACCAAATATCAAAGCTCTCTGCTTTACATTTTCAGAAGATTTTCCTATGAAAAATTGATAAGCCCTTGAGCGGGGCCATTTTTGACCCTGGGGTTATGATTTGAACAATCTTTGTAAAAGACTATTAGATCATGCTACATATACCAAATATTAAAGGTCAAGGCCTTACAGTTTCAGAGAAGATTTTTAAAGATTTTCCTATGAAAAACTGATAAGCCCTTTCAACCCAGGGGTTATGATTTGAACAATCTTTGTAAAAGACTATTAGATTTTGATACATATACCAAATATTAAAGGTCAAGGCCTTACAGTTTCAGAGAAGAAGATTTTTAAAGATTTTCCTGTAAAAAATAATTGATAAGCCCTTGGGAGAGGCCATTTTGGTCCAGGTCATAATTTGAACAATCTTCGTAGAGGACCATTTGATCATGCTACATAGCAAATATCAAAGGTCTAGGCTTTACAGTTTCATAGAATATTTTTGAAGATTTTCCTATAAAAACAGTAACTGATAAGCCCTTCGGCGGGGTCATTTTTGGTCCTGGGTCATAATTTGAACAAACTTTGTAGAGGACCATTAAATCATGCTACATACCAAATATCAAAGGTCTAGGCCTTACAGTTTCAGAGAAGAAGATTTTCCTATGAAAAACTGATAAGCCCTTGGGCGGGGCAATTTTTGGTCTGGGGGTCATAATATGAACGATAATTTGGTCCCCCTAGCCAATGATGCTACTGACAAAATTTGGTTAAAATCGGCTTAGCGGTTTCAGAGATGTCGTTTGAAAATGTGGCCGGACGCCGGACGCCGGATGCCGGACGGATCGCTGTCACAATATCTCATCACGAGCCTTTGGCTCAGGTGAGCTAATAAATACAAGTAAAGTACCTATAGGCTGGGTCCTAGAAGTGGTTACCGTAGCATCCCCCCCCCGACTTCTTTGCATGGGTACCATATTGTTCGTTGGGGTCCTCAGAACACATTTTGAGCATGCCCCCAAAAATAAGTTTGTCCCAGCTATGTTTCATTTAACGGTTTCCATGGTAACCCAAGGCAATTTTCGAAACTACCTTGGTTCAGAAAATGTGTCATAACTTTGCTTTTTGAAGCAATAGAAGGACAAAACAAGTACTAAAGTAAAGCAGAGACATATAGCTTAAATATGATATATGATTTAATTTATATTCATAAATGCATTCTTATGAATATTAATGAGGAAGTAAAAAATGGGTTTTTTGTTGAGAAAAAAAGGAGTTCAAAAATTTCGAAACACCCGTGGTTAAAAAAGGGGTCATAACTTTGCTTTTAGAGGCAAAAGAAGGACAAAACAAGAACTGAAATAAAGCAAAGACATATAACTTGAATATGATAAGTAATTTAACTAATTTTCATAAATGTATTCTTATGAATATTAATGAGGAAGTAAAACGAAGCAAAGTTATGACGCATTTTCTGAACCAAGGTAGTTTCGAAAATTACCTCGGGTTACCATGGAAACCGTTAAATAAAACATAGCTGGGACAAACTTATTTTTGAGGACATGCTCAAAATGTGTTCTGAGGACCCCAGCGAACAATTTGGTACCCATGAAAAAAAGTCTAGGGGGATGCTTCGGTAACCACTACTAGGACCCAGCCTACTAGTTATAGTCTACTTTCAGTCCGAAGGACCGCTCAGCCGACTGTACATTTGCTCCCCTCGTCATTGAGTCATTCGCCTTCAATATTAATCACTGCTAACATATGGCGGAATCATGCAGCCGCAGTATGTAACGGCTAGTGACCCTCATAGGTACCCGTTAATGATTTTAACCCTTGGGTGGAGAGGGGGAGCGGATGGGAGACACTGAAAAGCGTCTCTGAAATTTCCGGGAGGGACCGGGATTTGAACCCCGAACTACCGGATTGGTAGTCAAGTGCGTTACCATTAGACCAACGCACACCTCAGATAAATAATACATAACCCGGCCATATTTAGCATTTATACAAAATCAAATTAGCCTGCCAATTAAATAAAAAATTAATTGTGATTTTTAAGATAATAATTTGGTAATGTGATCTTTTTTTCTTTTTTAGGGGGGGGGGTATCATGGACTAGGTAAATAGTGTAGACCCAGTCCATTCATCATGTTTTCTATGCAGTCATTGTTGCCTGACCATGATTATATATATACACATAATTATACACTGCTTGACATCCTTCAGTATCTGCTGTTTGACATTAATTGTCCAATCTGATCCAATGTAAATATATATAGAATTTAAGAACATCTATACACTGTTTAGATAGTCCTACATTTTTTCTCCAATATAAGGTAGCTCGATCAGCTCACAGTCTCAAAATATAAGATGAAGTGACATTGATGATTGTCTGTAAAGTTAGACAGTAAAGCATGCTTGTTTCTTTGTTTATAATTACAGACAGAAGGGTAGGTCCAATGCAGGTGCGGATCCAGCATTTCAGATTAAAGGGGGGGGGGGATTTGGAAAGGGGGAGGGGGGTGCTTTGATGACATAACTAAGCGTAATTGGGTGAGGGAAATAAAACACTCAGATTAAATCATTGTTTTATTGATTTTTAATTAGTAGATCTAGATCTAAAATATTACTAAAAAATTTGGTTTGGGCAATTTTAGATGGAGAGGGGCGTCGGCAACCTCTAAATCCGCGCCTGCATTGTACTAGAGATCCACTTTCATGATGTTTTAATATGCGTTTTGATACCCACAATATGAGACATAAATCATGAATAGTTGAATACATATATTATAATATTAGTAAACTTTACTAGACGGATGTTCTAACATATGTACACTTGTTGGGCAGTTCCTTTGGTTTATTTAAGCAATTATCTCCTACTTGCGCTTTTTTGAACAAGTCTGCTTTTCTACAGTTACTGCTCCTTTTTGGATAGATTGATTCAAAAATGTTGTCAGGATGCTTGGCGATGTCCTACTTACAAGACACAGCTTCCTACCTCAAAATAACCAGCAGCGATCGTTGATGCTTGCCCCAGTCTAAGCATTTGTATACAGTTTTCATTAATCTGAGTAAGTTCAGTAAATTAGCATATTAACAGTTTTTTATTCATATTAATTATTTCGATTGACTATCCGCTTTACACATTCGAATACATGTATATACAAAGGACTAATTTTTATAAGGTATTAAATAAACAAAATGAAGTTTAAAAGTGAAATAACTTTGATACACAACGAATTATTACTAACAGTTAAAAAGGAGATAATCGTGTATATACAGCGATACATCAAATCGTTTACCTAGCGATATACTACAGGTTTTCTTGACTGAGGTTGGCTTTAAAAATAGTGTAGGGGAGGTGTGGGTGAGTGAAACGCACCAAACAGGACCACAAAAGTACTCAACAATATCTATAGATGGAATGAATAGAATTTAGTGTTATCTATTGCTCTCCATACATTTCCGTTCAATTCAACCAAGCTTTTCCGTAAGTTATCGGACATTTCCGTACAATTTCGCATTATATATGTGCACTATGCTGTGCGTAGAAATCTGTAGGTATGAAATAATGCATTTATATGCCAAACTCCCACTCATTATTTTTTCTCTCTTAGAATCGCATTTTTACCAAGTTTTATTAGTAAATGTTAACAAACTTTAAATGTAGAAGCAAAAACAGATTGGAACTTCGCCGATCTATTTGCTTAAGCGTATTGGCATTTTGTGCAATCGGTAAATCGCACTTTTACTCGGTTTTCTTCGGAAATGTTTGGGTAGGGGTTGAAATTATGGCATGACTACTATGGCCTTCGGCTTGGCAAGCCAACCCAGGCCAAAAACCTAATCAAATGGTTCCTTCAGGATCTGTTTGATCTGTTTTTACACTATTGGTCTTAGTTTGTTAAGCCGAATACAACTTCTTTGTATAAATCTACCGAAAATGAGCATTAACGAGAGAAAAGGAAAAATTTAGAATTCAATTGTGTAGTTTGAAACCAATGTGAAAAATAGAACATTTGCTCCTTTAGGAGCAAATGCTATATTTATCACACTTGTTTCACAAAGTGACTTTTACAAAGTCATCAAAAGTCGTCAATATGAGGGAATGGATTAAGGTATAAGAGAGAGAGATAGAAAGAGAGAGAGAGAGAGAGAGAGAGAGACACACATCAAGATAAGTAATACAGAAGCCACGATTTTGAATTGAAGCGTTATGGTTATTGTGTAGGGCCTTCTCCTAAATGAGATCTACCCACTTATGAAGTAAAAATCCATGTTCATACTTTTTGAGTAATGAGCTTTGTTAAAGTTTTTGCACGCCGATGACAGCACCTACAACTACGTACATGTACATCAGCGCCGACAACCCATTGATCACACTAGCTCGACATTTCTTTTGAAACAGATGAGCTAGAAATGACTTTTGGTTGTAAAAAATACCTTTTTCTGATAGCTAGTGCTAATCATATATCTCACCACCTTAACCCGTTGCTCTGTTTAATTATGAAATACATTGTGATCCATATCTCATTCTATAGCTTCTGCAACTATAAATTATTTCTGTTTTCATGTGTCAAACTAAAAACAATTTAATTAGTATTCACATGAATATTCATGGTGTCATTATTTCTTACATGAATGTTAATGGAGTATAGGGTTAAGAGTGTTTAACAGTTTCGATCCCTTCAAAAGCCTGAATTACCAATCATTTCACCTTAATACTATTTGCATAGATTAGCATCGAGTCATCATCGCGTGTATATAGTTCAAGCAAAAATAACTTAAGTCTCTTACTAGAGGAAATATATGCTGGTCACTATGTAAGTTGTTACAGCCGGTTATTATGCTGTCCTTACAACAGGTAGTAGTAGTAGTAGTAGTAGTAGTAGTAGTAGTAGTAGTAGTAGTAGTAGTAGTAGTAGTAGTAGTAGCAACAACAACGGCAGCAGCAGTGGTAGTACAAGTAGTAGTATGTCAGTTGTAGTAGTATATGTCAGTTGTAGTAGTATGTCATCAGTTGTAATAGTATGTAAGTAGCAGTAGCATGTCAGTAGTGGTAGTATGTCAGAAGTAGTAGTATGTCAGTAGTAGTAGTATGTCAGTAGTAGTAGTATGTCAGTAGTAGAGTATGTCAGTAGTAGTAGTATGTAAGTAGTAGTAGTAGTAGTATGTCTGTAGTAGTAGTATTTAAGTACTAGTAGCAATTATTATAGTAATTATTGTTGTTGTTTTTGTTGTTGTTCATAGATGACAATAATGATGATAGTGACAGCATCATTTTACAACAGTAAGGAGCACTCTGTTCTGAGTGAGAGTTTCGGAAATCCTATCAACGAAACAAATACCACGACCCACCAAAAGAATTGCAATTGTATGTAGCCACTGGGATCAGGGAGGAACCAATGAAAGTGTCCAGCTCAGTCCTCACGAACATCACAAGGAATGCAACAGCAACCGTACTAAGGCTGAGAGTATGTAAATTATATTAATATCGTTACTATTTACTTAATAGAAATGCCTATTCAAACGGATTATACCCATATCATACAGTTCATGTATAAGTCATCCAACCAGGGTATTGTTTGTTTTGTTTTGGAATAAAATAAATCTGACATTCTACATATTTTGCCAACTAGCATGTTGTTTAACGTGTTATGTAATTTTATGCACTGTGTATCGTTTTTGGAATGCTGCAGGAAACATCACATACAAAACACACAGTCGACCGAAGCTTTGGTCCTATATCTATAAAGTAAGTTTGACACATCGCGTGATTGCAACAGTTTACCCATTACCTAACATATACTTCCTTTTGCCTTTACAGAGTAGACCCATATCAGGCAGTGTCTGTGGAAGCCGTTTGACGATAGTCAGCTGTTTTTTATTGCTGAATATCTCAGATCTGATCCTATGCTTTTTATCACGACACTGTATGAACTTGTGGTGTATCAAAAAGGCAAGTATGAATACTGTAAAATATCGGCGCCAAATTTCTAATTGTCGTATGCACTCGAACTTTGTTAAATCATATGGAAAAATAAAGAAATGAGATAAAAAAAGGCAAATTTAAAAGGAATAAAGAACAGATATGGAAATAGAGACTGAGACAAAAAGTGAAGTGCCTGATCAGACGCCGCCTTGAAAAGACGACGTCTGATCTGGGATTGCACCATTTGTCGTGGTGCATTGTTGCGACTTCTGCGGTGAAAGGGTTAAAAATTGTAATATGGATTAACAGTTATGCTTGATAACGTAGAGGTATTAATGTACATATAAATATGATAGTTTCCGAAATGAATGCTGGAGTAAATTGAGAATGACCTCATTTTTCGAATGACAGGCTGGTCAAGTATCAACCAGATTGGATCCAAATGAGATGTCAAGTTGATCAAGTATCAACCAGATTGGATCAAGATGAGATGTCAAGTTGGTCAAGTATCAACCAGTTTGAACCAGTTTGAACTCTAATGAGACGCAGAGCTAAGCGGGTATCAGTCAGCTTAGATCCTGGCTAGACACCGAGCTGAATAAGTATCTATCAGCTTGGATTCTGATAAGACACCAAGCTGAACAAGTATCTATCAGCTAGGATCCTAATTAGACACTGAGATGAACAAGTATCTAGCATCAGTTTAGATCATGATTAGACGCCGAGCTGAACAAGTATCTATCAGATTGGATCCTGATTAGACATTGAGATGAACACGTATATATCAGCTTGGATTCTGATTGGAAATCGAGTTGAAAAGTATCTTGCAGCTTACATCATGATAAGACGCCGAGTTGAAAAGTATATAGCAGCTTGGATCCTAATGCGACGCCGAGTTGCACGGTCTCTCACTGTTACACTCTACATTGTTATTTTCTTTGGTCAACTGACAACTGTTCCCTGCTACTATTTTATTGATTTTGCAGAATAAGTACATTCTCATTGACCAAAAGCTTGGATCTTGATCAGATGCCGAGTTTGATCTAGATCCAAACTGTTTGCATAGGTTACTACTACTACTATATTTGTTTTAATGTTACATGCGTCTAAATGATATGTCACTCTGAAATGATATTCACAAATAATCCATTCCCTCATAGGCTATTTTAAACCATTACTTCATATGCTATTTTAGAACATTATCTTTAGACCATCATTTCAGACCATGTCAAAAAGTGTGAACAATTTGGAACCGATATTAAAATTACACAACATAAACTTCCTACTATGTATTGGTTACCAAAACTACATAAAAAAAACATATAAAGCGCGTTTCATTGCAAATTCTAGTTCATGTACAACTACTAAATTGTCTATACTTTTGACTTCTTGTTTAACGAAGGTAAAGGAACATGTAAAATTTTACTGTGATAAGACTTATGAAAATTCTGGAATAAATCTCTTCTGGTCTATTAAGAACTCTTCAGAAGTCTTAAACAAACTTAAGAACAAAAGGTATCTTGCATCCACTGTAAGCACGTACGATTTTTCTACTCTGTACACAACTCTTCCTCATATTTGAATTAAGGATAAGCTTACTAACTTGATCCAGAAAGTATTTGTCCGAGAAAAACATCATTCTTGGCATGTCATGCTGAAAAATATTTCTTTACTGACGAGCAAATGAAATATTACACCAATTGGACTTGCTCAGAAGTTTGCGAAGCACTAACCTTTCTTTTGGATAACATATTTGTACGTTATGGGAATGCTATATACCGTCAGGTAATTGGTATTCCCATGGGTACGAATTGTGCACCACTTGTCGCAGATTTGTTTTTGTACTGCTATGAGAGAGATTTCATGTTGAGTTTGAATCCACATTCACAAGAAGATGTTATAAAAGCCTTCAATGAAACTTGTCGATATTTGGATGATATTTTTAACTTAGATAACCCTTTGTTTGATGCTCTGATTCCTACAATTTATCCTAAAGAACTCAAATTGAATAAAGCTAACCCGTCCGACAATTATGCAGCGTTTCTTGACCTAGACCTTAAAATTAATAATGGAATGATTTCTTCTAAAATATATGACAAAAGAGATGATTTTGATTTTAATATTGTAAATTTTCCTCATCTTGACGGGGATGTTCCCCGTGCTCCATCTTACGGGGTTTATATATCTCAACTTATGCGCTTTGCTAGAGCTTGTTCATCTATTGACGATTTTAACAGTCGAAATCTCATTTTAACTGATAAACTGCTTAAACTAGGATAAAGATACCATAAACTAAGAAAAACTTTCTCTAAATTTTACTATCGAAATCTTTCGCTTATTGGCAAGTACAAATGTAATCTCAAGGTACTTTTGCGACACGGTATTTCACATCCGGAATTTTATGGTGATGTGATTTACAAACTTCGTAAAATTATTGGACATACCCATTTTCTCACTTTGTTCATCAAATATATAAAACAATTCATTAAAAAGGGATATGATCCTGTATTACTACAACATACTGCATGTTTGGTTGTGAACCCTTTTACAGTTGGCAATCACGCTGGCCTCTTTGCATGTACGCCGACAAGAAGGGTTTAGTACTCTATGAAGGCGACCTCTTCAATCCAGAAATGGAAGGAGAACGTCGGATATCTGTACTATTTCATTTTTGTCGTACCCTTTATTACTTTTCTACAGTTACTCTGTTTGCAGCTCAATCATTGAGTACAATAGCGATAGGTGGATACAGTATTTTCAATAAAATGTTTTTTTTATTATACATGCACTTTACCACTGTATTTGCTGTCGCGGTTGTTGTAGATTAGTCGGAGAGGGGATACGTTTATTTACACTGTTTGTCTTTTAGGATGGGGATGGAATAAGGGTGAGGTTGGGCGCCCATAAACCGGTTTAAACCCCCGGTGACTTTTGTCACTGACCGTTCCAAGGCGGTACTTCCATCTTCCTCCTATTGTATGTTTGTTTTGTCTTTGTGCGTCTCTTGTTGTTTTTTCTACCTATGTACATTTGCTGTTTCCTTGTGTTGCTGTTCGGGCGAGTGTTTGTTCTGTATGTGGTGTTTCCTGCATGACTCATTTTTGTACTTTTAGGATACTTTTGTACCCAACATCATTGAATAATCTACTGAAAAGCAGGTACTGTAAAAAAGGGCAAATATAGAAATCATTTTGAAAAAATAGAGATTTTACTAGGAAATGCTCTATTACAATGATTTCAAAACTGACAATTAAAAAGGCGTCAATATGAGGGAATGGGTTAATGCATACAATGGACGCGACAAATTATTGGAGGAGTGCACATGTACCAAGTGGAATACTTTTTTTTATCTGATGAGTACATAAGAACAGTTTTATACTTGTATCTCATGAGTACATAAGTACAGTGTTATACTTTTATCTGATGATTACATAAGTACAGTGTTATACTTGCATCTGATGATTACATAAGTACAGTGTTATACTTGTATCTCATGAGTACATAAGTACAGTGTTGTACATGTATCTGATGATTACATAAGTACAGTGTTATACTTGTATCTCATGAGTACATAAGTACAGTGTTATACTTTCATCTGATGATTACATAAGTACAGTGCTATACTTGCATCTGATGATTACATAAGTACAGTGTTATACTTGTATCTCATGAGTACATAAGTACAGTATTGTACATGTATCTGATGATTACATAAGTACAGTGTAATACTTGTACCTCATGAGTACATAAGTACAGTGTTGTACATGTATCTGATGGTTACATAAGTACAGTGTTATACTTGTATCTGATGAGTACATAAGTACAGTGTTATACTTGTATCTCATGAGTACATAAGTACAGTGTTATACTTGTATCTGATGATTACATAAGTACAGTGTTATACGTTTATCTGATGAGTACATAAGTCCAGTGTTATACTTGTATCTGATGAATACTCTTGTACAAAGTGTTATACGTTTTTGAAGTTTGCAGATTAGAATTTTGATTCTCTCTTCGAAATAGTTAATTCCTGTCAAGAATAGTTTTCATTTTACAATTGTTGATCCTCCTAAATGTTTCCATTTTACAAGTTCAGATACTCAGATAAGCTACATATGTTTGGTTGGTTTTCTTAATTTTACATGCGGTGTGTATCCAGATCAGATGTACCCAACTTTTTTTTACAATTAATGTACTTCTAGATCAGATCCAGATCAGCCACACCTGTTTGTGTTTTTCCGTTTTTTGGTTTCTTTGGCCTTTTTTGTTTGTGTTCTTTATTTTTTAAATTTTATATGCAGAGTATTTTTAGATCAGCTACGACTGTGTGTTCGTCTTTATCAACTTGTGTACTTCTAGATAAGATTAACCCATTTTCATATTGCAACTGTGCAGATCCAGATCAAACACACTGAATGTTGAAACCTAACAAAAGTAGATTCAAAATCAGTTGCTGTATTGATTAATGGTTTTCGGTCAGAATCTACAGATTCTGAATCTGCAGCGCCATTATAAATCATACTATGACAGAGCCAATATAAGTGATACAATGGCAGAGCCAATATAAGTGATAAATTGTACAATTTAAGCACTGGTCTGTATTACCAGTTGCCATATTAACTTGTTTCATTACGTCATGCTTTTATTGACAGGTCGAGAGAAAAGAGAACACCATTTTAAGAAACACTCTTTATTTTTCTCATACAGAGTATATCAGAGACTACATTCTGCATTACCTGTCATGCAATAACTACTTAACCCTATCCCTAATGAATATTCGTGTAAGAAATAATAACATCATGAATATTTATAGGCCGATTTTTTACAATGGCACATGTACACACTTTGTTATTGTTTTTATTGTACTGGTAGAAACTGTGGAGTCAGATTTATTCATGAGTATACAAAGCAGATTCTGATCAGGATCTGCATTGTTTGCAAAGATTAGAAAAGGCATATGTACGAACGAAAAGGTTAACACGCCAATCCATTGTGTCATCGTAGAGGTTATGCTGTATTTACTGACATAAAATACGAACATTTTTAAAGACCACATCGCTATTCTTCCGTTCTGAATGGTAAATATGAATACATGTACTTTAAATTCTTTTCCTGCCATATTTGCAAATGGTTGTCTGCTTTAACATTTTGAAAGCGGGTAGGTCACAAGTACACTGAAAGTTGCAAACAGTGTAGACTCAGATCAGGGGCTCCTAGAAGAGTTCTCCGGTCATGGTCTGCACTGTTGGTAATGTTACTTTCTCTAATAAATTTAATCTCTTCATACAGATTGGATTCTCTCGTTATTCCTTTCAAGACCGGACACGCATTCACTATCACTTGCAAACAGCACCTTGCTACTTTTGCTTTCGAAGGATCACCCACTTTCAGAATATATGTACTTCACAACTTCACTATAGCAGGTATTAAGTGATTGTGTGGCGGCTGTAAAAAGTCGCCCCGTACTTCATTCTCAGTGTTGTTAAATAAATTTTCTGGTCCTTCATGATTATTAGT
Organism: Azorinus chamasolen; assembly: GCA_963576725.1. Taxonomy (NCBI): domain Eukaryota; kingdom Metazoa; phylum Mollusca; class Bivalvia; order Cardiida; family Solecurtidae; genus Azorinus; species Azorinus chamasolen. The sequence continues at coordinate 84,203,832 of OY755246.1, forward strand.
TTTGATGAACTTGAATACTGCCTAAGCCGGTGCAAGGGGGCATGAGTAGTGTGGCACATTTATTTACTACTCATGAACTGACTCAATAAATATACCCTGAAAGTGGGAGATCCTTCGAAAATAAAAGTAACAATGCAACAAGAGGGCCATGATGGCCCTGAAATCGCTCACCAGAGGGAAAGATTTTTAAAGTTTCAATTACATGTATGTTTCTAAACAAAACTGGACACCTGTTTTGTGGGGTGTTATTTGACCCTTTCTCTGTATAATTATAATGGCAAGCTTTCTGGGATGATTTGCTTTATTATAAATATTTTCTAAGTCCAATACCGAACGTTTACTGACCGTTAACTTGGAAAGCATATATCGCACAAAAAATATGTGGAAAAGTTTCATTTTCCATTACATTTTACTATGCATTACCTAACAACTCCTTGATATATTGCGTATTTAGAAACGAACGACAACCCTTGTAGAGCACGTTTCGTAATAAAACCAGTTCACACCTGAACGTTTCGAACCCCTTCAGAATTAGAGTACTGATGATTGTTTCAAAGCAGAAATTGTATAAAAATCGCGATTTCAACAATTTATACAAACGGAATTGTTATGAAAATGGAAAATTAAAACTTGTTAAGAATAACTGGTGATAATAACCATTGTGATAAATAGAGCATTTGCCTTAGTGATAAATAGAGCATTTGCTCCATAAGAGTAAATGCACTATTTATCACAATGGTTTCAAATCTACACGATTCTGAAATTTTCCTTTTCTCTAATTAACCCTTTTCCTCATATAAACATGTTTTCACGCATTTGCAAACAGAGTAGACCCAGATTTACCTCTTTGAATAAGCAGACGACATTTCTAACATATGACAACCCGATCACAGCTTAGCAGGACTTAACCAAAATAAGCAAACAGTTTGAACTCAGATCTGACACATACCGGTATGTAACTTTATATGTGGTTTGTATATGAGTTAATTTACTCCTATGGAGCAAATGCTCTATTTATCACAATGGTTTGAAATCTACACAATTCTGAAATTTTCATCTTCTCTAATTAATGCTCCTTATCAGTAGATTTATTCAAAGAGGTAGGATCTGAAAAAAGCCTTTGTGATAAATAGAGCATTTGCTAATCATTGTGATAAATAGAGCAAAAGCTCCATAGGAGTAAATGTTCTATTTATCACAAAAGTTTCAAATCTACACAATTCTGAAATTTTCCTTTTCTATAATTAATGCTCCTTATCAGTAGATTTATTCAAAGCGGTAGGATCTGAAAAAAGCCTTTGTGATAAATGGAGCATTTGCTCCATAGGAGTAAATGCTCTATTTATCACAATGGTTTCAAATCTACACAATTCTGAAATTTTCCTTTTCTCTAATTAATGCTCCTTATCAGCAGATTTATTCAAAGAGGTATAATGGTCACTTTATGAAACCATTGTGATAAATAGAGCATTTGCCTTTGTGATAAATAGAGCATTTGCTCCATAAGAGTAAATGCACTATTTATCACAATGGTTTCAAATCTAAACAATTCTGCAATTTTCCTTTTCTCTAATTAACCCTTTTCTTCATATAAACATGTTTTCACGCATTTGCAAATAAGAGTAGACCCAGATTTACCTCTTTGAATAAGCAGACAACATTTCTAACAGATGACAACCCTATCACTGCTTAGCAGGACTTGACCAAAATTAGCACACAGTTTGGATTCTGATCTGACACAGACCGGTATGTAACTTTATATGTGGTTTGTATATGAGTTAATTTACTCCAATAGAGCAAATGCTCTATTTATCACAATGGTTTGAAATCTATACAATTCTGAAATTTTCCTTATCAGTAGATTTATTCAAAGAGGTAGGATCTGAAAAAAGCCTTTGTGATAAATAGAGCATTTGCTAACCATTGTGATAAATAGAGCAAAAGCTCCATAGGAGTAAATGTTCTATTTGTCACAAATCTACACAATTCTGAAATTTTCCTTTTCTATAATTAATGCTCCTTATCAGTAGATTTATTCAAAGAGGTAGGATCTGAAAAAAGCCTTTGTGATAAATAGAGCAGGGTTTCCGCTGCCGTTCGCCACTTTCGCAAATGGCGAAAATAAATCCAAGAGTGGCGAAAAAAAAATATGACCAAGCATACTTTTTTCTGCAGTCCTAAATTTCAAAAAATTACCTTAATTAACCCTTTATCTGGGAATTAGCTGTGAAAGATAATTAATCTCCTCGCCTCGGGCACCCTCGTGTCAAACTGACAATACACACACGGATTAAGAGGCAAAAGAAAACGATAACCATAGGCGCGTTCGATTTGTCACTTTCAGAACAAAAACACGTGACAGAAGCAAAATTATCATAAACTGAAGAAAGAAAGTTCTTTGTGGTCAGTATAACTCGGTCAAATTGGAACATTAATTCGTTATAATTTTAATTTCGCGTCTCCTCTCCTCTTATTTTGTTGGAAGTAAATGGTGAAGGCAGTAGAACATGTTCTTCCGAACACTTCTACTCCTGTCGCACTTAATCGTACACGTTTATTTTTCAACTTCCGAACTGCACTTTTGTGGACGTCTAGGCATGTTTTGTCACGAATTCTAGATAGGGTTTCCGTCATTTTCCAGTTAGTTGCTGTTGATTCAATTCTTGATCAAATTAGAATGCAAAAGATGTGAATAAAATTCAACCGAAAGCAGTTAAAACGCTCTAATGAGACGTTCCAAAATGGTATTTTGGGTGGTGGGATAAAATGGTAGAAAGACTGTTGGCCGTTCGGGAGACGAGCTCAGTTGCTCGACACATTGTGATGGTTTGTTCAGTTGTTCAAATGATCCTGAACTGTCATTTTTGTGTTTTCAAGACAGGGATATCGTTAAAACCGAAAGTAGATCGATAACGCCATTTAGAGTACACGTACAAATGTGAACTAGAATTTACACATTATACAAGCTGAATTATAGCTTGTAAAAATAAATGTGCAACTACCTATACATAACTTGTAAATGTTGATTTAATGCATTCAGCAGCCACTTTGGTCCATTCCTTTGGGTGATTGCACAATATAAGTTTGGCTGGTCTTAGTATCAGCTATGCTTTATCCTTTGTAGTGAAACATTGCCCCCCTCCCCCCCCCAAACAAAACTCCCTGTACAACAACATTTTTCCTGATTCAAACAAAAGTTGTTAAATACAAATACAGGAAGCACTGTACATTATATCAAAACTTAATTTCTCCAATATTTACTCAATTTACTACATTAAAAACACTGGAGTTTTGATGAAACATTTATTCAGCAATGACTGAGTATAGAAGTCTGAGATTGGTGTTACATTTGCAGATACTGAAAATGAAGCTTGCTGTCTGAGTAGTTTTATAGAATGATATTAATATATTGCTTTGTAGAAAATAAATTTCAGAAAACACAAGAAGTCATCATAATTTTAACATGCATAAATCTTATGTTAGTTTATGCTCCAGGTATACTGGAAATGATGCCTTTTTTAGTCCAGATTTAAAAAAAATCCAACCAGTAGGGGACACCCCTCCCGGACCCTCCCCTCGGACCCCAATAAAGTGGCTGAAAAATATTTTGGCCCAGCGGAAACCCTGAATAGAGCATTTGCTCCATAGGTGTAAATGCTCTATTTATTACCATGGTTTCAAATCTACACAATTCTGAAATTTTCCTTTTCTCTAATTAATGCTCCTTATCAGTAGATTTATTCAAAGAGGTAAAACAGTCACTTTATGAAACCATTGTGATAAATAGAGCATTTTCTCCATAGGAGTAAATGCTCTATTTATCACAATGGTTTCAAATCTACACAATTCTGAAATTTTTCAAGAGGCAGATTCTAAAAATATCCTATGAGGGAATGGGTTAAAAATCAATGTGAGCAAACAGAGACTAATTCTGAAGCAGACAACTTGATAGAGTTTTGACCAGGAACTTGACCTATTCAGTGATTATGCAACACAGATGGAGTGACCTCAATCCCTCTAGTTCAGAGGAACCTTTATAGTGTAAAATAATATTTTAAAGTATAACCAACTGGGCAGGGCCAATTTTAACCTCAGAACTATGATATTTACCAAAGTCAATTAGGAATACTAAGTAAATCTATACACCAAATATCTAAGCTCTGTGACATGTAGTTTTTGACAAAAAGATTTTTGAAGTTTTCCCCATGCCTAACCTAAGTGAGGCCAGCATTCTGCTACTTGTACAGAAAACAACAGTCAGCTAGAAAAAACTGGCCACCCCTCGGGCCGTGGCGGGGCCAATTTTGACCCCAGGGGCATTATTTATATAACTTTTGCAGAGGACCTATAGGTGATGCTATGTGCCAAAGATGAAAGCTGAGAACCCTGTAGATTCAGAGGAGAAGACTTTTAAAGTTCAAATTGTTGACGCCGGACGACGGACGACAGACATCAGGCGATCACAAAAGCTCACCCTGAGCACTTTGTGCTCTGGTGAGCTAAAAAGAGAAAATTGCAGACTCGGTTTTATTGAGTCTGTTCATAAGTAGTGATTAAAAGTGCAACACGACCCATGCCCCCTAGCACAACCAAGTCTGCAATTTTCTTTTTTCGCAATGTTACTTTTGTTTTCGAAGGATCACCCACTTTCAGAATATATTTCTCTGATAAATTTAATATTTTCATACAGAATGGATTCTATCTTTAACCCTTTCAACACGGGACACGCATTCACTATCACTTGCAAACAGTGCAGACTCAAAACATACGACTTTTAGAGGGGCCCTTTGATCAGGGTCTGCACTGTTTGTCATTCAAACTCCTCAGGCAGGTTACAGCCTTTCATCTAGAGTGGACAAAATAAATAGATGCAAGACGGGAAAGGCACACATGCCATCTCACCAGTTGAGATAAAACTCCTAGACATATTTAATACATGAACTATCTCAGTACTATTGTGAAATGTTCGTTGAGTAATTCCAATGGATTAATAAGATACAAATAATAAAACTTGATTTTACTGTTTACAGTTGTTCTAACGAGATATACCGGTATATATTCCTGTTTAAATATGACACACATGTTAACATCTTGCATAAAGTCCTCTAATAAGCACTTGCATACATTTTCCTATTTACCACTTGCAAACATTTTCCTATTTACAACTTGCAAACATTCTTCTAGCACGTGCATACATTTTCCTATTTACCACTTGCAAACATTCTTCTGGCACACTCAATTCTTAATTTACTCCATAGTACAATTACAACTAAATTTTACTATATGAAGTTCAATATTATCAGATACAAGATAACTATGAAACTAAACTATCGACCCTTTATCTGATGAAAATTCAAGTAAGTATTGATTAAGTACTATGAATGTTAGTTAGCTGAAATTATATAACTATCAGTATAGAAAGGTAAGATTTATTACATGGTAGATATTGCATAATAAGAACGATATTATTTCATAACAAAAAGAGCAGATCCAGATCTGACAGCTCTCTATGGGAGTGTTTTATCCTATAATGCTCAGTTTGCAGATGTATACAAATGTCTACATCAGATATAGAGAGGTTAACCCTTTACTCCTTGAATATTCATGCAAGAAATAATGACACCATGAATATTAAATGTCTTTTTTGTAATGTGGCACGATGAGCAAGGGGAGGTTTTTATCATGACAGAAACTGTAAAACTAATATTTTATATCATAAACAACCAGAGCGGACCTCCTGTCGTCTGATCTGGGTCTACTCTGTTTGCAAATGTGGAGAAAGATGTATTTATGGAGTAACGGGCTTGATCTGACACAATCATACAAACTTTATACAATACAAAGACCTGACACAAACCAAACCAAAAACTATACATATGAGTAAATGGGTGAATTTTGATATCACGTTTGTTGTTTTCAAATGCAAAGAGTAATGCACTGCTCCATGAGAAATTATGTGTAGACCTGAGAGATCTAGAGACGGATTGTCACATAGTCGCTATAAGTACCGGTAGTTAGCTCAATGCTGATCTCACAATTAGCAAATTTGTCTCTATAAGTACCGGTAGTTAGCTCGATGCTTATCTGATATTTAGCAACTGGGGCTCTATATTAATACCACTACAAATTAGCTGCATGCTGATCTGATATTTAGCAAGTGGGTCTCTAAGACTCTGTTATAAGTAGTTAGACCAATGCTCATCTGACATCTAGCAAATTAGTCTCTACAAGTACTGGTAGTTAATTCAATGCTTATCTGAAATTTAACAATAGGGTCTCTATTAGTAGTTAACTACACTTTGATTTGAGATCTAGCAACTTGGTCTCAGCTAGTAGTTTCAGCCAGACACTAAACTGAAATATAACAACTTTGTCTAACCTTTTAGTTAGCTAGACAATTATCTGATACCTAGCAACTTTGGTCTTAGCTAGTCTCAAGTAGAAGTTAGCAAGACATTAATCAAGCAAATTGGTCTCAGCTAACCCCAGGCATCCTGCAACTTATTCTCAGCTAGTAGAATGATGCACACTTATCTGATATCTAGCAACTTGGTCTCAGCTGTAGTTAGAAGGCCAGAAATCTAACATCTATAAACTTGGTCTCAGCTTATATTTAGCTATATACTAATTTAAAATCTAGCCATTTGGTATCAGCTAGTCCCAGCTAGTATTAGCCATATATACATTAATCATAGCCAGACACTAAATATCAAAAATCTAGTAACTTGGTCTCAGCTAGCTGTTAGCTGGACACTAATCTGAAATCTAAATAACCAGACTGTTAGCTGGACACATATCTGAAATTTAGATAACCAGACTCAAACCAGAAAACTAGCAAATGGGTCTTAAAAAGTTACCCCGACCAGGGTCAGACATCTAGCTAATGGATCTCAATAAGTAGCTAACTAGACCAGAATCAGACATCTAGCAACTGGATTTTAGTAAGTAGCTAACACGATAGGGGTCATCTAGGAAATGGTCTGAATCAGTTTTTGACGTGACCATGATCGGAAATCTAGCAACTGGATTTCAATAAGTAGTTAACCAGACCAGGACCAGTCATCTATTAACTGGGTCTCAGTAAGTAGTTAATGAGATCAGGATCACACATCTAGAAACTGGATCTCATTTAGCAGTTAACAATTAGACCCAAAATCAGAGATCTAGCAACTGGGTCTGAATTCGTAGTTAACCGGAACCAGAAACTGAGTTTCATTTAGTGCTTAATCAGACCGAGATCCGAGATCTAGCAACTGGGTCTCATTTAAAAAAGAAAAAAGTAAAGTACATAGTTATAGTCTACTTTCAGGTCGAATGACCGTTCAGCCGACTATACATTACTCCCCTGGTCATTGAGTCATTGGCCTACAATATTGAGCACTGCTAACATATGGCGCAATCATGCAGCCGCAGTACCGGTGAGTGACCCTCACAGGTACCCATTTTAACCCCTGGGTGGAGAGGATATGCAGGTGGGAGTCTCGCAAATTTCCGGGAGGAACCAGGATTTGAACCCCCGACCTCCGGACTGATAGTCAAGCGTGTTACCACTAGACCACCGCCACCTGCGGTGTTAATGAGACCAGGATCAGAGATTTATCAACTAGGTCTGAATAAGTAGCTAACTAGACCTGGGTCTGACATCCTGAAATTGGGTCTCATTAAGAAGTATCAAACCTAAATCAGAGATCTAGCAACTGGATCTCATTTTGTAGTTAAGGAGACCATGATCAGACTTCTAGCAACTGGGTCTTATTTAGTAGTTAACCAGACCCGGATCAGACATCTAGCAACTGGGTTTCATTTGGTAATTAACTGGACCTGGATCAGACTTCTTGCAACTTGGTCTCATTTAGTAGCTAACAAGACTCAGATCAGACATCTAGCAACTGCATCTGAATTAGTAGTTAACAAGGGCTCATATTCAGAAAGCTCCTTAGGAATATTTTAACCTTATGACAACTTAAGGAGAAATTTTGTCTACATTTATAGCAAAACCAGTGACTAAATGATTATCCAATGACTTCTAGAATACTTGGTTAAGTATTTATTCTATATACAGCTTTTTCTATTTCTCTTGAATATCTTAACCTGTATTGATGTTATACGATTAAGGAACATTCAAGAAACTAAGGAATTTTCTTAAGTTTCTCCTTAGGAATTTTAGTAATATGAGTCCAGACCAGGTTCAGACATCTAGCAACTGGGTCTCATTTAGTAGTTAATCAGACCGATATCAGAGATCTAACAACTGTCTCTTAGTAAGTAGTTAACGAGACCGGGATCAGACAACCATCAACTGGGTCTGAATTAGGAGTAAAGTAGACCCAGATTAGACGGCCAGCAACTGGATCTCAGTAAGTAGCTAAAGAGACCCAGATCTGACATTTAGCAACTGGATTTGAAATAATATACAACTAAACCTGGATCTGACATTAAGCACTGGATCTGAATTAGTAGTTAACCAGAACCTTGTCATGTTGATGGATACCTCATTGAGCATATCTTAACCTTTCCTCGGTATATGTTTATTACTAATTTTATACCTACTGAATATTCATGGACAAAATATTCTCGTATAATGACATATGGAAGGTGGAACATTGTGGCCATTTTAAAAACCAAAGAAACAGACCTTTCAAATTCCACTAGCAAACGGTACAGACCCTGATCAGACGGCTTCTCTAGGAGTCGTCTGATCTGGGTTTACGTTACTCTGCTTGCAAATGCCTGAAATCACGTTTAGTTGAGGGAAAGTGTTAACGCAGCAGTGCCAAGTATTCACCCATTTATAATGAAACATGCAAGTATCTATGTATCTGTTCACACAAAACAAACTAATGCAAATAAACAAACAGTAGTTAGTGGATCTCTACGTGTATATAGACATCAAACATAAACTACTGTCATCATGCATACTAATGAAACATGCAATTATTTATGTATTTGTTCACATACAACAAACTACTGCAAATAAACAAACATTAGTTATTGGATGCTCACGAGTATATAGACATCAAACATAAACTACATGTATGTAGATAAATGTACAATCTCATTTTGTAGTTAAGGAGACCATGATCAGACTTCTAGCAACTGGGTCTCATTTAGTAGTTAACCAGACCCGGATCAGACATCTAGCAACTGGGTTTTATTTAGTACTGAACAGGACCTGGATCAGACTTCTTGCAATTGGGTCTCATTTAGTAGCTAACAAGACTCAGATCAGACATCTAGCAACTGCGTCTGAATTAGTAGTTAACAAGGGCTAATATTCAGAAAGCTCATTAGGAATATTTTAACCTTATGACAACTTAAGGAGAAATTTTGTCTACATTTATAGTAAAACTAGTGACTAAATGATTATCGTATGACTTCTAGAATACTTGGTTAAGTATTTATTCTATATACAGATTTTTTATTTCTCTTGAATATCTTAACCTGTATTGATGTTATACGATTAAGGAACATTCAAGAAACTACGGAATTTTCTTAAGTTTCTGCTTAGGAATTTTAGTAATATGAGTCCAGACCAGGTTCAGACATCTAGCAGCTGGGTCTGAATGAGTAGTTAACAAGACCCAGATCAGAATCTAGCAGCTGGATCTCGTTTCGTAGTTAATCAGACCTGGATCAGACATCTAGAAACTGGGTCTCATTTAGTAGTTAATCAGACCGATATCAGAGATCTAACAACTGTCTCTTAGTAAGTAGTTAACGAGACCGGGATCAGACAACCATCAACTGGGTCTGAATTAGGAGTAAAGTAGACCCAGATTAGACGGCCAGCAACTGGATCTCAGTAAGTAGCTAAAGAGACCCAGATCTGACATTTAGCAACTGGATTTGAAATAATATACAACCAAATCTGGATCTGACATCTAGCACTGGATCTGAATTAGTAGATAACCAGAACCCTGTCATGTTGATGGATACCTCGTTGAGCATATCTTAATCTTTCCCCGTTCTATGTTTATTACTAATTGTATACCTACTGTATATTCATGGACAAAATATTCTCGTATAATGACATATGGAAGGTGGTACATTGTGGCCATTTTAAAAACCAAAGAAACAGACATTTCAAATTCCACTAGCAAACGGTACAGACACTGATCAGACGCCTCCTATATGAGCCGTCTGATCTGGGTCTACGTTACTCTGCTTTCAAATGCGTGAAATCACGTTTAGTTGAGGGAAAGTGTTAACGCAGCAGTGCCAAGTATTCACCCATTTATAATGAAACAAGCAATAATCTATGTATTTGTTCACACAAAACAAACTAATGCAAATAAACAAACAGTAGTCATTGGATCTCTACAAGTATATAGACATCAAACATGATCTACATATATGTAGATAAATGTACAATTGCATAAAACACATTTAAAACAAACATGTGTATCAGTATCAGTAAACCATTGTGTTAACCCTTTCCCTGTTGAATATTCATGTAAGAAATACTGTCATCATGCATACTAAAGAGCAAAACTATTTTAAAGTGTCATTAACAAAGGCATTTTTGACTAACAGAGACTGTAGAATATTTCTATAATACCATCAACAGACAGAGTAGACCCTGATCCTGCAGGAGTCATCTGATCTGGGTCTACTCTGTTTTCAAGTGCATTAAAACGTGTTCATGTGAAGGAAATGGTTAACTATTTTCAAATTCTACCCCTTGATTCTAAGTTCGTAAACTTTAAAGCATGAAATATTACAGCTGCATATACATTGTACATTAACCCTATCTCTGTTGAATATATTATAATGTAATGGCGTTAAACAATGGCATTAAACAATAGCATTAAACAATGGTGTTAAACAATGGCATTAAACAATAGCGTTAAACAATGGTGTTACACAATGGCATTAAACAATGGTGTTACACAATCGCGTTAAACAATGGCGTTAAACAATCGCGTTAAAAAATTGCGTTAAACATGAATATAGACTATAGTGAACAGCTGGTTGTATTGTTTGATATTTTAACCTAATGTACATGTACATATAAAGTTTTCTTATCCTTAGCTAAAATTGAATACCAAAATATATTCAAATATAACACTGTATACAAACCATATTGAATGCATGACACTGTTTTTCCATTTAGGAAAAACATAACTAATATTGCCTAAGAAACAAATTGTGTATATGGGCAATATCTGGCAATTTATTATAATTATGTGAAATATGTGCAATATGTAAGAACTAATGACATAATGAATATTTATAAGTTGAAGTTTGTACACCAGGATATTTTGGTATCAGTAGAAACTGTATGGTCAGATCTATTATATTTTCATAGGCAAACAGAGCAAACCGTGATCAGACCTCTATTGGACTTTTCTGATCTTGGTCTACTCTGCGTAGGCGTGTAAAGGTGTTTAATGAAGGAAAGGGTTTAACTTTGAATACTGGACAAGCCTACATTGGAAAACAGTGCTGACCCTGATCTGAAGGCTCATCTAAGACAAGCATGTACTGACTAACATGGCAGACCCTGATCGAAGGCTCATTTAGGACAAGCATGCACTAACAGAGCAGACCCTGATCTGAAGGTTCATCTAGGACAAGCATGCACTGACTAACAGAGCATACCCTGCTCTGAAGGCTCATCTAGGACAAGCATGCACCGACTAACAAAGCAGACCCTGATCTGAAGGCTCATTTAGGACAAGCATGCACTAACAGTGCTGACCCTGATCTGAAGGCACTAACAGTGCTGACTCTGATCTGAAGGCTCCTCTATGACAAGCATGCATTAACAGTGCTGACCCTGATCTGAAGGCTCATCTAGGACAAGCATGCACTGACTAACAGGGCAGACCCTTATCTGAAGGCTCATCTAGGACAAGCATGCATTAACATGGCAAACCCTGGTCTGATGGCCCCTCTAGGACAAACATGCACTAACAGTGCTGACCCTGATCTAAAGGCTCATCTAGGACATGAATGTACTGGCAAACAGAGAAGACCCTGATCATACAGTTCCTTGAGGACAAGCATGCACTGACTAACAGAGAAGACCCTGGTCTGAAGGCTACTCTAGGACAAGCATGCACTAACATGGTAGACACTGATCTAAGGGCTCCTCTAGGACAAGCATGCATTAACATGGCAAACCCTGGTCTGATGGCCCCTCTAGGACAAGTATGCACTAACAGTGCTGACCCTGATCCGAAGGTTCATCTAGGACAAACATGCACTAACAATGCTGTCCCTGATCTGAAGGCTGGTCTAGGACAAGCATGCACTGACTAACAGTGCTGACCCTGATCATACAGTTCCTTGAGGACAAGCATGCACTGACTAACAGAGCAGACCCTGATCTGAAGGCTTCTCTAGGACAAGAATGCGTTGACTGAAAGTGCTGACCCTGATCTGAAGGCTCCTCTAAGACACAAATGCACTTACAAACAGAGCAAACCCTGGTCTGAAGGCTCCTCTAGGACAAGCATGTGCTGACTAACAGAGCAACCCCTGATCTGAAGGCTACTCTAGGACAAGCATGCACTAACAGGGTAGACACTGATCTAAAGGCTCCTCTAGGACAAGCATGCACTAACAGGGTAGACCCTGATCTGAAGGCTCCTCTAGTACAAGCATGCACTAACAGGCCAGACCCTGATCTGAATGCTCCTCTAGGACAAGCATGCACTAACAGGGTAGACCCTGATCTGAAGGCTCCTCTCGTACAAGCATGCACTAACAGGCCAGACCCTGATCTGAATGCTCCTCTAGGACAAGCATGCACTAACAGGGTAGACCCTGATCTGAAGACTCGTCTAGTACAAGCATGCACTAACTAACCGGGCAGACCCTGATCTGAAGGTTCATCTAGGACAAGCATTCACTAACCAACAGGGTAGACCCTGATCTGAAAGCTCCTCTAGGACAAGCATGCACTAACTAACAGAGCAGACTCTGATCTGAATGCTCCTCTAGGACAAGCATGCACTAACTATAAGGGTAGACCCTGATCATACAGCTCCTCGAGTATATGAATGCACTGTTAAACAGTGCAGATGATCAGTTGGCTCCTCTAGGACATACACGCATTGGCATATGCACACAGAGGATCCTTTTTATCAGGATCTACACTGTTTGTCATTTAATATGTGCTTTTCATACATACTGAGTGGACTCTATAGTTAACAGTAGGGCCAGAATGGCCCTTACGCGCTCACCAGACAATCAGAGGAGATTTTCAAAGTTTTCACTATATGTTTCTATAGTAAACTAGCCTACCCTGGGGCGTGGCTAATCTTTTACCTTAGCGGCACAATTTATATAATTTTTGTATTATATAATTTATATAAAATTTGAAGAATGAATGAATGATGTTTTACGGCCCATAAAAATTTGAAGAGGACCTGAACATGATGCTATGCACCAAATATGAAAGCTAAGAACCTTCAAGTTTCAGTGGAGAAGGTTTCCAAAGTTTTCACTATTGTTTCTATTGAAAACTGTCAATCCCCAGTGCCATAATTCATAAAACTTTTGTAGAGGACCTGAACATGATCCTCTGTGCCAAATATGAAAGCTGAGAGCCATCCAGTTTCAGTGAGGAAAATTTTCAAAGATTTCACTATTAGTTTCTATTGAAAACTGCCAACCCCTGGGGCGGGGCCAATTTCGACCCCAGGGCCATAATTTATATAACTTTTGTAGAGGACCTGAACACGATGCTATGTGCTAAATATTAAAGCTGAGAGCCATCCGGTTTCAGTGAGGAAGATTTTCAAAGATTTCACTATTTGTTTCTATTGAAATCTGCCCACCCCTGGGACGGGGCCAATTTTGACCCCGGGGCCATGCATTTAAAACTTTTGTAGAGAATCTGAACATGATGCTCTGTGCCAAATATGAAAGCTGAGAGCCTCCCAGTCTCAGAGAAGATTTTCAAAGATTTCACTATTTGTTTCTACTGAAAATGGCCCACCCCTGGGGTGGGGCTAATTTCGACCCCAGGGCCATAATTTGTATAACTTCTGTAGAGGACCTGAACATGTATCTATGTGCCAAGTATGAAAGCTGAGAACCTTTTGTTTTCAGAGAAGAAGATTTTCAAAGTTTTACTAAATGTTTCTATTGAAAACAAGGCACCCCTGGGGCAGGGCCAATTTTGACCCCAGGGGCATAATTTATATAATTTGTGTAGAGGACCTGAACATGATGCTCTGGGCAAAATATGAAAGCTAAAAGACTTCCAGTTTCAGAGAAGATTTTCAAATATTTCACTATTTGTTTCTATTGAAAACTGCCCACTCCTGGGGCGGGGCCAATTTTGACCCCAGGGCCATAGTTTATAAAACTTTTGTAGAGGACCTGAACATGATCCTCTGTGCCAAATATGAAAGCTGAGAGACTTCCAGTTTTAGAGAAGAAGATTTTCAAAGATTTCACTATTTGTTTCTATTGAAAACTACCCATCCCTGGGGCGGGGCCAATTTTAACCCCAGGGCCATAATTTATATAACTTTTGTAGAGGACCTGAACATGATGCTATGTGAGTGAGTGAGTTGGATTTTACGTCCGACCAACAGTATTTCAGTTATTTGCAGACTGTACCCGCATGAGACAAGTTATAGTGCTGCCTCACTGGAACGCCCCTGCCGCGGGCACATGGCAAGGCTGACCCCACTCAGTCACATTATCCTGACACCGGGTCAACCAGTCCTAGAACTAACCCTTTAATGTCGAGCGTAGACAGGGGAGCTACTAGCACCAACTTTTAACGACTTTTGGACTGTCGCGGCCGGGGTGATGCTATGTGCCAAATATGAAAGTTGAGAACCTTCTGGTTTCAGAGAAGAAGATTTTCAAAGTTTTACTATATGTTTCTATTGAAAACAAGGCACCCCTGGGGCGGGTCAATTTTGACCCCAGGGCCATAATTTATATACCTTTGGTAGAGGACCTGAATATGATACTATGTGCCAAAGATGAAAGCTGAGAACCCTGTAGATTCAGAGGAGAAGATTTTTAAAGATTCAAATTGTTGACGACTGATGACGGACGACGCACGCCGATGGACGACGGACATTAGGCAATCACAAAAGCTCACCCTGAGCACTTTGTGCTCTGGTGAGCTAAAAACGGACATGAATGGCACTGAATGCACTGGCAAACAGTTCAGATGATTAGTAGCTCCTCTTGACATACAGTAAAACCTCTCTAAACCGGAATTCTAGGAGAGAAGATGTTTTATATGTTAGGCAGGTTGCAACTTAATGCAGGATGAAAGTCATGCAGAAAGCTCCCAGAGGAGCTTTCTGCATGACTTTCACCAAACATTAAGCTGCGATCTGTCTCCAAGACTGATATTTATACTCAATTCAATGTCCGGTTTAAAGAGGTCTGACTGTATATGCAAATATGACTGCATGAATATTAAATAGATTAACTTTATTAAAGCACATGGAGACATAAACTTTAATTTGGCCATAGCAGAAACTATATAATCATATCTATATTATATCATAAGTGCAAATCTACACTGTTTGCAAAGTTGTAGAAAGGCATATTTATGTAGTAAAAGGATATTAGCAGATACTGTACACTAATATCAACTGTCTTATTAGAATGTAGTTTCTGATCTGGGTATACACTGCAGTTCTTGGCTGATTTCCATCTCGGCTGTCTCAGTATGTTGAGACACTACACGCGTACAAAAACTCCTGATCAGACAATGCATTTTAATAAGGAAGCTGATATGGGTCTACACTGTTGCAAATACACAAATACCATTTACATATGATGTCAACAATACAATATTCAACACATAATCTGTGTATATACAAGAAATCAATATACAAATCAATATACATTTAAACTTGATGGAATGTATCATCTGGTTCAGTGTACACTGCTGTTTAATTATCAGCAGTATAAGTCATTAATTGTACACTACGATCAGTACAAACAGCGTATATCAGTACAAACAGTGTATATCAATAGAGTGTATATCAGTACAACAGTGTATATCAGCACAGTGTATATCAGTACAAACAATGTATATCAGTACAGTGTATATCAGTACAAACAGTGTATATCAGTACAGTGTATATCAGCACAAGCAGCATAAATCCTGATCTGGCATTCTCTGTAAACATTTATCCTGCCGATCAAGGCCTAACCATTATTTGCAAACAGATAAGACTCATCAGGATCAGGATATATTGGGACCAGAGCAATACATAAAGATACATGTATATAATCAATTACTAAATTCATCATCATCAAACCATATGTTGTGATCACTCTATTTGAGATGATTATAAAGAGAGGTCAAACGACAGGATTTGGTGGAAAAATAAAGGATATATCCATGAAAATGCTTTAATTGATGAATCTTATCTGGGCTTTTGCCTGGCTATACAACTATCATCACCAATTGCCCATGTAGGAGTGAACATCTCACTAATTGTACACACAATAATAAAATGTATACACCTTTATTAACCATTTCAATGGTTATTTGTCAAATGTCGACAATTCAAAAACGCATCAAACTGACACAAAATATCCTCATCTGGAGTCATTCGGCTGTTTATCGTAATTAGCCAAGATGCTATAACCTCACACAATTTCGTGAAGATTGAAGATCAATGTCAAAATAAGAATGGTATCTTCTTGGTTATATACTGGCATTAAGGTCTGCAACATATATATCTATCCACTGTCCTCCCGTGTAGTCATAGCTCTTGATTGGTTAAAAATCACAGTGTCTTCCAAAGCCCTGAAATTAGATTTTCAAATAATTACAAATAAATTAACCATGTACCAAGGACAATCTTTAGTGTGGCCCCAAACCTCCAAACATCTCTTAACCCTCATACACCTTTTCATGCCTTTGCAAACCAAGACCAGACAACTCCATAGAAACCATCTGATAAAAATCTGACAGGTTTGCTTATTAAATAATATAGATATGATTTTACAGTGAAGGTTGGGTCTATCAAACATTTGAAAACAGAGCAGACCTAAGTCTACCCTGTTTGCAAATGCATGAAAATGCGGTTGTATGAAGCGAACAGTTAACACTTTACTCAATAAATAGTCATGTAACAATTCTGATCCCTCGAAAGCAAAAGTAGAAATGCAGAAAGAGAAAATTGCACACTCGGTTTTATTAAGTCTGTTCATGAGTAGTAATTAAAAGTGCAACACTACTCATGCCCCAAGCACCGGCTTAAAGCAGTATTCCATTTTCAAAACTAATAACATCAAAACTTAAGGACCAAATAATTCATTCTCAGTGTTGTTATACCTTCTGATCCTTCGAGATCATGAATTTCAGTATTTCTTGTTCTGAAAATTGAATACCGCTTAAGCCGGTGCTAGGGGGGTGAGCAGTGTTGCACTTTCAATTACTGCTCATGAACAGACTCAATAAAACCGAGTCTGCAATTTTCTCTTTTTGTGTTGCAATTTATGCTTTCGAGGGATCACAACCCTTCAGAATTGATATTGAACATTAATCAAGATTCCTTTATATACGAGGAGTATTTGGCCATGACAGTCAATGTATAATCATATCTATATTGTCACATAATCAAACAGAGCAGACACTGATAAGACGGCGCAATTACAGGATCTGTCTGATCTGGTTCTACATCGTTTCAAAAGCGTAGAAATGTGTTTTATGGAGTAAAGGGTCAACACTGTAATTAATATGAAGGAGGACTACAACAGAAATTATGAAAAATACTCTAATGAGATATCACATGTATTATAATATCACAACCAGTCTGGGTCTACAGCTAAACTCTAATGAGATATCACATGTATTGTAAAATCACAACCAGTCTGGGTCTACAGCTAAACTCTAATGAGATATCGCATGTATTATAATATCACAACCAGTCACAACCAGTCCGGGTCTACAGCTAAACTCTAATGAGATATCACATGTATTACAAGTAAAATGTTGATGCATAGCATCAAAGTCGCTGCCAAAAATTATTTACTTTTATAACTTTATGGAATATGGAACTAATAATATACAGGTCTAGTCAATCACATCAGAGAATAGTCCTTTAATGCATTCCTTTTTAATCTTTGCTTAAATTTTAATTGTCTATGATACTAGTAGTAATAGTCACATATTTTGCTTTTGACTAATAAAGAACTAAATAAATTGCCATAGAAATAAACCAATTACCATCATTTCCAAAGAAAGAGGGACTAGATGTATATATGGAAGGCCTTTCAAACAGAAGTGATCCATTGATTAATACAGAAAATGTTCTTAAATTCGGAAATAATTTTGCTTGTGCATATATAAAGAAAAGGGATGAACAATGGATGTCACACAAAAAAGTGCCATGTTTTACCAGAGATTCATTGATGATGGTTTTGGGATCTGGGATGGTACAGAGCAAGAACTAGAAGATTTTGTGAAACATGCAAACAGTATTCACTCAAATAATAAGGTAGAGCTGAGATATGGTTTGGATCAGATAGAATTTCTGGACACTGTAGTTAAAATAGACAATGGCCAAATACATACAAATCTTTATGTTAAGCCTACAGACAAACAGCTGTACCTTAACAATTCTTCCTGTCATCCTCCTAGTACAAAGAAAAACAGCATATGGTTTGGGACTGAGAATTAAGCGTACATGCGAAAGAGAATCCGACTATATTAGGGAAAGCTATAAACTCAAGGGTCATATGAGGAAGAGAGGATATAACAGCAGGATGATAGTAAATCAGTTGGTAAGGCTAGACAAACTTGACAGATCTGTCACTTTAGCAAAGAAACAAACGGTTAATAGAACAAGAGGGCCATGATGGCCCTAAATCGCTCACCTGGTTACTATAGACATATGCATACACTGTATTTCTATGTAAAAATAAGTAAACTTCAGATTGGGGCCAATATGAAACCAAGGGCCATAATTTTAGGCCTTGAGTTTCAAATTTGAACAATCTAAATAACGGAACATAAGATGCTTCATATAAGTTTCAAAGTTCCAGGCCTTACAATTTCACAGAAGGAGATTTTAAAGATTTTCCTATGAAAAACTGATAAGCCAGGGGCGGGCCATTTTGGTCCAGGGGTCACAATTTGAACAATCTTGGTAGAAAACCATTAGATGGTTTCATTACGGTTTCAGAAAAGAAGCTTTTTATGAAAAACTGATAAGCCCCAGGGCAGGGCCATTTTTGGTCAAGGGGTCGTAATTTGAACAATCTTTATAGAGGACCAATAGATGATGCTACATACCAAATATAAAATGTCTAGGCCTTACGGTTTCAGAGAAGAAGATTTTTAAAGATTTTCCTATGAAAAACTGATAAGCCCCGGGGCAGGGCCATATTTGGTCAAGGGGTCATAATTTGAACAATCTTTGTAGAGGACCATTAGATAATGCTACATACAAAATATCAATGGTCTAGGTCTTACGGTTTCAGAAAAGAAGATTTTTAAAGATTTTCCTATGAAAAACTGATAAGCCCCGGGGCGGGCCATTTTTGAAATTGGTCCAGCGGTCATAATTTGAACAATCATTGTAGAGGACCATTAGATGATGCTACACACTAAATATCAAAGGTCTAGGTCTTACGGTTTCAGAGAAGAAGATTTTTAAAGATTTTCCTAAGAAAAACTGACAAGCCCCAGGGCAGGGACATTTTTGGTCCGGGGGACATAATTTGAACAATCTTTGTAGAGACCCAATAGATGATTCTACATACCAAATATCAAATGTCTAGGCCTTACGGTTTCAGAGAAGAAGATTTTTAAAGATTTTCCTATGAAAAACTGATAAGCCCCGGAGTTGGGCCATATTTGGTCAAGGGGTCATAATTTGAACAATCTTTGTATAGGACCATTAAATAATGCTACATACCAAATATCAATGGTCTAGGTCTTACGGTTTCAGGAGAAGATTTTTAAAGATTTTTCCTATGAAAAACTGATAAGCCCCAGGGTGGGGCCGGGGTCATAATTTGAACAATCTTTGTAGAGGACCATTAGATGATGCTACATACTAAATACCAAAGGTCTAGGCCTTACGGTTTCAGAGAAGAAGATTTTTAAAGATTTTCCTATGAAAAACTGATAAGCCCCATGGTGGGGCCATATTTGGTCCAGGGGTCATAATTTGAACAGTCTTTGTAGAGGACCATTAGATAATGCATCATACCAAATATAAATGGTCTAGGTCTTACGGTTTTAGAGAAGAAGATGTTTAAAGATTTTCCTATGAAAAACTGATAAGCCCCAGGGCGGGGCCATCTTTGGTCATAATTTGAACAATCTTTGTAGAGGACCATTAGATGATGCTACATACTAAATACCAAAGGTCTAGGCCTTACGGTTTCAGAGAAGAAGATTTTTAAAGATTTTCCTATGAAAAATTGATAAGCCCCAGTACGGGGCCATTTTTGGTCCGGGGTCATAATTTGAACAATCTTAGTAGGGGACCATTATATGATGCTACATGCTAAATACCAAAGGTCTAGGCCTTACGGTTTCAGAGGAGAAGATTTTTAAAGATTTTCCTATGAAAAACTGATAAGCCCCAGGGCGGGGCCATTTCTAGTCCGGGGGACATAATTTGAATAATCTTTGTAGAGGACCATTAGATGATTCCACATACCAAATATCAAAGCTCTAGGCTTTGTGGTTTCAGAGAAGAAGATGTTTAAGTAAATTGTTGACGACGCACATACACACATACGCACGACGACGGACGCCAGAGACTGCCCCCTCACAATACTTCACCTGGCTAAAAATGAATAGGGTCCATTTAGTTTTGACATATTCAAATCTACTTCCAAATATACATGGCATTGTAAATCAAGAGTGTTCTGACTGACAGACAGACAGACTTACTGACAAACAGACAGACTGACAGACAAACGACGGAGCTGAACTACTTGCAGTATTCTTGAAATGTCAAGTATTAGGGACATAAATAGGCAATCTGTTTACAATGTATCTACTAATAGTAACTGTAGAGAAAGAAATGAAGTGTATGCAATTAAATGCAGTAAATGTGATGTAATGGTGTACATAGTTGAGAGTAAGAGAGAAATTAGGGAGAGAATGAAAGAACATTTGAGTGATGGCAAGAGAGAGAGAAGCCAGTAAACTGACATTTTGATGATATTAGATTTGTAGTTTTGAAACGGATGTTCAATGCATGTAGAATTGAAAGACAGATTCATGAAACTGATTGGATATGAAGGCTGTGAACTTACAGACCATTTAGCTGTAACGTCAAGGAGGCTAATGCATGCATGACGTCGTTGTGATCATGACATCATTTGATGACGTCATGACATTTTAAGAGGGCCATGAGGCCCTGAAGCGCTCACCTGAGATAACCCCAGGGGCGGGGCAATTTTTGACCAAGAAGTCATCATTTGTACAACATTGGTAGAGAACCACAAGGCAAAGCAGTATGCAATTAATTAAAGGTCTAAGCCTAATGGTTTCAGAGAAAAATAATATTTCATATTTTTCCCATGAAAAACTGATAAGCCAGAAGGCAGGGCCAAGTTTTGCCCAGAGGCCAGGGTCGTAAGTTGAACATTCTTGGCAGAGGACCACACGCCAAGCTACATATTTGTAGAGGACCATTAGATCATGTTACATACCAAACATCAAAGGTCTAGGCCTTACAGTTTCAGAAGATTTTTAAAGATTTTCCTATGAAAAACTGATAAGCCCTTGGGTGGGCCATTTTTGGCCCAGGGTCATAATTTGAACAATCTTTGTAGAGAACCATTACATCATGCTACATTCCAAATATCAAAGGTCTAGGCCTAAGAATTTCAGAGAAGAAATTTTTTAAAGATTTTCTTATGAAAAACTGATAAGCCCTTGGGTGGGGCCATTTTCGGTTCAGGGTCATAATTTGAACAATCTTTGTAGAGGACCATTAGACCATGCTACATGAAAAATATCAAAAGTCCAGGCCTTACAGTTTCAGAGAAGAAGATTTTTAAAGATTTTCCTATGAAAAACTGATAAGCCCTTGGGTGGGGCCATTTTTAACCCAGGGGTCATAATTTGAACAATCTTTGTAGAGGACCATTAGATCATGCTACATACCAAATATCAAAGGTCTATGCCTTACAGTTTCAGAGAAGAAGATTTTCCTATGAAAAACTTATAAGCCCTTGGGCGGGGCCCGATTTTGGCCCGGGGGTCATAATTTGAACAATTTTTGTAGAGTACCACAAGATCATGTTACATGCCAAATATCAAAGGTCTAGGCCTTACAGTTTCAGAAAAGAAGATTTTTAAAGATTTTCCTATGACAAACTGATAAGCCATAGGGCGCGGCCATTTTTGGACCGGGGTTCATAATGTGAACAATATTTCATTCCCCCTAATCACTGATGCTTCTGACAAAATTTGGTTAAAATCGGGTCAGTAGTTTCAGAGGAGATGTCGTTTTAAAATGTGGACGGACGCCGGATGCCGGACGCTGGACGCCGGACGATGGACGGACGGATCGCGGTTACAACCTTTGGCTCAGGTTAGCTAAAAATGTGACTTGTTTTTTGACATGATAATCTTAGAAAATGGTCCTTAGTGGTCGAAATATTAGATCAGAGCTATTCAAGCATTTATGTATTATTGATTAATTCCCTTTCTGGAATATTTTCTTAGGGCTGCAATTTATTCCTATCCCAAGGGACCGGTTCCTGTTTCGTTTTTCAATAATTTTGTAATGGATTTTTAATTTTATCTTTGAATCTTTTTCATTTTCACTACCTTTCTATGATAATACTTCTATAATTAGATTTTTTGCAGTAAATGTTTTTACTGTTCCTTCCATAGCCCAAATAGAAAGGGATTACAAATATAGGTCGCCACCTCCACGGCGGCGACCAATAATATCACAACCAGTCTGGGTCTACAGCTAAACCCTAATGAGATATCACATGTATTATATCACAACCAGTCTGGGTCAACAGCTAAACTCTAATGAGATATCACATGTATTATAATATCACAACCAGTCTGGATCTACAGCTAAACTCTAATTAGATATCACATGTATTATAATATCACAACCAGATATCACAATGTATTATAATACCACAGCCAGTCTAGGTCTACAGCTGAACTCTAATTAGATATCACATTTATTATAATATCACAACCAGTCTAGGTCTACAGCTAAACCCTGATCAGATACCATGTCTATTGTACTATCACATTCAGACTTAATTGGTCCACAGCTTCACGCTGATCAGATATCAATCTAAATATCACAACCAGTCAGTGTCTTTAGAAAATTTCAGATCAGATATATATATATTGAGGGTGTATACACACATTTATTGGGTATGGATAGATTTTTGGGGTATATAAATCGCGTATGTTTCTTTGTTATAACTGTTTTACAAAAAGAGTATCAGACCTTCCATTATTCACATAATCTATGGATTATTAAACTCATGGCACCCAGATGAATATCAGCACTTCATGGTCATTCCACACGTTCATTACTTCATCATCATCATATCAACACCACAATGAATTTAATCCTTTAATTTTATAATGGCACTCTGAACAAACCATGTGTTTATCCTAACAGAAAGTTTCCCTTTCCTACATATAAACCATGTGTTTATCCTAACAGAAAGTTTCCCTTTCCTACATATAAACCATGTGTTTATCCTAACAGAAAGTTTCCCTTTCCTACATATAAAAGCCTTTTCAAACAGGGTAAGCACACAGAGCAGACAGCCCCTTTATGAATCTTTTGATCAGCGTCTGCTCTATTTGCTTACATATTCAGGCAGAGATAAATTCAACTATACATGTTAATCAGGAAAGTGGTACTTTCAACTGACATTCTTTTGTGTATTTATTACTTTCTTCAAAAATGTTTTTCAAACCATATTAATAAAATTTTGTTGTTTTAATTAACATTCGGAAAGGAAGGAGACTTAAAATTGTTCAGCAAGTTAAGGGTGTTGGTTTGTCATACAGTGAAGACCTAAATCAGATGGCGCATTTAAATGCAGTAGTAGATCTGGATCTACACTGTCTATACTGTTAATCACAATAATGCATGCATACTACATACAATTCTAAAAGTTGTCAGCTTGTCGAACTAGAAATATCACTAAAAGTGATGGAATATCCCCGCTTAACTGGTTTGATCACAAATCAAACCATATTTTTCTACTGTCTAACCTAGTGACCTAGTTTCTGACCCAATATGACCCACTTTTTAACTCAAATGAGATATTATTAGGACAATTATTCTGACAAGGTTTCATGAAGATTGGGCTAAATTGGTGACCTCTAGAGTGTTCAAAAGGTTTTCCTAATATTTGACCTAGTTTTTTACCCCACATTACCCACTTTCAAAATTGTTTGAGAATTTATCAACACAATCATTTTCATCAAGTTTCATAAAGATTGGGCTAAAAATTTGACCTCTAGAATGTTCACAATTTTTTTATATTAATTGACCTATGGAGCTAGTTTTTTGACCCACTTTCGAACTCAACTGAGAGTTCATCAACATAATCATTCTGACCAAGTTTCATGAAGACTGGACTAAAATCGTGACCACTAGACTTCGGTTTATATGGTTTTCCTACTACATGTATTTGACCTAGTGACTCCGCATAACCCACTTTCAATATTTTCAAAGATTTTATCAAGAAAATCATTTTCACCAAGTTTTATGAAGATTGGACTACAAAATGAGACCTCTAGAATGTTCCCAAGTTTTTTTTCTTTTATTTGACCTAGTGACCTAGTTTTTGACCCAACATAACCCACTTTCAAACTCGACTGAGAATTTATCAAGACAATCAGTCTGACAAAGTTTCATAAGGATTGGACTAAAATTGTGACCACTTGGGTTCATTGTGGTATGTTGTGCCACGGACAGACAAACGGAAAGAAAAACAGACAGACCGACCAACACAGTGACTCATTCGTTTGCGGGGGTATAACAACTAAGACCAATATCAGAGGGCATTTTCAATATTGTAGCTGATCATTCTGGATCTACACTATTTTGAGGGCTATTCAAATGTTGTAGCTAATCTGGGTCTACACTATTTGGAGGGCTATTCAAATGTAGCTGCTCTTGGTCTACATTATTAGGAGATCTATTCAAATGTTGTCGCTGATCTGGGTCTACAAAATTTGAGGGCTAATTCAAATGTTGTAGCTGATCTGGGTCTACACTATTTTTAGGGCTATTCGAATGTTGTAGCTGATATGGGTCTACACTATTTTGAGGTTTATTCAAATGTTAAAGCTGATCTGGGTCTACACTATTTGGAGGGCTATTGGAATGTTGTAGCTGATCTGGGTCTACACTATTTGCATGTCTCTGCATTATGACCCATTAATTTATGACTATACAAAATACATGCAACATTTTTAGCAGGAGCAATAATTATGTAAGAAATAGTGACACCATGAATATTAAATAGATTAGTTTTATAATGGTATAATTATGAACACTTTAGTCAGTTTGGCTCAGTCAAACACTGTACAATCATTTCTATATGATACCAATAGCAAACACAGCGGACCCTGATCAGAAGGCTCTGACAGGAGCCATCTGATCTTGGTCTGCTCTGTTTTCAAACACTAGAAAAAACATTGGTATGGAGGAAATGTTTAAATCTTTCTCTTCATCAGAGTCCATTTTGTGTTGCTGGCATTAGTAATAAAGTTCTTTAACTCTTTCCCTGTTTTCTGTATTTAGGCCAATTTTCAGTACCTAATGAATATTCATTAACAAAATAGTTATATTATGGCAGGCGGAACATTATTGTCATTTTAGAAAGTAAAGAAACAGACCTATCAAATTCTGCAAACAGAGCAGACCCTGATCAGACGGTTCATTTAGGAGCCGTCTGATCTGGGTCTTCTCTGTTTGCAAATGTGTGAAAACAAGTTTATATGAGGGAAAGGGTAAACATTTTATTAAAACGGTTTATATCAAAATGACATTTTGAATTGCATACTGCATGTCACATGAAAAGTGTGCAAGATTGCAATGTAATCTGTGCTATAAATGTAAAACATAAGTATTCAATATCTCCTTTATATAAACAGTGTACCCAGTTGCCCATGACTACCTTATATACCGTACACTTTATATAAACTTAAACCTTGGTCTGGTATAATATTTCTAAAGTTTAGAGGGTTACAAAAATAACTTAAGAATTTTGTGACTTGCTCTTTGTTAGTTGGTGCACACGATCAATAATTGGACAGGTTTACTTTTCTTGATACAGTAAAGTTCCGCTAATACGACCACCTAAAAGAGGTATAATTCTGGGTGCTAGATGCAGGTGGTAGCTTAATGCAGGACAAAAGTAATGCAGAAAGCTCATAGAGGAGCTTTCTGCATTACTTTTGTCCTGTGTTAAGCAACCACCTGCTTATAAAGGCACCCATATCTATTCTTTAAGTGGTCGCATTAGCTGGGTTTTACTGTACAATGTCAATCCATATCTCTTATCAATTGTAAAGTGTCTATACAAACCTATTTGGTGTATATTTCACTCCTTATTGCTTAGCAGTAACTAGCTAGGCCAGGAGTAGAGATATTTAACACTTCAAATTCAAATGTTGGAATTTGTAATTGAATGATCCACAAACATTGAACAGTATAGTCCATTTAGTATTGATTAGATTAGTTACTAAATAAGCCATGGCCAAAACTGTAGAACATCATATCTATATTATATTATGAGCAAACAGAACACACCCTGATCAGGCAGCTCTTATAGAAGTCCTCATTCTAATCCGATGGGTCTACTCTGTTTGCAAATGCATAGAAAGGCATATTTGTGGAGTAAAGTCAAGTGTCAGCTTACAAATAAGACCCGCGCCAGTGCACATTCAAGTGCTGTAGATGATCTGGGTCTACATTCGTTGCATTCTGTCTCAGTAGTTTTTAAAGAGTATGTTAAATGAACTGCAATAAATAAGCTCATGGATTGGCATTTAGGGACACAGCATTGCTACAACTACAGAAACCAGAGCAGGAGGCAAGAAGGATCCATACAATAAAGTATGTTGTCAGTCAGCAAATAATGAAGTATACTAGACATTAAATATTTCTATTCATGTTTAAAATTGTTCAAAACCATGAAGAGAATGCTGGCAGTATTGAATAGGCCTGTTCCTTATCAGGAGCTCAGCTGACAGTCAAAACTCAAGCATAATTATTTGTTCCTCTCATTCTGAACCAACCTTTCCGTTTGCAAATGTGACCTGTTTATAAAAGAAGTATGGAGTAAAGGGTTAAATAATAGACTATAGAATTTCTCCTTTTAGTTGCATTCTATAAGATTTATTCAGGGTGGGTAGGGATGGCAGGGGGATGAGAGTAGAGTAAGGGGTGGGAATTGGGTTAGGTGTCTGGGGATATTACTACATGTATATCGATGTGCTCTAACAGAAAAGTTAGCTTCTGTGAGCCCAACATACATTCATCTATCATTTTAGAAAGTGGAAGGAATTTTTGAGAAACTAGAACACTGACCAAGTCAGAAAGAGCCCCGTATGATGCTGTCAGAGAAGCTAATGCACCTGAGGGGAAAGTGTATTGTAAACAAGATCTAACTGTAACTGTTTCTGTTACAGGATTCCCCAACAAAACACAACAAGTATAGATAGTTAGGTAAATCAAACAGTAGACTAAATGCACCTACTGTGAAGATATTTCCCTCATACATGTATCTGTAGTAGTTTTGAAATAAATCTGAATTTGCAAAAGTATTGTAACTCATAATTGTTGTAGGTAGTTAACCCATTCCTCCATCGGCTATTTTAAGATACAACTTCATTTACTATTTTCAATATTCACATTAATATTTATCATACATGAGTATAACTATATGCAAATAAGGTAATTTAAAAACAAGCTGTAAATAAAAGCACAATGTCTTATCTTCAACTTGGTACCAGGTTTAGGAGAAAAACTGGCTGCGGTATGGGCAAATTTGCAGGTATAGGACTGGTCATCTTTACAAAAACCGTGGGGTTGCCATGGAAACGGTTAAAATACACATAGCCTTAAAGAGTTTAAACTTATGTACAGTCTTGATTCTGATTCGGTTTGGCACCCATGAAAAAATGTATTTGGGGGCAGGGGTGCACGGTAGACCCCACTGGCTCTCTGAGTATAATATTCATATGATTCTACAGTTTCTGCCATGGTCAAAATTTCTTGTGTGAAAGTACTATGAAAAAAGTTATTCTAATTAGTACCCATGATGTCATTAATTTCTTACAAATATGAATACTCATACTGAATTATTGATGGACTAAAGGGTTAAGAGACCAAAACAAGATGGACTCTGATACAAATTTAACAGGTCAATATTAAATTCTAGTACAGAACTTGTGAAAACCTGTTCAAACAGTATGGATCCTGACCCCAGTTTCGCAAATATAGATCTAACAACTTGATATCAAGCTTACATATAACTTATTGACTTGTTACTGTGTATACATTGTATTTAAACAAGATGTGTTTTGTGAAACACTATGCTCCCTTGATATGATATTTGACCCTGAAAGATGACCTTGATCTTGACATGTCACCCCTCAAACTGTGCATCTTCATGGGATACACATGTATACCAAATATCAAGTCTGTATCTCTAATGGTTCAAAAGTTATGGCCAATGTTAAAGTCGGTAACCTTTGACCCTGAAAGATGACATTGACCTTGACATGTCACCCCAAACTGTACAGCTTCATGAGATACACATGCATACGAAATGTCAGGTCTGTATCTACTGGTTCAAAAGTTATTGCAAATGTCAAGTCGGTGACCTTTGACCCTAAAAGATGACCTTTACCTTGACATAATTATTGCCCCTCAAAATATGCAGCTTCATGAGATACACAGGCATACCAAATATCAAGATTCTATCTCTATTGGTTCAAAAGTTATGGCCAAT
This sequence comes from Azorinus chamasolen, assembly GCA_963576725.1. Lineage (NCBI taxonomy): Eukaryota > Metazoa > Mollusca > Bivalvia > Cardiida > Solecurtidae > Azorinus > Azorinus chamasolen. The sequence continues at coordinate 84,232,770 of OY755246.1, forward strand.
TTGAAGTTGGTGACCTTTGACCCTGAAGGATGACCTTGACATATAACCCCTCAAACTGTGCAGCTTGCCACAAGCGTGCAACATATCAAGTCTCTATCTCTACTGGTTCAAAAGTTATGGCCAATATTAAAGTTACAGACAAAGAAACAGACAATTTGACCTTTGACCCTGTAGGATGACCTTGACCGTGACATGTCACCCTTCAAAATGTGCAGCTTCATGAGATACACAAGCATGCCAAATATCAAGTCTCTATTAGGCTGGGTCCTAGTAGGGGTTACCGTAGCATCCCCCCCTAGACTTTTTTTCATGGGTACCAAATTGTTCGTTGGGGTCCTTAGAACACATTTTGAGCATGCCCCCAAAAATAAGTTTGTCCCAGCTATGTTTTATTTAACGGTTTCCATGGTAAACAGAGGTAATTTTCGAAACTACCTTGGCTCAGAAAATGCGCCATAACTTTGTTTTTAGAAGCAACAGAAGGACAAAACAAGTACCATTTTGTAAAGCAGAGACATATAGCTTGAATATGATATATGATTTTATTAATATTCATAAATGCATTCTTATGAATATTAATGAGGAAGTAAAAAATGTGATTTTTTTAGAAAAAAGGAGTTTGTTGTTTAGTCTGAGAGGCTTATTAATGCACAGAAATGATTGAATTTAGGTTTAAGTTGTTCGTTGGAGTCCTCAGAACACATTTTGAGTATTTCCCCAAATAATTTTGTCCTATCTATGTTTTATTAAACGGTTTCCATGGTAACCCGAGGTAAATTCCGAAACATCCTTGGTTCAGAAAATGCGTAATAACTTTGCTTTTAGAGGTAATAGAAGGACAAAACAAGTACCAAAGTAAAGCAGAGACATATAGCTTGAATATGGTACAGTAAAACCCCGATCTCTCGAACACCTTGGGGACCATAAATTTTAGTTCGAATTAAGGGTGGTTCGAAAGATCCGAGTCTCATATTCGTTTGGTAGCAAATGGTACAGAAATTGTTCGAACGTGAGTTTGAGAATAAATTATTTTCATGTCGAAAATAAATAAGCAAACTTCTATAACAAAACTCACTGTTTTTGCTGCCTTTGCAATACAATGAAAATACTAATGCAACCCATAATTCTATAAAAACATTGTCCAATTGTTCCAAATTTTGTGATTCTACCATGAACGTATCTATGCTATGTACATATCTCGCCATTTTGGTCTGGTTAAAAACCGGGACTAAACGACCTATCATCACCGTCTCGGTTTATTTACACAACGGTCTACAGCCCATTTAAATATCTACTAAAACACATAAAATTGGTAAAATTACGTTATTTAAACGGTTGCAACAGACCAGTCTGGGGGAAAACTATTCCTTTGTTTTCGTATGTGGATTCGCATATAGGGCCATAATTTAACTCAATAGTTTAACATTCACGGATAAAAACAGAGGAGAACAAATATATTCGTTCAACTGTTATTTCTGCCATTGTGAATGGTGAAGTTTGAAGATTTCGATCGTGTTATAGCCCTACAATATGACAGTCAATGTTAGCTCAAAACAACCTTCACAAACACATACATTTGCATTCTAACACCTTGATAAAACATCACATATTCACCCATTGTCTATCAATCACGTAATTATCGGCGATCTGAAATAGTCACCTGAGAGGTGTGAATCTTCGGTTCGACGCACATCTATACAGGTAAGACAACGGTTCGACTTATCAAAGGTACTTTGCACTGTTGTATTAATCAGCGGACCGGGAGATGAGTTCGAGAGTAGTTTCGCATGGTCGAATTATCCGAGGTCAAACAGATAGAATTTAAGAAGGAAGGAGTTGGAACCGCAGAATTAGTTCGAATTAAGGGTAGTGAACGAGTTTTCCAGGGTTCGAGAGTTCGGGGTTTTACTGTATATGATTTAATTAATATTCATAAATGCATTCTTATGAATATTCATGAGAATGTAAAAAAATGCGTTTTTTAGAAAAAGGAGCTTGTTGTTTAGTCTGATAGGCTTATTAATGCACAAACATTATTGAATTCAGGTTTAAATTGTTCGTTGGGTTCGCAGAACACCACTTGAGCATTCCCCCAAAAAATTGTGTCCAAGCTATGTTTTTAACGGTTTCCATGGTAACCCGAGGTAAATTTCGAAACATCCATTGTTAAACAAATGCATCATAACTTTGCTTTTAGAGGCGAAAGAAGGACAAAACAAGAACCTGAATAAAGCAAAGACATATAACTTGAATATGGTATGTAATTTAACTAATTTTCATAAATGTATTCTTATGAATATTAATGAGGAAGTAAAACAATCAGATTTTTGTTTAGAAAAAAGGAGTTTATTGTTTAGTCTGAGATGCCTATTAATAAACAAGAGTTATTGAATTCATGTTTGAATGTTTTCATGTGAAGGAAAATAAACCATCTTTGTTTCAGGTAATATTTCTATAAAGCATGCGTATTTCAGCTTATTTGCATAATTATAATGTACGTATATGAATAAGCAATTTTCTATGAGCATTGTATTTAGTATTACTTTGAGTATACGGTAAAATCTCGATTATTCGAATTTTCTTTATAGAAGCATTAAGACCCTTTTAGGCAGGTGACTGCTTAATGCATGGTGAAAGTCATGCAGAAAGCTGCACTAGGAGCTTTCTGCATGACTTCCACCATGCATTAAGCTATCACCTGTCTTAAATATCGATAATAATACGTACGTCAATGATAATACGTCATTGTTTGAAGCGAATCCCATCTGTTGGATGCAACTGCCAGTGCTAAAGAAATGAATGAGAGAGAGAGAGACAGAGAGAGACAGAGAGAGAGAGAGAGAGGGGGGGGCCTAATGCCCGCCCCTGGGGCTGTCGGAATCAAGTGAGGGGATCTGATAAAACATCCCAGGTCGATTTTCATTTGAAACCGCAGGCCTAAGAGATACACAGGGAACCCTTGTGCGTAAGAGTTTAGCGGACATGATCCACCCAGTTGCCACGCTGGCACAAAAATCTTCGTCCAGGTCAGGCAAATGGGAAAGAAGTCCCGTGGAAGGAGAAAGAGACTCCCTAGACTTAATTAGGTTAGGGAGGTCCACTTGTTCGACTGACACTAGCACGGAAGAGGATAGAGGACCCTTGTGAATAGGATGCGAGGGTCTAGGGCAGACAGAGGGTGGGATGATTCTAAAACAATCTTCACACGCATTCTCAATAGATAGTATTGATGTTCAGAATCATCTAAAGAAAAAGAGGACTAAGTCCCGTCTAAATCTGAGTGAGAGGCTTCCACAAAGTCTGATTCCCTTAAAAATAGGACCATCCCTAGGAGCCATAATGGACAAAGTGTCTTCCTGCTCTCTCTCAGAATCCGCCCTGGTGAACGCCATGGATGGCAGCACCCGGGAAGAGTGGGACCCGCCACAGACATAGAAGTGTGGACTGTGGGTTCACGTGAGAGCCATTCTCCCTCTAGGTGAAGCTTGCTGGTTCCCAGAATGAGTGTCGGCTATAGAGACCGACCAGCCGGCGAATCTGAGGAGGCAGAGCGATGTCTTTGCATAGAAGAGTAATGGTAAGACCTCGATCTGCGATGAGAGCGGTGCGAGTGCCGGTTCCCATTAGAAGAATAAGAAGGTTTTTACGCCTCCTACAGGGTGGGTGGGATGAGGGCTGGGGAGTCTGAGGTGTACTCAGAAGATGAAGAGTAATTGCAGGGTCTAGACGACCAAGAACGTCTAGACTTAGCCAGAGCAGCTTCCTGTTGACTTTCACCACTGTAATGCGGTGTAGAGACAGAATGCCCTGTAGAAAAGATTGGACTGGTAGATTTACCGGTCCACTTCGGTATCCTGGTCTAAAGGACCAGACCGGGCCCCCGAAGGACCGTTGGAGAGCAAACTTAGGACACCGGACCAAAGAATACACAGTGACATCTTTTGGCGGGGGCTCGGTAGAACGGTCTGCTGGTAATGTCATGAAATGGAAGAACTAACGCCAGGACACCGGGGACCGGTGACAGATAACTGGGCCTAGATTCAGCGGGACCAGGCAAACCTCTTCACACAACAAGCGGACCGGGAGACCTGGCAACAATAGTACCTGGGACCAGAACAAAGGGTACCATTCAAGTGGTAAACGGGGAACCCGCGACCGGGACAGAAGTTGGGTGCCGATCTGCAACTAACAACTGGGGAATCGACTGCACCACCGGGGCTGTTGACGAAAGAGATTTTAAAGAAGAAGCAGGCTTCTTCTGAGCTTTAGAGGACAGTGATATGTCTGTTGCGAGGGAGTCGCTGACCAAAGAGAAGAATACTTCTTCCGTCGGACAGCAAGCTCCCCCGTCTCCCCTGTCCAGAGGGATGAAACTGGACAGGAAGCTGACGCGGAGCATCCGCAGCAGGCCAGACACATTTAATGAGTTGTCCAGCCTGTCTCGAAATGCTCGCAAGAAGCCTTGCGTTGCTCTGGCATGCTGTGGTAAATAATCAAGCAAATGCATAAGACATCACGAATAAGTTAGAAGTCACGCAAGGCTAATATGGGTAAACATAAGCTGATGATTACAGTCGAGATGCTATATATTTTCTATTGCATTGTAAAACACCCATAACAGTAATATTCTTCATAAAACATGCATGAGGCTCAATTCCTCTGCTGTAATTTCTTACAAGAAATGTGCTGTTCACATACATGTATAATGCAATATAGTAGAAAAACTTACTTTCCTAAAACAGTTTACATTCTCATTAATATTCATGATTTTAAAATAATATTCATTATCTACATATTTATATACATGAACATCAATATCGCTGTTTCAGTCAGTATCAAGCTCTATACTGGTTAACTAAAATAATCTCAGATAAAAAGAACAGCTCATTCAAATGTGTTTATTTTACATCTCATTAATATTCATAAATATGCATTTATATTCAAGAACCCAAAGTAATGACCCTCTGCTCTTGTCAATGTTTGTTGTTCTGGTATTTTACGTAAAATAAATAATACAAAAGATAGTACACTCGAAACAATGCTAAGTATAGGGCTTAAGTTAAATTGCTTATTCATTTACGCACGTTATATGCAAATTAGCTTAAATATACATGTTTTAGAAATATTACATGAACCAAAGATGTTTTCCTTTATTTGTATGTTGATATTAAAACATTTAAATCTGAATTCAATAACTATTTGTATATTATAAGGCCTCTCAGACTAAAAGCAGACTCGTCAAACTAAAAACGCATTTTTTACTTCCCCATTAATATTCATAAGAATGCATTATAAGAATGCATTATATGTATTAATAGAATTACATATCGTATTCAAGCTATATGTCTCTACTTTACGTTGGTTCTTGTTTTGTCCTTCTAATTGTCTCTAAAACCAAAGTTATGAAGCATTTTCTTAATCAAGATAGTTTCGAAGTTTACCTCGGGTTACCATGGAAACCGTTTAATAACTGGGACACAATTATTTTGGGGAATGCTCAAGTGGTGTTCTGCTAACCCCAATGAACAATTTAAACCTGAATTCAATAATTTTCGTGCATTAATAGGCCTCTAAGACTAAACAAAAAACTAATTTTTCTAAAAAAGCGGATTTTTATACTTCCTCATTAATATTCATAAGCAATCATATATGAATATTATTAAAATTTTATATCATTATCAAGATATATGTCTCTGCTTTACTTTGGTTTTTGTTTTGTTCTTCTATTGCCTCTAAAAGCAAAGTTATTATGCATTTTCTGAACCAATGATGTTTCGAAATTTACCGCCTCGCGTTACCATGGAAACCGTTCAATAAAACATAGATGGGACAAAATTACTTTGGGGGAATGCTCAAAATGTGTTCTGATGAACCAAACAAACAATTTAAACCTGAATTCAATAATTTGTGTGCATTAATAAGCCTATCGGACTAAACAACAAGCTCCATTTTCTAAAAAAACGCATTTTTTTACATTCTCATGAATATCCATAGGAATGCATTCATGAATATTAATTAAATCATATACCATTTTCAAGCTATATGTCTCTGCTTTACTTTGGTACTTGTTTTGTCCTTCTATTACCTCTAAAAGCAAAGTTATTACGCATTTTCTGAACCAAGGATGTTTCGGAATTTACCTCGGGTTACCATGGAAACCGTTTAAAAATACATCGATGGGACAAAATTATTTGGGGAAATACTCATAATGTGTTCTGAGAACTCCAACGAACAACTTAAACCTAAATTCAATCATTTCTGTGCATTAATAAGCCTCTCAGACTAAACAACAAACTCCTTTTTTCTAAAAAAATTACATTTTTTACTCCCTCATTAAAATTCATAAGAATGCATTTATGAATATTAATAAAATCATATATCATATTCAAGCTATATGTCTCTGCTTTACTTTGGTTTTTGTTTTGTCCTTCTATTGCTTCTAAAAACAAAGTTATGGCGCATTTTCTGAGCCAAGGTAGTTTCGAAAATTTACCTCTGGTTACCATGGAAACCGTTAAATAAAACATAGCTGGGACAAACTTATTTTTGGGGGCATGCTCAAAATGTGTTCTGAGGACCCCAACGAACAATTTGGTACCCATGAAAAAAAGTCTAGTGGGGGATGCTACGGTAACCCCTACTAGGACCCAGCCTATATCTCTACTGGTCCAAAAGTTATTGCCAAAGTTAAAGTCAGTGATTTGACCCATATATTTGACCTCTGACCTTAAAGGATGACCTTGACCTTGACATGTCACCCCTCAAAATGTGCGGCCTAATGAGATACATAAGCTCGCCAAATATCATGTCTCTATCTGTACTGGCTCAAAAGTTATGACCAATGTTAAGGTTGCATTAAAGTTACAGATAAAGAAACAGACAATTTGACCTTTGACCCTGAATGATGACCTTGACATTGACATGTCACCCCTCACAATGTGCAGCTTCATGAGATACATAAGCATGCCAAATATCAAGTCTCTATCTCTACTGGTCCAAAAGTTATGGCCAATGTTAAAGTCGGTGATTTGACCCATATATTTGACCTCTGACCTTGAAGGATGACAATGACCTTGACATGTCATCCTTCAAAATGTGCGGCTTTATGAGATACATATGCATGCCAAATATCAAGTCTCTATTTGTGTTGGCTCAAAAGTTATGACTAATGTCAGAAATACAGTTAAATCTCGATTATTCGAACACTAAAATATGTATTATTATCGATCTGTAAGATAGGTGGCAGCTTAATGTACATGTGAAAGTCATGCTAGGTCAGCATCCTGCATGACTTTCACCATGCATTAAAACCCTTTCCCTAAGGTCTATGTTTATTCAAAATTTCAATACCTACTGAATATTCATGGACAAAATAGTTATAATGAAATGAACATATTGTAGTCATTTTAGAAAGCAAAGAAACAGATCTATCAAGTTCTATTAGCAAACAGAGCAGACCCTGATCAGACGGCTCCTCTAAGAGCTGTCTGATATGGGTCTACTCTGTTTGCAAATGCGTGAAAACATGTTTATATGAGGGAATGGGTTAAGCAGCTATACCTATCTAAAAGGGTCTACATTAAATTCGAGTAATCAAGATTTTATTGTATTTATATATATTATTTTGTACATGTACATCACCTTCAGTTAGTATCAAATACAATAACACATGTTATCTTACCTCCTACAAAATTCTTGTCATTCCATTGGTCAATAGAGGTCACGAGAAACCCCCATAGATTCCGTATGGGGGTACTAAAATCCTTATCATGGCTTTACAAGAGTTACTTCCCTTATTTGACAGCCATATGCTTTTCTGTTACTTATAATAATATTTTATGTTTATTCACTACAGTTTTAAAAAATGCATACATATAATTTATGCTTTAATTGGAGTTTAATTATAAACATTAATTAGTTTTACAGTGATAAAAAAGAAAAAACAAAATATATAAACGAGATTAGAGGCAAATACAAAATATTTTATTTAATTCTATTAAAGGGAGGTAATTCCCTTACTTCCCTACGGCAAGCCATACACGTAGGCCTATGATGCAAACATGCGTGTAAATACTTGAAATTAAAGGTAGTCGGTAAGATAAATTCTCGTCCCATATAAATATTTGCTGGCAATATATAGTCCATATTAGGGACACTAAGCACTGCATAACCAATATTATATATTTATTCTTAACCCTTTCCTCCACAAATATGCCTTTCAGTGCCTTTGCAAACAGAGTAGACCCAGATCAGATGGCACCTTGAAATATAGGAGTTGTATGATCATGGTCAGCCTGTTTGCTGTTGGAATACTACAGATATTATTCTATATTATTAGTTTCTACTTTTGCAAAAAACTCATGACGTTGTATTAATATGCAATTTTAAAAATCTATTCTAATTTATAAATGTTCATGATGTCATCATATTTCTTACATGAATATTCATGGAGTAAAGCTTTAAAATGTTAATTGAGCAAGAGTCAAGATTACCTTTTATGTCAAAATGCAGATGACATTTTTGCACTCAAAAATTACTTACATGTAGTGTGCAAAGAGTTAACCCTTTACTCTATAAATACACCTTTAATTACATTTGCAAACAGTGTAGACCCTGATCAGATGACTACTACAGGAGCTCATTGTCTGATCAAGGTCTGCTGTTGTTAATTATAGTAAAATATACATGTAGATTTGATTGTACATTTTTATTAACAGCCAGTCGAACCTTTTACTCCATAAAATACTTTTTTACATGGTTTACTTTGCAAACAGAGAAGACCCAGATTAGATGGCTTCTACAGGAGCCGTCTTATCATGGCCTCTGAGTCTGCTCTATTTGCAAATGAATGAAATAATGTAGATAGATCTCTATATATAATTCAACAGTAATATTTGTCATGGTAGAAATGATTTGCTCATACATGAATTCAGAGACTTATTAATATATATGTAAATTTTATTTCTTGCCTAAATTCATATCTGGAGTAAATGGTTAATATGCAAAATCATAAAATTCAACTTATCAAATTCATACATTGTCATACAAATATTATATTTAAGCTGTTTCATACAGTGTGACCATGGATTTTTTCATACCTCCATGAAAACAAGAAATATTCTATATTCTTTACAGTCCCAAAATTAAAATTCAGCTTATTAATATTCATGTGGTCATTATTTACGACATAAATATTCATAGAGAAAAGGTTTACATATTAAGTTATAACAAATGTTTACTTACCTCCATGTTTGTGCTCTATTCCAGTTTGTACACTTTAATGTTGTTCCTGTATTCAGGTTTGTCACTCACACAACTACTAACATACAGTTGTCCAGTGTTGTATGTTATGACGTTGGGCTCCAGGATCCCATCCTTCTGTTCTATACAAACATTTCCCAGCTGCCCACTGGACGACAACTGGATAACACGATCATTATCATAACTACATATGTATAGATGTCCATGTTGGTCCACGGTTATTCCCAGTGGCCGCTGTAACATGTCATTGGTATACGTCGCCATCACACCACCGTCACTATTCAAACACACAATTTTGTTGCTCTCTCTATCAGTCACATAGACGACATTTTTATCTTCATTCAATGTTATTCGTGAAGGAGATTTAAATAATTTATTTCCTGTGTTGTCTGAGTCAATTTGTTGTAATAAGTTTCCATCCACATCCAAGATATGAACTGATACAACAGGACGCTCACAGGTCAGGAAGAACTTTCCTTTATTATAAGTGAGGCCGTCATAACGACCTGGTACAGTTATAGTGTGACGCGCTGATAAAGTTGGTGACACAGACAGGAACTGGATACGCTCGACACCAAACAGCGTTACTGCCAGTTGGTCCTCTTCAACCATTGTAATGTCCCACGGCTCTGATGTTAATGTGACTTTCTGTGATTTGTTTTCATCTGTCTTGTCTATAATCTTAACACATTTGTTGATGCAATCAGCCACTGCCAGTCGTCCATCTTTCATGACAACAACGCCATAAATCAAACAGTCCTCACTATCTGTTGATGTTTTCACGTTGATGTCTTCCACATGTTTCACTCTGACATATTTCACTCTGACATTTTCTGTTTTACTTTGACTTGTTGATCTTCTCGCCATGTTTTCTAAAACATGTTGTTTTGTAGCGGATGTCTTTTTATGATTTGTTCGACACTCACGACATAAATTTTCTTTACATTCTACACAATACACAATGGCCTCCACTTTCTTTCCCTCAGATTGACAAAAATCACAAAATGACATAATTTCTTGAAGAACATGTTTTTTTGTAGCTGATGTCCTTTTGTGGACAGTTTTACACTCGTTACACAAGTTTTCTTTACATTCTCCACAATAAACAATGGCCTCCAATCTTCTTCCATCACTAATACAAAAGTCACAAATTATGTCAAAGTCCTCCTCCGACCCAGCAATAAACGTTCTTCGCAAACTTTCAGCTAATTCCGCCATTTTAATAGAAGGAAATACTATCTAGGAATTGTAACCAAGGTGACAAATCGTAATGGAGAAGGGGTGTTTTCAGATTCTGCACGCGGGGCCTTTTGCGGACATTTTATTTCTGCGGACCTGGCAGTTGTTGTCCATGTTTTAGCATTCTTTGAAATTGTTGTTTACAAAAAAATGTTCGTCTGCTTCAAAATCGAAAAAGCTCGTGACAGCAGGAAATGTATTTGTTATTGATAGTATCGTCATCGGGGGCATTTTATAATGATGATGATGATAATAATAATAATAATAATAATAATAATAATAACAATAATAATAATAATAATAATAATAATAATTACAATAGATTTAATAACAATAAAATAATAATAATAGATCTAATAATGATAAAGGTTTTTAGTAGTTTATAATAATGAGAATGATAATAACAATAACAATAAAAATTTTTTTAGATCAAATAATGATGATAAAAATAGTACAGTAGATCTAGTAATAATAGTAGATTCTAATAATAATTACAATAAAACAATACATGTAATAATAGTCATAATTAGAATATACATTGTTATTATTAGTGTTTAGATCTATTAGATCTATTATTATTAATAACACTAATATTTATAGAAATAATAATAATAATAATTCTATAAAGAATGGTTTTAATAATAATAACAATGACAAATTTATAATAATAACAAGCGGGTGCGAACTCTTGTATGTCAACATTATCAAGCTGAACATGCATACCAAAAATGGGTTTATGGTGAATTCGCCTAATGACCAACTCGCCTACAATTAGATATATAGTAACCCGAATGGTGAATTCGCCTAGAAAGCAATTATATAGTGATTGTATTTCGCACCTATTGTATGGTATCGATAACCACTGGCACTTGATCGAAATAGACTATAGTTGTGTAATATAACAGTTATATCAATGTACTATATATATTAATGTACTAGTTGCTATAAATAAACTATAGTCTTTTTCGATCAAGTGCCAGTGTATTAATGTACTAGTTGCTATAAATAAACTATAGTCTTTTTCGATCAAGTGCCAGTGTCGATAACATAACAAAACGTGTTTTCAGGTAGTGTTGACCAAGATTGAACTTTGAGTGTAGCCCCTGATCATCATTTATTTAAATTATATGCATTTGAAAGCACACAATGGAAATGTTTGAGGGGGAGGGGGCGTTAATAGTTGTTTATTTTGTGCAAATGTTTAAATGATTCGGAATGAAATAATGAACAATTTGATTGATTTTGTCAGATGATCTGTGTACTATCTATACAGTAGCAATAATAAAAAGTTGAGCCCTTTGGTGTTGATGCAAACTGGCATCATATGGTGAACACTGGTCAGTGCAACCAGTATAAACCCCACCCCTTTCAACCAGGTTGTCAAATTTGCGTGTAGTGATTAGGGCCTACACTGATATTTCGGTTAAAAAAAATCTGGATAAGAAAACAACAAGGCAAGTTGTTCTTGTTACAAACAGCTTTATTTCTTGGTTATTTACTGGTAGATCTACCTGTAATATAAGGTGTGAAATACAATCGCTATATAATTGCTTTCTAGGCGAATTCACCATTTGAGTTACTATATATCTAATTGTAGGCGAGTTGGTCATTAGGCGAATTCACCAGCACCCCCAAAAATGAAGGTTGTAAATGAAAAAGAAGTTATGGTCATCAATGTTAAGATTTCGGACGACGATGACAACAACAACGCAGACGCCGGAGTTACGACAATAGCTAGTGATTTCTTTGAAACAGATGAGCTAATAATAAATAAATAAAATAATAACAATACTACTACTGCTACTAGATCTACTACTAATAATAATTAATGATCATTAGTAGTAGTAGTAACAGTAGTAGCAGTAGTAGTAGCAGCAATACCATATCCAGAGATGAAAAAGCACAGAGGCAAACATTTTCTGGGGGATCACATCCCCCACCCAAAATTTATTTTTGACAGTGTGATTTAAATTTGGCGTAGATCTGGGCTATTTTTCTCAAAATGCAAGCCTAAAATTTGTGAATTCTTGTACTAAACCTACGAAATCTATCACCTGGTGACTGAAAAAATGAAATAATATTATTCTGGAGATGGAATTTAGTTCAACTGATACACCAAGCATTACAACTGTTCTTGTTTTCAAATGCTACATTTATTCTGCGCTTGCCTGTACTGTCCCACATCTGCAAAATTTTAAGTCTATCAATAGACATATATTGTCCGTAAATATGCATGAGAGCTATGTTATTAAGACGTTCTTCAACAAATTTACTCCTACAACTAGTTTCTTAGTCTACGCAAAAGCGCTAAAACTGTGTTCACATGAAGAAGAACCCACTGGTAGCGATATCAAATTTTAAAATAACCAAGATGTTCGGAACGAAGTTTGTTTTAACTCTACAAAACCTACAACTCCCAGTGGCGGATTCAGAATTTGTTGTTAAGGGTGGGGTGGACGTAAAAGTGAAAGGTAAGCTGAGTAGTAATATAGTAGTAGTAGTAGTAGTAGTAGTAGTAGTAGTAGTAGTAGTAGTAGAAGAAGTAGTAATAGTAGTAGCAGTAGTTGTATTATAATAATTAGATCTATTATTAAGTAGTAGTACGTAGTGTTAGTATTAGTAGAAGTGACAAAACTAATAGTAGTGGTAATTCTAGTAGCAGTAGTTGTACTATTAGAAGTTGTATCCGTGGTAGTAGTAGTAGTGGTTGTGGTAGTGGTAATAGTAGTAGTAGTAGTAGTACTTATTATTATTTTATCCAGTCACCAGGCTTCTCTAGTGACATAATAAAGGGGGTGCAAATAAACTTAGGTTTATTAGGTTACTTCCGGTAGTGGAAGGTTTATTAGGTTAGTAGATAGGCGTAATGATTCTATAACCATGGAACTATTTTAGTTTTCTGTAAATATTCATAAACATGTTGATGGAATAGATCTAACAGATCTATTTGGTCACCAGAAGAATTATTTAAATGAGAAAAAATAAAAATAATTGGCTACAGCTGGATTCGAACCCGTGCCTGATCCTACAAATACTAATTCTAATCTCTCTAGAGACGTCGCCTTTACCGATTATACCACTGAGGCCACATACAAAATGACGTTGATTTATCACTTTTATTAATTTAATCCACCGCTGGCTAAACCCGTTTTTGATAAAATCAAACCTGGAAGTAAAGATTGACAGATAAATAGTAAATGATTTCTTTTCACTCTCATGATTATTTGATTGATAAACTCTTACAGGGGCGGTAATAGTCATAAACCTAAATATAGCCTGTTCAGTTCCATCGATTTCTGAGTGACGTTAGGTAGAATCTAAAAATAGAAACCGAGACTACGTAACTCGAATTTGACCAAAGAATATAGATCATGTCTGTTTGAAATAACTTATCGACCCTCGATTCAAATCATCTTATTTTTCAAATTCAACCACGTTTCCCTTCTAGTAATACAAGTATCGAAACTATATTCCTCTGCGGTAGCTCATTAGATCTATTTACGTGGAAGTGAAAAGGGAGGGATCCGTTGATCGAAAAACTGCATTTTCAATGTAAATTATTTCAAGAGTGTTATGAGTCTATAAAAAAGACATTTAACTATATTGACTGGATAAATCGAATAATAGGTTAGTGCCGTAGATGGGACGCCTTTATCCGACTCGGAGAAAAAACAGTTGAGGCTCGGCAAGCCTCGCCTCAACGTTTTCTCCCCTCGTCGGATAAAGCGTCCCATCTACGGCACTAACCTATTATTCTCTATATTAGTAGTAGTAGTATTAGTATTAGTAGTAGTAGTAGTAGTAGTAGTAGTAGTAGTAGTAGCAGCAGTTATGATAGTATGATAGTAGTGGTAGAAGTGGTGGTAGAAGTGGAAGTAGAGGAGGAGGGATAGTAATACTAGTACAAGTACAAACTAGAGATTGTTTTTAAGAAAAACATATGTGACTGTCTCCCACCTGTTCCTGTCTCAAAAATGATTGGATGCATTTTTTATGAAACTTGTTGGAGACTGGATTAGGACTTTTTTATTTAGAGAGCAGACAAAGCTAAAAAAGAGCTCAGTTTTTAACAATTCAAGGGCTGTAACTCTGGAGTACCTGTTCCAAAATTGATAGTTATTCAACTTAGCCTAGATATTATAACCATAAACATTTTCATAAGGTTTGGTGATTAGATGAGAACTTTATGACTTAGACTTGGTTGTGTGTGTATGTGTGTGTCATGCTGTCTATCGGTGTTTTGGTGGTGGTTGCGTCTTGTATGTGGCTTTGCCTGCTTGACTTTACTACTTTTCCAATTAGAGAGTGGACAAGGCAAACAAAGCCAATTTTGTATTATTCAATGCCATAATTCTAAAGTGCCTTTTCAATCTTGCTGGTTATTGTACGTGTCCTATATATTATAGCCATCAACATTTTTATAAGGCTTGGTGAAGATTGGATGAGATGTATTTTACTTAGAGAGCGGACAAGGCTAAAAAAGGCCCATCTTACGGGGTTTATATATCTCAACTTATTCGTTTTGCTGGAGCTTGTTCATCTATTGACGATTTTAACAGTCGAAATCTCATTTTAACGGAAAAACTGCCTAAGCAAGGATATAGATACCATAAACTAAGAAAAACTTTCTCTAAATTTTACTATCGAAATCTCTCGCTTATTGGCAAGTACCAATGTAATCTCAAGGTGCTTCTGCGACACGGTATTTCACATCCTGAATTTTATGGTGATGTGATTTACAAACTTCGTAAAATTATTGGACATACCCATTTTCTCACTTTGTTCATCAAATGCGTTAAACAATTCATTAAAAAGGGATATGATCCTGTAGTACTACAACATACTGCATGTTTGGTTGTGAACCCTTTAACAGTTGGCAATCACGCTGGCCTCTTTGCATGTACGCCGACAAGAAAGGTTTAGTACTCTATTAAGGCGATCTCTTAAATCCAGAAATGGAAGGAGAACGTCGGATATCTGAACTATTTCATTTTTGTCGTACCCTTTATTACTTTTCTACAGTTACTCTGTTTGCAGCTCAATCATTGAGTACACTAGCGATAGGTGGATGTTCAATTAAATGTTTTTTCGTTATACATGCACTTTATCATTGTATTTACCGTCGCGGTTGTTGTAGATTAGTCGGAGAGGGGATACGTTTATTTACACTGTTTGTCTTTTAGGGTGGGGATGGAATAAGAGTGAGGTTGGGCGCCCATAAACCAGTTTAACCCTCCAGTGACTTTTGTCTTCCACCTGACTTCCATCTTCCTCCTGTTGTATGTTTGTTTTGTCTTTGTGCGTCTCTTGTTGTTTTTCCTAGTTATGTACATTTGCTGTTTCCTTGTGTTGCTGTTCGGGCGAGTGTTTGTTCTGTATGTGGTGTTTCCTGCATGACTCATTTTTGTACTTTTTTTTGGATAAATCAAGGGCCATAACTCTGAAGTTCCTGATATAATCTTGCTAGATATTTTGAATTTAGATAATCCTTACAGTGTTTTGAAACCATGATTTCTTCAATTTACCCAAACGAATTGTCTTTAAACAAAGCGAATCAATGGGACATTATAGCTTCGTTTTTAGATTTGAATATTTCAATTACAAATGATAAAGTTTCGTCCAAAATATACGATAAAAAAGATTTTAATTTTAAAATTGTTAATTATCCTTTTCTAGATGGAGATGTGCCCCGTTCTATATCTTATGGGGTTTATATTTCTCAACTTATTCGGTTTGCCCGAGCCTGTTCTTTGCTTGAAGATTTTAAAAGTCGTAATTTAGTTATAACTGATAAACTTCATAAGCAAGGTTACAGATATCACAAACTTCGGAAAACGTTTTCTAAATTTTATTATCGAAATTTACCACTCATTAGTAAATTTAATTGCAATATACGGACGTTACTGAAACAACGTATTTCTCAACCAGACTTTTATGGGGATATTATCTACAAACTTAGGAAAATTCGGGGTCATATCCATTTTCATGATTTGTTTATAAAACGCATTAAGACATTTAAGAAGAAAGGTTATGATCCCATTATATTGCAACGCACTGCATGTTTGGTTATCGACCCTTTTACAGTCAGTAGCTACGCTTCCCTCTTTGCGCGATGACAGGCCGAGTGTAGTACTATATGATGGTATACTCTTAAACTCGGATACGGGATGAGCTTACCAGACTTATGTATTACTTTCCCCTGTCGTGCCCTTAACGGCTTACCTGCTCTGACTTCAGCAAAGTCATTGAGTACATATTTGACGGATTGTCACAGTTATTATGCTATGTTTTACATGTTGTCCTGTGTTCACCGTCGTCTATGTTGTGGGTAAGTCCGGCGGGGATACCTTTATCTATACTATTTGTAAAGCTTTGAGAGAAGTGTGAGGTTAGGTCGTCCGTGAACCGGTTTAAACCCCCAGTGGTGTTTTTGCTACTGACCGTGCCAAGGCGGTACTCTCTTTGTCACCCTTTATTTTGTTTGCCTTACGTCTTTGTACTTGTGATTTTGTTCACCTGTGGAGTGTTTGTCTAGTTCTTGTGTGTCTGTTGATGTTTTCTGTGTTATCTCGTGTGTGAATGTGCGTTTGGGTGTGTGGTTGTGTGTGTGTATGTGTGTGTCATGCTGTCTATCGGTGTTTTGGTGATGGTTGCGTCTTGTATGTGGCTTTGCCTGCTTGACTTTACTACTTTTCCATTCATTTTGCATTTCCAATTTTGCTTTCAAAGGATCACTCATTTTCAGAATAGATGTACTTCACAACAGCAGGTGTAAAGTGTTTGTGTGGCGGCCGTAAAAAGTTGCCCCGTACTTCATTCTCAGTGTTGTTATATTTTCTGGTCCTTTGGGATAATAAGTTTTCATGTTATTATTATTGAAAATTGAATACTGCTTAAGCCGGTGCCAGGGGGCGTGAGTAGTGTTGCACTTTTAATTACTACTCATGAACAGACTCAATAAAACCGAGTCTGCAATTTTCTCATTTTGCATTTCTACTTTTGCTATCAAAGGATCACCCATTTACAGAATTTACGTCTTTGTGCTAGTGATTTTGTTCATGTGTGGAGTGTTTGTCTCTAGTTCTTGTGTCTGTCGATGTTTTCTGTGTTTATCTCGTGAGTGAGTGTGCGTTTGGGTATGTGATATTTTATGTGTATGTGCGTGTCATGCTGTCTATCGGTGTTTTGGTGGTGGTTGCGTCTTGTATGTGGCTTTGCCTGCTTGACTTTACTACTTTTCCATTGAACTTGACCTATATATTATAGACATAAACATTTTTATAAGGTTTGGTGAAGTTTGGATGAGACGTTTTTGACTTAGGGAGCGGACAAAGCTGAAAAGGCCAAACTGGGATAAATCATGAGCAATAACTCTAAAGTTCCTGAAACAATCTTGTTGGATATCGATCTCGGCCTAGATATTATAGCTAAAACATTTTAAAAGGTTTGGTAAATATTGGATGAGAACTTTTAAAATTAGAGAATGGACAAGATTTTGTGACAGACGGACAGATTGACAGACAGACAGACAGAAAGGAGTAAATCAATATGTCTCCCATACCAATACGTGGTAGGAGACATAATTGTAGTAGTAGTCGTATTAGTATTAGTAGACATTGTGGTGGTAGTAGTAGTGGTAGTAGTAGTAGTAATAGTAGTAGTAGTAGTAGTAGTAGTAGCAATAGTAGTAGTAGTAGTAGTAGTAGTAGTAGTAGTAGAAGTTTAAAGTCTCATCAGAAGGACTTGGTCTGGTGGGGGAATCGACTTCACCTCTTTGGCAGGACCACTTTTGACCCCAGGGCTATAATTTATACAACTTTTGTAGAGGACCTGAACATGATGCTATGTGCTAAATATGAAAGCTGAGAATGTTACCTCTCAGTTTCAGGAGATTCACTATATGTTCCTATTTAAAACTGCCCTCCCCTGCGACAGGACCAATTTTGACTCCAGGAGAATAATTTATATAACTTTTGTTGAAGACCTGAATATGATGCTATGCACCAAACATGAAAGCTGAGAACTTTCCATTTTCAGAGAAGATTTTCAAAGTTTTCACTTTATGTGTCTCTTGAAAACTGCCCATCCCTGAGACGGAGCCAATTTTGATCACATGGCCATATTGTATGTAATTTTTGTAGAGGACCTGAACATGATGCTATGTGACAAATATGAAAGCTGAGAACCTTCCAGTTTCAGAGGAGATTTTCAACGTTTTTACTGTTTCTATTGAAAACTGCACCCCCCCCTTGGGGCGGGGCCAATTTTGACCCCAGAGCAATAATTTATATAACTTTTGTAGAGAACCTTAACATGATGCTGTGTGCTAAATATGAAAATGTTACCTCTCAGTTTCAAGAGAAGATCTTCAAAGTTTTCACTATATGTTTCTATTTAAAACTGCCCTCCCCTGGGACAGGACCAATGTTGACACCAGGGGAATAATTATACCCCCACAACGAAGTTTGGGGGGGGGGTTATACTGGAATCAGGTTGTCCGTCTGTCTGTCTGTCTGACTGTCCGTCCGTGGACACAATTTTGTCCGGCCTTCTTCTTCTACAGTTTTGCTTCAATTTTGTTGAAACTTCATGTATAGCCATATGACCATATAAACCTGTGCACCGCATATTTTCATTATGATCGGACCATTACTTCAGGAGTTATCTCCCCCTTTTAGTCCCCTACCAATGTTTTTCGGTTTTCTGGACTTTTAATGGAAGTGACTGGAAGTATCAACTCTATATTTAGTACAAAGCTAAATCTAGATAAGTTACAGCATATGTCCCAATCTCAGTCTGGTTGAATAATTATTTCCAGAGTTATTGCCCTTGAACTTCATTTTTTTTCTTCAAATTTTGAATTTTCCAGACTTTTTTTTGAAGTGGTTAGAGATTTTAACTTCATTTTTGGCATAAAGCTAAATATAGATGATTTACAGCTTAATTCCCATTCTCAGTCTGGTTGAATAATTTTTGCCAGAGTTATGGCCCTTGAACATAATTTTTTTCATCAAATTTTCAATTTTCAGGTGTTTCTTTGGAAGTGCTTGGAGATATTAACTTTATATTTGACATAATCTAAATCTAGATGAGTTGCAGCTTAAGTTTGAATATCGGTCTGGTTGAATAATTTTTCCCAGAGTTATTAATATATGGTCCTTGAACTTAAGGTTTTTCTGAAAAGGTACGTATTTGTTTAGAACTTTGGAGTTGACACTTCACAAAAATAAACAAAGCTGCTTGAACTTAGTGGATGACATTGTCTGGCAGCAGCCATAACACTTCTTTGAATTTTAACAACAGACTTATCTCCCTTTTTGGATTTGACAATATTTGGTAAAAGTTGCTTTATTTATGTTTGTGATTGATCTTGGATTGAATATTACATTTTTTCTTTCTTGCTGAACATCTTGTCATTTTTATTACATAAATTGGGTTTTATAAATCTCTTCATGTTTCTGTATGTACATATGTTCAACGATTGATGATAGGTGTTCTGACAAGCAGCCAGGTGTGGGGGGGGGGTATTCGTTAGCCTGTGGCTTACAGTTCTAGTTTATATTACTTTTGTTGAAGACATGAACAACGAAGCTATGCACCAAACATAAAAGCTGAGAACTTTCCATTTTCAGAGAAGATTTTCAAAGTTTTCACTTTATGTGTCTATTGAAAACTGCCCATCCCTGAGGCGGACCCAATTCTGATCACAGGGCCATATTTATGTAACTTTTGTTGAGGACCTGAACATGACGCTATGTGACAAATATGAAGCTGAGAACCTTCCAGTTTCAGAGATTTTCAACGTTTTCTGTTTCTATTGAAAACTGCCCATCCCTGGGGCAGAGCCAATTTTGACCTCAGAGCAATAATTTATATAACTTTTGAAGAGGATCTGAACATGATGCTATGCGCCTAATATGAAAGCTGATATATGTACCTTCCAGTTTCAGATGAGAATATTTTCAGTTTTCACTATATATAAATTCTGAAATTGGGTGATCCCCGAGAGCAAAAATTACAACACAAAAAGAGAAAATTGCAGACTCGGTTTTATTGAGTCTGTTCATGAACAGTAATTGAAAGTGCAACACTGCTCACGCTCCCCTAGCACCGGCTTAAGCGGTATTCATTTTTTCAAAACAAGAAGTACTGAAATTCATGATCTCGAAGGATCATGTTTTTATTGGAAACTATCCACTCCAAGGGCGGGCCAATTTCGACCCCAGAGTAATAATTTATATATCTTTTGTAGAGGACCTGAACATGATCATATGCGTCAAATATGAAAGATGAGAACCTTTCGGTTTCAGAGAAGAAGATTTTTAAAGTTTTACTATGTTTCTATTAAAAACGAGGCATCCCTAAAGGACCCTTGGGCGGGGCCAATTTTGACCCCAGGGGCATACTTTATTTAACTTTTATAGCGATATCAAATTTTAAAATAACCAAGATGTTCGGAAAGAAGTTTTCTTTTGACTCTACAAAGCCTACAACCCCAGTGGCGGATTCGAAATTTGTTGTTAGGGGTGGGATTGGCGAAAAAGTGAAAGGTAAGCTGGGGCCCAGGGCAAAGACCTGGTAGGGACACAGGGGTGATGGTGTGGAAGCTCCTGGAATTTAGTAAATTTAGCAAATATGACAGATGAGAACCTTTCGGTTTCAGAGAAGATTTTCAAAGTGTTACTATGTTTCTATTAAAAACAAGGCACCCCATTCGGCGGGGCCAATTTTGACCCCAGGGGCATAATTTATATACCTTTTGTAAAGAACAAAAAGCTGATGCTATGTGCTAAAGATGAAAGCTGAGAACCCTGTAGATTCAGAGGAAAATAATTGTAAAGGTTCAAAATTATTGTGTGCATCACAACGCATGACGCCGGACATCAGGCGAGCACTTTGTGCTCTGGTGAGCTAAAACGAACAGGATATTTCTTCAGCTTATTTCAGGCAAGAAAAGAAATTATTTAAATATATATATCTGGTTAAATATTTTGTGTCGTTTTCAGTCACTTGAAACAAGACTCACAAAGAAGCAACTAGTGTCGACCAAAATCAAATTCCCATTCTGAAGCAGTTTGATTCGTTCTGCAATATTTTGCCAATTTGTCTAAATCCAATATGTATGGTAAATATGGTTGGTATCTTTTAATACACGTACATGTATGTCTATGTCCTTCTAATCAACTGGCAATATATAAAGAAAATAAACTATTTGAAACTGTAATAATTTATTGCAGCAATTTGCAGTGTTTATGACAAAAATACAAGGCTACAATATCAACTATAAAATATTGAAATCAGAGAAAAATGACCTTTAGCCACTGCTAAACAAAGAATGAAGAAGTGAAGAAAGCTTCAGAAAGAAGAGAGCTAACTCTGGGATAAATCAGGAAACACATTGACCACATTGCTGTTGAAGAACTGTTACGCAGTATGACCATGAGATAAGTTGACCTGTAATAGATTAGCACTATTCTGTTGTACAGACAAGTGTAACTTGTGGACAATAACCATTCCCCCACAGGCTATTTTTAGAGCCAACCTCTTCGAATAATCAAGTTAAAATGAATCTATTTTATCACAATGGTTACAGTAAGTGATCTTGTAGAGGCATCAAAAGGCACCAGACTGAGGGAATGGGTTAATCCTTTCATTGCTGAATTTTCAGTTAAATATCCTATCTGTGTTTAGAACCCACTTAGTATCAGGAAACCCTTAACCCTTTCCCATTTATATATTTATTCCAATTTTCAATACCTAATGAATCTTTATGGCCAAAAAAGTTATAATGAAATATGGTAGATGGAACATTGTGGCCATTTTAGAAACTAAAGAAACATATCTATCAAATCCCTTTACCAAACAGAGGAGACCCTGATCAGACGGCTCCTATACCCGTCTGACCAGGGTCTCCTCTGTTTGCAAATGCATGAAAGGCGTTTATATGAAGTAAAGGGTAAGCCCATCCAACATTGAACTTTCATATTAGAATAGTTTATCAGTGTTTCCTGCATGACTCATTTTTGTACTTTGAGGGTCCACTCAGTATGAAAGTATAAATGTAAACCCAATCAACGCCGAGTTATCAGAGTGAAATAGCCTGTCTGTGTTTAACTATATAGCGTCCATCCAGTATAAAAGGCATCAACTTACTAGAGGATCTTGAACAACAAACAGATAGACTCTGGTCATAGCGCCTCCACATTCCCTCTGATCTGTGTCTACATTGTTTGCAATTGACAGTACATGCGTTAGTGTGATGATTGTTTACCCTATACGCAAAATGAACTTTCACTGAAGCCTCCACGCAATAGGAATCTTTATATTTTTACCTCTAGAAACAATAACATGAAAGGATATCTATTGCCAGGACTACCAGTGGATAATCAGACCAGTAACACATAATCAAATAGAACAAGACTTGAATAGCCAACCCCTATAAAACCGTGTGAGCTGGATTTATTCTGTTTGCAAATGTGGAAAATAGCAAAATTATTAAGAAAACGGTAAACCCTTTCCTTATATAAATGCATCTTCATGCCTTTGCAAACAGAGTAGATCCTTATCAGATGGTTCCTATGGCGGACGTCTGATCAGGACCTGCTCGTTTTGCTTATGAACTTATATAGGTCAGACTACAGTTTCTACCAATACCAAACATCCTGTGTACATGTACACTTATGAACATTAGTTAATAAATATTCATGACATTGTTATGTCTTACACGATTATCCAACAGGGAAAGGGTTAAGATATACAGCAAAAGAAATCTTTAGTTGTTTCAAAGTAAAACTGAATGTAGAGCCAATATGTAAGACAAATCAAATATGAAACAAATATGTATTATATGAATCCTGCTCAGCTGACACAAGGAGAGTTTCCAAAAGATACAAAGTTGATTTTAGGGTCAAGTGCGAAATATCTGAATAAAAGAGTTTTTCTGGTTGTCCAACATGTGCAAGGTTAGGCAGTGAAGGCAGAATATCAGACAACATTTCGCGCAGGAACACTGAGATACTTCCACGTATCAAAATAACAAACCACATGTATAAAAAACCTTATAGTACACACATAAAGACGGACAGATAACCATACAGTATACACTCTTATATCAACAAAAATAAACAACTACAAAACCAGTCATAGATTGCTGTTTGCAAAACCTACACAAAAGTTTCATGTTTCAAACAAATGCATTCATATATACTTAAAGGCATTGTACAGGCGATAAATAATGAACAAATTGTATAAACACCATCAGTTTCATAATATTTAAATATATTTATCATCATGCTATCATCATGCATACATCTTCAAAAGTACACTTAAACAACAGCTCAGTCTGATATATTCTATAATACAGTACATAGTTTCACTCATTTAATGATAAATAAACAAGATGTTATAACTGAGGATACTTCATACCTTTATGAAGTTGTAGTTTACTAATAGAAGGGTCACTGATTGCAAATAAATCTTACCCGAGATACATCCTTAATAAAATAAATGAAATTACAACTTATGTGTGAAATCTGACAATCTGAATACAGGGGTGCCCGACGTTATGGTAAATGACCGTTTCGGTAAACTGGATTTATATAGTAATCCCTTCTGACATTTCGGTAACAATGCCATTATATAGCACTGGCTCAGGCAGAAACTGTAGAATGGGATATATATTCTACCATAAGTATACAAAGCAAACCATTATCAAATGGCTCCTACATAAGACATCAGTTCTGTATCTAATCTGTTTGCAAAGGTGTAAAAAGGAATTAATCTGAAGAAAAGGGTAAAGTCCCTTACTGCAAGGTATTGTCATCTACATGATACACGGTGTGGTCTGCTTCATTTTAGACTGGACATTTCTCCCATTTCTGACAATCAGCTAGTGTCAAACAGTTTGGATACGGAATAGACACAAAGTTTCGTAGTATCCCAACTGTTTGCAAATGCTATCATATTCCCATCTTCATGGCAGCGAAAGGGTTAATACACTGATCGTCGATCTCCTTACTTGTCAAGATCAGGGAAAGGTGGGGCATTCTGATTTGAACGAGTATGCTGTAGCTAGTATGGGAGTTAATGGAATTAGAATGTCAACACAGTTTGGAATCTGTGCAGAAACCGAAGTGCTTGGTATATAATCAGCATTTAGACTGTTTATCATCTTCATTTAAAATATACTACGGATGGACAATTAAACCTATGCCTTTTATTAAAGTCATATAAGTATATATATATATACCGTTACTTGATCTACATCTGAAATAAGCTATTCTAGTTAATGAGACAGACATTTGTTATGGCAAAACGAATAATGGTTGCTTTATTTTCTGCCAAACTAACGTCCCACAATTTCACAATTTTTTCATGAAACAAAAAGTAACTTATGGCACTTCAAAACTACACATTATTTCAATGAAATACACCCAATAACGGTTTGTATAACGCCGCACTACAAATGTTATGCTACTCTGATACATGTAATTTAGATAAAATATCTGTAAAGTAGCCAATACAGTACAAGCACGTGAAACACTTGGTCTATACAACTTAACTTTATATTCATGAAAGAGATAATTACATTGAATGATACTAATCCACTTCTCCATAAATATTTATGTAAGAAATGCGGGCATCATGGCCATTTATTAGCCGACACTTATTATAGAACATCTACACGCTGAATTCCATCAGCAAAAAGAGCAGACACTAATCAAAGAGCAGAGCTTCCAAAGGAGTCATCTGTTCAGGGTCTACTCTGTTTACAAATTTGAGCTAAGGGTCTGTATCATTTTCAATCCTCCGAATTTATCTACTTTTGTTAAAAGTCAATTCAACCAGATAAACACGGAGTAATTATTGTTGGCAGAAATAGTCATAAAGTTTCCTTATTTCTCCTGCAGCAAGAATGTTAACACATTTATATTCTTATGAGACCCAGGGCTATTTGACTTTCCATCTGGGTTCAAACTAAATATTTGCATCACAAATTACAAATACATCGCTAGCATTCAAATAGACAAACATAAACTGTGAATAATTAATCCAGTGGTCCTATTATAAGACTAATCCATCTACATAACGGCAATTAATATAATATATATTGTTTCTTTAAATCTGATTCTCTACTATAGATGATAAACATATACTTATAGATTTCCAGTTATCATAGTATTTATTTTATTTTTTCTAAAAATTAAAACAAAATAAAGCACACAAATTATTATAACTTTACATTATGCTAAAAATGAACTGACCATAATATCACAGAAATAATACAATACATTAGTAACAAAATTAACACAAATACTATATACAATATGCCCTCATTTTATAAATTATAAAAATCTTAACTCTTACCTTATATTCCACCTTATTAGAGTAGACCCAGTACAGACAGCATATGAACACAAGGCAATTTGGTTTAAGCCGAAACTGTAGAATCAGATCTATTAGGGTGCTGGTGAATTCGCCTAATGACCAACTCGCCTACAATTAGATATATAGTAACCCAAATGGTGAATTCGCCTAGAAAGCAATTAAATAGTGATTGTATTTCACACCTTATATTACAGGTAGATCTACCAGTAACATGCCAATGAAACAAAGCTGTTTGTAACAAGAACTTGCCTTGTTGTTTTCTTATCCAAATGTTTTTTTTAATTAAACCAAAAGATCAGTGTAGACCCTAATCGCTACGCGCAAATTTGATAACCCGATTGAAAGGGGTGGGTGCAAACAGAATGCACCATTATTATGCTGAAAATAAAAATGCTTGCACCAACATGAGAAAATATAAGTATTATACATATAGATGGCCAGGGTAAATATTGGGTTACTTTAATAACACAGTCAGTAAAACCATATTTAAGTAAATTGGTAAAATCCGATTCCAAGTCCCATCAGTGACTTTGTAGGGAGGGAATAATGCCATGCCAGAATTTATTTACTTTCCATGCGCACAAGTATATATTTTGATATAAAATCAAAATATATAAGGTTATCAGCGGAGTGAGTATATAAACTTTCAAATGCATATGATGATCAGGGGCTATACTCAAAAGTTCAATCTTGGTCAACACTACATGAAAACACGTTTTGTTATGTTATCGATACCTTACAATAGGTGCGAAATACAATCACTATGTAATTGCTTTCTAGGCGAATTCACCATTCGGGTTACTCTATATCTAATTGTAGGCGAGTTGGTCATTAGGCGAATTCACCATAAACCATCTATTATACCACAAGCAAACACAATCAGACTCTGACGAGAAAGATACTACAACAGTTATCTGATCATGGTTTACTGTTTGCAAACGTGTTAATATCAACTCAAATATTTGGTTAATTCAATCGCTATGAATCTGTGATCTAATTTACAAAAAATGGAAACTGAAACAAAATACAATTTGTAGCATCGAATAAGGTAAATGTGTGCTTCGCTACAGGACATCTCGTTTACATGGTCCAGTTCTGAGACAGACGATGGTCAAGAGAAGGTAATACTCATATGTAGTCATAGTATATTCAATTCTCGCAATCTTTCCGTACCATACTCATCATCTCCCTTCAGAATGTATGCTATAATGATTTCTCAACAATGTTAACTTTTTAACAATTTATTCCCATTTTGTCCAATTGGTTGATCGAAATCGTTTGATCACAAGATCACAAATCATTCCCTGCAATTCAGTTTGGATGTCCCATAAGCAATGAATAAATCCTGTTTGTGAGTTAATGATAACGCTTTGTATCGCCATTTCTTGATCTGAAACAAAATATAACTAATTCCCTATTTGGCTATATTTGACCCATTCCATCATAGGCTATTTTCACACCCAATCTCCTCAAATATAGCTACTGAAAAGGAACTTTAATTAGCGAAAAGGAATATTTTAGAAGTGTTTAGTGTTGAAACCACTGTGTAAAATTCATCAGAACTGCTTCAAAAAAAGACTTTCACATTGGTGTCAAAATGTAAAAAAGACTTTCACATGGGTGTCAAAATGCATCAATATAAGGGATGTCATGAACACATACAGAAACAGTCGGAATATCTCACGGAAAGTGCCGAGAAGTTTTAATTAATACTGAACTTAACACATACAAATTTGTCTAAAAGGGCAGCGAATAACACTGGCAACATCTTTCTTTTTAACATCAAATGTTTGCAATATTATGTGGTTATTCTTTTATATTTCAAAACATTACATATTTTCGTAAAACAAAGTACAATATTATTACATTTTTACAGATTTCTTAAACATGTAATTTCTAGACTCAATAGCGTTCAGTCATGTTAATTCGTCAATTTCAGATCTTGGTAATAATCTGTTCTGGTAATTTTGTTCTTGGACTATAATGAGTTATAAAATTATGACATCATCAATATTGACATATGAACACATGCATGTTTGGTTATGTAAGAAACTGATATCAGATTTACGTTATTACATATAAACAACCAAAGCCAACCCTGGTCAGACTTGTTTAAGGCTACTCTATAAACAAAGGTAAGAATAGGTATCTCCATAACGAAAAGGGTTAGCCTTCTCCTCATATACACCCTTTTTATGCCTATGCAAACAGATTATACCCAGACTAGATGGTTCCTATCTGATAAGGGTCTGCTGTTTGCTTACGAAATTATAAAAGATCTGGCTCTGAAGTTTCTACCAATATCAAAAACTGTCCATAAGTCATTATAAAAAATCAACTAATAAATATTCATGATGTCATTCCCATTTATATGAATATTGAAAAGGGAAAGGGGTTAAATAATGGAAATCAGATTAGATTGCATTAAACTGGAGTGAATCCTTATATTCTGAAAATGGGAGATCCTTGAAAAGCAAAAGCAGCAATAGGAAAAGAGAAAATTGCAGACCCGGTTTTATTTAGTCTGTTCATGTGTAGTAATTAAAAGTGCAACACTACTCACGCCCCTAGCACCGGCTTAAGCAATATTAAATTTTCAAAACCAATGAAGGACCAAAAAATATAACAACACTGGGAATGAAGTACGGGGCGACCTTTACGACTGCCACACAAGCATAAGTCATTGTAAAATGTTAACTAAACACGGCTAAAATAATATTAACAGAAAATGTAATAAACCTGGTGTGAACATTATTGTCACATACATATTTAAGCCTTCTGTGGGAGCTATCTCATCAGGATCTGCACCGTTTTCACTCAGAATATCTTTTACATATCAAATTATTATTTAAGAAAATGAATATTCAAATAGCGTGGAGTCTAAATCATAAATATTTCTGGAGTGAAGTGTTACGTAATTACTAATAATAGCGTTTCCTAAGTCAGTCAACAGTCATGGGTATATATGCAATTAGAGGCACATGCAAAGATTTCCTCTTGACGATTTGTCGTCTACCCGTTTACATCGTTAATTATCGACAAAAATACTAGAAATAAAAGTATCTACAAAAACAAAATTGAGACAATCAGTACAGGAGCAATAAATGAAATTATACTCATCAATTTCAATATGAAATTCGTCCTGCAGAATTAACCCTTTACTTTATAGACATGCCTTCTAAATACTAAATATGTTTGGCTCATAGATTTAGTAAGTAATAACCCTTTGAAAGCGGGCTTTCATTTGCACACAGTGTAGACCCAGCTCAGATGGTTCATGGAACATCCCTCTTATCAGTGTCAGCACTGTTTGTCATTCAAAATCATCTAGCAGTTTAGTCTTCCATAATGATTGGACTCTTAGAGTTAAACACAAATGTCCATTCAACTGTTCCGCGTTGATCTCCTGTCATTTAATTATTAGTGTGCTTAAACATTGAAAGAACGGTTTAACATGTACGGACCAGTAATAATCATGATCAGCATCAATTACAAATATACTCGATCAACATGGATGCAAGACTGTCAATTTTCAGTACTGATTAAATGCACTCTTGTGTTAATGTATTACCATGGCAACAGTACAAAATCAGATTTGTAACATATAAGCAAACAGCGCATGCTCTGAGTAGACAGCACCCACATGTGCCATCTAATCTGAGTCTACTCCATTTGCAAATGCGTAAAAACGTGCAATTATCTCGGATGGTTAATGAATCAACCATTGAACCAAATTGGCTGATTATTATATGCTACTGAAAAGGAAGCATCGAAATATATATAAAGCACAAAACACTTACTTTTTAATAAATGACAACATAATCAGAACTGGTGGCCTATTAGACCTTATTATCCAAACACATATAAAATTTGTTATACCATATTGCCCCTAATAATCTTACCCACTTTAATATAATAAACTCTCTTATTTCTTGGGAGGGTGAGGGGGACTTACGATCAGTAAGACAACTATAACCTTATGTAATAACCATTAAATGAAGACATAATGGTTTTCAAACTACCTGTGGTCGCTTAATGCAGACTAATAGCAATGCAAAAATCCGGCCTATGTGATTTAAAACTCTCCTGTGTGATTTCAGCATTGATTTCATTCTGCTTTGAGGAACCACCAGTGTACAAATACAATAAGGTCCTTTTTAAAAATATGTAACACAGGCTTGAGTGTTTATTAGAGAGAATACGGTATATATACATACATATATTACATAAAACTTTCACCAAGTTCAATACGACAAATAAAATATCACATGTTTATAGCAATAAAACAGTTGGGTCTTATGACCTTCAGAACGACAAATAAGTGATAACAATTGCCAAGTCTGCTTCCAGAGGAGATGTCATTTTTTATGTCTCATCTTTAATTTTTCTAAACTATTTCACTATTGCCCAGAACTTAAAAGTTTCTATAAACCTCTAAACAAAGGGGAGACTTTCAGGTACAAAACTTCTTATTTCTCCAATGAACCCCTACATACTCGTTTCATCTTCTTCAGACATGTTTGACGTTTACCTTAGATACTTGAGACAACTCCCCAAGACACGTGTGACTTTTACCCTAGATATGTCTTCTGTAGCTACAGATGTTACATCTAGCCTAGATACGTGTGAAGTCTCCCCTAGATACTTGTGACATCTAGCCTAGATACGTGTGAAGTCTCCCCTAGATACTTGTGACATCTAGCCTAATAATATCTTCCAGAGCTACATGTGTGTGATCTCCCTTTGACACCAGTAATAACTTCAGCTACTTCTGACCTTTCCCCTAGATACTTACGATATTTCCCCTAGATGCATGTTACGTCTCCCCTTGATATGTGTGAAGTCTCCCCTTAATACATGTAAAATCTCCCCTAGATACATGTTACATCTAGCCTAGATGCGTGTGAAATCTCCCCTAGATACTTGTGACATCCAGCCTAGATACATTTGATATATTACTTCAAGCATAAATATGTGTTAAGTCCCTCCTAGATACTTGTAACATCTAGCCTAGATAGGTGTGACGTCTCCCTAGATATGTGTGATGTCTCCCCTAGATGCATGTTACATCTAGCCTAGATACGTGTGAAGTCTCCCCTATATATGAGTGTAATCTAGCCAAGACAGGTATGATATCTCCTCAAGGAACATGAGATGCATCCCCTAGATATGAGTGACATCTCCTCTTTATATATGTGATGTCTAGCCTAGATAGGTGTGATGTCACCCCTAGATACACATGAGGTTTCCCCTATATATGTTTAACATCTTATGAAAGTAGTAGCTATAACTACTGGCTGTTTTGAGAATGGCCAAAAGGATGTTGGAAATATATAATTTACCACACAAAATTTTGGCACTGAATAGAAATGAAGCAGACAACAATTTAAATGTAAGACTATCTTCTTGGCATGTTAAAACGAGTCAGATCATTTTCTTGGTACACTAACAAGTGTAAAACATTTTGTATGTTAAATAATTTGTTACCCAGTAATGTTCTCAGCACATTAAAGAGTGTGAGACAATGTTCTCAACACACTAAAGAGTGTGAGAAAAATGTTTCAACACACATATGAGAAAAATATCTCAACACACTAGAGTGTGAGACAATGTTCTCAACACACTAAAGAGTGTGAGACAATGTTCTCAACACACTAAAGAGTGTGAGACAATGTTCTCAACACACTAAAGAGTGTGAGACAATGTTCTCAACACATTAAAGAGTGTGAGACAATGTTCTCAACACACTAAAGAGTGTGAGACAATGTTCTCAACACACTAAAGAGTGTGAGACAATGTTCTCAGCATGTAAGAGTGTAAGACAATGTTCTCAGCACACTAAAGCATTTTAAACAATTTGTTGCTTGGCACGCTACAGAGTGTATATCAATTTGATCAGCAAGGTTGAAAATTTATATTTGATCATTCTATTCCCTCCATGAAGCTTGTGTCTAGGTTTTGTATAAGTGTCCGTATAAAGCCCATCTCCTTGCGTGTGTTCTCGAAGATGATCCGTGGGTCTTGTGATTCACACCTAAGGCAGTTAGGAGCCATGACCATAGCAAGATTGTTTACATCCATTAAGGTCACGCTTGCATTTTCTGGGGCGGCAAACACCTGTGGAATAGAAAACAGTTCCATTTACATCATACTCCTGTATTTGTCACCCGAAGACCCAGAATCAGCTCTGTTTTGAGAATTTTTTGAATGCTCTACTATTACTATGGCAACAGATTTTATAATTATTTCAGTATCAGTCGCGCTTGCATTTTCTGGGGCAGCAAAACCTGTGAAATAGAAAACAGTTCCAACTAGAGGTTTTTGTAAAAACAAGAGGGCCAGAATGGCCCTGACATCGCTCACCAGGCAATCAGAGGAGAAGATGTTCAAAGTTTTCACTATATGTTTCTAGAGAAAACTAGCCACCCCTGGGGCGGGCCAATTTTGATTCAAGGGGCATAATTTATACAACTTTCGTAGAGGACCTGAACATGGTGCTATGTGCCAAATATGAAAGCTGAGAACCTTCCTGTTTCTGAGAAAAATATTTTAAAAATTTGACACTATATGTTTCTATTGCAAACTGGCTACCCCTCGGGCTGGCAAATTTTGACCCCGGGGACATAATTTATATAACTCTTGTAGAGGACCTGAACATGATGTTATGTGTTAAATATGAAAGCTGAGGACCTTCCAGTTTCTGAGGAAAATATGTTGTCACTATATGTTTCTATTGAGACATGGCTACCCCTGGGGCGGGGTCAATTTTGACCCCAGGGACATAATGTATATAACATTTGTAGAGGACCTGAACATGATGCTATGTGCCAAATATGAAAGCTGAGAACCTTCCAGTTTCAGAGGAGAAAATTTTCAAAGTTTCACTATATGTTTCTATTGAAAACTGACCACCCCTGGGGCAGGGCCAATTTTGACCCCAGGGGCATAATTTATACAAATTATGTAGAGGACCTGAACATGATGCTCTGTGCCAAATATGAAAGCTGAGAACGCTGTAGATTCAGAAGAAAAGATTTTCAAAGTTGTCACTATATGCTTCTATTCGAAACTTGCTACCCCTGGGGCGGGGCCAATTTTGACCCCTGGGCCATAATTTATATAACTTTTGTAGAGGACCTGAACATGATCCTATGTGCCAAATATGAAAGCTGAGAAAGCTGTAGATTCGGAGGAGAAGATTTTCAAAGTTGTCACTATATGTTTCTATTGAAAACTTCCCACCCCTGGGGCGGGGCCAATCTTGACCCCAGGGCCATAATTTATATAACTTCTGTAGAGGACCTGAACATGATGCTATGTGCCAAATATGAAAGCTGAGAGCCTTCCAGTTTCAGAAGAGAAGATTTTCAAAGTTTTCACTATTTGTTTCTATTGAAAACTGCCCACCCCTGGGGCGGGGCCAATTTTGACCCCGGGGCCATAATTTATATAGCATTTGTAGAGGATCTGAACATGATGTTCTGTGCCAAATATGAAAGCTGAGAGCCTTCCAGTTTCTGAGAAGATTTTCAAAGATTTCACTATTTGTTTCTATTGAAAACTGACCACCCCTGGGGCGGGGCCAATTTTGACCCCAGGGCCATAATTTATATAACCTTTGTAGAGGACCTGAACATGATGCTATGTGCCAAATATGAAAGCTGAGAACCCTGTAGATTCAGAGGAGAAGATTTTCAAAGTTGTCACTATATGTTTCTAATGAAATCTGGCTACCCCTGGGGCGGGGTCAATTTTGACCCCAGGGCCATAATTTATATAACTTTTGTAGAGGACCTGAACATGATGCTATGTGCCAAATATGAAAGCTGAGAACCCTGTAGATTCAGAGGAGAAGATTTTCAAAGTTTTACTATATATTTCAATAGAAAACAAGGCACCCCTGGGGCGGGGCCAATTTTGACCCAAGGGGCAAAATTTATATAACTTTTGTAGAGGACCTAAAGATGATGCTATGTACCAAAGATGAAAGCTGAGAACCCTGTAGATTCAGAGGAGAAGATTTTTAAAGGTTCAAATTGTTGACGCCCGACGACGCACGACGCACGACGGACGACGACGGACGACGGACATCAAGTGATCACAAAAGCTCACCCTGAGCACAAAAGTGCTCTGGTGAGCTAAAAACGGATGTCTCCCCTCTAATAAAAACAATATGTAAAGGGAAATCACTAAAAATGTTATGGTCTTGATAAATGACACTTCCCCTCATTATGCGTTTTCCACACTACATTTTTCAAGAAGAAAATGATAACAGCTAATAACTCCAAAAATACTGATACCAGATTTATGGCCCTTGTGCATGACACTTACTTTCATCATGCTCTTTCCAAAAATAAAATGTCATTCCAATAGCATCAGTCAAACAGGAGTTATTGATCGGCCAAAAAATGTAACAAAGGGCAATAACTCCAAAAGTATTGAAGCCAGAATTATGGCCCTTGTTCATGACACTTTCTCTCATCATGCTCTTTCCATGTATGAAGTTTCAATACGATGGCAAGAGCCATGTAGGAGTTATCGTCCGGACAAGAAAGAATTAAACAAATGTAGAAGGGGCAATAACTCTAAATTTATTGAAGCTCGAGTTAAGGATCTTATGCATGACACTTTCTCTTATTATGATTGTTCCATGTATGAAGTTTAACTCCAATGGCATGTGTCACATAGGAGTAATCATCTGGACAAAAAATTGTGATTGTTTTTACAAAGGGCAATAACTCCAATATTAGTGAAGCCAGAGTTATGGACCTTGTGCATGACACTTCCTCTCGTTATGATCTTTCCATATATGAAGTTTCAATCAACTGGCATCAGGCATATTGAAGTTATTGTCCGGACAAAAAAATGTGATTTTTTTTACACAGGGCAATAACTCCAATATTAGTGAAGCCAGAGTTATGGACCTTGTGCATGACACTTCCTCTCGTTATGATCTTTCCATATATGAAGTTTCAATCCAATGGCATGAGCCATATAGAAGTTATCGTCCGGACAAAAAAGTGTGATTTTTTTACAAAGGGCAATAACTCCTATATTAGTGAAGCCAGAGTTATGTACCTTCTGCATGACACTTCCTCTCGTTATGATCTTTTCATATATGAAGTTTCAATCCAATGGCATCAGGCATATTGAAGTTATTGTCCGGACAAAAAATTATGATATTTTTTACAAAGGGCAATAACTCCAATATTAGTGAAGCCAGAGTTATGGACATTGTGCATGACACTTCCTCTCATTATGCTCTTTCCATATATCAAGTTTCAATCAACTGGCATCAGGCATATTGAAGTTATTGTCCGGACAAAAAATTATGATATTTTTTACAAAGGGCAATAACTCCAATATTAGTGAAGCCAGAGTTATGGACCTTGTGCATGACACTTCCTCTCGTCATGATCTTTCCATATATGAAGTTTCAATCCAATGGCATGAGCCATATAGGAGTTATCGTCCGGACAAAAAAGTGTGATTTTTTTTTACAAAGGGCAACAACTCCAATATTTGTGAAGCCAGAGTTATGGACCTTGTGCATGACACTTCCTCTCATTATGCTCTTTCCATATATGAAGTTTCAATCAATTGGCATCAGGCATATTGAAGTTATCGTCCGGACAAAAAGTGTGACAGACAGACGGACAGACAGACAACTCTCACGAAAACAATATGTCTCCCCCATATAAATATGGGGGGGAGACATAACTAGAATTATCACTAAAGGTGATTGAATACTCCCATTAAAGGCATTTCGAAAGGAATGTTGACCCATTAACCTCATGCTGTGCATTTGGGGAGTTGACTGTCAATCATCTGATACACAAACTGATAAGGCGAGCTACCATCACAGAGGATCAATGTATAATTGCATAACTTTATCTCTTATGGCTATGGACCCTGACTGGACACTGCAGGAGCACAGCTGGATACTGTGTATAATAGGGGGGTCACTTATATAAGGAGCTTTGAAATGCCTTTAAGCTCCACAAATGGACATGCTGCCACAAACGGACATGCCATGGACAGACAGACTAACTGACCAACCAACACACTCCTATATACCCCCTCTCAAACTTTGTTTGCGGGGGTATAATTACTTCATATTCCTGTACTTGTCACCCTTGCAACAGAGTAGACCAAGAATCGAATGTTTTGTAAATTTTTGAATGCTCTACTACTGCTATGACAACAGGTTTGATAATTATTTTAGTATTTGATATTTTACAATACTTAAACTGATATTCAAAATATAGACGGATATTGGTACCGCTCATTATTACCTGTAAAAACCTAATGAGGTAAGCCAGAACAAGGCGATTGATCTCTGGCAGTTTATTGACCACAGCCACTGCAGTCTCTGCATTGGTGTAGTTATCTATACAGTCTGCATAAA
The DNA here is from genome assembly GCA_963576725.1 of Azorinus chamasolen. Lineage (NCBI taxonomy): Eukaryota > Metazoa > Mollusca > Bivalvia > Cardiida > Solecurtidae > Azorinus > Azorinus chamasolen. The sequence goes on from OY755246.1 coordinate 84,269,065, forward strand.
ATTCCGCTGGAATGAGGGGAGACTCGAGCTCTCTGTACCAGAGCTTGAGAAGGGAGGCTGGGATGTGAGGGTCTGCACATTCTGTCGGAGGCTTCCATTGATCACAGTGGATTTTCAAGGCGTTCACCTCGTCTATGTCACCCGGTACTCTGGAACAACGACAATATTCGTGACAGAGAGACAGACAACAAAACAATACAGTTTTACTTTTTAACATTGGATTATCTCTTTACCCCATAAAACATTTTGAAAACAAAGTAGACCCAAATCAGATGGATCCTATGGTAAGCATCTGATTAAGGTCTGCTCCGTTTACTTCAATCTTTCTATGTTGAATATTCTAGTAAGAAATAATGACATTATGAATATTTATTAGCTGAATTAACAGGGAATAAATGTTTGACTCAAGCAGAAACCATTCGAAACAGTGATCAGAACAGAGGGTTTAGTGGAGAGAAATGAATGAGCTATTTTTAACCCTTTCACAAATGAATATTTATGTACGAACTGATCACTTATGATCACTTATGATTATATGGTAATTTAAAGGGATTTTTCATCAAGACAACAAAAAGCTGTAAGATCAGATCTGGATAATACCATAAGCAAACAGAGTAGACCCTGATCAGGTGATTCCTATAGGACTTTTCTGATCTGTGTCTACTTTGCTTGCAAAGTTGTAAAAAGGTGTTCATTAGTAAAATAATGTTTAACTAGGTTTGTTTTTGTCTAAAAAACAGATGTCTCCCCCTCCCATCCTCTTTCCAATACACAAGTGTAATGTCTGTAACTCCAAACTTATCAGGGTCTAATTTTTAAGTCATCAGAAGCAATAACTCCAACATTGTCAGGGGGAGATAATTCAAAAGCCCCAGGTGCACAAAAACACATGCTAGTCAACATTCTTGTGAAGTTTGGTGACTCTAGTACTAGTGGTTTCAGAGATACATGTGATACAAAGTAAAGTTTCTCTTATTTTATTAAGTCATATGGGGCAGTAACTCCAAAGTTATCAGGGGTAAACAATAAAAAAAAACCTAGATGCACAACAACTCATGCTGGTGAAAATTCCTGTGAAGTTTGGTGACTCTAGCCCTACTGGTTTCAGAGATACGTGCAGCACAAAGTTTCTCTAATTTTAAGTTAACATATCAAGGGCAGTTACTCAAGAATTATCAGGGGGAGACAATTAAAAAAACCCAGGTGCACAACAACTCATGCTGGTGAACATTCCTATGAAGTTTGGTGATTCTAGCCCTAGTGGTTAAGATATGCATGACACAAAGTTTCTCTAATTTTAAGTAATCATATCAGGGGCAATTACTCCAAAGTTATCAAGAGGAGACAAATACAAAATCCCAGGTGCACAACAACTCATGCTGGTCAACATTCTTGTGAAGTTTGGTGACTCTAGCCCTAGTGGTTTCAGAGATATGCACGACACTAAGTAAAGTTTGTCTAATTTTAAGTCATCAGGGGCAGTAACTCCAAAGTTAACAGGGGGAGACAATTAAAAAAACCAAAGAGCAAAACAACTCATGCTTGTGAACAATCCTGTGAAGTTTGGTGACTCTAGCCCTACTGGTTTCAGAGATACGCGCAGCACAAAGTTTGTATAAATTTAAGTATTCATATCAGGGGCAATAACTCAAGAATTATCAGGGGGAGACAATTCAAAAACCATAGGTGCACAACAACATTCCTGTGAAGTTTGGTGACTCTAGTACTAGTGGTTTCAGAGATATGCACGACACAAAGTTTTTCTAATTTTAAGTCATCAGGGGCAATAACTCCAAAGTTATCAGGGGAGACAATTCAAAAAACCCAGGTGCACAACAACTCGTGCTGGTGAACATTCCTGTGAAGTTTGGTGACTCTAGCCCAACTGGTTTCAGAGATACGCGCGACACAAGTTTGTGATGGACAGACAGACAGACGGACAGACGGACGGACAGACGGACAGACAGACAGACAACTCTGGCAAAAACAATATATCTCCCCATAAATGGGGGAGACATAATTATGACTCTCGTCTGTCTTGCTGGACAGAGGTAGACAGTCACCCCGTACTTTATTCTCAGTGTTGTTATATTTTCTGGCCCTTCGGGATCATTAGTTTTCATGTTTTTAGTTTTGAAAATTGAATACTGCTTAAGCCGGTGCTAGGGGTCATGAGTAGTGTTGCACTTTTAATTACTACTCACGAACAGACTCAATATCAAAGGCCTGAAGCGCCATAATTGCTTTCGGGTTTGATATGGATGTTAAGCATAAGGGAAGAAGATGCTGCACATTTTAATCACAATTTTTGACGTATTGGTATTGTTTAATGTAATACTAAAAATATGACAGACTGTAACAACAGTCAAACCATAAGCAAAGTGGTTATTAGTGACACTCAGACAGTCCTTGACCTCAACAAGTCAGAAATGCAATGCTGAGTGACAGTGTCCAGCTTTCAATTCATATCAAAGCAATGTCAAATGATGCTGTGTATTTCAAAGCACTACCCTCGTTATTAATTACAAAACCTAGAATTTTAACTGCTGTTTAGACAATGGAGTATGCATTTGTTCGGGTTATATATGCAGACACACAGACATTAATCCAAAATCTTGGTTGATCCATAATGAACAAACACATTACACACAGTATATCAAATGAACAGTAAGTTCCTAATAATCCACATGATATTTTATTCTATCAAAACTCAACCCTGAATTCCACTGATAATAAAAATATATGAATCCCAACTTTTATATTCCAATTTATTCTTGAAATTTTGACTGACAGTTTTTTGTTATTAACACTCTTACAGATAAATCATTATCAAATGAATTCTATCATTGTTCTATCCTTACTGGGTCTATCCAAAATAGCTAAACGGAGATTAACCCCTGTAAAATGTACATGATCGGGGTAGACTGTAAGACACTGTTTTAAACCTTTTTTTAAAAATAAAAAATAACTTCATTTCCATTGAACAGGATGTTGATGGCCAAGAATGACAGCATCTCTGGCTATTTCATATCAAATTTGTTGTCAAATGTTCTTTGCTGTGACATCTCCCAGGGGCTTTTCTTTGATTATGGGGAAAGGGCCTGGCCTTACTGGAGGGGGGAAATAAGCGTGAAATGAATGCTTTACGGGAAAAAGTCAGAAAATATCAATATAACACTTAACATGTTCATATTTTCAAGTGACAGTACAATTCAATTCAGAGCATTTCATGCAGTTCTGATAGTTTAATGGTATGTTTCTTGTGTGTTTTGTCTACAACTGTGTAACTCTTGGCTATTACTAAAATTGTAAACATGTCATCTATGAGTTTTCATGAAAACCAATTATAAATCAGAAATCACAGTAAATCTCAACTATTCCATTAACTGAGACAAATATGATCGGAATTTTGGTAGATAAAGATATCATCGGCATAATTTTGTAAATGAAGAGGCCTACATGTATGTCTCGCATTTTTGCGATGCCAATGGCAAGGTCTATCTCGGTTTTTGGAAAAACTAATTAAATCCACTGTAGAGAGTAATACCCATACTAGCCTATTAACACTGCAAGAGAAGTTGGCATTTCTATCATGTTTCATCAGTAATATTACGCTAAAAGAAAAGAAATCGTTGCAGTACTGCGGGTATGAAAGCGAAAGTACAGACACTGCGATTCATGCTAAATGCTATACGGAATACTCGGATCCCTAGGTTAGATGGATGTAAAGAAATGCAGTTCGCGTTTTATCCCGTTTCCGGTGTCGATATAAAAATTGCCCTCTCCCTCCCTATTGGCGGAGAGGTAATTGATCAATGAAAAAACACAATATGTTTTCTAGTTAGGAAGTCTTCGCTATCGGCGGAGAAGAAATTTATAATTTATAGACAAGATATTGCTGCTGTAGAAACGCTAATGTGTTGTGAAGCGAAGTATTATTAAATGCATGAAAAGTACATAAATACATGAACATTTTAAAACAAAACTAGTTCTTGCGCATGTTCACAAGAAATAGTGAAGTATTTGCCGTAAAAGCGTCTGATCGCCATATTGCATTCTTCGAAAGCAATAAAAACCGAGTCTGCAATTTTCTCTTCTTACATTTCTAATTTTGCTTTCGAAGGATCAACCTTTTTCAGAATATTTGTGTATACCTAAATATGCCTTCTGTCTGGGCTCCGTTCAGTCTTAGAACCCATTCTGAGAGAGTTGTCTGTATCCACGGCAACCGTCGCTCAGGATAATGGTCCTTTTGCATTTTCATAATATCCTCCAGTGTACTACCAAACATTGATGGACAGTAAATAGATTTCTGAAATATAAAAACACCCTAAAATTATAGCACTTTCTGTCAAAAAGGGTTAAGAAGAACTACTACTACTGTAGGGATTCAATAATTTTGTCAACCTTCAAATAAAGGTTACTCTGTGTTTGATGCGAGTCTACTCTGTCTGCAAAGGCATTAAAAGGTCACCTGTGTGAGGTAAAGGGTAAACCCTTTCACCCATAAACATGTTTTTGTTATGTCTTTGTAAACAAAATACACCCACATATAGGAGCCATCTGATCAGGGTCAGCTGTGTTTGCTTGTGAAATAATATAGATTTTATTCTCCACTTTTCTGTCGTAATAGAAACATTCATTGTTTATAATGATATTATAAATTTTCAATCAATTCATGATGTTTTTATTCATTGCTTGAATATTCATGGAGTATTAGTTTAAACATGAACAAAATTACCTTTGCTTGTTCTATCTCATCCATTGAAGGTTTGCGGACACCTCGCTTGGCCCCAGACTGCATTGTCTTCTCTAGCCGCCGATGACAATGCTCAGCAAAATGGTGGACTGGTACCTACAATGATCAAATGGTGGTTACCTTATTATTACTATAAGAATTAGTGACCCAGTGCCTGTGCACATTTATATTCCGAGTTATTTTTGTATGCAAAAGCTTGTTGTCTGCAACAATTCTCAAAGTTAAATTTTCTTCCATTTCTTACCTAACCCAAGATCAAAGATTCCAACAGTATGCATCCTGATGAGACGTAAGTTACTATGTGTTTTATCAGGACCGTAGCTGGATGTACAGGTACTGCATACCATATGATAATGATTAGTATCTGAACATGGAGATCACCGATTTACAAACAGTTAGGATCCTGATGCGACGTCTAGTAACTTAGTCTCATCAGGATACAATCTTCTTGAAATTTGTGTTTATCTTTTTTGACCCAAAATGGAAGGAATTTCAAAAATGTAAATTGTAGCAGAACTGTTTTGGCAATGACGATTGTAACTTAGACTAGATGGAGAGGGAATATGTTCATTTACACTGTCTGTCTTGTAGGGTAATAATGGAATAAGTGTGAGATTGGGTGTCCCTAAACTGGTTTAAAACCAAAGTGACTATTGTCACTTATCGTTCCAAGGTGGTACTTCCATCTTCTCCCTATTGTTTGTTTTGTCTTTGTGCGTCTCTTTGTGTTTTGACAGATATGTACATTTGCTCTTGTTTTCATATTGTGGTGCTGTTCGGGTGGCTGTGTGCTTTGTTTGTGGTGTTTCCTAAATGACCCGTACTTGTACTTTTACACATCTAATCTATAAAAGTAGAATAACATACAGTACACAGGCCAAAAATAAATACAAACAAAAACAAAACATATCTTACACCAATAGTATTCAAAAATTTCTTCCCCATGATGCATGTTGAAACTTATTGAAACTTAAGCCGGTGCTAGGGGGCATGAGCAGTGTTGCACTTTCAATTACTGCTCATGAACAGACTCAATAAAACCGAGTCTGCAATTTTTTCTTTTTGTGTTGCAATTTCTGCTCTCGGGGGATCACCTCCCTTCAGAATTTATATGTTTTATTCCATAGATATGCTTTTGCAAACAGAGTAGAGCCAGATCAGATGATTGTAGGAGCCAACTGACCTTGGTCTGCTCTGTTTGACAGACGTATTATTATAACAGAATAATACAGATCTGATTCTACAGTTTCTGCCTTGGCCAAAACTTCATATGTTCATGTCATTATAAAAATCTAGCTAACTACTATTCAAGGTGCTATTATTTCATGGAGTAAATGGTAAATATCAGAGAGTAATATAATAAGTTGTAGTGTATGCAGCATCCACTCATAACAGGCCTGATTTACGCGAATTCATCATGCAGAGCATTCCGAACTATTTCGATGCCAAATTCGAAATTGTAATTTGTTAAATCATTTAGGAAAAATAAAAATTTCAGATAAATGATCCCTGATTTTGTTTGTGGTGCAGGTTGGCGACATTGGTGGTGAAAGAGTTAAACCTTTACCACACAAAAAGTAGACCCAGATCAGATAATTCATGTAAGACTCAAGTAAACATGGACTGTTCTGTTCACTTATGACATATACATACATGTATATCCATTTCTACAGTTCTTCCATGGTCATAACAACTTTTGTTCAAATGCTATGTTAAAATTAACGGAGTTTAACTTTTTATATATACATGTAATTACATAATTCTGCAATCAACTGGTCCAAAGCTATGAAACTGCAATTATTGGATGAAGAGTAATAAATCTGTAATCAGAGGCTGAAGAGAAAACAAATCTGTAATTATTGGATGAAGCGTTAAAAATCTTTATCCATTGGGTGAAGATACAAATCTGTAACCACTGGGTGAGGAGACAAATCTGTAACCACTGGGTGAAGAGACATGAATCTGTTATCATTGGGTCAAATACCATGTATCTTCTAACACTAGATCAAAAGCCATAAATCTGCAATGGGTCTCAAGTTATAAATCTGCATTCAGTGTATCTTAAGCTATCAATCTGCAATTACAGGGTCCAAGCTCATTACTAAGGGTTAGTTCCTAAATGTAAGCACATTTTCATGTTAGTTATTCAGATAGTATTTTTATATGCAGACATTTCTAAAAGTAGCAAAAAGTAGTTTATGCTATTGAGATCTAACTAAAACTAGCAAACAGTTCACTCTAAATATTAATGCATTATTGAAGCCTGAAAGAGATATTCTACAGACAATGCAATAGACATCATTCCCAAATTTGTAGCTGCACATGTACATGTATATGAACTTAAATTCAGTGGAACCTTGACAAAAAACCAGATGAGAAATAATGACTGTATTAATATAAATAGTCCAATGGAACCATGACAAATAACCAGGTGAAAAATAAATGTGTATGAGTATTATAAATAGTTCAATGGAACCTTGACAAATATCCATGTAAGAAGTACCACCAGTAGGTGGAGGCACCGCTAGTTATAGCTGTGGGACAAATAGCTCTGGGTGGCAGACAACTGATTCTGGGTAGCAGACAACTAGATCTTGTTCAGGGACATGTTATGGGCTTGAGCAACTGGTTCTGTCAGGGGGACAACTTATTCTAGGTGAGAGAAAACTTCCTATGGGCTTGGCCGACTGGCTCTGGATGACAGACAACTGACTCTGGATGGCAGGCAACTGGTGGGGAGAAAGTTGCTATATATTATGGACAACAGGCTATTAGTGGCGAATGGATATAGGTTGGGGACAGCGCTTACTCCAGGTGGTAGACGAATGGTTCTAAGTGAGGGGGGGGGGGCACTGACTATAGGTGGGAGGAAAATTGACTATAAATGACACACGACAGGCTATAAATGTGGGAAAATGTGCAACAGATGCAGATGACTTATATTGATAACAATCAACTAGCTATAGGTGGCAGATGATTGGTTATGTGACGGCAGTCAACTAGGTATAGGTGGTAGGTGACGGGTTATGTGATAGCAGTCAACTAGCTATAGGTGCAGATGACTGGATATGCGATGGCAGTCAACTGGCTTAAGGAGACGAGTGACTAGTTATTGCAAGGGCAGTCAACTGGCTATCAACTATCAAAATGTTCACTGAAATGCACAAACATCAATGCAGTAGATTAGTGTGAGATTACCAGTAACCAGTGAGTTAGATAAGGAAAGTTTTCAAACCTTTATTCTATGATTATATACATATAAGAAATAATCATATCAATTAGACTGTGTCTTACATATTGTTTTAGGGCATGAATGATACTATAAAATCTGTATTAACATAATACCGTAGGCAAATTTAAAATAATCACACAGCTGTTCTGGGTCTACCATATTTGCATAGGAGTTAAAATGCATGAAAATGAATATTTATGGAGTAAAGGTTTAAGGTACAATATTTTTGTCATATTTCTCCACCAAGTCATATCTAAGAGAGGCAATTTTAATTGGTAGCAATAAGATAAGATTTGATGGAGAGAATAAGAAATATTTGTAGATCAGTATTCCTCTTTTCTGCCTCACTGGAGGTGAAGGGCAACATGGGTTAGTGAAGTACGGTGAGATGAGCAGTTACTCTCAGCACACTACAGGACAATCCAGAGTTACAAACAAACTCTACTATACCAAAACACAACCTTCATGCCTTTTCACCTTCAACACCATGAATATTCATGTGCGAAATAATGACATCGTGAATGCAGAAATATTTTACCGCGGTAGAAACTGTAAAAATCACATCTATATCATTCCGTTTAGCAAACGGACCAGACCCTGATCAGACGGCTTCTATAGGAGTTGTCCTACCTTTGTTAATAAAATATCATAGATCCGATTCTTAAGTTTCTGAAACAAACATACTTGTATATAGTGTCATGATAAAAGTTCAGTTAATCAATATCAATAATATCATTATTTCTCGAATAAGGGTTGATATTTCAAGAAGGTGTTTTTGTACAACACTATGCTAACTGTACTGAAAACTACATAACGTTTGATGAGTAAAGTACAAAGTTATCAGAACAAGATCAAGACTAGGTCCTGAGATCATAAAACATTTCGCTCGTGTTCGAGTTGATTCTCAAGCATTTGACTAATCAAATGGCCAATCAGATACTTGAAACTGAATTCAGACTCATATTCAGAACTTTCATAACCTTGGAACAAAGTCCTGAGATTATAGAAACATTTTGCTTGTGTCTATGTTCAATCTCAAGTATGTGAGTCAGATTTAAAGTATAAATGTATTCAAAATTTGACCGATCAGGGTCCATGCTTATAAAGCTTTTAGTTGAGTCAGAGTTCGTTCTCAAGCTTTTGATTGGTCAGATTTGAGCCTTTTGGCTCAAATCTGACCAATCAAAAGCTTGAGAACTCAAATCTGACCAATCAAAAGCTTGTACATTTTCTGCAAAAGACAAAATTTGATGTGACCATAAAGTTGGTGTAAACATTCATCATATAAATACCCATGATGTCATTATTTCTTTTACGAATATTCATCAGTTATAGTATTATTGAATGTGAGACATGTATTTGCAAAGGTGCAAGAAACTTGTAAGAAAAGACTCTTTATGGGACAAAAAATCCTGAAATTGTCACTTGTCCTGCAATACAGAGAAAACAGACAAGAAATCCCAGTTTGTCCTGCAATATAAAGAAGACAACTGAAAGTTCCATGTTGGCCAAGAGACTTGAAGAAATCCTCCATTTACGTTCTGTACCTGTTGAAATTTCGAAGTTAGTTTCTGTAAAATTCTGCAGACGTACCTGTATTATACTCTAATAATAGTATTCTAACACAAAACCTCCCTTCCCCGTGGGTTTGTAAAGCTATTTTTCTGTTTGGTTGTCTGACCGAATACTTAGGGTAACTAGACCCAGATGATCCATTTGATCTGGGACTACACTATTTGTCTGGTTGTCTGACTGAATACTTCAGGCAATTAGTATTCTCAATATTTGTCATTTATGGCTTGAATGAATTCTTAAACACCTTTCATCATACACACACCTTTTGGTATCTATGCAAACAGAATAGACAAAGATCAGACATCAGGGTGTGATCTATTTGCTTTTGCAATATTATAATTTTTTTTTGCTCTTTTAGCTTATGAAGTAGCAGATGCTTTTCTCTAAATTTACTCTAGTATTTTGGGTAAAATTATTAAAAAATACTTTTCATTATCAAATTTCAGCTTTACAATCTGTTGATATACTACGGTTAATCAAAGTATTGTACAGAATCAACAATTGCTTTGAGAGTGAAATATCTGCTTTGATTGGTAAGATATTGAGGGCATGAGAAGACACCATATGATCATACCCATCAGAGACAGAATTTAATCCTATAATTCATGAATATTCATGCCAGAAATAAAGAATGTACGAATATTAATTAGACTGTGATCAGACGGCTTTCTTGAAACATGCCATTATAAAACTTCAGTTAATAAATATTCATGATATCAATATTTCCTACAAAATTAATATGCTGACTAGGGGAGTTTGAATGACAAGCAGTGCGCTCCCTGATAATAGGGCTCCTTAAGGAGCCCGCTGAATTGGGCTTACACTGTTTGGATATGCCTATGCATTTATTCAAATGGTTTATTTTTAACAAGAGCATCATGGTAATTCACTGAAAACACAAGCTGCTGGGTTTGAAAACACATTTGAATGGACGAAAGATTTTCAATTTTCATGTGTCCAAATTTTACAGATTAAAAACTATTTACGAAAATTGGTAAAAAGATCACCTACAGATTATGAAGTTTTGATCAAAGTCCATTCAAAAGTTTGTTTAACCCGTTCATTCATATTGACCGTTTATAATATACTCAACAAAATATTAAAGGGTCAGTGTTACTTTTCCCATAGGGTTTATGCAATGACCCTACAAATTTTGTATCCTGTATTTTCCGTATACATAAACAAATTTCGACAACATTTACAGGAACTTCAGGAAGTTTTGTGAAGATGTCAAACTACAGATTCCAGTGAGATTGAGTAATGCCAAGGTCCTATAGGCATTCATGGAATAAAAATACAAAAATTGGGAATTTCTGAAATTCTCAAAAAAAAATAAAAATAAAAAAATCAATTTACTCTTATCTGGAATACCAATAAACATGTCTTTGGTATGACAAACATTTTGATAAACCTTTCAATGTTTTCGATTTCTAAAGCAAGGAAAAGTCCTTCTTTTGTGAAAAACATCATTTTACATTTTTGTCTCCACAGAGGTGCATAAGACTCCCGCAGGTATATTTTTTCATCTGCACCTGTTAATTGAAACTAACAATAATTACTGAAATTTTCGTTGGAATTAAGCAACATTATTGAACGATACGAAGTACCAAATTTGTGCAATGAATACATTGAGCCCTATGGGAAACTGACCAGTGGCCCTTAAATTATTTTGTTGAATAGAGTACAGAAAAATCCCTCTAAACCAGACGTCCAATTTATTATAAATATCAGTCTTGGAGACGGGTGGCAGCTTAATGCAGAGTGAAATTCATAACTTTCACAAGAATTAAGCAGCTACCTGCCTAAAAGTATTTAAATTCTTCTATACTAGAAATCCGGTTAATCTAATAATATGATGTTACTATCTCTTAAATGAATTTTCATGAAGAGATTATTGATGAGGACGACAGACGGTGAGACAGAACGATCCTACTAGCCTACCTTGGCACTTTTGGCCTTTGATGTGAGCTAATGAACTGTTGCATTTGACTTTGCAGGTACATAGATAACAATATGCCTACACAGTGGAACAGAATACTGTCAGTGTGTACTGATCTAGTGAGATGGAGACAGTATAATCACCTCTATACACACCAGAATACTGTCAGTGTGTACTGATCTAGTGAGATGGAGACAGTATAATCACCTCTATACACACCAGCATACTGTCAGTGTGTACTGATCTAGTGAGATGGAGACGGTATAATCACCTCTATACACACCAGAATACTGTCAGTGTGTACTGATCTAGTGAGATGGAGACAGTATAATCACCTCTATACACACCAGAATACTGCCAGTGTGTACTGATCTAGTGAGATGGAGACAGTATAATCACCTCTATGCACACCAGCACCAAAGTCCTGATAAACTACAATGACCAAGATGAGGGTCCATGCTTATAAAGCTTTTAGTTGAGTCTGAGTTTCGTTCTCAGGCTTTTGATTGGTCAGATTTGAGTTCTCAAGCTTTTGATTGGTCAGATTTGAGCCAAAGGCTCAAATCTGACCAATCAAAAGCTTGAGAACGATCTCAGACTCAACTAAAAGCTTTACAAGCATGGATCAAGATGCGTAAATTAAAACATTTCCTGAATAGCTTTTTTATTTCTCCACCAAACCTTATGTTGTGACCATTCTTTAGAGTTTTACAGTTTTAATACACACCTTTATCAATTACTCTAATACTTTGCAAACTTATCAGATTCAGACAAGACACATGACTCAGTGTCTCATCAGGATCCAAACTGTTTGACACACGTTACTGCATGTTGAAGAGATATAAAAGTGAACGTTTAGAATTGTAGCAGAAGCGTGCAAAGAGCTAACCCCTTACCTGATTGAAATACCTTCGTAAACAGAATAGACCCAGATCTTGTGGGACCCAGAGAGTCTGCTCTGTGAATAGAGGATCAAGAGAGTCTGGTCTGAGAATAGACCCAGATCCTGTAGGGCCTGCTCTGAGAATAGATCCAGATCTTGTAGGGTCTGCTCTGAGAATTGATCCAGATCTTGTAGGATTCAGAGGGTCTGCTCTGATTATTTTTGGAATTTTACAGATCTGATTCTTCATTTTCTGCCGTGTCATGGCCAAAATATCACCTTTTTGTATGCTAATCAAAAATCAGTTAATTAATATTCATGGTGTTGAATATTCAACAGGTAAAGGGTTAAGGTCACTACAAGAAGTTGCCCACACTCCAATAACCAATAAATATAACAAACACAAACTATTTAGGGTGAGAAACAGAACTAGCCAACCAGGGGCAAGCTACTGTTAGTACATGAAACCATGCCAAGATTGATTTATCTCCCTTACATGGTTGTAATGTTCGTCATCTATGATATCTGTGTAACGGATTCCGTGCATGTTGCACCATCGAGCCAAGCTAAACTGTCAAACAAAAGGCATTCATAAATAGAAACATGAAAACAAAATTTATCTGCTAGAAAATAATCTCAGTTTATGATATGAAAAGAAACATTGAATGAGTGCTTCTACTAATGGATGAATAGAAATGCATAAACCATGTTACAGCTATATAAAAACATGTACAGTGCCAGTCTAACAAACAACAGAGGCTCACATAAGATGTGTAAATGAAAAATTAATGTTTTCAAGATTTAACTCCTTTATTTCTCCACCACACCCTATGTTGTGACCACTCTTTAGAATCATCTCTTAAAGATTTGGTGGAGAAATAATATATTTAGTATCGGAGTATGCACATATATCGGTTGCTCTGGATAAGAGCTGTAAATTTATTTTATTTAAAAAAATAGCTTCTTTTTTCTCACACCAAACACAATGTTGTGATACATTTTTACAATGATCTCCTCTAGGGAAACATAGGGTTTGGTGGAGAAATGACAATTTTAATATTTGAATAAGCACCTTTAGCTATTGTTTAGACACCATGGCAAGATAGAGCTAAATAAACAAATGAACACAGTGGCATAAGCAGTAGATAAGTGCCATATGTAGAAAATCTGGTAAAAATATTTTCTGCATTTCTCTTCCAAATATCTGAATACAGTAGAACCTGTCTTAAGTAGTCATCAAAAAGAGGTCTGTATGACAAGTGGTAGTTTAATGCAAGTCAAAAGTAATGCAAAAAACGCCAAAAGGAGCCTTTTTGCATTAGTTTTGCCCTGCATTAACCTTTGCACTGCATTAACCATCTACCTGCTTAATAAGACTCCTATGTTATAACAATAATTTTGACCTCAGAGGCATAATTTATATAAATTTTGTAGAAGACCTGAACATGATGCTATGTGCCTAATATGAAAACTGAGGACATTCCAGTTTAAAGTGGCCACTTAAGGCAGGTTCTATTGTATATTTGTCTCTGTTAACCCTTTTCTCCATTATTATTCATGCTAGACTACACCAATTATAAACAACAAAATACACACTTCCCTTTTGTGTATTCATGTAAGACGTAATGACATCATGAATATTTATTAGTGGAATTTTTATAATGGAATATGTACATGGGGAATTTTTGTGTAGGTATGAACTGTAGAGTCAGATCTATTACACTTTCATAAGCAAACAGAACAGACCCTGGTCGGAAAGCTCCTATATGAGCTATCTGATTAGGGTCTATTCTATTTGAATGTGTGTGAAAAAGCGTTTATATGAGAGAAAGGGTCAACCTTTACTCCATATAAATATGCCATCCTAAAAATGTCTGATCGGGGTCTGCTCAATCTGCTTAAGCTATACTATAGATAAGATTCTACAGTTTCTGCAAAGGCTTAAAATATTGTGCCCATTTGCTATTATAACAAATTAATCTAATTAATATTCATCACATCATTATTTCTTACATAAATGTTCATGGAGGAAAGAATTAACTAATCATATTATACTGATCTATTTAACAAGTGTATACACAGCTATGCCAAACTGTAAATTATCAGATAAAGATCTTTTGTAAGCAAACAGCAGAACCTGATCACACAGCTCCTGTATGAGCTGTCAGATCTAGGTCTACTCTGTTTGCATTTTTACACAGGTGTTTAATGGAGTATCTATGAAGTAGAGGGTTCGACAGGGTTAGTTTTGTACCTGTACAATCTTTGCTGGTTAGTACCAGTTATTGTTCCACTGTAACACTTAACTCCATCAAGAGATCTTTCTATGAATGTGCAAACAGAGTAGAACCCGATCAGACACTTCTTTTAAGGAGCTTTCTGATCATGGTTTGCTCTGTTTCAGTTTGCCACTATGGTCAAACCTTTCCATGACCATGTGATATTGTAAAAAAATCTAATTACTATTCGTGTCATTATTTCTTATATGAATATTCATGCAGTACAGGGATACATATACTTTAACATCTCTTAAATGACAAATAAGTGTCCAATAAGTTGGATCCAAACATTACCCTTAACACTCCATAAATATTATATTCATGTCAGAATAATGATATCATGAATATTAATTAACTGAAGTTTTGTAAAGGCACTCTATGAATAAGAAAACATTTCATCCAGACAACTGTATTAGATCTGTATTCAGATAGATCTGTATTATTTTATAAGCCAACAGAACAGACCAAGATCAGACGACGCTTATATGGCTTAAAGATATAAGCAACAGGCTTCCTGTTGCAGTACTTACTTTTTTCTAGGCCATATTTGGTGTCGATTTGCCCAGATATATAGCCCTCCTGGTTGGAATAGAAATTGTGCGTGAGAGGGAGGAAATTCAGGAGAATAGCCATAAGCTCCAACTTGTGGCTTTGCCTGCTTGACTTTACTACTTTTCCATTAAAGATATAAGCAACAGGCTTCCTGTTGCAGTACTTACTTTTTTCTAGGCCATATTTGGGGTCGATTTGCCTAGATATATAGCACACCTGGTTGGAATAGAAATTGTGCGTGAGAGGGAAGAAATTCAGGAGAATAGCCATAAGCTCCAACCCGCTCTGCAAACTGTCACTGAAAACAGAAAATGCATTAAAATAGTGCCAGCTAG
The DNA here is from genome assembly GCA_963576725.1 of Azorinus chamasolen. NCBI lineage: Eukaryota > Metazoa > Mollusca > Bivalvia > Cardiida > Solecurtidae > Azorinus > Azorinus chamasolen. The sequence goes on from OY755246.1 coordinate 84,284,619, forward strand.
ATAAAACAAGAGCTGTCCGCAGACAGCGCGCTCCACTTTCTTTAATGCTGGATAGTATAATGGAAGTCTAAGTCAGAAGGGGGAGATAACACCAGCAAAATTAATTTTAGGGTTACCTGTCCTTGTGAAATGGGTCCCCCTTGTAATTGTTAACATGTATACCAAAGTTGAACCAAATATCTCTGACAGTTTCTGAGACATGGACCTGAATATAAAACTTAACCAACAATGAAAATTGTAAGTAAAAAAAGGGGCATATAACTAGTAAGTCAAAAAGGGGCATAACTATGGCAAAATTAATTTTAGGGTTACATGCCCTTGCGAAATGGGTTCCCCTTGTGATAGTAAACATACATATCAAATATGAACCAATTATCTTTGATGGTTTTTGAGAAAAGGACCTTAACAAAAAGGTTAACGAACGCCGACGCCGACGCCAACGAGAGGGTCATGACAATAGCTCCACTTTTTGAAAAAGTGGAGATAAAAAGACCTATTAATATTTTACCCATTACTAGATAGCTTTGCTTTTTAAGCGTTTGCAGACAGAGTAGACCGAGATCAGATGGCATGGGCAAGCTAATTAAGGTCTGAACTTCCTATGTTCGTAAATATCAGGAAATAAAGTAAGAAAGCTTCAAAAACGGTAATGCCGAAACCTTCTACAGGTGATAAAAATGTTCATGCACAAACAATAGTTTCCTATTAAGATGATATATCCACATATGTCAACTATCTAAGTCCTTTGTCAAAAGACAAAAAAGTTCTGGCACAGACAATAGTTTCTGTTCAACTCTTTTCCTGTTCTATATTTATTCCAAATTCCAATTCCTACTCAATATTCAAGGACAAAGTTGTTAAATGGAATATGGAAGTTGGAAAATTGTAGTCATTTTAGAAATTTAAGAAACAGGTATATCACATTACATTTCATTAGCAAATAGAGCAGACCAAGATCAGACAGCTCCTATTGAAGCCATCTGATCTGGGTCTACTCTATTGATAAATGTGTGAAAAGGCATATAAGGGAAAGGGTTAAGGTATATAAAAGTTGACCTCTTAGACACAGGCCAAGGACACATTAAGGTTTCCATGGTTCCTGACACTTCCACTCATGATAATACAACCACAAATATCTAAGCCCTTGGTCAAAAGAAGTTATGGCCCATGCAATAGTTTTCTGTTTAAGATAAACAAGTTTGACATCAATGTCACAGGTTAAGGTCAAGTAAAGGTCATCATGGTTTAATAACAAAAAAAGGTTCAAGACCAAAGGTCATACGCTGGTCAGCATGGTACACGACCCTTTGTCTCTTAATGATACATTCACATGCCAAATATATCAGCCCTAGGTCAAAAGACAAACAAATTCCGACCTGAACATGTTTTGTATGAGATGAACAAGAATAAGAATTCACACTAAAACAATGTTTCCCTTCTGGAAAAGGGAGACATAATTACAACAGAGCTGACTATATAGTTCCTACGCCATGATGGCGCATAATTTATACAACATTTGTAGAGGACCTGAACACTATGCTATGTGCCAAATACAAAAGCTGAGAATTCAAGTTTCAGGAGAATATTTCAATATATGCTCAATAGACAACTAGAGGTTTTTGTCACAAAAACGAAATTCATCTCCTACCCCTCGTACCCACACATACACACTGCGACATATTGTCACATTTCTGTACATGAGAACTTTACTGGACAAGATGTGAGACAGACAGATACAAACAACTCTGACCAAAACAAAATGTAAAGGGAAATAACTAAAAATGTTCCTACCATAGTAATGGACTTGATTAATGATACTTCCCCTCATTATGCGCTTTCCACACCACATCAGGAAAACAATGATAACAGCTTATAAACTCCAAAATATTGATACCAGAGTTATGGCCCTTGTGCATGATACTTCCTTTCATCATAAATGAAACGTCATTCTAGTAGAATCAGTAGAACAGGAGTTATTGATCGGACAGAAAATGTAACAAAGGGCAATAACTCCAAAAGTAACATAGCCAGAGTTATGGCCCTTGTTCAAGACACTTTTTCTCATCATGCAGCCATGCAGGTATGAGCCATAAGGACTTGTCGTCCAGACAAGAAATTGTGAAACAACTATACAAGGGGCAATAATTCTCAATTTATTGAAGCTAGAGTTAAGGACATTGTGGATGACACTTCCACTTATCATGCTCTTTCCATGTAGGAAGTTTCAATCCAATGGCATGAGCCATATAGAAGTTACCATCCGGACAAAAAAAGTGTGAAAAGTTTTACAGGGGACAATAACTCCAATTACATGTATTAGTGAAGCCAGCTTTGTGGACTTTGTGCAATGACACTTTCTCTCATCATGATCTTTCCATGTATGAAGTTCAATCCAATGGTATGAGCCACATCAGAGTTATCATCCGGGCAAAAAGAGTGAAAAAACTTACAAGTGGCAATAACTCCGATATTAGTGAAACCGAGTTATGGACCTTGTTTTATGATTTGGTTAACCAAATAATGATACATGTAACCAACCACTAAACCAAATCATAAAACAGACATTAGGCATGACACTTCCTCCCATCATGATCTTTCCATACATATATGAAGTTTATATCCAATGGCATAAGCCATATAAGAGTTATCATCCGGACATAAAATTGTGAAAATAAGTACAAGGGGCAATAACTGTTGTGCATGACACTTCCTCTCATTATGCTCTTTACACAAATATGAAGTTTCAATCAACTGGCATCAGAAATATTTAAATTATCGTCCGGACAAGAAACCGTGACGGATGGACAGATGGACAGACAGACAACTCTCAGGACAACCATGTATATCTGCTACATATAAATATGGGGGGAGACATAACAAGACAACCCTGGGTCGGGGCCAATTTTGACCCAAGGGACACAATTTATATAACTTTTGTAGAGGACCTACAGATGGTGCTATTTGCCAAAATTAAAGCTGAGAACTGTGTAGATTCAGAGGAGAAGATTTTATAAGGTTCAAATTGTTGACGACTGTCAACACACGATGCAAACCGCAGACATCAGGCGATCACAAAAGTTCACCCTGAGCACTTTGTGCTCTGGTTAGCTAAAATTAGTGTGTACATATTAATTAAGCTAATGTAAAAATTCAGCTAATAAATACTCATGATGTCATACTTACCTGTATGAAACACTGAACGGGAAAAATTAAGGGTTAATTATAAAACTTCATCCAGATGTTAAGAAATTAATCAAACAGCATGGATCCTCATCCAATTTTGAATTACTTGTTGTCTGGTCTGTACACAAGCTGCTTACAATTCAGTTCAAAATTAGATTAATTAAACCCCAACCCTGTTGAATATTCATGTAATAAATAATGACGTACACCATGCATATTCATTAGCTGATTTTTTTTATAACTGCATCTGTACATATATAGCATGTTTTGGTATTGGTAGAAACTGTAGTGTCAGATCTATTATAATTCCATGAAGCAAATAGAGTAGACTTTAATCAGACAGCCCCAGGGTCTACTCTGTTTGGAAAGGTATGTATAGGCATCTAACCATATCCTTCATAAACATGTTTTAATGCATTTGCAAACAGAGTAGACAAAGATCAGATTGCCCCTATAAGAGCTGTCTGCTCAGTGTCTGTGCTGTTTGCTAATGGAATTTGAAACATGCATGTTCCTTAATTTACTCTCTAAAACGGAGTTACAATTTTCCATCTTCCATATTATATATTCATTAATACATGTATAACTATTTTGCATGAATATTCAGCAGAACGTAGACGTAGCCATCTAACAGTGAAAACCCTGATTAGTACGTGGCAAACACTGTACATATACCCTGATCAATACCTCAATTTGTGTAGACTCATATCTGTACCCATCAAACTGTGTAAAGCCTGATCAGTATCTGTCAAACACTACATAGACACTGATAAAAATCATGTCATCCATAGAAGACTCCGATAAGTCTGTCAAAATGTGTAAATCCTGGTCAACACCTGTCAAAATGTGTAGTCTCTTATCAGAACCTGCCAACCAGGGCAACACCTGACAATGTGTACAGACCCTGATCAGTACCTGTAACACAGTGTAGATCCTGACTTATACAGGTCTGTAACACAGTGTAGATTCAGGGTCCCTGACTTATATAGGTCTGTAACACAGTGTAAACCCTGGATCCCTGACTTATACAGGTCTGTAACACAGTGTAGACCCTGGGTCCCTGACTTATACAGGTCTGTTACACAGTGTAGACCCAGGGTCCCTGACTTATACAGGTATGTGAGACAGTGTAGACCCAGGGTCTCTGATTTATATAGGTCTGTAACACAATGTAGACCCAGGGTACCTGACTTATACAGGTCTGTAACACAGTGTAGACACCAGGTCCCTAAAAATATACAAGTCTGTAACACAGTGTAGACCCCGGGTCCCTAACTTATACAGGTCTGTAACACATTGTAGACCCAGGGTCACTGACTAATACAGGTCTGTAACACAGTGTAGACTAAGGGTCCCTAACTTATACAGGTTTGTAACACAGTGTAGACCCTGATTTATACAGGTCTGTAACACAGTGTAGACTTTGGGTCCCTGACTTATACAGGTCTGTAACACAGTTTAGACCCTGCTTTATACCTGTAACAGTGTAGACCCTGCTTTACACCTGTAACACAGTGAAGTCTACTATGTAGACCCTTAGTCTCTGACTTACAATTCTATACCTGTAACACAATGTAGACCCTGACATGCCTGTAACACAATGTAGACCCTGATCAGTACCTGTAACATAATGTAGACCCTGATCAGTACCTGTAACACAATGTAGACCCTGATCAGTACCTGTAACACAATGTAGACCTTGATCAGTACCAGTAACACAATGTAGACCCTGATCAGTACCTGTAACACAATGTAAACCCTGATCAGTACCTGTAACACAATGTACACCCTGACATACCTGCAACACAATGTACACCCTTGATCAAGCCATTCTTGAAATGGTTATGGATGGTAACAGTTGAAGTAATAGTTACATGTACAGTTGAATGTTCTAGTTGCTCTCAAAGTAAATATGTTTTATTAGATCTATTATTTTTATCTATTTATTTTACTATTATTATATTTTTTCAATTTTTTAATTCTTATTTTTTATATTTCTAGTTTTAGTTTTTGTTATTGTCCCTGTCTAATTATTTGACAAAAATATTCGATGATCGACTCTGGAACTCGAAGAATTACCAGGCAAATCCAATGGGTATTTTCTGAGATGAGTGTTTTAGCGGCCATGTTTACTACAACATGTCAAATCAAACTTAACCGTTTTAATATCATAGCAATCGTGATTAAGATCGTGTGTATAATCAAATTCATGATGTAGGAAATAAAACACACCCCTGATCAAGACATGATAGATCCTCATAACCAGTATAGATCCTCATAACAAATTACATTAACATTGTACTCTTAGCAAAACCTGACAAACAGGGTAGACCCTGATAAGTACTGTCAAACCGTGTAGACATTGATTAGTACTGTCAAACCATGTACACCCTGACAAGTAATGTCAAACCACATATTCTTTACCTAGAATAAGAACTAACAAACTGTGTAGAACCTAATTAGTACTTCAAACAATGTATATCCTAATAAGAACTGTCAAACACTATAGACCCTATTTAGTACTGTCTAACAGCTAGTGTAACACTGTGTAGACCTTAATTAGAACTGTCTAACAGTATAGACCCTAATCAGTACTGTCTAACAGTTTTGACCCTAATTAGCACTGTCGAACACTGTAGACCATATTTAGTACTATCAGTGTATACCCTAATTAGTACTTCAAACTATGTAGATCCTAATATGAACTTTCAAGCACTGTATACTCTATTTAGTACTGTCTAACAGACCCTAATTAGAACTGTAAAACACTGTAGACCCTATTTACTATTTAGACTCAGTAGTCCAACAGTGTAGACCTTAACTAGTACTGTCTAACAGTGTAGACACTAATTAGTACTGTCAAACACTGTAGACCCTATTTAGTACTGTCTAACAGTGTATACACTAATTACAGAGCTCCAGATAAGATGCGTAAATGAAAATATTTTCAAGTATAACTTCTTTATATCTCCATCAAACCCTATGTTGTGACCACTCTTTAGAATCGTCTCTTGGAGACGATTCTAAAGAGCGGTCACAACATAGAGTTTGGTGGAGAAATGACGATTTTAGAATTTGAGTACGCATCGTTATCTGTAGCTCTGTAATTAGTACTGTCTAACAATGTAGACCCAATTTAGTACTGTCTAACAGTGTATACCCTAATTAATGCTGTCAAACACTGTAGACCATATTTAGTACTAACACTGTTTACCCTAATTAGTACTTCAAACAATGTAGATCCTAATATGAACTGTCAAGCACTGTATACTCTATTTAGTACTGTCTAACAGTTAGTGTAGATCCGAATTAGAACTGTTTAACGGTGTAGACCCTAATTAGAACTGTCAAACACTGTAGACCCTATTTAGACTCAGTAGTCTAACAGTGTAGACCCTAACTAGTACTGTAAAACAATGTAGACCCTAATTAGTACTGTCAAACACTGTAGACCCTATTTAGTACTGTCTAACAGTGTATACACTAATTAGTACTGTCTAACAATGTAGACCCAATTTAGTACTGTCTTACAGTATAGACCCTAATTAATACTGTCAAACAGTAATAAATAATAGATAATGTAGATCTCGTACAGCCTATTCACCAGGATGTGATTATTCTAATTTTAGTTTATAACACAAAAATTGAATCTTACAGAGGCATCAAAAGCCTCAATATAATATAAAGCTTTAGCTTAACATGTCATAAAGTACATACCAACACAATAATGCAACAACACACATAAATATATACAATTTACCGTAAACTGATAAATAAATGCATATACATGTACAAAATGATCCAAACAGTTAAGATACTGAAAGAAGTTACATGATTTCTGATTTGGATCCAAACTGTTTGTAACTTTGCCCAAAGTACAAATATGAGTCATGCATGAAACACCACATACAAAACAAAAAGTTGTGATTACTTTGCTAAATGACTATGCCATAGTGTTGACTTACCTCCATGTCTATTCTCTATTCCAGTTTGTACACTTTAATGTTATTATTGTATTCAGGTTTGATTTTGTAATTACTAACAAACAGTTTTCCAGTGTTGTATGTTATGGCCTTTGGTCTAAGGATCCCATCCTTGTGTTCTATAAGAACATTTTCCAGCTGCCCACTGGGCGACAACTGGATAACACAACAATTATAATTACTACATATGTAAAGATGTCCATGTTGATCCACGGTTATTCCCCGTGGCTCCTGTAACATGTCATTGGTATACGTCGCTATCACACCACCGTCACTATTCAAACACACAATTTTGTTGCTATCACGATCAGTCACATAGATGACATTTTTATCTTCATTCAATGCTATTCTTTCCGGCCATTTAAACAATTTGTTTCCTGTGTTGTCTGAGTCAATTTGTTGTAACAAGTTACCAGCCACATCACAGATATGAACTGATTCAACAGGATACCAACAGGCCAGGTAGAACTTTCCTTCATTATATGTGATGCCAGTATAATTACCTGTTACAGTTATAGTGTGACGCGCTGATAAAGTTGGTGACACAGACAGGAACTGGATACGCTTGTCATCATACAGCGTTACTGCTAGCTGGTCATCACCAACCGCTGTAATGTCATTAGGCCGTGATTTTAATGTGACTTTCTCAGATATGTTTTTATCTGTCATGCCTATAACCGTAACACATATGTTGTTGATATCAGTCACTGCCAGTCTTCCATCTTTCATGACAACAACGCCATGAATTTCACAGTTTGAAGTATCTCTTAACGTCTTAACGTTGATTTCTTCGACATGTTTCACTCTGACATATTTCACTTTGACATTTTCCATTCTACTTTGACTTGTTGACATTGTCGCCATGTTTTCTAGAAGGGTGCTGGTGAATTCGCCTAATGACCAACTCGCCTACAATTAGATATATAGTAACAAATTTGTATTAGAATACCTGATATATGAAATAGTTATTACAATGAAAAAGGTAATTTTATGTCTCAAAATAAGGGAGAAATTGCCGTACGTGGCAGCAAAGGAACGATAACCTAGCCTAATACCATTGACTTTGTCAGCGGTGATGTCCCTTTGCTTATTGACCCGTATTTTCTGTTAGACGGGATTCTACATAGTTTCCCTCCAGATTTTCGAAAAAAAATTGGTATCAGAAAACCTGATATATGAAATAGTTATTACAATGAAAAAAGTAGTTTTATGTCTTAAAATAAGGGAGAAATTGCCGTACGTGGCACCAAAGGAACGATGACCTAGTCTAATAGCATTTACAATTTTCAGCGGTAATGTCCCTTTGCTTAGTGACACGTAATTTATGTTATACGTGTTTTTATACAGTTTTGCTCAAGGTTTTTTGCAAACAGTTATGTTACAATTTATTTTTGGAACGTTTATTAACATTTTCACTGCAAAAAAGGCGTCGGTACACGAGATAAACGTGTTTTCACGCATTTGCAAACAGAGTAGACCCAGATCAGATGGCTCCTATAGGAGCCGTCTGATCAGGGTCTGCTCTGTTTACACCCGTTTCCAACATCCAGGTACTTGAGGATTACTGCAAAAAGGCGTCAGTATACAAGGTAAACGTGTTTTCACGCATTTGCAAACAGAGTAGACCCAGATCAGATGGCTCCTATAGGAGCCGTCTGATCAGGGTCTGCTCTGTTTACACCCGTTTCCAACATCCAGGTACTTGAGGATTACTGCAAAAAGGCGTCAGTATACTAGATAAACGTGTTTTCATGCAATTCCAAACAGAGTAGACCCAGATCAGATGGCTCCTATAGGGGCCGTCTGATCAGGGTCTGCTCTGTTTACACCCGTTTCCAACATCCAGGTACTTGAGGATGAAATCTCCGACGTACAGAACATGGCATCAAAAGAAGTCTTTGCCTCGTGAGAAACAGATTATTCGATGAAATTTGATTTCTCTGAAGCTTATATATGGTAAATCATGTGTCATTCAGCTTGGTCAAAGTTTGCTCCACAGTAGGTTTGGTTTATGTTAGACGTTTACGGGTGTGAATGAGTAACACCAATTAATGCGTTTGTCGGCTTACCAACGCTGTTAGACGTAATTAAGCTGTCGTGTGCGTGGTGTTTGGTGTTTGCATTGCAAACAACTCGTAATTACCGACTGTGATATTTGTGTATCAAAGCTGACATAAACTCGGCTTGCATGCTGAGTTATCAGTCAAACCTAGCTGACTTTTGCATTCATTTCTTTAGTATTCCAAGGACGCTTGTGGGAAGTAGGGATACTTTCACTTTCACATAAGTGAAATAGATTATTGTGGATTTATGTGAATGTGTCGTTAGTTCATAATCATATGGAATTTTACTTATAAGTGGATCAACACTAAGGTGGGTAATTTATCTAGTCATTATTTTCCGTACTATTATTGCAATAGATAGTATTCTATACCACGCATTGTTTTCCCCTCAATATTATTTCGTTCATTCTTTTGAGCCTTAATTTCTTCATCCCGAAAGTTAGATATAATCTGAACTTAGTTTGGGCAGTTAATTAGGCCTACTTTTGCATATAACGAACAAAAATGAGTCTGCATACATTCTGCTTACAAGAAATAGTGTTACAAAATATATCTTACTTATCTAGGTGTGTAATTCGTCCAAATTAATGCATTTTAATCATGATTTTAGAATGCTATCTGAATTTATTGCCGTATAGTGTAACTCTCACGATGCGTGTGATTTTTACCCTGTCACCGGTTATAAAAATACGTGGCAATAGACACTCCGTATATAGTAACCCTAATGGTGAATTCGCCTATAAAGCAATTATATAGCGATTGTATTTCGCACCTTATATATACAGGTATATCACCTTTAAATAGGCACGTGTTTGGCGAACAACGTAAGAACGGTTCTCTTTAAAGCAATTTATAAAATACAGCATCAAAGTGTAGCTATCTGCACAGAGAACAGATTGATCCCACCCAAAAGATTCACCAGAAATATGCACAACTTATCGTTCCAAATACCGATTACCAACAGTGACTACCGGAAGTTCTCTTTTTTCCCACGCACTATCAAGGACTGGAACTCTCTGCCCCCAGATATAGCACAATCTGAAACACTAGCCGCATTCAAGGCTAGTGTAGCTGCAATCATGTAGATGCAAACGAGTGTATATAGTTTTAAACCAATATTTTAAATTATAAATACAAATTTGACTGAAATTTGTGACGTATCGCATTCGAAATGGCAAAATAATCAATTAGTTGATGGTGGCCATTACCAGGAAGAAGAAGAAGAAGAAAGCTAATTGATGCACTTAATTAATGCATCTTAACAGCCAATTTAATATGATTGAATTGACCTGTGTTCTGGGTTACTATATATCTAATTGTAGGCGAGTTGGTCATTAGGCGAATTCACCAGCACCCATTTGAAATTCAAATCGCAGTGCTGTTTGCGGCTTGTTGCGGACATTTTTGTTTAGAAACTGTGCGGATAGTTGTTGTCCAAGTGGCATTCTATGAAATTGTTTTTTCAAAAAATCGTCGGCTTCAACATCAAAACGCCTCATGCCTAAAGAAAACTTATTTATATCGTAGATAATAATAATAATAATAATAATAATAATAATAATAATAATAATAATATAATAATAGTAAACGCACTTTAAATAGGAAAGCTAGACTGTATAAAAGAGCCAAAGAGACCGGTAACTGGTCAAATTATCGCAAATTCCAGCGCGAGTGCAAACGATAGGTGCGTAGAGCAGAGTGGTCATATATAAGCAATACGATAAGTGAAAGCCTTGAGAAAAATAATAATACACCATTCTGGAAGTATGTAAAATCAAAAAAGGAAGATAGTACAGGAGTCGCACCACTCAAATCAGGCAACCATCTCGTTACTGATGGCAAAGCTAAATCTGAGCAACTGATAAACCAGTTTCAGTCAGTTTTCAGTAGGGACGACAACTCGAGTTTCTCCCCTCCCCCCCCCACACACACACAAGGGTGAAAGACAGTATAACCCCACTTATCATCCGCCAAAAAGGTGTACTCAAACTACTGGGTGGAATACAGACCAATAAGGCGCCAGGACCGGATGGCCTACCAAATCGAGTCCTAAAGGAATGTGCTCATGAGTTATATCCCCAGCTATAACAGCAATTTTCCAAAGATCCATCGACAGTGGAGAACTGCCATCTGATTGGAGAAATGCAAATATTTCACCTGTTTATAAAAAAAGGCGACCGCCACCTACCGGAGAACTATAGACCTGTGTCATTAACCTGTGTCATTTCTAAATTAATGGAACATATCATCTGTCGCCATCTGTTAAACCACTTGGACAAACATGATATATTAACTCATCTTAACCATGGATTCAGATCAGGATATTCTTGTGAGACACAATTGGTGGTAACAACTCATGATCTACTACAATCCTACGATAATGACATTCAAACTGATATTATGGTATTAGATTTTAGTAAGGCATTCGACACTGTTCCCCACAGAAAGTTGCTGTCAAAGCTTGAGGCTTATGGTATCAAAGGACACATATTAGATTGGATTGCAAATTTCCTCACAAAACGGAAGATGAGTGTTGTTGTCGACGGGGAGAAATCACGTGAGGTGGATGTGGAATCTGGGGTTCCCCAGGGTACTGTACTGGGACCTCTGTTGTTTTGGTAACAGGTCACTTCGGCCAATTTTCAACTCGGCCACGGTCCAATTCGGCCAAATTCCATCTCGTCCTAACCCATTTGGTCCAACTCGGCCAACTTTTATATTGACGGTTTTCATACATTCTTTTATTTTAGATAAGATTCTAATACAGTAAAACCTCTCTATTACTATCACTGAATTACGTTAACTATCTGATGTTCAATGCAGGCGAATGCTTATACCAAGCCTATTCAAGGTGAATGTGAAACAGAAAGCTGATTCACCTTCACCTTTCGTTAATTTAAGCTACCACCTGTCATTCATAAAACGAATTAGCCCTCTTTTTAGGGGTCGTAATAAAGAGGTTTTACTGTATTTTAAAAATTCAAGACGACCATCTCATATTACAGAAAGACTTGGACACTCTTTATTGTTGGGCTGACAAATGGGGGATGAAATTCAATGTAAAGAAATGTTAGCATCTGAGTATAAAGCAGAAATCCTCTCATTTTTATATCATAAATGGTCACATCCTAAACCAAGTACAGGATAATACTTACCTCGGCATCACCTTCTCAGAAAACCTGAAATGGACTACTCATATAGACCAATTACGGAAGAAAGCTAACTCCATGCTAGGCTTTCTTAGAATGAATTTACGCCATACACCACAGCCATGTAGGAGAAATGCTTACCTTTCACTGGTTTGTTCTAAATTAGAGTACGGAAGTGTCATCTGGGATCCGTACATTAAATCCGACATTGATAAACTTGAAAGAATACAACGCGCTGGAGTAAGATTTATATCTAAAGACTATCGTAATAGACAGGAAGGTTGTGTCTCAGACATGCTACGCAACCATGACCTACCAACTTTACAGGAGCGGCGTAGGCAACAACGGCTGACGCTGATGTACAAGGTGGTGGAAGGGCAGGTACCGGCTATCAAAGCTGAACACTACCTAGTACGTCAGAGACAGAAAAGAACAGCAAGGGCTAAGAAATATACAGACTGTATTCAAACCAATCTGATAGATAACTATGCCACAAATAATACTAAGTGTTTCAAATTAATACGTGCCAAGACGGACCAGTTCAGGAACTCTTTTTTCATAAGAACAGTGCCGGAGTGGAATAGGCTTAATGAAGAATAAGTGAATACTGAGGAACTTTAATTTTGACTAATCAGCGCACTCCCTTCCGTCGTATTAAAGCCAGTATTGGTGTCTTCGACGTATTCATTCAGATTCAGATTCAGAATAGATCTGATAATAATAATAATAATAATAAATTAATAATAAAAGAGTGTCAATCTCCGTGGAGAGTTGTTCGTTAAAATAGCACATGGGCACGGATTTATTTTATTATGGCAGGCAGTGTAGAAGCATATAATAAAGAGCACCAGCAAACATATCTAGAGCAGACCCTAGTCCTATAAATAAGACCTGACGTTGCTATTTTACATTTTCTAGTTACATGCACGATAAATAATTATAAAATAAGGGGCATGTAGATACGTCTTAATGTTTGGACTAGAGCAGATCCTCATCAGACGGACATGATAACCACGAAATAAAATTGCATGAAAAGCTACATAATAATTATCTATTTTGGAACACCTTAAATTTACTTTTCCTGTCCCCAGAAAAGTATGGGAAAATATGGTATTATTTAGTGTATAAGAGAGGTCGAGTGAGGGACCGATTAACAAAGAGTTTTGACCCCAAATTCGGATTCTACGCATTTTTATGGTTAGAATATATCGTAGACTCGCCTTCTATCAAACCCCACCCATTTTTCGAACCTTTCATTTTGTTTTATTTTTACGCATGCACAAGTGCACACTACGTCATAAAATCATGAGTTCCATTGCTTTGTCTGTAAACAACGCCTCGTAGCTTTAAAAACGAAATATGCGTCATAAATAGGTCAATACAGTTTATTTTTCCTTCAACTATGCTAAACATGAGAAAACTCTTATACGTTAGAGAATATCAACATAAATTGAAAAGTGTACCACATTGAAAAAGATTGACAGCTCTGACTCCTTCAGCTTATGCAAAAGTCGCGTGTCCATGGTGAACTCATGTGACTATGAGTATTACGTTACAGTAAACAATTTCTAAAATAAAGGTTCGATAAGTAGGTGATAATTTTCTGGCAACCATTTCTGTTTTTGTTATGCGGGTGGTGGGGAACACGGATTGTTTGGGGATTAATAGAAGAGAATAAAATTACTTAATTGTTTCAGGGTATGTATACAAGATTATTTTGAACTGCTGATTTATTTTCCTTCTTCAATATTCACGGTAAACGTTTTCTGTTCCTGGTCAAAAGTGAAAAGGTTCGATAGACGGTGAGACCATGCTATTTATTTTATCAAAATAAAATATTGTTCGTATGTATACTCAAACTTCTTTTACAAGTAACACTAACGTTTAGTGCATGTACATATTTATAAATTATTTGCGACGTGAGTGAAATATGGTATGTATAAATAATGTTTCTGAATTCATATCTTTCATTACACGTGAACTTCTTGGATGTTTAATCGTTATTTTCTACTGGAGTAATTGTGATAGTTTGCTGACTTATATTATTTTTTAACAGCAAGATAATGGCCTTGTTTTTAGGTTGCTGTTCTAAGAAGTTTGAATCTACAGAAAAATGGCTAAGTTTTATGCTTTGATTTTCTTTTTTTCAGGTTGCTATTCCAAGAAGTTTGAATCTACAGGATACGGGTTTGGGATTGTTGGTTTATATTTGGCACTTAGATCACGCGATCGTTAATGTCACGTGCTTTAAATATAAATACATTTTTATCTTCTGAGCATTGAAGGTTTCTGGTGTAATTATCTCTATTTCCAGTAGTCATTTACAATTTCCCTGTTCTTTAATGTTTACATTCTATGAGCATGTAGAAAACAATCATTCCTTAATACTCATGTTCTTGTGACAACGCTTAGTATTCTTGTAAAATAGCAAATACTCTAATACATGCTCTAACATACATTCCAGAATGGCGAGCAGATTTATCTACCAGAGGCCTTTGACGAGACATTACTTGACAAATATTGTGTCGTAGAGTACGATGGATTGCCAACCTGGGAATTGTCATGGATATTGACGATGAAAGTTTGGAAGTTAACGTCATGCATCGGATTGGTGTCAACATACTTTTTTGGCTAATGAGAGAAGACAGTATCTGGTATGCGAAAAACAAATAAGTGACCATGCTAAATGGCGTGCAAGAACACGTAACTGGAAGACACCATTGCATAAATCCAAAGCTGTGGGGTGCCGTTTGCCAAAAATGGATTTATGAGTCCAATCATTGGATCCAAGTATTCTTTATAAACTAACTCTGATTGAATAACAATCTTAAAATGTTCAATACTGAATTAATCATTAAGTTCAATGATTGTTATGCATGTTGTGGAGTTGTCTGGAGGGGGAATTTTATTTACATTTTGACCTTGGTGAAAGTGGGATAAGGACGAGGTTGGGTACCCGTAAACCAGGTTTAAGTCCCCCAGTAGCTTATTTTGGTTGCTGGCCGTTCTAAGGCGGCATTCCTGCTTTCAGCCTAAGATCAATTTTGTTGTTTTATATGCTTAATGTTTAATGTGTTTCGTCTTGATATGCGTCCTGTTATGTGTTGTCTTGTGGCTTTACCGTTTCTTGTTTGATAGTGTTTGGTGCGGTGTCATTTCGTGTGTGGCTCTCCCTGTTTGACTATTTTTCCATATTTGAAAATTGAAATAAATTGCACGAGCAATACTTTATAATTATTTTCTTGTCATTACCGTAACGGGGCTGTCATTACCACAACGCAATGTCAGTACCGCAACATGCATTATTTTCTGAAGTAAACAAGAGCAAACTGTATTCTATTCTATCTAATTAATATAATTTCATAAATCCATTAGCGTCTAGATAATACACATTTCATCCCAATTGCACGTCCGATTCCAAATGAGAGATTATTAATGATATTGATTTTTAATTAATATTATCCCAAATAACAACGTGCTACCTTTTTTATTAAGTAAACGGTGTAATTCTTTATTTCACGAAGGAACGTATTAAATGGCATTAAAAAACCATGATGTGAAATAAGATACAGCTATATGATAGCTGAGTCACTATAATTTACCGATTTTATAGCCGTTGCGGTACTGACATGTAGATAAGAGGTCCATAACATGCAAAGCAAACAAAAACCCAAAACAGTATGCATATGTGTGCACGGACATGAGCACTAAACCTGGTAGATATGTTGTTTCTATTGTTAGATAGTATTTTAATACAAAAATACGATTTTATTTTTCGCATTCGATTGCAAGAAAATTTACAGATGTTTCAAGAATTACCCGTAAACTTCGTTTAACCTGTTACCTCAGGAATATTCTTGTAGGCAAAACGACAATGTGAATATTAATTAGATCAGAGTCTACACTGTTCGCTAATAGGAATTTCAATATAAAACAAAACGAAATTGAAATTTAGGCCAGGCACCCCTTAGATAAAAGATGGACTAATCCAAATATATAAACATAGAAGAATCCACTGGGTGCAAATGGGTTAAGTTCTCAGATTAGGCTTTGCTTCATCAATAAATTTCAAAGGAATACAGCAGCATCTATTTCATTTGTAAGATACCCTAAGCCTTGCCCACTGTCCAATGTTAATAGACGGGTTCCAAATCTCAATATGAACTGGTTCACTTTATATGATATGGGTAGTTTTTTCGCTTATGAAATTTATGCTTGATCTAGTCACTTCGTGAATATTGTTTAAAAATATAGATTCTTCATTAGAATTGTTTGCTTTGACAGAAACAACCGCATGATTAGATCGATATAATTTCATCAGCAAATGGAACAGACCTTGATCAGACGGCACCTACATGAGGAGCCGTACTGGTTCTACTTTGTTTGCACAGGTGTGATAAGGTTTGTATATGAGGGAAACGGATAAAAGGCTAAACTGTAGTGTTTTTATTGTTTATGAACACAAAGGCACATTCTAATGCGACAGCTATAAAGATGTCGAATTATTTAGGTAGGTGATAGCTTAACACTTTACTTGTTGAATATTCACGTAAGAAATAATAACACCATTAATATGAATCAGATTATAAATCATAACGACATGTCATTTTTGCCCAAGCAGAAACTTAAGATTCAGCTCAATATTATACCATAACAAACAGGGCTGACCCTAATCAGACGTTTCTACTCTGGTTGCAAAGGTGTGAAAAGTCGTTTATATTACGGATAGGTATGATACAAGACGAAAGTTACATAGAAAACACCCCGGGTATTTCTTACATTAATATTAAACGGGGAAATAGTTAAAGTTATGTAAACTGTACAGTGCACATATAAACAAACGAATAACCATTAAGTTATACAGTGTACAGCACGTGTTTATTTTACAATACACCCTCTCTAGTGCGACCACAAAAAGAGGTATTAAATGAGTCGTAAAACAAATGGTTGCTTCATGCACAAATGTTACGCATACCTTTTGCCCAGTAGTTATATTTTTGCTCATATTTCGTATAAATCAAGGCCAACCACAACCACTAGAAGAGTGAATAGCGGTAGTATACTACTGTTAATATGCTGCTAATCTTTCGTATAAATCGAGGTCAACCACAACCACTAGAAGGGCGAATAGTGGAAGCAAACTACTATTAATATGCTGCTAATCTACTACTTATACACTGCTCATATTTCGTATTAAACAATGCATATGAGGAGCGGTACACATATTTATATCATTTAATAAATTTATGTTTCCCACGGTGTATATGTAGTGAGTCAATCAATAATGCTATAACCGACTTACTATTCCCTCATATTCAGCCCTTTGATGCCTCTGTGAAATATACTTTTTGAAACAATTGTGATAAATAGAGCATTTGCTCCGCATGAGCAAATGCTTAACTTTTCACAATGGCTTCAAAACTACACAGTTATGAACTTGAACGTTTTACAAAAATAAAACAGTGAACTAGTCGCAAATACTCCCATGTAACACAGACCTGCAAATAACTTAGCTTTTACAATAACGAGACATATTGAACCTCGCTCAGTTCATTATTTTAAATGGCAAGTAGAATCGAAACATGTTACATGTAGTTGCAAAAGTAGCAACCCCGGTATACTCGGGTTTGTTGGGTTTTTATGTATTGTGTATTTGTACAAAGTTATTCCAGTAATATTGACCATGGATCCAATCCTATCCCTCCACCTATTTCTGTTCACAGATGATCACAGAGCAGTGATATTGACTAACTGATCAAGGATCTAATCATATATATCCACCTATACCTGGTAATGGAGCTGTGATCTAGTGCTTATCTGACCATAGACTCAATACTGTAACTCCACCTATACCTGGTAATGGAACTGTGATCTAGTGTTTATCTGACCATAGAACCAAAAATAACTACACCGATATCTGGTAAAAGAGAAATGATCTTGTCATATTGATCATGAATCCAGTACTATCTCTTCGCCTAGATCTAGTTCCAGTTAGGCGATCTACCTGCTTCATCATGGGCCCAATACTATCGTTCCACCGATATCTGGTCATAGAGCAGCGATGTATCTTGTCTGATAGTTGAGTGTCACTAGAGACTTTGTATAAAAGACAATAATCTTCTTATTTCGTCGCAGAACGGTTGTTGCAACACAAGTGAAACTGGATAAACTCTCCGCATTTAGACGTGAGTATTATTATTGCATTTGCTTTAGTTACAGATAATGATCTTATTTGTCAAACTTAATATAAGTCAATGTAAGAGTCATGCAGGAAACACCGTTAAAATTAACGTTCACCCTTTCAATGCAAACTTTCTAGTTGACTGATACCAACTATTTAAACACATTGTAAAATGAAGAAATGAGATAAATTAATGTAAACTTGTGTTGTTATATTTTCTGATCCTTCGCGATCATTAGTTTTGATGGTATAAGTTTTGAAAATTGAATACTGTTTAAGCCGGTGCTAGGGGGCGTGAGTAGTTTTGCACTTTTAATTACTACTCATGAACAGATTCAATCAAACCGGGTCTGCAATTTTCTCTTATGCATTGCTACTTTTACTTTCGAGGGGTCATCCACTTTCAGGATATTTGTTCCGGGATACATTTAAAAGGAATATAACGCAGACATAGACCTGAAGGTTGAAACAAAATTGGAATCCTTGGTCAGACACGCGTCTGGTCTGGAACTACACCTTTTATCGGGGTGAGACACTGGTGGTGAAATAGTTTAGTGTATTCTATGCTAAAACTAGAGTTTGAGTCCCTCAGAAAACGTAGTGCATTATGGTGACATTGGTCAAAAAAACTCCATGAAAAATATGCTTAAGTGCAAAGGGTGTACATGCAATCTAATTAAGATTCCTAGGACAATTACATGTTTTGTTAAAAGTTGAGAAAACACGATTCAGTAAAACAATTAGAGTTTGTTGTAAGACATGAATATAACCAGAAACATTCGCAATTATTATTGTTTGAAGCATATTTTAACTTTTAGCCTATTGCGCTCGGATGAATGATTGCCATTGAAAACAGTTTGGATCCAGATGAGACATCCAGTAAACTGTTTGATACCGTACCGTGTTGTTGAAATGGAGTGCAAGATAAATCAACCATTAATATTGATTCGATGATAGCTATGTTCAATAGACTAAATATTAACGCTTTCCCGGTTTGAATATTTATTTCTCACATACCTTCCCTTATCTCCGAGTTAGAACAACAGGTTAAGATTTCCTTATCTGTAACACGTGTAAGATCACTTTAGAACGTATGACGTCATATATGACGTCAAGCCATGGAAACCTATGTTTACATGTCATTTAAACGGCGAAAATACACTTTTTTGATATGTGAGAAAAAGAATCTGATGCTCGTTGTCTTTTAAGATCACATGCTCCTAAACTCACCAAGAAAATGTTATTAAGCTCGCCAAGGCTCGTTTAATGACATGTGATCTTAAAAGACAACTCGCAACAGATCCTCTATATAAGAAATAGTGGCATATTGAATATTTTCAAGTTAAAGTGGTATAATAAGTTAAAGTAGTAAAGAGCTACAGATATAGAGGATCTGTTGTGAGTTGTCTTTTAAGATCACATGTTCCTAAACGAGCCTTAGAAAATGTCATTAAGCGAGCCCTGGCGAGCTTAATAACATTTTCTTGGTGAGTTTAGGAGCATGTGATCTTAAAAGACAACGAGCTTCAGATTCATTTTCTCACATATAAAAAAGTGCATTTTCGCCGTTTAAATGACATGTAAACATCGGTTTCTATGGTTTGAAGTCATATATATATGACATATGACGTCATTTATGTTCTAAAGTGATCTTACACGTGTTACAGATAAGGAAATCTTAATCCGTTGTTCTAACACGGAGATAAGGGAAGGTATGTGAGAAAAAGGTGTTTGAATATTCATATAAGAAATAATGACACAGTGTTTCCTTCATACTGACGCCTTTTAACCCTTCTGTAAATGTCATGTTTTGAAACCATTGTGATAAAAAGAGCATTTTCTCCATGGGAGCAAATGCTCTATCACAATAGTTTAAAAATACACAATTATAAAATTCTCCTTTAGTTAATCTCCTTTTCGGTAGATTTATTCAAAGAGCTTGAGTCTAAGAATAGCCTTTGAGGTAATGGGTTAACAAGCTAAACAGTACAATAAGTTACAAGTAAAGAGCTATGGAATTTCTCGGCCAAACCCTTTACTGTGACAACTCTTCAGAAACGTATCGAATATTGATAGTTCATTGTGTGTAAATTCTTATATCTTTCCATACTAATTGAAGTACATATGCTACCATTATAGTGTCATTTTTCAACAGGGAAAGGATTAACTAGATGGTTGAATTAATAAGCAAGTAACTATGACAAATAGATGATTGAATTAATGAATAAATAACTATGAGAAATAGAAAGTTGAATTAATTAACAAGTAACTATAAGAACTAGATGGTTGAATTAATTAGCAAGTTACTATGAGAACTATATGAGTTGAATTAATTAACAAGTAACTTTTAGAACTAGATGGCTGAATTAATTAGCAAGTAACTATGAGAAATGAATGGTTGAACTAATTAGCAAGTAACTATGAGAAATGGATGGTTGAACTAATTAGCAAGTAACTATAGGAAATGAATGGTTGAATTAATAAAAAAGTAACTATTAGAAATAGATGGTTGAATTAATTAGCAGGTAACTATGGCAACTAGCAACTATGATAACTAGACGGCTGAATTAATTAGCAAGTAAGTATGGTTAATAAATGACTGATGTAGTATTAGCAAGTAGCTAAGAGAACTAGATAGTTGATTATTAGCAGGTAACTATGACACCAGACTGCTAAATTAATAAATAAGAAGCTGTCACACCAGACGGCTGAATTAATTAGTAAGTAACTATGACACTAGACGGTTAATTTGATAAGCAAGTAGCTATGATACCAGACTGCTGAATTAATAAACAAGTAACTATGATACTAAATGGTTGAATAAAGAAGCAAGTAACTATAACACTAGACTGTTGAATTGATAAACCAGTAGTTGTTATACTAGACGACTGAACTAAATAGCAAGTAACTATGATACTAGTCTTTTGAATTCATAAACAAGTGACTATCATACTAGATGACTGCATTCATTAGATAATAACTACGTTATGGTACTATACTGTCAAATTAATAAGCAAGTTGTTATTATACTAGATGGTTGAACTAATAAGCAAGTAATAATGGCACTAGACCGCTGAATTAATTAGTAAGAAACTATGATACAAGACGGCTGAATAAATAAGCAAGTACTTATGATACCAGATGATTGCATAAATAAGCAAGTAACTATGATACAAGACGGATGAATAAATAAGCAAGTAACTACGGTACTATATGACAGAATTAATAAGCAAGTAACTATGATACTAGATGACTAAATAAACAAGCAAGTAACTATCATACTAGATGACTAAAATTAAGTAAGTAATTATGATAACAGGTGGATAAATTAATAAGCAAGCAACTATGATACTAGATGACTGAATAAATAAGCAAGTAACTGTGATGCCAGATTGCTGAATTAATAAGCAAGTAACTATAACACTAGACGGTTAAAATATTATTAAACAGTGTACACCTAGATCAGACATCCCCAGTAGAGGCTATCTGACCAGGGTTTACCATATGCCATTATAAGCACGTATCTGATAAATATTGTTACGGTTCTTATCGGTAGCTGTGCTCTTTATCGCTTCATGTTGGTAGCATGGTTCATTACGGTAATTACTCGCTTAACGCTTCTAAGTTTACAGGAGGTAACTAGATTGAATAACAACACAACACAGTATTCATCAGTTGATTGTCTTTATGCCAATGAGTGATGTAAATCTACAGCATAATAACTAAGTTATCTGGCCAACAGTACGAGAGTATTATTATATACACTGAAAGCGGCGAAACGACTACAATTCTCTCGTCCGCGATTCATCGAGTGGCATTATCAGTTCCAGGCATCAATCAATCTATGTAATATTATAAATTCGTAGATAAAGTTATTCCCAAAATTATCAATCTAAATGGTCAGCTCTCATATAATTTGGATAAATTTAGGTAAGGATCTTGATTGTTTACTGCTTCCTTACATCGAAAGTATTCATGTTGTTTCGTTATCGACTTTGACAGAGGATGGCTTCTCTGATATTAGTTCTAAACTGACTGACCTCGAGACTCTGATCTCGAGGGTTTATATAGGAAAACAGGGGTGGTTGAAAGTTTGGGGTGAGATCTATGGGTGATGGGCGAAATATTGGGCGATCCGCCCAGGCTAAAGGTGACGTGACGTCACCGCCCAAGGAAATCAACCAAAAATCGCCCAAACTATTGGACGTTAGCCAAGACGTAACCTCAAACTCTGTTCGAGACAATATATCAATATATATTAAAGGCACATTGTATACTAACCAATGTAAAATTATAGAAGGAAGACATAATTATCTCTTCTTTATTAACTTCTGTAGTATTTATGTATAATTCAAGCGTCTATAGCAACAATCCCATAATGCATTTAGATAAGATGGCTGCCATAAACAAAATGATGCTGGATTAATGCTGCTCGATGACAACTCGTTCTGTTGGCTCAGATCATCAAAACTGTGATAAAACATGGATTTACAACTCAGTTCCCTGTTGTTTAACAAATACATGTAGAGACAACAATGAATACTATCTACTTAGAGTAGATTAATGGCTATTCGTCCATGGATCTGCACGAACTGGATCTAGCAGCCAGCGTAACAAACAGATTGCATGAATTGTACTAGAGATTCATCAATCTGTAAACTTGCGTTGGTGTGCTACAACAGCAATAATATAAAAGAAACAGCAAGGAATTATACTGGAAATTATCAAATATAACTCAGGTAAGATGTTATACTAAGTTACAAAGTTACTGTTTGACTTCTGTCGTTATGCTATTACTCCAAGTTCCAAGTCCGTGCAAAATCATAGGGTAAATACCAGGGCATATCAATATTAATGATATCATTTATTTTACATTAAAACTCGTGTATTAAGATTTTAAAGCAACGGACCATAATTTCAGCAATATAGAATGAGTGTCAACAATAATTTCACTCAAAACATTCTCAGACTGTTTTTGTTCGTCATTTTGAATAAATGTAAATCTAAACATATTCTCATTCTCGTAATGATTATCCGTAATAGTAAGTAATTCTAAGAGAACTTTTACACAAAATCTTCAGTACCAGAGCTAAATAATGCGTCTGTCACCTTCTGTCAGACAGGCAGGTAGGAAGACAAGCAGGCCAACACAGACAGACAGACACTGGACAACGTAAAACTGATCCCTTTTAAACTAGCAAAATTATTCAGTCTTGCTTTAAACCGGTTTGTTTCCTATGGTAACACATTCGGACAAAAGGTAACGCTTAATTTTCGTCAAAGGTTACGCAGTAATGATGGTGGGTATTCCTACAGGCACTGTTTGATCTAGGTCAACTCTATTTGCAAAGGCATGGCTACTAAAACAAATAAAATATCCACATATCTATAAATGTATCTATTTTATTACATTGATGATGCGATAGCAAATGGAGGTTTCTATAGTCGAGTTGTTGTGTTCTTACAATTAATAAGCCTCTGATTGTGGTAGGTTCAAATCCCGAACAGGGAGTTTCAAATACATTGTAGTTTGTTTGAGGATGTGTCAGTGGTTGTTCCTGGTGGACATAAATGTATGTCTGTGCCAATTATTCCAAATGCATAAGAACACAAGAGTTCCTCACTAATTGATAATGAGTAAAAAGAGCTGAATGTCACGATAAAACTGAAAAATGTTTAAAAGGTATTAAATCCGCAACCAACAATCAACTAAACTAACCAACCTTTCAAACCTAATGAAATCAACAATCACCCAAACCAGCCAGCCAACCTAACAAACTTAAGGAAACATACAACCAACAATCAAAACTAAATCTAAACAACCAAATTAACCAAACCGACTGGCCTTACTAAACCACACCAATCGAACCAAACCAACCAACCAACCTCACCAAACCAATCACTCTACCCAAATCAATCACCCTACCCAAATCAATCAACCTACCCAAACCAATCACCCTACCAAAATCAATCACCCTACCCAAATCAATCACCCTACCCAAGCCAATCACCCTACCCAACACCCTACCCAAACCAATCACCCTACCCAAATAAACCACCCTACCCAAACCAATCATCCTACCCAAATCAATCACCCTACCCTCAATCACCCTACCCAAACGAACCACCCTACCCAAACCAACCAACTGAAGCAATCTAACCAACCTGCACAATCTAACAAAACCAACCGGTAGATGCAGGTTTGACTATATATATAACACACATTCAGTTTGCGTTTGATTCAGAAACACGTACTTGACATTATGAATATTTATGTAAGAAAAAATAACATCATTAATATATATCAGCGGTATTTTTATAATGGCATTTGTGTACATGATGGTTTTGGTATAGGAGAATACTGTATAGTCAGATCAATGGATATATGATTTCATAAGCAAACAGAACAGATCCTGATCAGACAGCTCCTACACAGGAGCTGTCTGATCTTGATCTACTCTGTTTGCAAATGTGTGACTATGTAGCAACACACATTCGGTCACCGCTTGATTCAGAAAGTAAACTCTAATGACTTCATCAATATTTAGTAGCTTTTTTATTATAGAAAGCAATAAGCAGATGATCGTATTACAATTAAAAAACGTAGCATCTGATCTACACAATTACATAAGTGATACAAGACTCTGATCAGACAACTCCTACAGGAGCTGTCTAATCTGGATATCTTCTGTTTGCACAGACGTGAAAAGGCGTTTATTTCGGGTACAGGTGTACATGAATATAGATGCTAGGATGATCGGGAATGAATTTTATTTTCATCTGTTCACGAAACATCAGTTATTCCAACAGTTGTGATATTGACACAGAAAACTGTGCCTGACTGCTCGAGTATGTCACGTGACTTAATAAGAGACACTGAAGGATCCTAGAATCTCTAAACGAGTTTTTGGTTCTGTTTCTAAGTAATTAAATGCAGTTATTGTCTGACAATATTGATCACTTTATTGTTACAGCCGACAAGTTGTCACATTGACCACAATGATGTTTTTCCTCAACCTACATGTCATGACAGAAATTCTGCCATTTACAAATCATGACGTCATCATTTATTACATGCATATTCATGGAGTAGAGGGTGAATACTTAACTATTTCGCCGGTTATGTCATTTGCAAACAAATGGACCCAGGTGATACACCGAGTAAACCATTCCCTCATATTGACACTTGTTTGGACCCAGATGACATGCCACGCTTTTTGGTGCCTCTGTAAAAGTCACAATCTGAAACCATTGTGATAAATTATTTATCACTATGGTTTCAAAATTACACAATTCTAACATTTTTCTTTTCTCTAAGAAAATGCTCCTTTTCTGTAGATTTAGTCAAAGAGGATCTTAAAAAAGGTTATGAGGTAATGGGTTAACCATAACATCTCATCAGTATCCAAACTTTTGGCGGCTGAACGGTTAACATTGAAAATGCTGCAATAATAATAATAATATATGCTTAAAGCCTGATGTATTGAAATATTAACTACCTGCAATTAGTTTAAGGTTTTGGGATGATATTGACAGAGCATGCACCAGCTTGTATCTCATTCTATACCAGTTATCTAGTTTGCTGCCACTCATCTGATCTGATACCAGTCATCAAGTTATCTATCTATCATCTCATCTGATACCAGATAACTAATCCGATAGCAGTCATCTCGTTTGCTGCCACTCATCCGATCTGATACCAGTCATCTAGTTTGCTACCACTCATCTGATCTGATACCAGTTAACTCATCTGATACCAGTTATCTAGTTTGATACCACTTACCTCATCCGATTGCACTTATTTCATCTGATACCAGATGTCTCATGATACCAATTATTTCATCTGATACCAGATGTCTCATGATACCAGTTATTTCATCTGATACCACTTATCTCATCTGATACTAGTTATATATCTGATACCAGTTAACTAGATTGACACCATTTATATTATCTGATACCAGACATCTCATGGTACCAGTTATATAATCTGAAACCTGTCATCTCATCTGATATCAGTCTATTTGCGATGATGAGGGTTAACCCTCAGCCTGCTATGAAAATGAGGTCTGCTTAAGCTCTGAGATGTTGTTGCTGTCACTTACTCTGATTTGTTCAAGTGTTTGACATACTATTGACAGAGTGTCAAATAGATTGGGTTCTGTTGCTAAGGGTTAAAAGTATATTTAGTTGAACTTCGATATCTCGAAAGCGGATAACTAGAACTTCGGTATAACTCGAAAACTATGATGCAACACACATTCAGTGAGTATCCCTTCAAAATTTACAATAAAGACTTTATCTAAAATAAAGAAAACTGCGCATATACAGAAATACATGTGACAACTTAATAAAGGTCATACATGGACTTAGAATTAGACCTGCATTGAACAGAGAACTTGAGAAGTCGTTCAGTAATTTGTATGGTCCCATGATGTTTCAGATATTGAAGCATAATTATATATATTTACTTTTCCAGATGTTCTCTTCCAAGCAACTGTGTTTCTTGTTTTGTTTGTTGATGACCTTGATGACTTTTATTCACGTGGCTAGATCATATCCAGCTCCTGGTAAGTACAAGTAAAATTTAACATTTCACCGCAAACAGCCATTGTCACCGAACTGTAATACGACATCGAGTAATTTCAGATCAGATGCAACAATTTTACCGTTTGTCCCATCCTCTAATTCTTTGCAGTTTAATGCTTTTAAATTTATACACTTTATCTCAATTCAAATTGGTTGCAGATGATTGCAGAAAACTTGACACAGAAAAGAGTTAAGCCGTACCAGGAGAAAACAAATGCACTTCTAGTAATGGTTAACGCTTTACTTCATATCTATGCCTTTCTACAAATTTGCTAACAGCAGATTCAGACCAGGTTCCTCCTATATGTTTATGCGCCATTATAATAGTTAATGTAATAAATATTCATGACGTCATTTCTTGCATGAGTAAAGGATTAATGTTACATACTTGCACTATTATTCTTTACAAAACGATTGTTTATCAGACTATTCAGTTTGAAAATATCTGGTAGGAAGCTTACTAGTCATACTAGCTATACAATGTCTTGTAACATGTTTACAAGTCACGCTAGCTATACAATATCTTGTAACATGTTTACTAGTCATACTAGCTATACCATATCTTGTAACTAGTCATACTAGCTATACAATGTCTTGTAAAATGCTACTAGTCATACAAGCTATACAATGTCTGGTGGCATATTTATTAGTCACACAAGCTATAAAAATTCCTGTACATTCTTACTAGTCATACTAGCTATACATTGCCTGGTAACATGTTTACTAATCATACTAGCTATACAATGTCTGGTAACCTGTTTACTAGTCACACTAGCTGTATTGTAACATGTTTACTAGTCATACTAGCTAAGTCACACTAGTTATATAATGTCTTGTAACATACTTACTAGTCATACTAGCTATAGAATGTTTTGTAACATGCTTACATGTATTAGTCATACTGGCTATAGAATGTCTTGTAACATGTTTATTACTCATACTAGCTATAGAACGTCTTGGAACATGTTTACTAGTCACACTAGCTATATAATGTATTATAACATGTTTACTAGTCACACTAGCTATACAATGCCTTGTAACATGTTTAATAGTCATACTAGCTATAGAACGTCTTGGAACATGTTTACTAGTCACACTAGCTATATAATGTATTATAACATGTTTACTAGTCACACTAGCTATACAATGCCTTGTTACATGTTTAATAGTCATACGAGCTATATAATGTCTTGTTACATGTTTACTAGTCATACTAGCTATACAATGGCTTGTAACATGCTTACACTGACTTTACAATGTCTGGTAGCACGTTTACTAGTCACAGTAGCTATACAACGTCTGGTATCAATGTCAGGAATAGCCAGTAATGAGGACATTCGTCATTCGGTGACCTAAATTGATGCAATATGGTCTATATGGATATAAAGCCAGGGCGATTATACAAGCATTCTGCATACAAAGTCAAGCTCACTGTTACTCGAAACAGAAAAGAAACTGCTTTCATAAATCAAAGGTATGGGGTGTTTGGGGGAAGTTTTGAGTAAGGATCAATGGAATAGTTGAATTAAGGGTTTAAACAATGTCAAATGCCGCAAAATTATATTATTTTTGTGATGTATTTATTTCTGAATCCACTGAATAATATCGTTTTGTTTGTTCTAAGATGACCTTGGGTTAGATGTGCCAATGGGTTTCGACACAGATTTTCAAATTCTGGACAAAAGACGACGGATGGGCTGGAGGTAAGCACTGACATCTTAATCTGCTGATTCGCTACCACTAGGTATCGTTCATAATACATGAACAGCATACAAACGTGTATCAGTAAGTAATGCTGTATCCGGTTTCATAATTATTTATGTGTGTATTCAACAACCAGTATTATATGACATAATCTTTTGAATGCAGGATACACATACATCGTCATTTGCAAACAGTGTAGACCCAAATCAGAGGAGCGTGATCCTAATCCTCCTAGAGGAGCCCTCTGATCAGAGGTTCACTGTTCGTCGTCTAGTAAGTTTAAAGCCTTTCCTTTGGATGTACTCTTTAGATTTAGACAAATTAGAGGAGCTTTATCCTAATCCTCCTAGAGGGATCTCTGATCAGAGGTTCAATGTTTGTCACTCAAATCGTCTACTAAGTTTAAAGCCTTTCCTACCTGGGTGGACTCTTTAGTTAAAGACTGATGGGTACTTCCACGCTGTAAATTCAGGGATACAATGGTAAACTCTTTACTACGTTAATTGATTACTTACAGGGAGCATTACTGATTGATTACTTCCCAGGAGCATACTGATTGATTACTTCCCGAGAGAATTACTAATCGACTACTCCCAGTTAGCATTATTGATTATTTCCAGGGAACATTACCAATTGACTACTGCCTGCAGGCATTACTAATTGATTACTGCCTGGGGCATTACTATTAAATAACTTCCAGGGTACATTACTAATAAATTACTGCCTCGAGGCATTACTGATTGATTACTGCCTGGGGCATTACTAATAGATTGCTTACCGGGATATTACTGATTAATTAATTCCCTGGAGCGTTTCTAATTGATTACTACCAGTGGATCTGTTCGAATTTAGCAGCAAACAGTTATTGATAATATTACGGACAACGACAACAACTCTGATGCCGGAATTATAACAATAGCTCGTGTTATTTTCCTAGAAAAGACAAACGGATATCATCTGCTTGAGATTTCAGAGCGGCCATTTCTTCCTTTTTAAACAAATACAATCATTGTCAAACAGTTCGGACCAACTTTGGTTGATTGGTAGGTTGTGTTGATTAACGTTCACTTCGGCCACCCATTGGCTAATTGGAAACCCAAGGGGTAAGCTAATACTGAAACACCCGGACACGACGCCTTATCGATAGACTTTCTGTGGTACTGTTAGGTGCCCGGTGTCAAGGACTAATACATCAGACCTCGGTTTATAAAATCTCTTCCAAAGGACTAGGATAGGCAAACTTAGCAAAATAATGTTTATATAGCCAACGTGTTCTAAATGAGATTATAAAACTGTTTGCATTTTTATCTTTTCTTTTCCAGCAAGTGCAGTCGATTTTTCAAATGGAGATGCGGAAAAGAAACACGTATTGTGAGAGGCAAGCGGTTTGCCTAGACCACAGCCTTGCATAAAAATGGATACTTTTTGGCTGTGATGACGAAAACACTGATTTGTTACAACATATTCACGTACTTATATAGTACATAGACACACTCTAACTAACGAACTTTTTAACATTATAGATGTGCTATGGAGGAGTTATTAAAACTGAAAATAAATATCGATACAAATATATCTGTCTCTTCTCTGACCCTCTCTCATTCTGTCTTCGC
Organism: Azorinus chamasolen; assembly: GCA_963576725.1. Classification (NCBI taxonomy): domain Eukaryota; kingdom Metazoa; phylum Mollusca; class Bivalvia; order Cardiida; family Solecurtidae; genus Azorinus; species Azorinus chamasolen. The sequence goes on from OY755246.1 coordinate 84,315,084, forward strand.
GTCTTTTTTCTCCTTCATTCTCTCTCTCTCTCGTTAGCTCTCTCTCTTAATCTCTTTTTCTCATTCTAAACCATATGATTAGTAAGCGTTTGAACTCCTGCATTACTAATATTTTAACCTGACCTGAAACATTCTTTTCAATCCAGTCACGATAGCCTCAATAAGGGAATGTCAAATACTTTTAACCATTTACTCCATGAATATTCGTGTATGAAATAATGGCATCATGAATATTAATTAGATTAGTTATTATAATAGCACATGGGAAGTTTTAGCCTAGGCATAATCTGTAGAATGATATCTTTATTATATCACAAGTAATCAGAGTAGACCCTGATCAGATGTAGGTACCATCTAATATGGGTCTTCTCTGTTTGCAAAAGCATAGAAAGGCACCTTTAACCCATTGCCTCCTAGGCTATTTTAAGACACAACCTCTTTGAACAAATCTACCGACAAAAGGAGCATTAACTAGAGGAAAGGATTTTTTTTAGAATTTTGTAGTTTGAAACCATTCGGATAAATAGATCACTTGCTACTATAGGAGCAAATGCTCTATTTATCCCAATGGTTTCAGAAAGTTACTTCTACAGAGTCGTCAATATGAGGAAAAGGGTTAAGGAGTGAAATGTCAAAAAATAAAACTACCAAGAGGCCCTTTCTCTATTAATATGCATCCAATAAAAATGTCGTTCCGATACGCACATCTCCTATTTCTAATGGTACTTTCTAAAACGTTTCATTGAAATAGAATAGGGTCAATTGTTGGTTTGAAATAGCCCTCTCTCTGATTAATATTCATGTAAGAAATATTAGCGACATAATTATTTATGAGCTAATTTTTATAGGAGTCGTCTGACCTGGGCTTACTCTGTTTGCAAAGGCGTCAGGAGGCGTTTACATGATGAAATGGTTAATCAAGACCATAAAAATCAACAGACCATTTAAATCCAGTTTGATGACAGATGTATATGGTTCTTGCAAGTTGCACTTCTGAGTGTGATCCGTCTGTACAACATGAGCTCGATGATGGTCCTATATCGCTCCCATGTTAAATGTAGCACTTACTGAGATGTCCTAGATATGGTCATCAGTGGACTACCAAATGCCATTCAAGCTTTTAAAAAGTGTCTGTATAGTTATATAAGGTATTAGCCACGCTCCTGTATTTTAAGATCTCAACAATATTTAACAATTTTGTTAAAGGGTCACCAGGCGACTATTTAAACTTAAGTGGACATTGGGTTTGGAGAATATATTTAACCCTTTCACCGCCGAAGTCGCATAAATGCACCACGACAAATAGTGCAGTCCCAGATCAGACGCAGCCTTTTCAACGCGGCGTCTGATCAGGGAATTCACTTTTTGTCTCATTCTCTTTTTCTATATATGTGTTTTATTCTTTCGAAATTTGCATTATTTATCTCATTTCCTTATTGTACCGAATGATTTAACAAAATTTGGATTGTAAACGACACTCAGAAATTTGATGCCGAAAAGGTTAAAGGTTTTAAGGAAATCCAGCCCGCCCCTGGTGGCCATGTTTTTTGAGACACCAACATGCTTTAAAAAAGCTTGATAAAGGGTCACCAGGAGACTATTCCTACCAAATGCTATATAAACAGGACCATCTGTTTTGGAGAAAAATAAAGGTATTCTATTAACAGGTAGAACAGGTAGAAAGTTATATAAGGAATCAAGCAACGCCCCTGGCGACCATGTTTTTTGAGACATTAACATGCTTTAAAAAAGTTTGATAAAGGGTCACCAGGAGACTATTCCTACCAAATGCTGTATAAACAGGACCATCTGTTTTGGAGAAAAATAAAGGTATTCTATTAACAGGTAGAAAGTTATATAAGGGAATCTAATAACGCCCCTGGCGACCATGTTTTTAAGATAAAAAGATAATTTGAACATTTTGGTAGAGAGTTCACAGAAAGACTATTCCCTTCAAATATCATTCAGTTCTGACCAATGTTTGATAAGATGTTTAAATATTTCTGTTTTTGGTTGGCATGATAACCAGTTCTATATGGATCCAGATTATTTTAGCAATTTTATAGAGCATGATACAAAGACCATTTCTTTAAAGTTTAGTTACTATCTGCCTTGTGGTTTCAGAGATGTCATTTAAAGCAACTGTTCAAGGACGGACGGACAGACTCGCGTTCTCAAGGCTTGAATGTTATGTGACTACTCGTTGGTTCAAAAGTCACATAAAAGGAAAGATACAAAAGGTATTTTGTTCTCAGTATCACATAACCATCAATCCGCGTGAGAGGATATACAGACAGACGGCGGACGAATGGACGTGGGACTATAGGCAATCACAAAAACTCACAGAAGCATCCTCAGGTGACCTAACAAGTTTAATCAATTATCTTTGGTACTTTTGAAATACTGCGCTGATAATGTATAAAATAAAGGACATAAATACGGAGAATGTGAAATGGTTTGTGGACACTGCACTTCTCTCCAATTAGATCATTTTGTATTTGAAGTCCGAAGTCGATAGCTTTAGTACTTTTTAAGTTGTGTCTCGTACATAAAACTAAATCCAATCAGTAGTTGCTACAGCCTTGACAAGAAATTCAACACACACTGAATAAAAGGACAATACTAAAACCTATAAAGTCAAAAGCCTTTTTACGATTTAAATTATACCACTGACAAGAATATGTGATGTTCAGACAGACATGCGGACAGACAAGGTGACTCCAAGTCACCCAACTAAACTTCGTTTATGGGTGTATGAACGGTAATAACTGGCAAGAGCATCATGCTGGCCCTGGTATTGCTCACCAGACAACAGAGGAGAAGATTTTCAAAATATTCACTATATGAATCTTTAGAAAACTGGTCACCCCAGGGGCGGGGCCCCATTCGACCCAGGTTGCATAATTCATTTAACTTTTGTAGAAAACTTCAAAAGGATGCTATGTGCCAAATATGAAAGCTGAAAACCTTCCAGATTCAGAGAGAATGTTCAGGTTTCACAATATGTTTCTATATAAAACAAGGCAACCTTGGGGCATGGTCAAATGTGACCCCAAAGGCATAATTTGTAGAAGACTTTTGTAGAAGACCTGAAGTTGTGTTCTGTGTCAAATATTAAAGCTGAGAACCTTCCAGTTTCAGAGGAGAAGCTTTTCAAAGTGTTCAATATGTGTCTATACAAAACTGGCCAACCCGGGGGCGGGCCACATTTGACTCCAGGGGTATACTTTGTAGAACTTTTGTAGAGGACCTAAACATGATGTTATATGCCAAACATGAAAGCTGAGAACCTTTCAGTTCCAAAGGAGAAACAATCGAACGTTTTCTCCAAAGAAAATGGTCATCCCCTGGGAGGGGCCCATTTTGATCACAGAGACATAATTTACATGTATATAACTTTTGTAGATGACCTACAGATGATGCTATGTGCCAAAGATGAAAGCTAAGAACCCTGTAGATTCAGAGGATAATATTTCAAAGGTTCAAATTGTTGACGACTGACAACGCACGATGCACGCTGACGGATGACGGACACCAGGCGATGGCAGAAGCTCACACTGAGCACTTTGTGCTATGGTGAGCTACATTTGGCCAGAAATATTTAAATAAAGCCCAAAGGAAGTGACAATACTCTTTATTACAAAATAACATTTAAATACATTTACAAGAAAGCAATGCAATGTAGTCATACATATATCAACATGAAATAAGTACACGCTTTTTGGAAAGCATATAATTGTAATGAAATATACATAGCTGAATTTCGATATGTCGAACTCGGATAACTCGAAATTTGGGATAACTCAAATACGAAGTTCGGCTCCTCCAAAATTTACAATCTTGCATTTTTCCAAAATGCATCATTACGCATATCTAGAAATACATGATATAGCTTATTGCATGTCATACAGGAGTATGAGCCTCCGCAATAAGTTGGGTCTGCATTAAAGCTGTGAACTAGAGAAATTGTCCAGCCTAGAAATTGGATAACTCAAAACCTTGTTATCTCAAAGTAATGTGTTAGTTCCTTTGAAGTTCGAGATATCAAAATGCAGCTGTATAGCAAGAGCTTATCGCAAACTTAATATGACTACAAGAAATTCAACGAATTCATGTTGATTATTGGCAATGTGTTTGGTCCCAGTGTTTGGCATCTCATCAGAATCCAAACTGTCTGACAGCCTGGTTGGGTTTTGAAACTAAAATAAACAACCACACATTGCAACTTGTAGTATAAATATAATGCGTATTGAGGAATAAAACAGATCTGCTCTAAGCTCTCGGCATACAAGATATGTTAAACCTGAAGTATACATAGAATTGGTATTGAGAAGTTATAACAAATTTGCTCTAAGCTTCTCGGCATAAAGATATGTTAAAGTTGTAGTATATGAGAAGTTACAACAAATTTGCTCTAAGCTTATCGACATACAAGACTTCTGACAGTTTGTTATATGTATACATCATCGCTTCAAGTACGAGTAACTAGTGAATATTGTGAAATATATATTATATAGACAAAACAACTGATAGAATATATAGACAAAACTACAAAGTAAACAATGAATACATAACTCATATCTATAAAATATATGAATATAGTTTAGCCTTAGTTTATTATCTTGTACTATATACATGTGTCAATAGGACACACGATACCATACGCCTTTGTCACTCGATCAAAGGAAATATTTCAACCTTTTATTCCATAAATATTCATATATAAGAAATAATCACAGCTAGAACTTAACTTTGCACAATATTTGAAGGGGAAATGAACAATTTATTTTTAGCTATGGAAGAAACTACATAATCATATCTTTATTACTTCATAAGAAAACAGCGTAGACCATGATCAGAAAGTCCCTACAAGAACTGTCTGATCTGGATCTATTCTGTTTGCAAATGCGTTTAAAGACGTATATATGGAACAAAGGGTTAACAAATATACTTGGTAAGTCAATACTAAAACCCCACAGGTGTCCAACTTAACCCTTCGCTTGCTGAATTTTAAAATACATTTCTCCTTCTTTACCCATGTCCTGTTGTATAATTACATATATCTTCACTGTGTGCACGTATTTCTCTGTGCAATCACTGCTGTGGAGTACACTGGTTGCACAATCAACTTGTAAATAGTGCAGACCCTGATGCAGGAGCTGTCTCATCTGTCTATTCACTATTTACAGGTAGGTATATTGACGTGAATAGCAAGCGAAGGGTTAACTTTGTATTGGGGTTCTTTGTTATCAGTATTGCATTCTTATTGTGACGACTTTCAGCTACAAAACTCTTAACACGTTAAGCGAGTTTCGTCTGCAACACTTATCAAAATACAACTTGTCTAATTTCTTTTCAAACTTATGGTCAATGTGTCAAACAGTTTGGACCCTGATGTATCTATGTCAAATACGTTTGTAGTTAAGTAAGACATAAACAAGTGTGATAGATATATAGGTGGTAGGATAGCCAGTCAAGGGTTAGTCCAAATCTCCCTTTTGTTACACTGTGACATAAAACAGAAAATCATGAAATAACGCCAAGTTAACTCTTTCACTGCCAAATTTCGTATCTGTCCTTATCTATGCAAACAGTTTGGATCAAGATGTAAAGCCGTATGAGTCGGCTTCTCATCAGGGTCCAAACTGTTTGTAACTGTTACTATTTCATGAAACAAAAGAAATATTGAAAACTGAAAATTGTAGCACACGATAAGGTTTGCAGACGACAAAAGTTGGAAACGAAATAGTTAAACATACACATATCCCCTAGAACTTAACCCTTTCCTTCATATATAGGGTCTGCTCTGTTTACTTTTGATCTTATAAAGATCCGATTCTACAGTTTTTGTCAAAGCAGAAAAATGTCTTAAAAAGATTACCTTATAAAAATTCAGCTTATAAATATTCATTATTTCTTACATGAATATTGAACAGGGGAAGGGCTAAACTATTAGAGATCATTTGTCGACACTATGCATACTAAGAAATTATGTTTAATAAAGGCGATACTCTGAAAATGGTTTGATCACTTTTTATATGAAAAACATGCCGACAAGAAACCGCGTAAATTGTTTTGGTAGTTAATGAATAAAGTCTATGTGTCAAGGTTGAAAGTATCTTCATTTTCATTATCATTCATAGCTACAGTAAATACCCTCTTCTGTAAAGACAAAAATGTGTAATTCTGGATGGTTGACAAATGTGGAAGCTTAAAGCAGAATAGAAGTTATGCAGAAAGCCTCTGTGGGAGTCTTATGCAATACAATTGTCTGGTATTAAGTATCCTTTCTGGTTTTGAAACAGCCATGTTTATTCATTCGGTGGTTGGTTTAGAGGAATTCCATTGTATGTACTGACGATATACATTAACTAGAGACAGTTTCTTCAGGCTAGGCAATATTAACCTCACAATGTATCAATTGTCTTGTTAATAATCATTGTAATTAAATACAAAAAGGACCAATCTAGTGTTTAAAAAGATCCGTTAATGCTTCATTAAAAAACAGACTGTCTTTGTTAATTGCATTCTTCTACAACACAAAAGAGAACAATACAAGTTTTAACAAATGAGCTGGTTTACATTTCACTATCTCCCAATCCTTAAGACATTTTATTATCTCTTGATCAAAATGTACACGTCAATATAGAAGAATGTCATGCCTGATATATTAAACTTAATGGCACCCTAAAAGTTTTCATTACATATACGGTTTGAAACGATCAACTTTGTTCTAATTATAACGTTCTATTGACATTATTCTCTGTAGGCATATTGCTCAAAGAAAATATTATTTAGCTTTTCAATATTTACACTTAGCATGTTTGCTCAAACTCTCATCTTCTACAATTTTCACTTAATTTCGTTTAATTAAAACTTTAAAACTAAAGACATTCTAGTTACCTCCTTGATAGTGATAAAACGTGTGGGCTTCTGGTGTCTCATCCAGATTCAAACTGTAACTTTACAAGGTGAAGGGTTAACATCATATGTCATTTATCAACAGCTTGGGCATTCTTGTAGAATACATTTTCTACCAACAGAGGAATGCCATGCTATATCATATGTCATTTATCGACAGCTTGAGCAATTCTGTAGAATATATGTTCTGCCAACAGAGACAACTTGCTTCCAAAACTTTATTGAGACAGTTTTTGTCTACCCACTATATCCACTACTATATTGCGGGATATTGAATTGTTAAAGAAATTGGTGCAAGTCCTTAACCTTTTATTCCAAAAATAAAGTATACGCATTTGCAAAGAGAGTAGACCCAGATCCTATATGAGCTGTCTGATCAGGGTTTCCTCTGTTTGCTAATGATATAACAAAGCTCTAATTCTACAGTTTCTGCCACGGTATTGATATCAACCATCATACAAGTGCTGACCTCAGTAATCAACTGAGTTAGTGACAAGACAGACACAAAGTTTAAGAGCCATACCTAATAGAAAGACACTTTATTATCGTTTCTCAGATATGACTCCTTTCAGGAAAATAGGTTGAGGCAAAATATATATGGTTATTTGGCAAAACAGGACCATAACTCTAATGTTGCATATCCATATAAGTGATACTTGCAGACCGCATTTCCTACTAGTACTGAATATCTTTACATGAAAAACCGTTTCTGAGATATAGCACAGGCAGACAAAAAGCTTAGCCTATATTTTCGGCAAAGAGTCATAACACATGTCCCAAGGTCAATGTCAATACACCTGCATGGGGTGCATTTTCTTATGCAACAGAAAAATATGGTACATTCTTTGGTGTTCCAAAGTCACTATAAAGGATACTTGCAGGGCAGTATATCCTTATGCCATGTAACATTTACACTAAATTTCACAGACAAACTCTTTACAGTTTCTGACAAATGACTCCAGAAAGAAAAAAACTAGAAAGAAGACAGAAACAATTGTGACAAATAAAGCATTTGCTCCCAATGCTTTATTTATCACAATATTTTCAAAATATGAGTTTTACAGAGATCTTTAAAGGTGTCAATAAGAAATGGGTTAATACCTTCCAGTTACTTCAAAGTGTTCACCAAACACCCACCTTGGCACACATCTTATCAGGTTCTACATCGTTTGACGCTCGGACATAATTTATCTAAATATCTGCCCTACAAGTTTGCATTATGATAGACAATATACAGTTACATACTTAAGTATATGCCCTATAAGTGTATATTATGATAGACAATAGACTGCTACATACTTATCTGTGATTAATGAAAAAAACAACAAAACACAGACAAAACATTCTGATTAACACTATACCTAATGAATATTGAAACAACAAAATGGCATATTAAATAATAATAGCTATTTATGTCAAATGGCAAATGAAAAGGGTATATCTGGCCATGACTTAATCTATAGAATAAGATATGTGAATATATTATTAAGTAAACAGATAACTCCATAATCAAAGACTCCTATGGAGGAAATTTGAGCTGGGTCTACTCTGTTTGCAAATGCGAGAAAAGGTATTTCTATCAGTATAGCATTTACTTTGAAATAAACTGAAATCAAAACAAATCATTGAAAGACAATAAAATATTTAACAAGACAGTCATGCTGGTTCATTAGTCATGTGATCTATTTGGTTAAATGACAAAGTAGTAAAGTCAAGCAGGAAAAGCCACACCACCATCCCCGAAACACCGACAGAAAGTAAATAATATAGCAATGTATACACATACACACATACATACAGCCATCGAAAGACGACAACGAATATTGATCTGATTGTTTAATATTTAACTACATGTACCATGTAACATGTTTACAACATGGCATCCATATTTATTTTATAAATTACAATTATTTCAACTGTCTTGGTTAAGTGGTATCTTAAGAAACATTTTTGATAAAGGTTCAACTGATGACTAATCCTGCAAAACATTTATGGGTGTGGTTGATACTTTAAATGTTTCACTATAACAGTATAAGAATATTTAGCCATATACAAAAATCAGCCCAATAGTTTCACGGAAAAAGATCCTTGGAGAGTTCAATATACAAGAAAATTTGCTAAGTTTGAGTGTAACGTTTCAATACATTGGCTGAAATCATCTGTAATTCATAAAAGAATGTCTTGTGAATCTTTGAAATCGGCATATTGCACAAAAAGTATCAATTTTGATTGGTAGATTTCAAAAGTCAATAATCAGTATCTTGACCGCCATGTACAATGCTGACTGCCTGACAATGACATCATATTGAGAGCACAACCTTGTTTATGTCTGCCTGTGTGATGTTATTCCATTCTCATCCTGTGATGCTCGTAGGTCAATGACGTTGTTTGGCGGGTTTGGACGTCGACGTACGCATTGATCAAGATTATCCAATATCTATTCAATTGGATTCAAATCCGGCTTTTTGAGCGCCAGTCAACGTGAAATCAGTGTTATGGTATACCATTATATATTTACTGGTATACACAATTACCCCTTATGTACACAGTGAAAGTTCTCAAATTTAGCATTAATCAAGCTCACTGGATTTTATCTAGGGATTAACTGATCGATTTTCACAATATAGCAGTTTTAGTAATTACCACATGCTGCATAATGATACATATATGAGTGTGCATTTCAAAGTAATCTCGAAAGGTTCGCACATACTTTACGAAAATTACTGTTTGGTTCAGTGTAGTACTGTACAATAAAAAGAATAAAATAGCTCTGCCTCTGTTGACACTTTTTTAACGAATCCCAACCACTTGAACAATTTGGTAGACTATCACCTATACAATATTTCTTCATATATACCGGTTTTCTGCCAGTAGTTTCAGACGCTTCTGTTAGTAGTTTCAGAGGTGACGTCATTTAAAGGAAAAGTAAAAGCCAGCAATTTAGCTCAGTTGAGTATACACAGGTGGATGCTTAAAGCAAGGTGAAAGTAAAACAAAACGCTTCTATAGAAGCGCTCTATTTACTTTCACCTTGCTTTAAGCATCCACCTGTGTATACTCAACTGAGCTAAATTGCTGGCTTTTACTTTTACTAATAACACCTAATTAACACATTTTAGTGGTCGTTATAGAGAGGTTTTACTGCAGTGCCATTTCCGGTCAGTTGCACAGAAACATCAATACTCTTTCTATTGATATGTCATACTTTTGGCTGCAAGTGCAAATGGTTAAAATACCGGACTGTTGCAACTACATGTACTTTTCAAATAGCCCTCGTCAGCTATCTGTACTCTGAGCATTGAAAACTAATATTAGAAATATCCATATCTATCATAATAGTTTCCATAATAAACAGCTTTTACAGCCGACTTCAATAAGTATCTATCTTTACCAGAACTGAAATCTAGATATACAGAGATGTAATAAATGTACAAAAGATTTAAATATCTATATCTACACAGATTTTTATCCAACTGAAAGTAGACTTGCAGTATAATAAATTTATCATGCAGTTTCTTCCAAGTGTATCTGACAAAGTATTACTTATTTAGTAATTCATTATTAGAATGCGCCACCCATCACACTCAAACTCTTTCTCCATGATTTCTGTGATCCAGGAATAATGGTCAAGTACCATGGGTAGATACTATATACATGTAACTAACAAAATCATATTGTAGCGGGTTTCATTACAGTCCCCAAAACAAAACAATACATCTATTATGCATTCACAGCCTACCATCGAGTTACCATGGTAACCAACACTTTTAAAAGATCTGTCATTAAGTTCAGGGTACCTAAATACCCCTAAATACAAATTTGCACAAAAACAAATAATATCTAAAGTGTGTCCAATCAGGGGTTCACCACTTCATTATCCTTTACAAACACATACAACTAAGTTCGGGGGTACCCTAATACCCCTACATACCATAACTGATTTTTTATAAGACAATATGAACAAAAAGAACTTTTGACCATAAGGGAAGCCAAGGTTTAAGTAATGTTACTTCCTATGCAAACAGAGAAGTTTATGATCAAACAGCTACTTAATGATATGGCTGAACTGGGTCTGCTCAGCTTGAAAGTGTGTAAAAGGCATTTATATCAGGTAAAGGACAATCAACTCCAATCAACGACCGTTTGCACTGATATACCAAATAATGGCAAATATACAGAAGAGTGAGAAAATATATTAATTTCAAACACAAAAACACAATTATCAACTGTTATTCATGTATGAAAGTGTACAAAATCACAGGATACTTCATAGTGTATCATTATCATATTTGATAACACTGAAGCGTACCAAATCCCAGGAGACTTCCTAGTGTACCAAATCACAGGAGACTTCATAGAGTATCAAATCACAGTAGACGCCATAGTGTACCAAATCACAGTAGACGCCATAGTGTACCAAATCACAGTAGATGCCTTTGTGTACCAAATCACAGGAGACTCCATAGTGTACCAAATCACAGTAGACGCCATAGTGTACCAAATCACAGTAGACGCCATAGTGTACCAAATCACAGGAGATACCTTAGTGTACCAAATCACAGGAGACTCCATAGTGTATCAACTCACAAGACACTCCATAATGTACCAAATCACAGTAGACGCCATAGTGTACCAAATCACAGGAGATACCTTAGTGTACCAAATCACAGGAGACTCCATAATGTACCAAATCACAAGAGACTCCTTAGTGTACCAAATCACAGGAGTCTCCATAGTGTACCAAATCACAGGAGACTTCATAGTGTACCAAATCACAGTAGACGCCATAGTGTACCAAATCACAGTAGATGCCTTAGTGTACCAACTCACAGGGTACGCCATAGTGTACCAAATCACAGGATACGCCATATATTATCATATGTTATAACACTATAAATACTCTACCATTGGAAGTGTTTCATTTATATATCCAGGACTGTTAATAAGATATATACTGATTCTAAACCCTATTTGCTGTAACTCATTGGAATCACATAAGGGAGGCAATTCTAATGAGTTGCAGTAAGATAGGATTTTGGCATATAAATATTTAAGATATATTATTTAGATTGCTAAATATGCTTCTTATTTACAGTCATGCTTATTTATTTGATTTCATCTTGGCAGCAGAGTGTACATCCATATATATGAGGATATCGGGTATCAATCGGTTGTCTACTATTGTCCATCCTCTGTCACGTCATTTGATGTTGCAGCAACACGTCTTTCCGAAGCCTGAAAATAGTTTTTTTTAAATAATTACAACCAAATCAATTATCTACCTAAGCAAGACCACTTAAGAACACTAAGAAATTGACCATTCATGCAAGTTGAAGTGTAGATATTTCAGACAATCTGTAGTGTAGCTTAGTTCCTGGTAACTGCAATGCTTCCAAGTCAGTCTTCTAAAATTGTATTGGTTTCAATTAAGTGTTCATTGACCTTTTGACCCTTTCTCTCATGAATATTCATGTAAAACAAGATCCTCTCTGGGATCATTATAGTGTTGATGGTATAAGTTTTGAAAATTAGATACTGATTAAGTCGGTGCTAGGGGGCGTGAGTACTGAGTTGTGTTGCACTTTAATTACTACTCATGAGTGAATATGAACAGACTCAATAAAACCGAGTCTGCAATTTTCTCTTTTGGCATTGTTACTTTTGTTTTCGAAGGATCACCCACTTTTAGAATATATTTATTAGCTAAACTTTTGAAATGATGTATGAATTGTTTGAAACCTGAACTATACAGACGAAGATCTATATAGTATGACTAAAAAGTAGGATTCTATAGTATGGCTTAACAAAAGTGCAGACCCTTATCAGACAACTTTTGTAGGAATCTATATCTAGTGTGACTAAACAAAAGTGCATACCCTCACAGACAGGTCCTGAAGGAATCTATAGTGTGACTAAACAAAATTGCAGACCCTCACAGACAGTTCCTGTAGGAATCTATAGTATGACTAAACAAAAGTGCAGACCCTCACAGACATATCCTGAAGGAATCTATAGTGTGACTAAACAAAATTGCAGAACCTAATCAGACAGCTCCTGTAGGAATCGATCTATAGTATGACTAAACAAAAGTGCAGACCCTAATCAGATAACCCTAGTAGGGGATGTCTGTTAAGGGATTACTTTGTTTGCAAACTCATTGTTTTACAATCTGGTCAGAATATACATGTAATTAATTTCTCTATAATGAAGGCTCACCTGAGAAAATACACCAGTTTCACTGATTGATATTCAAAAGACTCTATAACAACACATAACCTGGCAAACAGAAAAGTATACATTTTACTTTCATTTCACCACACTAAACATCAAGTAAAGGTTCATTTTATCATGCAGTGTCTCAGTTTATAAATACATGTACTAGATTTCCAGTAAGATTATATGTAACATGTAGCAAGACATGTTCCAAACATACATTGTTTGCCAGTGTCTCAATAATATAAAACTGTTTTCAATAAGATCACATGTAATATGAAGTCAGCCATGTTCTATACCTACTGTCTCAAAAATATAAAACTGTTTTCAATAAGATTGTAAGTAACATGTAGTGAGCCATGTTCTGGTCCTACACCGTTTTTGTGTTTACCAGCATTCCCCAGGTTCCATGTCATTGGCACCCCTTCCCTATTCAAAAACACAACTAAACATTCTGAGATCTTTCCCTCACTTATGATAACTCTTTTTTAGTTCATCTGGCACAAATGGTCAATACAGGTTATTGTCATAGTGCTATGTCTTCCATTGTTTTAAATCATGCATCATAAGCATTTACATATTTCGAAGAATGGCTTTCAAAACTACTAGACCAATGATTATTTCAATCAAACCTCGATCACCAGAATCATTTAGACTTGTCCTTTATCAGATTTGTTTTCAAATATAGATCATACATGTCGGAATCCAGTTGCCTAACAAGTAATTAGTACATTCAAATAGTGTACACCCTAATGTGAACTGTCTTACAGTGTAGACACAAATTAGAACTAGATGTTTGTTTTTGTCACAAAAACAGATGTCTCCCCCTCCCATCCTCTTTCCAATACACAAGTGAAATGTCTGTAACTCCAAACTTATCAGGGTCTAATGTTTAAGTCATCAGGGGCAATAACTCCAACATTTTCAGGGGGGGGGGCAATTCAAAAGCCCCAGGTACACAAAAACACATGCTGGTCAACATTCTTGTGAAAGTACAAAAATGAGTCATGCAGGAAACACCACATACACAACAAACACTCGCCCGAACAGCAACACAAGGAAACAGCAAATGTACATAGGTAGAAAAAACAACAAGAGACGCACAAAGACAAAACAAACATACAATAGGAGAAAGATGGAAGTACCGCCTTGGAACGGTCAGTGACAAAAGTCACCGGGGGTTTAAACCGGTTTATGGACGCCCAACCTCACCCTTATTCCATCCCAATCCTAAGTTTGGTGAATCTAGTACTAGTGGTTTCAGAGATACATGTGACACAAAGTAAAGTTTCTCTTATTTAAGTCATAAGGGGCAGTAACTCCAAGGTTATCAGGGGGAGACAATAAAAACCCAGATGCACAACAACTCATGCTGTTGAACATTCCTGTGAAGTTTGGTGACTCTAGCCCTACTGGTTTCAGAGATACGTGCAGCACAAAGTTAACATATCAGGGGCAGTAACTCAAGAATTATCAGGGGGAGACAATTAACAAACCCCAGGTGCACAACAACTCATGCTGGTGAACATTCCTGTGGAGTTTGGTGACTCTAGCCCTAGTGGTTTTAAAGATATGCATGACACAAAGTTTCTCTAATTTCAAGAAATCATATCAGGGGCAATAACTCCAAGGTTATCAAGGGAAGACAATTCAAAAATCCCAGTTGTACAACAACTCATGCTGGTCGACATTCCTGTGAAGTTTGGTGACTCAAGCCCTAGTGGTTTCAGAGATATGCACGACACTAAGTAAAATTTGTCTAATTTTAAGTCACCAGGGGCAGTAACACCACAGTTAACAGGGGGAGACATTTAAAAAAACAACAGCAAAACAACTCATGCTTGTGAACAATCCTGTGGAGTTTGGTGACTCTAGCCCTACTGGTTTCAGAGATACGCGCGACACAATGTTTGTATATATTTAAGTATTCATATCAGGGGCAATAACTCAAGAATTATCAGGGGAGACAATTCAAAACCATATGTGCACAACAACTCATGCTGGTGAACATTCCTGTGAAGTTTGGTGACTCTACTACTAGCGGTTTCAGAGATACGTGCGAAACAAAGTTTTTCTAATTTTAAGTCATCAGGGGCAATAACTCTGTGAAGTTTGGTGACTCTAGACCAACTGGTTTCAGAGATACGCGCGACATAAGTTTGTGAAGGACAGACAGACGGACGGACAGACAGACAACTCTGGCAAAAACAATATATCTCCCCATAAATGGGGAGACATAACTATCTAACAGCGTAGACCCTTATCAGTACTGCCTAATAGTATAGACCCTAATTAGTACAGTCTAAAAATGTAGACGTTAATTATTACTGTCTAATAGTGTAGACCCTGATCAGTACTGTCTAACAGTGTAGACCCTAATTAGTACTGTCTAACCGTATAGACCCTGATCAGTACTATCTAACAGTGTCGACACTAATTAGTACTGTCTAACAGTGTAGACCCTTATCAGAACTGTTCGACAGTGTAGACCCTGATCAGTACTGTCTATTATAGTGTAGACCCTGATCAGTAATGTCTTACAGTGTAGACCCTGATCCCTACTGTCAAATAGTATAATAATAGCAAATTCATGTCATGATTTAGACAAATAGATTGGTCTAGATCACGTTTGATTAGAAATCTATTTACCATTTGCCCTACTTTGTTAGCCAATGCCCCATTTCGGCTAGATTTAGAAAAATATATTCCAAATTTTTCAGTTTTGCTCAAGTATATTTGTCACACCTTACCGGATAGCGTAAGTGGATGTTAAACGGACAAAATAAAGCGACAGAAAGTTATCCTGTGATGAAATTCGTCTCCTCTGCTGTTTGAGGCGCTAGCGTTTGGTGTATAGAGCGCATAAAACGCACAGTTACCGCTGTTGAATCAGGAAAATTAACAGTCAATTAACGAACATCACCATACGATAAACGGAAAAGTACCGGGTAAAAGGGAAATGCAACGCATGAGAAACTGACAAGACGTTCATCATATGACATTGTCTACCACCCCTTCGGTTGATCCGTTGAATGTAAGGTAGTAGTCCCGTCGCGAATCAGGTCCATTGAACTTCAACGGATGCAAACCGGACAAGTCCAGAAGAAGAAACTCACAAACAGAAGGAGCGCATGAGTTCCAAAAATACCGCATGCACATGCATAGATACCGTCTGTCCAGCAGATGCCTTTGTTCGTTCTGAGTGTTCAGCATATTCAAAACTGTCATCCGGACTGCACTGACCTTGCCAGACAAAAAGCGCACACGCCGAATGAGAAGCGAACAGGGAACGCATGCGAACGGATTAAAACTTCTGTTATCCGTTTGACGTCCGTTAATGCTATCAGGTAAGGTGTGATACAAACACTTCAGGTTATGAGAACGGTTAAGTCAATTTGAACTGAATCAGTTTGGCATGCGTACTGGGTAAATTCTTGATTGACAGTCCCCAGACCCAACTCTACGTCAAGTGAACATTTACTATTTACAGCCACTGCTAGCAGTCATACATTCTGTGTAGACATGTTGTACACACTAGGATCAGCGATATCTCATCTTTTTAGAGATTTTTCAAAAACACTTTTGTTTATTGGTATGTATCCAGTGAGCACTTAAAGATGTTTCTAAAAAATACTTCTGAAACATGAACAAAATTCAAAGACTGTAAATATGTTACGCACTGGTCAAACAAATTGTATGCATACGTACATTATCATGTACTAGTTGTGTTACTTAATAAACTTGTTTTCTCAAACATTTCTTTTTGCCGGCCTTTCAAAAGTAATAGAGATGCAATTAATTACATTTGGCAAATTAATTAATAAATTACATTCATAAAACACCTGTAATTGTAATAGTAATTGACATTTTATTAATGTAATTGTAATTTAATTAATTACAATGCCATGTATTTTATATTTTAACAAGAAATATCGACACAACATTAAACCGGGTTTTCCTTCACTTTTAACTAGTAATTTCTAAGTTGAAAGGGACATAACTCACAGAACAGAGTTTTTGACCTTTGATCTCTAAGTATGACCTTGACATTTAAGCTACTGACGTGGTATTTTCGTGTGACACGCCTTACCTTCTAGAGGAACATTTATGTCTAGTCATTTCACATGTTTTTGAGCTCTAAGTATGACCTTGACATTTAAGCTAGTGATGTGTTGTTTTTGTGCGGCACACCATACATTCTAGAGGAATATTTATGCCTAGTCATTACGCAGTCCATCCATGGAGTTCTGAGTTAGAGCCCAGACAAGACCGGATGGATGCACGGATTTCTTGGCAGCTGCCCATCCGCCAGCCTGTCCGTTTGTCGCCCCCCCCCCCCCCGCCATACATCACCATTTCAATAACCCGGTCAAAAATAATGGAACTTAAGTTAACCCTGCGCTCTGCTAGCGCTTCGCTTGGGTTAAATTACATACTTTTCAAAATATCAACTACAAGAGGGCCACGAGGCCCTTAGTCGCTCACCTGAGATAACCCCCGGGGCCATTTTTTACCCAGAAGTCATCATTTGTAAAACCTTGGTAGAGAACCACAAGGCAAAGCAGCAAGATTTTGAAAGGACTATGCAAAACTGATAAACTCCAGGGTGGGGCAATTTTGGCATGGGGATAATAATTTGAACAATCTTAGTGGAAGATAGTGTAGTGGAAGTCTAAGTCAAAAGGACAGATAACTATTAATTTAACCTGCCCTTGTGGAATGGGCCCTCCTTGTAATAGTTAACTTGCATACCAAATTGGAACCAAATATCTTGGACAGTTTCTGAGACATGGACCTTAACATAAAACTTAACCTACAATGAAAATTCTAGGTCGAAAAAGGGGCATAACTATGGCAAAATTAATTTTAATGTTACATACCCTTGTGAAATTGGTTGCCCTTGTGGTAGTTAGCACACATACCAAATATGAACCAAATATCTTTGATGATTTCTGAGAAATGGACCTTAACAAAAAGGTTAACCAACGCCGACGCCGACGAGAGGGTCATGACAATAGCTCCACCTTTTGAAAAAGTTGAGCTAATAATGATATATACCAAATATCAAAGGTCTGGGCATTTAGTTTAAGAGAAGATGTTTTTTAAAGAGCCTGGGGGCGGGGCCATTTTCAACCCAGGGGTCATAATTTGAACAATCTTTGTAGAGGACCATTAGATCTTGCTACACACCATTACCAAATATCAAAGCTCTCTGCTTTACATTTTCAGAAGATTTACCTATGAAAAATTGATAAGCCCTTGAGCGGGGCCATTTTCGACCCTGGGGTTATGATTTGAACAATCTTTGTAAAAGACTATTAGATCATGCTACATATACCAAATATCAAAGGTCAAGGCCTTACAGTTTCAGAGAAGATTTTTTAAAGATCTTCCTATGAAAAACTGATAAGCCCTTTCAACCCAGGGGTTATGATTTGAACAATCTTTGTAAAAGACTATTAGATTTTGCCACATATACCAAATATTAAAGGTCAATGCCTTACAGTTTCAGAGAAGAAGATTTTTAAAGATTTTCCTGTAAAAAATAATTGATAAGCCCTTGGGAGGGGCCATTTTGGTCCAGTTCATAATTTGAACAATCTTCGTAGAGGACCATTTGATCATGCTACATAGCAAATATCAAAGGTCTAGGCTTTACAGTTTCATAGAATATTTTTGAAGATTTTCCTATAAAAACAGTAACTGATAAGCCCTTCGGCGGGGCCATTTTTGGTCCGTGGGTCATAATTTGAACAATCTTTGTAGAGGACCATTATATCATGCTACATACCAAATATCAAAGGTCTATGCCTTACAGTTTCAGAGAAGATTTTTTTTAAAGATTTTCCTATGAAAAACTGATTAGCCCTATGGTGGGGTCATTTTTGGGCCTGGGTCATAATTTGAACAAACTTTGTAGAGAACCATTAAATCATGCTACATACCAAATATCAAAGGTCTAGGCTTTACAGTTTCAGAGAAGAAGATTTTCCTATGAAAAACTGATAAGCCCTTGGGCGGGGCAATTTTTGGTCTGGGGGTCATAATGTGAACTATAATTTGGTCCCCCTAGCCAATGATGCTACTGACAAAATTTGTTTAAAATCGGCTTAGCGGTTTCAGAGATGTCGTTTGAAAATGTGGCCGGACGCCGGATGCCGGGCGGATCGCTGTCACAATATCTTATCACGAGCCTTTGGCTCAGGTGAGCTAATAAATACAAGTAAAGTACCTATAGGCTGGGTCCTAGTAGTGGTTACCGTAGCATCCCCCCGACTTCTTTGCATGGGTACCATATTGTTCGTTGGGGTCCTCAGAACACATTTTGAGCATGCCCCCAAAAATAAGTTTGTCCCAGCTATGTTTCATTTAACGGTTTCCATGGTAACCCAAGGTAATTTTCGAAACTACCTTGGGTCAGTAAATGTGTCATAACTTTGCTTTTAGAAGCAATAGGACAAAACAAGTACTAAAGTAAAGCAGAGACATATAGCTTAAATATGATATATGATTTAATTTATATTCATAAATGCATTCTTATGAATATTAATGAGGAAGTAAAACTGGGTTTTTTGTTGAGAAAAAAAGGAGTTCAAAAATTTCGAAACACCCGTGGTTAAAAAAGGGGTCATAACTTTCCTTTTAGAGGCAAAAGAAGGACAAAACAAGAACCCCCTTCAGAATTTAAATAAAGCAAAGACATATAACTTGAATATGATAAGTAATTTAACTAATTTTCATAAATGTATTCTTATGAATATTAATGAGGAAGTAAAACGAAGCAAAGTTATGACGCATTTTCTGAACCAAGGTAGTATCGAAAATTACCTCGGGTTACCATGGAAACCGTTAAATAAAACATAGCTGGGACAAACTTATTTTTGGGGACATGCTCAAAATGTGTTCTGAGGACCCCAGCGAACAATTTGGTACCCATGAAAAAAAGTCTAGGGGGATGCTACGGTAACCACTACTAGGACCAAGCCTACTAGTTATAGTCTACTTTCAGTCCGAAGGACCGCTCAGCCGACTGTACATTTGCTCCCCTCGTCATTGAGTCATTCGCCTTCAATATTGAGCACTGCTAACATATGGCGGAATCATGCAGCCGCAGTATGTAACGGCTAGTGACCCTCATAGGTACCCGTTAATGATTTTAACCTTTGGGTGGAGAGGGGGAGCGGATGGGAGACACTGAAAAGCGTCTCTGAAATTTCCGGGAGGGGCCGGGATTTGAACCCCGGACCACCGGATTGGTAGTCAAATGCGTTACCATTAGACCACCGCACACCACAAATAAATTATACATAACCCGGCCATATTTAGCATTTATACAAAATCAAATTAGCCTGCCAATTAAATAAAAATTTAATTGTGATTTTTAAGATAATAATTTGGTAATGTGATCTTTTTTTCTTTTTTAGGGGGGGGGGGTTATCATGGACTAGGTAAATAGTGTAGATCCAGTCCATTCATCATGTTTTCTATGCAGTCATTGTTGCCTGACCATGATTATATATATACACATAATTATACACTGCTTGACATCCTTCAGTATCTGCTGTTTGACATTAATTGTCCAATCTGATCCAATGTAAATATATATAGAATTTAATAACATCTATACACTGTTTAGATAGTCCTACATTTTTTCTCCAATATAAGGTAGCTCGATCAGCTCACAGTCTCAAAATATAAGATGAAGTGACATTGATGATTGTCTGTAAAGTTAGACAGTAAAGCATGCTTGTTTCTTTGTTTATAATTACAGACAGAAGGGTAGGTCCAATGCAGGTGCGGATCCAACATTTCAGATTAAAGGGGGGATTTGGAAAGGGGGAGGGGGTGCTTTGATGACATAACTAAGCGTAATTGGGTGAGGGAAATAAAACACTCAGATTAAATCATTGTTTTATTGATTTTTAATTAGTAGATCTAGATCTAAAATATTACTAAAAAAGTTTGGTTTGGGCAATTTTAGATGGAGAGGGGCGTCGGCCACCTCTAAATCCGCGCCTGCATTGTACTAGAGATCCACTTTCATGATGTTTTAATATGCGTTTTGATACCCACAATATGAGACATAAATCATGAATAGTTGAATACATATATTATAATATTAGTAAAGTTTACTAGACGGATGTTCTAACATATGTACACTTGTTGGGCAGTTCCTTTGGTTTATTTAAGCAATTCTCTCCTACTTGCGCTTTTTTGAACAAGTCTGCTTTTCTATAGTTACTGCTCCTTTTCGATAGATTGATTCAAAAATGTTGTCAGGATGCTTGGCGATGTCCTACTTACAAGACACAGCTTCCTACCTCAAAATAACCAGCAGCGATCGTTGATGCTTGCCCCAGTCTAAGCATTTGTATACAGTTTTCATTCATCTGAGTAAGTTCAGTAAATTAGCATATTAACAGTTTTTTATTCATATTAATTATTTCGATTGACCAACCGCTTTACACATTCGAATATATACAAAGGACTAATTTTTATAAGGTATTGAATAAACAAAATGAAGTTTAAAAGTGAAATAACTTTGATACACAACGAATTATTACTATTAGTTAAAAAGGAGATAATCGTGTATATACAGCGATGCATCAAATCGTTTACCTAGCGATATACTACAGGTTTTCTTGACTGAGGTTGGCTCTAAAAATAGTCTAGGGGAGGGTTGGGTGAGTTAAACGCACCAAACAGGACCACAAAAGTACTCAACAATATCTATAGATGGAATGAATAGAATTTAGTGTTATCTATTGCTCTCCATACATTTCCGTTCAATTCAACCAAGCTTTTCCGTAAGTTATCGGACATTTCCGTACAATTTCGCATTATATATGTGCACTATGCTGTGCGTAGAAATCTGTAGGTATGAAATAATGCATTTATATGCCAAACTCCCAATCATTATTTTTTCACTCTTAGAATCGCATTTTTACCAAGTTTTATAAGTAAATGTTAACAAACTTTAAATGTAGAAGCCCAAACAAATTGGAACTTCGCCGATCTATTTGCTTACGCGTATTGGCATTTTGTGCAATCGGTAAATCGCACTTTTACTCGGTTTTCTTCGGAAATGTTTGGGTAGGGGTTGAAATTATGGCATGACTACTATGGCCTTCGGCTTGGCAAGCCAACCCAGGCCAAAAACCTAATCAAATGGTTCCTTCAGGATCTGTTTGATCTGTTTCTACACTATTGGTCTTAGTTTGTTAAGCCGAATACAACCTCTTTGTATAAATCTACCGAAAATGAGCATTAACTAGAGAAAAGGAAAAATTTAGAATTCAATTGTGTAGTTTGAAACCATTGTGAAAAATAGAACATTTGCTCCTTTAGGAGCAAATGCTATATTTATCACACTTGTTTCACAAAGTGACTTTTACAAAGTCATCAAAAGTCGTCAATATGAGGGAATGGATTAAGGTATAAGAGAGAGAGAGAGAGAGAGAGAGAGAGAGAGAGAGAGAGAGAGAGAGAGAAAGACACATCAAGATAAGTAATACAGAAGCCACGATTTTGAATTCAAGCGTTATGGTTATTGTGTAGGGCCTTCTCCTAAATGAGATCTACCCACTTATGAAGTAAAAATCCATGTTCATACTTTTTGAGTAATGAGCTTTGTTAAAGTTTTTGCACGCCGATGACATCACCTACAACTACGTACATGTACACCAGCGCCGACAACCCATTGCTCACACTAGCTCGACATTTCTTTGAAACAGATGAGCTAGAAATGACATTTGGTAGTATAAAATACCATTTTCTGATTATAGCTAGTGCCAATCATATATCTCACCACATTAACCCGTTACTCCATACCCTTTATATGCCTTTGTCAACAGAATAGACCCAGATCAGATGGTTCCTGTATCTGTAAGCTCTGTTTGATTATGAAATACATTGTGATCCATATCTCATTCTACAGCTTATGTAAATATAACCTATTTCTGTTTTCATGTGTCAGACTAAAAACAATTTAATTAGTATTCACATGAATATTCATGATGTCATTATTTCTTACATGAATGTTAATGGAGTATAGGGTTAAGAGAGTTTAACAGTTTCGATCCCGTCAAAAGCCTGAATTACCCATCATTTCACCTCAATACTATTTGCATAGATTAGCATCGAGTCATCATCGCGTGTAAATAGTTCAAGCAAAAATAACTTAAGTCTCTTACTAGAGGAAATATATGCTGGTCACTATATAAGTTGTTACAGGCGGTTATTATGCTGTCCTTACAACAGGTAGTAGTAGTAGTAGTAGTAGTAGCAACAACGGGAGCAGCAGTGGTAGTACAAGTAGTAGTATGTCAGTTGTAGTAGTATATGTCAGTTGTAGTAGTATGTCATCAGTTGTAATAGTATGTAAGTAGCAGTAGCATGTCAGTAGTGGTAGTATGTCAGAAGTAGTAGTATGTCAGTAGTAGTAGTATGTCAGTAGTAGAGTATGTCAGTAGTAGTAGTATGTAAGTAGTAGTAGTTTTTAAGTACTAGTAGCAATTATTATAGTAATTATTGTTGTTGTTTTTGTTGTTGTTTATAGATGACAATAATGATGATAGTGACAGCATCATTTTACAACAGTAAGGAGCACTCTGTTCTGAGTGAGAGTTTCGGAAATCCTATCAACGAAACAAATACCACGACCCACCAAAAGAATTGCAATTGTATGTAGCCACTGGGATCAGGGAGGAACCAATGAAAGTGTCCAGCTCAGTCCTCACGAACATCACAAGGAATGCAACAGCAACCGTACTAAGGCTGAGAGTATGTAAATTATATTAATATCGTTACTATTTACTTAATAGAAATGCCTATTCAAACGGATTATACCCATATCATACAGTTCCTGTATAAGTCATACAATCAGAGTATTGTTTGTTTTGTTTTGGAATAAAATAAATCTGACATAGGTCTATTAAATATCTACATATTTTGCCAACTAGCATGTTGTTTAAAGTATTATGTGCTAGTTATGAGCACGTGGAACTTGTGCTCTGTGTATCATATTTGGAATGCTGCAGGAAACATCACTTACAAAACACACAGTCGACCGAAGCTTTGGTCCTATATCTATAAAGTAATTTTGACACATCGCGTGATGGCAACAGTTTACCCATTACCTAACATATACTTCCTTTTGCCTTTACAGAGTAGACCCATATATCAGGCAGTGTCTGTGGAAGCCGTTTGACCATAGTCAGCTGTTTTATTGTTGAATATCTCAGATCTGATCCTATGCTTTTTATCACGACACTGTATGAACTTGTGGTGTATCAAAAAGGCAAGTATGAATACTGTAGAATATCGGCGCCATATTTCTAATTGTCGTATGCAATCGAACTTTGTTAAATCATATGGAAAAATAAAGAAATGAGATAAAAAAAAAGGGCAAATTTCAAAGGAATAAAGCACATATATGGAAAAAGAGACTGAGACAAAAAGTGAAGTGCCTGATCAGACGCCCCCTTGAAAAGACGACGTCTGATCTGGGATTGCACCATTTGTCGTGGTGCATTGTTGCGACTTCTGCGGTGAAAGGGTTAAAAATTGTAATATGGATTAACAGTTATGCTTGATAACGTAGAGGTATTAATGTACATATAAATATGATAGTTTCCGAAATGAATGCTGGAGTAAATTGAGAATGACCTCATTTTTCGAATGACAGGCTGGTCAAGTATCAACCAGATTGGATCCAAATGAGATGTCAAGTTGATCAAGTATCAACCAGATTGGATCAAGATGAGATGTCAAGTTGGTCAAGTATCAACCAGTTTGAACCAGTTTGAACTCTAATGAGACGCAGAGCTAAGCGGGTATCAGTCAGCTTAGATCCTGGTTAGACACCGAGCTGAATAAGTGTCTATCAGCTTGGATTCTGATAAGACACCAAGCTGAACAAGTATCTATCAGCTTGGATCCTAATTAGACACTGAGATGAACAAGTATCTAGCATCAGTTTAGATCATGATTAGACGCCGAGCTGAACAAGTATCTATCAGATTGGATCCTGATTAGAGATGAACACGTATATATCAGCTTGGATTCTGATTGGAAATCGAGTTGAAAAGTATCTAGCAGCTTACATCATGATAAGACGCCGAGTTGAAAAAGTATCTAGCAGCTTGGATCCTAATGCGACGCCGAGTTGAAAAAGTATCTAGCAGCTTGGATCCTAATGCGACGCCGAGTTGCACGGTCTCTCACTGTTACACTCTACACTGTTAAGACTGTTATTTTCTTTGGTCAACTGACAACTGTTCCCTGCTAATATTTTATTGATTTTTGCAGAATAAGTACATTCTCATTGACCAAAAGCTTGGATCTTGATCAGATGCCGAGTTTGATCTAGATCCAAACTGTTTGCATAGGTTACTACTACTACTATATTTGTTTTAATGTTACATGTGTCTAAATGATATGTCACTCGGCAATGATATTCACAAATAATCCATTCCCTCATAGGCTATTTTAAACCATTACTTCATATGCTATTTTAGAACATTATCTTTAGGATACTTTGGGACCCAACATCATTGAATAATCTACTGAAAAGCAGTTACTTTACTAGGAAATGCTCTATTACAATGATTTCAAAACTGACCATTAAAGAGGCGTCAATATGAGGGAATGGGTTAATGCATACAATGGACGCGACAAATTATTGGAGGAGTGCACATGTACCAAGTGGAATACTTTTTTTTATCTGATGAGTACATAAGTACAGTGTTATACTTGTATCTGATTAGTACATAAGTACAGTGTTATACTTGTATCTGATTAATACATAAGTACAGTGTTATACTTTTATCTGATAAATACTCTTGTACAAAGTGTTATACGTTTTTGAAGTTTGCATATTAGAATTTTGATTCTCTCTTCGAAATAGTTAATTCCTGTCAAGAATAGTTTTCATTTTACAATTGTCGATCCTCCTAAATGTTTCCATTTTACAAGTTCAGATACTCAGATAAGCTACATATGTTTGGTTGGTTTTCTTAATTTTACATGCGGTGTGTATCATGATCAGATGTACCCAACTTTTTTTACAATTAATGTACTTCTAGATCAGATCCAGATCAGCCACACCTGTTTGTGTTTTTTCGTTTTTTGGTTTCTTTGGCCTTTTTTGTTTGTGTTCTTCTTTGTTTATTTTTTAAATTTTATATGCAGAGTATTTTTAGATCAGCTACACCTGTGTGTTCGTCTTTATCAACTTGTGTACTTCTAGATAAGATTCACCCATTTTCATATTGCAACTATTGCTGATCCAGATCAAACACACTGAATGTTGAAACCTTACAAAAGTAGATCCAAAATCAGTTGCTGTATTGATTAATGGTTTTCGGTCAGAATCTACAGATTCTGAATCTGCAGCGCCATTATAAATCATACTATGACAGAGCCAATATAAGTGATACATAGCAGAGCCAATATAAGTGATACAATGGCAGAGCCAATATAAGTGATACAATGGCAGAGCCAATATAAGTGATACAATGGCAGAGCCAATATAAGTGATACAATGGCAGAGCCAATATAAGTGATACATAGCAGAGCCAATATAAGTGATACAATGGCAGAGCCAATATGTGATACAATGGCAGATCCAATATAAGTGATACAATGGCAGAGCCAATATAAGTGATACAATGGCAGAGCCAATATAAGTGATACAATGGTAGAGTCAATGTAAGTGATACAATGGCAGAGCCAATATAAGTGATACAATTTAAGCACTGGTCTGTATTACCAGTTGCCATATTAACTTGTTTCATTACGTCATGCTTTTATTGACAGGTCGAGAGAAAAGAGAACACCATTTTAAGAAACACTCTTTATTTTTCTCATACAGAGTATATCAGAGACTACATTCTGCATTATCTGTCATGCAATAACTACTTAACCCTATCCCTAATGAATATTCGTGTAAGAAATAATAACATCATGAATATTTATAGGCCGATTTTTATAATGGCACATGTACACACGTTGTTATTGTTTTTATTGTACTGGTAGAAACTGTTGAGCCAGATTTATTCATGAGTATACAAAGCAGACTCTGATCAGGATCTACCTTGTTTGCAAAGACTAGACAAGGCATATGTACGAACGAAACGGTTAACACTCCAATCTATTGTGTCATCGTAGAGGTTATGCTGTATTTACTGACATAAAATACGAACATTTTTAAAGACCACATGGCTATTCTGCTGTTCTGAATGGTAAATATGAATAGTTTAAATTCTTTTCCTGCCATATTTGCAAATGATTGTCTGCTTTAACATATTGAAAGCGGGTAGGTCACAAGTACACTGAAAGTTGCAAACAGTGTAGACTCAGATCAGGGGCTCCTAGAAGAGTTCTCCGGTCATGGTCTGCACTGTTGGTCATGTAACTTTCTCTAATAAATTTAATCTCTTCATACAGAATGGATTCTCTCTTTAACCCTTTCAACACCGGACACGCATTCACTATCACTTGCAAACATGTCCTTGCTACTTTTGCTGTCGAAGGATCACCCACTTTCAGAATATATGTACTTCACAACTTCACAATAGCAGGTATTAAGTGATTGTGTGCCGGCTGTAAAAAGTCGCCCCATACTTCATTCTCAGTGTTGTTAAATAAATGTTCTGGTCCTTCATGATCATTAGTTTTGATGAACTTGAATACTGCCTAAGCCGATGCAAGGGGGCATGAGTAGTGTGGCACATTTATTTACTACTCATGAACAGGCTCAATAAATATACCCTGAAAGTGGGAGATCCTTCGAAAATAAAAGTAACAATGCAAAAAGAGAACATTGCAGACTCGGTTTTATTGAGTCTGTTCATGAGTAGTAATTAAAAGTGCAACACTACCCATGCCCCCCTAGCACAACCAAGTCTGCAATTTTCTTTTTTCGCAATGTTACTTTTGCTTTCGAAGGATCACCCACTTTCAGAATATATTTCTCTGATAAATTTAATCTTTTCTCAGTACTATTGTGAAATGTTCGTTGAGTAATTCCAATGGATTAATAAGATTCAATAATAAAACTTGATTTTACTGTTTACAGTTTTTCAAACGAGATATACCGGTATATATTCCTGTTTAAATATGACACACATGTTAACATCTTGCATAAAGTCCTCTAATAAGCACTTGCATACATTTTCCTATTTACCACTTGCAATAATTCTTCTACCACTTGCAAACATTTTCCTATTTACAACCTGCAAACATTCTTCTACCACTTGCATACATTTTCCTATTTACCACTTGCAAACATTCTTCTATTTCAACCGGCACAATCAATTCTTAATTTACTCCATAATACAATTACAACTAAAGTTTACTATATGTAGTTCAATTTTATCAAATACAAGATAACTATGAAACTAAACTATCGACCCTTTATCTGATGAACATTCAAGTAAGTATTGATTAAGTACTATGAATGTTAGTTAGCTGAAATATTATATAACTATCAGTACAGAAAGGTAAGATTTATTACATGGTCGATACTGCATAATGAGAACGATATTATTTCATAACAAAAAGAACAGATTCGGATCTGACAGCTCTCTATGGGAGTGTTTTATCTTCTTATGCTCAGTTTGCAGATGTATACAAATGTCTGCATCAGATATAGAGAGGTTAACCCTTTACTCCTTGAATATTCATGTAAGAAATAATGACAACATGAATATTAATTGTCTTTTTTGTAATGTGGCACGATAACAAGGGGAGATTTTTATCATGACAGAAACTGTAAAACTAATATTTTATATCATAAACAAACAGAGCAGACCTCCTGTCGTCTGATCTGGGTCTACTCTGTTTGCAAATGTGTAGAAAGGTGTATGTATGGAGTAACGGGCTTGATCTGACATAATCATACAAACTTTATACAATACAAAGACCTGATACAAACCAAACCAAAAATTATACATATGAGTAAATGGGTGAATTTTGATATCACGTTTGTTGTTTTCAAATGCAAAGAGTAATGCACTGCTCCATGAGAAATTATGTGTAGACCTGAGAGATCTAGAGACGGATTGTCACATAGTCGCTATAAGTACCGGTAGTTAGCTCAATGCTGATCTCACAATTAGCAAATTTGTCTCTATAAGTACCGGTAGTTAGCTCGATGCTTATCTGATATTTAGCAACTGGGTCTCTATATTAATACCACTACAAATTAGCTGGATGCTGATCTGATATTTAAAAAGTGGGTCTCTAAGGCTGTTATAAATAGTTAGACGAATGCTCATCTGACATCTAGCAAATTAGTCTCTACAAGTACTGGTAGTTAATTCAATGCTTATCTGAAATTTAACAATAGGGTCTCTATTAGTAGTTAACTACACTTTGATCTGAGATCTAGCAACTTGCCGTCTGTGGTACGGAAGGTCGTGGGTTCGATCCCCGGCCGCGACAGACCAAAAGTCGTTAAAAGTTGGTACTAGTAGCTCCCTTGTCTGTGCTCGACATTAAAAGGTGTAGTTCTAGGACTGGTCGGCCCAGTGTCAGGATAATGTGACTGGGTGGGATGCCCTTGCCATGTGCCCGCGGCAGGGGTATTTCAGTGAGGCAGCACTATAACTTGTCTCATGCGGGTGCCGTCTGCATATAACTGAAATACTGTTGGTCGGACGTTAAACCCAACTCACTCACTCACTCTAGCAACTTGGTCTCAGCTAGTAGTTTCAGCCAGACACTATACTGAAATATAACAACTTTGTCTAACCTTTTAGTTAGCTAGACAATTATCTGATACCTAGCAACTTTGGTCTTAGCTAGTCTCAAGTAGAAGTTAGAAAGACATTAATCAAGGAAATTGGTCTCAGCTAACCCCAGGCATTAGTTAGCCAGACAATCTAACATCCTGCAACTTATTCCCAGCTAGTAGAAAGATGCACACTTATCTGATATCTAGCAACTTGGTCCCAGCTGTAGTTAGAAGGCTAGAAATCTAACATCTATAAACTTGGTCTCAGCTTATATTTAACTATATACTAATCTAAAATCTAGCCATTTGGTATCAGCTAGTCCCAGCTAGTATTAGCCAGATATACATTAATCATAGCCAGACACTAAATATCAAAAATCTGTTATATGGGTCGAAGCTAGTAATTAGCCAGACAATTATCTGACATCTAGCAACATAGTTCAAGCTAGTAGCTTGCCAGTCATTAATCTGAAATCTAGTAACTGGGTCTC
The DNA here is from genome assembly GCA_963576725.1 of Azorinus chamasolen. NCBI lineage: Eukaryota > Metazoa > Mollusca > Bivalvia > Cardiida > Solecurtidae > Azorinus > Azorinus chamasolen. The sequence goes on from OY755246.1 coordinate 84,345,447, forward strand.
AGCTAGCTGTTAGCTGGACACTAATCTGAAATCTGAATAACCAGACTGTTAGCTGGACACATATCTGAAATTTAGATAACCAGACTCAAACCAGAAAACTAGCAAATGGGTCTGAAAAAGTTACCCCGACCAGGGTCAGACATCTAGCGAATGGATCTCAATAAGTCGCTAACTAGACCAGGATCAGACATCTAGCAACTGGATTTTAGTAAGTAGATAACACGATAGGGGTCATCTAGGAAATGGTCTGAATCAGTTTTTGATGTGACCATGATCGGAAATCTAGCAACTGGATTTCAATAAGTAGTTAACCAGACCAGGACCAGTCATTTATTAACTGGGTCTCAGTAAGAAGTTAATGAGATCATGATCACATATCTAGAAACTGGATCTCATTTAGCAGTTAACAATTATACCCAAAATCAGAGATCTAGCAACTGGGTCTGAATTCGTAGTTAACCGGAACCAGAAACTGAGTTTCATTTAGTGCTTAATCAGACCAAGATCCGAGATCTAGCAACTGGGTCTCATTTAAAAAAGAAAAAAGTAAAGTACATGTACCTAGTTATAGTCTACTTTCAGTCCGAATGACCGCTCAGCCGACTATACATTACTCTCCTGGTCATTGAGTCATTGGCCTACAATATTGAGCACTGCTAACATATGGCGCAATCACGCAGCCGCACTACCGGTGAGTGACCCTCACAGGTACCCATTTTAACCCCTGGGTGGAGAGGATATGCAGGTGGGAGTCTCTGAAATTTCCGGGACGAACCAGGATTTGAACCCCCGACCTCCGGACTGATAGTCAAGCGTGTTACCACTAGACCACCGCCACCTGCGGTGTTAATGAGACCTGGATCAGAGATTTATCAACTAGGTCTGAATAAGTAGCTAACTAGACCTGGGTCTGACATCCTGAAATTGGGTCTCATTAAGAAGTACCAAACCTAAATCAGAGATCTAGCAACTGGATCTTATTTTGTAGTTAAGGAGACCATGATCAGACTTCTAGCAACTGGGTCTCATTTAGTAGTTAACCAGACCCGGATCAGACATCTAGCAACTGGGTCTCGTTTAGTACTTAACTGGACCTGGATCAGACTTCTTGCATCTGGGTCTCATTAAGTATCTAACAAGACTCAGATCAGACATCTAGCAACTGCGTCTGAATTAGTAGTTAACAAGGGCTCATATTCAGAAAGCTGCTTAGGAATATTTGAACCTTATGACAACTTAAGGAGATTTTTTCTGTCTACATTTATAGCAAAACTAGTGACTAAATGATTATCCAATGACTTCTAGAATACTTGGTTAAGTATTTATTCTATATACAGCTTTTTTATTTCTCTTGAATATCTTAACCTGCACTGATGTTATACGATTAAGGAACATTCAAGAAACTAAGGAATTTTCTTAAGTTTCTCCTTAGGAATTTTAGTAATATGAGTCCAGACCAGGTTCAGACATCTAGCTGCTGGGTCTGAATGAGTAGTTAACAAGACCCAGATCAGAATCTAGCAGCTGGATCTCGTTTCGTAGTTAATCAGACCTGGATCAGACATCTAGAAACTGGGTCTCGTTTAGTAGTTAATCAGACCGATATCAGAGATCTAACAACTGTCTCTTTGTAAGTAGTTAACGAGACCGGGATCAGACAACCATCAACTGGGTCTGAATTAGGAGTTAAGTAGACCCAGATTAGACGGCCAGCAACTGGATCTCAGTAAGTAGCTAAAGAGACCCAGATCTGACATTTAGCAACTGGATTTGAAATAATATACAACTAAACCTGGATCTGACATTTAGCAACTGGATTTGAAATAATATACAACTAAACCTTTATCGGACATCTAGGACTGGATCTGAATTAGTAGTTAACCAGAACCTTGTCATGTTGATGGATACCTCGTTGAGCATATCTTAACCTTTCCTCGTTCTATGTTTATTACTAATTTTATACCTACTGAATATTCATGGACAAAATATTCTCGTATAATGAAATATGGAAGGTGGAACATTGTGGCCATTTTAAAAACCAAAGAAACAGACCTTTCAAATTCCACTAGCAAACGGTACAGACCCTGATCAGATGGCTTCTCTAGGAGTTGTCTGATCTGGGTTTACGTTACTCTGCTTTCAAATGCGTGAAATCACGTTTAGTTGAGGGAAAGTGTTAACGCAGCAGTGTCAAGTATTCACCCATTTATAATGAAACATGCAATTATCTATGTATTTGTTCACACAAAACAAACTAATGCAAATAAACAAACAGTAGTTATTGAATCTCTACAAGTATATAGACATCAAACATAAACTACATGTATGTAGATAAATGTACAATTGGATAAAACACATTTAAAACAAACATGTGTATCGGTATCAGTAAACCATTGTGTTAACCCTTTCCCTGTTGAATATTCATGTAAGAAATACTGTCATCATGAATACTAAAGAGCCAAACTATTTTAAAGTGTCATTAACAAAGGCATTTTTGACTAACAGAGACTGTAGAATATTTTTATAATACCATCAACAGACAGAGTAGACCCTGATCCTACAGGAGTCATCTGATCTGGGTCTACTCTGTTTTCAAGTGCATTAAAACTTGTTTATGTGAAGGAAATGGTTAACTATTTTCAAATTCAATCCTTGATTCTAAGTTCGTAAACTTTAAAGCATGAAATATTACAGCTGCATATACATTAACCCTTTCTCTGTTGAATATATTATAATGTAATGGCGTTAAACAATGGCATTAAACAATCGTGTTAAACAAAGGCATTAAACAATGACATTAAACAATGGTGTTAAACAATGGCGTTAAACAATGGCGTTAAACAATGGCGTTAAACAATTGCGTTAAACATGAATATAGACCATAGTGAACAGCTGGTTGTATTGTTTGATATTTTAACCTAATGTACATATAAAGTTTTCTTAGCCTTAGCTAAAATTGAATACCAAAAAATATTTAAATATAACACTGTATACAAACCATATTGAATGCATGACACTGTTTTTCCATTTAGGAAAAACATAACTAATATTGCCTAAGAAACAAATAGTGTATATGGGCAATATGTCCATATCTGTCAATTTATTATAATTATGTGAAATATGTGCAATATGTAAGAACTAATGACATAATGAATATTTTTAAGTTGAAGTTTGTACACAGGGATATTTTGGTATCAGTAGAAACTGTAAGGTCAGATCTATTATATTTTCATAGGCAAACAGAGCAAACCGTGATCGGACCTCTACTATTGGACTTTTCTGATCTTGGTCTACTCTGCGTAGGCGTGTAAAGGTGTTTTATGAAGGAAAGGGTTTAACTTTGAATACTGGACATGCCTACATTGGAAAACAGTGCTGACTCTGATCTGAAGGCTCATCTAAGACAAGCATGTACTGACAAACATGACAGACCCTGATCTGAAGGCTCATTTAGGACAAGCATGCACTAACAGAGCAGACCCTGATCTGAAGGCTCCTTTAGGACAAGCATGCACTAACAGAGCAGACCCTGATCTGAAGGTTCATCTAGGACAAGCATGCACTGACTTACAGAGCATACCCTGCTCTGAAGGCTCATCTAGGACAAGCATGCACTAACAGAGCATACCCTGCTCTGAAGGCTCATCTAGGACAAGCATGCACTGACTAACAAAGCAGACCCTGATCTGAAGGCTCATCTAGGACAAGCATGCACTAACAGTGCTAACTCTGATCTGAAGGCTCCTCTAGGACAAACATGCATTAACAGTGCTGACCCTGATCTGAAGGCTCATCTAGGACAAGAATGCACTGACTAACAGGGCAGACCCTGATCTGAAGGCTCATCTAGGACAAACATGCACTAACAATGCTGTCCCTGATTTGAAGGCTCATCTAGGACAAGCATGCACTGACTAACAGTGCTGACCCTGATCTGAAGGGTCATATAGGACATGAATGCACTGGCAAACAGAGAAGACCCTGATCATACAGTTCCTTGAGGACAAGCATGCACAGACTAAGAGCAGACCCTGATCTGAAGGCTTCTCTAGGACAAGAATGCGTTGACTGACAGTGCTGACCCTGATTTGAAGGCTCCACTAAGACACAAATGCACTTACAAACGGAGCAAACCATGATCTGAAGGCTCATCTAGGACAAGCATGCGCTGACTAACAGAGCAAACCCTGATATGAAGGTTCATCTAGGACAAGCATGCACTAACAGTGCTGACCCTGATCTGAAGGATCATCTAGGACAAGCATGCATTAACATGGCAAACCCTAGTCTGATGGCCCCTCTAGGACAAGTATGCACTAACAGTGCTGACCCTGATCTGAAGGCTCATCTAGGACAAACATGCACTAACAATGCTGTCCCTGATTTGAAGGCACATCTAGGACAAGCATGCACTGACTAACAGTGCTGACCCTGATCTGAAGGGTCATCTAGGACATGACATGAATGCACTGGCAAACAGAGAAGACCCTGATCATACAGTTCCTTGAGGACAAGCATGCACTGACTAACAGAGCATACCCTGGTCTGAAGGCTACTCTAGGACAAGCATGCACTAACAGGGTAGACACTGATCTAAAGGCTCCTCTAGGACAAGCATGCATTAACATAGCAAACCCTGGTCTGATGGCCCCTCTAGGACAAGCATGCACTAACAGCGCTGACCCTGATCTGAAAGCTCATCTAGGACAAACATGCACTAACAATGCTGTCCCTGATCTGAAGGCTCATCTAGGACAAGCATGCACTGACTAATAGTGCTGATCCTGATCTAAAGGCTCATCTAGGACATGAATGCACTGACATACAGAGAAGACCCTGTTCATACAGTTCCTTGAGGACAAGCATGCACTGACTAACAGAGCAGACCCTGATCTGAAGGCTTCTCTAGGACAAGAATGCTTGACTGACAGTGCTGACCCTGATCTGAAGGCTCCTCTAAGACACAAATGCACTTACAAACAGAGCAAACCCTGGTCTGAAGGCTCCTCTAGGACAAGCATGCGCTGACTAACAGAGCAAATCCTGATCTGAAGGCTCCTCTAGGACAAGCATGCACTAACAGAGCAAACCCTGATTTGAAGGCTACTCTAGGACAAGCATGCACTAACAGGCCAGACCCTGATCTGAAGGTTCATCTAGGACAAGAATGCACTAACAGGGTAGACCCTGATCTGAAGACTCGTCTAGGACAAGCATGCACTAACTAACAGGGCAGACCCTGATCTGAAGACTCATCTAGGACAAGCATGCACTGACTAACAGTGCTGACCCTGATCTAAAGGCTCATCTAGGACATGAATGCACTGACATACAGAGAAGACCCTGATCATACAGTTCCTTGAGGACAAGCAGTTCCTTGACTAACAGAGCAGACCCAGATCTGAAGGCTCCTCTAGGACAAGAATGCGTTGACTGACAGTGCTGACCCTGATCTGAAGGCTCCTCTAAGACACAAATGCAGTTACAAACAGAGCAAACCCTGGTCTGAAGGCTCCTCTAGGACAAGCATGCACTGACTAAAAGAGCAAATCCTGATCTGAAGGCTCCTCTAGGACAAGCATGCACTAACAGAGCAAACCCTGATCTGAAGGCTACTCTAGGACAAGCATGCACTAACAGGCCAGACCCTGATCTGAAGGTTCATCTAGGACAAGAATGCACTAACAGGGTAGACCCTGATCTGAAGACTCGTCTAGGACAAGCATGCACTAACTAACAGGGCAGACCCTGATCTGAAGGCTCATCTAGGACAAGCATGCACTGACTAACAGTGCTGACCCTGATCTAAAGGCTCATCTAGGACATGAATGCACTGACATACAGAGAAGACCCTGATCATACAGTTCCTTGAGGACAAGCATGCACTGACTAACAGAGCAGACCCTGATCTGAAGGCTTCTCTAGGACAAGAATGCATTGACTGACAGTGCTGACCCTGATCTGAAGGCTCCTCTAAGACACAAATGCACTTACAAACAGAGCAAACCCTGGTCTGAAGGCTCCTCTAGGACAAGCATGCGCTGACGAACAGAGCAAATCCTGATCTGAAGGCTCCTCTAGGACAAGCATGCGCTGAATAACAGAGCAAACCCTGGTCTGAAGGCTCCTCTAGGACAAGCATGCGCTGACTAACAGAGCAAATCCTGATCTGAAGGCTCCTCTAGGACAAGCATGCACTAACAGAGCAAACCCTGATCTGAAGGCTACTCTAGGACAAGCATACACTAACAGGGCAGACCCTGATCTGAAGGTTCCTCTAGGACAAGCATGCACTAACAGGTCAGACCCTGATCTGAAGGTTCATCTAGGACAAGAATGCACTAACAGGGTAGACCCTGATCTGAAGACTCGTCTAGGACAAGCATGCACTAACTAACAGGGCAGACCCTGATCTGAAGGTTCATCTAGGACAAGCATTCACTAACAGGGTAGATCCTGATCTGAAAGCTCCTCTAGGACAAGCATGCACTAACTAACAGAGCAGACTCTGATCTGAATGCTCCTCTAGGACAAGCATGCACTAACTATAAGGGTAGACCCTGATCTACAGTTCCTCGAGTATATGAATGCACTGTTAAACATTGCAGATGATCAGTTGGCTCCTCTAGGACATACACGCATTGGCATATGCACACAGAGGATCCTTTTTATCAGGATCTAAGCTGTTTGTCATTTAATATGTGCTTTTCATACATACTGAGTGGACTCTATAGTTAACAAACTTTATAGTTAACAAAGATGAAAGCTGAGAACCCTGTAGATTCAGAGGAGAAGATTTTTAAAGGTTCAAATTGTTGACGACTGACAACTGACGACGCACGTCGACTGACGACGGACATCAGGCAATCACAAAAGCTCACCCTGAGCACTTTGTGCTCTGGTGAGCTAAAAACGGACATGAATGGCACTGAATGCACTGGCAAACAGTTCAGATGATTAGTAGCTCCTCTTGACATATATGCAAATATGACTGCATGAATATTAAATAGATTAACTTTATTACAGCACATGGAGACATAAACTTTAATTTGACCATAGCAGAAACTATATAATCATATCTTTATTATTTCATAAGTGCAAATCTACACTGTTTGCAAAGTTGTAGAAAGGCATATTTATGTAGTAAAAGGATATTAGCAGATACTGTACACTAATATCAACTGTCTTATTAGAATGTAGTTTCTGATCTGGGTATACACTGTAGTTCTTGGCTGATTTCCATCTCGGCTGTCTCAGTATGTTGAGACACTACACGTACAAAAAGTCCTGATCAGACAATGCATTTTAATAAGGAAGCTGATATGGGTCTACACTGTTGCAAATACACAAATACTATTTTCATATGATGCCAACAATACAATATTCAACACATAATCTGTGTATATACAAGAAATCAATATACAAATCAATATACATCTGAACTTGAAGGAATGTATCATCTGGTTCAGTGTACACTGCTGTTTAATTATCAGCAGTATAAGTTCATTAACTGTATGCTACGATCAGTACAAACACTGTATATCAGTACAGTGTATATCAGTACAGTGTATATCAGTACAAACAGTGTAACTATATCAGCACAAGCAGCATAAATCCTGATCTGGCATTCTCTGTAAACATTTATCCTGCCGATCAAAGCCTAACCATTATTTGCAAACAGCTTGATTCCAGATAAGACTCATCAGGATCAGGATATATTGGGACCAGAGCAATACATAAAGATGCATGTATATAATCAATTACTAAATTACCATATGTTGTGATCACTCTATTTGAGATGATTATAGAGGTCAAACGACAGGATTTGGTGGAAAAATAAAGGATATGTCCATGAAAATGCTTTAATTGATGAATCTTATCTGGGCTTTTGCCTGGCTATACAACTATCATCACCAATTGCCCATGTAGGAGTGAACATCTCACTAATTGTACATACAATAATAAAATGTATGCACCTTTATTAACCATTTCAATGGTTATTTGTCAAATATCTACAATTCAAAAACGCATCAAACCTACACAAAATATCCTCATCTGGAGTCATTCGGCTGTTTATCGTAATTAGCCAAGATGCTATAACCTCACACAATTTCGTGAAGATTGAAGATAAATGTCAAAATAAGAATGGTATCTTCTTGGTTATTAACTGGCATTAAGGTCAGCAACACATATATCTATCCACTGTCCTCTCGTGTAGTCATAGCTCTTGATTGGTTAATAATCATAGTGTCTTTCAAAGCCCTGAAATTAGATTTTCAAATAATTACAAATAAATGAACCATGTACCAAGGACAATCTTAAGTGTGGCCCCAAACCCCTAAACATCTCTTAACCCTCAAACACCTTTTCATGCCTTTGCAAACCAAGACCAGACAACTCCAAAGAAACCATCTGATAAACATCTGACGTGTTTGCTTATTAAATAATATAGATATGAATTTATGGTGAAGGTTGGGTCTATCAAACATTTGAAAACAGAGCAGACCTAAGTCTACCCTGTCTGCAAATGCATGAAAATGCAGTTGTATGAAGCAAACAGTTAACACTTTACTCAATAAATATTCATGTAACAATTCTGATCCCTCGAAAGCAAAAGTACAAATGCAGAAAGAGAAAATTGCACACTCGGTTTTATTAAGTCTGTTCATGAGTAGTAATTAAAAGTGCAACACTACTCACATGCCCCCAAGCACCGGCTATAGCATACAGTATTCAATTTTCAAAACTAATAACATCAAAACTGAAGGATCAAATAATGACATATTGAACATTAATCAAGATTCCTTTATATACGAGGAGTATTTGGCCATGACAGTCAATGTAGAATCATATCTATATTGTAACATAATCAAACAGAGCAGACACTGATAAGACGGTGCATACAGGATCTGTCTGATCTGGTTCTACATCGTTTCAAAAGCGTAGAAATGTGTTTTATGGAGTAAAGGGTCATCACTGTAAATAATATGAAGGAGGACTACAACAGAAATTATGAAAAATACTCTAATGAGATATCACATGTATTATAATATCACAACCAGTCTGGGTCTACAGCTAAACTCTAATGAGATATCACATAATTTATGTATTATAATATCACAACCAGTCTGGGTCTACAGCTAAACTCTAATGAGATATCACATGTATTATAATATCACAACCAGTCTGGGTCTACAGCTAAACTCTAATGAGATATCACATAATTATATTATAATATCACAACCAGTCTGGGTCTACAGCTAAACTCTAATGAGATATCACACAATTATATTATAATATCACAACTAGTCTGGGTCAACAGCTAAACTCTAATGAGATATCACATGTATTATAATATCACAACCAGTCTGGGTCAACAGCTAAACTCTAATGAGATATCACATGTATTATAATATCACAACCAGTCTGGGTCAACAGCTAAACTCTAATGAGATATCACATAATTATATTATAATATCACAACCAGTCTGGGTCTACAGCTAAACTCTAATGAGATATCACATGTATTACAAGTAAAATGTTGATGCATAGCATCAAAGTCGCTGCCAAAAATTATTTACTTTTATAACTTTATGGAATATGGAACTAATAATATACAGGTCTAGTCAATCACATCAGAGAATAGTCCTTTAATGCATTCCTTTTTAATCTTTGCTTAAATTTTAGTTGTCTAAGATACTAGTAGTAATAGTCACGTATTTTGCTTTTGACTATTAAGAACTAAATAAATTGCCATAGAAATAAACCAATTACCATCATTTCCAAAGAAAGAGGGACTAGATGTATATATGGAAGGCCTTTCAAACAGAAGTGATCCATTGATTAATACAGAAAATGTTCTTAAATTCGGAAATAATTTTGCTTGTGCATATATAAGGAAAAGGGATGAACAATTGATGTCACACAAAAAAGTGCCCATGTTTTACCAGAGATTCATTGATGATGGTTTTGGGATCTGGGATAGTACAGAGCAAGAACTGGAAGATTTTGTGAAACATGCAAACAGTATTCACTCGAATAATAAGGTAGAGCTGAGATATGGTTTGGATCAGATAGAATTTCTGGACACTTTAGTTAAAATAGACAATGGCCAAATATATACAAATCTTTATGTTAAGCCTACAGACAAACAGCTGTACCTTAACAATTCTTCCTGTCATCCTCCTAGTACATGCGAAAGAGAATCCGACTATAATAGGGAAAGATATAAACTCAAGGGTCATATGAGGAAGAGAGGATATAACAGCAGGATGATAGTAAATCAGTTGGTAAGACTAGACAAACTTGACAGATCTGCCACTTTAGCAAAGAAACAAACGGTTAATAGAACAGGAGGGCCATGATGGCCCTAAATCGCTCACCTGGTTACTATAGACATATGCATACGCTGTATTTCTATGTAAAAATAAGTAAACTTCAGATTGGGGCCAATATGAAACCAAGGGCCATAATTTTAGGCCTTGAGTTTCAAATTTGAACAATCTAAATAAAGGAACATTAGATGCTTCATATAAGTTTCAAAGTTCCGGGCCTTACAATTTCACAGAAGGAGATTTTAAAGATTTTCCTATGAAAAACTGATAAGCCCCAGGGCAGGGCCATTTTTGGTCTAGGGGTCATAATTTGAACAATCTTTATAGAGGACCAATAGATGATGCTACATACCAAATATAAAATGTCTAGGCCTTACGGTTTCAGAGAAGAAGATTTTTAAAGATTTTCCTATGAAAAACTGATAAGCCCCGGAGCAGGGCCATATTTGGTCAAGGGGTCATAATTTGAACAATCTTTGTATAGGACCATTAGATAATACTACATACAAAAGAGCAATGGTCTAGGTCTTACGGTTTTAGAAAAGAAGATTTTTAAAGATTTTCCTATGAAAAACTGATAAGCTCCGGGGCGGGCCATTTTTGGTCAAGCTGTCGTAATTTGAACAATCTTTGTAGAGGACCATTAGATAATGCTACATATCAAATATCAATGGTCTAGGTCTTACGGTTTCAGGAGAAGATTTTTAATGATTTTTCCTATGAAAAACTGATAAGCCCCAGGGCGGGGCCATTTTTGGCCCGGGTCATAATTTGAAAATCTCTGTAGAGGACCATTAGATCATGCTACATACTAAATACCAAAGGTCTAGGCCTTACGGTTTCAGAGAAGAAGATTTTTAAAGATTTTCCTATGAAAAACTGAAAAGCCCCATGGTGGGGCCATATTTGGTCCAGGGGTCATAATTTGAACAATCTTTGTAGAGGACCATTAGATAATGCAACATACCAAATATAAATGGTCTAGGTCTTCGGTTTTACAGAAGAAGATGTTTAAAGATTTTCCTATGAAAAACTGATAAGCCCTTGGGTGGGGCCATTTTTTGTCATAATTTGAACAATCTTTGTAGAGGACCATTAGATGATGCTACATACTAAATACCAAAGGTCTAGGCCTTACGGTTTCAGAGAAGAAGATTTTTAAAGATTTTCCTATGAAAAACTGATATGCCCCAGGACGGGGCCATTTTTGGTCCGGGGTCATAATTTGAACAATCTTTGTAGGGGACCATTAGATGATGCTACATACTAAATACTAAAGGTCTAGGCTTTACGGTTTCAGAGAAGAAGATTTTTAAAGATTTTCTTATGAAAAACTGATAAGCCCCGGGGCGGGGCCATTTTTAGTCCGGGGGTCATAATTTGAATGAGCCATCACTCTACTCTCGTCGTGAAAAACTATCCATGCAGTATACCTCTAAATTAGCTTCAAACCCATTAAATCCCGCTCATAAAAATATTTTTAGACGTAAATATCAAAGTTTATTTGAATCAAAGGAAAAGGTAATTCCACCTCTGGGAATATGTATGAAAAACAGTTTTCAAAATAGTGATATAGATAAAATTTTGTCTTTAGTTGAAAAGACTAAAGTTGAATCTATACCACCTTGGACTATTAAACCACCAAAAGTTATTTTTGATATAACACGGCATAAAAAGTCTGAAACAAGCTCGCTTGAATTTAGTTCTTTTTTAAATGAAATAATTTCAAGATTTGAAGATTATGAACAAGTTTATACTGATGGTTCAAAAGATTATGAGAGAGTCGCAGCTGCCTTTGTGGCTGATGACACAGAGACAAAGTTTCGGCTTCCCGATAATGCCTCCATTTTTTCAGCAGAGATCAAAGCTATTGACTTAGCTCTTTATTATATTGCTGGAAAATCATATAGAAAACATATAATCTTTTCGGATTCTCTTTCTGTTTTACAATCTCTGAGTAAATGTTCTTCAAAAAATGTTCTTATTAACAAACTTGTTTTAAAATACCATGAAATGTCTAATTCAAAAGATGTAATATTTTGTTGGATACCTAGACATTGTGGAATACAGGGCAACGAGAGGGCGGACCTAGCAGCGAAGTCTGCCCTTGAATCGCCTGAATCTGATATGAGAATACCGTTTTCGGATTTCAAACCACAAATTACTAGACACATTCTATATAAATGGCAGGAGTCTTGGAATGAGGAAATTCATAACAAGCTCCATGCTGTTAAACCTATTTTAGGTGAACATTTTTGTTCATGCTTGCCAAAATCGGCGTGATGAGGTCGTATTGGCCAGAATAAGAATTGGACATTCTTTTTTAACTCATTCGTTTTTACTGAAAGGTGAAATTCAACCTGAATGTTAAATTTTGTTTTGAGCCTTATACAATTCAGCACATTCTCATTGAATGTCCTGATTTAATCTTAATCAGAGATAGGTTCTTTCAAGCAGATTCCCTGAGGGAACTGTTTGAGCTGGTAGAAATACCAAAAATATTTGATTTTTTAAAAGCCATTAATATATATTCTAAAATTTAAAAGGTATATTTTTAGAATGTCGATTATGTTTTGTCCTTATTTTATTTACAATCCTGTTGATCGGGACTGACATTTACATAATCTAGTGAGATTGTCTTTATTCGATTTCATCATATAGTTTTATTTACATTATTTATTCGGCTCTATATGACCATCAGTGTCGATGGGCCGTAAAACACCATTCATTCATTCATTCATTTTATTTGAAAAATCTTTGTAGAGGACCATTAGATGATGCTACATACCAAATATCAAAGGTCTAGCCTTATGGTTTCAGAGGAGAAGATTTTTAAAGATTTTCCTAAGAAAAATTGATAAGCCCCAGGGCGGGGCCATTTCTGGTCCGGGGGACATAATTTGAACAACCTTTGTAGAAGACCATTAGATGATTCCATATACCAAATATCAAAGCTTTAGGCTTTGTGGTTTCAGAGAAGAAGATGTTTAAGTAAATTGTTGACGACGCACGACGCACATACGCACGACGACGGACGCCAGAGACTGCCCCCTCACAATACTTCACCTGGCACTTTGTGCCAGGTGAGCTAAAAATGAATAGGGTCCATTTAGTTTTGACATATTCAAATCTACTTCCAAATATACATGGCATTGTAAAACAAGGGTGTTGTGACTCACAGACAGACAGACAGACTGACTGACAGACAGACAGACTGACAGACATATGACGGAGCTGTACTACTTGCAGTATTATTGAAATGTCAAGTATTAGGGACACAAATAGGCAATCAGTTTACAATGTATCTACTAATAGTAATTGTAGAGAAAGAAATGAAGTGTATGCAATTAAATGCAGTAAATGCGATGTTATGGTGTACGTGGTTGAGAGTTACAGAGAGAAATTTGGGAGAGAATGAAAGAACATTTGAGTGATGGCAAGAGAGAGAGAGAAGCCAGTAAACTGACGTTTTGATGATGTTATATTTTTAGTTTTGAAACGGATGTTCAATGCATGTAGAATTGAAAGACAGATTCGTGAAACTGATTGGATATGAAGGCTGTGAACTTACAGACCATTTAGCTGTAACGTCAAGGAGGCTAATGTATGCATGACGTCGTTGTGATCATGACATCATTTGATGATGTCATGACATTTTAAATAACAACCCAGCGTCACCATGAGGCTGGATCAACATTGTTCTCTTGTTTTATGACTGTTCAAATGCATATAACAAACAAGAGGGCCATGAGGTCCTGAAGCACTCAGTTGAGATAACCCCAAGAAGTCATCATTTGTACAACATTGGTAGAGAACCACAAGGCAAAGCAGTATGCAATTAATTAAAGGTCTAACCCTAATGGTTTCAGAGAAAAACATTATTTCATATTTTTCCCATGAAACACTGATAAGCCCCAAGGCAGGGCCAAGTTTTGCCCAGAGGCCAGGGTCGTAAGTTGAACATTCAAAGGTCTAGGCCTAACAGTTTCAGAGAAGAAGATTTTTAAAGATTTTCCTTTGAAAAACTGATAAGCCCTTGGGGCCATTTTCGGTTCAGGGTCATAATTTGAACAATCTTTGTAGAGGACCATTAGACCATGCTACATGCCAAATATCAAAGGTTTAGGCCTTACAGTTTCAGAGAAGAAGATTTTTAAAGATTTTCCTATGAAAAACTGATAAGCCCTTGGGCGGGGCAAGTTATGGCGCGGGTGTTAAAATTTGAACAATCTTTGTAGAGGACCATTAGATCATGCTACATACTAAATACCAAAGGTCTAGGCCTTAAAGTTTCAGAGAAGAAGATGTTTAAAGATTTGATTTTCCTATGAAAAACTGATAAGCCCTAGGGCGGGGCCATTTTTGGCCCGGGGGTCATACTTTGAACAATCTTTGTAGAGGACCATAAGATCATGCTACATGAAAAATATCAAAAGTCCAGGCCTTACAGTTTCAGAGAAGAAGATTTTTAAAGATGTTCCTATGAAAAACTGATAAGCCCTTGGGCGGGGCCATTTTTGACCCAGGGGTCATAATTTGAACAATCTTTGTAGAGGACCATTAGATGATGCTACATGCCAAATATCAAAGGTCTAGGCCTTACAATTTCAGAGAAGAAGATTTTTAAAGATTTTCCTATGAAAAACTGATAAGCCCTTGGGCGGGGCCCGATTTTAGCCCGGGGGTCATAATTTGAACATTTTTTGTAGAGGACCTCAAGATCATGTTACATGCCAAACATCAAAGGTCTAGGCCTTACAGTTTCAGAGAAGAAGATTTTTAAAGATTTTCCTATTACAAACTGATAAGCCCTAGGGCGGGTCCATTTTTGGCCCGGGGGTCATAATGTGAACAATTTTTCGTTCCCCCTAACCACTGATGCTTCTAACAAAATTTGGTTAAAATCGGGTCAGTAGTTTCAGAGGAGATGTCATTTGAAAATGTGGCCGGAGGACAGATGCTGGACGCCGGACTAAGGACGGACGGATTGCGGTCACAATAACTCACCTGAGCCTTTGGCTCAGGTGAGCTAAAAATGTGACTTGTATTTCGACATGATAATCTTAGAAAAAGGTCCTTAGTGGTCGAAATATTATATCAGAGCTATTCAAGCATTTATGTATTATTGATTAATTCCCTTTCCGGAATATTTTGTAATGGATTTTAATTTTATCGTTGAATCTTTTTCATTTTCACTACCTTTCTATGATAATACTTCTACAATAAGATTTTTTGCAGTAAATGTTTTTCTTTTAAGTACGTATTTCTTATCTCTCTAAATACAGACTGCTCCTTCCATAGCCCAAATAGAAAGGGATTACAAATACAGGTCGCCGCCTCCACTGTCTAATAACCAGTCTGGGTCTACAGCTAAACCCTAATTAGATATCACATGTATTATAATATCACAACCAGATATCACAATGTATTATGATACCACAACCAGTCTGGGTCTACAGCTAAAGTCTAATTAGATATCACATTTAATATAATATCACAACCAGTCTAAGTCTCACAGCTAAACCCTGATCAGATACCATGTCTATTGTACTATCACATTCAGACTTAATTGGTCCACAGCTTCACACTGATCAGATATCAATATGTCTAAATATCACAACAAGTCAGTGTCTTTAGCTAATTTCAGATCAGATATATATATATTGAGGGTGTATACACACATTTATTGGGTATGGATAGATTTTTGGGGTATATAAATCGCGTATGTTTCTTTGTTATAACTGTTTTACAAAAAGAGTATCAGATCTTCCATTATTCACATAATCTATGGATTATTAAACTCATGGCACCCAGATGGATATCAGCACTTCATGGTCATTCCACACGTTCATTACTTCATCATCATCATATCAACACCACAATGAATTTAATCCTTTACTCCATGAATATTCAGGCAAGAAAAGAATTATGGTCATTAATATTAATTCACTGAAAGTTTATAACAGCACTCTGAACAAAATAAGAAAACAGAAAGTTTCCCTTTCCTACATATAAACTCTGAACAAACCATGTGTTTATCCTAACAGAAAGTTTCCCTTTCCTATATATAAACGATGTGTTTATCCTAACAGAAAGTTTCCCTTTCCTACATATAAAACATGTGTTTATCCTAACAGAAAGTTTCCCTTTCCTACATATAAACCATGTGTTTATCCTAACAGAAAGTTTCCCTTTCCTACATATAAACTCTGAACAAACCATGTGTTTATCCTAACAGAAAGTTTCCCTTTCCTACATATAAACGATGTGTTTATCCTAACAGAAAGTTTCCCTTTCCTACATATAAAACATGTGTTTACCCTAACAGAAAGTTTCCCTTTCCTACATATAAAACATGTGTTTATCCTAACAGAAAGTTTCCCTTTCCTACATATAAACCATGTGTTTATCCTAACAGAAAGTTTCCCTTTCCTACATATAAACGCCTTTTCAAACAGGGTAAGCACACAGAGCAGACAGTCCCTTTATGAATCTTTTGATCTGCGTCTGCTCTATTTGCTTACATAATCAGGCAGAGATAAATTCAAGTATACATGTTAATCAGGAAAGTGGTACGTTCAACTGACATTCTTTTGTGTATTTATTGTTTTCTTCGAAAATGTTTTTCAAACCATGTTTGTTGTTTTAATTAACATTCAGAAAGGAAGGAGACTTAAAATTGTTCAGCAAGTTAAGGATGTCGGTTTGTCATACAGTGAAGACCTAAATCAGATGGCACATTTAAATGCAGTAGTAGATCTGGATCTACACTGTCTATACTGTTAATCACAATAATGCGTGCATACTTAATACAATTCTAAAAGTTGTCAGCTTGTCAAACTAGAAATATCACTAAAAGTGATGGAATATCCCCGCTTAACTGGTTTGATCACAAATCAAACGATATTTTTCTACTGTCTAACCTAGTGATCTAGTTTCTGACCCAATATGACCCACTTTTTAACTCGAATGAGATTTTATTAGGACAATTACTCTGACAAGGTTTCATGAAGATTGGGCTAAATTGGTGACCTCTAGAGTGTTCAAAAGGTTTTCCTAATATTTGACCTAGTTTTTGACCCCACATTACCCACTTTCAAAATTGTTTGAGAATTTATCAACACAATCATTTTCATCAAGTTTCATAAAGATTGGGCTAAAAATTTGACCTCTAGAATGTTCACAATTTTTTTATATTAATTGACCTATTGACCTAGTTTTTTGACCCACTTTCGAACTCAACTGAGAGTTCATCAACATAATCATTCTGACCAAGTTTCATGAAGACTGGACTAAAATCATGACCACTAGAGTTCAGTTTATATGGTTTTCCTACTACATGTATTTGACCTAGTGACTCCGCATAACTCACTTTCAATATTTTCAAAGATTTTATCAAGAAAATCATTTTCACCAAGTTTTATGAAGATTGGACTACAAATGAGACCTCTAGAATGTTCCCAAGTTTTTTTTCTTTTATTTGACCTAGTGACCTAGTTTTTCACCCAACATAACCCACTTTCAAACTCGACTGAGAATTTATCAAGACAATCAGTCTGACAAAGTTTCATAAGGATTGGACTAAAATTGTGACCACTTGGGTTCATTGTGGTATGTTGTGCCACGGACAGACAAACGGAAAGAAAAACAGACAGACCGACCAACACAGTGACTCATTCGTTTGCGGGGGTATAACAACTAAGACCAATATCAGAGGGCATTTTCAAATGTTGTAGCTGATCATTCTGGATCTACACTATTTGGATGTCTATTCAAATGTTGTAGCTGATCTGGGTCTACACTATTTGGAGGGCTTTTCAAATGTTGTAGCTGATCTGGGTCTACACTATTTGGAGGGCTTTTCAAATGCTGTAGCTGATCTGGGTCTACACTATTTGGATGGCTATTCAAATGTTGTAGCTGATCTGGGTCTACACTATTTGGAGGGCTTTTCAAATGTTGTAGCTGATCTGGGTCAACACTATTTGGAGGGCTTTTCAAATGTTGTAGCTGATCTGGGTCTACACTATTTGGAGGGCTATTCAAATGTTGTAGCTGATCTGGATCTGCACTATTTGGATGGCTTTTCAAATATTGTAGCTGATCTGGGTCTACACTATTTGCACGCTTATTTGAATGTTGTAGCTGATCTGGATCTACACTATTTGGAGGGCTATTCACATGTAGCTGCTCTTGGTCTACATTATTAGGAGATCTATTCAAATGTTGTCGCTGATCTGGGTCTACAAAATTTTGAGGGCTAATTCAAATGTTGTAGCAGATCTGGGTCTACACTATTTGGAGGGCTATTCAAATGTTGTAGCTGATCTGGGTCTACACTATTTGGAGGGCTATTGGAATGTTGTAGCTGATCTGGGTCTACACTATTTGCAAGTCTCTGCATTATGACCCGTTAATTTATGACTATTTAATATGCATGCAACATTTTTACAGCTACATATACATAAACAACAGCAAGAGCAATAATTATGTAAGAAATAGTGACACCATGAATATTAGATCAGTTTTATAATGGTATAATTATAAACACTTTAGTCAGTTTGGCTCAGTCAAAAACTGTTCAATCATTTCTCTATGATACTTATAGTAAACATAGTGGACCCTGATCAGAAGGCTCCGACAGAAGCCATCTGATCGTGGTCTGCTCTGTTTGCAAACACTAGAAAAAACATTTGTATGGAGGAAATGTTTAAATCTTTCTCTTCATCGGAGTCCAATTTTGTGTTGCTGACATGTGTAATAAAGTTCTTCAACTCTTCCCCTGTTCTGTATTTGGGCCAATTTTCAGTACCTAATGAATATTCATTAACAAAATAGTTATAAAGAAATATGGCAGGCAGAACATTGTTGTCATTTTAGAAAGTAAAGAAAACAGATCTATCAAATTCTGCAAACAGAGCAGACCCTGATCAGACGGTTCATTTAGGAGCCGTCTGATCTGGGTCTTCTCTGTTTGCAAATGCGTGAAAACAAGTTCATATGAGGGAAAGGGTTAACATTTTATTAAAACGGTTTATATCAAAATGACATTTTGAATTGCATACTGCATGTCACATGAAAAGTGTGCAAGATTGCATGATCTGTGCTATCAATGTAAACCATTAGTATTCAATATCTCCTTTATGTAAACAGTGTACGCAGTTGCCCATGACTACCTTATATACCGTACACTTTATATACACTTAAACCTTGGTCTGGTATAATATTTTTAAAGTTTGGAGGGTTACAAAAATAACTTAAGAATTTTGTGACTTGCTCTTTGTTAGTTGGTGCACACGATCAATAATTGGACAGGTTTATTTTTCTTGATACAGTATAGTTCCACTAATGAGACCACCTAAAAGAGGTATAATTCTGGGTGCTAGATGCAGGTGGTAGCTTAATGCTCTGCATTACTTTTGTCCTGTGTTAAGCAACCACCTGCTTATAAAGGCACCCATGTCTATTCATTAAGTGGTCGGATTAGCCGGGTTTTACTGTACAATGTAAATCCATATCTCTTATCAATTGTAAAGTGTTTGTACAAACCTATTTGTTGTATATTTCACTCCTTATTGCTTAGCAGTAGCTAGCTAGGCCAGGAGTAGAGATATTTAACACTTTAAATTCAAATGTTGGAATTTGTAATGGAATGATCCACATGTATTGAACAGTATAGTCCATTTAGTATTGATTAGATTAGTTACTAAATAAGCAATGGCTAAAACTGTAGAACATCATATCTATATTACATTATGAGCAAACAGAACACACTCTGATCAGGCAGCTCTTATAGAAGTCCTCATTGTGATCCGATGGGTCTACTCTGTTTGCAAATGCATAGAAAGGCATATTTATGGAGTAAAGTCAAGTGTCAGCTTACAAATAAGACCCGCGCCAGTGCACATTCAAGTGCTGCAGATGATCTGGGTCTACATTCGTTGCATTCTGTCTCATTAGTTTTTAAAGAGTACATGTTAAATGAACTGCAATAAATAAGCTCATGGATTGGCATTTAGGGACACAGCATTGCTACAACTACAGAAACCAGAGCAGGAGGCAAGAAGGATCCATACAATAATTTAAAGTATGTTGTCAGTCAGCAAATAATGAAGTATACTAGACATTAAATATTTCTATTCATGTTTAAAATTGTTCAAAACCATGAAGAGAATGCTGGCAGTATTGAATAGGCCTGTTCCTTATCAGGAGCTTAGCTGACAGTCAAAACTCAAGCATAATTATTTGTTCCTCTCATTCTGAACCAACCTTTCCGTTTGGAAATGTGACCTAAAAGGAGCATAGAGTAAAGGGTTAAATAATAGATATTTCTCCTCTTAGTTGCATTCTATAAGATTTATTCAGGGTGGGTAGGGATGGCAGGGGGTGAGAGTAGAGTAAGGGGTGGGAATTGGGTTAGGTGTCTAGGGATGTTATTACATGTATATGGAAGTGCTCTTAGAACAGAAAAGTTAGCTTCTGTGAGCCCAACATAAATTCAGCTATCATTTTAGAAAGTGGAAGGAATTTTTGAGAAACTAGAACACTGACCAAGTCAGAAAGAGCCCCGTATGATGCTGTCAGAGAAGCTAATGCACCTGAGGGGTAAGTGTATTGTAAACAAGATCCAACTGTAACTGGATCTGTTACAGGATTCCCCCAACAAAACACAACAAGTATAGATAGTTAGGTAAATCAAACAGTAGACTGAAATGCACCTACTGTGACGATATTTCCCTCATACATGTATCCGTAGCAGTATGGATCCTGACCCCAGTTTCACAAATATAGATCTAACTATCAATCTTACACATATAACTTATTAACTTGTTACTGTGTATACATTGTATAAACAAGAGGGCCAAGATGGCCCTTAATTGCTCACCTGATTACCATAGATTTAAGATTTTTGCAGGGTAGCCCATGGGAAGGGTCAATATTGACCTTAGGGACAATATATGAACAATGTTGATAGTGGATCATGAGCAATGGATCATGAGCAGTGGTTCTGCAGAACAAGATTTTCAAAGATTTAGTATATTGATTCTATCAAGACAATGATTCTGACCAATGGAGATTGGGCTAAAAATGTGCTCTCTAAAGTAATTTTTCTAAGATTTAACCTAGTGACTTACTTTTTTATTCCCACCCAACCCATGATCACACTCAACCTTGATAAAAATGTGGCCACTGGAGTGTAAACTAGATTTCTCTAAGATATGACCCAGTGACCTACTTTTTGACCTCAGATAACCCATTTTTAAAGTGTCCAAGGTTTTATTAGGACAATCATTCTGACCAACTTTCATAAAGATTTGGCTATAAATGTGACCTCTTGAGTGTTCACAAGGTTTTCGTACTATTTGACCTATTGACCTAGTTTTTAACCCGACATAACTCACTTTCAAACTCGTTTGAGATTTTATCAAGACAATCATTATGACTAAGTTTCATGAAGATTAGACTAAAATTGTGACCATTAGAGTGTTCACAAGGTTTTTCTACTGTTTGACCTATTGACCTAGTTTTTAACTCCACTTGACCCACTTTCGAATTCATCCGAGATTTTATCAAGACATTCGTTCTGACCAAGTTTCATGAAAATTGGACTAAAATTGTGACCACTAGAGTGTTCACAAGGTTTTTCTACTGTTTGACCTAGTGACCTAGTTTTCAACTCCACTTGACCCACTTTCGAATTCATCCGAGATTTTATCAAGACATTTATTCTGACTAAGTTTCATGAAGATTGGACTAAAATTGTGACCACTAGAGTGTTCACAAGGTTTTTCTACTGTTTGACCTAGTGACCTAGTTTTTAACTCCACTTGACCCACTTTCGAATTCATCCAAGATTTTATCAAGACATTCGTTCTGACCAAGTTTCATGAAAATTGGACTAAAATTGTGACCACTAGAGTGTTCACAAGGTTTTTCTACTGTTTGACCTAGTGACCTAGTTTTTAACTCCCCTTGACCCACTTTCGAACTCCTCCAAGATTTTATCAAGACATTTATTCTGACCAAGTTTCATGAAGATTGGACTAAAATTGTGACCACTAGAGTGTTCACAAGGTTTTTCTACTGCTTGACCTAGTGACCTAGTTTTTTACCTCACATTACCCATTTTTCAAACTCCTCCGAGATTTTATCAAGACAATCATTCTGACCAAGTTTCATGAAAATTGGGCTAAAAATGTGACCTTTAGAGGGTTCACAAGGTTTTCCTACTATTTGACCTAGTGACCTAGTTTTTGACCCAACTTGACCCACTTTCGAACTCGTCCGAGATTTTATCAAGACATTCATTCTGACCAAGTTTCATGAAGATTAGACTACAATTGTGACCACTAGAGTGTTCACAAGCAAATTGTTGACGACGCACGACGGACGACGCACACCGCACGACGGACGACGGACATTCAAGTCTCCCAAAAGCTCACCCTGAGCTTTGCTCAGGTGAGCTAAAAAGATATATATGGAGAAGATAGTTGGAATGATTTTATCTAAACAGAATCATTAGAGCCATTCTCTTATACTTGTAAATAGAAAACTACGTAGACTGGTGTTCCCAAAGTCCGTGGTACTTAATGTTTTATAAGTAATATAGATCGAAGGGAGAATTTACTTGTAAAAAATTAGCATTTCTAATGACATCCATCCGTTATCTTTGATATGCTTGTTATTACTTTTAAAAAATATCACAGTAATGCTCTGCAGCATGTAGATAAACTAGGTCACTGGCAGCAATTTGCATTTATGACGTCATACTCGAAATTCGTGGTATTGAGATCAGAGGCTAATAATTTTATTAGCACTATCAATAAAAAACAAAAAAAATGGTCATGTCTGACCTTATAATGGCAGTCTGGTTGCAGACGAAGTGAGAGAAATGATAGAGGGTGATAGATCTAGAGTTCAATGAAAATTGACAAAATATTGCGGATTTCGGGGGTTTGTGTGATTTAAAGTGCATTTTCTTGGATTTTGTGTTTTAACTTACATAAATCGATCCATTTTAGCTATAGGAAATGTTTTTCAATAAGATACGAAAGTAGGTCAAACAGGTTCGTATGTTTATGGAAGCAGTGTGACGTAATGCGAATACCACGAGATTCGTGATACCACGACATTCGCGTATAACCGTATACATTACAGAACATAGATGACAGTTTGTACATATAACTGTTTTATTAAATTCTTAAATCTGTTACAAATTCAGAAATACAGTTAAATCTCGATTATTCGAACACTAAAATATGTATTATTATCGATCTGTAAGATAGGTGGCAGCTTCCTGCATGACTTTCACCATGTACATTAAAACCCTTTCCCTGGTCTATATTTATTCAAAATTTCAATATCTACTGAATATTCATGGACAAAATAGTTATAATGAAATATCAAAGGTGGAACATTGTAGCCATTTTAGAAAGCAAAGAAACAGATCTATCAAGTTCTATTAGCAAACAGAGCAGATCCTGATCAGACGGCTCCTCTATTAGCCGTCTGATCTGGGTCTACTCTGTTTTCAAGTGCGTGAAAACATGTTTATATGAAGGAATGGGTTAAGCAGCTATACCTATCTAAAAGGGTCTACATTAAATTCGAATAATCAAGATTTTATTGTATTTATATATAAATTATATTAGTTTTTACATGCATGTACATCACCTTCAGTTAGTATCAAATACAATAACACATGTTTATATATATTTATTCTTAACCCTTTCCTCCACAAATATGTATTTTTATGCCTTTGCAAACAGAGTAGACCAAGATTAGATGGCACCTTAAATATAGGAGTCGTATGATCATCAGGTCAGCCTGTTTGCTGTTGGAATACTACAGATATGATTTTATATAGTTTCTACTTTTGCAAAAACTCATGACATTGTATTAATAAGCAATTTTAAAAATCTATTCTAATTTATAAATGTTCATGATGTCATCATATTTCTTACATGAATATTCATGGAGTAAAGCTTTAAAATGATAATTGAGCAAGAGTCAAGATTAACTTTTACGTCAAAACAAGAGGGCCATGATGGCCCTGAAATCGCTCACCAGAGGGAAAGATTTTAAAAGTTTCAACTACATGTATGTTTCTAAACAAAACTGGACACCTGTTTTGTGGAGTGTTATTTGACCCTTTCTCTGTATAATTATAATGGCAAGCTTTCTGGGATGATTTGCTTTATTATAAATATTTTCTAAGTCCAATACCGAACGTTTACCGACCGTTAACTTGGAAAGCATATTTCGCACAAAAAATATGTGGAAAAGTTTCATTTTCCATTACATATTACTACGCATAACCTAACAACTCCTTGATATATTGCGTATTTAAAAACGAACGACAACTCTTGTAGAGCACGTTTCGTAACAAAACCAGTTCACACCGGGACGTTTCGAACCCCTTCAGAATTAGAGTACTGATGATTGTTTCAAAGCAGAAATTGTATAAAAATCGCGATTTCAACAATTTATACAAACGGAATTGTTATGGAAATGGAAAATTAAAACTTGATAACAATAACTGGTGATAATAACCATTGTGATAAATAGAGCATTTGCTCCATAAGAGTAAATGCACTATTTATCACAATGGTTTCAAATCTACACAATTCTGAAATTTTCCTTTTCTCTAATTAACCCTATTCCTCATATAAACATGTTTTCACGCATTTGCAAACAGAGTAGACCCAGATTTACCTCTTTGAATAAGCAGACAACATTTCTAACAGATGACAACCCTATCACTGCTTAGCATGACTTTTGGTGGTGGTTGCGTCTTGCATGTGGCTTTGCCTGCTTGACTTTACTACTTTTCCATTAACCAAGATTAGCACACTGTTTGAACTCAGATCTGACACATACCGGTATGTAACTTTATATGTGGTTTGTATATGAGTTAATTTACTCCTATGGAGCAAATGCTCTATTTATCACAATGGTTTGAAATCTACACAATTCTGAAATTTTCATCTTCTCTAATTAATGCTCCTTATCAGTAGATTTATTCAAAGAGGTAGGATCTGAAAAAAGCCTTTGTGATAAATAAAGCATTTGCTAACCATTGTGAAAAATAGAGCAGAAACTCCATAGGAGTAAATGTTCTATTTATCACAAAGGTTTCAAATCTACACAATTCTGAAATTTTCCTTTTCTATAATTAATGCTCCTTATCAGTAGATTTATTCAAAGAGGTAGGATCTGAAAAAAGCCTTTGTGATAAATAGAGCATTTGCTCCATAGGAGTAAATGCTCTATTTATCATAATGGTTTCAAATCTACACAATTCTGAAATTTTCCTTTTCTCTAATTAATGCTCCTTATCAGTAGATTTATTCAAAGAGGTATAATAGTCACTTTATGAAACCATTGTGATAAATAAAGCATTTGCCTTTGTGATAAATAGAGCATTTGCTCCATTGGAGTAAATGCACTATTTATCACAATGGTTTCAAACCTAAACAATTCTGAAATTTTCCTTTTCTCTAATTAACCCTTTTCCTCATATAAACATGTTTTCATGCATTTTCAAAAAGAGGAGACCCAGATTTACCTCTTTGAATAAGCAGACAACGTTTCTAACAGATGACAACCCTATCACTGCTTAGCATGACTTGACCAAAATTAGCACAGTTTGGATTCTGATCTGAAAATTCTGAAATTTTCCTTATCAGTAGATTTATTCAAAGAAGTAGGATCTGAAAAAAGCCTTTGTGAGAAATAGAGCATTTGCTAACCATTGTGATAAATAGAGCAAAAGCTCCATAGGAGCAAATGTTCTATTTGTCACAATGGTTTCAAATCTACACAATTCTGAAATTTTCCTTTTCTATAATTAATGCTCCTTATCAGTAGATTTATTCAAAGAGGTAGGATCTGAAAAAAGCCTTTGTGATAAATAGAGCATTTGCTCCATAGGCGTAAATGCTCTATATATCACCATGGTTTCAAATCTACACACCTCTGAAATTTTCCTTTTCTCTAATTAATGCTCCTTATCAGTAGATTTATTCAAAGAGGTATAATAGTCACTTTATGAAACCATTGTGATAAATAGAGCATTTGCTCCATAGGAGTAAATGCTCTATTTATCACAATGGTTTCAAATCTACACAATTCTGAAATTTCAAAAGGCAGATTCTGAAAATATCCTATGAGGGAATGGGTTAAAACAGTGTGAACAAACAGAGACTAATTCTGAAGCAGACAACTTGATAGATTTTTGACCAGGAACTTGACCTTTCAAGTGATTACGCAACACAGATCCTTCTAGTTCAGAGGAACCTTTATAGTGTAAAATACTATTTTAAAGTATAACCAACAGGGCAGGGCCAATTTTAACCTCAGAACTATGACATTAACCAATGTCAATAAGGTATACTAAGTAAATCTATGCACCAAATATCTAAGCTCTGTGACATGTTTTTGACAAAATGATTTTTGAAGTTTTCCCCATGCCTAACCTAAGTGAGCCCAGCATTCTGCTACTTGTACAGAAAACAACAGTCAGCTAGAAAAAACTGGCCACCCCTGGGACCATGGCGGGGCCAATTTTGACTCCAGGGACATAATTTATGTAAACTTTGTAGAGGACCTATAGGTGATGCTATGTGCCAAAGATGAAAGCTGAGAACCCTGTAGATTCAGAGGAGAAGACTTTTAAAGTTCAAATTGTTGACGACGCACGACACACGACGCACGACAAACGCCGACAGACGACGGACATCAGGCGATCACAAAAGCTCACCCTGAGCACTTTGTGCTCTGGTGAGCTAATAAAAGTACATGTTAGAGTCATGCAGGAAACAAGCATACAAAACACACCCGCCCAAACAGCACCACAATTTAAACAGTAAAATGTACATGTATATAAAAGACACAAAGAGACACACAAATTTAGGCAATTAAAACAAACATACAATTTATGCAAACTTATAAATGCTCTTGTGCAATTCCAACACACTGGCATGCAGGCTTAGCTAAGTAATAACCAGGGCCTCCGCTGGCGGTCGCCAAAATCGCCATTGGCGAAAATATTCATAATCTGGCGATAAAAAATTAAATCTGGTGAATGTTGTGGCCAAAGACAAATTTGCAGATTTTGCCGAGAAATACAGACCCATATTAACCCTCTCTGTCAATTATCGCTGCTTCTTCTGTTTGTGTGCAAAGCGTGTCGGTTGTTTACACAAGAGTTTTATCTGGGGATTTCCCTTGCAGGCACCGGAAATCATGCGTGAAAGATGTGATTCTAACTGGTTCCCAATTCTCTTCCTATTATTTTGTTTAGCTGGTTCCCAATTTGTGTCCTAGTATTTTGTTAAGCAAACAGATTATGCGGGAAACCAGTCTTGATGGCGACGTTGTTTACGAGTTCAGCCGTGGGCAATTTGATTTCTTCTTGTGGCACGGTAATTACTCAAACCAGGGAACTGACACCTAAGATTATGCGACAAAGAGATTAAAGAACGACTAATAAGACAATTAATTGGATTTGGCTTGCGATTATCTCGGGCAATTTGGGACAGATCGGACTTTGTAGATCCACGGTAAGGAACAATTACACCACTATTCAGGCTACTGTGTTAGTTCTCAGTTTCATAATATTGGGAGTAAATAAATCTAATGTGTATCGTGTGTCATTATATATTAAATATATATTTTATGCTTTCAGTCTGTTAATACACAGTTTCAACAACTTTACATGGCACACTGACTAGTGACTACCGTAGTGTTATAAAACCACTAAAGGAAATGCATATAATAACAGAAACATTACACATTTCTTTGCATAACTTTTAACTGTAGAGAAAATGAATTGACCATTTTTTTTAATCCTCTTTGTTAGTGTTTAAAAGTTATTTTTAATATAGAACATATATTTATTCTGAAATTATTTGTTTGCAGTGAAAGTAAAAACAGTTTTGAAATTTCAAGTTATTTATCTTATAAAGCAAAATAATCTGAAATCAACGTAAAACTGAATGGAAATTAGCAGAGACATATACATGTACATACATGTATGTATATGTCTCTGAAATTAGTGACAAATTCAATACTTAATTGTACACTTATTATTTTTTTCTCTGGCTTACCATGAGTTTTAATAGTACCAAGAGACTGTTAATATTGTTTACAGATAAATAAAATTTATTTGTTTCATTTGTTTGTTTAATTTCAGCTCTTCAAGTGGGGAAGAGAAATCCGAGGCTCCAGATTCTACTCCATCAATAAGAAGTGGCCCTAAAATGACCATCGCAGCTAAAGCATCAAATGTAATGAGGAGCGCCAGCAAGGCAGACCACGGCTACATGTTGAAGTTGATTCAAGACTGCCATCAGCCTGATCAGACCCATAGGGGTCAACACAGTCTTATGTTGACATAAACTGTTACTATTGTCAAAATTAATAAAGGAAATGTAAACATACACAAGTTGGTTATGTTGGTTACACATTTCAAGCATAAACAAAGGTTTCATGACGTAGAATCTGAAGGAAAACTTTGGCTCTAACTTTGGCTCCAACAGATCCAAATTGGCGCAACAAAATTCTTATTTGGCACAAGTTTTTCTCATTTGGCGAAAGTGATGGCGCAAAGAAAAAAAGCCAGGGGAGGCCCTAGCTGATAACTTACTTCAGGGTTCTGGCGAGGATTGAAAATGCTTGAGACATGTGTCCCATTGACAGTTAGAAAGTAGTGACATTTTCAATATCTGGATCTGTGACTGATTTCCTTACATGTAAAGATTTTCTCTGATCATACTTACAGCTTGATTTGATCTAAATCTGATCTATAGATCTATTTGGGTGACGGTCGTTTCGTCAAAGTGCCAGTTTGTCAAAAAGGTTATACAGTACAAAAGGGGTTGTCGTTTCGTCAAAAAGGACTATATAGCAAATTGATTTATATATCCCCATTTTGACGAACTGGCAGTTTGGCGAAATGACCTACATGTATATGATTAGATCTATTAACCTTAGTTTGGATCTAGATGAGATCTGGATCAGAACTGTATGCTTTGTGGTGATTAATTAACTCAGAAATAGTAAAGAATGCGACAGTACCGTATACTTTATGCATGCTACGGGCAATTCGTGATTACTGTTTCATATAGTTTGGGTCTATATGAGATCTGGATCAGAAATGAATGCTTTTAGTGATTAATTAACTCAGAATTAATTAATTTATGAAGAATGCGACAGTACCGTATACTTTATGCACACTACGGGCGAATTCGTGATTACTGTTTCAAATAGTTTAGATCCAGATGCAAAAAGTTTGGATCCAGATAAGATCTGCATGAACTGTTTGACATTCCGTGCTATCTTATGACATTTTTGACGAATTTTGCCGAGGACAATTACATAGGAAACTGAAGGCTAATACATTTTTGAAGTGTGATTATACATGCAGAAGATGGCATTTGTCAGTTTTCTGCATAATCCGAAAAAGGGCACATTAAAGTGATCACGCACCAATTTCACTAGCGGTGCTGATTGATTAGGAAGGGGGATTAACATTAATTACACAATAAAGTGTTGATAAAAGTTTGTGCCGCCGAACCCGTGTCGCTAATTGGTTTGTAGGTATGAAAAAGCAATTAGACTAACACGTGTAAATTTTGCACACTTATAGAGTAATTAATATTTGTTTTTTGCTTTACATATATTACTTGATAATACTTTTAAACATTTTAATCAACAAATCAGTATCAAGATTCATCTTCATAATTTGTATATTACACATTTTAAGTGCTGTCCTATCA
This sequence comes from Azorinus chamasolen, assembly GCA_963576725.1. Taxonomy (NCBI): domain Eukaryota; kingdom Metazoa; phylum Mollusca; class Bivalvia; order Cardiida; family Solecurtidae; genus Azorinus; species Azorinus chamasolen. The sequence continues at coordinate 84,375,562 of OY755246.1, forward strand.
TTTCCAAACTCGATAATTCCGCATACGCAAAAAATCTGTTTGTTGTTCGAGAATTACTCACACCCCTATATAATTCGGGGATCAGTTAATTTTTCTGGTTTCTTAATTCACCAAAATAACATATACATTTAACAGATTTATTGAAATACTATTCATATATATCAGGTAATATATCCTTTTTGACGAAACGTCTTTCGTCAAAACTATATATCACCTTTTTGACGAACTGGCATTTTGACGAAACGACCGTAATTCGATCTATTTTGGACTATTCTGGTAAGAACTGACATTTTTTGAGACATTTGTCCCAGTGACAGTAAAAATATGGGGACATTTTTCATTTTGATGGGGAAAATGTCCCAATTTCTCACCCTCGCAAGAACCCTGCTTACTTTAAGAATGTTCATGAAACTGAGGCCACTCAGGCCAGATGAAAAGTGCCACATGTTGAATCCTTGAACAGACTAAACAGCCTAATGCCATACACATGTATACAATGTATAATAATAACTATAAAATGTAACTTTAAGAATTGTAGCAGATGACATTTTTGCACTCAAAAATTACTTACATGTAGTGTGCAAAGGGTTAACCCTTTACTCTATAAATACACCTTTAATTACATTTGCAAACAGTGTAGACCCTGATCAAATGACTACTGCAGGAGACCATTGTCTGATCAAGGTCTGCTGTTTGTTAATTATAGTAAAATATACATGTAGATTTGATTGTACAGTTTTATTAACAGCTAGTCTAACCACCTTTTACTCCATAAAATACTTTTTTTTACATCTTTGCAAACAGAGAAGACCAAGATTAGATGGCTTCTACAGGAGCTGTCTGATCATGGCCTCTGAGTCTGCTCTATTTGCAAATGAATGAAATAATGTAGATAGATCTATATATGGTGACGGGTCAAAACGGCCCAATTCCAAAACGGCACAATACCAAAACGGCCTATATCCATAACGGCCTGGTCCAAGACGGCCCGGATTGCCCGGGTCAAAACGGCCTAATTTTTAGGATAGTTGATTTATATTCTTTTGGTATGGCTATATAAATATCATTGTTATTTGTGTGCGGAACACCCGTATATATCGTCTATGATGTTGAATAAGTATAAACACGTTTTTTTAATGTATGTAATTTAAACTCTTAAACAAGCGTTAGCTTAATGCAGGTTTGAAGTCGTGCAGAAAGCTCCTCTCCTCTATGAGTTTTATGGATGACTCAGATCCTGCATTAAGCAACCACATGTATTAGAGGTCTTACTGTATACATGTAGAGTAACATCGGAGGTATGATGCATAATTTTTTGAACCGTCTTTTTACCAGTTTGCCTTAACTCTATTGTTTAAAATTAGTCAGTTCATACCGAACAATTATCAGTATCGGGTTTGATACTTAATTATCTATTCATGAATGTCGAGGCAAGTAATTAATAAACTAATCTGGATTTAAGCTAAAAGGGAACACGCCTTTAATATAAACAGCATATAGCATATAGTCCTGTTCAAAGACGGTGTCATTATCGAGTTAAATTCTACAGGATTTCAAATATACATGCATAACACTTTTAATTACCCGTATCTGGTTACAAAACATCTATCAAACATTATAATTTGTTTAACACTTTTAAATGTGTTTAAATGTGTTTGTTGAAAATATCATTATTATATCAAAATGAAAACTAACGTATAAAAAAACTTTTTTTTTCACACACTAAATTTATATCAATTACCACTAACCAAAAAAATGGGCCGTTTTGACTCGGTATAATTTGGTCTGGGGGATAAAGTGGGCCGTTTTGGACCGGGCCGTTATGGACCGGGCCGTTTTGGAAGTGGGCCGTTTTGACCCGCATTCATCTATATATAATTCAACAGTAATATTTGTCACGGTAGAAATTATTTGCTCATACATGAATTCAGAGACTTAATAATATGTAAATTTTATTTCTTGCCTAAATTCATATCTGGAGTAAATGGTTAAAATATGCAAAATCATAAAATTCAACTTATCAATATCATACATTGTCATATATATATACTAGAGGTTTTTGTCAAAAAAAACGGATGTAAAGTACCTAGTTATAGTCTACTTTCAGTCCGAATGACCGTTCAGCCGACTGTACATTTACTCCCCTGGTCATTGAGTCATTAGCCTACAATATTGAGCACTGCTAACATATGGCGCAATCATGCAGCCGCAGTACCGGCGAGTGATCCTCACAGGTACCCATTTTAACCCCTGGGTGGAGAGTATGTGCGGGTGGGAGACACGGAAAAGCGTCTCTGAAATTTCCGGGTGGGACCGGGATTTGAACCCCGGACCTCCGGACTGATAGTCAAGCGCGTTACCACTAGACCATCGCCACCTACAAATGTCTCCCCTCTAATAAAAACAATATGTAAAGGGAAATCACTAAAATGTTATGGTCTTGATGAATGACACTTCCCCTCATTATGCGTTTTCCACACTACATTTTTCAAGAAGAAAATGATAACAGCTAATAACTCCAAAAATACTGATACCAGATTTATGGCCCTTGTGTATGACACTTACTTTCATCATGCTCTTTCCAAAATTAAAATGTCATTCCAATAGCATCAATCGAACAGGAGTTATTGATCGGCCAAAAATGTAACAAATGGCAATAACTCCAAAATTATTGAAGCCAGAATTATGGCCCTTGTTCATGACACTTTCTCTCATCATGCTCTTTCCATGTATGAAGTTTCAATACGATGGCAAGAGCCATGTAGGAGTTATCGTCCGGACAAGAAAGAATTAAACAAATGTACAAGGGGCAATAACTCTAAAATTTATTGAAGCTGGAGTTAAGGATCTTATGCATGACACTTTCTCTTATCATGATCGTTACATGTATGAAGTTTCACTCCAATGGCATGTGTCACATACATAGGAGTAATCATCCGGACAAAAAATTGTGATTTTTTTACAAAGGGCAATAACTCCAATATTAGTGAAGCCAGAGTTATGGACCTTGTGCATGACACTTCCTCTCATTATGATCTTTCCATATATGAAGTTTCAATTCAATGGCATGAGCCATATAGAAGTTTTGGTCCGGACAAAAAAGCGTGATTTTTTACAAAGGGCAATAACTCCTATATTAGTGAAGCCAGAGTTATGTACCTTCTGCATGACACTTCCTCTCATTATGCTCTTTCCATATATGAAGTTTCAATCAACTGGCATCAGGCATACTGAAGTTATTGTCCGGACAAAAAAATATGATATTTTTTACAAAGGGCAATAACTCCAATATTAGTGAAGCCAGGGTTATGGACCTTGTGCATGACACTTCCTCTCGTCATGATCTTTCCATATATGAAGTTTCAATCCAATGGCATGAGCCATATAGGAGTTATCGGCCGGACAAAAAAGTGTGATTTTTTTTACAAAGGGCAATAACTCCAATATTAGTGAAGCCAGAGTTATGGACCTTGTGCATGACACTTCCTCTCATTATGCTCTTTCCATATATGAAGTTTCAATCAACTGGCATCAGGCATATTGAAGTTATCGTCCGGACAAAAAGTGTGACAGACAGACGGACAGACGGACAGACGGACGGACAGACAGACAACTCTCACGAAAACAATATGTCTCCCCCATATAAATATGGGGGGAGACATAATTATATAAGCTGTTTCATACAGTGTGACCATGGATTTTTTCATACCTCCATGAAAACAAGAAATATTCTATATTCTTTACAGTCCCAAAATTAAAATTCAGCTCATCAATATTCATCATGTGGTCATTATTTATGACATAAATATTCATAGAGAAAAGGTTTACATATTAACAAATGTTTACTTACCTCCATGTTTGTGCTCTATTCCAGTTGGTACACTTTAATGTTATTATTGTATTCAGGTCGATCATTCACACTACTACTAACATACAGTTTTCCAGTGTTGTATGTTATGGCGTAGGGTCCCAGGAACCCATCCTTCTGTTTTATACAAACATTTCCCAGCTGCCCACTGGACGACAACTGGATAACACGATCATTATCACGACTACATATATATAGATGTCCATGTTGGTCCACGGTTATTCCCACTAACCCCTGTAACATGTCATTGGTATACGTCGCCATCACACCACCGTCACTATTCAAACACACAATTTTGTTTCTCTCACCATCAGTCACATAGACGACATTTTTATCTTCATTCAATGTTATTCCGTGCGGCCATTTAAATAATTTATTTCCTGTGTTGTCTGAGTCAATTTGTTGTAATAAGTTTCCATCAACATCACAGATGTGAACTGATTCAACAGGAAGAACACAGGTCAGGAAGAACTTTCCTTTATTATAAGTGATGCCGAGATAATAACAAGCTGGTACAGTTATAGTGTGACGCGCTGATAAAGTTGGTGACACAGACAGGAACTTGATACGCTTGACACCATACAGCGTTACTGCCAGCTGTTCGTCACCAACCATTGTAATGTCTACCGGCGATGATGTTAATGTGACTTTCTGTGATTTGTTTTCATCTGTCTTGTCTATAATCTTAACACATTTGTTGTTCCAATCAGCCACTGCCAGTCGTCCATCTTTCATGACAACAACGCCCCAAATCTCACAGTCCATTCTATCTGTTGATGTTTTTACGTTGATGTCTTCCACATGTTTCACTCTGACATATTTCACTCTGACATTTTCTGTTTTACTTTGACTTGTTGATCTTCTCGCCATGTTTTCTAAAACATGTTGTTTTGTAGCGGATGTCTTTTTATGTTTTGTTCTACACTCACGACATAAATTTTCTTTACATTCTACACAATACACAATGGCCTCCACTTTCTTTCCCTCAGATTGACAAAAATCACAAAGTGACACAATTTCTTGAAGAACATGTTTTTTTGTAGCTGTTGTCCTTTTGTGGACAGTTTTACATTCGTGACACAAATTTTCTTTACATTCTCCACAATAAACAATGGCCTCCAGTCTTCTTCCATCACTAATACAAAAGTCGCAAATTATGTCAAAGTCCTCCTCCGACCCAGCAATAAACGCTCTTCGCAAACTTTCAGCTAATTCCGCCATTTTAATAGAAGGAAAGGGTTTCCGGAAATACTATCGGGATTAGATGCGATATCGTAGCTGTAAGACTGATAATGACTAGCGTCCAGTTTACAAGCTCTATTTAGGAATAGAGGTTGAGTCTTAATGTACACCATAGAAGTCAGTACACCATTTAAGTTAGGTGTCCGTAATACACGTAGCCCCGCCTTCAGACGAAGTCCTGCCTACTGCCAAGCACGGAGATATACATGGGATCCTTTAAGTGGTTTGCCGAATACATAAATAAAGAAGGAAAACGCTGATTTTTCAGTTACATTTAATTTAATTTAAAAGAGAAGGGGAGGAAAAGGGGAGGGAAATATTTAAAAATGATGTTGCCTTTGTCCCAATATTAATTGGGATCGAACAACTTGTACACCATTTAAGTCAGGTGACCAGAGAGACTTTGAATAACTCCAAAGGAATGAAAACGTTGCACACCATTTAAATTAGGTGACCAGAGAGACATAGAATAGCTAGATAGGACCGTAAAATTTGTACACCATTTAAGTCTAGTGAACAGAGAGACTTAGAATAACTTAGAATAACTCCATGGGACCGAAAACCGTGTACACTATTTATTAGCCAGGTGACCAGGGAGACATAGACAACTTGCACGCCATTTAAGTCAGGCGACCAAAGAGACATAGAATAGCTCCATAGGACCGAAAACTTGTACACCATTTAAGTCTGGTGACCAGGGATTCATAGAATAGTCCCATAGGACCGAACATCTTGTACACCATTTAAGTTAGGTGACTAGAGAAACCTAGAATATTTAAAACGTGTACACCACATAAGTCAGTTGAGCTGGAAGACCTAGAATAGCTTCATAGGACCGGAAGAACCTAGACAACTTGCACGCCATTTAAGTCAGGTGAAGAGAGAGGTCTAGAATAGCCCAATAGGACCGAACAACTTGTACACCATTTAAGTCAGGAGACCTAGGCATCTTGCACACCATTTAAGTTAGGTGACCAGAGAGACATATAACAGCTCCATAGGATAGAAAAGCTTGTACACCATTTAAGTTAGGTGACTAGAGAAACATAGAATAGCTCCATAGGATCTAAAACTTGTACACGATTTAAGTCGGGTGAGCAGGGAGAACTACAAAAGCTTCACAGGACCGAAAAACTTGTACACCGTTTAAGTCAGGTGACCAGGGAGGCCTGGAATAGCCCAATAGGACAGAAAAACTCGTACTACATTTAAGTCAGGTGACCAGAGAGACCTAGGCATCTTGCACACCATTTAAGTCAGGTGACCAGAGAGACATAGAACAGCTCCATAGGACAGAAAAACTTGTACACCATTTAAGTCAGGTGACCAGAGAGACATAGACATCTTGCACACTATTTAAGTCAGGTGACCAGAGAGACATAGGCATCTTGCACACCATTGCACCATTTAAGTCAGGTGACCAGGGAGACCTAGACAACTTGTACACCATTTAAGTGAAGTGACCAGAGAGGCCTAGAATAGCTCCATAGAACCGAAATACTTGTACACCATTTAGGTTAGGTGACCAGGGGCTCAATAGGATAGAAACATCTTGTACACCATTTAAGTTAGGTGACTAGAGAGACCTAGAATAGCTCCATAGGATCTAAAAATTTGTACAACATTCAAGGCAAGTGAGCAGGGAGACCTAAAATACCTTCATAGAACCCACAAACTTGTACACCGTTTAAGTCAGGTGACAAGGAAGACCTGGAATAGCTCCATAGTACAAAACAATTTGCACACCATTTAAGTCAGGTGACAAGGGAGACCTAGACAACTTGCACACCATATAAGTCAGGTGACCAGAGAGACCTCGAATACTTCCATAGGACCGAAAAATGTGTACACCATTTAAGTCAGGTGACCAGGGACACATGGAAAAGCTCCACAGGACCGAAAAACTTGTACACCATTTAAATTAGGTGACTAGAGAAACCTAGAATAGCTCCATAGGACCGAAAAACGTGTACACCATTTAAGTTATGTGACTAGAGAAACCTAGAATCGCTCCATAGGATCTAAAAACGTGTACACCATTTAATTCAGGTGACTCTAGAGACCTAGAATAGTTCCATATGAATAAAAAATGCACACCATTTAAGTTAGGTGACCAGAGAGACCTAGAATACCTCCATAGGACTAAAAAACGAGTGAGGTCTAGAAGAGTTACATATGACCTAACAACATGGACACTACATGTATTTATTTTAGGCGACCAGAGAGACCTAGAATAGCTTCATTGGAATGAAAAGGTTGCACACCATTTAAGTCAGGTGACCAGAGGGACATAGCATACCTCTATAGGATCGATAAATCTGTACAACATTTAAGTCAGTTGACCAGAGACATAGAATAGCTGTATAGGACAAGGCAACTTGCACACCATTTAAGGGAGGTAATCAGAGAGACTTAGAATAGCTCCATAGGACCAAAACACTTGTACACCAATTAAGTCAACTAAAGGACCTAACACCGCGTTAGGCGACCAGAGACTTTTACGGACAATGGCTCCCATGGCATCTAGGGCTCAAATCGACAGCGGAAATGCTCCGCGGTCGCCGTGACACCTTCCTCCAATCTGCATATGCCCTGCAGGGCGATCTGCGGGCGTCTCCCCTTGCCTCCGAACTACTTTTCGGAGGCAAAGCAGGCCATCTTCTTCCCTTCAGCGGGACCCGGCAAAGAGCCGGTAAGGATCTTTCCCTGCTCCCAATACCTCGGGGTTGGCGTCTCAGTGTTCATTCCCTCCCCGCCCTAGGGGTTCTGGACAGTCTATGACTCAGCCCTTGGGACTCGCTCTTTCTGCCCCCTTCCGACCCGACCCTGCATTCTTGTGGGGCGCCAGGCTTCTTTACTTTGTTACAGCATGGCACACTATCACTCAGGACCCTTGGATCCTCCCTATTGTAGTATCCATCTGGGTCGACAGCCTCTTTTCTCCGGGGTCCCGATTCGTCTGTCATCGGATCACTCGAATATGCAAGACGCAGTGCCTTAACTTCTCGCAAAAGGGGCGGTAGAAAGGGTACTGAACGAGAATTCGATGGACTTTTACAGCCCTCATTTTTCTCATTCAAAAAAAGAACGGCGCATTTCGACCTATCGTCGTGCTCTCTACTCTCAACAAGTATGTAGAGGTCGAACATTTCAAAATGGAGAGCATCGCTTCCATTCAGCTAGCTATCAAACAAAAAGGGCCATATCCATGGATCTATCAGACTGCTATTTTCATGTCCCGGTTCACCCGGCAGACACCTACGCTTCTGCGATGAGGGTACCGACTACCAGTTCCGGACTATGCCCTTTGGACTCTCTACAGTCCCAGAGAGAGAGGGAGGGAGAAAGAAAGAGAGAGAGAGAGAGAGAGAGAGAGAGGGAGAGAGAGGGGGGGATTCTCTGTTAAATAAGGAGAGAAAAGAGAGTGGTGGGTCTCTGCTAAATAAGGCTATTGGATAGTATAATCAAACACAACTAAACATAATGTTCATATAAAATTGCTAATTCATTTACGCATGTTATATGCAAATTACCTTAAATATTTACGCTTTCTAGAAATATTACCTAAAATAAAGATGGTTTATTTTCTTTTTATGATCACTCTGTTCTAAAGGACCACAACAAACAATTTGGTACCAATGAAAACAAGTCTAGGGTGGGATGCTACGGTAACCATGATTAGGACTAGGTCTCCCTGCTCACCAGACTTAAATGGTGTACATGTTTTTACATCCTATGAAGCGATTTTAGGTTTCTCTATTCACCTGACTTAAATGGTGTACAAGACTTTAGATCCTTTCGAACTCTTTTAGGTTTCTCTGATCACCTAACTTAAATGGTGTACAAGTTGTCTAGGACTCTCTTGTCACCTGGCTTAAGTGATGTACATATGTTTCGGTCCTATGGACCTATTCTAGGTCCCTCTGGTCACCTGACTTAAATGGCATACAAGTTATTTAGTCCTATTGAGCTGTTCTAGACGTCTCTGGTCACCTGACTTAAATTATGTGCAAGTTGTATAGCTCTCCGAGTCTGCAATTTTCTCTTTTTGTGTTGCAATTTTTGCTCTCGGGGATCACCCCCTTTCAGAATTTATAATCTTCACAACAGCAGGTGTTAAGTGCTTGTGTGGCGGCAGTAAAACGTCGCCCCGTACTTCATTCTCAGTGTTGTTATACCTTCTGATCCTTCGAGATCATGAATTTCAGTACTTCTTGTTCTGAAAATTGAATACCGCTTAAGCCGGTGCTAGGGGGCGTGAGCAGTGTTGCACTTTCAACAAGAGTGCCAGTAGACACAATATACGCCCGTCGGGGTCTTGTTCTACATAAACTGGGGTTAACGTATTTGCTGAACTCAAATTCTAAGCCCAATTTTGCGACCAAGTTTCAAGGTTGTAAATAGGCATACTTTAACAAAAAACCTTAACCAAAAATTCTAAATTGAAAAGTGCCATAATTGTGTCTAAATGCTTGACAGAGTTGCATTGTATTTACTCTTGCCTACAGATGAAGCTTCTGATGGTGAACAAATGTTTCAAGTTTAAAAGCTTTATCTGAAAGGGTTATGTAAATAAGTGGACTTTAACCAAAACCTTAACCAAAAATTCCAAGTTAAAAAGCGTCATAATCATGTCAAAATGTTAGACAGAGTTATGTACTCTTGCCTATATTATAGGGATCATTTTTTAATTTTGGGATTTTTTTTCTCAAGTTTGTCAACATTGTTAAAACAAGAGATGTTTGTAAAACATGTATACCCCCCGACCCCCTGACCTTTGATCTAGTGACCTCAACTATAGAGGTCATCTAGCGGTCATGACTAATCACCACAGCAACTTTGAATATCCTAAGCCAAACCACTGATCATTTATTGATCTGAAAACATTTCACATATTAAGGTCATGGTGACCTTGACCTTTGACCTAGTGACCTCAACAACTTTAAGGGTCATCAAGTGGTCACAACCAACTACCACAGCAAGTTTGAAGATCCCGAACCAAACCATTGAGCGGTTATTAATTGGAAACCATTTCATCAGTTAAGGTCATGATGACCTTGATCTTTAACCTAGTGACCTCAAAATCAATAGGGGTCATCTAGTTGTCATGACCAACCACCTCAGCAAGTTTGAAGATCCTAAGCCAAACCCTTGAGCAGTTATTAATCGCAAACCATTTCACCAGTTAAGGTCATGGTGACCTTGACCTTTGACCTAGTGATCTCAACAACTTTAGGGGTCATCAAGGGGTCACAACCAACCACCACAGCAAGTTTGAAGATCCTAAGCCAAACCCTTGAGCAGTTATTGATCGCAAACCATTTCACCAGTTAAGGTCATGGTGACCTTGACCTTTGACCTAGTGCCCTAAAAACCAATAGGGCTCATCTAGTTGTCATGACCAACCACCTAAGCAAATTTGAAGATCCTAAGCCAAACCCTTGAGCAGTTATTGATCAGAAACAATTTTACAAGTTAAGGTCATGGTGACCTTGACCTTTGACCTAGTGACCTCAAATACAATAGGGGCCATCCAGTTGTCATGACCAACTACAGCAGCAAGTTTGAAGATTCTAAGCCAAACCCTTGAGCAGTTATTGATCTGAAACCATTTGACCATTTAAGAGCATGGTGACCTTGACCTTTGACCTAGTGACCTAAAAAGCAATAGGGGTCATCTAGTGGTCATTACCAACCACCACAGCAAATTTGAAGATCCTAGGCCAAACCCTTGAGCAGTTATCGATCGCAAACCATTTCACCCTTTAAGGTCATGGTGACCTTGACCTTTGACCTAGTGACCTAAAAAACTATAGGACTAATCTAGTTGTCATGACCAACCACCTAAGCAAATTTGAAGATCCTAAGCCAAACCCTTGAGCAGTTATTGATCAGAAACAATTTTACAAGTTAAGGTCATGGTGACCTTGACCTTTGACCTAGTGACCTCAAATACAATAGGGGCCATCCAGTGGTCATGACCAACTACAGCAGCACGTTTGAAGATTCTAAGCCAAACCCTTGAGCAGTTATTGATCGGAAACCATTTGACCAGTTAAGAGCATGGTGACCTTGACCTTTGACCTAGTGACCTAAAAAGCAATAGGGGTCATCTAGTGGTCATTACCAACCACCACAGCAAATTTGAAGATCCTAGGCCAAACCCTTGAGCAGCTATCGATCGCAAACCATTTCACCCTTTAAGGTCATGGTGACCTTGACCTTTGACCTAGTGACCTAAAAAACTATAGGACTAATCTAGTTGTCATGACCAACCACCTAAGCAAATTTGAAGATCCTAAGCCAAACCCTTGAGCAGTTATTGATCAGAAACCATTTTACCAGTTAAGGTCATGGTGTCCTTGACCTTTGACCTAGTGACCTCAAAATCAATAGGGGTCATCCAGTGGTCATGACCAACTACCACAGCAAGTTTGAAGATTCTAAGGTGAACCCTTGAGCAGTTATTGATCGGAAACCATTTAACCATTTAAGGTCATGGTGACCTTGACCTTTGACCTAGTGACCTCAAAATCAATAGGGGTCATCTAGTGGTCATGACCAACCACCACAGCAAGTTTGAAGATCCCATGCCAAACCCTTGAGCAGTTATTGAACGGAAACTATTTCACCATTTTAGGTCATGGTGACCTTGACCTTTGACCTAGTGACCTAAAAAACAATAGGGGTCATCTACTTGTCATGACCAACCACCTAAGCAAGTTTGAAGATTCTAGGCCAAGTCGTTTATTAGTTATCGTTCGGAAACCATCGATCTACCGACCGACCGACAGACCGACCGACCGACCGACCGATCGACCGACCTACCGAGCGACATGTGCAAAGCAATATACCCCCATTTTTTCAAAAGGGGGGTATAACAAATGTATTTTTCCTAAAGATTGATTATTTCTAATCGCAAACAGGGGATAAGGCTGTACACCGTTTTTTTGTTCTGAATAGTTTATCGAATCAATAGCTTCAGGGCATATCAACACATTTAGGAAACAATTGAGAATAATAACCTGTGCATATGCCAACAATAGTGACTTAGCTCAATTGTTTACCTGTCAGTCGCTTGTAATAACCCAAGCAGTCAAAGAATCTGTGACATGCGGTACTCTTTGTTTGTTTTTATAATCAATCAACAGTTTTCCTGATTAGAAACCATTAAGGGTAATTACTGTCAAAACACATCTGGACTTTCATACCACTGGGGCAATTAATATTTGCGCATGCGTTAGACCCTTTGGTCCCACCTCCAATATTTTAAGTTCATGGAGTATTTTTGTAACAATTGTTCTGATTGGATCTCTTAATAAAAATTCTACTCATCTGCCTGGGGAATAGAGGAATAAAACTCCATGGTTTTCGCAATTCAGCAGTCTATTATCTGCGAATTGCTGAAATAATAAAGTACATCGTTTGAGTTTTAACCTGGAGTTATTTTTAATCAGGTTTTTCTGTTTCTCAGGCCACACCTCATCATCAACATACAAAGTCGTACGATCGATACGACTCCCCTTACCAAAAGACGACTCGACATAGTAAAAACTTACGGCGAGCCTGCCGAAAATCCCATTTGACGCGATCCGGCCCCCGTAAAAACTGGTGGAGAATCCGGGTAGCTCCCCTTCACTCTCACATGAGGCCTCAGAATCCCCATTGGTTGAGAACCCAAGGACCAAGCCAAAGCGAGACTGCCCCACCACAAAACTACGACCCAGAGCAAGATCAGTTGTCACTGAATCAGGAGTATATTCTGGAACAACAAGACCCAGAACAGGAAGAACTAGAACCAGAATCTACTGAAATTAGACAGAGTGTCAAAATGAACATTGCAAATGTGGTCAAGTTAACACATTTCTCGGGAACGCCAGGTGAAAACCCTGAACAATGGCTGAGGTACTTTGACAGATACATGAGGGCCAATGGCATAGAAGAAGGGAGTTTTGCAGACTTATTCCCCTTTTACTTGGACTCACATGCCAAAGTGTGGTTTGATGCCTTGCCATCAGAGACACAAACCAACAGGGCACAGTTGCGGGAGAATTTCGTAACTAGATCTAGTGGGAACGGGACTAAAGGTGATGTATTCTCCATTTCACAGCTCCCAGAAGAATCTTGTAATGACTATTTCACAAGATTTACAAGGTTGGCCAGCTGTGAAAACCTGGAAGAAAAGGCAAAGGTGAAGCTGCTGACCAGGGGTCTGAAGCCAAAAATCAGGGCCATGGTCATGATGAAAGAGCCCAAGACTCTTGAAGAATCTCGACAGGCAATGCTGTTGGCTGAAAGAACATTTCAAGTGAATGTTAGTGGTGTTAGTGACTTAGATGTTGTTTCAGAAGTCATTAAGCAACTGATGGCTATGGACATGTTACCGAGTCCAGAGAGCCGCAACCAGGATGACGGCGCTGTCCTCTTTGCTGAGCCCAGGGCTGTGCCACAACATAATCCGACACGACATGAACCGCACCGAAGCAGTTTTCGTCGCCTCCAAGACAGGTCACAGGGACCCCCAGCCAACAACATCAGCTGCCATAGATGTGGACAGTCAGGTAGGAGTTTTATACATCCTTTCAAAGACTGTCCAGCTAAAACTTGTTATTGTAATAGGTGTGGTAAACAAGGTCATTACCCTCATTTATGCAAGAGCCAAAGCTCCCAACATCAGAGTAACTGAAGATAGGGACTCGCGCTCACCCAGAGCAATTCAAAGCTGCAGGGTGGGCAAAGAATTAAACATAACTCTCAGGTTAAATGTGCTCAAACAAAAAGTGCTGCCAGTAACCCTAGAATACAAGATATAATTTTTTCAAAACATGAAAAGAAACAACCTAAAACTTTAGGACAATCTGAAAGTGCTACAGTTTCATTGGCCACACATTTATGTAACAACACTATTTTAGTTACCTTGGGCAGTAGGAAAACACAGGCATTAATAGATACTGGTGCCTCTGTATCATGTGCTACCAAATCTTTCTTAGAAAAGGCCAATATCAGTTTGACCGGGTTACAAGACTCACATATTAAAAACATTACAGGTGTGGGGAACACTCACCATTTTGTTTTAGGATCTTTAGAAGTGCCTTTCAAGATATCAGGGATTACTGTCGTTCATAAATTCTTAGTGCTAGAAAATCTGACCCATCCATTTATATTGGGCATTGACTTTGTCAATAAAAACAGAGTCAAACTTGACTTTGACAAAAGATTGTTTTCATTGGCTGATGATAGTATAGTTTGTCACTTGAATACCACCCAAGGAGGATTGGCTAGAGTGTTACACTCTACCTCAATTCTTCCTGGCCACATTAGTGCCATTAGAGTTAAGCTGTCAAGACGCCAAGATGGTGACGTTGTCATGCTAGAACCTTCAGGGAGTTTAAACAAAAATCTACTCATTGGTTCTAAGTCTTTGGTCAAAGTCAAACATAAATGTGGGTTAGTAAATGTCATAAATCCTACAAATGAAGAAATTGTTTTGAAAAAGAATAGGGTTATTGCACATGTGCACAGTGTAGAACAGGAACAAATTTTTAGTTTTGACAATAACACTGATAACAATGGCATGCATACTAACCAATCTACTAAACAAAACTGCACCTCAAATATTTGTGCAGTGACATCCGCAGATAATACACAGCAAATTAATTTTGACTTATCACAATCCTGTATTTCTGATGAAGAAAAGAGACAGTTGGAATGTCTTCTGCACCAAAATGCAGATGTATTTTCCTCCTGTATACAAGAAATAGGAGTCACTGATCAGTATTTTCATACGATTGAGACATATTCAGATGCAAAACCTGTACATTTGAACCACTATCGTCAACCATCCCATCTTAAGGCGGAAGTGGAACGACAAGTACAGGAAATGATAAATTCAAACATTTGTCAACCATCAGACTCCATTTGGAATTCACCAGTTGTTTTGGTTAAAAAGAAGGATGGCTCATACAGATTTGCTGTGGATTATCGAAAGCTGAATGCAATCACTAAGTCAATTTCTCACCCAATGCCACGTTTAGATGATGCATTTGATGCAATAGGTCAAGCAAAAGCCCACATTTTTAGCTCAGTCGATATCTCTTCAGCATTTTTCCAGATACCTCTTGATCCAAAAACAAGGCATAAAGCTGCATTTGTGACTCACGAGGGGGTTTATGAGTTTCTACGCATGCCGTTCGGACTCAAAAACGCTCCCTTAAGCTTTCAAATGGTCATGACTAATGTTCTCAGGGGTATGAACTAGAAAAATGTACTCTGTTACATAGATGCTATCCTGATATTTTCAGCAAATTTTAAGGAACATCTTTCTCATCTGAATGAATTGTTTAGCAGACTAAGGGAAGCAAATTTCACACTTAAGCCAGAAAAATGCTCTTTTGCTGTTGACCGTGTCCAATATTTAGGCCATGTTATAACTAAAGATGGAGTCATGGTTGACGACTCCAACATCACAAAAATCAGAAACTTTCCAGTACCAAAAACCCAGACTCATGTAAGGTCTTTTCTTGGTTTATGTAATTATTACAGGCGCTATGTAAAAGACTTCTCAAAAATTTGCTTCCCGTTGAATCAGCTATTGCATAAAACTCAAGGCAAAAACATACATTGGACGTCTGAGTGCCAAACCGCCTTTGACAAATTGAAAGAATGCTTGACCACTGCACCAATATTAGGGTATCCAGTTATGGAGCGACAATTTATTCTCACGACGGATGCATCAGGGCATGGTTTGGGGTACATCCTGTCTCAAAAGGATGACAATGGCCGAGAATATGTCATCGCATATGGAGGTCAAGCATTGAGACAGGATGAGATGAGATATGGCATCACTGAACAGGAATGCTTAGGCGTTCTTGAAGGCATAAGATCGTTTAAACATTACTTGCACCACCAACCATTCATTGTTTTCACTGACCACAAGGCGCTTCAATGGCTCATGAAAACCAAAGACACTTCAAGCAGATTAGGCAGGTGGGCCATTGAATTTCAAAATTATGATTTCAAAATTATTTACAAAGAGGGCAAGCATATGCAGGCTGATGCTTTGTCACGAATGTTTCCTGAAAATGATGGAACCAAAGAAGTGGTCAAGGAAAAGATGGGTGTAGTAGCTAGCATATTAGATGAGGCACACTCACCAGAAATATGTCTTTCTAATGATTTGCATTCGGCACCTAATAACACACTGTATAACACACAATAAGAAACACAGGGGCTATCTCAAGAAATACAAGATAGTGCAGAACACCTAGATAAACAGTGCGGTACAACACTTGACATGTTAGGAGAAGTTTTCCCTCGAAAACCACAAATAGAAGTCACAGAGGTCACAATAGAGTATGGCTCAAATCCTTGTGTTCAGTCCATTTTTGACAACCCTACTGATGCTGAGCCAGCAGAGTATGCCATACAGACTGATGCAGTAGAGTTCATTGAACTTCAACAGCAATGTCCAGATTTCTCTGACATCTATGGCTATAAAACATCAGAAAACTTTGATCTTCCTGAAGACCCAAAGAGAGCAAAAAGGATCATACATGAATCAGACTTCTATGTCATTGAAGAAGGTATCTTGTATAGACTACACTACCCACGAGGCAGAGGAAGTCCTGACTATCAGAAAGTGGTTCAGCAACTAGCACTGCCTGAGCAGTACAGGTCGGAAGTCGTGTACGCCTACCATGATAGCAAAGCAGGTGGATGCCACCTTGGCAAACAAAACACCTACGAGAAACTCCGACTCAAGTACTACTGGAAAGTTGACCGACGTCCACATCACCCACCCCTCACGCCAATGCCTCACGTCAAGCCATTTTAGAAGTACCACATGGATATACTGGGTGGCTTTCCTAAAACCAAGGAGGGTTACCAGTACATCCTTCTCCTTGTAGACAGTGGGAGCCGATGGCCAGAAGCATTTCCATTACGTACACAAGAAGCCAGCGAGATAGCCAAGATCCTGTACAATGAGGTATTTGTACGATATGGTCCAAGCCTCTCGATAGTCACTGACAGAGGGGCAAACTTCATGTCAAAGCTGATGGGAGCACTGTGTGAGATGTTTGACATTAAAAGACACTTCACAAGCTCTTATCATGCAATGACAAATGCAACATGTGAACGCATGAACACTACGTTGTTACAGATGTTGCGTTCCTATGTACCTAGTGACCAAATGGATTGGCACACATACTTGCCGAGCATTTTAATGGCTCTCCGTGCGACCCCAAATGAGGCTACACAAATGTCTCCATATGAAATGCTTATTGGATCACCAATGACATTGCCAGTAGATTTGCAACTCATACCGAAACCTTCTCTGGGAAAAGAAGCAGCAGAGTATTTCAAAACACTATTTGACAGGCTTATAATAGTACAGGAGGTTGCGGAGCAAAACAAACAGATCTATCAGGAGAAAATGAAAAGCAGATATGACCAGAAAGCCTGTATCCCACAATTCCAAATTGCAGACAGAGTTCTACTTAACAATACACGCACCGCACCTGGAATGTCTTCCAAACTAACACCAAAATGGATAGGGCCATATGAAATAATTGAATTAGGGTCTAATTTCACATACAAATTGAGACACTGTAGCACTAACAAACTAACTTGTTTCATCAATGCATGTCGGTTGAAAAGGTACAAAGATCCATCAACCAGACGTCTGCAGGATGACATTCAACAGCAGAGGGATGACCAAATAGGGCAACCTCCCACAATTCAGGATGGATCTGGTAGAGACAGAACAGCAAATCCGAGAATTGTGGAAGTAGCAGAAAGGTTGAAGCAGATAGCTGCTCAACAGGATCATGGCAAATGCCAAGCAAAAGGCACAGTAGGACGTAATTTCCATAACACTGATACCACTGCTGAGCATGATGTACCAGATCTTGAACAGACTCCACTGGACTCAGATTACCAAAACCAAGAGCCTGGAGAACATCCAACTATTCCACTAAATGGAGATAAGTATGGATACGAAATCATAAGTACCAGAAGGTATAAGAATCAACGGCAGTATCTAATCAAATGGGCCGATGGGACACCAAATCGATGGGTATTAGGCCGGCAGGTAAACAAGGCAGCAAGAAATGCCTTCTTTAAGAAGTATGACAGAAACAGTAACAAAAAGAAACGTTTCTTCATACGGAAACAACCTTCTGACTAATTAATTAATCATGCACTTTATTCTTATCACTGTTCTTTTACTAACAGCATGGAATGTATTGTGGGGTACAGACTGGGTTCCTATTTATCAAAATTCCTAGGTTGTTGAGACTGTGGAATGATCTTTTGAGCTTGGGTGAAGACCAAAAACCTCTGCAAGTGTATTCTTGTGTCTAATAGTGCTAAGTAGGTCTGATCAACCTGCAAAACCTGGTCCAAACCTTCAGCTCAACTGATCTTTTTACTGTTTCAGGTAGGACCTCCGCCCATGCCTTGCTTGTGTTCCTTGTTCTGATTTGCATCGGAATGGTGAATGGACAAAATTGTAACCAGTGTCCAAATACACATGTTATCTTAAAGTCAGAGGCACAACATACGTTAACATATCCATCTTATGACAAATCATGTTCTAATTACTCTGCCGTCAAAACTTTGCTTGACATCACAGAGGCAAAACAGAATTCTATCAGGAACTATGTTATTCTTACATCGGCGCGTATCTACTTGGGCACATAAGAGTCATTAACTTGCCAAAACCTCATGCGTTTCCTTCATGTCAAACTGCTAACCACTTTTGCATTTTCATCAAGCAAAATTTTGCTTGACAGTGTACAAGTCACTGAATACTTCATATTTGTATTGGGGCTTTTGATACTGACAAGCAAGGTCAAAGTGAACAAACTGGCAAGGGTTGCACTTTGTTGTTTGCAATACATAGCATCTACTGCAGCAAATACAGAACTTCCGTCTTTTATTTACACAAACCCGACTGCAAATCCAAAAATCCCATTCAAGTTGACTATTGACCTTAAATGGGAACATGGAATTTTTGCTCTCAGCAGTCTAACCTTGACTTTTGTTATTATTTTATGCTTATACTCTTTTAAGCGACGTTCAAAATCGTGTATCTGCTTAGAACTTTCCAATGTGTATCTGCTTAGAACTTTCCAATGGTATCTCCTCGGTGCTGATACCAGTTACAAATCTACCTCTTAGTCCAACTCATTGCAGCATTAACCTCCCCGAATGTATCTCTGATGTTGCGGTCTCCAAAAGCGTTTTGTTTCCAAAATTAAGCATTAAATGGCCAAATTTTTCAATTCAAAATAGACTATCAAATTCACATACTATAATTCCTGACATATTCAGAATAAGTGTAAGCAATGCCGTGAGAGCTAGGCACATCCTGGCTTCCTCTTTCACAGTATTCTTGCACATTCAGCACCACAACTTATTGATTCAATTGTCAGCTGATATAGCTACTCACCCATATTTTAGACTTGGACAGTCATGTGATGTGTAAAGCTCCTTCTGTTCTTTCTACAAAATGTCATTTTTTATGAGCATATGTAAAGGAAAAGCATATATGTTATTAAAGGGCAATACTGTAAACAATGTTCTGATACCAGCAGAAGCCCAATGCATTATTGTATGCCTTTCCTTTGCCAATAGTTTTTGCGTATTTGCAAATAAACTGTACTTGTATATATTGTAGTTTATAAAACGTTTCGCAGGTAATTTCTTTATTTTTTGGGAATTTCTTTCTTACTTTGGGGACCTTTTTTTTCTTACTTTGGGGACCAAAGTTCTCAACCCAGATGGTGTTATTATAGGGATCATTTTTTTAATTTTGGGATTTTTTTCTCTCAAGTTTGTCAACATTGTTAAAACAAATGTATTTTTCCTAAAGATTGATTATTTCTAATCGCAAACAAGGGATAAGGCTGTACACCGTTCTTTTGTTCTGAATAGTTTATCGAATCAATAGCTTCAGGGCATATCAACACATTTAGGAAACAATTGAGAATAATAATCTGTGAATATGCCAACAATAGTGACTTAGCTCAATTGTTTACCGGTCAGTCGCTTGTAATAACCCAAGCAGTCAAAGAATCTGTGACATGCGGTACTCTTTGTTTGTTTTTATAATCAATCAACAGTTTTCCTGATTAGAAACCATTAAGGGTAATTACTGTCAAAACACATCTGGACTTTCATACCACTGGGGCAATTAATATTTGCGCATGCGTTAGACCCTTTGGTCCCACCTCCAATATTTTAAGTTCATGGAGTATTTTTGTAACAATTGTTCTGATTGGATCTCTTAATAAAAATTCTACTCATCTGCCTGGGGAATAGAGGAATAAAACTCCATGGTTTTCGCAATTCAGCAGTCTATTATCTGCGAATTGCTGAAATAATAAAGTACATCGTTTGAGTTTTAACCTGGAGTTATTTTTAATCGAGTTCTTCTGTTTCTCAGGCCACACCTCATCATCAACATACAAAGTCGTACGATCGATACGACTCCCCTTACCAAAAGACGACTCGACATAGTAAAAACTTACGGCGAGCCTGCCGAAAATCCCATTTGGCGCGATCCGGCCCCCGTAAAAACTACAGGTGAAGCTTGTGATGGTGAACAAGTGTTCCAAGTTTAAAAGCTTTATCTCAAAGGGTTATGTAAATAAGTGGACTTTAACCAAAACCTTGACAAAAAATTCTGAGTTAAAAAGGGACATAATTCGGTCAAAATGCTTTACAGAGTTATTTACTCTTGCCTGCAGGTGCAAGTTGTGAAGGTAAACAAGTGTTCCAAGTTTAAAGGATTTATTTCAAAGGGTTATGTAAATAAATGGACTTTAACAAAGCCTCAACCAAAAATTCTAAGTTAAAAAGGGGCATAATTCGGTCAAAATACTTGACAGAGTTATGTACTCTTGCCTACAGGTAAAGGTAGTGACGGTGAACAAGTGTTCCAAGTTTAAAACCTTTATCTCAAGGGTAATGTAAATAAATGGACTTTATCAAAGCCTTTACCAAAAATTCTAAGTTAAAAAGGGGAATAATTCAGTCAAAATGCTTGACAGAGTTATTTACTCTTGCCTACAGGTGAAGGTTGTGACGGTGAACAAGTGTTCCAAGTTTCAAAGCTTTATCTCAAAGTGTTATGTAGATAAGTGGACTTGTTCCACATAAATTGAGGTTAACATTTTTGCTTAACGCAAATGCTAAACGCAAATTCTAAGTCCAATTAAGTGACCTTGACCTTGGATAAACGAGCCGGGACTTGGCAGGCTACTGTAGCATGTCTAGATATACATTATGATTAAATTTGGGAAGGATCCACCAAGCGGAACTTGAGTTAGAGATGTTACAGACAGACAGACCGGTTAAATTTTTTGCTAAAGGCAAATTCTAAGTCCAATTGTGTGACCTTGACCTTGGATAAACAAACCGGGACTTGGCAGTCAACTGTAGAATGTCTAGATAAACATTGTGTTAACATTTGAGAAGGATCCACCAAGCGGAACTTGAGTTAGAGATGTTACAGACGGACAGACACACAGACGGCGCCATTCCATAATACGTCCCGTTTTTTCAAACGGGCGTATAATTACTGTTCATGAACAAACTCAATAAAACCGAGTCTGCAATTTTCTCTTTTTGTGTTGTAATTTTTGCTCTCGGGGATCACCCCCTTTCAGAATTTAAACAAGAGGGCCATGATAGCCCTTAATCGCTCACCTGTTCGTAACAGATTAATGATTTCAATGACAGATTGCATAACTTGGTAGAAAACCATCAGATGCTGCGACATACTAAATATAAAGAGTCTAGACCTTACAGATTTGGAGGAGGAGATATTTTAAAGATTTTCCTATGAAAAACTGTTAAGCCCAGGGCGGGGTCAATTTTGATCCGGAGTTCATAATTTGAAAATCTTGGTAGAGGACTATTAGATAATGCAACATACCAAATATCTAAGGTCTATGCCTTACAAGTTCAGAGAAGACTTTTAAAGATTTTTAAGAGAAGATTTTTAAAAACTTTCCTATAAAAAACTGATATGCCCCTGGGCTGGGAAGTTTTCAACCCAGGGGACATAATTTGAACAATCTTGGTAGAAAACTATTAGATAGCGCTGCATACCAAATATTAAAGGTCTCTGCCTTACAGTTTTGGAAAAGAAGATTCTTAAAGCTTTTCATATGAAAAACTGACCAGCCGCAGGGTGGGGCCATTTTTGACCCAGTGGTAATAATTTGAATAATCTTGGTAGAAAACCATTAGATGATGCTACATACCAAATATCAAGGGCCTAGACCTTACAGTTCTGGAGGAGAAGATTTTTAAAGATTTTCCTATGAAAAACTGATAAGCCCTTGGGCGGGGCCATTTTTGGTCCTGGGGTCATATTTTGATTAATCTTAGTAGAGGACGATTAAATATTGCTACATACCAAATATCAAAGGTCTATACCTTATAATTTTAGAGAAGAATATATTTAAAGATTTTCCTATGAAAAACTGATAAGCCCAGGGGCGGGGCCATATTTGGCCCAGGGGTCATAATTTGAACAATCTTAGTAGAGGACCATTAGATCATGCTACATACCAAATATCAAAGATCTATGCCTTACAGTTTCAGAGAAGATGATTTCTTCAAGATTTTCCTATGAAAAACTATATGCCCTGGGGCGTGGCCATTTTTGTCCTGGGGGTCATAATTTGAACAATCTTAGTAGAGGACCATTAGATGATGCTACATACCAAATACCAAAGATCTATTCCTTACATTTTCAGAGAAGAAGATTTTTAAAGATTTTCCTATGAAAAACTGATCAGCCCCGGGGTGGGGCCATTTTTGGCCCAGGGGTCATAATTTGAACAATCTTAGTAGAGGACCATTAGATCATGCTACATACCAAATATCAAAGGTCTATGCCTTACAGTTTCAGAGAAGAAGATTTTTAAAGACTTTCCTATGAAAAACTGATAAGCCCTGGGGCGGGGCCATTTTTAGCAAGGGGCAGATGCTGCCCCTTGATATTGTTAGGGCAAAGTTGGAAATGCTGAGGAGTGAAGGGGAAAACCGATTAACATCGACGAAATCGATCATCTGTGTTCGCACTGAATATGAACTCTACTGACCTTGTTCACAGTTGATGTTTCTTCGAAAGTATAGTGTGTGGCAGTATATGATTATTGTATGAACAATTTTTCTGAGATTTGCAGGGAGGACAATTTTGCGGAAGAATCTGCTTTTTTGTTCACGGGTTGCGCTAATGATCACTGCGTGATAGTTCTGAAAGACCTTCACTTTCAGTAGATTCATTCACAAAAATCGAGTCTAAAAATAGCCCATATGCTCTGTTCCTTATAGTTTAAATTATATTATGTGTATGGCAGTTGTGCAGTCCTTTTTAGTTGTATAGTAATTTTTTAAAACATTTATTCATCTTGAAATAATAAATCACCAAGCGGGTAAATTTTACTTGCTAAATCTATCGAGTCGGCTGCGACGATTTTGACCTAATTCCTATTGGGTCAGTATTAAAATAGCATCCCGGGCAAGAAAATTCATGTTACGGGATTTTTTGCGGGGACTAATTCGTTCCGATAAAAATTCATAATAATGATTATTTTGAAATTTATGATTATACTGCGCAATAGAAAAGGTGTTCTCCATATTAACGCACCATTTTCATAGAGACTATTAACAAAAACTAGTTCACGGGTTGAGAAAACTACGTGATAACTCAATGCACTTATAGATAGGGTACTACAAATGCATAGGAATTGGCCATACGATTATTTGAGATGCAAACTTCATTAAATTCCCTGGAAGACGTAAGATAAAAAAGGACCCTTCGGTGTTTTAGATAGAGTGTCTATCCATGTGAAAGAAACTGATCTTTAAAAGTTTCAAACATAAGTTTTCGACGTGTTAAATTGACGACAGTAGGTTTAAATTTTAAATAGGTTGATCTATCATGTATTGTGCATATCAAATAGTACATGCACTATAAATATATAAAACGAAGACGACCAAGCACCACTGCCTAGTATTTCAATTTTCTGTAAATATGTGGATGGAATAACGGAAATATCGCCTTTAGAATTATACAAATACGAGAAAAAATACTTAAATTTTTTTTTTTTTTTTTTTTTTTTTGGGGGGGGGGGTTAATAGGTGAATTTAGAACCCACGCCAGACCATACAAAGGATAAACTTGATCACTAATTCCCAACGCCTTAACTAGTCCCATGAACACTGTTATCAATATATATAGCGCTGATTGTATTAGTGAAAATCTCTGCCATGTAAGCCAGGCGTGTGCGCTTAGCATAATTAGCAAACAATTAATTACTCAAAGTGCGAACAACAAGTTTACAAGCTAATACACATTCTTCTTCTTCTTCCATACGAGTGCAGAACCACTAAAGTAGTATCGCACTTTGCGCAGCATTAAAAGGATGAACATACTATTTACAGGTTCCATATAAAAACATTTAAAAACATCGTCTGTACTTAGTAGGAGGAAGAGCTAGACAGCAGCTGAGTCTTAAAGCCGTGCAGGCTGCCTGCATCAACCATAGGTCCGGGCAGTTGGTTCCAAAACCTAAAGCCGTGAACAAACAGTTTTTCCTTGAGTTAAAACTATTTTATATTGAGCAATTATTGTATTTGCACAGAAAAAAAGAAATAATTTATTAGTTTACCAGCTAATGTCATACGAGTACAAAATGATAAATTTTCAAATAGCTAGTTTAGTAAAAGTGGAGGCCTAATTTGGACAGAAACTAAACTAAATTCGGTGGTTATGTAATTGTGCCATATATTACTAATATGTGCATATCGGATAATAATTCAAGTGTTTGAATTGGAATATGTGTGACACGCATGCAGGTATGTTTTATTCTGAAGTTATTTTACAAAGATATTTAACTTTGAATATATTATGAAGTCATCGACGGGGGTTCCCTTAGTCATATGCCAGAATCAGATCATGTACTTGACTTTTGCACGCGTACATGATTGATAGTAATTTTATACCTATAGAGTTGGGCAATACATGTATAGAAATGAATAATCTTGCACTTATTCAATCAAATTAAGATAATAAGCACATGAAATTATTGCTTGTTCATTTATTTTTGGTAATAAATGTATTTGTTTGTTCTCGACGCTTAATGACAGGCAACCAATTTTCTCGACGCTGTCGAAATTTTGGAAAAGCAGGTCAATAAATGCATGGAAATGATTATTTCTAAATTTATTCAATCAAAATAAGACACATAAACAAATTGAATTATTATTCTTTTCATTTATTTTGACAATAAAATACATTTTTCTTCTTCTGGAGGCTTCTCGTCGCTTCCCGTCACTTCTCGATGCTATTTAGGGATACTGAAATTTAGAGACTGTGATGTCACGGGAAATTTTGCAACGTATCACGTGATCTCGGACTGCGTTTTCAAATATGGCTGATCGATAAACCAGGTAAGAATCGTTTAAATTTTAATTACCGTTTCACTCTGCTTTTAATTATTTCACTTGGACAGTAGAACTGTAAATCGCGCATAATTCGACAAAAGGTACGACTTTTTTGTTTCGAGACACCAGAGGGGTACACACTACACAGTATAATGACTAATGTTACTCAGTCGATATGTTACAAGTCCACAAGGCAAATGTTGAAATAATGACTTTTAACAAGCTAAGATAAGAATAGTATGCTTATAAATAGATTACAGATAAACAATTATATAAGATTAAGAATAAATACTTAATTTATTTTTTACACTTTTATCCCTTCCCTCATATATAAACGTGTTTTCTCGCATCTGCAATCAGAGTAGACCCAAATCAGCCAGCTCCTAGAAGCCGTTTGACCAGGGTCTGCTTTGTTTGCTTATGGTGTAATATAGATCTGATTCTAAAGCTTCTGCCTGAGCTTAAATTCCATGTGTTCATATGCCATTATAAAGAATTAATATTCATGATGTCATTATTTCTTACATGAATATATACAACGGGGAAAGGAGTAAAACTGGGTCTACATCAGACTGTACAAAAGCTTCATCAGAACTAATAGATCCAATAATTACACGTTTTTCTTTTTTGTGTCACCTGCCGAGAGGCAGTGTGTCACTTAGGGATCACTTTTTCTGTCGTCTGTCTGTCCGTCCGTTTGTCTGTCTGTCCGTCTGTCCGTAACATTTTCTTTTTTTGGCTGTCATTTCTAAACTAATCATTATAGAGCTTTCAAATTTCACGCATGGAACAAGCATGATAAGAGGAAGTGTCATGTCCACAACTCTAGCATCAATATTTGTTTAGTTATTCCCCTTTTTCATATTAACAATAAGTCAGCTGCGAGCAGGTGGCACACGTGTTCCTCCGAACACTCTTGTTTTGTGTGTGTACAAAATATGCAACAGTGTTGAGTCTCTGTCAAATAATATGAAATTGCAGTTGTCTGTAAACATATTGTAGTTGTCTATTTTATACACATGTAATTGCAGTAATGCATCAACAAACCTAAACTATGTAATTTGGTGACAAAACAATGCAGATATGGCGCAGATAGGGTTTTTACTGTAAACGTAGTGTGTTGTCAGCAGAAAATAACTTCCTTTTCATCAATAATTTTTATGCAATGTGTACTGGTATTTGAAACGGCAGCTGAGAAGAATGTTCAAAGAATGATAAAAAAATCATTTTATACAGTTACTTTCCAATCAACCAGATTTGAGCAATTAACAGTTTTTATCAAAATATGTTGTTTAGTTACTTTATGCTGTATCTTTATCTGTATCCAAAGTGTTAACCCTGTCCTTCCTATAAGTGCTTTTTTCACACATTTGCCAACAGAGTAGACCAGTCAGATATGTCATCTGGTCATGGTCTGACCCAGAACTTTGGGCATTGGTCCAGGCATATCACAGACATGCATGGGAGTAGAAAACTATAACAGAGCCATGAGGCATTCCGGCTATGCAATGTGGGAGCAGACAACAGGGAATAATTTCAAGCTACTGTGTTTAGAGGATAAGGGACACCTTCCTGGACAGCATTGACCAGTATACAGGATTTGTCCCCAATAGATACATTTATCATTCTTTTGCTAATTGACTCAACATAAATCTGTAACATCATTGATTCCGAATGAAGACACCGAATATCACAGACTCTCATCTCAATCAAAACTGTGTGTCACTTATATGGAAAAGAAATTACAATATAAATCATGGATAATGTTTACTTTCGCCAATTACTGGATATACAAAAAGTATATGCCTTTTACAGTATTCATATAAAAATTAATGACATTATGAATATTTTTAATCATGTAATTAGATCTATATCAGTCAGACGTCTTCTATAGGAGCCATCTGATCTCGGTTAACTCCATTTGCATAATGTGTGAAAATGCATTGATATGAGGGAAAGGGGTAAACAGAGTAGACTCAGATCAGACAGATCCTGTAGAAGCTTTTTGTTCGGGGTCTTTTTTATTTGCTTATGGAATAATATATTGCCAATTCCTTCTTATAAACACATTTTCACTCAATTACAGAGTAGACCTAGATCAGATGACCTAAGTCAACAAGAACTTAGCATTTCTGAATTTGTCTGCCATGTACTCTTTCAGCACTATGTGCCTGTTTTTATATACTCATTACTTTTTCAAACCGTGTAAAACCAGATCAGAAGGCTCCTATAGGAACCCTCTAATCAGAATATGCAGTGTTTGCTAATTTAAAACAGTATCTGCAAAAGACCCAAATTCCATGTACAGTTGTACACTGGTTCATGTTTGGTGACAAAAAAGACCTACAAGACAACATAAAAACCCACAATAGCTACTTAGAGTTGAAAGGGTCAAAACGCAAACAGTGCTGGTCACTATACACATGTTCAAATGCTGCTAAGGGCTTTATGCATGAATACTTTTATCATGGTGTTTCCCAATTCATTGCTGAACTTTTCCAATAAATCTTTTACACAAAATGCAGCTTGTAGTTATTTCATTCCTCTACTCAGAGTTCAGGATAAGCATGTCTTACCAAGTTATTCTTCACTAATTCAACAATCTATATGGTGTAACCAATTGAACAAACCTTTATATACACATTATCGCATCGTAACGGATTTGGTGCAAAACTATTGTTACATCTTCACTTTAGTGGCGAAGTTATAACACTTTTGCACCAAACCCTCAACAAAAATGCTTCCGAAGAAAACAGCACTTTGTAACACCAATACAAAACCGTCTTTGTTAAAAGCCCCTTGCTAGCAGCACTTTCAGTGCTTTGATTGTCCTGGGGGTCATAATTTGAACAATCTCAGTAGAGGACCATTAGATCATGCTACACACCAAATATCAAAGGTCTCTGCCTAACATTTTCAGAGAAGAAGATTTTTAAAGATTTTTCTATGAAAAACTGATAAGCCCCGGGGCGGGGCCATTTTTGGCTCAGGGGTCATAATTTGAACAATCTTAGTAGAGGACCATTAGATGATGCTACATACAAAATATCAAAGGTCTATGCCTTACAGTTTCAGAGAAGAAGATTTCTAAAGATTTTCCTATGAAAAACTGATAAGCCCTGGGGCGGGTCCATTTTTGGCACAGGGGACATAATTTGAACAATCTTTGTAGAGGACCATTACATCATACTACATACCAAATATCAAAACTCTTGGCTTTGTAGTTCCAGAGAAGAAGATGTTTAAGTAAATTGTTGACGCCCGCACGTACGCACGACGCACTACGCACATACGCACGACGCACGACGACGGACGCCGGACATAGGATCATCCCAATAGCCCACCTTGGCACTTTGTGCCAGGTGAGCTAATGATGTGCAAATTATGTTGTACTATCAAGCTATTCTAGGTCTCCCTGGTCACCTGACTTAAATGGTGTACACATGTTTCGGCCCTATGGAGCTATTTTAGGTCTCTCTGGTCACCTGAATTAAATGGAGTGCAAATTGTCTAGGTCTCTCTGGTCACCTGACTTAAATGGTGTACAAGTTTTTCGGTCCTATGGAGCAATTCTAGGTCTCTTCTATCACCTGACTTAAATGGTGTACAAGTTTTTTAGTCCTGCGAGCTGATTCTCGGTCTACCTGGTCACCTGACTTAAATGGTGTACAATGTTTTCGGTCCTATAAAGCTATTCTAGGTCTCCCTGGTCACCTGACTTAAGACAAGCGGTGTACTTTTTTGTCCTGTGTAGCTATTCTAGGCATCCCTGATCACCTGACTTAAATGGTGTACAACATTTTCGGTTTAATGGAGCTATTCTAGGTCTCTCTGGTCACCTGACTTAAATGGTGTTCACGTTTTTTCGGCCCTATGGAGCTATTCTAGGTCTCTCTGGTCACCTGAATTAAATGGTGTACACGTTTTTTCGGCCCTATGGAACTATTCTAGGTCTCTCTGGTCACCTGAATTAAATGGAGTGCAAATTGTCTAGGTCTCTCTGGTCACCTGACTTAAATGGTGTACAAGTTTTTCGGTCCTATGGAGCAATTCTAGGTCTCTTCTATCACCTGACTTAAATGGTGTACAAGTTTTTTAGTCCTGCGAGCTGATTCTCGGTCTACCTGGTCACCTGACTTAAATGGTGTACAATGTTTTCGGTCCTATAAAGCTATTCTAGGTCTCCCTGGTCACCTGACTTAAGACAAGCGGTGTACTTTTTTGTCCTGTGTAGCTATTCTAGGCATCCCTGATCACCTGACTTAAATGGTGTACAACATTTTCGGTTTAATGGAGCTATTCTAGGTCTCTCTGGTCACCTGACTTAAATGGTGTTCACGTTTTTTCGGCCCTATGGAGCTATTCTAGGTCTCTCTGGTCACCTGAATTAAATGGTGTACACGTTTTTTCGGCCCTATGGAACTATTCTAGGTCTCTCTGGTCACCTGAATTAAATGGAGTGCAAATTGTCTAGGTCTCTCTGGTCACCTGACTTAAATGGTGTACACGTTTTCGGTCCTTTGGAGCAATTCTAGGCCTCTCCTATCACCTGACTTAAATGGTGTACAAGTTTTTGGTTCTGTGGAGCTGATTCTAGGTCTACCTGGTCACGTGACTTAAAGGGTGTACAATGTTTTCGGTTCTATAAAGCTATTCTAGGTCTCCCTTGTCACCTGACTTAAATGGTGTATATTTATTTTGGTCCTGTGGAGCTATTCTAGGCACCCCTGGTCACCCGACTTAAATGGTGTACAATATTTTCGGTTTAATGGAGCTATTCTAGGTCTCTCTGGCCACCTGACTTAAATGGTGTAAAAGTGTGTTCGGTCCTATGGAGCAATTCTAGGTCTCTTCTATCACCTGACTTAAATGGTGTACACGTTTTTTGGTCCTGTGGATCTGATTCTAGGTCTACCTGGTCACCTGACTTAAATGGTGTACAATGTTTTCGGTCCTATGAAGTTATTCTAGGTCTCCCTGGCCACCTGACTTAAATGGTGTACAATTTGTTGTCCTGTGTAGCTATTCTAGGCATCCCTGGTCACCTGACTTAAATGGTGTACAACATTTTCGGTTCAATGGAGCTATTCTAGGTCTCTCTGGTCACTAGCCTTATTGTGTACACGTTTTTTCGGCCCTATGGAGTTATTCTAGTTATCTCTGGTCACCTGAATTAAATGGAGTGCAAGTTGTCTAGGTCTCTCTTGTCACCTTACTTAAATGGTGTACAAGTCTTTTGGTCATGTGGGGCTGATACAATATACGCGTGTCTAGCCTGTTAGGACTTATCAAGTGATTTAGATAAATCCTCAAGACATACAGTAAATGTGAATTCATGAGTGAGTGAGTGAGTTGGGTTTTACGACACTGCGACACTGAATAGGTCATATAGCGCCGATGAATGATGAGATGACAGTAAAATTAATGTATGTGGCACCAGATCAGTACTTCGTGTGTGATGTAAGTTGACAAATGTTGACATGCAGTAAACGTATGTATTGTCTGGCAGGATTCAAAAACAGTTTCAAGCTAAATGCTTATGACATACAGATAACGTATGTTTGTTTATTCATAGCAGTACTCGTATAAACTTTAGCTGACACCGTATGAAAACGATAAATCAGTACTTTAATGACAACACAAATTTTAAAATACGAAGTATAAAATCGAACAGTTCGAATGGGTTATGGTACGAAGTTACTTGTTACTGTTTAAAAATTGAATTACAGATTTTAATAAAGCATTAAATTTATTATGAATTCAATTGAGACTGTGTAAATGTTTTAAAACTAATACCATTTTAATAATATTCCAGTGCTAAATCTTTAAAAGCAATGTATTTTTAGGAACTACTTTATTCCAAATATCAGATGCCGATTTACCACCTACGTATGGGATATGTCACAACATTCACGAAAACCCGTCGGAAAATAGCGGTCCCCGGAATAGAGGGTGTGACCCCGGTGAGCAATTGCTTCCGGAGGTCGTAGTACAGTAAGAAGTAGTTCTTTAGAACTGCAGTGCTTTAAAAATGAGCTAATAAGTGTCTCTTCAGAACTTGACAGGCTGAATAATTGCATATTTTCAAGTTATTGTGTGTATTCTCTGCCCATTGGGGTCATTTTTTGTGACTCTCTTGCAGGACTACTTCCTCTGGTGGATGTTGGGAAATATGTGTGTGGAGCGTCAGAATGGCCCAAATTTAAAGCGAAACTAGACGGTGTGTACATACTTTTGTGTGTAGCGAAAAAAGTCAACGTTCATGACCTTGTTTTCTGGTGATCTAGAGACTGTGTTTGGACTAAATATGAACGTGTTAAGAGGGTATAACCCAAATCTATGCCTGGAAGTAGCTATGGGATGCAGAAAATGCCTGTTTTTACATAGAATAAAGAAGGGCAAAAGTGACCGGGCTCTAACCTATAACAGAAACTGTTAAAATGGAATATCTTCAAAACGGTAAGGATTACTGCCCTGAAATTTCACATGTAGGTAATTTATGACTGAAGAAGCTTGCACATGAGAGAGTTTTCAACAGATCTCAGTAAATTTGAAGAAATTGAGATTTTTTAAAAAAATGTGTTAAACGGTTCAGTATAAAGACCTCTCCTGCACTTATATCAGACTATTTGGCCTTGATAGGCTCTGTGATCTGGATCTAAACAGCATATAACAACCCGGCTGAGTATATTTTTGTTGAATTTCAAGCATTTTTTAATATGTACTAAGGCACTACCTCAATTGGGAATCGACCATCACGTCCATGAGAAATGTGTATATTTGTGGATGGGTGGTGCCATAATGTTATGCTTGCCATTAATTTTTGATATTGCGTACATTTTCGATAAATAGTTTATGAAAAATCAATGAAACAATAAATATATAAGAAAAAATATATAAGAAGCACAAATACTGTTCTCCATTTGAATATACTGACATTTATAAATGACATTTATTAACAGATATCACATGAGTACTTATGACATCAGACTGCACAAGTGTTATAAGCTAGCATAATGGACAAGGTAACAAATTGATTGAGGAGTTAACACAATATGGAGAAATAAAGGAAGTGTTTTTACTATATGTTTCTATTAAAAACCGGCACATAGCATCATGTCCAGGTCCTCTACAAAAATATGTTTCTATTGAAACTAACCACCCGCGGGGTGTGGGCAATTTTGACCCCAGGGACATAATTTATTTAATTTTTGTAGAGGACCTGAACATAATGCTATATGACAAATGAGCGAGAGCGAGAGCGAGAGCGAGAGAGAGAGAGAGAGAGAGAGAGAGAGAGAGAGAGATTTTTGAATGCACCTCATAACCAATGCTTTTACATTTTGTAAGAAAAATACCAAGTGCTCTACTTGCACTCTGTACTACTATTTTAGCAGTCTTATGAGCTAACCCTTTCCCTTATATAAATGTGTTATCGCACATTTGCAAACAGAGTAGACCCATATTAGACAGCTCCTATCTGATCAGAGTATGTTCTGTTGGCTAGTGGAATTTGAAAGATATGTTTCTTTACTTTCTAACATTGCTACCATTTTCCACTTTCCATATTTCATTACTACTTTTTTGTCCATAAATA
The DNA here is from genome assembly GCA_963576725.1 of Azorinus chamasolen. Classification (NCBI taxonomy): domain Eukaryota; kingdom Metazoa; phylum Mollusca; class Bivalvia; order Cardiida; family Solecurtidae; genus Azorinus; species Azorinus chamasolen. Next base: position 84,408,735 of record OY755246.1, read on the forward strand.
TATAGTATGTATTGAAATTTGGAATAAACATAGAACAGGGAAAGGGTTGAACTAAACTCAATAAACTAACTTAACATTAAACCCGAGTACTTGCATTGATCTACTGTACATAGATCTTCAAGACCACACTCAACTTTAACCATTTCCCTCCAATTAAAGCAGTTTCACGCGTTATAATGCAAAGAGTTATAATGAAATAGTGCATGTACAACATTGTAATCATTCTAAAAATTAAAGAAACAGGTCACACAAAGTCTATAAGCAAACAAATAAGACCCTGATCATATAGCTCCCGTCAGATCTTGATCTATCATGTTTGCAAATGCATGAAAAAGCGCTTATATGTAGGAAAGTGCAAATTTTTCATGTACAATAAAGCTGTACACTTTGTACATAGTAATACCTCTTTATTACAATGAATCTATCATATAGATCTGCAGTGCTCAATTTGGGAATGGGTTAACGATATTGTTGTGTGGGAGACAATATCTAAACATGAATATAGTTTGAGTTCGAGGGCTGAGCCATGACTGCACTTTTCTATTTATAGAAATTATTTATGGGTAACTGGAATATCAATACATAGAAGCCACACTATCCGTATTAGACTGTTAACCCTTTCCCTGTTCTATGTTTATACCAAATTTCAAAACCTACTGAATATTCCTGGACAAAATAGTTGTAATGAAATATGGAAGGTGGAAAATTATAGCCATTTTAGAAAGTAAAGCAACAGATCTTTCAAATTCCATTAGCAAGCACAGTAGACCCTGATTAGACGGGTCCTATAGGAGCCATCTGATCTGGGTCTACTGTGTTTGAAAATATGTGAAAACACGTTTATATTATGGAAAAGTTCAAAAGGTAGGTAAATACGGAACAAATACGTGGTTTGTGCCGCGATTACATATACAAGTGGACTCATCATAAAGGTCAAAGCTAACGGGTAAAAATTGAACTATATGATGTATGCTGCATTACAGTCAAATATGTCAATGCTTTTAAATTAAAATGTTCAAAAGATAACAGTACAATCATTGACAGAAATACACAATTTGAACTACGTTGGTGACTGCTTACACAGTTGAACTTCAATGTCTCGTAGTCAAGAAGAATTCGAACTTTGGGATAACTAAAAAAAACAAGAGATGTCACAGCCACGTGACAAATGCCCCCCAAAATTGTACCCTGTGACCTTGACCTTTGACCCATGGACCAGGGAGTTGACACATCGTCTTTGTGTGGTGAACATTTGTGCCAGGTTCCTTTGAAATCCATTCACAGATAACCAAGTAATTGTACCCTGTGACATTGACGTTTGACATATGGACCAGGGAGCTGAACGCGACACATTGTCTTTGTCTGGTGAACATCTGTGCCAAGTTATATTGAAATCCATTGATAGATAACGATGTTACAGACCGGACACGAAATTTGTGACATAGTAATTGTACCCTGTGACCTTGACCTTTGACCTATGGACCTGGGAGTTGAAAGCGACACATCGTCTTTGTGTGGTGAACATTTGTGCCAAATCATATTGAAATCCATTGATATATAAAGAAGTTACAGACCGGACACGAAATTTGTTACAAAGTAATTGTACCCTGTGACCTTGACCTTTGACCTATGGACCTGGGAGTTGTAAGCGACACATTGTCTTTGTGTGGTGAACATTTGTGCCAAGTTATATTGAAATCCATTGATAGATAAAGAAGTTACAGACCGGACACAAAATTTGTGACAAAGTAATTGTACCATGTGACCTTGCCCTTTGACCCATGGACCTGGGAGTTGAACGCGACACATCGTCTTTGTGTGGTGAATATTTGTGCCAAGTTATATTGAAATCCATTGATAGATGAAGAAGTTGCAGACCGGACACGAAATTTGTGATAAAGTAATTGTACCCTGTGACCTTGACCTTTGACCCATGGACCTGGGAGTTGAACGCGACACATCGTCTTTGTGTGGTGAACATTTGTACCAAGTTATATTGAAATCCATTGATAGATGAAGAAGTTACAGACCGGACACGAAATTTGTGACAAAGTAATTGTACCCTGTGACCTTGACCTTTGACCCATGGACCAGGGAGTTGAACGCGACACATCGTCTCTGTCTGGTGAACATTTGTGGCAAGTTATATTGAAATCCATTGATAGATGAAGAAGTTACAGACCGGACACGAATTTGGGACGGAAGGACAGACGGACGGACGGACAGACGGACGGACAGACAGAAGGACGGACAATGCGATTACTATATGCCCGCCTTTGGGGGCATAAAAAAGTTTGATCCTTCCAACATTTACAGTACAGAATTTTTCTAAACAGTATCTCTACCATATCTAAAATCTCCGACAGGAGCTTTACACGTTACTTTAGACGGTGACCTGCATCTGCATTAACCATTTACTCAATAGATATGCCATTCTACGCCTTTGTAAACAGAGTAGACCCAGATCAAACAGCTCCTATGGAAACTAGTCTTATCAGGATCTGATCTGTTTGATTACGATAAAAAAAATAGATGATTCGATAGTTTCTGCCATGGTCAAATATAGCTGTGTTCATCTGCTACTGTACTGAATCAATCTTAAAAATATCCATGACATAATTATTGCTTACATGCATCCCTGACAAAGTGAACACAGAGGCAAAAAATCAAAAGTAAGTGAGTGAATGAGTGATTAAGCTACAAACTTGAGAAATTGTGAGGATAAGAAATCGGATGACTCCAAACTCTCTACCTCAAAGTAATTTTTATGGTCCCTTAAAGTTTGAGAAATTGAACTTCAACTGTACTTCTGTAGGTTTATAATCGAGTGTGTTATTAAAGTCCATTTGGTAATCCATAACGCTCAATCCAAACTGACATGAAATCCAGTTATACAGAAACAAGAAGCCTGTAATCACAAATCCATGGCACCATCACTGTGACATCTGTTGAAGACTGACACATCTTTAAAGGGCTTCCACAGATAGTTTTTTATAGTACAAACTGTAAATGTCTTTAAACTGTATTTCTTATGCAACCTTCAGTCCTCGAAATCGATATTCACAAAAAATGTAACTATGTAGACTTGTTTGGTGTGGACTAGATGATGTAATGAAGATCAGGAATTAATGCAGCAACATCTCCCTGTAATGAAATAAAAGAGAAGAAAAATAAAGTAAATGTTAAAACCAAAGGTTTGCTAGTTCATTAACTGCAATAAAAGATAAAGAAAAAAAATCTGTCAAATATAATTAACAAACAGAGCATACCCTGATCCAATAGCTCATATAGCTGATCTGGGTCTACTGTTTTCAGATGTGTGAAAACATGTTTATATGAGGAAAGGGTTAACCCTTTCCATGTCCAATGCCAAATTTCAATAACTTCTGAATATTCATGGACAAAATAGTTAAAATGTAATATGGAAGATCTATCAAATTTCATTGCAAACAGAGTAGACCTTGATCAGACGGCCCCAATAGGAGTCATTAGATCTGGGCGTATTCTGTCAGCAAATGCGTACAAATGCATTTACAGTCAAACCTGTTTTTAGAGACATAGTTTGGGAGAAAGCCAAAAGTGTCGTCTCTCACAGGGTGTCTTTGAATTCAGATTGAAAATTTCATGGGCCAAAACCAACCGCTCCAGGGTCTATGTCGTTTTGATCAACATCCTTCGCGAAAACTGATGACATTTCAAATTTATATCTCGGTATTACTTTTTTAGGGTTTGAAATGGAATAAACTATTTTATAATGTTACTTCTTTAGTGTCCTTATCATTAATTCTATTAATAAAAAGTAAGTTTCTGCACAAAACAAATTCATGAAAATCAGAAGGCCTCGTAGTTTTTCGAAGCGTTTCGGCCCATTGCCACAACGAGGCCAAGCACACCTGTCTTTGACACGGAAGCAGAGGCACATTTCTATATGTATGTATCTTAATTATGAGAACACAATTTATGTTATAATGAAATAAACCTTTTGAAGTGGTGTGGTTAACTTCTTGTCAAGTTATGAAACAAAATTGGCAACTAAATCACTAGAATAGCCAAATACGACATTATGACCGATTTCCGGTATAAATAAATGGATGATTAAAGCGCAGTTCATTATCAAATTTTATGGTTGGGTAGCTAGCTATAAAAACACTAACAGTAGTGAGACTAACAGACCAACTGGACCAGATAATCCCTTATCACCTTGGGCATTAATCCTTTGACACGTTAATGAGGGCAATTAGGTACAAACACAATAATACAGTGAAAGATCATTGTCGCTAAAAACAATGTCGTTTGCCGAGTTGGGAGTACAAATTTAGTGTCGTATGTCGCATCTGCCAGTGTGTCCCTATATACAGTTGAAATATAGAGGAAAATACATCGGGAGGAAGGAAATACTGTCGCATCTGACAGGATGTCGCTAAAACCAATGTGTCGCTAGGACAGGTTTGACTGTATTTCCGAACCGGAACACTTCTACATATAGCATATTGCCTTCGTTTACAATTAATGCTCAATGATTTGATTTCAACTGGTATGGCAAAACAGCTCCAGGTTGTGTCATGATTAATGAGCAGAGGGACAATTTGTTGGACAGATAAAGGGAACAAAAATGTAACAATCATGTGGCAAAATCATATTAGCAAATGATAGCCCATATCTGTAAAGTCATTGACTATTGATTTAAAAAGAACATTGTACCATTTCTCTCTTAATTTCTCATTTGGGTGTACACCATCATATAAGTCACAGTAAACAAATTTTTCAATCTTTTTCTTTTTACCATTATTTCTTTTCTTTATTGATATTTTTGTAACATCTTTGTCCCAATGAACAGATCTTATTTGTGAATCATTGTTGGATGACTCAATGAACATGTTCACCAAGTTGATATCATTTTCCAATGTCAATTGAAACAGTTGTATAGTATCATTTGAATGTGTTGGAGCAGATAATAGTCCTTTTGAAATTTTAAAGGAATTAAACTTAGAAATGGAGACAGGAGGGATGGAAACAAATTTGCAGATGACATTTCTACCTTGAATTAATTGTTTTAAATTTTGCAAAGAAAATATAATGGAATTTGCACTAGTACTGGAATCATAAATAAGTTCAGTTCCATTTTGTGTGTTGATTTTTTTAGTGAAGTCACAAATACCAGCTGCAATACATATAAGTTTAACATTTGTAATATCGGTTTTTTCAATGGAACTTTGGATTCTTGTTAATCCTGCTCCTGGCATAGGTAATACATGGACAATTTGTTGATCTATGTCATTTGTTTCAATATATTGCTTTATCCAGTTTCCTCTAGAATCTGTTATTATCAGAATACTCATTTCTGGAAATATGCTTAGGAAAAATTTGACATATTGGTGTATCTGAAATATTTAAATAATTCTTTAAAGCTTTACTTGACAAATGGATAATGCTCTCACTATATAGTATATCTAGATCAATGTCTGCTTTATTTGCTAATGGAATGATATAGATCTGATTTTATGAAATGGCTAAACAATTGTACTTATGTCTTTATATAATGACTCATATAAGATGAAAGTCATATAATTTGACATGAATATTCATACTAAAGTAAACAGTTACAACATGTCATTCCTTATAATGGTTGCAGAATTTCATATTTCTTCTAGAAATTATACATTTTATATTTATCAACAGGTCGACAAAGCACCTTTAGTGACTAATAGGTCTACGTGCTGTCACTGACGTCACGGAATACTAATGTTGATGTGTGAGCCATGAGATAAAACGATAATAGACAACTATTGATACGTAAACAAAAAAAATGCAGAAATGAATTAAAAAAACTATTGTTTGAAATTATCAATAAAACAGTGTTTTAGCCAAGTTATACTGTTCAGCCATCTATTATAACACAAAGACTGATGAAATACAATACACACCACTTCGGATACCTTCGGGTAGAAATAATGTATTGGGGTGCTTTTAGGGGATTTAACGTGTTTAGTGATTCAACATGCAAAATTAGATTTATATAAATTATCCAAACCGTAAAACTTTGCAGTATAATAAATTTGTTATACAGTTCTTTCCCAGGTTACATGATTTATTATCGGCTGTTAAATTAATGTAACCCTCGCCTAACGGCTTGGGCAACATGATTTTCCTCAGCCGGGAATAAATCGTCATGTACCCTGGGAAAGAACTGTATAACTAAAAAAGTAAACCTGAAGATTAGCGACTGGCACATCTCCTACTTACAGACATACTAAACCTGAAGGTTAGCAACTGTCACATTACCTGCATACAGACGTATAAAATATTAAGGTTAGCGACTGTCACGTCACCCACCTATAGGTGCTAAATTTGAAGGTTAACAAATCACATCATCCACCTACAGAGTACTGACAAGGTTAAAGGGTTAGCAAATGTTATATCACCCACCTCCAGACAAGGTAAAAAGTTAGCAACTGTCACGTCACCCACTTACAGAGGTACTAAATTTGAAGGTTAACAAGTAACATCACCCATCTAGAGACATGGTAAAAGGGTTAGCGACTCACGTCACCCACCCACAGTCAGACAAGGTAAAAAGGTTAGCAACTGCCACGTCACCAACCTACAGACAAGGTAAAAAGGTTAGCGACTGTCACGTCACCCACCTACAGACAAGGTAAAAAGGTTAGCGACTGTCACGTCACCCACTTACAGACAAGGTAAAAAGGTTAGCGACTGTCACGTCACCCACCTACAGACAAGGTAAAAAGGTTAGCGACTGTCACGTCACCCACCTACAGACAAGGTAAAAAGGTTAGCGACTGTCACGTCATCCACCTACAGACAAGGTAAAAAGTTTAGTGACTGTCACGTCTCCCACCTACAGACAAGGTAAAAAGGTCAGCGACTGTCACGTCACCAACCTACAGACAAGGTAAAAAGGTTAGCGACTGTCACGTCACCCACCTACAGACAAGGTAAAAAGGTTAGAGACTGTCACGTCACTCACCTATAGACAAGGTAAAAAGGTTAGCGACTGTCACGTCAATCACCTACAGACAAGGTAAAAAGGACATATTCAGACATTGTAAAACTCAAGGTATGGGACAGTCATTTCTCACATACCTTCCCTTATCTCCGAGTTAGAACAACGATTTAACATTCCCTGATTTGTAACATGTGTAGGATCACATATATGACGTCAAACCATAGAAACCGATGTTTACATGTCATTTAAACGGCGAAAATATACTTTTTTGTTATGAGAAAAAGGATCTGACGCTCGTTGTCTTTTAAGATTACATGTTCCGAAACTCACCAAGAAAATGTTATTAACCTCGCCAAGGCTGGCTTAATGATATTTTCTAAGGCTCGTTTAGGAACATGTGATCTTAAAAGACAACTCGAAACAGATCCTCTATGTCAGCCCCCACCCCTTCACAAATAACGTAGATAAACAACTACCATGTCACCCTACCGTAATGGCATCCATTTGCAGACATAGTGAAACTGAAGATTAGCGAATTTCAAGCCACCCACCTAAACACATGGTAAATCTGAAGATTAGGGATTGTCATTCTAGCTACTTTCAGATTAGGTAAAACTGAATGCCACATCAAACACCAACTGACAAAGTCATATATAATCTATTTACTAAATGTTAA